>WHVD01000013.1:0-1272789 GCA_015178975.1 Hysterangium stoloniferum
TGCTGATACAGGTGCTAGTAGTCATATGACTCCTCATAGTCATTGGCTGCGTAACTACACACCATTATGTGTCCCAATCAAGTTAGCAGATCATACTGTTATCTACTCTGCAGGAGTTGGTTCTGTGGTATTCACCCAGTTATAAATGGAAGGAATCGCGATCTGTGGAGCTTACAAGAGTTTTGCATGTACCACAACTGCGCAGTAACCTACTGTCTTGTCTTTATCTCCAAAGGCACAAAGGACTACTCATACACATTGATCGAACACAATGCATTTCAAACACTCTGGACAGACTATGTTTACAGCCAGAGTTACTGCACAGATGCAGGTATCCTCAATGGTGTCACTGCACCTATTATTGAGCAAGCTGGTGCTGTCTCCACCCTTCCCTTTGATATCAATCTCTGGCATCGCCGTCTTGGACACCACAGCTATGCTGATGTCCAGAAGATGATCAGAGAAGGATTGGTGGTTGGCTTAAACCTTGACTCAAAGGAACAGCCTGATCCCATCTGTGAACCTTGCCTTGCTGGCAAAATGACTGCTAGTCCATTCCCTATCTCACCAAGTCATTCTCAGACACCACTTGAACTTATTCATAGTGATCTACATGGACCACTTCCTGTGCAAACAACTGAGGGTTATCACTACTGGATAACCTTTATTGATGATTGCACCAAGTTGCGAGCTGTTCTGTTCTTGAAACGGAAGAGTGATGCATTTGAAGCATTCAGGAGATACAAAGCTTATGCTGAGAATCTTCTGGGTTGCAAGGTCAAAGCTCTGCAGGATGACAAAGGGGGGGAGTATATGTCAAATGCCTTTATCAAGTTTACAGATGAATGTGGAATAGTACGCCGCCATACTACTCGCAATCGCCCTCAACAGAATGGAGTTGCAGAAAGAGCCAATCGCACTATGGCTGATCATGTCACTGCCATGATGCATGAGGCCCGTATGCCTGCTTCTTTCTGGAACCATGCTGTGACATCTTATGTCTATGTATGGAATCGTCTACCTACTGCACCATTGCCTAAAACTACACCCTATGAGCAATGGTACAAGCAGAAACCAGATGTGAGCAACTTGCGAGTGTGGGGGTGTACTGCCTATGTTTACATTCAAAAGGACAAAAGGAAGTCACTTCAGTCACACATGGAGAAATGCCTCTTTCTAGGCTATCCTGTGGGATACAAAGGTTGGCAATTCTACAACCCTGTTACAAAGAAGTTTATCATCTCTGAACGGGCTGTATTTGATGAACGCCACTTTCCTGGTCTATCTACTACTGGACCAATGCCTAATATTAGGCTTTTCCCAAATATACCAAACTCTGACATTCCTTTATTTGTGCCAGAAGTAGAGAGGGATAATGATATTTCTGTCCCTCCTACTCATATTCCTGCACCTCCTGCTTATATTCCTGCACCTCCTGTTCAGATTCCTGCACCTCCTGCTCAGATTCCTGCACTTCCTGAACCCATTCAACTACCTCCTCCACCTGCACCAGAACCACAGCTTCGTCGCTCTCAGCGTGTTCCAAAGCAACCTGGTGAATGGTGGAAGGTACAACCAGCTCCAGCTCTAGCTGAAGATGATGATGAAGACATTGATTATGAGGAAGTACAGATTGTTGGAACAGCTTCAACTGCTGATCCACAAAACTACAAGCAGGCTATGAAAGGTGATGATGCAGATAAATGGCAAGAGGCTATCAATGCAGAGTATAATACACTGGTAGAAAACAAGACATGGGAACTTGTTGACCTCCCAGTTGGTGCAAAGGCAATTGGTTCTGGTTGGGTGTTTAAAGTCAAACACAATGCAGATGGCACAATTGAGCGTTATAAAGCTCGCCTTGTTGCCAAAGGATACTCACAACGTCCTGGCATTGACTACAATGAAGTGTTTGCACCTACTTTTAGACCTGCAACTCTGCGTTTGATTCTGGCCCTAGCTGCCATTGAAGACATGGACTTGCGCTCTGTTGACATTTCTGCTGCTTTCACCCATGGTGACCTTGATGAGACAATTTATATGAGACAACCTGAAGGCTTCCATCAAGGAGGTCCTAATAAGGTTCTCAGACTCTTGAAATCACTTTATGGTCTCAAGCAGGGATCTCGTCAATGGAACATCAAGTTACATGGTGCACTTACTGAAATGGAGTTCAAACGAATTGAATCTGATACCTCTGTTTACATTTATTCAAATGGAGAGGTGAAGATCTTTGTACCCATTTACATTGATGATATTACATTTGCATCCAAGTCCACTCTTGCCATTGACAAAGCTGTCAAGCAATTGTCCCTGCATTTCAAATGCCGTGATCTTGGACCCACTGTTTATTTACTTGGTGTGGGAGTTGGCAGAGATCGCTCTAAGAGACTCCTTACTCTTGATCAGCGACAGTTTATTCTCAACATGCTTGAGCGTTATAACATGTCTGACTGTCATCCAGTTCTCACACCTATGACACCTGGTACATCTCTTTCCAAAGAAATGGGTCCTGAGAATGCTGCAGAGGTGGATTTCATGCGTAGTGTTCCTTATCTCAGTGCTGTTGGGTCTTTACAATACCTGGCTACTATGACCCGTCCAGATATTGCTTATACTGTGTCCTACTTGGCACGTTTTAATGGCAATCCTGGACCAAAGCATTGGACAGCAGTGAAGCACTTGTTCAGATACCTAAAAGGTACACTGGAATACAAGTTGCATTACTCTGGTAAATGTGGCTCTGAACTATTCACCACATACACTGATGCTGCTCATGGTGATTGCATTGATTCTGGAAGATCCACTGGTGGTTATGTAACTATGATGGCTGGAGGTGCTATTGGCTGGAGTAGTAAACTGCAAAGTATTGTCACACTTTCTACAACTGAAGCAGAATTTGTCTCTGCTGTAGAAGCTGGCAAGGAGATTGCCTGGATGCGGCAAATCCTAGGTGAATTTGGCTACCAAGTTGATCAACCCTCCACTCTACACATTGACAACCAGTCTGCCATCAGTGTTGCTAAGAACCCTGAGCATCATGGAAGGATGAAACATCTTGACCTGCGCTACTATTGGCTTAGGGATGCTGTAAATGCCAAGTGTATTGCTCCTTCCTATATTCCTACTGCAGAACAAATTGCAGATATTCTAACCAAGCCTCTATCTACTCCCAAGGTTCAATTTTGCCGTGATGGAATGGGTATAAGGACTTAGTTTCTTGTTTTCTTTCTTACTCTCTGTAGTTTAGCAAAGTCTCTCTCTCTCTCTCTCTCTGTTTCTTTTTCTTTGGAGACATGTGAGATCAGGGGGGTCTGTTAAAACTGCCTCCACTGTCTCCAAAACCTTCTGGAACCTTCTAGAACCTTCTAGAAGCTTCCAGCATGTTCCAGGGTATTCCCAGTTCATTTCCCATGACAGCTGTCAATCAGCTGTCACTTTGTATTCCAGCTGTCAATCAGCTGTCAGTTTCCATTCAAGCTGTCAATCAGCTGTCACTTATGACAGCTGTCAACCAGCTGTCAACCAGCTGTCACTTATGACAGCTGACAAGCCTACTGATGTATAACATATATAAGCTTGTAGTTAGTGACCTGAATAGTAACAACTTTCCTCAGACTTGTGTGTGTCACGTGTCACAGTAAGTCACAGGTCACTTTTAACAGTATAGACGTAGCAAACTCGCAAAGAAGTTGAGAAAAAAGGTATTTAACTCGAGGTCCAGACGGTAGTCTCGAGGGAAACTCAGCCTTAGTGGCGTACAAGTTCCTCCCTACTAGCAACAGCAATAAGGCTGGGCCTGGCAGGGGAATATAAAGTATAGGCTGAAACTTACTCAAAAGAAGCGAGTTTGCAAAACGTTATACAGTACTAGAGCGCTTAGAGCGCGGGGCCCATAACCTGTTAAAAGTGACCTGTGACTTACTGTGACACGTGACACACACAAGTCTGAGGAAAGTTGTTACTATTCAGGTCACTAACTACAAGCTTATATATGTTATACATCAGTAGGCTTGTCAGCTGTCATAAGTGACAGCTGGTTGACAGCTGGTTGACAGCTGTCATAAGTGACAGCTGATTGACAGCTTGAATGGAAACTGACAGCTGATTGACAGCTGGAATACAAAGTGACAGCTGATTGACAGCTGTCATGGGAAATGAACTGGGAATACCCTGGAGCATGCTGGAAGCTTCTAGAAGGTTCTAGAAGGTTCCAGAAGGTTTTGGAGACAGTGGAGGCAGTTTTAACATGAATCCCACCTCCCTCCCTCATTCTGGGGACATGCTGTCATTGCCATTACTCATGTGCGCAACTGCTCACCTACCACTGCTCTTAAGCATTCTGTGCCTTATACTGTTTGGCATAGTAGGAAACCAGAAGTATCACATCTTAGGGTATTTGGCTGTACTGCTTATGTGCATGTACAGAAGGATCAACGTATTGGACTTGGCTCTCATACACAGAAATGTGTCTTTATTGGATATCCTCCAGATTATAAGGGTTGGATGTTTTACAATCCCTTGACTAAGAAGACTATTATCAGTAATAATGCTGTCTTTGATGAGAGAGTCTTACCAGGCTTGTCTAAACCTGCCATACCTTCTACTCCTACTGCTCCTGATGTTCTTCCTGATACTCCACAATTTATTGATTTGTTTATTCCTGGACCCTCTAGGTCTATTCAGGTGGGAGCCCAGCCTAATCAGATGGGAGCTCCACAGGAACCAAATCCAGTGGGAGATGGTCAGAATAATGCTTTTGTTAGATTATATAATACCAACCATTGTTCCAACTGGGACCATATGGTGTACAGCTCTGAGTTCAGTGTGTATATGATCTAATAGGAATGGCACTTAGGGTTATATCCTTAAGTACAGTGTAAGACCAAACCTACCCAAGGTCAGATGGTGTAGTGGTTAACACCTTCGTTATGTAATTGAGAGATCCTGGGTTCAATCCCCAGTCTGGCTATTCATTTTCTACATTACTCATGTTTTCTAACAGCTTTGCCTCCTGGTCCTAGTTCCAACTCTGATTCTAATTCTGAACATTCTGAACGTTCACTGAGTCCTCCTCCTCAACCACGTCGCAATCCACCCAGAAACAGAGTTCCTCCTAAGCGTTTCTGGCAAGTTGACCCTGCTCACATCCACAACTATAGAGAATCTACTCCTGTAGTTGAGTCCAGTGATGAGGCAGAGGATTCTCCACTACATTCTCCTCCTCCAGTTGAGTCTGAGGAAGACACCCTAGCTACCAGTGAGGGAGATCTTTACATTGGTGTGGATGAAGCCTTTGAGTTTGCCTACAAGGCCAGTGCTCATGATGATGTTAAAGGCATAGAAAAGAATTGACCCAGCCTGGGATTGAACCAAGGACCTCCTGGCTTTATATGCAGGTGCTCTTAACCACTGAGCTACTGGACCTATAGTCTAGTATTATATGATGGATTATATATACATATATATAAGGACTTATGTTGCCAACTTGTGCTCTTATAACAGTTTATATAACTGATGGCAAACCTGGGTCTTATAACAGTCTGTCACATATAGATATTGTATTTTCCCATTTCTAACACGCTTTCCCTGCGTTGGATTAGCGATGTCAAGGACGGTCCTTCTCGTCGAGCCTCTCTCGTTAGTCTCACTAACGAGAACCTGGTTAGGTGAAGAGAAGTCGTCGGTGATTCTAAAATCTACTTCCTGACCCTCTGCTAACATTACGCGTGGTTTCTGGAACCTGTAACGTTCCCGGTGTGTTTGGACCCAAGCGTTAATCAGAGCTTCTTGCAGGTTATTAGCATAAGTCCGCAAACTCATGATATCGTTGATGGGTTGTCCTTGAAGAAGGTAGAGTCATTCTGTAGGCAGCATGAGAATGAGTCTGCATGTCTCATCTCCTCTGTCCTGGTGGAACCCGTACAAAAAACGATAGAGTTTAACTCTCCATTGGATATAGTGGACGGGTGTCTCGCGATCATGACCAACTTGTCGAAATTTCATGGCTTCCCATTCTAAGGCCAAGGATTCACGCCAGCGAGTTCCAAGCAATCTTTCCACAATGCCCCAAAGAAATGACCCATGAGATTGACTGAATTCAGTACGATGCTCACGGTCTAGGGTGCTCCACCAGACCTTAGCGTTTCCCGTAAGTCGTCTTGGCAGAGCGAGTCCTAACATCACACTCAAAGAGTCTGATATCTCTGCAAGACTCATGATGTCCATGATATAGTCCAAGGCCTTGGATTGGGCTCCATCGTATTCGGGGAGGTCAGACCATTTGATCTTGAGGTCGCTGGTGTTAAGAGTGATCTTCTTGTCCTTAGGTAAGTCATCAATAAGCACGCTAGCTTGAGACCACGTCGGAGTTCGAAAAGGGGTGTTAGGCACTCCATTGTGGCGCTCCCCACGTCCCGAGTTCCCTCCTCGGTGTGAAGTGTTCGAACTCCCGGATGAATCACTAGGGGGTCCTCCTGATGGCAAGAAGGGATTCGAAGTGATCGGCAGAGAATGGCGGGGACTGTCTGGATTCAGCGATCCTCGACCAGCAACTGGGCCAGCTATACCCTCAGTGAATGCTGTAGAGAAGGACGGTCGACCCTTGCTGGCGACTGATTGATTTCTGACAGTGGTCACTTCGTTCCCGACGTTAGGGCTGTTAGGAACTCCCTCAAACGCGACGCGAGAGTGAGGATCTCCCTGAAAAGGCGTGGGACCAGATTCCATTGCGATTCATCTCTCCATCTCCATCGTGTTCAGGAGTCGATGCGGCTAAGGTTGATGAAAGGGAGCACAGACCTCAATCCTCTTTTCTTGAAGGCGTTCTATCACCTGCATCCTCAAGTCCAGCGGAAAGTCCTCCATTATCACAGGACGGTTGAGAGAAGATAGGAAACGAGTATCTGGAGACCCATTTAGGTTGCGAACGAACAAATCAGTCGTAGAGATAGGCGAATCGGGGACCTGAATCGAGTCGTTATAGGGGAGGAGTACCTCTAAAACCATCTTATCGAGTCTTCTTTGATTTCGTTTCAGCCGACCCCTTAGAGTGAAGTACGCAAACGGCAGATTTGGCGTGACTCCATTGAGAGACTCCTCCAACATGCAGATATACATGTACTGGTAGTCAACCTTAGGCACGACATGGTCTCCGTGTTAAAAGTGACCTGTGACTTACTGTGACACGTGACACACACAAGTCTGAGGAAAGTTGTTACTATTCAGGTCACTAACTACAAGCTTATATATGTTATACATCAGTAGGCTTGTCAGCTGTCATAAGTGACAGCTGGTTGACAGCTGGTTGACAGCTGTCATAAGTGATAGCTGATTGACAGCTTGAATGGAAACTGACAGCTGAGTGACAGCTGGAATACAAAGTGACAGCTGATTGACAGCTGTCATGGGAAATGAACTGGGAATACCCTGGAACATGCTGGAAGCTTCTAGAAGGTTCTAGAAGGTTCCAGAAGGTTTTGGAGACAGTGGAGGCAGTTTTAACACTCTGCCGAGCAGGACATGCAGGATCTGCAACGCATTATCATGCATACGAAGTGCTTCAAGGAATAGAGAAAACACCTCCTGCTTGAGAATCCTTCTTCCACCTTCTGTAGCGGTAGTCACCTCATTCGACCATTCAGGAATTGATCGGGTCAAGTCCTCAAGGTTCCCTGGTCGCGTGAATAAATCTCGCGCCGATAAGATCGCCTGGTAACGACCTAACCACACTGCTACAGTCACTGGTAAAATGGGGTAATCCGTATTGTACTCCTCTACAAAGGGGGTAACCAGATCATCGGAGATTCGATCGGTGTAGTACATATCCCATTGTAAGTCGATGGGCTGAGCATAGATCATATGACCTCCAAGGAACTGCTTGAGAATAACCTGTCTCAGAGGGAACCTGAGAACAGGCGAGGGTGCTTGACCAGCCTCAACATTGGCTCCAGGGGCGTTCGACTGCCCGAGTGACGAGCATTCTTCAGGTGGGTCGGGTGGAATGTTCGTTGATGAATCCGCTACTACTCTGGAAGGATTCTCCAGAGGAGTTGTGTTAGAAATGGGAAAATACAATATCTATATGTGACAGACTGTTATAAGACCCAGGTTTGCCATCAGTTATATAAGCTGTTATAAGAGCACAAGTTGGCATCATAAGTCCTTATATATATGTATATATAATCCATCATATAATACTAGACTATAGGTCCAGTAGCTCAGTGGTTAAGAGCACCTGCATATAAAGCCAGGAGGTCCTTGGTTCAATCCCAGGCTGGGTCAATTCTTTTCTATGCCTTTAACAAGTTGATCCTTGGAGAGTTGACGAAGACTTCCTCAAGGTGACATTACGGGGTGGTTCCAAATTAGCGGATTTTTGACGAGGCATGGAGCTACTCGGAGCTGATGAAGACCTAGGTGTTTGGTTCTTGCCCGTAGTCATTCGCGTGTTCGAGTTTTAGTAGTCCAATAATAAGATCTTTCTTCGTAGGAAAAGAACGGTCCGGCCCAGATCACCACTGACTGTGAAGAGTCGCTAGATTCTGACCGTTCAATATACGAAGAATAGTGTTTATTCAACTACTATTGGTAGGTATTGACTGTACAGTACAATACCGTAGATTACTAGACTGGCAGTACTAGTAAGGAGACACGCTATACGTCTCAAGAGCAACTGTACAGTTGCTCTTGACGGCTAAAATGAGAGAAGGAAAGAGTTGACCTTCATGGTACAACTCGTAGCTAGACGCAAGATAGATAATCAACGAGAAGCTGAATATCTAAAGTAAAGATATAGTAGTGTGAGTCGACTATAGTGTCGACGAGCGCAAAGACCTTAGAGGGGAACTCGATCTTTGCGGTTCGAGTTCAAAGTACGTTAGTATGCAAGAGAACACTACCTTTATAGGTAGTTGAGACTTTACCCTTGACACCTCTCGCTATTCGACGTCTGGGTTGTTCACGAGGTGGTGTCTGTGTTAAATGTGACCTGTGACTTACTGTGACATGTGACACACACAAGTCTGAGGAAAGTTGTTACTATTCAGGTCACTAACTACAAGCTTATATATGTTATACATCAGTAGGCTTGTCAGCTTGAATGGAAACTGACAGCTGATTGACAGCTGGAATACAAAGTGACAGCTGATTGACAGCTGTCATGGGAAATGAACTGGAAATACTCTGGAACATGCTGGAAGCTTCTAGAAGGTTCTAGAAGGTTCCAGAAGGTCTTGGAGACAGTGGAGGCAGTTGTAACAAAAAGAATACCGCGACCTCAACCTATTAATACCTCTACCATGCCATCTCGTACTGAACAAGTTGAGCACTCCACGAACAACTCTGGAACGCCTTTGCCAATACCCTCCGCTGTGCAGGGCGACATTGCGGGAACGTCCACCAACTCGGAGAACGGGACCGCCTTTACTCTATACGCTCCTCTTCCCAGACCCCAATTTCCCAATTTCAAAAGAATACCTTGACCTCAAACTACAGTTCCTTCTCCCCCATCACCTCAAACAGAAACTGTTGAGCGCGTGGAGGAGACCTTATCATCCACGAATCTGTTGAAACAGTTGAATAACTCTTAACAAACACCCTGTGAGTGTGAGGAAAGTAAATACTGAGTGTATTCAACTGTGAAATAACTACATATCTGTGAGTGTGAGGAAAGTAAACACTAAGGAGACTTTCCCACACCCACAGCGGAGTATGCTACATGGTGCTTACCTAAGCACCTACACATCAGTTACCTTACTAGGTAACTCACTTAATACTGCACCTACAGTGCTGGGAAAAATACTACAAATATCAGAAAAATATAGGGAACATCATAGACTATGTAAGAGCTATAATATCATACTCTAACAGAATCCTATGTGGACGGACTCTATTTCAAAGGCTGCACCATGGTCCTCTAATACTTGGGGGGCTCCCTCAGGAACATGGAGCGAGACCCCACCACCTTCTCGTAGTATTTTCCCTTCTACCGAAGAGGAGATCAAAAGGAAACGGCAGTCTGAGGCTTTCTCGTCGCAGGTTCAGGAGGAATTGAAAATGCTGAAACGGAAGAGGAGAGAGGAGTACTTGGAAGGACAGCAGAGGATGGGGGCTAGGGATAATGCCCCTTCAAGGCGGACACAGCAGGAATGGAGGAGAATGGAAGGGCACAATAATCCTTCAATCATCGCTCCCCCTTCGGGTCATAAATGGACAGATTTCGCTGAAATGGATTGCAGCGATGGGGGCACACCATGTGTTTGGAGTGTAGGACAAAAAAGTAGGAAAGGAAAAGACGGGGTCACCTTCTACGATTGGGAAAAAGTACAAAGGATCAAATTACAAAGCATTGCATTGCGATGTGGAGATGGAGTTGCACTACCTCCCAGACCTGCTTCACAATGTGGACCTCAGGAATGGACCTACCGGATGGGGCCCGATGATCTTTTATCTGACTCAGAGGATGACCAATCTCAATACCCCACCTATGACAGCAAGTACCTCGGTGCTGACTGCCATGAAGGTTTCCTACTCCCTGACAACATTCACTTCTTCATGAGTGATCCTAACCAACGACGAAAGCTACCAACTTCCATCAGAGTTTGGAGAGGGTATCGTCCAGCAGACTCTGCGACCCAATTCAGTTCCTCTCATCTCTCTCCACCTCCGCCGGTCTCTTCCGTACCCACATTACAGCGCTTTACACCCTTTTCAGAGTTACCGGGAAGTCTTGTACCATCCGCCAAGCTGCCTTCTCTTCCCCCTATACCATTACCCCTCCCCTTCGCAGGACATTCCCTAATATCACCGTCCTCATCTATACCCAAGCCTTCTCCAGCACCGCAGTCAATCTCACCCCTTTGCAGGTCACCTGACCCTCTCGTCGCCTCCCATTCTACTCTGACACCTTTAGTTCCTGCGGTGTCTAACATTCCCCTCACTTCCTTGACAACTCGGAGTCCACCACCCACCTCTCCCTGCTCCCCTTGTTAGAAAACATGAGTAATGTAGAAAATGAATAGCCAGACTGGGGATTGAACCCAGGATCTCTCGATTACATAACAAAGGTGTTAACCACTACACCATCTGACCTTGGGTAGGTTTGGTCTTACACTGTACTTAAGGATATAACCCTAAGTGCCATTCCTATTAGATCATATACACACTGAACTCAGAGCTGTACACCATATGGTCCCAGTTGGAACAATGGTTGGTATTATATAATCTAACACCCCTTGCATTTCTCTGGGAAGCCCCATTCAGCATCCTAACGATACATTAATAGATATTGATCACCCTATCCCGGAAGTTCTCGCAACGCCTATGGAGGAAGTCCTCGAGGCGCCTCTCTCAGCCACAGACGTCTCCAAAGAACCCCCCCCCGGCAATGGAAGTCTTCGAGGAGCCTCCCCCCTTAAGCGAAAAAGCAAAAGGGAAACAAAGAACCGATACTCAGGCCGATGAGCCCCTTGTCATTGACCCCCCGCCAGCCCACCCTATTCGCAGCCCCCTGCCACAGCCATCCTCTCCCCTCCACTCTGAGGATACGGCTGGCCCCTCCGTCCCTTCCAGTCAAGTTGGATGCGCGTGTCCATTAATTACCCCTCCGTCCCTTCCAGTCAAGTTGGATGTGCGTGTCCATTAATTACCCCTCCGTCCCTTCCAGTCAAGTTGGATGCGCGTGTCCATTAATTACCCCTCCGACATCTTTACCGTGGGACGCACATTAACGCGATTGGGACCAACCCTGTGGCACCCCCTTCTTAAAGGGCATATCCAAGGGTATAGCGGGTCTCTCACGTTGTCGGACCGCATGAGTGCGTTTTATCTACGCGTCAATGACCCTAAGGAACAGCTGCATTGAGCGGAGGATATCAAACGGGTGGAACTCTCCATGTTTCGGTCCTTACTTGTCAACTCTTCTTGTGTTCTTCCTGACCACACACCAATCCACTCTGCAGTGGACCTCGTTGACTTGCTGGAGCAACTGTTGCCGGATTCGGACACCTCGAGAGACATCCCCCCTGGGGGAGACACGAGCTCCACACCGCTCATCACTCCTACCCCGCCATCACTACACCCTCGACCCCCTCTCATTGCCCGTATTACTGACGCTTCTGCTGACCGCGTTCGCGCCATAATCCGAACGCGCCAGAAGGCCTACAGTTGTTGGGTCTCGTCGATCCAAAAACTGGATGGGTTGACATCCACCAATGACACTTCGAAGCGGGAGGACATCGCTCTTTCCTTTCGTGCCAAGCGTCTAGCCTGGGGCAATGCTATCCTACACCTTGGGGGTTCATCACAGGATACATGGGGAGGAGTTCCAAGCGTCCTTCGACATCTTCTTTGACATAGCTCTTCAACCTGGGGGGCACTGTGAGAGGTATGGTGAAATACACTCAGGAAATATAGTCGGATGAGCTTTTACTATATCTCCTTTATTATTTCTATTTTCTCTCTTTTATTATATCTATAATTAGTTCGACGACCTATGTATGCGGTACATCAACTCTTGTGGGCACACATGCAGACTCATGTATTCTAGCGCCTGTAGTTTAGAACTCAGACACTTTTTACACCGCAACCACGACTTACCCAGACACCCATTAGTGTCCTGTAAGTTGTGATTGGTGTATCGTCTTGACTGTCACAGACGGGCTTTAGCTATCTACTCTATCAGAATTTCGAACTGTACCAGTCGAAACTCAATCCTCATCACTACTCGCGTGGACCACATCCACGCTATTCTATTATTCGACTCTCTAGTACTCTACTTTACTCTCGAGCAGTCATTCAGAATCGCACTAGACAGTTGATTCTACTTATTCATTTTAGCTCTCTACCTTATTCTAGATAGCTACTTCCTTCTGTTAGATTATATAATACCAACCATTGTTCCAACTGGGACCATATGGTGTACAGCTCTGAGTTCAGTGTGTATATGATCTAATAGGAATGGCACTTAGGGTTATATCCTTAAGTACAGTGTAAGACCAAAACCTACCCAAGGTCAGATGGTGTAGTGGTTAACACCTTCATTATGTAATTGAGAGATCCTGGGTTCAATCCCCAGTCTGGCTATTCATTTTCTACATTACTCATGTTTTCTAACACCTTCTACCGTATTGAACTGAGTAGTCAATACACGTTCGTTCTGTATTAGACTTTGACAGTCAATACATCTTGGTGTTGTACCTAAATGGTCGATATTCTTCGTATATAGAATGGTTAGAACTTCCACCACTCTTCACACCCCTTCTCCTTTTTTAGCTTAGATCTTTACAGTTCTTGAAGGTTCTGGAACAACTTCAAGATAGTGAAGGAAGTTTTAACAGACCCCTCTCATCTCACATGTCTCCAAAGAAAAAGAAAGAAGAAGAAAAGAAAAGAGAGAGACATTTCTAAACTACAAAGAGTAAGAAAAGAGAAAAGAAACTAAGTCCTGATATCCATTCCATCATGGCAAAATTAAACCTTGGGAGAGGACAGAGGCTTGGTTAGAATATTTTCAATTTGTTCTGTAGTAGGAATATATATAGGAAGGAGTAATACACTTGGCATTGATAGCATCTCTAAGCCAATAGTAATAAAGGTCAAGATATTTCATTCTTCCATGATGCTCATATTAAAGGTATATGAAAAGAATTGACCCAGCCTGGGATTGAACTAAGGACCTCCTGGCTATATATGTATATGCCAGTGCTCTTAACCACTGAGCTACTGGATTTTATAGTCTAGTATTATATGATGGATTATATATACATATCTATCTCTCTTCTGATGCAACACTGGGATTTATAACAGTCTGACTAATATAGATATTGTATTTCCAATTATAACAGCTCAGAGTTTTTAGACACTGAGGGCAGACTGGTTGTCAATTTGTAGAGTGTGTTAAAGGTATAGAAAAGAATTGACCTGGCTTTATATGCAGGTGCTCTTAACCACTGAGCTACTGGACCTATAGTCTAGTGTTATAAGATGAATTATATATACATATATATATAGACTTCTGGTGCCAACTTGTGCTCTTATAACAGTTTATATAACTGATGGCAAACCTGGGTCTTATAGCAGTTTGTCACATATAGATATTGTATTTTCCTATTTCTAACAGAGTGAAGGCTGATTAAGTTAGTAGCCAAATTCACCTAGGATATTCCACATCCAGACAATCTCCTTGCCAGTTTCTATAGCAGAGACAAATTCTGCCTCTGTTGTAGAAAGTGTGACAATGCTTTGCAGTTTACTATTCCAGCCAATAGCACCTCCAGACCTCATAGTTATATAACCACCAGTAGACCTTCCAGAATCAATGTAATCACCATGAGCAGTGTCAGTGTATATAGTGAATAATTCAAAGCCACATTCACCAGAGTATTCCAGTGTATCCTTTAGATATCTGAATAAGTGCTTCACTGCTATCCAATGTTTTGGTCCAGAATTGCAATAAAATTATGCCAAATAGGATATGTCTCAGACTTCAAGCAACTGTACAGTTGCTGTTGGCTGTGACCTACTACTTCTTATTATTTCCTCTTCTTCCCTCTAACTAAGTAATATGTATTGTACTAAGTCAGTCAATACATTTCTTACTGTACTTTAAAAGTCAGTATTCTTTATATACAGAGTGGTAATCAATGTGACTCTTTACAGTTCTTGTTCACCTGTTTAGTCTTTTTGTCTTGCCAGATTAGTAGTACAATAACTATTAGTTCTATATAGTCTAGGATCTGTTTGTATTCACAATCTGATCAGAAAATCAACTTAGCACCAACTTTTTGTTATGACTGTGTCGCAACTATGTCACAACCCGATGGTCCCCAAGGATATTATTGTAAGGGCAACTCTAATAGTGGGTATCACACTAGTAGAGGAAATCCAAAGAGATATATAAGTAACTAAATACAAGACAACTATCTACTCACCTAGTAGAGGAAATCCAAAGAGAAAAGTCTAAGGAAACTCTACTAGGTGTGACACGTCAGCTATACAGTACACAGCATATTTTCCCATGCCTTAAGCGCCCTCATACATCAGTTCAATGTATCCTATAAAAAATAAGGTGTCCTGTAATGGAGAGGTAATAAAATGGAATAGACAATAGAGCATAATCTGGGGGGTACTAATCTGTGGAAAATAAAGTGTGAATGACTTGTCCCCTTACAATTATGTACTGCCGACTGACATTTCTAGTTATTGATCAAGTCATCGTACTGGAAACTGTCAGTCACCTGACACTGATGTATACCTTCACGGTGTTAGAATACACACACAGGGCAGATCTCTGGAGAAACCCACGGGATATCCAGTAGGACTTGGCTTCAGCTTATAGGCTGCGCCCTCGCTAGATCGTGTTGTCCAATTTCAGACAGGCAGACGGGAATCCCAGGGAGTCTGGGTGAGGGTCGTGGGTCGTGAGTTGTAAGTTGGAGGTCGTGGGTTGTGAGTTGAGACTGGTGAGAGAGATAGATACACCGGAGCCCATGGGCTCCGACTAGTGCGAGCGGTGTGAATCAAGTAGGGTTTTAGAACGGAAAATGTATTAGATTACTGGGGGGAATCTAAGCTAATTTTCTGACTAGATTGTATGTACAACATCTGCCAGTTTATATAGACCATGGAGTGAATGACATACCAAATCCAGTAATGATGAAATGAAACTAACTAAACATAAAACGGGAATAATAAACACCAAGTTTGGTGTTAGGAATGGGATGGAACGGAGTGGAGTCCGAATCGTGACAAAGCATAACCCATAACGGGAAACAGAGCGGGAGCGGAGTCCAAATCGTGACAGGTCATTTGACTAAAACGGGAATGGGGCTTGATTAGAGTGGTGACGGGATTCTGAGCGGGGTCTGGTGACTGATGCGTGGGATGAAGACGGACATAGACAGAGACAGAGTCTGGGGGAAGTCTGGTGACTGATATGTGTCGTAATGAGGTCAAACGTAACAAGTCTTGACGTACGGAGTCCAGGTGGGAATTCCTATAAACAGACGATTGGTGCGTGTAGGGCGTGGTGGCGTACAGGTTAGTGCCCAGTGTGAGAGGTACGGTGAAATATACTCAGGAAATATAGTCAGATAAGCTCATACTATATTTCCTTTATTATTTCTACTTTCTCTCTATTTTATTACATACTTATAATTAGTTCGATGACCTATGTATGCAGTACATCGACTCTTGTGGGCGCATACACGCCAGACTTATGTATTCTAGCACCCGTAGTTAAAACTCAGACACTTTTTACCTCGTAACCACGACTTACCCAGACACACAGTTAGTGTCCTGTAAGTCGTGATTGAGGTATCGTCTCGACCGTCATAGACGGACTTCAACTATCTACACATTCTTGGTTTCAAACTGTACCAGTCGAAACCTTATCTATATCTCAATCCGCGTGGACGACATCCACGCTATTCTATCATTCAACTCTCATTACTCATTCTTACACTCGAGCAGTCACTCAGGATCGTACCTATGGTCGATTCCTTATTTCTTTATAGCTATCTATTCTACTTTAGATAGTTACTTCACTCGGAAGTATTGAACTAAACAGTCGATACTTGTCGGCGTGTATTGAACTTAGATAGTCAATACAACTACGTGTCATACCTAAACAGTCGATATTCTTTGTATATAGAACAGTTAGAACTTCCACCACTCTTCACACCCAGAGTCCGGCGGGATTGTCTGGTCGTAACACACAGTGATCAAACCCCGTTTACGCCCCTGTCAAATTATACTCGTAATACATATCTGGTTATACTTTGATACGTCCCCTTTTTACTTATGTTGATCCGCTCTACTCTATGTTTCACCTATGCTGTATATACCTGTAACCCTTGGACTATTTCCTTTTCTTGTAATTCTGTTCTCGGTTAATCACAGCCTCCAAACTTATCATAACCTTCCAGTTCCTAGTCAAGTTTATTTGTCAATTGTGTTTCTGCTCTTCCCTTAGTTACTAGTTTCTAGACACTGACAACTCGTATATACACTTGTTGTAATTGTAGCTACTAGGCAAATCAGAATATCAACTCAGAACACCCACCACATACATCTCTCATAAGCCTTACTCTAAGTATCCCGCTCCCCACCTCTGCATGTGCTTGCCCATCTTCGGTCTCTGACCCCTCGGCCCAACACTTGACTTATCCTTCAGTTTCTGATCAGTAGCTCACCATGAGGAATTCAATAGGACTAGTCTTTGCCCACCCGAAATTTAAGGACACCTGACAGTAACTTGCAAGGATGCAGCACATAAGCTAAAGCCAAGTCCTTCCAATTGGTCCCTGTTGGCCTACTGACATTAGTCAGTTTTCTGTTCTTAACACTTATATAGTATTCTACCTATATGCTAGTACTAATACCTATATGTCCTATTAATTTTGTATTAATGTATTCTTAGGTCCAACTCTATAAAACAGGTGGAGCTTGGCTTCAACTTATGTATGTGTTGTGCCCTCATACAAACTGTTAAGGTGCTCCAATATTTCAAACAGAGTGGATAGTACAATAAGAACTAAAGGCTATATATAATCCATCATATAACACTAGACTATAGGTCCAGCAGGTGCTCTTATGTAAGCATCAAGCTACATACATATAAAGCCAGGAGGACAATCTCTAATATCAGCCCCCTGACTTAAAGCCTCCTTTTTACCCTTTGCTTAGATCTTAACAGTAGGTAGTTAATATATACAGGATGAAAAACTACTTACCTAGCAGAGGATATCCAAAGAGAAAAAAGGATAAGGGGGGGCCTCTGCTAGGTGCTTTAACATATGGAGTGTGAGGGAGTATCACAACTGTCACAAAACATCAAAAACATACAAGATCAACTTTGACAATTCTTTGACTTAACTTTGACAATGTTTTGATGTAATGAAGAAACCTTAACAAATCTTTGACTTAATGAACATTCAACTTTATTTGACAACTTCAACTAGCCTTTGACTTGTCTCATTTTGATGTCATGAATGATTTCATTCTTAAGTCATAATATAGTCATAGGAAAATGATGAAAAGCATAAAAAGACAATGATAGGAGCAAGGGAGGTCAGTCAGAAAATCTTGACCTCATCTGTACACTAGTAATTGTTTTATTAATCCAAGTCTTTAAAAGTCACTTTAACATCACATCTGTGAGTCTTTGTGTCTGGTATTAGCCTCTTACTTCATTGACAGGATGAATCAATACTTCATCAAATGAGGCTTCTGTATTCAGTATAGTAGAGTATATTTCAATTGATACCTCAACTTTATTGAAGAAAATCCAATTCATGTCAGGGAGTAGGTGTGATGTTCCCTTGTTTCTACATTTTTTTCTCTTCCCACCCAGTTAATATTTTATTCTAATTTTTCCAATATTTCCTTGATATATTTAAATTAAGATATTCTTCAAATATCTTATTTTATATTAGTTTGAAGCACTATGTATGTATGTATTGACAAAATTTGAACCGAGCTAGAACAGAAAAGGGCAGCGGATGCCCAAACTCAGTCGCTGCCTAGTGGGGCTGTAGGGAAACGACTGAGGTTTTACTCCATAGCCTCGCATACATATATAGGCATATGGGTGAAAAGTGCGCTCATATGATAAGAGGAAAAATGTAAGTGGGTGGTCCAGCCCGATATGCGATCTGGTAGTGTTTCCACGTTTTAGGCGTAAGCATTACCGGTTTTTGTCACTCCCACTCGAGCGTAGTTGCAATCCCATAGCTTTTGTAAATTTCCAGTGTTGCTCGTGAGATAAAGGTTTTGTCAGAATGTCAGCCACCATGTCTGTTCGATGACAGCGTAAGGAAAATGGACAAGGTTTTATTTACGATGACTAAGCTACTGTAAAGTACGAAATAGCCGAGTGTAAAACGCATCAAAGGCTTGCAATACAACGTATTCTAACATGCCCACTTTGCAAGTCATTGAAGTGTGCAGTAAGACCATACACACGAAAAACAAGAAATAAACCAATTTTAACACAAAAAATATTGTGCCCACTCGACACAAAACCCATCCGAAAATTGACATGAAAATTGACATGAAAACCCGCTGCGCCCACTAGACGCAGAATCCGCTCGAAATTTTTGAGAAACCCGCTGCGCCCACTAGACACAATACCCGTCTGGTACATTTGGCGTCGAACCGAACCTCAGAGCATCCTCGCTCCTAGAACGCATTCCCCCAACCTCCCAGATTACAAACAAATGCCGGACCTTGGAGCTCTACCCGCAACTCCTAGTCCACGCGATAATTTCAAGTGCGTAAAATATAAGCACTCATCCCTGCACTATCAGTGGGGATCTCCTGGTTTTCGGTAGGTAATCCACTTGAAGACGAAACAACCGGCCTCGGTGCGGGACAAAAACGCGCAATGTGACCTTTGCCGTTGCATCTATAGCAATTCTTCGGCTGTCGCATATTTGGTGAGTCAACTTTCATTTTCATGGCAATTTGACTTTCATTTTCTTTCCGCCCTTTTAGATGGCTTTCTTCTTCTACCAGCACCGCGGAAATTTCTTCGACTGTAAGTGATCCCACACGCTGCATAAGAGCAGTTGCTACCGCACCAAATTCTGGAGCCAAACAATAGATGAGGACATCCGGCACATCCTCATCACGTAACTCGACTCCAATCGCTTGAAGCTGTGAAGCCAGAGTCAAAATGCCATGGACATATTCCATCACTGGATTTTTGACATCATGCTGGTACATATAGAGCTGGCGTTTCAACGAAATCCGATTGGCCCGATTATTTGCCTGATAGATTTTTGCAAGCACTTGCCATGCCTCTGGTCCAGTGGTGCAATCCCGAATATACGATTGTTGGCTTGACGCGATTGTCAATCCAATTGCTGTGTAACCATTCTCCGAATGCTTTGCCCAATCCAAATACTCCTTGCTATTCTCATCCTTAGGTGCCTTTATTCTACCATTAACAACACTCCATGATCCAGCACGCCACAAAACCATTGACAGTGAAAACTTCCATTCGTGGTAGTTATCACCCGAGAGTTTTGGGATACTCGCAAGTAAGGCATTGATATTAGACATAAGATGATGAGATAGTATTAGTGTGACTTTTAAAGCAACGGGGCAGGGCCCATAACCTGTTCGATGACAGCGTAAGGAAAACGGACAAGGTTTTATTTACGATGACTAAGCTACTGTAAAGTACGAAATAGCCGAGCATAAAACGCATCAAAGGCTTGCAATACAACGTATTCTAACAATGTCTGCAGTGCACACATAGCTTACTATGGCTTCTCCTTTGGCCACCAAATCGTCACGTATGTGATGGTGTGAGGTATCAGCTTTATCTCATAATTTTCTCTTAATTTTCTTTGAATTTATTAATATTTTCTCGAATTTATTGTATTTTTTATTATATTTTTATTGTGAAATATAGGCTCTATTCCTTTTAACTTCGCATAATAATAGCATATATGAACTCATATTATGCTATTATATCTTAGTTAATTTATTATAATTTTTAACTAATTATTTATATTTTATTTACTTAGTTATTACCTTTCGGCACTTGCTGCAGCTCAGTTTGCGCATTTTTGAAGTCATGTGACTTATTAGATAAGCCTCTGGTGTCGGGATGTCACAAAGGTCACGAGTGTGACTACCCGAGTCACACAAGTCACGAATGTGACTACCCGAGTCACACAAGTCACGAACGTGACTACCCGAGTCATTATTAGGTTCCGCCGACTCATCGTTTGCTTCCGTCCCCGGGACCGCGGCCTTGAACCTTCATGTTCAAGCCAAAGCTTAGAACCCTTGTCTCAGAGAGGGGAATCACATGTTAAACAAAGGGTAAATAATGAGTAGAATATGAGGTCATTATGATCTCACTAATGACCTCATAAACTAAATAGTTAGCTAATCATTGAGTTATCAAAATGTATATAAGGAGGGCTAAGTTTCCAATAAAATCATCTTATCTCACACATATTTGCAGCACAGCACCAGCTTATCTAATCATCCTAAGGACAATAATAGCCTTAGTCTGATACACTCACTGCAAGCACCTACACTTGCAGCATCTTGAATCTTTGTCAGCAACTCTTGGACTTAGCTAATCATCTAAGTTCCCCAGCCTCACAGCTACCCTTTAGGCTTATTAATTAGATAATAAACCTAATAAGTATCTAAGTATCTTTACTGAAATCCCTGCCAATACTAGATTACTCAAGGCCCAGCCCTAAGTTTATTGAATTAATCAAGTACAAGCACTCAGATAATCCAATACAATTTATTTTCTCTATTAATAAATTATTTAACACCTTGTTAAATAACTATTAATAGTTACAAATACGCATACAAGAATCCGAAGCTCTTATATCAAGTCTCTGCCAAGTTACTGCGCATATATTCAGCTTCCAGCCCCTATTCTCAAGGAATAGTTCTTGTATTTGCTAAAAGAGTCATACACAGTTCTATTGAACCTTTCAATAATCAAAATAAGCATTGATTTGAGTTGTTTAAGCTTCATAGCGCAGCTCATTAATCTATCAGTATTTAAATTACTGGACCTTTGCTTGTTTTATTGTTGAAGCTCTGTGACACTATAGCATATATTGAGCTATCTAAGAGAATCCCCTGAATACATTACAGATGGTATTTTCGCTGAATGTGTTTTGTGTGGGCTCGGAACTGTGGGTCTTTACAAAGGATAATTGCTGCCTGGTTATCGCAGTGTACTTCAGTAGGTTGAGCTTGTGGATAACCGATTTCTTCAAAGAACTTTCGTAGCCATTGCAAGTGCTAGCCCGCCACACTGAGCCCTATGTATTCAGATTTGGTGCTTGACAGTGCTACCATTGACTGGCGTTTACTGGCCCAAGAGATGGCTCCCCTGTTTGTGATGAAGACATAGCCTGATGTGGATCGAGATGTTTCAGTATCGCTGGACCAATCTGCATCTGTGTAACCATGAAAATCCATATTGAGTGATATATCTGATCCATCGTATGTCAATTCAAGTTCTGTGGTGGCTTTTAGGTATCGAAGCGCCCTCTTAGCGGCCTCTCAATGACATGCCTTTGGTGCTGCACTAAAGTGGCTCAGTAATCCAACTGAGTACGCTAAGTCTGGCCGTGTGCCAAGCATGGTGTACATAAGAGACCCAATTATAGTTAGGTAAGATACTCGCCGTCCTTCAATGGTCATTTCGAGTATGGTGGGATCATTTGAATTTGAATTTGGAGTTTCGGAAGTTAACTTGGAATTTCGTGCCAGTGGTGTCCACACTGGCTTGCAGTCTTTCATGCCAGTGCGTTCAAGGACCATGTGCACATACTGTGACTGTGACAAAGCTATTTTTCGTGCTGATCGGTTTCGTTGAATTTCTAGCCCAAGTATGAATTTCGCTTCTCCTAAATCTTTCATCTTGAAGGTTGAGGAAAGTGATGTTTTAATGGAGTCCATGAATGACCATGAGCTTGCTGCTAAAATTAGGTCATCTACATACACGACTAAAAAGCATACTTGGTCTCCCTTGCGGTAAACATACAAGCATGTTTCTGTGTCTAGTCTGGTAAAACCGAGTTCCTGAAGTTTTCGATCAAGGGTCTTGTTCCACGACCAGCCTGTTTCAAACCATACAGTGAACGTTTTAGTCTCCAACAGTATCCAGGTTCGATTTCTACTCCTTCAGGAGGAAGTAAGTACAGTTCTTCTTCCAGTTCACCATTTAAGTATGCTGTGGTGACGTCCATTTGATCTAGTTCCAAGTTATACTTCGCTGCCAAAGCTAATATGATTCAGATTGATTCTAGGTTCGCCACTGGAGCAAAAACCTCTTGGTAATCGATACCTTCACGTTGTGTGAAACCCCGAGCTACAATCCGAACTTTGTACCGCGTTGCCTTTCTGGATTCGTCAAATTTTATTCGAAAAACTGGTTTTGACGTTATTGGTGTGACTCCCTTGGGTATTGGGACAATCTCGTAAACCTGGTTTGAGTTTAGTGACATCAGTTCCTCTTCCAATGCAGACTTCCACAGTTCCTTATCAGGACATTCGAGAGCCTCTTTCAAGGTGTTTTGTAGGTCAATATTTGATGGATTTGTATTGGTAAGTCCAGCAAAAAAGGCATCGTCTCCTAGGAGGTTTTCCAGAGTAGGCTGCTTTCGTGTGGCTTCCTCATCCAAAGTGCGCTGATAGTTTTTGTTTATCTCTGCAGGCTTTCGCTGACATGAGCTACGTCGGATTTCTGGTGCTGCTTGGATTGTAGAGTTGGGGTACTCATCCTGCAGCTCTCCTATAGGTGTTTGTGGCCCTGGCATTTGCAATTGGGGCTCAACCATCTGATTGCCTGTGGGAATGTGCACTGGTGGGGGCACCAAAACCATTACCATTTGATGTGGTAGGTGTTGCAGTTGTCCTCCCACTGTCTCAAGATTGGGTGTTTTTGCTTGTTCAGACTCGTTTTCATCCTCCTCAAGGGAATTTTGGAATTGTGAGTCCCCTTCCTTAATCAAGCCCTCCCACTGACACGCAGATGTATTGGAAATCCAGGGTGCAATATCAGAGTCTGTAGGTGATCCGTTTTCATCAAAGATGACATGCCTGCTTGATATTATAGTGCGTCACTTTAGGTTCAACAACTTGTATGCCTTTTGACCATAAGTGTAACCCAGGAGGATGCATTTACTTGCATGGGGGCGAAACTTTCCCTCACGTTGGTCTTTTGGTGTATGTGCGTACGCCAGGCATCCAAAAGGTCGAAAAAATGTAGCATCCACTCGACGTTTGAACAACAATTCATATGGGGTCTGTCCTTTTAACGCATTTGTCGGACTATGGCCAGTAATGTAAGCTGCTGTAGCCATAGCATCAGCCCAGAATGATTTGGGTAACTTTGAATCCTCCAGCATGGTATTCGCGAGGGTAGCCAATGTCTGATTCATTCTTTCAGTGATTCCATTTTGTTCTGGCATGTATGGACTGGATGTTTCATGGAAAACACCATCAGCTTGCAACTGGTCTTTGAACAGTTTTCCTGTGTACTCTCCACCATTGTCGCTTCGGAAGTAAGTTATGCAGAGTGGTGTGAAAATCTCCTCCTGTATTTCTGTTCGTAATAATGCCTGAACATCGCTTTTCCACTGTTTGTAGATTTTGGAGCTTTCCCCTTTTTGTTTCATGAAATATATCCATGGAAAGTGGGTGAAATCATCAGTTATCACCATCCAATACTTGAAACCTTCTCATGAAAGTGGGCTGATAGGACCTCCAACATCAGAGTGAACAATCTGCAGTGGTTTTGTAGATCGTTTTTCTGGTTGGCACTTGAATGGGATTTTCTTCATCTTCCCCAAAATGCAAGGTTCACAGAAAACAGGGGTCCCAGTGAGGGACTCTACACCCTGAAGTTGTCCTTCACTTACCATGTGTTTCAGACGATCAGTGGCAATGTGTCCCATTCGCCTATGCATGATGTTGATGTTCACAGTAGTGTGTGCGGACTCAATCGCCTTTGGATGGTGGGTTTTGGCATGATATAAACCATCTTTGTGTATGCCCATCATGACAATCCTTCCATGTTTTTGTATTTCGCACATTTGAGTTTGGGCTGGAAAAAGGGTGCTGAGACCTGCATGGGCCAGTCGACTCACTGATAATAAGGTAAGGCAGAAAATGGGTATGTGCAACACATTTGACAAGATGATTTCATAGCGTTGTTTTCCAACGAGTGTGTGCAAAGTCACACTTCCGATGCCAGTTGCGAAAACTACAGAATTGTCTCCAAATTTTACTGACCTTGGTGGCTGTATTGGCTTGTATTCGGAGAACCAAGACTGGTGTGGGGTCATGTGGGATGTTGCACCTGAGTCGATGATAATCTTGCCTTCTTCTCTTACATCTCATTCAGACAAGAGGTAAGCTTGAATGCGTTCCATTAAGTCTTTTGATACAGATGCAGTAGTTATGTGGGCCGATTCTGATACTTCACGGTCTTTGGCTGTGTCCGTCACATTCGCCTTATCCTTTGTCTTCTTTGCCCCATTTCCTCCCTTTCGCAAGGATGCGACCCATTTTTCGTAGGAGATACAGTCCTTTGTTTCATGTCCAGGTAGCTCATGATGCTCGCACCATTTGCTGCCACTCGACTTTATAGTTTTGGCCTTTAGGGCAGAGTCTGGGACTCCAGTGGGATTAAGTCGTGTGTACTCGGACATTACACGCAGTTCTACAGTGTCGAATGTTAGCTTGTCTTGTTCGACGGTGTTGATTACTGAAGATGTGAATGTGGTCCACTCGGGGGTTTTGGGTAGGCTGTTTAGAAGGGTAAATGCTAGGATTTTGGAGTTGACGGTGAACTTCATCCCGGTCAGTCGGGATTCAATGGTACGGAGTTTTGCAATGAAATCAAAGGGATCAGACACTTCATCCCAAGTAGATGAGAGAAGCTCCTGGTATAGATAGAATGCTGAGGAAAGGTTTGAGGTTTCAAAAAGGTGCGTAATAGCATCAAATAGAGTCTTGGATTCCACATGTTGGTGTGTTTTGAGCAAGATGGCATCTGATATATATTCTTGGATGATACCATGTGCCTTCTCATCTCTCTCCCTCCACTTTCGCACGTCTTCAGGATCAATTTTCCCCCTACTGGGGATTGTTGGACATGCATCTACACCAGTGACTGTTTCAGCCCTTTTTAAAATATTTTAATTTAACCCCTGCAAACCCTTTAGTCTTTTGCATCTTAAAGATTGCAAGTACTTTTTGTTTTCTTAGTTCAACTGTGATCCGGATTTTCCAGATTTGATAGTTGTTCGGGCCTGTGAGGATAGGGCATGTTGAGGTAGTGGTTGACATTTTGAAAGAAAATCGTCAGTGTCCGTGTATGACAGTTCAGAAAGGTTTTTGTTTTTGGCGCAGATCAGTATGCGACTGCGGGGCCCATAACCTGACAAAATTTGAACCAAGCTAGAACAGAAAAGGGCAGCGGATGCCCAAACTCAGTCGCTGCCTAGTGGGGCTGTAGGGAAATGACTATATTTACCTAGAACAGAAAAGGGCAGCGGATGCCCAAACTAAGCTACATCAGTTTGCTAGTATATACGAAAGATTGTCCATGCAGAAAAACTCACCTCAGTCGCTGCCTAGTGGGGCTGTAGGGAAACGACTATTTACCTAGAACAGAAAAGGGCAGCGGATGCCCAAACTAAGCTACATCAGTTTGCTAGTATATACGAAAGATTGTCATGCAGAAAAACTCACCTCAGTCGCTGCCTAGTGGGGCTGTAGGGAAACGACTGAGGTTTTACTCCATAGCCTCGCATACATATATAGGCATATGGGTGAAAAGTGCACTCATACGATAAAAGGAAAAATGTAAGCGGGTGGTCCAGCCCGATATGCGATCTGGTAGTGTTTCCACATTTTAGGCGTAAGCATTACCGGTTTTTGTCATGTATACCTGTGGGCACACTGCACTGAAAGACAAGAGACATTTTACCCAGAAACCCTCAGTACAATAGATCGATAGACACTTAAAAACCTAGTAAGTATATTACCCTTGTTATTTTAAAAGTTGAGAACTTATTTACTATCCCTCGTTTGAATTGTGTGTCATCCTACAATGCCCATTGTAATAATGAACAGTAACTTAGTACTTCCGTCCCAGAACCCTAACTTTAACCACTGACATCCTCAAACCCTGAGACTTACTAATGTCCCAGTGTTGATGGGGAGACACGCCTGGGGTTTTGGGGTACTACTGCC
Source organism: Hysterangium stoloniferum (assembly GCA_015178975.1). Classification (NCBI taxonomy): domain Eukaryota; kingdom Fungi; phylum Basidiomycota; class Agaricomycetes; order Hysterangiales; family Hysterangiaceae; genus Hysterangium; species Hysterangium stoloniferum. Next base: position 26,755 of record WHVD01000013.1, read on the forward strand.
TTATTATCATTAAATTCGCATCACATATAATTAAGAGTAAGTTAAGAAAACTAGCCGGCGTTATCAGGCATCCTGTTCTCAATCACGCGTACAGTGACAGGATTCCAACTTGCGCACAGTTTCGAACCCTCTAGACGTTGGAAATCTGCCACCAGTATTAATAGTTCCTTGGCCAACTTGATGACAGGTTGCTATGAGACAGGATCCGCAATTAAATGGAGTACTAGTAGGACTGCTCTGGCGTCATGATCTCTTCATTTGTATGACGTGGAATTAATGATCATGAACAAAGAAAATAATGAGTTCTCTAGGTTACAGTCGTCAAATAACATTAATATCATGCCTTGCGGAGACAAGGCCTCCAAAGTACGTCATTCGGATTTAGGATTCTCCTATGAATTCGCCATGGACTATTGAGCTATACCTTATTTTTTTTGGATTAGATAATAATTATAATTTTCTTGAAGACGTTCATGGCCAATGTTCTTATCACTACGTACATCAGGAAAGTCATAAAAGGTTCTACTACATCAGGGATTTGGGAGCGTCTACACCCACTCCCTAGCCTTCCTAGACTCCCTAGATCTATAGTAAGTCACTATATTTGTCCAGTAAATAGGGATCTCGGTGTCTAGCCGAGCTAGCTAGCTCTCCTAGTTGGCTCTAGACGATATGGTATCTATTACTTAGGGCTCAGTCTAATTAATACCTCGGTTTATTATTTATTAGTTGGACTACTGTTCGTAAATTATATCGACGAATGCACTCCAACAGGAAGTTGTAAAGCCTTGTCACAACATACAATATCCTACATTACAGGAAGACCTAGATCTATTGCGTTTTTAAGTCAGTTATATCATGAATACCTCGATAACACGATGAAGACAGGTGGTCTGAGAGCGTAAAAAAAGCAGAAAAAAAGCATAATACAGTGTCAGTGGAAAAATGTATGGTATAAATGTCGAGAAAAGAGACGGGAGTGGGTCTATCTATCTAATGTGCTATACATTCATACAATGAATGAAAAGAGCGCATAAAGGATGGGTAGTATCAAACGGTATATCATGAATGGGTGAATGAAGAAAATCTCGAATGGAGAGAAGCCGAAGGTAAATAAGTCCGACATGATGTAGGTGGAATACAGGAGAAAACGTCTTTGGAGTGAGGTGGAGAAAATTTGCGAAAACCAAGTTGTGGGAGAAATCTATCATTCGTGCATGTGATGTGGTGTGCGACGTATAAGGCGGCGGGCTGGGGGTTTAACGTGAGAATATAAGGAAAAATTTGTTTTTGTGGGTGCAGTGCATAGAAGGCGGCGGGGTGGAGCTTTAATACGAGAATATCATCAACCATGGGTTGAGAACAAGCGGGAATAAGATATGACACCCGACTTGGATGGCGAGAGGGAATATGACGGCCCAACTAGCCCTACCAATACGCCATCCTTCGGGGATGAGGGACGTACTGAGGACGACCATACCGCCGACGACTATGAAACAGACCAGGGAGCTCAACCAGAAGCTGAGGCACAGAGGAAAGGTGTCAGAAGGTTAAATCCTGTTCAAAATATGTGGAATTAAATGTTAGCGTACCGTTTGACGACTCGGGGAAACTCTTTGAAGAAATTCGAAACCTCAACTTCTTTTTTTGTTGCGCTCCATGTCATGTTGTAACTGAACATGTGGGCCAGGATTGCACCAGAAAGATGAAGACTTAGACCTCCGAAAAAGAAGAAACTATGACGAGAGGTGGTAATAAATAAGATGGACAGCGAACGAGCATGATGAAGGAATACACGCACAAATATGGGATCCACTTGATGTTTCCCCAAAATGAAGCGATCTAAAATACGCACATTGCAATAAATATCTCGCCTTATGAAAAGGGCAAGAAAGTCGAGAAAAGCCATTTACCAAGTTCTTCCCATACACCCTATAATCCAACATAGTTATACCCACATTCCCTGCACCTACAAAAACGACCGTAATAGCAAGCCACGTCTCCCAGCTGCGCATGTAATACCCGTCAACAGGGAACGAAAACCCGAGCAAGAGATAATTCATGAGTGTGAGCGTGAATGAGCCTGCAATCCCATCTACAAAGGTGTGAGCATAAAAGAAAGGTGACTATGGGAAGGCCTACAATATGAAAACATATCTAAGAGATGGGGAGTAGTGTAACATAAGCTATTTGATTGCGAGGTTGTGAACGGTCGTGCGTTACATACATGACAAAACCGATATTTTATAATGCACTGGGACAGACGACCATACGAAGCGGCTGATTTGACGTGTGACTGGGCCGCGGTACCACCGTACGAAGGGATTGAAGAGGAGTCTGCGAGACAAGGGTGAGGAAGTTAATCCACCAAGTGTTTTGCTTGAGATGACGCACTCGCTGCAGCCTTTATGGACCCCGAAAAATTAGATAAATACAATGATGGGAAGAGAAGTTGGTATATACCGTACGCGTATTTCATCCATCGGTTCAGCTCGTCGTCGCATGTGAGCGATACGCCTTCTTTAAACCCGCCCATAGAATACGTTGCCCATCTGAATAGAGAAGAGGTCGGGCATCATTAGCATCCACGGTCATAAGGCAAAGGGTAAAATAAGAAGTTAAAAAGGTGAGATAAATAAAATAGTGAGATGTGGACGGAAACACAAATACAATATAGTTGATAGAACAAAAAGAACATCCTATAAGAACACACCGGATAATATATCCCTTAATCTGCAACCGCAAACTCATATCAAAGTCCTCTGAGACATGTTCCTCAGACCAGAACTTGGTTTTTCCGTCAGAGTCGGTGAATGCCGCGTCTTGGATAGCGGACCAGCGCAAGAAGCTGTGTGGTTGTGTGAGTATTGGTTGATATTATTGGTGATGCCATAAGGGGGACATACGCGTTATGTCCAACAAAGGGCGAGACTTCACCGTTTGCACATGCCGCGCTGATGCAGTGGTTGATCCGCCTTGTGAAATATGCTAATCCATTCTATACCAGCAGTGAGGAGAAAGTCAGGATTGCATCTGAAAGCGCTTTTTTCTTTGATTTGACGAGACGCAGAAAAAGTAGTTAAACACCTCTCGAGACCTAAAACCATCTCACTCTTATGCCAGGAAAACCCCCTCCCCCCGCCCACAAAACGTTCAAAAAAAAAAAAAATACCCACCTCAAACCAATGGTGCGCAACCTGCATGACATCACTCTCGTGCTGTATAATAGCCACCTCCGGACACTCCGCCAACTCCCTCGCCGCATCTTTAAAACAATCCTCAGGAACCATTGTATCTGAATCAACGAGAAGGATGATCTCCCCGATACGGAGGGACCGCGCACCGCTTGCCCAGGCTTGGCCGCTAGTTTCGGCGATGGCGAGGCTGAGGGCGCGTTCTTCGATGGTGATGTTACCATTGGGGGTGTGGTTTTGGGTGGTGGAGTCAGAGCAGCAGCGGGAGAGGTTTGGGTTTGAAATTAAGTCAGCCACGTGGATGTTCGGGCTCGTATACGGTTTTGAGTTTGGGGTTGAGATGGCTGAGGGTGTGCTAAATGGGTCGGGGGCGTATGCTAAAGGGTTGGCTTCAAGCTCGGCGATGAGTTGTTCGACGCGGAGGGAGAGGGCGAGGCCGTAGTTTAAATTCGAAGCTTTCTGTGAGGAAACCGGGAGCCAGTGGGTAAGAAAAGTAAAAGGAGGAGAGTCGATGGGGTTGTCATAGGGTTATGGGTGTGGGGGAGGGGGAGGAGTCAACTGTGATACGAAGCATGATGAAACCAACAACACACCTTAAACCGACCGGCACGTATGAACCCGCCAAGCTCATTGGAATGTTTCGGACGGGCAACCCAGCCAATATTGGACTCGTCGTAAAGCTTGAGACGTTCCTCGCGTTCGGCGTCGTCTACGAGCTGTGTGAAGGGGTGGAGGGAGGAAGTAAGTGTGGTGTTAAGAAGGATGAAGGAAGGAGTGAGGCCAGGATCGTTTTTGGGGATTGAATAGGAAGGAGATAACTAAAACCTCACCTGCAATCCATCATCGCAAATAAAGATTGAACTTGTTCCCCCCTGCCGCGCATAGGTCACCATTGCCTCTTTGATCGAATTAATCGATGGTTTTCTGTGTTTACCAAGAAACGAAAAGAGATTCGTCAGTGTTTAATACCGACCAACTCCACTATAAACGCTGCAACACCGCAACGAACTCTCACATGGTAGCCTTACAGTTCTCCTTATACACAGGCATCTGAACAGTAATATGGGGCAGCTTCTCGATTTTCACCGCTGGCAGCCCCGGTGCGACGGCGCTGAAGTACTTGCTGTTTTCGCGGTAGTGTGCTACGGGACCGAAGCTGTGGGTATTGAGTGGTGGGTGTTAGTTATTAGAGGATACTTACGAGGAACGGGTGGCGGCGGAAAAGGAAATCAGGGAGCGTTGAAATTGATGCACGTACCAAAAAGTGAGGGAGTTGACGAGTTGAAGGGCAAAGAAGAGGGATACACAGAATATGAACGGAGAGGTGACAAGGAGGATGAAGCGCATGAAATTGCCGTCGAGGAAGAACTCGCGTATTACGATGCTTATCCCATTTCCGACGAAGACTGGATAGCATCAGAATTTAAAGAGAATCATCATATACTTGACTATACATACTAGCAGCCAACGCGGTCGCCAATCCAATATAGATGTTCGCATAAATGCGCGTGGGTCGGTTCCTTCCTGTAACAAAGGCACCACTCTCACTGACAGTGCTTTTTTCAATATCATTCACGCTTTCGGCGATGAACTTTTCAGCGATCTCCGGAGGGGGTATATTGCCGTAGGTAGGTGTGAATGAGCTACGAGATATGGAGGTGGGAAAGCGGGCGAATGGGGAGTTTGACGCGGCGGGGGGCGGGGTGAGACCACTCGGAGTCGCGGATTCATCGGAGGGGATACAGATTGCGCTTGTGCTGGCAGGGGAGCGGTCTCCGCTTAGTGATCCATGATTTTTGATGCGTTCGCGTTCTCGCCATACGAGTTTGACGAGGCGATCTTCAAAATCAGCACAGGAGGGTATGATATTGGATACTCTCTCTTCCCATACGACGAGACATCGCTCGTCGCGGATGAAAGCTGCGCGCTGCTCCTTCTCTGCATTGGAGAGATCCTCGATAGAGTCAAGGACTTGTATTCTGGTGTCTGTGTCGATGAAAAAGTGATCTTGGGACTCTGGGACGACAGCGAATGAGGCGTGGATGGCCGCGCTTCGAAGTTTTACGGCTACTTCGGGGTTGAGCGAGACGAGTGCAGTGGCGAATGGCTCAAGGAGAGGGTTTGAGTAAGGAAATACGCGAAATATACCAGGTTGAACGCGGAGACCGACACCACAGGCCATGTTGTCTGCGTCGGGTTTGAACCATGCGTCGCCTTGTGTCTAATTGTGTGTTAGGTAGAAACAAATGGTAGCAAAAGAGATGCACCTGTTTGAAGATGTTATGGAGGATGGCATCGTAGGCATCATAGTCCATAGCGTAAAGACAGCGACGACGAGAGGGAGAAGGTATGGTTACGGTTACTTTGTTTGAAGAACATAAGTATATACGCTAAATATGGTTTTCCCTTATCCAACCAGAACATGGTTATCAACCTAGCTCGTTGGTTATTTTCCTGGTTATCAAGTATCCAAAGGTATCCCGAGAATGACGTCAGGGAAGCAAGGATTACAATTTTTACGTTCGCCACGCCGCATAGGACCCCAGAAGCAAGGCTTGTGAGTGGTGATAATTAATATTATTTTATTATTTAATCTCCTCGACTTTCCTTTCATCGCTAATGTCGACGTCTCTAAGAACAGCTTCTCCTCGTCCTCCAAGGCAGGCCCCATCTGCGTTCTACCATCATACTATAGACAGCGACGAAGACTTTTATGGCCCAGGCGCACGGAATGGACACCCTTTATCATCACCGGATGACGAATACTACTATAACACCCAAAATCGTCTGTCAGCCTCCGACACATCCCATCCTGTAAATGTATTCGCCGACCCCGCACCCATACCTGACCCATATCGGTCACCCCTCTCCTTCCGCGCTTCCAACTCCCCCACCCCGCCGCCAGCCGCATATGCCACAATTCCCCTCCCGCCGGCCCTTTCCCGCCAGCGTGCCTCGCCCACTTCTGCGTACATAGAACGTACAGACCAACCTGGCTCCACATCCCGTATCACTCAACTTGACGGCACAGATTTTGTTGCCCCCGACCGTCCATTTACTCGTCTGAATATGAATCCCCGCATAACAGAGGGCAGTAGGAACAGTTCCTCGGGAAGCTTTGCCCCTGCTCCACAGCTGTGGATGAATCTTACGTCGAGGTCTACTAGTGGAGGGAGTGTGGCTGTTGGCGGCCCTGATCAGCTTGGAAAGAATAGAGTTAAGAAAAAGCCTGTGAGTGCATATATGCGGCACTTCGTACCTCTAGGAATGTTCATTATTATTCTACCTCCTCAGAGCTTCACTTCCACAATCCTTAAGGCCCCCGTAGAAAAACCCTGGCTCTCAACACACGACCGATGGTCCACATTCGGCCAATGGCTCACCCGTCTCATTTTCCTTCTCGGGGTATGTGCCGCAGGTGCAATCTGCTTCTTCGATGTCTCCAGCATCCCAAAGCTTGGAAATGTTTGTCTCGTTTTCGACGATGAATTCAATAGCCTTGATACGAATACGTGGCAGCGTGAGGTGGCTGTGGGCGACTTTGGCAACGGGGAGTTTCAATGGTATACTGCGAATGATAATAATAGGTGATGTCTCCTCGCCTGCCTTCTATCATCGTTCGTCACCAATTCTCATCCCTAGCTTCGTACAAAACGGCAAATTGTACATAGTCCCCACCCTCACCTCTGACTCCATCGGCGAAAACGCTGTCCTAAACGGCGGCAAGATCGACCTTGGCAACGCATGTACAGCCGTTAACAGTACGGGGTGTACCGCCATTGGTGATAGCAGCGCTGGAACCGTTATTAATCCCGTGCAGAGCGCAAGGCTTACGACGAGAATGAGTCATGCCATCCAGTATGGCAGGGTGGAGGTTAAGGCTAAGATGCCGAAAGGGGATTGGGTGAGTTGTTGAGTTTGATAGATTAAGTGTTTTTCTTCTTCTTGACGTACTACGATAGTTGTGGCCTGCGATATGGATGTTACCGAGTAATGATACATATGGGCAGTGGCCTATGAGTGGTGAAATTGATATTGCCGAGTCGAAGGGGAATGGGATGGATTATCCTGCGCAGTGCGTGACATTCCATCGGATTTATCCATCTGAGCGTTTAATATTTAACATTTGTTTACTATTCCCTGCTATACAGAGGATCCAACTTTGTCTCCTCTGCCCTGCACTGGGGTCCCACCTCCACAATCGACGCATGGACAAACACTTGGGGATGGATCCAACAACGTCGTGCTTCTTATGCGGATGAATTCCATACCTATGCCCTTGAATGGAATCATGAATTTATGTACGTTCAAGTTGTCTTTTCATCCATCCATTATCCTTCCACTCTTCGCGGTTCTTACGAGAGTTTTGCGGAAATCATCTAACCTCTCTCAATCACCCGCCCCCACGTCCCTACAGGCGCTTTTACATCGACTCTAAAACCGTTTCCTCCCTCCAAGTCAACTTCAAAAAAGAGTCGCTTTTCGACCGGGGTAAATTTCCCCAGATCATCACCGATGGCGCAAACCAGGTGGTCCTTAAAAATCCTTGGCAGGGAAGGGGTAATAACGCGCCTTTTGATCAGCGTGAGTGCTGTGTTTATTTATTTATTTGTATTTTATAGCAAACTGAATGCAACGCATTTAATCTCTTTACAGCATTTTATCTGATCTTGAATGTCGCAGTAGGCGGGACGAATGGGTGGTTCCCTGATGGGGTGGGAAATAAACCGTGGGTCGATCAGAGTGCGACAGCTATGAGGGATTTTGCGACGCAGCAGCAGACATGGAGTAAGACATGGCCACAGGATATTACGCAGAGGGCTATGATTATGTGAGTCTGAACTAGCTAATTTTGTTCTCTTCGGCTTGGATTGCATTTTATTATTTATAACTGACTTTTTTTTTTTTGGGGGGGGACGCGTGTTTCCAGAGACTCAGTGAAAATGTGGAGGACGTGTTAGAGTTCAGAGTTCAGTATGATGCTTAGATGCGAAAGAACGAAAAGACGGACTTTGGGTGCTCGACTGTCGATTGGACCTTTGAATGCACACTTCTCTTACCACTTTCCATCTGTAAGCGTGAGCCCTATCGTTGTTTTCGCGCTGTCCTACCTTAGCTCCCACCGTCCCGTTAGTTCGGAAGAATTTTATTGCTACATATAGAGTTTTCTTTTTTCTACGGAGACAAATGTGAATAGTTTCTGAATCCCCGCCCTTATGTTGCAGCAATGAGCCGCCAAAATGGTCAACATTCTTGGTGTCCACTGGTGATTCTGTATATGAAGATATACTATATATACGATTTCAATGTACGTGTGGACTAATTAGAACTCATGCACGGATCCTATTCTTTCTCAGACTGATTAGTTTCCCCCCTTCAAGTTCTACTCGTAGAGTATACTACGTAGATACGAGATAGTATTTCGGAAAATCACTAGTATCCGGGTCTAATTAGCTGTAGTTACGAATTTCATTAATTATTGATAACTTCCAACTCGAGGCTCCTAGTAATAATATCAATGGTTTGACTTGCTTGATAGTTCCCAGCCGAGCCTTGCTAGTGACAACCGCACGAGGCACATATACCTCGTGTTGGCCTGCAATCGCTTGCTATAGTGAAGTTCTTTCTAAATTTAGAGGCGTGTATCAACTAAGAATTACTTTAAAAAACTGATGCCACGCCTTGCTTCATTTTCCTTGAGTTTTGGCCGGACATTTGTGGTATGTTGCCCGTATATCGATTATAGCTCGTTCATTTTCGGATTACAGCATCGACAAGTATATAATGGTGTCATCTTGTGAACATATTTCTGAGAGGCGTGCTAGCCAGGCGGATTTTTCAACATTCAACATCATGTTGGGCACCATGGAGCTTGAGGCGTTTTTTCCGTTTATTTAATGAATGCTTCTGGCTTCAGTTCGGGAGCAATATTACTGTCTACACGTTTCATACGACAGCCCTACCGTTATCCAGTACCTACACAGCCCCCGGACACAAGGCATATATTATATTCACCCACACACCGGAAGATGCTCAAATTCAACCCTTAGATTCGTCGATATTGATTGTCATTTTATTCCTTATTTTCACCTTCATCCTAATAATATGTCCGCCCAAATATTGACTGCGCTTTGTGGTTCTTGGGCAACTCTCATATCGCCAGCTTTCCATTCAGCTACCCGGGTATATACTGAATTTAAGTTATACAACCCACTAGTAGTGATAAAAGCAAAGAGTGTTTTGCCAACCATATTTAGGATCTTTTCTCTGGTTACATCATTGTTGCCTCGAAGAAGTATCGTGCCTCGGGAATTGGAACACTATGTACCATCTGGTTCTTTTATCGTGGAACATGCTTATGTCGGCTCATAATATGGTTATTGTCTATCATGATGCCCGATTCTAGTGGCTTCGCTTTCCCCCCGAGAATATAAGGCTTTTAAGCGTGTTGTTATGTTAACAATAGAGGAGGAAGGTTGGATTTTGACGAAAACATATTAAGTAACGGACGTCACAAAAGATCAAACTCCTGTTGTCCCAGACGACGGAGAAGCACTACAGTTGACGTTTCATAATGCATGTCATTACTTTGTTCACACCGCCTGTCCAACGTTGTTTCAGCTCCTCGACCTTCTTCTATGAGTGTGGAACAGACACAGTTGCCTTGTCCGCTGAGGCACATTGTCTAGAACTCCATAACATATGCATAAAGCCGTCAGTGAGGTACCCGCCTTGATGGCTTGCGTAAGTCTGAATCAACCTCTCCTCGCCCATATTTGAAAAGCACAGCACAATCTGTTCAACATTTAGACCCAAGAAAATTCCAAAAATATATCAGAATATTGACATCAGTAATTTATGTGTGAATTTAATCGGTTGTTATCTGATAATCTGGACTAATCATACAAAATTTGCTGGAAAATACCACTACATGGAGGGAGAACCAGGAAAATCCCATACAATATATTGCATTATACCAAAGTTGATTGTACTACAACCAGAGGAGTCCGAGTTTGGTGACTGGCCGCAGTGCACATTATAAAGAAGATTCATCTCCAAAAGGAAGAATTAATAGAAACCTTGCCGGTTATATAAATGCGATAAGAAACAGCTTCGAACTAATACCCTGCTGGCCGAAGGGCGGTACCTCAAACAGTAACATGAGCGACTTCTTGACGTTAACGTCACTGGACAACAATAGAAGCTAGAGTTTGCAATGGTTGTATCCCAGGATACCTTCAAAATATTAAAATATATCTATTTGGTTCTTTTTCTAAATAACTGCTCATTAATGGTCCAAACCATGATCTATGACGGAAACATCGTCACGTTGTTTGAAGCCATGAGCGACGTACGATTTATTGTATCCTACATAGAGTATATATATATTTTTTGGACAAGAAAAAATCCCTTTTCCGGAATAAATTCTACCTGTCGCATCCGTACCTGTCGCATCCGGTTATGCTTCGTCGTGAGATATATACAACGGGAGAAAAAATTTTCTTCAAAAAACTCCCAACAGTGGGCTTCCAGGAACGCGAATGTCTAATTCGCACATGTATAGTGGAACGCCCGTCCGTCGTGTTAGGTTCGAAACATTCGACATCGAGGAGTGGCTGCCAATCGATCAAGGCTTCCTCAGCCCTGCTCCGAAGTCCATAATCGTCATTCTCGTCTAGGAGAAGGATGCTTGTCATGGTGCACCATATCCCAGAGTCCTTTGATTTATTTTGTATGAAAGTCGTATCGAAAGAGGTAAACATCTACTTACTTGGAGAACCCCTCGCGTTAGAGGTCGTCCAGTGGGTGTATACATATTAATGAGCCGAGGGGGTATCAGTCTTTTTAGTTGAGTTTCAGGTCCCTCTTGAACTCTCATAATTGAATTTAATAACTATCATAGAAGTAGCCGTGAAGCCGGAGGATTAAAGAGCGAAATTTATGAAGAACTATACCTTTACAGAACTTGGGGAGTCGAACAGATCTTCCATTTTCAAGTAATGGTCCAGCGTATTTGCAATATGCCAATATGCACATTCTGATAAACCAAATGAGGTCGTACAGCCAGATAGTATGGTCAAATGACCCTCCGCACGTACTCAAATATGGAGTGACACAGTGCATTATGACCACTTCCGACACGAGAGTTGTAAGCTCGCGGGGCCTGATTTCATCGCATAATATCGCTGCCTTGATCGTCATGGACCGCAAACGTCTGATGACCCAACAACTTTCGCGTTTACTCAGCCGGTTTGCCCACCCGGAGGTTGACATTTGCCGCCACATAGCCGTGCATATCGCTGCGCTTCGGTAGATGTACAGTATTCCGTGTAATGTGCCATCCAATTCCATCGACATTATTTCAATATCCAACATAGAGAGGCTTGGTGCATGGATGGGAGATAGTCTCCAGAGGTGGTCGAGGCTTTTCAGTATAAAGTCCATCGGCAAGCTAAAATAAATTGTGTGTGCAATTCATTTGATACATGGAGCTAGCTAATTGACCACTCACTTTCCGCGAGAATTGAGTCTAATTTTCAACGCTGTAGACAGTATATGCAGCGTTGTGAGACGGAATATTCGTGATACATGTAAAATGGCAAGGAATCTTTTCCATGAGGGCTTAAAGGAATTGATGGGCATGCATATGGAATGTATATCATCCATCACACGTTCCAGAACAATTTTGTACAGCAGCTCATTCGGAATTAACGACTGACCAGCTAGTCGGTTTCGTGCCATTACTGAGTAGTAGTTGGGAGATATCATGGAAGAAAGAAAAAAGTCTATCGTATTAGATGGCGGAATATTAGTAGATTTTTTGACTGACATTGTAGCCACAGGAGGCGCATGTCAGGTATGAAGGCGTGGGGCACCAGGAAATGCCGCGCAGTGCCATGCCTGCCGCGCACCTCCCGCGCATCCCGAAAAATTTCGTTAAATCAAGTTATATACTAATAGAAAAATTAATTATGAGGTTTAAGTGTCGAAAATTTGTAGTATTACATATATAGTATTATATATTGATAAGGCAGATGTAAGTTGGATGTAAGTCCTCTCTTTCCAACATGTTTCCAGTGTTTAACATTCATAAACTACAGAATAATTATTTCTTTACTACTTATCAAGAATTTAACTCAGATTTAACTTATCAAATGACTGTGATAGTTTGCTGCAATAGTATCACTGAACAGTCAACACGTGGCAGGTCTCTGTAGTCGAATTTTGAAATACTAAATATTCAATTCAAGGGCTCATACAAGTAGCCACCCCATTGCTTACTCAAACTATCACTCACTATCCATTATGAACCTTTATACTACAACTAAATAATACAATTACAGTTCTTAAATATCTTCACCAATAAAGCTACTCACTGCAAGTGTGTCTTTGCTATATGTTCATAGCTCTTCACAACCTCCTCCCCTCCTTTCTTTCCCCATTATAGCTTTCTATTTGACTGAAGTGGGTGTTTCTGAGATGTTGATCAAACCCATTGAGTGGCAAGTATGCCTGCATGGTGAGAAGGATAGGCTTTTAATCCTTCCTTTACAATTTCCAGCAATTTTTTAGTTCTATTTTTCTTTATATTTTTAGTATATTTTAGCTATTTACTTTGCTAGGATATATCACATATCCTAATGACATTAGTTGAATAGTTATTATTTGTATGTACTGTTGTGGGCATATAAGCCTATTAAAAGACCTTTTGCCCCCAACCTTGTGTTAAGTTCTGAACAAAGGCCCACAGATTTCCCAGTTTCTGGTAATTTATTCCAAACACCTTTCTTCCAGGAAATGTTCCATGAGTCCCCGGGTAATAAATACGGGGGAGTTTCTGGGGATATTAGTACAAGGGAGTGTGGTATCAGAATACATAATTACCAGAAGTGTGGTATCGGCTGAGATGGACTTGGCTTCAGCTTATGGGCTGCACCCTCGTACACTCATTTGGGTATCCATATTTCAAGCTGACAGAATGCATACAAGGAGATGTAGATTCTGGAGGTCCCATGGGAGTTCCAGGGATCGAGTGTGCAGACAGACAAGAGGAGCAGAGACTGGATCAGGGGTGTAACTTGTTCAAGATTTAAACTGGATTCTAAGTACATAAATATATGTAGGAGACTTATATAGACTGTGAAATGTAATAATACCAAATCTGGTATTAATGAGGGGCTGAACTATTAAACATAAAATGAAACAAGTAAATACTAAACTGGGAATAAGGGACAGAACAGAATGGGAGTGGAGAACGAATCATGACAGGTCATTAGACCATAACGGGAATGGGACTCTGTTAGAGGGGTTCCAGAGAGTCTGGTCAGGGTCCAGTGACTAGTCTGTGAGATATGGAGTGTCAGGCGTATATAGGGTGGATTCGGAGTCTGGTGGAGTCCAATGATTGGTACATGAGACATATGACAGACCATTTGACCATAATGGGAGCAGGGTTCTATGCTCTGTTAGAGGGGTTCTGGGAGTCCGGTCGGAGTCCGGTGACTGGTCCATGAGATACAGAGAGTCACGTATAAGTAGGTTGATGTCCGGGTCCAGTAGAGTCTGAGGACTGGTGTGTGAGACAGTGTCAGATATAGACAGGTTGAGATGCAGGTCCAGCAGAGTCCGACAACTGGTGCACATAGAGTGACATGCGGGTCCCGGGAGTCCAGTCAGAGTCTGGTTTGGGAGATGACCAAGAACATGTAACAAAGTTAAATGTCAAAGGGTGGAGTCTGATGGATTCCGGGTCATAACAGAAGGTGTCAAGTTTAGGGCAGATAGGATAGGGTGCATACAGAGAGTCAGGCATAAACAAGTTGATGTGCGGGCTCCAGTGGGAACTCCGGTTGTACCTATACAATATAGAGGGTCAGGAGCATGTAGGATGGGGTCCAGGAGCCCAGAGGCTGGCAGGTTTTCTGGTTCCTGAACACCTTGACCCACTAAAAGGCTGCTATCTAATGCTTACATTGGCATCGGTCCAGATGTTGATAGGACCAAACTGTATTCTTCAAGAATGGCAAGTACTGTCATAAGCCACCAGGCTTACACCCCTCCCCACTTTGAAAAATTACCATGCCAAATAGTGATGTAAAAAAATTTTGAATGGCCTTTTCAAGGGGAGAATCAAAATAAACAGATAAAAACCTGAAACAAGACTGTTGATATTTATCCAGACTTACGAGTGACTCCTCTATTCAGAACCTGAAAACCTGGATAAAGGCATAGTTCACAAATAGTGAGAAATAGTGGAATTGCAAAACTTCTGGAGTGCAGGGTACATTAGGCTTACACCCCTGATCAAAATAGACAATATCCCCAACAACCAAGTTGGCAGACATATTGATATACAACAGTGAAAATGAAGATTATAAAAATCCAGGAAATTGCTATGGTTTCTATTGTGGTGCTGGAATAGAATAGTAGAGGCCAGCCAGAGTCAAACTTGAACTGCACTGAGATCTGATTGATAAAAGGAACTGAATGAGTGGGTCCCAGAATGAGTCAATATCTAAGTGTTGTGAATAAGATGAAGATGAACAGTGCAGCAATGTGTAGGATAGGGTGATTTTTGACAATGGGAATAATATGTATGTGTACTGGGGTTACAAGTTGTGGTCAATGCTGAATGGTGGTGGCAGCAGTGATAGAACTGTGGCAATTGTGATGGACATTGCAAAATAGCATGGGTGCGGGGCCAAGTATGGGATGGCTCAATTGGTTTGACAATAATGTTGTATAACTGATAGACAGTGGCAAGTGCAATACTAGAGGCAAGTGTGTTTGCAACTATGAGTGCAATTGTGAGTATGATATGAAATTGAAGTTATGATGATGATGTGTTCAAAAACAGCAGTTACTAATTGAGACAATGACAGTGGCTTGTATGTGTGATAACTTGAAGGTGTTGAACAAGGGTGAGATCAGCACAATGATTTATGTATTCTGGTAGGAAGAGTTGAATGAGGATGTCAGATGGAAAAATGAATGGGTACAAATGAGTTGAAGGTGATGTGTTTGTGTTGTCAGAAAAGCAAAGTCAGTATCAAAAAAAAAGTGAAAGGCTACTGTCTAATGCAGCCTTATATTGGCATCAGTTCAGACATTGATAGGACCAAACTGTATTCTTCAAGAACAGCAAGTACAATACATGATGATGACAGTAAGTAAAAATGATTGATCTAAAAGTGATACTATGCACATCTGTGATAATGTAATCAGTATGTCATAAGCTACCAGGCTTACATCCACTCTGTGATGTTCAAGATCAGTGGCCAGTCTCTGAGGTCCAGGCAACCTCCCATAGTTATGAACTTAGTTTTCTCTTATAATTGATCATACATTATAATTGAGGAGGCTAGCACTAGCTGCAAACTATGACAGGTAAATGTTCAAGTATTGATACAGTTGCCATCCATATTATCATACATCTAGCAGTTTTCATAACCTGACTCTTCACAGTAGCACTTTGGGCTGGACTGCTCTCTTTCTATGAGATATCTTCTAACAGCATCATCCAAAGATGATGACTGGAGGAGAGACTAGCTCCTGTATGCCAACTATTAAGACCTGTACTAAAGCAGAAGGGGAAGAATGGGGTGCCATGTTAGGAACCACCTTTTCAGAATTCCACTTATAGTATTCACTTTTTGTTAAGCTTGGGGCTTACAGGTGGGTATCTGGGGAAAATCCACAGATGTTCTGAGAATGGGTAGGACTTGGCTTCAGCATCTATGCTACATCCTCACACGATTGTTGGATCCAATTTCAGATAGGGGGGTATGGGAAACCCAGAGACTCTGAGAATATGCTATATATATATGTCTCAGTCAGAGGGCCTGCAGATACCCCCAACTAGTATGATCTCTAATGTCAGCCCCCTGACTTAGAGCCCCCTTTTCACCCTTTGCTTAGATCTTAATGATCTTAATAATCCATCATTACTTCTTGCTTCCTTGATGGGGCCTCCACTCATCCATTACATCTTCATATAAAGTTCCTACTGTGTATGCTACTATTCTTCAGTTCTAATATCAACTTAGATTACCCCCATTTAGTCTTCAGCCACCTTACTCCCTCTCTAATTGTTAGAAATGGGAAAATACAATATCTATATGTGACAGACTGCTATAAGACCCAGGCTTGCCATCAGTTATATAAACTGTTATAAGAGCACAAGTTGGCATTAGAAGTCCTTATATATATGAACACTTAGCTCACTTGACAAGAGGGCCAAAATGTTAAGAGTTGTGGTGTAAGGAGTTGTGGCTTGCTGTTAGGATTCTCATCCTTTCAGGCCCCCACAACGTGGTCTTACCTTGATAACCTTTCTGGGACCCCAACATTAGTGCCTCAGGATCCAGAGCCACCACCTCAGAACCCTGACACTTAATTTACATTGGCATCTCTATCTCTCATCCCCTACAACTTGTTCTTACCCTTGTAACCCTCTGGCACCCCAACATTGGAGCCCCAGGACATGGCACCCTCCTTGGCACCATCTTCTTGGCACTCCAAAATCTGTTGTGTTGTAGATTACCCTTTAGGCATTCCATTCCATCTCTGTTTCCAATGCTCTCCCTTTATCTGTTCTACATGTAAATGTTATTTGTCACCTCATACCTTTTAGAATACTTTTGTTACATTGCATTTAGTTCTAGTTTGTTCCTTGTTCCTTTCCATACTTCTTTTGACCTATCATGACCTCTCACTTCTCTAATCAGCCCTCTGATCATCCATCCCACTGTAGTATAAAGCTCTTTCCATGTATACTACAATACTCTAGTTTGAAACTCAATATAGATTACCCTCCTCTTGCTTAAGTTCTCTTTACATTCCTCTTAATACTCTTTACTCTACAACTCTTAGTATTTTTGGCCTCCAGTTGATTGAGCTAAGTGTTGTCTTTAGTCTTTATCATACTATCTGCTCTGTTTGAAATACTGGAGCACCCTAACAGTTCATATGAGGGTGCAACACATACATATGTTGAAGCCAAGCTCCACTTTGCCTTATAGAATTGGACCTCCTGATTAGTACAATTCACCATTTTTGGACCTCCAAAATCATCCCCTTTTGCCCCCTTGTTTAAATCTTAATACTTGCTGATGATGCCTTCAAGGGTATTAGAGAGGGAGTAAGATGACTGAAGACTAAATGGGAGTAATCTAAGTCAATATTAGAACTGAAGAATAGTAGTGTTAGGATACATACAAGGCGGGTCTCCGGAGAAACCCGCAGGATATCTGGTAGGACTTGGCTTCAGCTTATAGGCTGCACCCTCGCTAGATTGTGTTGTCCAATTTCAGACAGGCAGATGGGAATCCCAGGGAGTCTGGGCAGGGGTCGTGGTCAAGGGGTCGTAGGTTGGAGGTTGTGGGTCATGAGTTGAGATTGGTGAGAGAGATAGATCCACTGGAGCCCGTGGGCTCTGACTAGTGTGAGCAGTGTAATTCAAGTAGGAGTTTAGAGTGGAAAATGTATTAGATTACTGGGGGGAATCTAAGCCAATTTTCTGACTGGATTGTATGTACAACATCTGCCAGTTTAAATAGACCGTGGAGTGAATGTCATACCGAATCCAGTAATGATGAAACGAAATGAGCAAAACATAAAACGGGAATAGTAAACACCAATTTGGTGTTAGGAATGGGACGGAATGGAGCGGAGTCCGAATAGTGACAAATCATGAACCATAATGGGAAATGGAGCAGGAGTAAAGTCCGAATCGTGACAGGTCATTTGACTTAAACGGGAATGGGGCTCTGTTAGAGGGATGACGGGTTTTCTGAGTGGGGTCCGGTGACTGATGTGCAGGACAAGGTCAGAGACAGAGTCCGTGGGTTTTCCAGTGACTGAAACACAATGTAATGAAGACAAACGTAGACAAGTGTGACGTATGGAGTCTGGTGGTGTGAGGAGTATGCTTTTACCACAGTTTCATTGTGGTAAAACACTCCTTTTATTTTATTTATATTTTACATATTCTATTCATATTTTTTCTATCTTTCATATTCTTCGAATATTGCATATTTCATTAGTTCGAAGCATTGTGTATACTTGTGGGTGCACTCAGCACCAATTAGAACTCAGACACACTTTAACCCAAGAACCACCACTCATAAGACACAAACTAGGTCTACTACGAGCGGTGATCAGGGTAACGTGTCAGCTACTACATAGGTAGGGAGGATATCTGAAAACTATTAAGTATACCAAATTCTAATATACTCTAAAGGTCATTTAAACATCTGAGATGTGATTCAAACATAATTTGGTTTTTAAAACTTTTTGAAAGTTTTAAACTCTCTCATACATTACAAACTAAAGAATCTTTCCGGACATGAGTAGACAATAAAAAAAATTAGTAGTTTGAAACACTAATACTTTTAAAAAATAGATACCTTTAGATAGTCCATTCCATGCATATGTATATCATTGGCACCTCTAAATACATATGTATTACTTCGGAATGGATCTGTTAATCTGAACAGATTTCTACTTGATTCAACATACCCAGAATATATAGGGGGTTTTACTTAATAAAGACAGCTGTGATATGAAAAATTTCCAATAATATTTTACATATTTTACATAGAAATAACTACATTTCAACTTTTAAAAAACAAAGTACTAATAAAAGTATTAGTAGGCATCTGTAAAAGGAAGGAAATTATATACAATGGAATTTGTTAAATAACTATGGGTTGTATAAGATGTAATATGGAGAACTATTTCTGATGGTTATTTTTTGATGATATAATTGTTTCAGAATAGATATCACTATTTAAAGATGGAGTTTTGTAAAAATAAGACTTTTATTAGTAAATATTTGAGATTATAGTAATTATAAACACCCTCCTAGCATTATCTGAACTACTGAATACTTCTGGCCTCGAACTATAACAGTCAAGGCCTCCACTCGAACCATCGCACTCGTTGACTCCTTCGTCATCTCGTGCTCTTTCTCTCACTTTCTCTTATATTGCACTGAATAGGTCAATATCTTTCCTTTCTACTCATTTCTTCGTATATAGAATGGTCTGAACTTCTACCACTCTTCACAGGTGGGAATTCCGGTAAACTGATAATGGGTGTGTATAGGGTGCAGGTGCGTATAAGTTAGTGCCCGGAGTCCGGCAGGATTTCTGGTTGTAACAAGTAGCATATATGGTAGGAACTTTATATGAAAGTGTAATGGATGAGTGGAGGGTCCAATCAAGAAAGCAAGAAGTAGTGATGGATCAAAAGATGCATGGAAAGAGATAAGAATCAAACTATAAGTGAATATGATGTGATTTGTTAGGATTCCATTGTTTTGGACCCCTGCAATTTGTTTCTCACTAGAAAACCCTTGTCGTCTCATTATCAGAGCCCCCACCCATATCATTACCTCTCACAGCTCCCCTGATACTTGTTCATAATGAGCTAGTGACCCATTCCATCTCCACTCCATCCACTTGTCCATTTCCATCCCCATGTATACTCTTACTTGCCACTAATATTGTTTTCTTAGTACCATACATTAGTTTCTATTGCTCCCCACTTGTTAGGGTACGTATACGGCAGGTTTCCGGAGAAATCCGGTAGGACTTGGCTTCAGCTTATAGGCTGCACCCTCACGAGATCGTGTTGTCCAATTTCAGACAGGCAGACGGGAATCTCAGGGAGTCCAGGTGGGGTTTGTGGGTTGACGGGTCGTAGGTCAGAGGTTGTGGGCTGAGAGGTCGGGGAGTCGAGATAAATAAGAGAGATAGATGCATCAGAGCCCGTGGGCTCCAACTAGTGAGAGCAGTGTAATTCAAGGAGGAGTTTAGAGTGGAAAATGTATTAGATTACTGGGGGGAATCTAAGCCAATTTTCTGACTGGATTGTATGTACAACATCTGCCAGACTATATAGACTGTGGAATGAATAACATACCAAATCCAGTAATAATGAAATGAAACTAGCAAAATATAAAACGAGAATAGTAAACACCAAATTTGGTGTTAGGAATGGGATGGAACGGAGCAGAGTCCGAATCATGACAAATCATAAACCATAACAGGAACAGAGTGGGAGCAGGGTCCGAATTGTTTGACAGGTCATTTGACTAAAATGGGAACAGGGTGTCACAAATCGAATTTTACTCAATAAAGTCGAATAAACAATTGAAGAATATTCAACAATATCGAATAAAGATGCCTCATTCGATGAAGTATTAATTCGTCCTGTTGATAAAGCATGAGGCAAAGATAGGACACAGAGGCTCATGAATAAATAAGTCAAAGAAGGACTCAGAAAAGTTCGATGATTATGTAATACAGTAATAATACAATATAATACAGGTTTTCTGACTGACTTCCTTCGTTCCTATCATTGCCCTTATATACTATATATTATTTACCTATGATGATAATATGATATCAAAGTGAAATCATCAATGACATCAACCTGAGACAAGTCGAAGATATTCGAGATTGTCGAAGATATCATCGAAGAATAGTCGAATCGGAAGTCAAGTTGGAAGTCAAGTCGGAAAGTCGAAGAAATGTCGAAGAAATGTCGAAGAAATGTCGAAGAAATGTCGAAGAAATGTCGAAGAAATGTCGAAGAAATGTCGAAGAAATGTCGAAGAAATGTCGAAGAAATGTCGAAGAAATGTCGAAGAAATGTTAAATTGAATATTATTGAAATTTGAGTTTGTACGTTCGTGACACAGGGCTCAGTTAGAGGGATGATGGGTTTTCCAAGTGGGGACTGGTGACTGACGTGTGGGATGAGGTCGGACATAGACAGGGACAGAGTCTGGTGGGTATTCCAGTGACTGATACACGATGTAATGAAGTTGAACGTGGACAAGTCTGATGTACAGAGTCCAGCGGGTATTTCGGTAAACTGACAATTGGTGTGTATAGGGTGCGGGTGTGTATAAGTTAGTGCCTGGAGTCCGGCAGGAATTCTGGTCATAACACCACTTCATCATCACTTATCTTTAATTTGTCCTACACTTCACTTCTCTGATTGGCCTTCCAATCACCCATCTTGATGTAGTATAAAACTCCTTCCATGTACACTACAGTTCTTCAGTTCAAATATCAACTTAGATTAGCCCCTCTTAGTTTTTCACCTTTTCCTCTCATCACTATATTCTTAAAGAGTGGTCTTTGGCAAGCTGTGACTCTTTACTCTTTGACTCTTAGTGATTCAACCTCCTGATTGATTAAGCTAACTGTCAATTTTTACTCATATTGTACTATCTGCTCTGTTTGAAATACTGGAGCATCTTGACAGTTCATGTGAGGGTGCAACACATAAGTTGAAGCCAAGCTCCACTATAACTATAGAGTTAGACCTCCCAACTAGTATGATCTCTATTGTTGGCCCCCTGATTAACTCATTTTCTATCATCAGCCCTCTGACTAGAGCATTTCCCCTCTTCCTGGCTTAGATCTTAACAGTAATACTAATGGCATGAGGTGGCAAGGTATTATTTACATGTAGAATAGGTGACGGGAGGGCATTGGGATGGTGATGGAACAGGATGATGAAAAGGGAAAACTGTAGTGAAACAAGTGTTGGGGTGCCATGGGTGGTGACACTGTGGTCAGGGATACTGATAACAGGATGCCAGAGGATGGGGAGGGTGAAACAAGGTTGTGGGGTGCTGAATGACTGGGATCCTAACACAGATTGAAAGAAGCATGGAAGGGGGAAAGGATCAAACTACAAGTGAATACAATGTGATTAGGGTATACTAAAGGCATGAGGTGGCAAGGTATCATTTAAATGTGGAATGTATGCCAGGAAAGTGTTGGGATGGAGAGAGAATGGGATGATGAAAAGGAAAAGCTATAGTGAACGAAATGTCAGGGCACTATGGGCAATGACTGTTGAATAAGTAATGGTTGACCTGGATATATTAATATCTTACTGATGACTAATCATCTCAGTAGTAACTGGTTCTTAATAGAACTACTCTAAATGGCCTGATAGCTCAGGAGTTAAGAGCACTAGACATGTAATCCAAACTTAGTGGTTGCTGGTTTAAATCCAGCTTAGGTCAATATTTTCACCTGCTTATGTAATTCTTACATGGTAGCAACTCCTGGGTTGTTGTGAGGTGCTTACCTAACCAGTTTGTCCAAGATCGAACCTGGAGTGTAGTGGTTGTTTACCTAACCAGTTCAACCGTTTGTTGAAACAGTTGAATAACTCTTGACAAACACCCTGTGAGTGTGAGGAAAGTAAACACTAAGGAGACTTTCCCACACCCATAGCGGAGTATGCTACAGGGTGCTTACCTAAGCACCTACACATCAGTTATCTTACTAGGTAACTCATTCAATACTGCACCTACAGTGCTAGGAAAAATACTACAAATATCAGAAAAATATAGAGAACATCATAGACTATGTGAGAGCTGTAATATCATACTCTAACACCATTGGGTGGGAGTGTTGAATGAGTAATGGTTGACCTGGATATATTAATATCTTACTGATGACTAATCATCTCAGTAGTAACTGGTTCTTAATAGAACTACTCTTAATAGAACTACTCTTAATGGCCTGATAGCTCAGGGGTTAAGAGCACTAGACATGTAATCCAAACTTAGTGGTTGCTGGTTCAAATCCAGCTCAGGTCAATATTTTCACCCTACTTATGTAATTCTTACAGTGACACCATGGTTGGGAGTACCAACAGTGGGACACTGGAGGGTGAGGAGGGTAAAACAAGGTTGCAGGGGGCTGAATGACTGGGATCCTAACACCTACATACTACACTTTGGATATCCCTCTGCTAGCCTTGTATGAGTCCACAGGCCCTGTTTGAGGTCACCCTTACAGTACCCTATACAAACAACTTGTCAACAAGTCTACACCTGTCACTCCAACATCCTTAATCTATCATTGCTTGGAATGCCCAACTCTGGAGTTTGACAATTCTGTTCCCAGACCATTATGCAAGGTGGAGGAGTTGCAGAGAAAATGGGGCCCATGGAGATGTGAAAGAAATAGGAAGAGGCAGAGAGGATTGTGGTGGAGGTGTTAAAGTAGGCAGAAGAAAAAGAAGAACAGGAGAAAGAGAGGTTGGAATTGGAACAGAAAATGCACAAGAAGGGCAGAGGAAAGCAGATAAAGAACAGAAAGAAAGGGAATTAGAGGTAGTGAGGTTGGCAGAGAAATGAGAAGGGAAAGTGAGTGAAGACTTCCATACATTCCACTATATTTGACTGCATTGACAGCATAAAGCAGTAGCGATAAAGACAGGTTTGGAATCTGAAGAGGCAAGGCTTGGCTTCAAGCCCCAAGGTAAGTCCTTTGGATTCTCATAGTCCTTGACTAATCCTAAAAATAGAAAAAATGGGAAACAGAAACTTGATTTGGACAAAAATAATTTGTCCACACTCTCTGAAGGAGGCATGTGATATATGTAGACAATAATGCTCAATCACTTTTTATGCTACTCATTGTTCTCTTGTTCCCTTTTCTCTTTCTTCTCTCTCATTATTCTTTATCCTATATATCCTGCATTCCTAGTTCCACACTCCCCATCTTGTCTCGTCTCAATTCCACACTTGATAGGTACTTGTTTCCCCTTTCTCACATCTTGTCTTGTCTCAATTCCACACTCAATAGTCTTCAAAGACTTCGAGTTCTGCTTATATTTTTGCACCCACCCTGTGAAGAGTTGATAGATTCTGACCGCTCAATATACAAAGAATAGTGTTTATTCAACTACTATTAGAAAGTATTGACCGTTCAGTACAATACTATAGATTACTAGACTGATAGTACTAGTATAGGTGTTACGACCGGACAATCCCGCTGGACTCCGGGCACTAACCCGTACGCTCCCATGCGCTACAAGACACCAATCGTCTGTTTATAGGATTTCCCGCCCGGACTCCGTTATGTCAAGACTCATTACGTTCGACCTCATTACGACACATATCAGTCACCGGACTTCCCCCAGACTCCGTCTCTGTCTATGTCCGTCTTTGTCCCACGCATCAGTCACCGGTCCCCGCTTAGAATCCCGTCACCGCTCTAATCGAGCCCCGTTCCCATTTTAGTCAAATGACCTGTCACGATTTAGGACTCCACTCCCGCTCCGTTTCCCGTTATGGGTTATGCTTTGTCACGATTCGGACTCCACTCCGTTCTGTTCCGTTCCTAACACCAATTTGGTGTTTACTATTCCCATTTCATGTTTTGTTAGTTTTCGTTTCGTTATTACTGGATTTGGTATGTCATGCATTCCACTGTCTATATAAACTGGCAGATGTTGTACATACAATCCAGTCAGAAAATTAGCTTAGATTCCCCCCAGTAATCTAATAATATTTTCCGCTCTAAAACCTTACTCGATTCACATCGCTCGCACTAGTCGGAGCCCACGGGCTCCGACGCATCTATCTCTCTCAACCAACTCGACTCACGACCCACGACCCTCGACTTACGACTTACGACCCACGAACCCCGCCCGGATTCCCCAGGATCCCCGTCCGTCCGTTTGAAATTGGACAACACGATCTAGCAAGGGCGCAGCCTATAAGCTGAAGCCAAGTCCTACCGGATATCCCGCGGGTTTCTCCAGAAACCCGGCCTGTGTGTGTATCCTAACAATAGGGACGCACTACACATCACAAGAGCAACTGTACAGTTGCTCGTGACAATTAGAACTAGAGAATAGAAGAGTTGACCCTTACGGTACAACTTGTAGCTAGAAGTAAGATAGATAATCAGCAAAAGACTGAATATCTAGGGTAGAGAGATAGCAGCGCGAGTCGACTACAGTGTCGACAAGCGCAGAGTCTTGAGAGTGGAACTCGACCTTCGCAGTTCGAGTCCAAATACTATTAGTATGCAAGAAGACACTACCTTTATGGGTAGCAGAGATATTATCCTTGACACCTCTCACTATTTGATGTCTGAGTCATTACGAGGTGGTGTCTGCTGGGTAAAAAGTGTCTTCTTGTGAAGGGTATGCATATATGCATAATTGGACTAAGGAATAATAGTTGGATTATAGTACTTTATTATTTACTTTTTATTTTCTTCATTTACATTCTTTCTATATTTCAAGCATACCCTTATTTTGTAGTTCGAAGCTTTGTGTATACGTATGGGCGCTCTCGGTGCCAAACGATAGACACTTTTTACCCAACAGACACCACCTCATAAATGACCCAGACGTCGAATAGCAAGAGGTGTCAAGGGTAACGTCTCAACTACCTATAAAGGTAGTGTTCTCTCGCATACTCACAGACTTTGGACTCGAACCGTGAAGGTCGAGTTCCACTCTAAGGTCTTTGCGCTCGTCAACATTATAGTCGACTCGCGCTATTATCCCTTTACTTTAGATATTCAGCCTCTCGTTGATTATCTATCTTACGTCTAGCTACGAGTCGTACCGTGAAGGTCAACTCTTTCATTCTTCATTCTAGCCGTCAAGAGCAACTGTACAGTTGCTCTTGTGACGCGTTGCGTGTCTCCTTACTAGTACGGCCAGTCTAGTAATCTACGGTATTGTACTGAACGGTCAATACCTGCTAGTAGTAGTTGAATAAACGCTATACTTTGTATATTGAACGGTCAGAATCTATCGACTCTTCACACTTCTCATTTGACGCTGAGAGCACCCATAGATATACACAAGGCTTTGAACTAAGAAATAAGGGTATGCTCGAAAGATATAGAGAATTAGAGAAAAGAAATAAAAACTAGATAATAAAGTACTATAATACGTCTATTATTCCACAGTCCAATCATGATATATGCATACCCTTCACACTCGTCGATGTGAAGAATGCCACCAACAACCAAGCCTTTTACATTTTCTCCGCAGGCGTTGGTTGATGTAAATCAGGACACACAGATAGAATTAGGACTTGGTTCATGGGCCATTGGTCTATCCATATTTGAGACCTACGGACTCAATGTATACAGTCCAGACGAGCTGTCGCTGGAAAATCTCAGTGACTTAATTTTTGCCGGCTTCATCGAAAACACAGCTACGGTGCCAGGAATACGACTTCAAAGGAACTGCACCCCATTCTCCAATGACGCTTCAGCAGCCGTCGAACAAGATCCCACTCTCTTCCTAACTTTCTGCAACAACACTCTCCCTCCCGTTCGGAACCAAGTGACGGATGTAAAGGTCTTGTATGGAGATGCAAATATCACATTTAGTTATTGCACATCCCCAATGGTCTCCACAGCTTTCTCTGGTCCCGACTCTAACGCGACAGCTTATACCTTTTTTCAAACTGTAAACACCACAACCATGGGTATGGTCATGTGTCAATCGAGTTTCACGCTCGGTAATGCAACGTTATCTGGAGATGTCGGGACCTACACAGATTTTCTAAGGAACGACACCTACGACAATTCGGTACAGGTGAGGATTGCGGACCCTCTTTCCACTGTACTTGCCGAGATTGCCAATGGGAGTGTTGCGAATACCCACCCCTTCGAGAGTGAGTCAATCCTGGTGAACCAACTAGAGTATAATGTTATCTTCAACAATGGCAACATGTTGAACTTTTCCCAGCCAAGCCTTGACGAGCTTGAAAGCTGAATATGGCTCGGTATTGAGCACATGACGGCGGGAATTGGTTTACTATCTAGTAGATCAGGTACTTCCTTCCCCGCAACCCTTACAGTTTCCGGTCGGATTCGCTCAAATACATTCACCATTGGGTTGTATATATTGTTAGGCATATGGTTTTGTGAGTTGATATTGGTCTCCTTTGTGGATTATCGTCCCTCCACCGACTCTCGCTTAGGAAGTAATGTTGTGATTCGTGAACAAAAGAAGCATTGGAACAACGCTTTGCAGGAAAGCCAGCCAGGCCGGTGAATTTTCCGACGATAAATGAGCAGCTTGTTGGATATTACAACACTCAGCAGTCTGTTGTCGCTCACTTGT
Source organism: Hysterangium stoloniferum (assembly GCA_015178975.1). Lineage (NCBI taxonomy): Eukaryota > Fungi > Basidiomycota > Agaricomycetes > Hysterangiales > Hysterangiaceae > Hysterangium > Hysterangium stoloniferum. The sequence goes on from WHVD01000013.1 coordinate 53,871, forward strand.
TTATATTGTAGTCCGCATTATTAACTCCTGACCCACCTTCATTTAATTTGTTTTCATACACGGCGTATCCACTTCGACATATACCAGAGCTGTAGTTAGTTACATTCAGTCTGCTATCTCCCACATACTGAAGTGTGAGCTCATTTATATCTTTATTTGTTTAGGTAGTTTACAATACAATCCGCTATTTCCCACATACTGAAGTTATACTCGTCACTGTTTCGGTCAAAACCGTACTTTATAAAAAAAACTATATCAGATCCATCACAGGTCAATAAATATTCAATGTGTCTTTAGTGAAGCAGTTTTTTGTCAGCCAGAAAAGTGACGCAATGATTATATCAGTGAAGTGCTGGTAGTAGGGGGTCGGATGTGCAGTTCAATGCAAAATAAAGCATAGAATGGGCGCTAATATGTACGGCACTATTCAGATTGACAAGATCTTGTACAGACGATATAGACAGTCCACTGTTAGATTTCGAGCATCATCCAAGCTTATGTCTCACTTCCAAATTCTTTTTGTTCGTTTATCCATTGTTCCCCTTATTGCATATTTTAGCATTTCCACCGTTCCCATTGTCTTCCCTTCCTAGTATTCTATTGTTCTTTTAGTTTATATATGTAGCTACACAAATATATCTCCCTGCGCGATTGCGAGGGTCTTCTGCTGCCTGAGTACATGATAGAGACACGCGTATTTCAACATTTACGTAGTATGCAAATATCAGCTAGCAGGTCGGGTACGCCTCATAGCCAGCTCCATAGCCACCTCAATAGCCATACATATTGCCTAGTACAGAAGAAAACAATAGTAAGTTGTGCGTTTTCAAAGGGTCTTCAACAAACCCTAGGATCGAGAATTTAGAGCTAACTGTTGTGTTTCCCCTGCAACGTTCCGTAGCTATGGCCCAAATATCAGCATTTGCAGCACTACCTGTGGCTGTGGGTTTAGGTTTCCACAAGAATCGCTTGTGGATGATGAAAGTTCTTACCTTGACGACCTGAAATGTTTGATGCGTATGACACCTCAGTAGTTTATGATCGCACTTTTCTAGCTAATCCTTATTATATACAAAATGAGTCGGCAAGGCAAGCTTAAGGCTCTTTAGTGGTTCTCTTACAATGCCATGAATTCTAGGTCAAATCTGTTCACTTGGAATTTTCCTTGATATATTTCCCTCTCTCGAGTCGGTGTTTCGGCGAACTCTTCTGGCTGGCTGACCACTCATGGTCTGGTCCCGTCGGAATCGGAAGTGCTGTAATTGCCAGGATCAGAAGGAGAATCCGTGCCTCTCTGATATTCTTCACGTTTACATTTGTGGCCCTTGCTAGACCCGTGATACTTTCCCATGCTTATGCTGTAGGACTCGTCAATGTAACGGTTAACGCCACAATTACCCAAATACAATTCTCCAAAAGCTCTCTCTAGTGTACACTGGCCCACATAGACAGGGATGGGCACTGGCTCATGGGCTATCGGTTTATCCGTGTTCGACACTTACAACACCAGTATATTCACTCCAGAAGGATTGTTACGAGAGGTTCCCAATGACTTCTTTTCATATCCTAGATGCGATGAGGTCTAAAAGACAACAAAAGCCAAGAAATAAATATCACTGACACGGATATCGTAGAGGGGGGATTTGAGAGCGGCGATAGCTGGTGGCATGTTGGGATATATCTTCTATTGAGGGAGCAGACTCTCATCTCTTGCTGTATGCATTGCAATTATCATGATATGCGTACCTCAACGATCTACAACTATCATTCCTCATGGCCTTTAAAGGTCTGGAGTCCTGCAGATTGTCGTCAGATCGAAAGGGTTACGAGGACTTTTCTTGAAGATTTATCCTTCCTTCTGAATAAATTTTTGTGAAAATGCCACAACAGGTATTTTTGTGTTCGAGCTTCGGGAGTTAGACCATCTTGGGTCCTTGATCCTGCACTGTCAAGACCCAAAAAGCCGTCATCCCTCCAACATCTACTGTATCCTTCCTCTCTTCGTCCAACCAGAAATAACGATCGTTAATGTTGGCGTGAGTCAACAGTGCCCCAACACTCGACCTCTCAACAGGTGTGGCGCATTCGTACGGTCCCACCCTCATGAGCTGGGTCCGGATCAGCAAGGGCTGGTGGGCAGATGGGTCGGACGCGTGGTCGGGCTGACAGCAGAGTGAATAACGCGACATTGCACGGGATCATCGCCATCCTCGAAGTGGGCATCAGCGAGCTGCAGCAAAGCATGACGGACGAGCGGGAGAGGGGGTGGAGAGGCTCACGGCGAAGAGTGGTGGCGAGGTTGTTGGATAGTACGGAAGAGTTCAAGCTGACCTTCTTGCAGTATGCGAAGACAATTGCGGATGAAGGGTTTAGAGGGAAGGCGGAGGAGCTTACTAAAGAGCTTTTTGGGCCGGTTTATTGGCGAGTGGGCTGCTGTGTTGTTCTTGTGTAGCTCGTTGGAGATGCATAGATGCTTATTTCTCTCATTTGGGAACAGGAGACTGCACAAGGAGAAGAAACGGGAACCCATGGTTGCGGGTATGTCTAAGCGTGATTTGCTGAGGTCCGTTTGGTATTTGGTATGTGAAAAGCTTCCTAATGGATGATGAGGCCTTCCCTGCTCGCACCCACCTGTCTTTGTGTAGTGCAGAGTAAAAAATACTTTGGCGAAGTTAAGTATGGACTGGCAAGATAGCTTGCGGCAGTCTGCTGGTAATTCTGCCGAGTTGAGGTCGAGATCAAGGCTGTGCACGTCGCATTGTTGTTTTGTAAAATTTATCGTTGTATGTGGTGTATTCTATTTTACTTTACAAATTTTTCAAACCCCTCGAGGTAATCCTGAGTTTTTATTCGTATTTATGTGCTTGATCCTAGTACACTTATCCTTGTTGAAATGCCATTGAGCATGACCGCAGTAAACAATTCTTGAAGTTGTCCGACGTTAGGTCTGACAATACGACTCAAACTGACGGTCATCTCTTCTTCACTTCCCCAAGTGCCCCCACACATCAATCATCACAGGCCTGACCTCAAGAGCACACATGCGAAAGGAGCAAATCCTACTCGATAAAGACCCTCATAGTGAATGAACACATGCACTTACCAGCCTATCCGATCAAGCAATCGTCCCAAAAGCCAACGCAGCTGTTCAAATCGCCCAAATTGTTGAACCTGGAGTCATCTCTTTGATCAGCGCCAGAAGACTTGGGAATGGTGGAATCATCCTGGAATTTGACACGACTGCTTCCGCAAGAATAATGCAAAACAGAAAAAAGGATTTCAGGGCAGCTTTTGGCGGTACCTCGATACTGAAGGACGGGGCCGATCTCGATTGTAGCAGAATGCAACCCCTGATGCTCTAGGAGAATACACCTCGACCGAAATATCATACAAATTACCTAAAAAATCAATTATCTCACAATGGTCAAACCGGAACACAGAGGAAACCCGAACCAACGCTCAGCCTACTTAATAGTGAGGTTCATCTGCTAACACGGCCAGGGAACGGCTTAATAATGCCTTAGCCTCCGACGCTACTAGCACCTCATCGGTACGACCATTGCGTCATTTTTTCTCCGGCTGACAAAGAATTACTATAACAAAAGACATGAATCTTTTTTTCAGAAATTGCAGTTTTGACCTACATAATAGTGAGAACTTGAGATCGTGGCCATAAAGGCATTGATATGCTCACTACCTCAAGATACCCTGAGGCTCGAACCGCCTAGCAAGCTCGTCATCTCTAAAAATATCCCGCAATGGCACATTCTCTGCATTTAAACGAGCGCCGTCCACATGCGCAACACGACGTCCTAAGCCAGAGTCTATCACAAAGGATGACCTCTAATAGAAACATATATCAACACCCACATAAGGCTAGCGATGCAAGCGATACAATGACGCGTGATTTTGAATGGTTTCGACCGGGTAGTAGGATGGTGTCGCGTCGTGAATATCCGATCCAGTGGATAGTAAACCAATTTCCGCAGTCATGTGTGCAACGCCAAGCCATATTCGGTCTGCGAAAATGTCAAGATTTGTCGAGGGTAAGATTATACCCTAGCTATCTTATCATATATAAGGTGTGGCGTTAGAGTTGGGACCGGAGGAAACTGTGAAGAACGATGGGTATGTGCAATAGCTGTACGTGATGTTTACATTCGTAAAAAGAGACCTCTACGGCCATCGTTTCGTTGTAACCGAGAGGAAGAGGGTTGCAGAACTTTAGGAATGAAGTGGTGTTTTGTTCGGCAGCTGTTGAAGCGTCGTTGGAGAAAGGCGCGCAACCCCCTTGAAGTCGTAATGCATCTACGTCCAGTATAAACGAATCATTATCTGGCACGAAGGCTGGGGATAGGATATCACCGGTAAAAAAGAAGTCACTGAGATCTTCTCGTGACAGGAGCGGCCTTCGAAGTAAAATTTATTAAATTTCCTCTGGACTGTATCTACTGGACGTGTAGGTATCAAAATTGGACAGACCGGTGGACCATGAGCCAATACCTGTCCCTATTTCTGTGTCCTGGTCTACATCAAGGATTGCCTGCAGAGAAAATAAGCGTGTGGCGATTGTGCTAGGCCCCGACACACTGATGGTACCCTCATGATAAGTACCCCTCTTTTTGATCATGGGTGACTACAGCCACTGCCAATCCGAGCCAGAAGAACTCATACCAGCTACGCGGAGCTGTGCTCTTCTTCTGAATCGCGGAAACACTGATTCGCGCGAGGTGAGCTTGAGCGAAGACAGTGAGCAATTATGCCCGGCAGAAAGTCGTGTCGCAAACTCAAATCAATCTTGAACCTGTCGTGGATAGCTGCCTTCTTGAAGAAAAAAATAATGCAATGTAGCAGATCCGTGCGTTTTGTTTACTGCCGGATTGTGCAGGGGTGTGAAGGTTCATGGCACCCAGGGGGAAGAGAATAGCTTTTATACACTCATTAATATCGAATAGCCAATGAAGAACTAAGTTTAATATATCCAAATTTGCGGACCCAAGCGACTTAGCATTTCTGATGTTCTCTTTTGCAGAGTATTGTTTCTGATGTTCTTCCTTGAAATGTTTGACAGGTATGGCAATTGATATTTGAATCACAAACGTTTAAATAGACGACATTTTCAGGAAGGCAAGCTCTTCAGTTCTCTTACCCCATGAGCCCTGACAACCCTACACCGTCGACGTCCAACCCTGCACCATTGACGTCCAACCCTACACCGTTGATGTCCAACCCCACACCGTTGACGTCCAACCCTACACTGTCGATGTCCACCCTAGACCGTGATCAAAACGAAAAACCCAATGTAGTTCTAATCTACATTTTCTCTTATGTATCTGCTGATTATGCATACTTGGGGTTTTAGCAAGCTATCATGCCACCAAAGAGGGGGTCGCCATCTAATCCAGGATCTCAGCAGGAAAAGAAAAAGCTTCTTCACCCTCTTAGTCTCATAGTTTTGTGCATATGGATTTGTTACATTGGATTGACCCTTTTTTTCCTCGAGAGTGCAGTCAAAGATGCCCCCCTCCACATTAATCGGATTTGGCGATACGATATTCTACCTGGCTCAATGCTCACTTTCTTCTCCCAGTTTCACTTAACTATTACGGTTTTACACCTCGCCAGAGTCGGTGCTTCTGCGATGGAACGGGAACACACAGCTCTGCCCCCCTCGCCTGAGTTCACCCGGATGACGGACCGCAAATGGGCTGACCCCGACGAATTTGGACATATTGTCAAAACCATGTACAAGAAGAAGACCTGTCCCTCCCTAATATTCTTCGTGTTTACATTGACGTGCACGATTGCCCTAGTTACGCCAGAAACCCTTTCCCGTGCCTATCCGGTGGCACTCATCGAGGTGAAGAATGCCACCACAACCAACCCTTTTACATTTTCTCCGCAGGCGTTGGTTAATGTAGATCAGGAGACACAGATAGGATTAGGACTTGGTTCATGGGCTACCGGTCAATCCGTATTTGAGACCTACTATTTCAGCGTATACAGTCCAGATGTCACGTCGGTGGGAGATCCCAGTGACTTCTTTTTCGCCGGCTTCATCGAAAACATAGTCAGGTTGCCAGGAATACTACTTCAAGGGCGCTGTAACCCATTCTCCGACGACACTTCAGCAGCCGTCGAACAAGATTCCACTCTCTTCCGAACTTTCTGCAACGACAATCTCCCTCCCCTTCAGGACCAAGTGATGGATCAAAATGTCTTGTATGGAGATGCAAACATCACGTATAGCTATTGCACATACCCACAGGTCTCCACAGTTTTCTTTGGTCCCGACTCTAATGCGACAGCTTATATCTTTTTTCAAACTGTAAACACCACGACCACGGGTATGGTCAAGTGTCGATCGAGTTTCACGCTCGGTGATGCAACGTTATCTGGAGATGTCGGGACCTACACAGATTTTCAAAGGAACGACACCTACGACAATTCGGTACAGGTGAGGATTGCGGACCCTCTTTCCGCTGTACTTGCCGGGATTGCCAATGGGAGTGTTGTGAACACCCACCCCTTCGAGAGCGAGTCAATCCTGGTGAAGCAGCTAGGGTATAAAGTTATCTTCAACAATGGCAACATGTTGAACTTTTCTCAGCCAAGCCTTGACGAGCTTGCAAGCCGAATATGGCTCGGTGTTGAACACATGACGGCGGGAATTGGTTCACTGTCTAGTACATCAAATTCTTTCTTCCCTTCGACACTTCCAAGTTCCGGTCGGATTCGCTCAAATGCATTCGCCATTGGGTTGTATGCATTGTTAGGCTTATGGTTATGTGGGCTGATATTGGTCTCAATTATGGAGTATCGTCCCTCTATCAACTCTCAGTTAGGAAGTCGTATTGCGGTTCGTAAACAAGAGGAGCATAGGAAGAGGGCTTTGCAGGAAAGCCGGCCAGGCCGGTGAATTTTCCGACGATAAACGAGCAGCTTGTTGGATCTTACAACACTCAGCAGTTTGTTGTCTTTCACATGTTTGTATTGTAGGCAACGTTATTAACTCCTGATCTACCTTCATTTAATTTGTTTCCATACACGACGAATCCACATGACATGTATATACCAGACACCGGGAAAAGCCTTAGCTCCAAAATTGTTTAGGATCCTCAGTAGAGGCGTATTTTATATAAACTCCGCCAATCATCGGTAAGGATACAACATGTGATTGGCGGGTTTAGAATCCAACGAACTTTTGAATCCTTAAAGATCCATAACCGAGTTAAAATCGGTTAAGGATTTAACATGTGATTGAAAAATAAGGCTCTATTAAAAATCCTAAAATTTTTTGGAGAGGGGGGTTATCCCGGTGAGAGCAGTAGTTAGTTACATTCAGTTTGTTATCTCCCGCATAGTGAAGTTATTATCATTTTTTCAGTCATCGTCCCATAAATCTATTACAGCTTAGTAGATCGTTCATATCCCAAGGCAGCCTGAGGAAATGAGCAATGCCTTCATGGCCACGATCCTCAATACTCGTCACTGTTTCGATCAAAACTGTAATTTATGAAAAAAACTATGTCAGATCCATCAAAGGTCAATGAATATTCAATGTGTCTTTAATGATAGCAGTTCCTTGTCAGTCAGAAACATGACGCAAAGATGATATCAATGAAGTGCTAGTAGTGGGGGGGTCGGAGGGAGTATATGCAGTTCAAGGCAGAATAGAGCATAGGATGGGTGCTAATATGTACAGTACTATCCAGACCGACAGGGCCTTGTACAGACGATATAGACAGTCCACGACATAAATATCGGCTGGGTACGCCTGACAGCCATAGCCACCTCAATGGCCGTACATATTGCCTAGTAGAACGGAAGACAATAGTACGTTGTGTGTTTTCAAAGTGTCTTCAGAAAATCCAGAATTTGGAGCTAACCATTGCGTTGGCCCTGCAACGTTCCGTGGCTATGGCCCAAATATCACCATTTGCAGCACTACCTGTGGCTGTGGGTTTAGGCTTCCACAAGAATTGCTTGTGGATGATGGAAGTGTTCTTACCTTGACAACCTGAAATGTTGGATGCGTATGACACCTTAGTAGTTAATGATCACACTTTCTAGCTAATCCTTCTCATTATGCTGTAGGACCCGTCGATGTAGCGGTTAACATCACAATTACCCAAGTACAATTCTCCAAAAGCTGTCCCTATTGTACACTGGCCCACACAAGTAGGGATAGGGATTAGCTCATGGGCCACCGGTTTATCCGTGTTCGACACTTACAACACCAGTATACTACTCCAGAAGGATCGTTACGAGAGGTTCCCAGTGACTTCTTTTCATATCCTAGATGCAATGAGGTCTAAAGGACAACAAAAGCCAAGAAATAAATTTCATTGCCACGAATATCGTAGAATTTGAGAGCGGCAATAGCTAGTGGCATGTATTTTATCATTTAAACCTTTCGAGGTAATCCTGAGTTTTTATTCGTATTTATATGCTTCTCTGCCCTTGATCCTAGTACACTTATCCTTGTTGAAACGTCATTGAGCATAACCGCAATAAACAAGTCTTTAAGCTGTCCGCTCAGGATTTAACGTTAGCTCTGACAATACTACCCAGACCGACGATCATCCCTTCTTCACGCTGTTCGGCAAGTACCCCCATGTATCAATCAATCATCACCAGCCTGACCTCAAGAGCACACATACGAGAGAAGCAAATCCTACTCGATAAATTAAGACGCTCATACTGAATGAACAACATGCACTTACCAGAGAGTTCAACTCGTAATCTCCTGAGAATTTTTGGGTTCAACATCAAGAAATAGAAACGCCTACCATCCTAACCAGGATTCAGCCACTCTCCAAAAGCAGCATGTGTATCCGGCTCCAGCACTTTCCAAAAGGGGCACGTGTTTCTAGAAGCTGCACATGTTGGATTTCGAGCATCATCCAAGCTCATGTTCCTTTGTTCCCTTCCCCGATTGTTCCATTATCCCTTCCTTTTTCACATTTTCATTGTCCCCATATAGCATTCTGGCACCCTGGTGTCCAGTCCCCTCCGGTCGAGTGTGTCCAGCAACTCCCCCACCACTAACTCTTACGTAAAATCCCTGCGTGTACTTTCAGGTCTCCTCGAAGAATCAAAGTGGAGTTTGAACTATGACGATATTTGGTCAATTACTATATCGGGAAGATCTTATAATGAAATCAACGTTGGCACGTTTCTTAGATGTATTCGAGAACATTTTTGTTCTATGTAGAAATGGGAGCGTTACACGAGATACCTTGCATATCGCTTATGGGTGCTATATAATATGGAGACCGACACGTAGCCTCTCAGTGAAGGTTTATCACCCCCCACTGAGAGGTACACATATTTCCCTTACTTTACAGTAGGAGTTTGCTTACTGTTACTTCAGTTATTCTTAGAACTGCGCACATAGCTTTAACAAGCTCCTCAGTTCTCTTACCCCATGAGCTCTAACAACCCTACATCGTCGATGTCCAACCCTGCACCGTTGACGCCCAACCCTGCACCGTTGGCGTCCACCTTGGACGGTGAACATTCCGATGTAAGTCTGATCTAAATTATCTCCTGTGTATCTGCTGACCATACATACTTGCGGTTTTAGCGAGCTACCCTGCCAGCAGGCAGCGAGTCGCCGAAACCAGGACTTCAGCAGGAAAAGGAAAAGCATCTGCACCCTCTTAGTCTCATAGTTCTAAGCATATGGTTGTGTTACATTGGATTGACCATTTTTTTCCTCGAGAGTGCAGTCAAATATGCCCCCCTCCACATCAATCGGATTTGGCGATACGACATTCTACCTGGTTCAATGCTCACTTTCTTCTCCCAGTTTCACCTACCTGTTACCATTTTACACCTCGCCAGAGTCGGTGCTTCCGCGATGGAACGGAAACACACAGCTCTGCCCCCCTCGCCTGAGTTCACCCGAATGACGGACCGCAAATGGGCTGACCCCGACGAATTTGGACATATTGTCAAAACCATGTACAAGAAGAAGACCCGTCCCTCCCTAATATTCTTCGTGTTTACATTGACGTGCACGATTGCCCTAGTGACGCCAGAAACCCTTTCCCGTGCCTATCCGGTGGTACTCATCGATGTGAAGAATGCCACCACAACCAACCCTTTTACATTTTCTCCGCGGGCGTTGGTTGATGTAGATCAGGACACACAGATAGGATTAGGACTTGGTTCATGGGCTACCGGTCAATCCATATTTCAGACCTACGCGTTCAGCGTATACAGTCCAGATGACACGTTTCTGGGAGACAATGACTTCTTTTTTGCCGGCATCATCGAAAACACAGTTACGCTGCCAGGAATACTACTTCGGGGGGGCTGCATCCCATTCTTCGACGACAATTCAGCAGCCGTCAAACAAGATCCCACTCTCTTCCGAACTTTCTGCAACGACTCTCTCCCTCCTCTCCTTCAGGACCAAGTGATGGGTACAAATGTCTTGTATGGAGATGCAAACATCACGTTTAGCTATTGCACATCCCCGAAGCTCTCCATAGTTTTCTCTGGTCCCGACTCCAACGCGACAGCTTATATCTTTTTTCAAACTGTAAACACCACGACCACGGGGATGGTCATGTGTCAATCGAATTTCACGCTCGGTAATGCAACGTTATCTGGAGATGTCGGGACCTACACAGATTTTCAAAGGAATGACACCTACGACAATTCGGTACAGGTGAGGATTGCAGACCCTCTTTCCGCAGTACTTGCCGGCATTGCCAATGGGAGTGTTGCGAACACCCACCCCTTCGAGAGCGAGTCAATCCTGGTGAAGCAGCTAGGGTATAATGTTATCTTCGACAATGGCAACATGTTGAACTTTTCCCAGCCAAGCCTTGACGAGCTTGCAAATCAAATATGGCTCGGTGTCGCACACATGACGGCGGGAATTGGTTCACTATCTAGTACATTAGATACTTCCTTCCCCTCAACACTTCAAAGTTCCGGTCGAATTCGCTCAAAAGGATTCGCCATTGGGGCGTATACATTGTTAGCCTCATGGTTATGTGGGTTGATATTCGTCTCCATTGTGGATTATCGTCGCTCTTCCAACTCTCAGTTAGGAAGTGATGCTGCGGTTGAGGAGCATAGGAAGAACGCTTTGCGGGAACGCCGGTCAGGCCGGTGAATTTTCCGACGATGAACGAACAGCTTATTGGACCTTACAACACTCAGCAGTCTGTTCTCACTTGTTTGTATTGTACTCCACGTTATGAACTCTACCTTCATTTCATTTGTTTCCATACACGGCGTAGCCACATGTCATATATACCAGAGCTGTAGTTAGTTACATTCAGTCTGCTGTCTCCTCTGCTATCTCCCGTGTAATGAAGTTATTATCATTTTTTTAGTCATCGTCCCATAAATCTATTACAGCTTAGTAGATCGTTCGTATCTCAAGGCGTCCTGAGAAAATGAGCAATGCCTTTATGGCCACGATCCTCAAAACTCGTCACTGTTTCGATCAAAACTGTAATTTATAAAAAATAACTATGTCAGATCCATCAAGGGTCAATGAATACTCAATGTGTCTTTAATGATAGCAATTCCTTGTCAGTCAGAAACATGACGCAAAGATGATATCAATGAAGTGCTAGTAGTGTGGGGTCGGAAGTATATGCAGTTCAAGGGAGAATAGAGCATAGGATGGGTGCTAATATGCACAGTACTATCCGACAAGGTCTTGTACAGACGATATAGGCAGTCCACGTGGTGGTTTTTCCTCTCTCGAGTCGGTGTTATTCAGCAGGAAACCACAGCCCCGCGTTCCTGAACCGAGCCCTTCTGATTGACCATCCATGGTCTGGTTCCATCAGAATCGGAAGTGCTGCAACCGCCACGATCAGACAGAATCCGTGCTTCTCGAATATTCTTCATGTTTGCATTCGTGGCCCTTGCTACACCCATGGTACTTTCCCATGCTTATGCTGTAGGACCTGTCGATGTAGCGGTTAACATCACAATTACCCAAGTACAATTCTCCAAAAGCTCTTCCTAATGTACACTGGTCCATACAAGTAGGGATAGGGATTAGCTCATGGGCCACCTGTCTATCCGTGTTCGACACTTACAACACCAGTATACCAATATATTTATTCCAGAAGGATCGTTACGAGAGGTTCCCAGTGACTTCTTTTAATATATTAGATGCAATGAGGTCTAAAAGACAACAAAAGCCAAGAAATAAATTTCATTGTCACGAATATCGTAGGATTTGAGAGCGGCAATAGCTAGTGGCATGTTGGCATATATTTACTATGGAGGGAGCAGACTTCCATCTCATGCTGTATGCATTGCAATTATCATGATATGGGTACCTCAACCATTTACGACTATCGTGTCCTTGTAGCCTTTGAAGGTCTGGAGTCCTGCAGATTGTCGTCAGTTTGAAAACGTTACGAGGATTTGCTTGAATATTTATCCCTCCTACTGAATAACTTTTCGTGAGGATGCCACAACGGGTATTTTTGTGTTTGAGTCTCAAGAATTAGACCGTCTTGGGTCCTTGATCCTGCACGGTCATAGTATTCCTTTGGTCTCCACCATCTGACGGAGCGTACCATCCCTTTGTTGAAGTAACGGTGTTACGTAAGCTGTATTTGTAAGCTGGAACGCAGTGTTGGGCAACTATATAGTTGCGCTTCGCTTATGGATATGGTTGGAGACCGATCGCGTAACCTCTCAGTGAAGGTTTATCACTCACTGAGAGGTACGCATATTTCCCTTATCTCGCATTAGTAGTTTACTTACTATTGGTTCAGTTATATTTAGGTAGATATCAATACATATCTGAGTGAAGGTTTATCACTCACTGAGAGTTATATTTAGAACTGCGCAAATATTCTCAACACCCTTGAGTCTGAACTACTATTACACTTGGTGAATTTCATTTGTCAAAATAAAAACCAATAACCAAAGCCGGAGCTTGCAGTATAATGCTTTAGCGTCTTGAATAATCGCCGTATATTTCGCTACCTAAGGAGGACACACCCAACACCTAAATACCTCCACTTTCAAACAGAGGCCAAATTGGTCGCGAAAACTTTTTTCGTCGGACCCAAAAACGGCTTTCAGGCTGAAGATCTTGGTGTCCACTGTAGCTAGCGCCATTATATATATACATAGTATCTTAGTTTGGAGGCAGGACAGACAAGCGTGCCGAGTAGTGTATAGACTTTGAAAATTTGCTACATTCCCCACCGTGACCCCGAGAGCGAAAAAGTACAAGAAATGATCTGCTGCACAATGCTCGCCATCGCAACAATCTGTGGCAGTACAGGATGATTCGCTGGATGGATGGATATCGCTCTGGTTCAATATGAAGTGAGATCCTTCAGGTCCACGCAATACAAGTCGTATTCCCAAGTGACTTGTACGCTACTTTGATAAGTAGACAACGCTTATCTCACTATATAAACTTCCCGATAGTAACTGGCCAAATTGCTGACAACTAAAAAAACTCATTCATTCATTTCTAAGTATTTCAAAAATCGCCCCAGTACATTTGATCTTCAACCTGAATTTTTCTCCTCTTGGCCAAATTTGGCGTCGGGATAACTGTGTGGCCGTAAGCCAGGATAAAATTTGTGATTTCGACAGGAAGGCCCAAAAAATGCTCCTCTTCTTGCTCAAATGCGGCGAAAAGTACAAATGGCAAAAAGAGAAACTGTTTCAACGTCCTCCGCTCAACTTCTCCTGACATGAAAGTTGGAAAAAATAAGAGACATGTTTTGAAGCATGGTGCACGTCGCGGCGAGGGGTATCCAGATGGGTAAAGCGGCAATGACTACCCCACGTTGCAAAATGCGACCCTACACAAATACAGCATTCATACGATGCCCATCTTGCCATATAGAGCGAATGGCATACATAACTATGTATGCGCTTGCTGGTGGTTGCCTCCGCAATAATATTTTGAAGAACAAGTAGGGAGCAATATTTTAAGAGCCCCTGACAACATGAAAATCCGTAGATACGTAAACTCATATCGATTGCAATTTCATCTGTGCTATAAACTACTATGGTCTCTTTTGGAAAGGTGGGATCTTGTGGAAGATGGGTATTATAGGCAATGTCGGAACGTATAAGAAATGAAGGTGCTAGATACAAGATAATAGGTCAGTATTTGCACGGTAGATGCAAAATAACTAATATTGATTTACCTAGATACAAGATAATAAACTAGATAAATGCATTAAGTAAAGAAACTAAATAAAGGTCAATAGCAAGTATCTCACCTCATTATTTGCACAGTAATGCCAAATAGCTGAGGTGAAACCAACTAGGATGGTTGTATTTAAGCTATCTAGGAACAAAAGAGAATGTAATAACAAAAGAAACAATCACCGGGAAAAGCCCTAGTTCCAAAAAAGTCTAGGATCCTCGTTAGAGGCTCATTGGATATCAACTCCATCAATCAACTCATATCATTAATTAAGTTAAACTCGGTTAAGGATCTTTTAGGGATCCAAAAGTTCGTTGGATTCTAAACCCGCCAATCACATGTTGGACCCACGTTAAGGATCCAATGAATGATTGGCGGAGTCTATATAAAATAAGCCTCTACTGAGGATCCTAAAAATTTTAGGAGCTAGGGCATTTTCCAGCGATGGGTGAAGTGTTGAAGTTTTCATGGTGTTCCCAGACCGAATAACGTTCCGTGCGTCTGAGTAGTTGACGGTTAACTCGTTGTAAACGGAAACGGATAAGGACTACAATACACATTTTATCCTTATATACGCCTACTAGGCACTTACTAGTATCATCGCACGGTCCATGCTCCTTGCAGCTCACATACCACATCAACCAAGGCTTCAACCCAGTTTCCTTCCTAGGGCTGTCCCTGGTTTTAATTCTTTTCCTCGTCAAAATCACAACGCCACTGACCGAGTTTCTGGACTGATCAGAAATCATGGCGCTATCCGGAGTTCCGGTTGAGCTCGCGTTAAGACTGATATTAGGGTCCCAAACAGTGGGCCATTATAGGTGTATATCGGAGCGATGCCACATTTCAAGTTGGTCCATTATATATTCACAGTGGGATCTGTTCCCGTCGGCAAATCCATTTGGCAAGGGTACTTGTATATCGAGAGTTGGGGTGTCACATATAGGCATGCCTATTTTTCTTGACTGAGCCTTTGATTGCATCGTCAACCGCATGATTCGGCATGACGAAGAGACAGATCTTGTTTTTTCCTGCCTCTACACCCATATGGGAAACGTTAACGATTTTGGCTTCTAGTTGTAGAGAATGATTATACAATTGTGTCGTTGTGAGCAACTACATTTTTCTTCATGTTCGCACAAGCTGTACAAAGGGTATATTCGAAACATTATAATCAAAAAATTAACTAGACTTCTCTTGTAAAGCCGTGTTCCCAATCCTGCACACGTTTTGTCGCCAAAAGAGATAATGTAGAATGTTTCGTGCCTACGAAACCTTTGGCTAAGGATAGAGCTATCGAATCCAAAACAATGGGATACCTTGAGGTGTTATATTAAAAAACGAATCATATAAACTGGTCGACTCACCACTGGGAAGAAAGTTCTGTTGTCGTGTCTGAAGTCCAATCAATTCTATGCCATCCATAATCTTGTACGATGTTCCACCACGCCGCATCTCCTCCATCGCTAATTATCAAAACTTTATTCACACTTAGACCATGCAGAGCAAAAAGCTCATGCTTTATTTCCTTGACTTTCTCATGATACACAGACAGTGGCGGAGAACAATCCGAAATCCCATCATTGCACAGCTGCACAAAGTCCATGTGAGAGACATGCACGCCAATATACTGCTTGAAGATCAGCCGTACGGACAGAAAAATAGATACCGTTAAATCTCACTGGCGGGAATGGTTCGCCTGCCTTCAGATCAAAAGCTTTCGAAATATAGTTGCGAGCTAATGACTCTACGTTCGGCGCCCAGCGCATATGCCTTCCGACCAATGTCCAGGCGGGTGTCCATTCCTCAAACCATTCATAGTCTTTCGTGGTGGCGGCTAGTGTAAGATTACATGTAAGTGGGTCTTATCTTTTAAGCCAAATTGAATCATTACCGTAGTAGATAGAGTCATAACATAGCATATGCTCATCAGGAGGTAATGTATGGTTCTTAATAGGGCTGGGCAATGTTTTAGATTGCAATAACGCATCTTTCCGTGCACCAGGCCACCCAAGAGAAGCAGCGGCCATAATGTTGACATGGTTTGTATCAGGACCGAAACGGGAATCTGGAACAGGAGTCAAGGAGACGTCTACAAATTAAAAATCAGTCGATTAAAAATGAAGTCTCATTATTTGCTTATCGTCTTGCCTAGCGAGAACTCATTTTCGGAAGTGAGACGTTCTGTGGTGTTCGCATCCAGACCAAAGATCGTGACATGCAATGACCAACAGCCAATTTCATCAAGAATCCCAGAATTTCTTTCCTTGATGTCAGCCCATTCTAGTATAGGAGACAGTAATGATTCGGACAGTCTAGCCAAATCATATACATCTGACACGGGGATAAATCCAGAACCATTCCGCATCTCTTTAGGTACAAAATCAGCCATGACGGGTACTCTTCTTGTTAGGCTGGCAAGATACAAGAGATTTATTTGTGAGATGGTTTGTTCGACTGAAGGGGTGCAATTACTCCAAATCCGAATCGACTAAGAGAGTGTGCGACGTACTAAAGCCTCCGATTGGGAATGCCGCAACATATTTAGTAGTCTTCATGATATTATCTGTAACATGTCTATATACCACATAAATTGACACCTGACATGAATATCATACCTCTAAAATGTGTTCCATTTTCTGAGGCCACATATAATGATTTATTCTGATACAAAGGCGCCCACCCTTCTGACATATCAGCTGGTCTTCCAAGCGTTGCTGCCAGTGTCGGTCCAGGGTATGCATTATTGGTTTCACTGCGATAAACAGAGATAATAAAGACCGCTATGAAGCTGAGCAGAACGCCATAAACTAGCTTCACGAGAAGACCTTTGTGTTTGGCACTGAATAATGTAATCTTTCTCCTAGCCGAGGCCCAAACATCGGACCTCAACGGTGGATTTACTCCCGCTTCCGCCTCCTCTACATCGGCCGGGTTGAGCAACTGAAGGTTGACCTCGTCGTCCTCTCTAGCACGGACCTTGGTCATGAACGTAACGAAAGGAAGATGAATACTATGACCTAGGGCGCCATTGCGTACAAGTCGATAATTCAATTGCTAGCCAACTGAGTAATGCTTCATTGTCTCGCTTCCCCGCCGGCGTCCCTTCCTCACGCCTAATTGAGCCGATTCAACTTCGACTGATATTTATTCTCTTTCGGAACCCATGCCATACAAACACGGAATGCCTCTAGCATTGTCAAGAGTATGCTTGTGGTGTCGTGATAAAAAAAAAAGAACGAAAGAAAAGAACGAAAGAAAATCAGACAGCTCGTTCCCTCCTTGCAAGCGCCTGGAATTCAGGCCATGCACTAGATAATAAACGTATGACTCAGAAGTGATCAATCAATAAAACGAAAAGTACATTACCTAAAAAATACCCCCCGTCAGTAGAGTAAATTTTCCATGTATCATATGCACTTTGGTCTTCGATTTGATGAGGTGGTCCGAATTCTCTGCCTTTAGCAGCTAAGTCTGAAAGAGACTGTACATGGGAACACTTTTCACATGAAATGAAGAGTGAGACGGTGCCCTCGATAGATGGACCAGCAATGATAAATCCGTTGTTCTTGATGAAAACCGCCTAAATCAAGTATCTATCAATTGCTTCAGCTATCCGGGGTAGTGGATATACCCTTCCTTTCCCGAGGGCAGTGAGAATGCCACGCCTCCCTGCTTCGCCTTTGGTCTCACCTTCGTACGCTGAATTGTCCTTGTAGAAAAGATGGTCAGGTTTTTAACACATAACAAGGGTGCTGTTACCTTGTAAAATGCGCAGCTATCCTGGGTTATCATATCCAACTGCTGCCCCCGACGGGAGAAAGCCAGTCCGTGGGGAGGCTGCCCATACGCAATACACATGACATCGGGGCGAGCGGAATGAATAACTGCATGCAAAAGCAGCCCATCCTTATCGAACTCCCTGTTGGAACCAGAATCTAGGACACGATTGCCTTGCTGATCAACATGAACAAGATCGTCCGGTTGAACGGAAATCCAATATACACCACTTGGATTGATCTATTCGTAGTTGACTGATCTAAGGTTTAAAATGTGGATTAATGGCATACCCAATAGGTATCCGGCCTCACTGGATCCTACATACATATGCAAACCGATCAGCGATAACCATTAAATACCCAGAATGGGCGGATGTCGGAAATACACACACGAGCAGTAACGTTTCCCGTAAGACTGTCGTTGTATCCACGATGCGCAAATATTCTTATCATCTGAGCTAGCCTTACTTTTATAGATTCCCGTTCCTGTTCCTTCGTTTCGAAAGTAGGCGGAACTGGCGACGATCCATATTCCCTGGCAAGCGAAAATTGAGCTGGTTGATCCAAAGCCATATTTGATTTGATTTAATTATATGCACCAGACGTGTGACACCAACCGGTACCGGCCACTTCATGCCGCACTGAACGATCGATACGTGAATAACCACTAACAAGTTTTTCAACGGACACCTGCATACTTTTATCATCGCTATTGTAATTATTTTATGCCAGTGGTTGTCTTAAATGATGTTCAGACCCAATGTAGATTTCATTTAAAACAGTGCAGGGTGAGAAGCTTGGAACTTCCCAGGGCTTCTATTCAACCATCTCAGCTCGTTGCGATTGACGATATACCAGTAAAATGTCTATCCCACAAGATCGCGTTGCAGTAATTACAGGCGCATCATCAGGTCACGACCCATTTTCTTGCTCGGCTGACTCCAACTAACTTCAAATTTCCGCGATCCCTTTCGTCTCCCAATTCAGGTATCGGGCGCGTCACAAGCATTTCCCTCTCCAAGGCAGGATGGAACGTCGTTCTCTTTGCCAGAAACGATGAAGAGCTCGGAATTACTGCTAAAAGCTGCCCGGGACCCTCCCTCACAGTAAAGGGGGATGTCTCGAAGGAAGAAGACGTCACACGACTGTTTTCGGAAGCTGTCAGGAAATTCGGTAATGTTTCACGTTTTACGAGGCGAATAAGTAATGTAGACTGTGTGATATGCATCCTCAGGCCGCGTTGATTTGCTTTTCAATGTAAGTCAAAGCTTTTGGTTCCTATTGTTGATATTGACAAGGTGCGTACAGAACGCTGGTATTGCGAGAGGCTCGCCTATTGAAGAAATCTCTTTGGAGGTGTTCCAATCTGTGATCAATGTCAACGTCATAGGTGTATTCCTTTGCACCCGCGAGGCGGTCAAGCTATTCAAGAAACAAACCCCTCAAGGGGGTAGAATTATTAACAATGGGTGCGGAATGTTACAAGTTGTGTGGAATATTGCACCATTGCAATGATCTAATCCGTTTAGATCCATCTCCGCGCACACACCACGGCCCAACGCGAGTCCTTATACAACGTCCAAGCATGCTGTTTTGGGACTCACGAAGTCAACTGCACTTGAGGGCAGGTCATTTGACATCAGCGTTACGCAGATCGACATCGGTCGGTTTTCCTCTATAAAATTGGCCCATATTTTATTTAGACATTTTTTTATTTAACTAGGAAACGCCGCGACTCCTCTCGCCAAGTCCCTCGGCACTGGTACCCTTCAAGCTGATGGGTCACTCCGCGCGGAAGCCCTGTTCGACGTGCAGCATGTCGCAGATGCCATTGTACACATCGCTGGCCTGCCAACTGATGTTCAGGTCCTAGAAATGAACATTATGTAGGTTTTATGTTGACTCTCTGCAGTCCATAACTCATGTGCTCAAACTCCAGGGCAACTAAAATGCCATTTGTCGGCCGTGGTTGAATTTTTACAATGTGTATGCGCTGCATAAACCTAGTGGTTATTACCCCTTTTCGCAAAAGGCCTTCTTGTATAACAATATAACTATCAGAAATATAACATTTTGGACCAAACTTTCGTTCTTTGATACAAGCCTTTATATCAACAAAGTTGAGAGATGAGTGACGAAAGCCCAAGCGAAGACCGTCGAAGGCAGCATGCATAGCTGGAAGGACTTCGATCTAAACGTTATTAATAGTTAGAGGTTTCAAATCGACTCTACAACCCAAGCTTTCAAGAAATTTAACTCCTTGACTCGACGCCAAAGCCGCTGCGGCGACGGTGTTTATGTGGCTAATAACTGAAAGGTAACGTTGATCCCAATGATAGGGTGGATATAAACACTTGGGGGACAAATTCAAACACCCTCGAAAACTGAAGATATGATATAATTAATGCGATCAGAGCGTAACAATTTGTTGAATCAAGATATTGCGAAAATAAACATCAATGCGACCAGTGCTATCCATTGTGAATTGAGCCCCTAAAGCCGCGCAAAAGAGCTCGACGGGGTAATGAAGATGTCTGTGCTACTCGACGGCGATTCAGATGCCCATAGTCGAATGTTGCGGAAGGAACTTGGTTATTTCTGGAGCATAACTGTCCCTTGAGTTACCACGATAAAAGGTTCTATGTTGTTGAGCATCTGACTAGAACCTCCATGAATGAAATTAGGAAGAAGAGGGACGAACGGGAACGGGAAAACAGCTTCCCACAGTAACATTTGTATTGTTTCGTAGATTTAGATTTATTTGTTCAATGGCATATATACAACCATATAACGAAAGAATATCTTCGGCACTGATAAATATTTACTATGTGTAGTATTGGCAAATATTCCCCAGGATGGTCACTTGTGTGGCAGCGAGGATGTTAAATGTAATGATAGTTTCGGTGTGTCCATAGGAGAAGGCAAGTTCTCTCTCGTACATGCATCGCATGTATCTCTCCGTTACTTGGCAAAGGTTCCGACCGTAAATCGTTAATCCTTCACTTCTGAAAGATGGAACAAAATCACTATTTGCGTTCAGTTAAATCGTAGTCCGGACCATGTGAACGGTGTCATTCGACTCTAGTATGTTTCAATACATACCTCCGGCGACGCCCTTCCCCTCCCATCCGATACGGGCATTCTACCGGTTCGTCCCGTTTGATTTGTCGACGCCAGTGCAACAAGGTCACTGACCGCTGGGAACAAAACCAAAGCTTTTATCGATACCAACCTCTTAGGAGAGCAGCACGCTTTAAGGGGAGGAGATGGAGTCACTGAAAAGAGAGCTGTCAGGCCCTGCAGTGCCGTTAAGGTGGACGGTTTCGTTCACCGAGGTAAGGAGACTGTCGGGGACTAGAAATGCTGAGGGTTGTTTTAGGGTATCCTTTAATGTCACAATTGTATCAACGAGCTTGAATCACTGGTGGAGAGCGTAGTCGCTGGGAACGGGAGGGTTGTTGAGACAGTCAAGGGATATACAGAGGCAATATCCTCTGGTTAGTGAGTTGTCCCCAAGGGAGATGCGGAAAAATCAGAAACGTGGGGAATGCTTGAAACTTCAACATTGTCTAGATGTCCTGGAGGAAGTCTATAGGAAATTTCAGCACCAAGCTGCTTGGGTGAGATGGGGAGGCGAGCACCTAGCACAAAATGAACCGCCAGGGACTCACAAATAGTTAAAGCCATCATTCGATAGGAAATAGAGTCACAGCGCTTGCTGAGAGATACATGAACCCTGGAATCCAGAATTTCAGACAATTACTTGAGATATCTGTATTTAGTTTTAATCGAGAGGCACGAAGATTTAATGTTTTCGGCCTGTTTTCAGCAATATACTCTTGTTGAAAATCGGATCCAGCCTGAGGTCTCAGCACAGTATCACGATTGCAGGTATTCAGCAGGCCATGAAGACTGGCAGAGGGGCAAAGCCTTCTTCCAAACTTCACAGTTAACATTCACTATCATTAAATGGGGGGGGTGAAGGTAGGTGTGTGCAGCTTCAAATGGAGCTCGCATGTTAGGTGTCTTCACGCTTCTCCAGATAGATAAGTACTGTGCCGCCGCATCATGATTTAGATACAAAGACTCATCTAAAACTTAAATAATAAGCCACATCACAGAAAACACCCAACGTATACGTACCCCACCATTACAAACGATATATGTTTCACGTTCAATGAGGTGAGCCAGACGTTTTCTCTCGGATGCCACTCCCGTTATCAATTTTCGCAATGCCATCGTGAAATTGAATACAAGAAAATCATGGTCCATGACGTCTCTATGATCTAATTCTATAGAATATGTGCGCCAACAGAAGTGCAAACAGCGATTGCAATACCTATGAACTGCATCCACCAAACACCGGTTCCATTTGTTAAGAGTGAGGTGGCAGAGGACACCTTCACACCAGTAGAGTTCGAGGTTGCGTTGGAGGCCCATATTTGGAAATTGCGGAAAAAAGCATGCTGATCTGAGGTAGGTGCCCATGATTTATCATTGCCGCCAAAGAATGTCCTGTCAA
The DNA here is from genome assembly GCA_015178975.1 of Hysterangium stoloniferum. Taxonomy (NCBI): domain Eukaryota; kingdom Fungi; phylum Basidiomycota; class Agaricomycetes; order Hysterangiales; family Hysterangiaceae; genus Hysterangium; species Hysterangium stoloniferum. Next base: position 76,342 of record WHVD01000013.1, read on the forward strand.
AACATCAATATAAAAGGGCTGGATGAGAATAGCCTACAAGGACAACGTACGAGAAAAAGAAACCAGTTGCAAGGACATTCTCGTCGCTTCGAAGTTGGAGGCCGCTTTCCTGAATTGCTATAACATCGTTATAGCTACAGGCAAAAATCGAGGTTAGTGTTTAATGTTTCAAATTCATTATTAGCCTTTGTAACGAACTACAAGATGATATTTCCATTCGCGAGATCCACTGGATCGTTGAGTTGTACAAGCATTGAGATTTTGTTCCAACTACCATCCTCAAGTATTTCAGTAAACCCTGCATTTGCAAGGGACGGGGATTGCTACACTCACGCGCCAGTTACAAAAGTGAAGGATGATCGGCCGATGGACGTGCCAAAATCGGAATCGCAAATGACAAAGCCAACAGTCGAACTGCCGGAACACAGATAATTATTTGACGGTGGAAGATAGCCATATACTGCGAGGAAAAAATGGTATGAACAACAACCACAAATGTAAATGATTTAATTAAAGTTGAAAATTTCAAAGGGATATATAAAACCCCCCCCATTATTCGCAATATAATTTTACATGAAAGCGTACCTTCTCCCACTCCACCCGCTCTCCACATCATGCGAGTGCTAAAGCAGTTTGTTCCATTTGAGAGATTACCTCCTTCACAAGCGGTTGTGTTTGGGCCACCTCTTAAACCAGGGAGTTTACCACCCTTGACCCAGTCAAATCCATCCTCGAATGCCACCTCGTACGAAACCAACATGGTTTGGGGTTGTGACCTATTGAATAGAGATAAGAACTGTGCGCCGCCATCATTGTCTGAGAAAGTGCCCTTTGGATATGTGGTTCGTAACACAGCGGTATCGTTTGAGGATGAAGCGTCGGGAAAGGGATCATCAACAAAGGCGAGATTGGCGGGCTGGTTTTGAATGTGATTTTTGTTCAACGACCACTGTGCTATGATGTAGTCATCCGCGTCTGAGGAGGACAACTTCGCGGTCGGAAAGGGGAGGGAAGTAGATGCTGATAGAGAATATGCAGACGCAATATTTTCGGGGGTGGTAAGATTTTCAGCCCGACTTGGGGAAATGAGAGCTAGAATGGTAAGTGCGAAAGGGAGCATGGTGTCGTGAAGGAAGCCTTTCTTGCAGTAGCGTTGGATGGTTTATGATCGTCGTGGGTAGTCGTAACGGAAGGCGGAGCTGATGGGGACTGACGATGTGAAGAGACGGTGTGGTGTTGAAAAAAGGAGGCAGGTGTATTTGGGGGAACTCGCAATATGGAGGTACGTGCCGTTTGATTCCGCTGTCAACGCCTGCCCTTCCGATTAATGGAGCAGGGAAGTCTTGTAGAGTCGCTAGGACGGACGGTCTATTCAGTGCTATTTGTAGATTGATGCTAGTCGAGATGCTATATGAATTGGTTGTCATAAGCTGCGTGGGATAAGAGCGATCACGGCTTGTGATACTGTGATACAGCGATAACGCCAATGCCTTCTGTCCCAAAGCGTTTCATAAGAAAAGAATTAAGGGTCATCACAACCGTGCAACACCTGTGGTGTCATAGGAACCTCGCTGAGTTTGAAAACCTGGGGGAATATTCATAAGGTAGGTATTTCCGAAAATATTTTCCTATAGTGTGCTCTCAGATAGCTAATTATGTCCAGGGCATATTTCACTTGTCATAATCAAAGAAATAATATTCAGAATGTGGTACTATGAGGCACAAAAAGCAATAAAGTAAGCTGCTTAGGCTATTGAGGACTTAAAAAAATAGATAGGTTGGTAAAGTTTGAAGCTTGTTGCAGCCATGTGTTTACCGTATAGGAAGTGTATGTTTTTTCGCAGACACGTGCTAGAGCAGGGTTCCTGGAAGTTCAGGGGGATAATTGTCAACAAAAGCCAAATCCCGGGGAAGCAGAAGAGGTGCATATTTTTATCCGGTGTCCTTGAACGTGGCCCTGAAGCAGAGGACATGACTCGATGACTCGATCTCCATGATTGTCAAGTCTACAGGAATCCAATAACTCTTATCTTCATTGCAAAGTCGTGACATATATGAGTATACTAAGAAAAGAAACGATCGTACGAGGATAGAAAAGAAATAGACGAACAGCATGAATGGGGAAAGAAATCAGAGTGGCAGAGGGAGAGACAATAGATATTGTATTCGACATATGAGGATGTGGGAGAATTATATGATGAAACGGCACTTATCAGCTCATTCTCGAACCCGATACACCACAACAGCGACGACGCTGAGCACAAGCACGCCCACAGCTGTTGAGACCGACGCAATTGGCTGTAAAAGAGGCAAGTCAGCAAACACAAACAAAACAAAAAAGCGGAACAACGCACAATATGCGGCTGCTGCTGTCGCGCCTTGATGTCCCCTGTCCCCCGCGCCAATTCCCTACCATCATCTGACTTCCCGCTTACACTCCCAACACTCCCCTTCCTCGACCCACGCCTCACCGCGTTCCCATTCCCATTAGGTATACCATTCTCCCCCTCCCATTCTTTCTCCTTCCCCTTCTCCGCCCGACTCCTACTCCGTCTCCCAACTCTATCCGAATCCGCACTCAAACTCCTCGGACTCGGCGGCGTGACAAGCCCCTTGAACTGTGACCCGTCCCTCCCGCCCTCGAGCGATTTTATGGCGGCTTCTGTGGAACGGAGGTTGGATTCGAGCGTACGAGCTGTGGATTCTACCGCGCGCACACTCGAGTCTGTGTTCCGGAAATTGCATTCCAACGAACGTGTCGTCAGCTCGAGGGCACGCGTACTCGACTCTATATCCCGGAGTTTGCTGTCCGCTGTCTTAACGGCGCTCTCGACGCCCGCCACTGAGCCTTGTACCAGAAGCATAGACCCTTCGACGGCTTTAGTCGTATTTTCTATATGTTGTATTTTAGTATTGGTATTCTCGACGCTGCTTTCAATATGTTGGATTTTGTTGTCGGTGGTCTTGAGTCCTCCCTCGACACTCTTCAACCCGCCCTCGACGCTCTTCAACCCATCCTCGACGTTTTTTAGTCCACTCTCAACGTTCTTCAGTCCGCCCTCTACACGTTGCACACTCCCTTCCACGCGTAACATCGAATTTTCCACCCCACTCACTCTCACTTCGACCGTCTTCATTCTCCCCTCCCACTGGCGCCACTCATCACGAAGCGTGCCCCATTCCTTCACCAAGCTAAGAATCGGAGATTGGTGATGTGATGAATGTGTGAAAGTGGGCGGTTGGGGAGGTTCGTCTGTGTCCGGTTGCTGCGGGTCTGGTGCTTGCCGCTTAGATAATTCATCCAATGACTTTTCTTCCAAGCTCGGGGCTGTCCTCGCTTCTAAAGCGACAATCTTTGCCTCTAGCAGCTGTATTGTGTTTTGTGCTGCGCTCTGTTGTGCCTGCAGCGTACGTGAAATAGACAGAGCCGCCTCAAGCTGATCCGACAGGACATTAATCCGGGATGCTACAGTGGGAGGAACGCTGGCAGAGTCATTGTGTTGTGATGACTCTTCGAGTTGTGGCGAGTGCTGACGCGGCAGAGAGTGGTGGAGTTGGCCGTTGATGCTCACAAGCGGTTGTTCATGATCCTGTTCGCTGCGATACCCTTGCATTGGCTCGGGCGTTCGGGGTCGGCCGGACGAGAGGCCTTCCCGTCGCTCTTCTTCCGCTTCTCGTTCCCGCTCTTGCTCTTCTTCTTCCTGCCCCGGCGTCACAGTAACCATACTTTTGGTCTCATCGTCGTCTTCTTCCTCTTCGTCTTCTCGCCCTTTTTGGGTCTTCCTTCCATTGAGGCCGCCGCCAATCATATTCCTCAACGCGCCCATCTCCCTCTTCATCGCCTCATACTCTTGCGCCAAGCCGCTCAAAGCTCTGATCTTCTCAACATGTGCTGAGAGGGTGGACTGAGTTTCGGCGAGTTGTGTTTGGAGGGATATGAGTGTGTCTTTGTCCTTTTCTGACGGTGCTTGAGAGGGGACGGTGGGTTGGACTGGAGGATGGGGCTGCTGCGAGGGGACGGTTTCGGGTATGGGAGGACGTACTGGGGGGATAGTTTGTGGGTAGCTGTGTATAGGTCCGGGCTACGATATATGGCACATTAATTGCCGCCTCGACAATATACACCAGGCACGACATACGTTAGTCCCACTTAGTGTATCATTAATATCATTCATCTGATCTCCCAGCCGCCCTAGTTCCTGGCCCGTCTCCCTGCTTTGATTCAGTCCATTCTGTAGCCTTGTTAGAATGTGATCGAATGTCAGTCCGCTCTTAGTCGCGCCAGGTCGTCCGGCGGGGGCACCCATGCTCCCCAGGCCTGCAGCAGGGTTATTCGGGGCGGGCGGGGCGAGGGTGTTCGGGCGTTTATTAGGCTGGAAGGCTGTTGATGGCGGGGGCGCGGCGAGGGCGTCGTCTGGGGAGAGAACACAAGTCACGCGGGCGGCAACCTTGTGGTGCACGATTGTTTTGTTGTCTTCACCGACGATGTCGATGCCGAATTCAACGATATCGTCTGTTTTGAGTTCAAAGGGCTGGGATTCAACGCCTTCGGGTGAGAGACGTTCGCCGTTGATGAAAGTTCCGTTTGAGCTCTTGACGTCTTTGATGAAGATCTGCCGACATCATATTAGCATATTGCTTTCGTAGAGAATGTCTACCCTGTTTCCTCACCTTCCCGTCCTCCTCCCATACCTCGGCATGCTGTCGACTTAAGACTTTGGAATCAAAATAACCATTACGTTCACCAGGAACACTCTTCGCGTTTGTCTGCCTCCCGATCTTGACGCGTTGGTTGAGATGTATAAATTTGGGAATAAATGAGTCGTTCAAAGGGAAGAGATTAAGAGAAGGAACAGGTTGAGGGGGGCCCTGGGACGTAGGGAAGGGATTCGGCGCGGGCATCGTCGTCGACGTCGAGTCGCAGCGGGATTGAGCAGTGTAGACAGGGAGAAGGGAGGGCGCACACAAACACCCACATGTCATATTTTGTTTGGTTTCAAGTTCGCCTGCAGGTGTCCACGTTGTTCCTGGCTGCCAGTGCACGAAAGGAAACAACACAGAACGTCGAGAACTTGGCTGTTATCGGCACAGTGATTCTCAACTATCAAGCTTATAATAAATCACAAGTCTGACTGTTATTAGACTCTTGAGGTGTACCGCTTGGTAACTAAAATAACGCGTTCTGTGATAGTCACGGCTTGCTTGTATACCGCGAGAGAGCATCGTGTCTGAGGCTAGGGAGAAGCCATTATGTTGACATGAAATATTAATGACATCCGACTCTACATAAACTAACGGTGAAGACCTGGACATACCCTTGGCCAAAATTTCCCCAAGTACAGTCGGGTCGAACCCCTCCTAACTGATCTGACGAGCTGTTACTCGAGTGACGTGGAAGGAACAGGCGGTAGTCAGACTCGGTTTGCACCTATTTTACGGTCGAGTAGTATCTCTGCTGTTGAGACTAGATTGAGTGTTGCCAATAAATTATCGTCAAAAGGCAGTATTTTCCACAATTCTCAGTGAACGTGCTTTTGTTCAAAATGTAGCGACTGTTTTGACCGTAGTATGTTCATATGTATGTATATGTATGCCATTTGAAATTCATCACATTCAAAATAAAAGGCCATACGCTAAGATTATCTCTGTGGTGGGACTACCCGAGATATCTCCATTCGACGTCTCTCGCCTCAAGTCCTCGTCTCTTACATCCGTTACACCATGTCTGTAGGACGTCCCGTATTAAACTCTGTCTTTGAATATTCATCCTTAAGAGTAGAAATGCTCACTTCGTTTTCAGATGCGATCGCAAGCCATCGAAATTAAAACGTTTTTTGACGTTCTGACAGTGCCTGCATATAAAATCCGCCCGTTGCCGTGCTTCCGATTCACACTTCGAATACGCCATAAATCTTGCGGCTAAACCGGGCTGCAAAGGCTTCCCCAATATCCTGGCCGCGTCTTCGCTTGTGAGAAACTCCAGCGTCATGGTATCGTGTCGCTTAGCATGTCTAATCTACAGCATCATCATAAGACCAAGAATATGACAAGTCGTTAACTACACACAATAGATAAACCATCCATAACGATGGGGCTCGGACACGCCTTGCAGAGAAACCTTGCCCCCAAGTCTATCAGAGATTTTTTGGTCTCCGTGAATTTCTCATCCAATGCTGAAATACGAAGCAACTCGTTTCCTGCGGCAATAGCCTACCAAATAGCACTGTCAGATACCTCAAAAAGGTAAACATGGTTGAAATTTTTCACCTTCGTATCCACCTCAAACCAAGCCACATCCCATGCGCCCTGCGCCTTCTCTACATCTGTCAAACCTCGACATCGGTGGCCACACACTCGTTCAAAATCCATCGGGTCCGTCTCCTTTTTACATCGCGTACATATGAACCAAGCGTTAATTCGCTCCACTGGATGTTGATATCCGCCTGCGACAACCAGCTCAGCATATGAGTGACCCATCTTGTCAGAGAGTTTCGCTCGTTGGTCATTTAACCAAGCATTGATTTCCCTTGTCAAATGATCCCTCGTGTGGGCGTTATGCCTCAATTCATGGCGCACACTTTCCTTCTCTTTTTTTAACAAGGCTTTCTCATCAGTGTTCTTGAGTTCGAGAATGCGTGCCATGTTAAGGCGGCGGAATTGGGCATAAGCCGGTAAAGGACCTTTTTTCGACGTCTTTAGTGAATTCCAGTACCTTTGAAGGTCTTTGCGATTTAAACGGGTGGTATTGTCAATGAGCGCGCGGATCCGATTTTTACGACACTGTGCTACCTGTTCTCTAAATTCGTATTGAACGCGGAAGTAGGCTACGTAGTCCGTTTCTTTACTTAGTTGTATCACAAATTATACGGTAAAGACGTACCTTCTTCTGTGAGCCTTTCGCCCATATCATCATGGGTCTTCATAAGAGCCTCATAAAGTTGCGTTTGTTGAACATCTTGTAGGTCCCAACCATTCGCTAAAGCCTTGCTTTTCAAGCTATGTGGAAGTATGGTTACTAAAGACGCTTGAAGAAAGAAATTGACAATCTTACAGCTTTTTGTTTTCTAAGTTAATCTCAACCTGCCATACCCTTACTTTGGTAGACCAACTTTCGATTTTCTTGTGGAACTGTGGAATAATTAAGATTTAATGCATAGTTATGTGTAATTATACATATCCCAACCTCCATAATGATGGGCAATTGTCGGGCCTTTTTAGCATATTCCTACCACCAACCCATAAGAATCAGAGACTGTTCCAGCTAATTGCTTGATTATGAACGAACCTGGTCAAGACGTTGAAATCGATCTAAATCAAGAATAGCGTCTTTGTGCCTTCGAAGGGCAACTTCCCAGTCGTCAGGTCTATATACTATAATCTATGTTTAGGTGGTCTGCCTTATTGGCGACCCCACTTACGGCGTATGGGAACTGAAGGCCGCTGTTAGATAGGTACGCAACATCCGACGCGAGAAGGAATATAATTCACAGTGATCATGATAAGGCATCCACGTTTGGATAGCCCGAGAGTAGTCTATTACAGACAGTCCGTGTCCAGTTTCCAGGGCACCTATCAATTGGCTGTAAGCCGTTAGAAATGGGCTGCGAGTATTATTGAAGATTGACTGACGATACCCATCTTACATGACATCCGTGCTTATTCGACAATCGTCAATCAGCAAATGATATTAGTTAGAAGAGGATCTGATGTCGTATACCTTGTCACAAAGACGAGCACGAAGTGCATATGAGTATGGGGGTAATTTTGTCATTTTGCCACACATCTTTCGAATCGAAGAATCTGTCAAAACGGGCCGCTCATAATCATTGAAACTATAGATATTACCTCACAAGGGACCCTATCAAAAAGAAATGCGATATAAGATGTTTCTGTCCAGTTCGGGAGTGGATCTGGAATGGGTGATGGTTGGAACCTCTCCCTCGCTTTCTTCCATATAATCAACGACCATGGATTGATCACGAGAACATCAAGAAAGAAACGACTTGTACGTGCAAGCGAGAGAATATCAGGCGAGGAGGTGTAGGACAAGATTTCTGCTAGCATTTCGAGGGGAAGTTTGGCAAAATCGTCGACACCATTTCCTTTGCCAGACACAGGTTTATTGAAATACAGACGAACGCGTCGTATCTTTGATGGTGCCATAGTGCTGAGGATAAAAAGTTATCGGGCGGGGGAGTGGGTCATGTAGGCGTGAGAATTTAAACTCGTTTTGTGCCGACCACTCAGACAACTTTAAAATCGCCTCTAAATGTCTGTACGCTGTTGGCGGACTGCATACCGGTTTCCCTGGCAGTCAAGACTACCTGTAAAGAGCCGACCCGTCCATCATTCCTCGTGGTCTTCGTCGGCAAGTTCATCTCCAAAGCGTCCTACTTGGCATATATATTCCGTCGCGTTTGCAGCCACTGTCGGAGCGGGATGTGTTGGTCAGTGTAAAAGTCTTAGGTTTTCTTTAGTACTGACTGACGTATTGGAAACACACTACCAGCGTATCAAACTTGGGATCCCTTCCGCTATACGGTTGTTGCGGCGAAACGATGTTCAATCTTGGGAAAAGCTGTAGTTCTAGATGCAATAGACTATAAGAGGTATGTATTCTACTAAATGGCTGCAATGACGCTGGTGGACGACGATGCAAGCTTTTAGGACTTTAGGCAGAACTTATACGACGCCAGAAGAGGAGCAGAAGTCACTTTCGGAATGTCACTTGCGTAGTGCTCGTAGAATTTTACTTGCTCTGCTCGCCAATGGCGGCATATTTGTGAAGCTTGGACAGCATATATCATCACTGTTTGTCTTCGAATCTTCTGTTTTGTAAATCCCATTATACGCTTCCAACTACAGGGCGGTCCTTCCCATTGAGTGGACAAGCACAATGCGACCACTACAAGACCAATGTCACGCGACTCCGTATGATGACATAGAGACCATGTTTAAATCTGATACTGGGAAGAGTATCCCAGACTGGTTCGACGACTTTCAGCCGGATCCTATAGGTGTCGCCAGTCTCGCACAGGTGCATCTTGCTCGTGACCGCGAATCTGGTCAAAGGGTGGCAGTCAAACTACAACATCCATACTTGGTCGATTTTTGCGACATTGATATGGCTATGGTGGAGTTCTCTTTAGGTATGACAAGATCCCTCATTCACAACCGCCAATGATTCCTGAAATATCACAAATAGCTTGGGTGAAGAAATTATTCCCAGAGTTTGAGTTTACATGGCTAGGAGAAGAAATGCGAGAGAATCTCCCGAAAGAGCTCAATTTTGTCCACGAAGCTTCGAATGCGGCGCATTTAGTCTCCGATTTCCAGGATATCAAGACATCTCTATATGTACCAAGAGTATTATTTGCATCTAGACGAGTGCGTAGCTATACTGTCGATTGAAAACCGCTATTTACTTTAACCGATACCAAGATATTGGTGATGGAGTTCATAGACGGCGGAAGAGTGGACGATAAAGAGTACCTTGCGAATCACAATATTGATCGTAATAAAGTTGCTCTGGAACTCTCACGAATTTTTTCTCAAATGGTGCACCTGAATGGTTGGTTTCACGCTGTCAGTTTAAATTCTTATGACATTTTTGTTTTTAAAATGATATTAACCGTTATTCCGAACAGGACCCCCATCTAGGTAATTGGTCTTCTTTGTCTGATTTTATTGGAGTGACTCACAGCAAGTTAGGAAATCTCCTTATCCGAAGGTCACCAATCGGGACCACTTCGCCATATAATTTTGAAATCGTGATGCTGGACCATGGCCTTCATTTCGACATCGATGATAACCTACGTCTTAATTACAGCAAGCTATGGTTGTCTCTCATCTCCCCTACGACAGCGAAGACAATTGAGGAACGTCGTAAATATGCAGAGATTGTTGGCAATATCGGGCCAGAGCTTGTAAGCGTGCATGCTTCCGGTGGCAACTTTTAATTTATTAATTTATTATGGATCATTGTAGTACCCTGTTTTTCAAACGGCAATCACAGGTCGGATAGGCCTCGACGATGTTGGTACAGACGCTGGCATGCCACGTCCTGCAAGTATGATCGATATGCTTCCGCAAACATCTGCCGAGCTGGAGATGATCAGGCAGGCCGTCCTTCAACGGGAGGGTATGCTCCAATCAGTTTTTGATGTGCTAAGAAGAGTACCACGACGAGTACTCATGTTACTAAAATTAAATGACCTTACAAGGTGTGCTCCAACGAAATGCTTCAATGAGAAAGCATATCTCGTGAATTAATATGGTACATGCGATTTTAGGTCGCTCGACCATGCGCTGGCTACCACGCACTCTAATGTCCGTTCTCAATCCCCCATAACCCCTAGTACCTATTGTTGAAATATTGGATATTAGGTTCGTGTCTTTCTAATCACAGCTAGATATTGCAGCCTCGCTGTCTGGCGAGACGAACGTCAGCGTCTGTTGACAAGACTGGGTGAAGAAGGCTTATTTTCACCTGGGATCCTTTATGAATATTTCCGACGGTGGTGGTATGAGCTCCATTCCAGGCGATCTCTAACTCTCACCAACTCTTGAGACAGGGCATTCCAATACCAATATCAGGGCCTTCATTTTGTAGAACTATACATGGACATAGAAGCACGTCTAGTGCTGACGACGGCATGGGTAAAGGGCTTATTAAGGAGAGGCTTCAAAGGCGCACAGCGGGCAGCAGCAGGATTAGACTTAGATCCAATGTAGAGGTATGAAGAGCAATCAATATTAGTCACGATTGCACGGATATAGAGTGTAAATACATGGAAGTCGAAGCAGTTACATGCAAACAAACATCAAGCAAGGCTAGAAAGGAAAAGGCTTCATGTCGTAACAATGTCATCATCGATTGAGAAATAGCAGGAGACACGTGTGATGTCGAAGGTCAGATATTTAAGTGGTGACTTTGTCAAAAAATCAGAACAGGGATCCAACTCACCTCATCACCCGCTAACACTCAAGTAAACAAAGTAAGCTCAAAGCAATGTTGATCTACCCCAGTTCCAAGCATCGACAAACATTATCCATAGTAACATGCCTCCAAAGAAATCGCAAGGCAAGCCCGTGCCGCCTACCGCTACATCAAAAGGCCAGCCAACACAGGTATCTAAACGATCTGAGAATCGAATGGTCGCTCACGTGTTCGACAGGCAGCTGGTCGCAAAGGAGCTGGAGCGACGCCTCCGAACAAGGGTGCTGCAGGCGCACCACCCGTGACCCCAAAACCATCAGTGGGTACGAACACTACGAGTGGTGCACCACCCGTGACCCCAAAACCATCGGTGGGAACGAACACTACGAATGGTGCAAAAACCCCAAGAAATGGCGCAAAGCCTCCAAGCGGCGGTGCCAAGTCCGGTGGTACGAAAGGAACTCCGGGAAAAGCAGCAAATCGCAAGTGATTGACAGGATAGAATCAGGGGTGTTAAAAGGACAGATTTCGTCGATGAAGGATATCCGTAGTAGACTTTTGGTGAATTTAGACAAATTTCCCAACACATGTTTGGTGGTTATCAAGAAGAGGGGAAACTGTTATCGACCCGCCTAATTAGCATATCTGTGGCACCTAGTTCTGTAGAGTGAAAAACATCTTCCCTGTCGGGGCTACAAGACATACAGAGTCATCCACTGGTACAGATATATGTTTTGGGACGATTGTATACTGACCAGGTGATCTCCTGCGTATTGCCGTGGCCTCGTCTCCTCATTTATAGTCCATCATACTAAACAAGATCAAAGCTCCATGTTTATGCATTTGCAATGTTAACCTACTTTGCACGCGCTTTTGTATACCCTCTGCGTTGGGGCGCGGCATAATTGGATAACTACGAACAATGATGGCTTGATCTTGCATAACCAATGACCGGTAGCCATGTATGTAGTGGTAACAAGATATTGTATACGCACTCAAGGAATTTGCTGGCATCTTCCCCCACAACAGGATCTAAACCGAGCAAACGTCGACTTCCAAGGACGGTGTTGTAACTACAGAGGAAATTGAGGGCGTAAGTGAGGATGACTCAGAATCTGGTTGAAAATGTATATCCTTGCAAAATGTCCAAGAGAAAGGGAGTTGACAGTTGATTTTGTCATAAAATATTGAGCCTTGTGAAGTTCTTACATCGAGGCAGGGGAGGAAAGGAAGCGCGTGACAAGTTACAGTCACGCACCTACGCGTTCCCTACCAGCGTTCATACACAACCCTTGCCACTCGTTGTCTAAAGTGACTGGAATATAGTTTCGCGTCCCTCTGGTGGACACAATGAAGATCCACTCTAGGTCGTCGAAGAAATTGTCCCCGCCTGTTAGCATCATGTTTAGCTTCCCTTGATCCTTTTGTCTGACCACATGCATTTTGAACAGCACGCAGAAACTGCTGCGTTGATAGCTACCATTTTACGGACGCCGACGGATGGTTTACCTGATATTTTGGGTCCAATTGAGACATGGAAATGGCCTCGATCTGACTTACACTCATGGATTAAAGTCCTAAACAAATTTGATACAGTGCTTGAAGAGATTATCCGCAACTATGAAGTTGACAAACTTCAAGTTAATACTTTTACACCCTTGACAAAGAGGATCATTTGCAGTATCCTGACATTTGAAAGACTGCTTTTAGAAAACTCGACGAATAGAAAGTTATTCTGTTCTTATGACGTGAGTCTCTAATGGGATGTTTTAACAACTGTGCATATTAATAACTACCCTAGCGACTGAGCAGCTTGTTGTTCACGTCCGATTTGGACGTGCTCGTGGCTGATCTGCAGTTGTTGCTTCGGCCTGCACAACAGTATTCTGCCCAGGCCTCAGTATCGCACGCGCTTAACATCTCAACACCCCGTCTTCAAGCACTTGCCAAACGCTGGCCGGGTGTTCGAGAAAATGGTCTTGAATTTGTTGATATTGCAAGCGACAAAAAGCAGTCTGAAGTGGAAGCTCTTCCTACCGATGCGAGCCAAGTAATTTTCACTTTTTACAGAAAACCTTCTACGGACGAGAAGAAACCCGTTGAAGTGGCCGAGACAGACCCATTTGATGCACAGCAACGTAAACAGCCTACAACGGCGCCAGTTAGCATCCATCTTGGACCTTTGGCTCAATCTTCTAAGAGTACGATGGATATCCTAGCTGATGCCGTCGAGAAGTATTCCGTTCCCAACGAGGAGAAGTTCGAATTAATGTGTAAAATCAGAGTTGCAAGGGCGTTAGGAAAGGAACACTTTGAGGAACGAGTTAAGCTGGTAATGGTCAGACTATTAGCCATTGCTGTTTTTTGTCTGTATTCGTATTCCCGATGCAAAGTTCGTCGACTAAGTAACTTTTCCAGGTCTAACACAAACTGAAAGTCTGGCTCAATCAACGATATTTTTGTACGAACCAGACCTGGTCGCCCAAGTCGCGGAATTCTTGCATTTGGATCGTGGCGTTTCAAGCGCTGTCCAAACGGCGGCTATTGCGGCATTGGATGGTATGGGTCGTTACCGTAGCAAGATCCAAGAATTATTGACTGCCGTGAATGCTGGTGTTAACCACGGCATTCTCATGTCATTATTGCGTAGGACCGTTACGGAGATCTCAAATCCAGAATCCACCCTGCCAAATTTATTCGTAGAGGCATTGATTTCATTTGTGACATTCATAGCCTCGCATACATCAGGCGGGAGCATGGTCGTTGGCGCAGGCTTGATACCCATGCTTATCCAAGTCATTGAGAATAAGACCCCGTCTAGGCTATCCATTGTCTCAAAAGCAATGCAGCTTGTAGACAACATTGTTTACGGTTTTCCCAACGCATTTCAACTCTTTTGCAACGCGCGTGGTGTTGATGCAGTCGTCAGAAGAATCGAGGTGTGTTTTTGTTTCGAGTTAATATTGTCTGTGACGTTAACTGGCTTGCAGAGTGAAGTAGATTTGGATATACAGGAGAATGGAGACAAAGGTGTGCAATATATATCGTTTGGCTTGTTGCATCAGCTTATTTGATTCTCGAGGACACTTATCCTTCGTGCGAGCTAGCGTCCTGAAGCACACTCTCCGGACCCTTCATCGTATGATGCAGACCTCTGGGACTTCCGAGGGACTTCGTGGACTCATTGATTCTTCGCTCATTAAGAGTATCAAGAAAATAATCGAACATCGTGCATTGTTCGGTGCTTCTGTCCTTCCCATTGGTCAGTTACTTCTACGATTGTCGAGTGCTGTGTGCCCGCATCTAACATAGCCTCAGCCATTCATGTTATGTCGACCTTTGTTCACAACGAGCCCACCTCTCTCGCTGTTTTACAGGAAGCTAAACTACCCGAAACTTTCTACAAAGCAGTCGAAGGTGGTATTGAGCCTTCGATAGAGGTTCGTTCTATTCGTTTTCACAGCTGTTACTCGGTTTATTACTCTTTCTTCTAGGTTGTTCAAGCCATTATTAATGCCCTTGGAGCTCTGTGTCTTAATCAAGCTGGTCAGGATCAACTTGCAGCGAAGCCCACCATTATTTCAAGCGTCTTCTCAATCTTCACTTCCGAAAGGCATCTCAAAGTTCTTTCCGAGAAGGAGAATGCTGCTATTGTGGGTAGTGCTGTGGACGAGCTTATAAGGCATCATCCTACACTTAAGGACGCCGTTTTCACTGCTATTACCTCAGTTCTCCAGCGGGTCGAGGATCTCGGAGAGAAATTTGTGGAGGAAAAAGAGACAGAAAGTTCTTACCGCCTTGTTTTAGTAACCGAGACTGAACGGGATACGGCTAAGATGGAAGTTGTAGATGGCTCGCATGTCGATTCTCAGAAGCAAGAAAGCGCCGGCACGGATACGCCAGATGGCCTCGATACGACCCAAGACAGCGATCAGGTGAAAAGTGAAGCGGTTGAAAATACTATAGTCGCGTTTGTAGACGTCATTTCTCGCGTATGTCGCATCATCTGCAGCAGATACTTTCTCTGACTACTCTGGCCAGTTCCTTGAAGGATTGTTCCAGCACACTCCTCACTGTCGGGATTTTGTAACGAATACGGACGGGCTTGACCGTTTGGGTAAGATTGTGACCCTGCACTGTATTCCGTATAATTATGCCAGCTCGCCTGCCTCGGATGCCTTCGTCCAAGTCCTACGTGCAATGACAGAGGTTGCACCGACACAAACAATTAGTAAAGTTTTGGTACAAGTCCGGAGTTCCTTGGACGACACACGGGAGTTTTGGGAAACCATGGATGGCAATTCAAAATTGCTGAAATGTGTTGATGTCTCAAGTAAGCCAATGGTATGAATTTGCTATTGTTTTAACCATCTTCTTTCACTATTAGACGAGGAAGAGTTATTAGAGGCTAATGCTAAGTTCCGTAAACTCACTGCACTTCACACTCGAGTGACCCTGCTCGCGGATATATTCTCTTCTGCTGCCCATGTTCATGGAAGATCTGCCTTGTCGTTGTTACCTGGTCTCGTGGGCCCGGAGGCTACCGGCGTTCTAGCGGATCTTGGGGGACTGCATCGTGCATGCATTTGGGAGAACATCGTTTTGAAAGGCGCCTTAGCAGCAAGAGGTTTGTCACCAGGACGTAATGGTCAAATTCCGGCATCAGAAGCTACGCCTTCCACTGCTCAGGCCAGCACAGTGGTGAATGGGCCTGACGTTATATCCGCAGTCCAAGAACTGGAGAGCTTATCCGAAGAACCAAAAGCCAAAGAAACTGCGAAAAAGGAGGGTCCACAGGAGCGCAATGCTAAGGCGTTAAAGCATATCGCAACACAGATTCCTACCTCACTGACGCCTTTCTTCCAAGGTTTGCATATTGATCATCTTATACATATTATATACTAACTTATGATAGCGGTCGTGAAAATGCCATCTTTATACACACGACGCAGTCCCGATCCAAGCCAGAAGCGCCAAGCTGCAACTGTGGCAGAGCAAGTCGCATACGTCGCATTAAATCATCTTAAGGGAGAAGGCTCTGGTATGTGGCAAATCTGATTTGTCTAATTCGTCTTTCTTACACCCCGTCAAGATGACAAACTTGCATCGTATGCATATTGGACAGTAATGATGGGCTTGATTACGGTTCTTTTGTTCGAAGGTGCGTTGTGTTCGAAAAGGCATAAACCGCAGCTGTCTCAATCTAAATATGCTCAGAACGCTCGTCTCAGAACAATATCCACACCATGCTTCTGGTTGCGTTCCGCCGGGTTGGTGGTATAGACACATTATTGAACATTTGTCGCCGATATGCCTTGGCGGTGGATCGCATCATCCCAATTAAAACCACTGAGCGCAGCGAAGAGGATAAACAAGAACTTGTCCATGTGTTCGGCGGACTCAAAGTGGCTCTGCATTTATTGCATTCGCTTGTATCATCGAAGCCTTTGTTCGAGTCACCTCAGACAGCACTTCTCGTGACAAGGGACAAGAAGGACACTGAACCTGATTACTTCGAACCTCAGGATTTTTTGGTGAAACTTAGGCTCGCTATCTTACCATTCATCCGCGAACTATGGGAAGCGTCATGGCTGGTTTCCGCTCCGCTGAGTGTCTGTAAATCGGTCGTACAGACTATGCTTGAGCTGATGGCGGCCGAGAATGAGGAACCGAAAGGCGAATCTGCTTCCGACACACTGACAGCTCCGATGACAGGAATGTTCCACCGCCAAGTTGGACCTCCAGATGAGAACGGTATCCAACAATTGCACGACATGGGTTTTCCACGTTCTGCAGCAGAACGGGCTCTTACTCGCATGCGCAATAACGTTGGTGCTGCAGCAGAGTACCTTTTGGCACAGCCATTTCCGTTACCTCCTGATGCTGAACATGAAGAACCAGCAGTGGTTGCAGTGGCAGCCGAAGTAATCGGGAATGATGAAGTCGAGAATCCTCCTGCAGTTGACCAGGAACAGCCGAATGCAAATGAAGAGTCTCGTACTGATGCAGAGATGATAGTCCAGGAAATTGGCGCCGAACCGTCTAGACCCGATAGCTCAGAAGGAATACAAGGCCGCGAGCCTGAAATAGTCGATGCGAAAACTTCCGAACAATGGAGGGCGGAGTTAGTTGAGGCAAGGGAGCCACTGAAAGAATATGTCGGACGTCGTGCTCTACAGCTACTAGACGAGCACCCTTCACTGATATTCGACGTTAAGAATGCGTTCATTGGTCCTGTAGATGGATATTCCACGCGCACCTTACCGCTTATTATCCAGGATATTAAGGAGTTTTCGCCGGGTGCTTACGAGGTACACGAACAACCACTAGCAATACGTTGTCGACTCTTGGCTATTATCCTCAACGAAATTAATTCTTTGGAAACTCGTTTGGGAGCAAACGCATCCAAAGAATTGATGGATGTCCTTCTTGCTCTATTACTCGCACATCCCGCCAATATCGATTCTGAAATTTCTATTGTCCCCAAATGGCTGGCATCTCACCTCCTGGTTACTGAAGCGCTCCTTGTCGCAGGAGATGAACCTCGCAATGTAACAATCCCCCAAGAAGACGAACCAATCGTCCCTCAAGCCGTCACTAACGAACCGTCTTATCCAACCGCGCGCAGTAAAGTCTTCCAATTCAGCTTGAAGCTTCTCCAAAATATGTCCCTCCCTCAAGATGAATTGATTGCAGTATTGCGTCTACTTGTCTACCTAACACGTGATCATGCGGTCGCCAATGAACTCGTGAAAGTAGGTGGCATCGCAACTTTGCTGGAGCGTTTCAAGAGTCTATCGAAGGATACAAATGGCTGCCAAATCTATGTCGCTCTCATTTTCCGCCACGTTACTGAAGATCAGACTACGTTGGAGTCTATCATGCGTCAAGAAATTAAGCGTTGGTTCTCTCAACCCCGAACAAGGATGAGTGATGTGACTAATTATATCCGCGGCTCTGGTGGCATGGCTCTCCGTGACCCAGCGACATTTGTTAAGGTGACCGAATCTATGTGTCAACTTGTTCAGACACATCCTTCAGTGCAGCATATCGCCCTTAAAGGCGACCCAGTCTCTTCTGTACCCCTCAAATCCGACAATGCTGATAGCTCCGATCAAATGCAGATTGACGAGCCAGTTCGGGAAATTGTATCTGATGATACTCTCGAGGCCATGGTGCACCATCTTATCAGTGAATTGATGCGGGTTGGTAGACCAGCCGTCATAGCCTCATCAACAAAAACCTCAACGCCACCAGTTTCAGGAGACAACGACCCTGCATCGTCCTCCGCGGAAGCCGCGGGAGTTACCATAACACCGGCAACATCGCCCGAAAACGAAGGCCGGGCTGACTATCTCTATGCATGTTTCCTCATGCAGTGCCTTACTGAACTATTGTTCTCATATAACTCTTGCAAGATGGCCTTCCTCACATATTCAAAGAAGAAAAGTACTACCCCTTCTAAGGAGGTGTTTACAAAGCACAGAGCGACAGTGGTGAATTTCCTGTTGTCAGAACTGACATCATTCGGGACGCTCGAGTCCGTATCATCTCCTGATAATAAGCGAAGGAGCATGTTATGTAATTGGGCCATGTCCGTGATTGTTGCGTTATGTGTGCATGTACCCGAAGCAAATGAAGCCAAGGAGCTGTCTGGAGATCTCGTTGCTATTCGTCGGCTCGTTCTTGATGCCCTTAATCGGGCCATAAAGGATGCTTCACCATTGGAGTCGACTGACGAAAGATACGGTCGTCTGTTAACTCTAGTAGACTTGTGTCATCGTTTATTAACGATCAAGTCTGGTCTGGGTTCAGTACAGAAGTCACAGGACGAGGCGCCACTCCACATGGCGAAGCTAATGCTTGAAAAGAATTATGTGGCGATACTGACGAACGCCCTTTCCGAGGTTGATATTAACTATCCTAATGTCCGCAGTCTTGTTATAGCTATTTTGCGTCCTCTTGAACACCTGTAACTATATTTTCTTGTCTTCACCTTTCACAACTTAACAAATAGTTTACAGCTCCAAAGTTGCAATCAAAATGGGCCGTATCACAGAGAAAGGGAAAGAGAAGATAGACGAGAGACTTGCTCCTTTAGAATCAGAATCGTCCGATAACGATGCTGCAGTAGAAGATAACAATCGCGAGGAGACGCCTGATCTATATCGGAATTCAGCTCTCGGCATGTGAGTATCACTAATTAAGACTCGTCGTATTGCTGACATCTCATCCATTTTTCTTATGTAGTTATGCGGGCGTAAGTGGCCAGCAATATCCCTTTTAGCCAATAAGCTCATGATCTTTTAGGAGATGGATGACACCAACAATTATGTATCTGAAGATGACATGGATGAAGACGGTGAACTCGGAGATGAGGTGGAAATGGATTATGGAGAAGATGACACGACTGGCAGTGAAAACACATCCTCCGACTCTGAGGTCGAGGATCCTCATGGTACTGCCATAGACGTTGAACCCCATTCATCTGATGAGGAAGGTTGGCACGATGAAGACGATGATGAGGATGATATGAATGACGATGACGAAGAAGGTGATGGGGATGAGGTAGATGACGACGACGAAGATGACGGCTTGGGCGCCGTAGGTGATAACCAAGAGATAACTTGGCAGGTATGATTCTATGTTTTATTTCTATGCTGTTTTCACCTAAACGCAACTACTAGGACGTTGCTGGCGCACCAGCTGAGCTAGACGACGGCCAGGCCGAGGACATGGATGAAGAAGATATAATGGAAGGTTGGTAAAATATTATTCTTCGTGCCAAGTAATTCAATAACCCCCTTAGGCATGCCAGTGATGGCTGGAGAAGACATAGACGAGGATGGCGGGGCATCAGAAGAAGACGAGTAAGACGCAAGACCTTGTAGTCAAGTTCTTTAACTCACATTTTTGTTAGAAATTCGGGTGATATTGGACTCCTTGAGCATGCCGACCTTGTACACTCTGATGGAGAGGATGCCATGGGTCAGTGGTTCGGTGAACTAGCGGTAAGCCGCGATGGACACCAGCATTTCTTCCCTGGGCCGCCTATCACAGGGCGTCGTCGGACTGGTAAGGATATGTACTGTCAAAGAAGAACCGTCTCTCTGACATTGCTTTCAGGGAATGTTACGCATGAGCTTAGTATATTTGGTAGCCCCAGAGCAGTTGTGGCAACGGGTACAGACAACTCTACACATCCCCTCCTTGTTGATCCTTCAGGCCCGGGCGGACTCTCAAATTCACAGACACGCGGTTCTCATCGTAGGTCAAATCGTGGCAATCAAGCTGCTAACGCCTATACAGATCTTCTTCAAACTATTGAGGATCTTGTAAGCGGCGGTGCCCTTCAGTTGTTCCAGCAATTGATGAGTGTCGGCCGCGGAGGGCCCGGCGAGCTGCACATTGATCTAGCCCCAATCGGAGGACATCTTGTTCCCGGTCTTGATCGCGCTGCTATACATCGTCACAGCGGACGTTCTGCAGCTTTGTTTGCGACGAGGCCTGACAGATCTGGACGAATAGAATCTCGTACTGAAACCCAGGACTTCGGACCATTGCCAACTCTCCAGCGGTGGGCAGATGAAGCTAAAATGACGCACGGTAAATTCATTACCGATAGAGTCGGCAGGCTGGGAAACAATATCACGCTCGCTCTCCTACCTGCAGTCAGGGAGACTGAACTGCGTAAAGCCAAAGAACAAGAGGAGCGTTTGAAGGCAGAAGCTGAAGCCAAAGCAGCGACAGAGGCTGCTCGAGAAGCAGAGTTACAACAGAGTGTTTCTGAAGAGACTCCGCAACTTTCGAATACCAAAGGTAATGAAGAACAAGGCCCTACAAACGCGGATACCTCGACAGTCTCACTTCTTGAACAAGACGGTGATACTGTGATGGAAGATGCATTACATGCATCCGCGGCTTCGGAGCCTACACCAGGGGTAGATGCCGCAGTTGCAGGAATGGAAGGCGTCACTGTCGAAGATTCTCGCCCTCCATCGAGTGAAGTTGAAGTTTCCTTAACCGATCCAGCGGTGACTGCGGAGGTTACGGCAGAAGAGGGACCCTCTACCTCATCGACCCTGGCAAATCCAGAGGAAAATGTGGCATCCACATCTTCAAGTGCAAGGATCACTGTCATGGTTCACGGCAATGCCGTCGATATCACTGACACTGGCATTGACCCCACTTTCCTCGAGGCGTTACCCGATGACATGAGAGAAGAAGTTCTTAATCAGCACTTCCGCGAGCGACGGACAGCAATGCAAGAGCAACCTTCGGAATCCCAAATCAGTCCAGAGTTCCTCGATGCGCTGCCTCCAGAGCTTCGTGCCGAAATCTTGCAGGCAGAAAGCAATGAGCTAGCACGGGTTCGCGCAGCTGCTACCGCTCAATCCACAGCGGCAAGCGGACCTACGGATATGGATCCCGCTAGTTTTCTTGCTAGTTTGGACCCTCAGTTACGTCAAGTCGTGCTTATGGACCAAGAGGAAGGGTTTTTGCAAACATTGCCATCTCATTTGATCGCCGAGGCCACTGTCTGGCGGGATGGTGCCAATCGTCGACTTGAATCCCCTCCCGGAAGGGGCAATGCTGCTGCGCCTGGCCCTCCGCAACAAGAGACCCCGCGGAAGACTGTTGTCCAGCGGGATGCTATCCAACTTTTGGATAAATCCGGACTTGCATCCCTTGTGCGACTACTTTTCTTCCCTCAGCTTCCTCGAAAGAATTTACTCCTCAAGATCTTTGTGAACCTTTGCGAAAATACGAAGACTCGTGCGGAGCTGTTGAATCTCTTGCTGAATATCCTGCAGGATGGAACTGGAGATTTAGCAGCGGTAGATAAGAGTTTTGCCCAGCTATCGTTCAGGAATCGGACTCAATCATTCCACACCACTCCCAAGGGCCCCGCTAAGTCCAAGCCTTCTGTCGAAACGCCTAATACATGGCAAGTACCCGGAGAAAATATTCCTAATCTAGTAGTCCAACGATCTTTGGAGGCCCTCACTTACATCGTGTCTAGCAATGAGACAGCCTCCAGATTCTTTCTTACCGAGCATGAGATGCCTTCTGGACTAAAACGTGCTGCTTCTCGTAAAGGAAAAGGTAAAGAAAAGCAAGTGCCTCAAATGTACTATCCGATTGTCCCTCTATTAGCCTTGCTTGATCGCCAAACTTTGCTCCGAACGCCTACGATGATGGATTCCCTTGCAGCACTTCTAGCTACGATCACGCGACCTCTTATCAGTCTAAAGGATAGCAAGAAGGAGGAGCCTTCAGCTGTGCGCTCTGTTGAAGCAGCATTGGATGCTACAGTCGAACCTCCTGGCCCAAATGTAGAACCTAGCATGTCTGGTCGCCGTACGTCAACTTCCGACGATGGCGTGACCGCAGTTGTCCCTCCCTTCCCAATACAGCCTACTCTGCCTACACCCGTCTCAGAAGGGCTTCCTTCCACGGAGGGTGCTCCCAGTGAGTTTTAATACTAGAGTTTACAATAGGGTTTCTAACATGATTAAGTAGCGACGAACGACATATTATCTGGCAAGGATGAGACGGTACCAAAGACCACACCCTTGCAACCTCCTGTTATACCTCAGTCGTCACTGCGTCTCATTGTCAACATCCTGACTGTTGGCGAATGCTCTGGCCGAACTTTCCAATCAACTCTCGCACTCATTCAGCACTTGTCGTGCTTGCCAGATGCACGCGACACCATAGCCTCTGAGTTGAAATCAAGGGCCCAGGAATTGGGTGTCAGCATACATAACGATCTCGACGAGCTAGTTGCTGTTTTACAACAGGACAACTCGGGCGAAGAGGTTCCCGTAACTATCTCGGCGAAGTTCTCTCCAGCCTCTTCTGATCAGGCCAAGCTACTTCGTATCTTAAAGACAATCGATTACATGTACTCTTCAAAAGGTTCACCGTCGTCACAAGGCCAATCATCATCCGATTCTGAACCCCCCCCAAACAGTTCTGACGAAGAGAAGGTTCACACCATCTACGAATCATTCCGCTTTGCAGCTCTTTGGCGTCGGTTAGGCGATTGTCTTGCAATTGTAGAAGAGAAACCTGACGTGGAGCATATGGCGACGGTCTTACTGCCACTCATTGAATCATTAATGGTGGTTTGCAAATACGTCGGGTCTAAGGCTAATGCAACTCGTGCTATTCGGGGTTCAGCATCTCCCCGCTCTTCTATCACCCCCCGTGAATCCATGGAAGATCTTTTCGTATCTTTCACTGATGCCCATCGCAAAGTTTTGAATTTGATGGTGCGCAACAACCCCTCACTTATGAGCGGATCTTTTGCGCTACTGGTGCAAAACCCTCGTGTATTAGACTTCGATAACAAACGGAACTACTTTTACCAGCAGTTGCGCCGGCGACCACATAATCGTGAACACCATGGTACACTACAGCTAAATGTTCGAAGGCCACGCGTATTCGAAGATAGCTTCCAATATCTGCAGCGCAAAAGTGGCGAACAGATTAAATACGGGAAATTGAGTGTTCGTTTCTATGACGAGGAGGGCGTGGACGCAGGGGGTGTTACGCGCGAGTGGTTCCAAATCCTTGCACGTCAAATGTTCAATCCGAACTATGCTCTCTTCGAGCCATGTGCGGCTGACAAGCTTACTTACCAACCCAACCGAGCCTCATGGGTCAACCCCGAACACCTTTCGTTCTTTAAATTTGTTGGTCGTATCATCGGAAAAGCCATCTTTGACAATAGATTGCTCGATGCATACTTTGCTAGGTCTCTTTACAGGCAACTTCTTGGCAAACTTGTTGACCACCGTGACGTGGAGTGGGTTGACCCAGAGTATTACAATAGCCTAGTCTGGATTCTGGAGAATGATCCCACACCATTAGATCTGACATTCAGTACAGAAGCTGATGAGGTATTTTCATATAAGATCTTTACATTGTGCTTTTTCTGACGTTGGGGTAATGTATAGTTCGGGGTCACCCGTCTTGTTGAACTAAAAGACAACGGCGCAACGACATCAGTCACACAAGATAATAAACGAGAGTTTGTGCAGCTTTCAGCGCAGTATCGCTTGACGAAATCAATCAAGGAACAAATCGACGCTCTTCTTGGTGGTTTCTATGACATCATTCCAAAGGATTTGATTGCCATTGTATGACTTTCCCTGCACGAATGATTCTTGTCTTTTCATCTGATCCTTTATTTCTAATAGTTCAACGAACAAGAAGTCGAGCTTCTGATCTCAGGTACGCCAGATATCGACATTGATGAATGGCGAGCCGCGACAGAGTACAACGGATATACAAGCTCCGATCCAGTCATTGTTTGGTGGTGGCGAGCATTGAAGTCCTTTAATCGCGATGAACGGGCAAAGGTGCTCAGCTTTGCAACAGGTGAGTTTGAAATGCTGTTGATCTCCCTACCTATGAATGTTGAAACCGTAATGATAGGCACGGCACGCGTTCCGCTTGGTGGATTTGTCGAACTTCAAGGTGTTCAAGGCGTACAGAGGTTTTCTATTCATAAAGCGTATGGAGAGTCGGATCGTTTGCCACAAGCTCACACATGTGCGTGTATCTCACTTGTTATGTTATGACCTCGTCATAGTAAATAAACCCCACTTTTATATTTTGCTTACTACAGGTTTCAATCAAAGTGAGTGTATTCATTCCCGACATAATGCAATTACTTAGTCAATCTTTATTATAGTCGATCTGCCACAGTATTCTTCCTACGAGATGCTTCGGCAACAAGTCTTGCTTGCCATTAACGAAGGTGGTGAAGGCTTTGGATTTGCATAAGCTGGACAATGACTATTAACTACTTATCCACTCGCCACTCTTCTGGTGCACTTTAAATTCCCTAATGCATGACCCCAGATCGTATTTTTTAGTAACGCAATGTAAAAGTATACTTGCATACACATTCAGGTTATCTAATAAAACAGCTCTTTTTTATCTTGGTATATACATAGTACTCTCGATTGATCCATTCTCTTCGCCTATCCAAAGAACAAATTACCACTTATCCCGTAGATAATGAGACCAAAACAAATATATCATGACCGCAAATAATGTCATTGTTGAAACCTCTACGCCTGGGTGGTTATCCTCTATCGCACAAACAAGTCTAAACGCAATATATGAGAACGTTTTTCGCTTTTGCCGAACATTTTCACTTTTGCCCTGAATGTTTTCATCTCTACCCTTTACTATTTTACTTGTTCCTGGATATATAATTAAATCAAAGACCTATCCTGGATACATCTGGCCCTTCTTCACTTCTACAATTTCGCCCGCGTCTCTTCTTCGTCGCGCACACGCAGCACAATCTTACCATATGTTTGGCGTTTCTCCAGTGCATCAAGTCCTTGAGGTAACTCTTCGAGTCTAAAGGATCTATGATATACAACTGGAATGACTTTCTTCGCTTCAACCAGGCTATAGGCAAGTCAGTGATTGTGACAAATAACTGACCGGAAATTATATTACACTTACTCCAGTAATCTTTTCCAAACACCCGGTATGTCTTCTTGTCCAAATTCTATAAAATATTGATAATTTTGTGTAACAAAAGCATCGGGGTTGATACGTACTGTTGTAGGCACCCCAGTGAATACCAACAATAGATATGTTCTTGAGGAGAACAAGATTGAGCGGAAGCTAGACGAAATATTGGTAACGAGTTCGCCGAGAAATAGAAACTGGAATTAAGCTACCTTCTCAATTTCCCCTCCAGCGAAGCCAACAACGACTGCGCGGCCTTTCCATGCTATGCACTTAAGAGAGTCTGAAATGGGAATGAGAATGTATTCTGAGAGCCTTTACATGGGTAATAATTACCTCGTATTAGACCCACAGGGTCGTAGATCACATCTATGTATCATGAGCCGTACGGATGCATTCCCAAAAGCCCCCAAACATACCTGCGCCCCTCCCGCCCGTAATACGCATAACTTCCTTTTGCCAACCTAAGAAATGCGATGAAGGATCACTCTACATACATGATGCATTCAGGCACTAACCAGGCTCCCTATAGTTCAGCACCTCGTCTGCTCCGCCGAACTTCTTTGCAATCTCTAGTTTTTCCTTGGATCCTGCCGTGGCGATGACCTTCGCCCCTACTACTTTCGCAATCTGCACAGCGCATAGTCCAACACCCCCCGCAGCAGCATGCACGAGAACCCACTCGCCCTTCTTCAGCTGAGCACGCCCGAGCAATGCCTCATAACTTGTGGGGTACGTTACATACAAACCAGCAGCTTGGTCAAATGAAATTCCCTTAGGGATGGGCAATAGTTGATGCCAGTTGACTTTTGCTCTCTCTGCGTACGCGCCCTGTGCATTTCCAAAGACACGATCGCCTGGCTTAAACGGACATCCCTGGGGGATTGGTGAATTTTCAGAGATGCACCCCGCGAGCTCGGCTCCGAGAACGAATGGGAATGGAGGCTGGCTCTGGTATTTACCCTGAGACTGGAGGATACTAAATGGATATTAGTATATCGACACAAACTTTCATCATACACGCACTCGAAGAAGTTGAGTGCGGCACTGTAGACGTCGACGAGCACCTCAGATGGACCGGGTATGGGTTCTGGGGCGTCTAGAGTAATAACCCTCTTCGATGGATGAGCATAACTAGTTACTTGCCACGCTTTCATGCCGTTTGGAAGTCCTTGTCAAGTATTCAAGCAATGGTCATTCCGGCTGGATTGGGAAAGGAGCCCGGATACGGGAAAGCATGTGATTCCTGATTCTTGATCTAGTAGTAAGGGTGTTTGGGTTAATGTGAGGTGGCTCTCAACTCAGCTGAAGATCTGATCAAAGATCCAGCAAAGGCGACCAAGAGCTTTGGCTTTCCTTTTTTCTTTGGTGAGCATTCTGTAGCAAAGAGAGTAGCCATGTGTGTTTCGACTTGATGCCCATCATGCGGAGCTGGAGTCCGTGAGCGGCATCGAAGAGGCTCAATACTAGTAACTAAACTAGCCTGGATGCAATAAGTTCCATAAAGTGGACGAGTCGTGTGTGCTCGCGCAATTGACCACTAGACTAGGCGTAGTGTCACTTCTTGTGTAGTTGATGATTAGACAGCTCACTGACACGCCAGGACGTCGAGAGCACATATCTTAGTGTCGTCGTGACATCAATAGTCAGTAACACTGGAGGCACCCCAAGATTTTTGGAGTTGGAAAACCTTCAGAAAAATCTTACTATTTGGCCAAATTTTCTAAGCATTTTTCGAACTGAAAAACTGTTTGAAAATCTTGAGTTTTAGTAGGTTTTTTTGAGGAAAAAAACTGTATATGAAAATGCTAAAAATTTTGATTTTTTTAAAGGTTTTTCAAGATGAGAAACCTTGAACTGATTTTTGCCAATTGAGCATGATTCACAATTGTTTGGAAGGATACAGTGTGATTCACAAATATTTGAAAGGATTCTTTTAAATTCAGGTAGATTCTTTCAGATTCAGGTAGATTCTTTCAGATTCAGGTAGATTCTTTCAGATTCAGGTAGATTCTTTCAGATTCAGGTAGATTCTTTCAGATTCAGGTAGATTCTTTCAGATTCAGGTAGATTCTTTCAGATTCAGGTAGATTCTTTCAGATTCAGGTAGATTCTTTCAGATTCAGGTAGATTCTTTCAGATTCAGGTAGATTCTTTCAGATTCAGG
This sequence comes from Hysterangium stoloniferum, assembly GCA_015178975.1. Taxonomy (NCBI): domain Eukaryota; kingdom Fungi; phylum Basidiomycota; class Agaricomycetes; order Hysterangiales; family Hysterangiaceae; genus Hysterangium; species Hysterangium stoloniferum. The sequence continues at coordinate 103,950 of WHVD01000013.1, forward strand.
TAGATTCTTTCAGATTCAGGTAGATTCTTTCAGATTCAGGTAGATTCTTTCAGATTCAGGTAGATTCTTTCAGATTCAGGTAGATTCTTTCAGATTCAGGTAGATTCTTTCAGATTCAGGTAGATTCTTTCAGATTCAGGTAGATTCTTTCAGATTCAGGTAGATTCACATGAATTCTTTTAGATTCAACTAGATTCTTTGAATTCAAGTAAATTCTTTCAGATTCATGTAGATTCACATGAATTCTTTTAGATTCAACTAGATTCTTTGAATTCAAGTAAATTCTTTTAGAATCTACTTGAATCTACTTGAATCTAAAAGAATCTACCTGAATCTAAAAGAATCTATTTGAATCTAAAAGAACCTACATGAATCTAAAACATTCTATGTACATGAATCTAAAGAATCTATCTGAATCTAAAAGAATCCTTTCAAATATTTCTGAATTGCACTGTATTCTTCCAAACAATTGTGAATTATGCTCAATTGGGAAAAATTGGTTTAAGGTTTCTCATCTTGAAAAACCTTTAAGAAACTCATGTGAAATTGTTGATTTCTTCAAGACTTCACAAACACATTTTTTGAATTTCCAAAGTGTTTTTGATCAAGGAAAATCTTGTTGAAATATCTAATTATTCGATGATTTTACACATAATTAAATTGTAAATTTCATTATGGTTTTCTGTTATGACTGGAATTCCTGCTGGACTCCAGGCACTAACTTATATGCACCTGCACTGTCACAACCATCACAAGTCCCAACATTGTCACAAACAATCAAAGGTAATATTTGACAACTTTTCGACGCATTGAATTCGACTCGACAAACCCAAACATTATTTGACAACATCGAATCTCTTTCAACATATCTCATTTCGATGTCATGTATGATTTCATTATTAGTTTATAACATAGTCATAATGATATGAAGAAAAGCATAAAAGGGCTACAAAAGGAGCGAGGGAAGTCAGTCGAAATATCTGTAAATTAGTGATACTAGTAATTCTAACTTGTCGTAACTTCTTCGACAAATACTTCCGTGAGTTCTCGTGACTAGTAATAGCCTCTTACTTCATCGACAGGGCAAATATATACTTCATTGAACAAGGCTTTTGAGTTCAATTAGTAGAATATTATTCGACTTTATTGAAGAATAATCGATTTGTGACAGTCTGCACCCTATATGCACCAATTGTCAGTTTACCGGAATTCCCACCGGACTCCGTACATCAGACTTGTCCACGTTCGACTTTGTTACTTCATGTATCAGTCACCGGAATACCTGCCAGACTCCATCTCTGTCTATGTCTGACTCTGTCCCACACATCAGTCACCAGACCCCACTCGGAAAACCCATCATCCCTCTAACTGAGCCCCATTCCCATTATAGTCAAATGACCTGTCACAATTTGGACTCCGCTCCCTGTGAAGAGTGGTGGAAGTTCTAACTGTTCTATATACGAAGAATATTGACCGTTTAGGTACGATACGTAGATGTATTGACTGTCTAAGTCTAATATAGGCCAAATAAGTATTGACTACTTAGTTCAATACGATTGAGTGAAGTAGCTATCTAAAGTAAGGCTAAAATGAGTAAAGAGAATCGACTGTTAAGTGTGATTCCAAGTGACTGCTCGAGTGTAGAAAGAGTAACGAGAGAGTTGAATGGTAGAGTAGTGTGGATTTGATATATAAACGGAGTTTCGACTGGTACATTGCATGGATGGTTGTGTGAGAGGTATGGCGAAATACACTCAGGAAATATAGTTGGATGAGCTCTTACTATATTTCCTTTATTATTTCTATTTTCTCTCTTTTATTATATCTATAATTAGTTTGACGACCTATGTATGCGGTACATCGACTCTTGTGGGCACACACACGCCAGACTTGTGTATTCTAGCGCCCGTAGTTTAGAACTCAGACACTTTTTACACCGCAACCACGACTTACCCAGACACCCATTAGTGTCCTGTAAGTTGTGATTGGTGTATCGTCTCGACCGTCACAGACGGGCTTTAGCTATCTACTCTATCAGAGTTTTGAACTGTACCAGTCGAAACTCAATCCTTATCGCAACTCGTGTGGACCACATCCACACTACTCTATTATTCGACTCTCTAATACTCTACTTTACTCTTGAGCAGTCGTTCAGAATCGCACTTGACAGTCAATTCTACTTATTCATTTAGCTCTCTACCTTATTCTAGATAGCTACTTCCTTCTACCGTATTGAATTAAGTAGTCAATACACGTTCATTCTGTATTAGACTTCGACAGTCAATACATCTTAGTGTCGTACCTAAACGGTTGATATTCTTCGTATATAGAACAGTTAGAACTTCCACTACTCTTCACAGTGGTGATCGGAGCCGGACCGCTCTTTCCCTACGAAGAAAAACATTTATTTCAACTATCAAATTCTAAGCACGTAAATGACCACTGGCAAGAACCAAATGCCGAAATCTTCAATGACCCCGAGTAGTTCAAAACCTCGTCAAAGACCTGCAAGTCTGGAACCACCCCATAACGTCACCATGAGGAAGTCTTCGTTGACTTTTCAAAAACCAGCTCCTCCCGGAAGTTCCGTAGAAGCAGTAGCTGGACCATCAACGGATGCCCCTCCAAGTCCACGAGAAGAACATCTGTCAACTGAGCAGTTGAACATCCCCGAAGCTAATGTTGAAACTACCCGTGCTCCTGAACCCGTTCTCTCATTCCCACCTAAACAGGTCATCCTTAAGCAATTCTTTAGGGGTCATATGATTTACGCCCAGCCCATCGACGTACAATGGGATGCGTACTACGCCGACCGAATTTCTACGGATCAGGTTACTCCCTTTGTGGAGGAGTACAATACGGACTACCCCCTCTTACCGGTGACTGTAGCAGTCTGGTTAGGTCGTTATCAGGCTATTTTATCGGCACAGGATCTATTCTTACGACCTGGAACCCTTGAGGATTTGACTCACTCGATTCCCGAATGGTCGAGTGAAGTTACTTCTGTTATGGAAGGAGGGAGGACGGTTCTTAAACAAGAAGTGTTCTCTTCATTCCTCGAAGCGCTCCGCACGCACGATGACGCGTTACAAATCCTTCACGTCCTACTTGGTGGGGATCACATTGTCCCCAAAGTCGACTACCAGTATATATACATTCAGATGCTGGAGGAGTCTCTTAACGGGATTACTCGGAATTCTTCGTTTGCATATTTTACCTTAAGGGGTCAGTTAAGGCGAAATCAGAGAAGACTCGATAAGATGGTTTTGGAGGTGCTTTACCCTTATGGTGATTCCATCCAGGTACCCAATTTGCCCATCTCCACAACCAGTTTGTTTGTTCGTACCCTGAATGGATCTCCCGACACTCGTTTCCTTCATTTGCTCAATCGTCCAATTATTTTGCAAGACTTCCCATCGGACATGAGGATGCAAGTTGCGGAACGTCTTCAGGAAAAAGGAATGGAAATATGCATCCCCCTCTATCAACCTCAACCGTGTCGACCTTTGAATACGGTCGAAATCAAGAGAGGGATCGCGACGGAACCTAGCCCTACCCCCCATCAGGAAATTCACCGCTCTCGCGTCGCGTTCGAACGAATCCCTGGTAATACGAACATAGGTGATGAACCAACTATGACTAGGAATCAATCAGTCGCCAACAGGGGTCGACCGTCTTTCTCCACTGCATTCACCGAGGGTATAGCTAGTCAGGTTGCTGGTCGAGGATCGCTGAATCCAGTCGATCTTCGCCATTCCCTGCTGATCTCCTCCAATCCCTTTCTGCCATTGGGAGGACCTCCTAGTAATTCATCTGGGAGTTCTAGTACCTCAAGCTATGGAGGGAATTCGGGACGTGGGGGGCGTCACGGTAGAGTACCTAACTCTCCCTTTCAAACTCCGATGCAGCCTTGAGCCAGCGCGCCTATCGATGACTTACCTAAGGATAAAAGGATCGCTCTTAACACCAACAACATCAAGATCAAATGGTCAGACCTTCCTGAATACGATGGGACTCAATCCAAGGCGTTGGATTACATCATGGATATTATGAGCCTCTCGGAGATCTCTGACTCCATGAGTACATTGTTGGGAGTCGCTCTGCCAAGACGACTCACCAGTGGTGCTAAGATCTGGTGGAGCACCCTAGACCGTGAACATCGTACTGAATTTAGTCGATCTCACAGATAATTTCTTTGGGGCATCGTAGAAGGATTACTTGGAACTCGTTGGCGCGAATCCTTGGCTCTAGAATGGGAAGCCATGAAATTTCGACAGGCCGGTCACAATCATGAGACACCCGTTCATTTCATTCAGTGAAGGGTCAAGCTCTATCGATTCTTGTATGGGTTCCACCAAAACCGGAAGGACGAAACGCACAGACTTATCCTGACACTGCCCACGGAATGGCTTTATCTTCTACAGGGACAACCTATCGACGACATCATGAGCCTACAGACTTACGTGAATGATTTACAAGAGGCTCTGATTAACACTTGGGTTCAAACACATCGAGAATGTTATCGGTTTCAGAAACCCAGAGTCATGATCGCCGAGCAAGACGAGTCGGATCCCTGGCATGAGGAGGAGCACTCTGGAAAAATCAACCCCACTAATTGAGGCCACGTCCTCCTCGGCGAACTCGAGGATAAAACCGTCTCTAGGAGATCGAACGCTAAACAGGGTAAGAAACACGGCAAGTTCTTTTTCGAACGGAGTGACAATAAAAGCATTGCCAAACCTCCGAAGGAGTGCTGGATTTGTGGGAGTTTAGAGCATTTCAAGATCGACTGCCCCCATGTGGGCAGGATGTTGCACTATGTCTCTATTAACAAGTGCTCCGCGCAGAACCCAATGGAGGAGGCGGAGGATCAAAGGGCTTATGAAATGGTGTATGGATTAAGTGTACAGGGACAAGTACATAACATTGATGAGGAATCAATTTTCATTTCTGTCTACCTTCCTCAGCCAGAGGACAGCATCGTTTCAGACGTGAAAGCATCCTCAAATGAGAATGAGACATCGCAAGTTTATGTTTCTATATCAGACCATGATTTTCTCGAGAAAGGAGACTGGCTAGATGCTCATCGTCAGAACCGTGAAGGTCTGACTGAGACGAGAGTTTTATCATGACCTGAACCTCCCACCATTGAGGAAATCGTCGACGAGGACACATTTGCGAACCGATCTAAGGAAATAAGTCAGACCTACGTTATAGAAGACCCCTCTGAGTCAGAGGGATCGGAGGAGGAGAGCTTCCCCTTCGACCCAGGGCAATTACCCGACTTAATTCCTTGCAATGAGTCAGACTCTGAAGTGGACGACTCTATGTCGAATGCCACTCCCAAGGTACCTAACGGTAGATGTATCAGGAGGAACGTCAAACTGGCTGCAAGAAAAGAAAGCAAAAGACCTAGAGTTCAATACTCCCGATCCAGTCGACTTATGAAAGAGGATTCGACTATTATCTATCGCAGAAGGGACCCTCCGGGTGGATATTCCAGTATTGGGATTTCAGCATTACATGTCTACGGACGCGTAGGGAATTCAGAAGCCTCAAATCCTATTAAAATCAGGCTGGACGCCGGAGCTGACCTCTCCTTAATCTCAGAGGATTTCTATAAGGAACTAGAGGACTGCCCTAAACTCAAGCAAGGACTCAAGCTGTGCCTCATACAACTTACCGGTAATGCCAAAGTATTAGGATACGTCAATGTCCCCATTTATCTCGAGGACGACACTGGTATACTCCTTAAATTTACTGCCGAAATGTACGTTGTCCGAGGTATGACCGTCCCGATCCTTCTTGGAGAAGACTTTCACGTGAACTATGAGATCGGGACACTGCGAGACCAACCGCTGGGTTCCAGATTGATTTTGCCTGGGAGAGCAGGATCTATCCCAGCCAGTTCTTCCAAGGAGCCGCAGCCTTTAACCTTTTCAATTAGCAAGATCCCCTTTGAGGAATTAGCCAATGACTTGCCTGAATTGACTTCCAAACCAGACAAAGGAGTACGTACTGAAAGAGTCACACAGGCCTTACAAGATTGTACTATAGAACCGGAATCGGCTCGATTAGTACCAATCTTTGTAGGAGATCTTATTGGTGACCAATGGATAGTCGAGGGAGTTATCTTGCAGAACGATGATGGGAGTATACTAGCTGCTCCCACCACTGCCATCTCTAGGGAATGTGCCGCGATACCTCTCGCTAATCCCTCTCTGATGCCAAGAATCATCAGATGAGGGGAAACCATTGGATTAATTCACGATGTGAACAAATAGGCCCAGACTCCTAGATCTTCGACTAAGAAAGCATCGATGCAGTCAACGGCAACCAAGATCGCCCATCTTGTCGAGAGTCTATCAAAAATAGAAGAGGAGCATGTCCTCAATCCTCAATCCTCCGGACTGCCCCCAGAACGGGAACTTGCAGACGATTTCGACCTGGCAGGTCCTAAAACGTCAGAGGTTGCCACCACGGAAACATTTCGTGCGGAAGATCTGCAAAAGCTGGTTAACTTAGGACCTAACATCCCTACCGATGTCTCCTCCTGCTTGGAGTTGGTATTAACTAAGAATGTCCTAGCCTTCAGAGTAGACGGGTGTGAAGGGTATGCATATAGGCATAATTGGACTAAGGAATAATAGTTGGATTATAGTACTTTATTATTTACTTTTTATTTTCTTCATTTACATTCTTTCTATATTTCGAGCATACCCTTATTTTGTAGTTCGAAGCTTTGTGTATACGTATGGGCGCTCTCGGCACCAAATGATAGACACTTTTCACCCAGCAGACACCACCTCGTAAACGACCCAGACGTCGAATAGCGAGAGGTGTCAAGGGTAAATGTCTCAACTACCTATAAAAGTAGTGTTCTCTCGCATACTAACGTACCTTGAACTCGAACCGCGAAGGTCGAGTTCCCCTCTAAGGTCTTTGCGCTCGTCGACACTATAGTCGACTCGTGCTACTATCTCTTTACTTTAGATATTTAGCTTCTCGTTGATTATCTATCTTACGTCTAGCTACAAGTTGTACCGTGAAGGTCAACTCTTTCCTTCTCTCATTCTAGCCGTCAAGAGCAACTGTACAGTTGCTCTTGTAATGCATAGCGTGTCTCCTTACTAGTACTGCCAATCTAGTAATCTACGGTATTGTACTGTACGGTCAATACCTGCTAATAGTAGTTGAATAAACACTATTCTTCGTATATTGAACGGTCAGAATCTATCGACTCTTCACAACGGGCGACTGGGACAAGTGGATGTCAAGGTCAATGTCCCATTGAAAGAGGGCGCGCAACCTATTTCAATGTCAATGTTCCGAACCTCCCCAGCTAATAGGAAAGTCATTGATGAACAAATGGATACTTGGTTCCAACAGGGAGTAATCGAACCCTCCAAGAGTCCTTGGGGGGCGCCAGCCTTTGTCGTCTATCGCAACGGGAAACCACGAGTAGTGATCGACTATAGAAAGTTGAACAGTCTAACAGTTCCCGACAAATTCCCACTGCCATGCCAGTCGGAAATCATGCAAGCGCTTTCGGGCTCCAACATCTTATGTAAAGGGTATGCATATATGCATAATTGGACTAAGGAATAATAGTTGGATTATAGTACTTTATTATTTATCTTTTATTTTCTTTCTTTATATTCTTTCTATATTTCGAGCATACCTTTATTTTGTAGTTCGAAGCTTTGTGTATACGTATGGGCGCTCTCGGTGCCAAAAGGATAGACACTTTTACCCAGCAGACACCACCTCGTAAACGACCCAGACGTCGAATAGCGAGAGGTGTCAAGGGTAACGTCTCAACTACCTTTAAAGGTAGTATTCTCTTGCATACTAACGAACTTTGGACTCGAACCGCAAAGGTCGAGTTCCAATCTAAGGTCTTTGCGCTAGTCGACATTATAGTCGACTCGTGCTATTATTTCTTTACTCTAGATATTCAGCTTCGCGTTGATTATCTATTTTACATCTAGCTACGAGTTGTACCGTAAAGGTCAACTCTTTCATTCTTTCATTCTAGCCGTCAAGAGCAACTGTACAGTTGCTCTTGTGACGTGTAGCGTGTCTTCTTACTAGTACTGCTTGTCTATTAATCTACGGTATTGTACTGTACGGTCAATACCTGCTAATAGTAGTTGAATAAACACTATTCTTCGTATATCGAATGGTCAGAATCTATTGACTCTTCACAGTGGTGATCCGAGCCGGACCGTTCTTTTCCTACGAGGAAAAACTTATTATTTGACTACTAAGACCTGAACACGCGAATGACTACGGGCAAGAATCAAACACCTAGGCCTTCATCAACACCGAGTAGCTCCATGCCTCGTCAAAAATCTTCTAACCTAGAACCACCCCGTAACGTCACCCTGAGGAAGTCTTCGTTGACTTTTCAAGGATCAGCTCCTCTGGAGGATTCCCCCGGAGTAGTAGCTGGATCGTCTACGAACATTCCCCAGCTTCCCCAAGGATCAGCTCCTCCAGAGGATTCCCCCGGAGTAGTAGCTGGATCGTCAACAAACATTCCCCCCGATCCACCTGAGGAACGCTCATCACTCGAGCAGTTGGACACCCCTGGAGTTAACGTTGAGCCTAATCGAGCACCCACGCCCGTTCTCAGATTCCCTCCGAGACAGGTCATCCTTAAGCAGTTCCTCGGAGGTCATATGGTTTATGCCCAGCCCATCGACTACAAATGGGATATGTACTACACCGATCGAATCCCCGAGGATCAGGTTACCCCCTTCGTGGAGGAGTACAGTACAGATTACCCTATTCTACCGGAGACTGTAGCAGTCTGGTTAGGGCATTATCAAGCGATTTTATCCACGTGGGATTTATTCACACGACCAGGGAACCTTGAGGATTTGACCCAATCGATTCCTGAATGGTCGAACGAGGTGACGACCACTATGGAAGGAGGAAGAAGAATTCTCAGGCGGGAGGTGTTTTCTCTGTTCCTTGAAGTACTTCGTACGCATGATGATGTGTTGCAGATCCTGCATGTCCTGCTTAGCGGAGATCATGTTGTGCCTAAGGTTGACTACCAGTACATGTACATCCGTATGTTGGAGGAGTCTCTCAATGGAGTCACGCCAAATCTATCGCTGGCATACCTCACTTTAAGGGGTCGGTTGAAGTGAAACCAAAGAAGACTTGATAAGATGGTTTTAGAGGTACTCCTCCCCTATAACGACTCGATCCAGGTCCCTGATTCGCCTATCTCCATGACCAATTCGTTCATTCGCAACTTAAACGGGTCCCCTGATACTCGTTTTCTGCATTCTCTCAACCGTCCCGTAATATTGGAGGATTTTCCACTGGACTTGAGGATGCAAGTGATAGAACGCCTTCAGGAGAAGAGGATTGAGGTCTGCACTCCCTTCCATCAACCCCAGCCGTGTCGACTTCTGAACACGACGGAGATCGAGAGACAAATCGCGATGGAACCGGGCCTAACATCTCTCCAGGGAGATCACCACTCTCGTGTCGCATTTGAGAGAGTCTCCAACAGCCCTAACTTCAGGAATGAAGTGACCACTCTCAGAAACCGATCAGTCGCCAACAAGGGTCGACCGTCCTTCTCCACGGCATTCACTGAGGGCATAGCTGGCCCAGTTGCTGGTCGAGGATCACTTAATCCAGACGGTCCCCGCCATTCTCTACCGATCACTTCAAACCCTTTCTTGCCATCAGGAGGACCCCCTAGCGATTCATCCGGGAGTTCGAATACTTCAGACCGGGGAGGGAACTCAGGACATGGGGAGCGCCACAATGGAGTGCCTAATACCCCTTTTTGAACTCCGATGCGGTCTCGAGCTAGCGTGCTTATTGATGACTTACCTAAGGACAAGAAGGTCACTCTTAACACCAACGACCTTAAGATCAAATGGTCTGATCTCCCTGAATACGACGGAGCTCAATCCGAAGCCCTGGACTATATCATGGACATCATGAGTCTCGCGGAGATATCAGACTCTATGAGTGCGATCTTAGGAGTTGCTCTGCCAAGACGACTCAAGGGGCACGCTAAGGTCTGGTGGAGCACCTTAGACCGTGAGCATCATACTGAATTCAGTCAATCTCATGGGTCGTTTCTTTGGGGTATCGTCGAAGGATTGCTTGGAACTCATTGGCGTGAATCCTTAGCCTTAGAATGGGAAGCTATGAAATTTCGACAGGCTGGTCATGATCGTGAGACACCCGTCCACTATATCCAACGGAGAGTTAAACTTTATTGTTTCCTGTACGGGTTCCACCAGGACAGAGGGGATGAGACACGCAGACTCATTCTCACACTGCCTACGGAATGGCTCTACCTTCTTCAAGGACAACCCATCGATGATATCATGAGTTTACAGACTTATACTAATAACCTGCAAGAAGCTCTGATTAACACTTGGGTCCAAACACACCGGGAACGTTACAGGTTCCAGAAACCGCGTGTAATGTTATTGGAGGGTCAAGAATTGGATTTTAGAGTCACCGGCGACTCCTCTTCACCTAACCATATTCTCATTAGTGAGACTAACGAGAGAGGCTCGACGAGAAGGACCGTTCCGGACGTCGCTGATCCAAAACAGGGAAAGCGTCACGGAAAAATGTTCTTCGAGAGGAGTAACAAGAGGAGTTCGGTCAAACCCACCAAGGAATGTTGGATATGCGGAAGTCCGGAGCATTTTAAGATAGACTGCCCTCAAGCTGGCAAAATGTCTCATTATGTCTCTATCAACAAATGCTCTGCACAGGATATGTCGGAGGAAGCTGAGGAGCAAAGGTTATATGAAGCGGTTCATGGACTATCTATACAAGGACAAGTAAATAGCTCTGATGACGAATTGACTTTTGTTTCCATTTATTCACCCCATGTCAGAGACAAATTAGTGAGGGAGGAAAATCGAACGACTGGTGAAGCTCTTCCGTCTGAAGCTTATGTATCCATACTCGCCGCAGATTTCTTCGAAAAAGGAGACCGGCTGAGTGCTCATCGGCAGGACCTTGAAGGCCTGACTGAGGACTACTGTCAGACTGGAGATTCTCACGAACAAATCAGTTCGAATTCACTCTGTTCGCCTGGAGCTGATGTTGACACTTTCCCGTTTGATCCGGGGAACCCCCCCAATTTACTACCATACGAGAACTCGGATTCGGAGGACAGCGATGATGATCCAGTATTGGATTCCCCTTTGAAGCATGTTCCTTGCCGAAGTGAATGCAGGAACGTAAGCTTGTCCCTGCGCAAGGAAAGTAAGAGGCCTCGAATCCAATACCCTCGTCCCAGTCATCTGATGAAGGAGGATACTACGATCCTTTATCGAAAACGGGATCCTCCCAGTGGTTACTCTAGCATAGGAGTTGCAGCGCTCCATGTTTTCGGTCATGTAGGAACTCCCGATTCACCCGAACGCGTTAAAATTCGAATGGACACGGGAGCGGATCTTTCCCTTATATCGGAGGAATTCTACAAGGAGCTGCAGGGCATATATAAGTTGAAACAAGGACTCAAGTTATGTCTAATCCAGCTCACGGGTAACGCTAAGGTTATCGGATATGTTAATATTCCCATTTACCTGGAGGACGACAGTGGAATGTTACTGAAGTTCGCGGCAGAAACTTATGTCGTTAGAGGAATGACGGTGCCAATTCTTTTAGGAGAAGACTTCCATATTAATTATGAAATTGGTACTCTAAGAGATCAGCCGTTGGGATCTAGACTTATTCTCCCGGGATGACAGGGTTTTATTCCAGCCAGTTCTTCTAAGGAACCTCAACCTTTGACCTTCACCGTCAATAAGTGTGAAGAGTGGCGGAAGTTCTGACCATTCTATATACGAAGAAATGAGTAGAAAGGAAGGATATTGACCTATTCGGTGCAATATAAGAGAAAGTGAGAGAAAGAGCACGAGATGACGAAGGAGTCAATGAGTGCGATGATTCGAGTGGAGGCCTCGACTATTACAGTTCGAGGCCAGAAGTATTCAGTAGTTCAGATAATGCTACCTACAGTGACCCAAAAAAGCGTCCGGATGTTTGGTGAAATTGAAAGAGAGGTTCACAGCTCCAGAAATAAAATAGATAAAAATCAGAAAAAATCAGAAGTAAGAGGTATACATCTGACCTATATGATGACATAAGCATGACACCATAGCTTTCCTTATCAAGAGAGTTTAAAATGAACAATGGACATGGTGCATCCGGACACTTTTTTTGCTCTGTCAACTGATACATGAAACTCAACTAAGGTTCATATGACTGTGGGAATTCTGGTTAGGTTCAACAAGGTCATGTGACCACATGTTGAAATAACACATTTATATGAACCTTTGCCTCATTTTACCCTCTCACCACATTATAAAGAAATATTCTGCTGAAACAAGACTCTCTGTCATTTTCCTTCTCCAGGAGGGTCACTCCTGCAGAACAATTGCTTCTAAACTCCATATTGGGTACTCTACAGTATCAGAAATTCATTCCCAACTCCCTGGTCCACTTCCAACACCTTCCAGAGGTTGTTCTCCTAAGCTCTCCCCTAGGGATCATCAACACTTGGCTCATTCTATCACCTCTGGACAGATTGATAATGCCTCCCAGGCCAAGTCCCACCTCTCCCTTAATGTCTGCACACATACAATTCACAATGCATTGAAGAAAGTGAATTTGAAGGTTGTGGTGAAGGCCAAAAGACCACTTCTTGCCTCGTGACACATCAAGGCTCAATATGAGTTTGCTATCAAGTACCAGTATTGGACTGAGGAGGACTGGTTTAGGGTTAGCTTTTCAGATGAGACCAAAATCAATAATTTGGACTCATATGGGAGGTTGTGGGTGTGGAAAAGACCAGGTTCTGCACTCACTCAGCAAACTCATATTGAGTCTTGATGTGTCAAGAGGCAAGAAGTGGTCTTTTGGCCTTCACCACAACTTCAAATTCACTTTCTTCAATGCATTGTGAATTGTATGTGTGCAGACATTAAGGGAGAGGTGGGACTTGGCCTGGGAGGCATTATCAATCTGTCCAGAGGTGATAGAATGAGCCAAGTGTTGATGATCCCTAGGGGAGAGCTTAGGAGAACAACCTCTGGAAGGTGTTGGAAGTGGACCAGGGAGTTGGGAATGAATTTCTGATACTGTAGAGTATCCAATATGGAGTTTAGAAGCAATTGTTCTGCAGGAGTGACCCTCCTGGAGAAGGAAAATGACAGAGAGTCTTGTTTCAGCAGAATATTTCTTTATAATGTGGTGGGAGGGTAAAATGAGGCAACGGTTCATATAAATGTGTTATTTCAACACGTGGTCACATGACCTTGTTGAACCTAACCAGAATTCCCACAGTCATATGAACCTTAGTTGAGTTTCATGTATCAGTTGACAGAGCAAAAAAAGTGTCCGGATGCACCATGTCCATTGTTCATTTTAAACTCTCTTGATAAGGAAAGCTATGGTGTCATGCTTATGTCATCATATAGGTCAGATGTATACCTCTTACTTCTGATTTTTTCTGATTTTTATCTATTTTATTTCTGGAGCTGTGAACCTCTCTTTCCAATTTCACCAAACATCCGGACGCTTTTTTGGGTCACTGTATGTGGTAGCTGACACGTTACCCTGATCACCGCTCGTAGTAGACCTAGTTTGTGTCTTACGAGTGGTGGTTCTTGGGTTAAAGTGTGTCTGAGTTCTAATTGGTGCTGAGTGCACCCACAAGTATACACAATGCTTCGAACTAATGAAATATGCAATATTCGAAGAATATGAAAGATAGAAAAATATGAATAGAATATGTAAAATATAATTAAAATAAAAGGAGTATTTTACCACAATGAAACTGTGGTAAAAGCATACTCCTCACAGTGCCCCCCAGTTTGAAGGGATGTGCTATACGAAGTTCGGGAAAGCTTTGGGGATGCCCCCAGGTGTCTTGTGTGAAGCCCCCCAAAACGCAAGGTGCCAAGACCCCAGTATTTGAAAAGAGGTTGGTGGGTTTAGGAGCAGTAAGGGAAGATGTCAATGTGGAAAAAGGGAGGGAAGGGAAGGGGAAAAAAATAGATCCATTCTTTTCCTTCAGTCCCTAGTCGACCACTCCTTCAGTCCTCGAACAGCAAATGGACTACTTGATAGCCTTCTAGACACTGCCACATTGTCTCCTTCCAGGACACGAGGCATTCCTCATAGTAGATGTCCTGTAGGCGGACAGACTGTCATGTAACTCGTTGGGCAGTGCATCTTGGGGTTAGGAGGGTAAGCTATCATTAGAGTCCATCGGGATCTCCTCCTCCTTAAATGAGTACTGGAGGAGGTTTATGATGCTTTGCTGTGGCGAGATAGTGTTAGACTTGGGATTAGGATCTTTCCATGCTGCTAGTCTATGGGACCTAGCAGCATGCCAGGATGTATACCCTATACCCCCTATACCGCCCCCCACTTTGCGATATTGTGATTCCACCACGATCTCGCAAATTACCCATTGTTGTGCACAGTTAGGTTGCAGTCTGTGTTCCCGAAAGGTCTAGCCCATGGCAGGTCTAGAAAGTGTCCAGTAATGCTTCAAGTAGGCAGGCGAGTCCAGAGGAAAAAGAAAAAAATCACGAAATTGACTGAGTTCAGTACAATTGTGATGATGGACTCAAATACAGCACTGAGGTTGGACCGAATAGTTCTGTCCAGACGTATCTGACCTAGGTATTGCCCTGCGAGCTATTGAACTTTTTGTAGCTAGTCGACCACCGACAAAGGTAAAATGGAGGGGTGGAGAGGAAAGAGTCTGTGTGTGTCAACATGTGTGGGAAGGATGCTTGTGAATTCGACTGGGAGTGACAAGCACATTGACGTGAATTGCGAATTTGACTGCAAGCAACGAGCATATTTTGTAGGCATCGAAGATGCTGAATGTCTGGATACCTTGTTGAAAAATGTTGCATGCTGAACCCAAGCTGAACTGAACCGTTAGCCACACTTGTTGAAGTGTGCACCGAACCCGTAAGTTGCAAAGGTCAGAAAGGCAAAGCTTCGACTATTCAGTGCGAAGCTTTTAACCCTGAGGGAGGAAGGACCTAGTTGAACAGTGCACACCAAACCCATAAGTTGCAAAGGTCAAAAAAGCAAAGCTTCGACTATTTCAGTACAAAGCTTTAGCAGAGGGGAAAGCTAAGAGTAGATGACGTTGAAAGTTGAGCCGGTGTGAAGGCTTCATTGTGAGGTGACACGGCCCTGTGTCCACATGTGTCCACAAGTTTTGGAAGTCAGTCCTTTAGTTTGTCTCGTGTTCCACTGTCGACCTCACACCATCTCCTTGTTGTTGGAGGGACTGGGTAAGATTTTCTAGCACTGACTCTTCACAGCACCATGGGATGGTCCTTTGAAAGTAGGCCCACGGCCCCAATCGCTCGTCACTTGGAGGATATCTCCCCAGTGACTCAAATCCGCGCCCTTATGTTGCCTTGCTCTGCAGCACCCTCTGTTTCCATTGGCCCAGTCGCCTTTCAAACCCTAGCATGCGCGATGCACCTGCACAGTGCACCCTCGAACCGTGCCAATGGACTGCACTTACGCACGTGCACGCACCACATCCACGCCACGCACGCGCAGTCCACTTGCACGCACTCACCACTATGTACCCACATGCCGCACACCTGCGCAGCGCGTCTATGCAGCGCATCTACAAGTCGCATCCACGTGCCTTCAAACCGTGCCCATGCACCGCACCTGCGCTCCTGCGCACCCGCGTCTTCAAACCGCGCTCATGCACCGCACCTGCGCAACGCGTCTACGCAGTGCACCTACGTGCGCACACTTGTGTAGCGCAGTTGTGTGCACTCGTGCGGCGCAGTTGTGCGCACTTGTGCAGTGCCATCACGTACTTGCGTACCCGCATGCACCCACGCGATGTGTTGGCACGCTCACGCAGTGTGCTTGCGCACTCACGTGACGTGCTGACGTGCTCGTGCACCCGTGTGGCGTATGTGCACTCCTGCACAACACACTTGCGCACTCGCGCACCCATGCGGCACGCTCACATCCACATGCCATGCGTATGCTCTGCATCCACGCGCCTCCACCCGCCGCGGCCACGCACCACGTCCACGCGCCTCCACGCGCCGCGGCCGCACACCACGTCCACGCGCCTCCACACACCGCGCGAACGCACCACATCCCGCACGCGCACACTACATCCACGCGCGCACATTCACGTGTTGCGCAGCACACCGGCATCTTCAAACTACGCCCACACGCCGCACCTGCGCAAACTCTCGCAGCATGCTCACGCACTGCATCCAGCTCTCAACCATTTCATTGGCGAGACTGGTGACACAGTCGTTTGCATGCTGCCACACCTGCATCCATGCACCGCACCCATACTCCCGCACAGTCGTGCCTATGCACTCGTGCACTGCACCCAGCTCTCGACTGTCCATCGGCGAGACTGGTGATGCAGATGTTAGTGTGCTCTTGTAGGCCATAGGTGACGATCCCATATGCGCCCTCTCCTATACCCCTATACTGCCCCCCTGTTGCGACATTGTTGTTCCAGAACAATCTCACAACATCATGATTGTCCCCCACACGACATAAATTTTGAGGGAGCATCCTGGGTCAAATGGGAATGTATCCGTCCTTGGCTTGGTCCATCGAGAGGTATCCTTCGCGGTGAGTCCATGACTGCCTTCCATTTGCAGAAACTTTGTCAGTGCCCCCCATTCTGGAACTAGGGGTTTATGTCGACAAATTCCCAGTGGTATCTCCATGGGAAAGCTTTGGTTGAATCCTGCAAGATGGGATGGCTTTACCGTTGGTGAGTTCTGTCCCATGCCTTTTATATCCTTAAAACCATCATCTGATTTCTGCTCCCCAGCTCCCAGGCCTCTATCGCAATTCCAATCGTTCGAGTTATTGGATGACTTGTTGGAAGGTCCACTTGGGGAAGTAAATGGGATAGGATGGATAGATGATGGATGGCGAGATTCGTCAGGACACTGCAAATCTCGACCTGAGAATGATGGGGAACTGGAGATGACTTTGACTGTGATCTTTTCCATAGACACATTCGAGGAAGACAACTGTCCTTTTTTGTCAGTTGATCTGGCATGGATCCCAGGACATTCTTCGTGAAAGGGGCTAGAGCTGGAGGATGAAGATGTTTGTTCTGGCTCATCAAATCCACTGAGCAATTCCGCCATCATCTTGTTACATCTCTCCAGGTTATGCATCAATTTCGACCTGAGAGTAAAGTAGGCGAAACACACATTTGAGGGTTTACCGTATATAGATTCCTTCAACATTTGAATGTATCTGAATTCTGTATCGACCCTTGGCACGATGTGGTCCCCTCCAAGTAACACGTGCATAATCTGTAGCAGATCATCATGCACACAAGGTAAATCAGTGAGCATGGTGAACAGTTCCATCTTGATGCCCGCTATTCCCTTTTCTCGAAAGAATATAACCTCGTTCGACCAATTTGGGATCAACTTTGTCACCTTATCGAGAGTTCCAGGCCAAGTGAATAAGTCCTGTGCCGATATGATGCCATGGTACCTTCCCAGCCAGATGGCTATCCTCGTAGGCATGGATGGGTACTTTGTCTTGTAATCCTTTGTGGCAATGACAACCTTATCCCTCGAAACTCGAGAAGTGTAATAGGAGCTCCACTTCACATTGACAGGCTCTGAATAAAGTAGTTGGCCATGATGCTCGAGCATAACTTGTCTTGGCGGGAAGACCAGGGTATCCTTCATGAAGATGCGAGCATTTTGCCTTTCCAAGGGACTCGACTGCTTGAAGTTCGAGTTACCTTCCATTTGACCAGATTCGCAACGCTCAGCGTGCGAGAAGTTCCAGACAGCGTTTTGCGAAGTTGCGAATGTTGACACTTCGCAGCTGTGTAGTTAGAATTTCGTATTGAATATAAAAAGAGATTTTCTTCGTAGGGAAAGAGCGGTCCGGCTCAGATCACTACTGTGAAGAGTGGCGGAAGTTCTGACCGTTCTATATACGAAGAAATGAGTAGAAAGGAAGGATATTGACCTATTCGGTGCAATATAAGAGAAAGTGAGAGAAAGAGCACGAGATGACGAAGGAGTCAACGAGTGCGATGATTCGAGTGGAGGCCTCGACTATTACAGTTCGAGGCCAGAAGTATTCAGTAGTTCAGATAATGCTACCTATATGGTAGCTGACACGTTACCCTGATCACTGCTCGTAGTAGACCTAGTTTGTGTCTTACGAGTGGTGGTTCTTGGGTTAAAGTGTGTCTGAGTTCTAATTGGTGCTGAGTGCACCCACAAGTATACACAATGCTTCGAACTAATGAAATATGCAATATTCAAAGAATATGAAAGATAGAAAAATATGAATAGAATATGTAAAATATAATTAAAATAAAAGGAGTATTTTACCACAATGAAACTGTGGTAAAAGCATACTCCTCACAATAAGGCCCCTTTCGGGAAGCATGAGAAGGAGTCATCCAAACTCACCTCTCTCCCTGATAAAGGTGTGCATACTGAAAGAGTCGTGCGAGCCTCGGAGGATTGCACTATCGATCCAGAGTCAGCCAGACTAGTGCCTATTTTTGTTGAAGATCTAGAGGGCAATGAATGGATTGTTGAAGGAATTGTACTGCAAAATGAGGACGGTTCGATATTAGCCACACCAATCACGGCAATTTCAAGGAATAGTGCGGCAGTACCTTTAGCCAATCCATCGCTAACCCCTAAGACTATCCGACGAGGGGAGACAATAGGGATAATTCATGACCCCGCTCATTGGGCTCACAAGCCCAGGTCACTCAAGGAGAAAGGTTTAATGGTAGCAGGCGCGACCAAGATCGCACACCTTATCGAAAGTCTCTCTCAACTTGAGGAGGACTGTCAAGTCACCTCAGAAAGGCCTAAGCCACCTGTTGAACCAGAGATTGCAGACGATTTCGAACCACCTGGTCCTAAGACAGCTGCAGTGGCTGATAACGAGAAATTTGCCTCAGAGGATCTTCACAAGTTAGTCAATTTGGGACCAGATATACCAACGGAGGTCCTGCCACGTCTCAGATCAGTTTTGACTGAGAACATTAAGGCTTTCGGAGTCGACAGACGGTTAGGGCAAGTGGAATGTAGAGTCCCTGTCCCCTTGAAAGAGGGAGCCCAGCCCATATCCATGCCTATGTTCCCTTCGTCCCCTGCCAATAGGAGAGTTATAGACGAGCAAATGGATACCTGGTTCGAACAGGGTGTCATTGAGCCATCTAAAAGCCCCTGGGGAGCACCAGCCTTTGTAGTATATCGCAATGGTAAACCGTGGGTGGTCATCGACTATCAGAAACTTAATCATCTCACTGTTCCAGACGAATTCCCTTTACCACGTCAATCGGAGATTATGCAGGTGCTGTCGGGGTCAAATGTTCTTTCTTCTTTCGATGCGCTAGCCGGGGTTACTCAATTAGAAATGTTGGAGGACGATAAGCCCAAAACAGCCTTTAGATCCCATAGAGGGCTGTGGCAATTTAAAAGGATGCCATTCGGGCTCAGAAACGGCCCCTCCACATTTCAGCACGTCATGCAAACAGTTTTAGCACCCTACTTGTGGATTTTTTGTTTAGTCTACATCGATGACATAGTCATATTCTCTAAGAACTGGGATGATCATTTGCTTCACCTGAATCAGGTGCTTGGCGCTATCGCTTCGGCCAGTATCACTCTCTCCCCCAAGAAATGTTTTATCGGATATAATTCGATATTGTTATTGGGTCATAAAGTATCTAGGTTGGGTTTTTCAATCCACCAAGAAAAAGTTCGCGCTATATTGGAATTGGCCCCACCCACTAAGGTTTCTGATCTACAACGGTTCCTTGGAATGGTCCTTTACTTTTCAGCATATATACCATTCTATTCATGGATGGTGTCCCCTTTATTCTTGCTCCTAAAAAAGGGAACACCTTGGACGTGGACTGCTGAACATGTCCGAGCTTATGAGGATGTTAAAACCACATTAGGATCAGCTCCAGTGCTGGGACATCCAGTTAGTGGGATGCCCTACCGATTGTATACAGACGCTTTGGATTTTGCCTTGGGTTGTTGTCTCCAACAAGTCCAGAAGATGGCTTTAGGAGACTTAGTGGACACTAAAATCTATGCACAAGCCAAGTTGGCTTTTGACCGTGCGCAGGACGTGCCATCCTTTGTTCATCAGTACAAAACCAAACAGCCCGAGATTGAGTGGTCGGATTCGTGGGGATCCACTTTTGAGGCGACCGAAGTTACTGTTGAACGAGTCATTGCATATTGGAGTCGCACACTGAAAAGTGCTGAGCGTAACTATTCTGCTACTGAATGGGAAGCATTAGCAGCAAAGGAGGGACTAGTCCACTTTCAACCTTTCATTGAAGGTGAACATGTTCTGCTCTTTACGGACCATGCAGCTCTGCAATGGGCTAGATCTTACGAGAACACTAATCGTCGACTAGCCGCATGGGGGGTGATATACGCTGCATTTCCAGGTCTCGAGATTTTGCATCGAGCAGGGAGAGTTCACAGCAACGTGGATCCACTGTCCAGACTCCCTCGGGTACCAGCCTTCGTGAGCCCTATTAGAGATGATTTGCAGGCTATCACCTCGACCTCTCTGTACAAGAATACTGAGGAAAAACTATGGAAGGATGAACCCGCTAAGAAGGCGGTCTTCTCTACCATACTCGATTCTATGGAACCTTTTGGAGTAACTCAAAAGGTCCGACAGTCAGAATGGGATTCTCATAACGCAATAAGGAACGACCAGGAAGACGAGTCTGACTTCGCATTGCGTCATCCTCAGCTACTAATCAGCATTGAGGAGGGATATATAAAGAAATTTCTAGAGGGTTATTCAAAGGACCCCGTTTTCAGGAATCTCTACGCTCTAGATACCCCTTCACCCAACGCGGTTGTTACTCCTTCTCACTACTTCGTGGGAGCAAACCGACTCCTGTACTTTCGCGACTCGGACTGGAAAAGTCGAGTCTGTGTACCCAGAACTATGATTAACTCGATTCTGAGGTTGGTACATGATAACCCTTTTGAGGGAGCACATGCCGGAGGCCAGCGGTTGTTCAACCTGATGAAAGACTGGTTCTTTTGGCCAAGAATGCTACAAGATTGCATGTCGTACGTGTGTACCTGCGACATCTGCCAAAAAACCAAAGTCAATCGCACCACTCGTCAAGGAGCCCTCAGACTGGCTGACGTACCTTTTAGGCCATTCGAGGTAGTTTCTATGGACTTAATCACTGGACTACCCAATTCAGGAAAGGATTCGTATTCCACAGTCTTCGTCGCCGTTGATAAATTGATGCGTTACGCTATTACAATACCTACCTTTTTCGAACCTTACGGCTGAAGGATTCGCACGAATATTTGTCAAACAGGTAGCAAGCCCCTTCAGACTGCCCTCTCGAATAATCTGTGACCGGGATAAGAGATGGACCTGCAGGTTTTGGCGGGAAGTCTGTAAGATCTATGGTACCACCCTTGCGGTATCTTCGGCTCATCATCCTCAAACGGATGGGCAAATGAGAGAATATGAATGCGACCATAGAACAGATGCTTTGAGCCTATTGTGCCTCTGCTAAGGAAAGCTGGTCCCAGTGGATTGAGGTAGTTGTTCACGCATACAACTCGACTGTTCACAGTTCCACAAACTACGCCCCGGCCTTCTTATTAATGGGATACCTTCCAAGAGGAATGTCTCGAGTCCTAGGAGGTGACGAACCCCTAGTTCCTAGAGAACTATCAGACAGCCCTATGGCCGACCAATGGATTCTCGAGCTAGAAAATCATCGGCAGATGGCACGGGATTCAATCGCTCGAGCCCAAGAGATTCAAGCACGAGCGTATAACAAGAAGCAAAGACCTGTAGAAGATATCTCTGAGGGAGACTTTGTATTGGTGAACCCCCACTCCCTCAAACTGGTGGAAGTCAAGGGAACGGGGAAGAAACTAATACAAAGATGGATTGGACCATTCGAGGTCCTTGAGAAATTGAACTCTCAAGTATTTAGGCTTAAGATCCCCCCGGAGTATCCGATGCATCCAGTCATTAATCGGGATTATCTGCGGAAATATCAACCCTCTCCTTCCAAGCTAGGTCCGAGACCCCAACTTGAGAACCTAAGAGAGTTGAAATCAGATCATGAAGAATATGAAGTCGAAGCTATTGTTGGACATAGGAAACAGCGAAATCGTCTGCTATTTAGGGTGCGCTGGAAAGGTTATGGACCCGAAGAGGATTTGTGGTTAAGCAGCACTGACCTCAGAAATGCTCCGGCACTTCTGAGGGCGTACAAGGCGCTGTTCAACATTTAACGGGATATATGCGCTCAAGGAATCATCTATTCCATCTCTTTCGTAACTTCCTTTCAGAAATATCTCAGTTATTCAGTGAGCCATCTCATTGGCTTTTATTCTTTTTCATTTTTCTATCCCTCCGGTCGATTGGGACAACCACTAATTGGCGGCGGACACATTTCCCCAAAACCCGGCCACAATTAATGAATTTTATTTAACGACCAACCGAGCGGAGTTTCAATTCAATATATATAAAAAAGTACACGTAAATTCGCATACATTTTCTTTATCTTTCACACCACGTCCTTCACCTATCTACAGCCCTTCCCTCTATCTTCAACTTCACCACTTTATCGTGCTATAATGCTCCCTTTCCAACAAAACAAGCAAGTCCTCCCTAAGTTCAAAAAGGTCCCGTGAGCCCCGACAGCCAGTACATCCACGACCGGCGGGGGATTCATCACCCGCGTGCCTCGTACAGACAATGTCGAGAGCAATTGGGGTACCCAAGAATCAACCCCCCTGTCGACCTTCTCCTTTGGTTATGAGCCGGGGGGAAATACTGGTACGGATTGGAGCAAGCCGTTAGGCCCCTCCGTCAGACCGTCATCTGAGGAAGTCGCTGCTATCATGCGGAAGCAGGAAATGTTTATGGAAGAACACAACGCAAGGAGGCTCACCCACAAAAGAGAAAGGCGTGCTGAGTATAGAAGTCAACAGGAGGCGAGGGGAGCAAGAGAAGGAGTCCCCTCCAAGCGGCAGCGGCGTGAGTACAGAGCGCAATTCGGAAACAGAGCTTCCGTGCCAATCCTTCCCCCCACGGGAGAGAAATGGGCCGACTTCGTGGAGACTGATGATAGTGAGGGTGGGACGCCTTGCATTAGGACGACGGGAACCAAGAGCTGGAAGGAGAAGGAGGGCATCTTTTACGACTGGGAGCTACTTCGACGCATTAAGTTGCAACGAATAGTTCTTACCCGAGGGGACGGTCAAACGTTGCCCCAACGAGAAAAAGAATACCGTAGGGGACCAATTGATTTTTCCTCGGATGAGGATGAGGAGGAAGACGAGAACAGGAATGGCGTGTATAGCATCCGATCTCTGGGAGAGGATTGCCATGAAGGGTTCCTTCTCCCGTCTAAAGTTCGCTTCGTAACCAGCGACCCCAACCAAAGACAAACGCGGAGACCGTCATCCAGAGTATGGAGGGGTCACCGCCCTAGTCAACAGTCACTGGAATGCGAACCTTCCACAATTCCGGTCCCACATCTTTCGCCAACGTCGAGGCCCCTTCCCATCATTCACCCTACACACACCCCCTCAGCCCTGATTCTAACGCCTCATTTACCTCCCTCAGCCCAACGCGAACCTTCCCCGATTCTGGCGCCTTGTCTCTCTCCCTCCCCGAAAGCTATACCGGTACCGACCCAACTTCCACCGTCACTGGGTATCCCTCCCGACTCTCCGTATTCATATTGCGTGTCCTTGGGTAGCCCTATCCAGGACCTTCCACCAGAGCGAATGGATGTCGATTTGGACCCCCCTACACCGGACGTCATCGATCCCATGGCAAGCAGAAAGGCGAAGGAGATGCAGAAAGCCACCACTCCTCTCCGAGAACAATCCCCTATTCCCGTCCTCGACAGCCCGCTTCCCCTCACTGAGCCCGTATCCACAACTTTCTGGATGCGAGTAGCTGTCAACTACCCTTCCGAACAGTTTCCTGTCAGAAGGGTGCTATCACAGCTCGTGCCAGTACTTCAGCAACTGGTCCTTCAAGGGAGCCTCAAGGGTTGTCGCGGTCTGGCTCCGTTGTCGGAGATAATGGAGGATTTCTATCTCTCCTTCAAGGATCTCACAGAGGGGAAGAACTTTGCACGAGCAGCACAGGAGATTAAACTCTCTATGTTCCGGCACATCATAGTGGAGCTTCACCATCTGCCCCCAGACTCAGTGAATGTCCTCTCTATTGCTGGCTTAGTAGATTTACTCGAGGCCCTCGTCCTGACACCTCCCACAGAGACCACCATGCAGCCACATGTTCCTGCCCCACTGCCCGCGTCTTCGTTTGCCCTCCCCAATGCTCCTCTTCTCGCGCGGATTTCCGCTCCACCGGTTAGTGTCCGCGCAGTCGTTCGTTGCAGAGAGAAAGCCTACAGACGATGGGCCGACTCCTTGTACAGGAATTCTAGTGATTTGGCTCGGGCGAGAATAGCTGAATCCTTCAGAGTAAAAAGGGAACGATGGGGAAACATCATTTTGGACCTTGGGGGATCCTCACAGGAAGCTTGGGGCGGCGTCCCAGATGCTCTTCGACACCTAGTATAGCACATCCCTTCGAACTGGGGGGCACTGTAAAGGGTATGCATATATGCATAATTGGACTAAGGAATAATAGTTGGATTATAGTACATTATTATTTATCTTTTATTTTCTTTCTTTATATTCTTTCTATATTTCGAGCACACCTTTATTTTGTAGTTCGAAGCTTTGTGTATACGTATGGGCGCTCTCGGCGCCAAAAAGGATAGACAACTTTTACCCAGCAGACACCACCTCGTAAACGACCCAGACGTCGAATAGCGAGAGGTGTCAAGGGTAACGTCTCAACTACCTTTAAAGGTAGTATTCTCTTGCATACTAACGTACTTTGGACTCGAACCACAAAGGTCAAGTTCCAATCTAAGGTCTTTGCGCTAGTCAACATTATAGTCGACTCACGCTATTATTTCTTTACTCTAGATATTCAGCTTCGCGTTGATTATCTATTTTACATCTAGCTACGAGTTGTACCGTGAAGGTCAACTCTTTCATTCTTTCATTCTAGCCATCAAGAGCAACTGTACAGTTGCTCTTGTGACGCATAGCGTGTCTTCTTACTAGTACAGCTTGTCTAGTAATCTATGGTATTGTACTGTACGGTCAATACCTGCTAATAGTAGTTGAATAAACACTATTCTTCATATATCGAACGGTCAGAATCTATCAACTCTTCACACACTCGTTGACTCCTTCATCATCTCGTGCTCCTTCTCTCACTTTCTCTTATATTGCACTGAATAGGTCAATATCCTTCCTTTCTACTCATTTCTTTGTATATAGAACGGTCAGAACTTCTGCCACTCTTCACAGCTGTGCAGTAAAATATGTGTGTGATAAGTTTATTTATTGTGGATTTCTGGCCCTCCTTATATACATTTTGATAACTAATTATTTAACTATTTAATTATTTTATGATACTGTATCATCACTGAGTCAGTAATGATATCATGTCTAACTATTTATTACCCTTTTTCAATCATAGGACTCCCATGTCTGAGACAAGGGTTCTACTCTAAGCCTGAACTCGAAGGTTCACAGGCCAAGATCTGGGTCAGAATCAAATGCCAATGATTCAAAGGTTTGCTTAAGTAACAGGTCACATGACACCAAAAATGCGCACATGCAAAGCAATATGCTGGGAAGCAATAACTAAGTAAATAAAAATTAAATGATTAGTTAAAAATTATAATAAATTAAATAAGATATAATAGCATAATATGAGCTCCTATATGCTATTATTATGTGAAGTTAAAAGGAACTAGGCCTTATATTTCACAATAAATTCGAAAAAATACTAATTAATTCAAAGAAAATTAAGAGAACCTTATGAGATAAAGCTGATACCTCAGAAATGAGTATGTACAGGTCTACTATTTATACTATTTATTTAATATTTATAAAAAAGCCGCACTTTCAGCACTTGTGTAGGTGTAATGTATTAGGCTTATTTTAATACTTATTGTGAAGGGTATGCATATATCATGATTGGACTGTGGAATAATACATATATTATAGTATTATATTATTTAGTTCTTACTCTTTTTCCCTAACTCTCTAGATCTTCGAGCATACCCGTATTTCTTAGTTCGAAGTCTTGTGTATATCTATGGGCGCTCTCAGCGCTAAAGAGAGACAACTTTTTACCCAGCAGACACCACTTCGTAACGACTCAGACGTCAAATAACGAGAGGTGTCAAGGGTAGTATCTCAGCTACCATAAAGGTAGCATTCTCTAGTCTACTAATAGCCTTTTGAACTCGAACCGCTAAGGTCGAGTTCCGCTTTCAAGACTTTGCGCTCGTCGACACCGTAGTCGACTCACGCTACTAATACTCTATCCTAGACACTCAGTCTTTAGCTGAGTATCCTTCTTATTTCTAGCTACTAGTTGTACCGTAAAAGGTCAACTCGTTATATTACTGTTCTAAGCCGTCACGAGCAACTATACAGTTGCTCTTGAGGCGTGCAGTGCGTTCTTATACTAGTACTAACAGTCTAGTAGTCTATAGTATTGTACTGACGGTCAATACTCTCTAATAGTAGTTGAATAAACACTATTCTTCGTATATAGAGCGGTCAGAATCCACCACTCTTCACACTTATTTTCCGAAAAAGGAGTCCAATGCTCAATCAAAATGTGCAAATACTCAATTCACTGCAAGGTAAAATAATTTAAGTATTTGATATTAATCAGTGGCAGCCTTAATAGACTTAGAACCCCTGAAGTCAAGAGTTTATATGCACCCTACTTCGCAAAGAAGGTTTTGAGAGCTGCTTGTACAAGCTTGTTCTTTTTCTGTGATAACAACTACTAAAATAACAATTTACTGATTCCGAAGCGCTAGCTAGTTTATATATATTTTATACTATTTATCAAACAGTAAAAATATTTATAAACAGGTCAAAAGATTAGATATAGAATAAAACACTATTTGGCTAATATATGCTTTATTTACACTAACCTACAGGGTCTACTGTGATACTAACTTATCAGGATCTTAATGTAGTCTTAGGATCTTGCAAGGATATTCTCAGTATTTATTTATGTGAATATACTTTACTGATTCACTGTTATGACTGGACAATCCCGCCGGACTCCGGGCACTAACCCATATGCCCCCACGCTGTTAAGAACTGAAAACTGACTAATGTCAGTGGCCGACAGGGACCGATTGGAAGGACTTGGCTTCAGCTTATGTGCTGCGCCCTCGCAAATATCTGTAGGGTGTCCTTAGATTTCGGATGGGCGAAGACTAATCCTAAAGAGTTCCTTTCAGCGAGATACCAATCGGGACCGAAGGACAAGTCGAGTGTCGGGCCAAGGGGTCAGGGCCAGGAGTGGGCGAGTGCACGCAAAGGTGGATGTGACAGCATCCTGCTGTTTCTTCTCTGCCTCTTCCTGCAACCTCCAATCTTCTGTAACCTTCCACGACCATTCCTTCCTTTTTTCCTCTGCTTCCTTCTCTCCCTTCACCCACTCCAGCTCATGTTTTTCCACTTCTTCCACCTCCTTCAATTCCTGCATCAACACTCCTCCTCCTCTTGTTGTCACTTCAACTCCTCCATCCTCTGTCATTTTCGTTGAAGTTCTTTGACTTTCAACATTTTTGCAAGTATGGCAATTTCAGCATCTGAATCTTCTGGAGTGTTGGCAAATAAGGGATAGTGAATTGACATGCAAGTTGTGGTTAAAGAAAGAAAATCGTTATTTTGAATATTTGGAAGTTTTTATACTCAGATCAGCAGCTGAAACTCTCCACTTCCAAATTTGCATAATTTCATGACACATCATGCATAACTGACAGTTCAATGCTCAGTACCTAATTGCCTCTATGGGATTTCAGCCTAATAGGGGGGTACTGTTATGACCTGTTCCCAGATACTTCAATATCCAATATCATCCAAAACATCTGACCTCTGCCCAAAGTCTCCAATCTGACTTCCTGCCTCAATATCTGATTCTGACTTCCAACTACAGAACATTCATAGTTCCCATACTTCCAGATCTCACCTTTGTTCCACATTTGGTAACTTGTCGACTGACAAGTATTCACTCATTTACTTATTGTATTCCCATTGCAGAATATTTTCCTTAGTCCATCTTATTGTATTCCCATTTCAGAACACTTCTGATTCCATCTTATTGTGATCTTAGTTTGTAGTACAATAACAAGAAAACTTACATATATTAGTTTCTGCGAATTTGTACTTTACATTAGATCTGATATCGATTTAGTTTCTTATTCCTTCCTTCTCTCTGTACACTCGATATTTGGAACTCTCCGGAACTCTGAATATCCATATCTTCTGGCATAACATTCCCATCTCTGAAATTAAGAACTTTGAGCATTTGCATAGAGGCACAGCATATAAGCTGAAGCTGACATCCTGACCCTATTTGGAAGTTTTCGAGTTTCCAGTCATTTCCCAATAGTTCTGGAATAAGTTCCTGACATGACACTTAACAATACTATATATCCACCCTGTTTGAAATACCAGCGCACCCTAACAGTTTTTGTGAGGGCACAACATATACATTGAAGCCAAGCTCCACTTTGCCTTATAGAATCAGACCTCCCAATTAGTACCATTCACTATTTTTGGACCTCTGAAATCATCCCCTTTTGCCTCCCTTGCTTAGATCTTAACACTGCTGCAGGTGGCTCTGCTATAGTTGGCTCTGATGCAGTGGCTGCATTGCATAGGTAGTATGCAGCTTTGCCACCATTACAAAAGCCAATTAAGTGGGGTCGTGGACAAGGAAGTGCAGTTGCTCAAGTGCAACAACCAATTTTTCAGTTAGCACCACATCCACAGCAGGGTCATCTGTTAAGTACCATGTTGGGAACTTATTCCAGAAAGTATCAGGAAATGTCTGGGAACTTGGAAACCTTGGGATAGGTTCAGGATGTTGGCTTCAGCTTATGTGCTGCACCTCAAACACTCAGAATGTCCTTAATTTCAGAAACGGGATTTACACTGGGAGAATACAGATATTCAGAGTTCTGAAGAGTTCTGAAATATCAAGCATACAGAAAGAAGGAAGGAATAAGAAACTAAGTCAATATCAGATCTAAGGTAAAAGTACAAATTCATGGAAACTAATTGTTAGGGATTGTCTGTACTCAGACTACAGTAGATACCATGTACTTAAGTCAATTACAAAGTTAAGGACCTATGTACTGTCCTTAACTACCTAGATTATATACATACTTGTGCATCTAGCTAAGATCTAAAGCAGTACTAGGTATCATGACCCTTCTCAGAATCATGCACAGACCATGTAATCTAATATCTAAAAACTACTAAAGATATTCATCGATAGCACTATAATCCAAACCTTGGGAAGTCAGATACAGTAAGACAACAATTATAGATATAACTGTCTAGGGTTGGCATTAAGATAAGCCCTGACACTAATATAAGTTCTTTCATTATTGTACTATAAATCATAATAAGACAGATTTAGGTGAGTATTCCAAAACAGGAATACAACAAGCAAACAAGTGAATACTTGTCAACTGACAAGTTACCAAATGCAGAACAAGGATGGGGGGGTCCAGAAGTATGGGAACTATAAATGTTCCATAGTCAGAAGTCAGGTCAGATATTTGAGTCAGGAAGTCAGATCAGAGACTCAAGGTGGAAAGTCAGATAAGTACAGAAGATTGAGTATCTGGGAACAAGTCATTACATCATCAACCAGTACATGTGCCTGTTGAGCCACAGGTACCAATTGTCCAATTAGGACCAGTCCAGCATGGTCATCCACCTATTAATGCCATGCCTCAGTTCCGGGCACAGATACATACCTATTTTGCAGTTAGCCCCACCACAGCATCATCTTCCATCTAGAAATCCAGCTCAACAACAACAATCAAATATTTTGCAGTTAGCCCCCACCACAGCATCATCTTCCACCTGGAAATCCAGCTCAACAACAACAACAACAACAACCTATTTTATAGTGGGCACCACCACTACAGTATCACCATCCACCTGGAAATCCAGCTCCATAACAACAACAACCACCTATTTTGCAGTGGGCACCACTACAGCATTACCATCCACCTGGAAATTGTCAGGGTATTGATTTTATTTTATTTTATTTTATTATGTACCTACAAGACAAGTACAGGCAAAGGTGCAAGTGCAATTACATAATCATGCTGCTGCCCACACGAAAAGTGACATAGCACAGTGGCACCATGACACAATGCATTGGTGGCATGGGCAAATGACAGCACTGATGTAAGGCCGACACTGCCGTCACCATCACCATTGTAAGGCCACCATCATTGTCACAAGGCTGCCATCACCATAAGGATGCCACTGTTAAGAGTCATGCATGGAGCTTATTGGAGGGTTTCCGGAGAAACCCATGGGAAAGCCAGTAGGACTTGGCTTCAGCTTATAGGCTGCACCCTCACAAGATCATCTTGTCCAATTTCAAATGGGTGGACGGGAATCCCAGGATGTCCAGGGACTGGTGTGTGGGACAGGGTTGGAGATAGACAGGAGCAGAGTCTGGCAGGTATTCTGGTGACTGATACATGAAGTAACGAAGGTCGAGCATGGACAGGTCTGACAGGAGTCCGGTGGGTATTCTGGTAAACTGATAATTGGTGTGTGTAGGGTGCAGGTGCATATAAGTTAGTGCCTGGAGTCCAGTGGGATTTCCAGTTGTACTGTAACAGTACCCTCCCTTTATGCCGAAGTCCCAAAGAGGCTCTAGAACTTGATAAGGTTTTGTTGGCTACATGCATGTGTCAGAAAGTCATGTCAGTTACATGTATGTGTCATAGAGTCACATGATCTGGAAGGTATGGTTCAGATGTGACGAGCCTATATAAAAAATTGAAAAAATGAAAATTTCTTCTTCTTTATTACCCCCATCATCAAATGGGTCCCAAGCCAACACCACACAGACCAGTAACAGCTGCCAGGCCCTCCACGGGCACTCTATATCAGGCTCCACTCACTGCTGCCCAAATCTTGGTGCAGTGGGAGGAACAATGCCATCAACAAGAGGAGGCAGAGAGGGAGGCCAAGGAGGCTGAGGAGCAGCTGGACAGAGAGTACCAGGTGGCACTGGTTGCAGAGAAAGAGGCTGAGGAGCAGAGGAAGAGGGATGAGGAGGAGGCTGCACAGGTTGCCACAGAGAAAGCCAAGGCAGCTGCAGTCGCCATGGGTAAGGTACTGTAAGTACCAGTGATCCACAATGTCGACTTGACTGACTTTGCATTTTCAGCACAAAGTGGCAGAGGTTGAGTCCAAGTCCAAGGGGGAGCCAGAGAGCCCCCAAAAGGTAAGTCTCAGGTCCATGGGTATTCCAGGAAACTAACCACATCAACAGAAGGCAAAGAAAATGGCTCTGGTCCACCTTCAAGTTAAAAATGAACCACGGTGTTCCAGTTGTAATGACCAGAACACTGACTGCCATCGGAAGTCCAGGTGGGGTCCGGGCTATTGGCAGTGTGTGCACCTCAAAGTGAGGTGCTTGCTTGTCCACGATCCCACGGGGTCCGTGGAGTGCAGTCAGAGAGAAGATAGTGGTCTGGGTTTGAGCAGGTAAGCTGTATGAAAGTCAGTAACAATCTCTGTGGCATTACCGAGTTCCATGGCCAAAATCCATGAAGTCTCTTCATCAGTGTCCTTGTAACCCGCCCACTTGACCAAGTAAAGCAGTTTACAAGTGTGTCGATGCTTATCAATTTTTGAATCTAAAATTTGTGAGATTTCAAACTTGGGTTCTCCGTCAATAATGACCAGAGGAGGTGGAGATTGTACACAATCCAGGATAGTGTTAGCAGTACAAGGTTCTAGCATAGAAACATGAAATACTGGGTATACCATGCACATGCTATCTGGAAGCTGTAGGGTCCAAGAAACTGAACCTACTTGTACTATTATTTCAAATGGACCTAAATATTTTTCAGCAAGCTTCTTTGATGGACAGGTAGTCCAGAAGAATTGAGCTTTGACAAAAATGTGATCACCAATTTTGAAGTTGAGTGGCAGAATCCAGTGTTTGTCCACTGAATGCTGATATTGCTCTTGGGTGGACATTATTGCAGTCCAGAGTTCCTCATGGAGCTTGTGGAGGTCCATGACGAACTCTTGAGCATGGGCAGAGGTGAGATTTCATTCTGGATGTACTGTAATATTTGGATTACATCCTTTATTTGCAAAGAATGGGTAAATGCCAGTAGTGGCTGAAGGTGCATTGTTGTAAGCAAATTCTGCAAGTGGTAACAGGGATTTCCAATTGTCCTGTTGATAGTTGCATATACATACATGGAGGCATTGTTCCAATGTCTGATTGACATGCTCGGTTTGTCCGTCACCTTTCAGGTGATGTCCAGACATGAAGTGTAACTTCATGTCCAAGGATTTCCTGAGGGATCTAAAAAAGTGAGACATGAACTCTGATCCTCGATCAGAAGTTACGTGAGATGGAACTCCATGCTTGGAAAATACATTGATAATAAAAAGTTCCGCTAACTGCATGGATGTGATGGTATCATATGTAGGAATGAATATATCTTGTTTTGAGAATCTGTCAATAATGACTAGAATGGTGGAAAAGCCTTCAGAGTCTGGTAGGTGTTCGATGAAATCCATAGAGATGGAATTCCATGGGTATTCCGGTACCGGGAGTTGTTTCAAAAGGCTGTATGGCTTGTGACATGTGGACAAGTAGTGCAATATTTACAATAGTGCTTAATGAATCCTTGGAGTCTGGGCCAAGTGTATTCTCTTCTTATTAATGATAGAGTTTTGTTGAACCCAAAATATCCCAAGAGTGGATGGTCATGTTTGTACTGGAGGATCCTGAGGTGGAGGCTGTCAGAGTCTGGTACATAGATGCAATCATCAAGTCTAATGAAACCATGCTGGTTGAGAGACCACTGGGGTTGACTGGGGTCCACAGGATTGTCAAGGTGTGCTTTAGTTATCGGGTCTAGTGGAATTGCCGATAGAATATCTTGATGTAACTTCTCAATATCCATAATGATAATTCAATGGACAATGGGATGGATGAGGAAAGTCACATGGACTGATGTGGTAAGTTGCTGATTCGTAAAAATGGGTTTCAAGTTGTGTGGGTTTACTGTGGCATAGTCATTGCTCCCCTCTTTAGGATAGACATCCCATCATCTAGTTAAAGTGTCAGGTTTGCCGCCAAGGTGACCAGGTTGAAAGTAGATAATCATATTGAAAGCTGATAGGTATTCAGACCAGTGGGCCTGCTGGCGGGTCAAAAGTTTTGTAGTAGAAAAGTATTCCAGGTTTTTGTGATCTGTTACAACATCAATCGGAATTCCCAAGCCTTCCAAATAGTGTCGCCACATTTTGAAAGCTGAAAAAATTGCCAGGAGTTCCTTATCATGAACATCATAATTGAGCTCTGCTCCAGTGAAAGTCCAGGACAGAAAAGTCACGGGGTGGAC
Source organism: Hysterangium stoloniferum (assembly GCA_015178975.1). Classification (NCBI taxonomy): domain Eukaryota; kingdom Fungi; phylum Basidiomycota; class Agaricomycetes; order Hysterangiales; family Hysterangiaceae; genus Hysterangium; species Hysterangium stoloniferum. The sequence continues at coordinate 137,554 of WHVD01000013.1, forward strand.
TTCTTCATCGGAGTCCTGGATAGACAGAATGGCTCCAAGTGCATAGTCCAAGGTGTCCATTCCAACAATGAGTGGGAAGTCTGGTTTCCAATGTGACAGAATTGGAGCTGAAGAAAAAGAATCTTTTAAAAGATTGAAAGCTTTTTGACACTTATCATTAAAATTCCATGGAGTATCCTTGCGCATAAGACAGGTAAGGAGAACCATGATGTCAGAATATCCATGGATAAACTGTCAGTAAAAGTTGGCAAAGCTGAGGAAGGATTGTATATCTTTGACTTTTCTGGGTTCTGGCCAATCTTTGATGACTTGTACTTTAGTTTCATCCATGTGGAGTCCACTAGGTCCTATTATGAAGCCCAGGTATTCCATGGAGTCCATGTCAAAAGTACATTTTTTACCATTCATGAATAAACCATGTTGCCTGAGTCTCTGGAAAACTTCACAGACTTATTTGTCATGTTCCGCAGGTTCCTCGGAGCAGATAAGAATGTCATCCAAGTAAACAATGATGCATACATCAAGCATGTCAGAGAAAATGTCATTAATAAAATGTTGAAAAACAGATGGAGCATTGGTGAGTCCAAAGGGCATCACCAACCACTCAAAGGCCCCATAATAGGTTCTGAAAGTGGTTTTCCATTCATCTCCCATGGACATCCAGACCAAATGGTAGGCATGTTTAAGGTCTATCTTGGTATAAATCTGGGCATTCTGTGGAGCATCAAGCAGGTGAGATATGAGTGGGAGTGGATACTTATCCTTTTTTGTGACAGCATTGAGTCCTTTGAAATCAATACATAGTCTAAGGGATCCATCCTTTTTATTGACAAACAGAACAGGTGCTCCAAAAGGAGACTTAGAGGGTCTGATAAAACCTATTGACAAATGTTCATCCAGGAAATTGCGGATTGCAGAAAGTTCCGTGGATGAAAGCAGGTAAGGGGTGTTAAGAACTGGAAACTGACTAATGTCGGTGGCCGACGGGGACCGATCGGAAGGACTTGGCTTCAGCTTATGTGCTGCGCCCTCGCAAATATCCGTAGGTTGTCCTTAAATTTTGGACAGGCGAAGACTAAATCCTAAGAAGGACCTTTCGGTGAGATACCGATTGGAACCGAAGGACAGGTCAAGTGTCGGGCCAAGGGATCGGGCCAAGAATGGGCGAGCGCATCTAGTATGAGACTGCTACAGACGTATGAGGGTATTCTGAGTCGATATTCTGATTGCCTAGTAACTACAATTACAGCGAGTTCATATACAAGTAACAGGCGTCTAGAAAATACTAATGGGGAGGAGGGCGGAAAACGGCATTAACATTAAGCTTGACTAGGAACAGGAAGTTTATGATTAGTTCGGAGGCCGATGATAACCGAGAATGGAAATTACGATAAAAGGAAATAGTTCGAGGACTACAAATATAGATAGACATATGTGGAACATAAGATGAGACGGATCAACATGATGAAAGGGACATATCAAAGCATAACCAGACAGAAAGGCGTAGTCGGGTTTGATTGACCGGAGAGCATACGTCAGCGTCGGGGAACCGACGGCTTGCGAAGGGTTGTATTGTCGAAGACGTATAACGAGGGTATTCCATCGGGGACCGTCGGCATGCGAAGGGTTGCGACACAGTCGTAACAAGGGGTAGCTGGGCACCTTCTTCGAGGTCAATTTTTTAAGTCATACTCTCTTTACTAAAAACATCCACAAAGTTATGATATTTTTCCAAGATGCCTTCTAGATCAGCAGTTTTCTCAGATGCAGATACCGGAGTTGAGAAATGACCAGTTGCTTCATCAATTTTCAAATTGATAGTGAACACCTGGGACCCATACATTTTTGTAGCCCTAATAAATGCTGCAGCATTAATAAGAGAAATATATAGAGGTGCTGTGGGTTCTGGGGAAGTGTGAAGGATAGGTCATATAGGAAGCGTGACTAAAGGCTCTAAGCCTAGACCTTAAGCCGCTTTATAATACAATTATTTCATTTTGTTTTATATTTTTTATTCTCTCTTTATCATTCATAAATACGCTTTATAGTTCAAGAGCCCATGTATGCTTGTGGGCACTCTCGCCCACAAGAAGTATGCATATGTCACAGTAGTAGTCACACGACTAAATTTTAGACACTTTTCAACCCTGACAACCATCACCTGCACACGCAAGTACTGGTTTGGGGTCTTGTCTAAAACAAACTTCTACTTATCTCTCTTCATTGAGTTATAGTAATTACATTTCGTACTGAAACAGTCGAAATCCATTATTACTATTTGACTCAACTTCAAGCTCTTGACTAGTGCGGTAAGAATATCCATCGTAACTAACTTTCTTAGGATATTCTCTCTCTTTCGTGCACTACGTACTTTCTCTTGTCTATTCGGCCTTCAGCCCAACTAGCTAAACAATCGAATTGTACCGTAAGGTCGATCCGTCCTTGTAATTATCTGCCGATCGTGCCTTAAAGGTCAATCACAATCTACATCTTAAACTACTAGTCGATTGTATTTCGTACTATCGTTAGTCGATAACAATTGTACATTGAGTGGTAAACTACTCGACCCTTTACAGGAAGCCATGGGTACCATAGGGATCACAGGAGTCCTCAAGACTGCAGGTGCTGGGAAGGCTATGGGTGCTGTGGAGGCCGTGTCGGGTACAGTTTTCTCAGAAGCCACAGGTGTCTGGACAGTTATGCTGTTTGCTACCCAGTCAATCAACAGATTGTAGCGGGTAAGCCAGTTATGTCCTAAGACAACTGAGCAACTTGAGTCTAACTGGGTCACATAGAAAGTGACCAACTGGGATGTTCCACATGGGAAACAGATGGATAAATCACAAGCTTGGGTGATAACTGAATTGCTTGTGTCATCAAAAAGTTGGAGGCCAACCAGATTTATCGGATAAGTTGACAACAGATTATTTTGCATGAATTTTGTATCTAAAAAACAATGAGTTGAGCCAGAATCTATGAGTACTGAAAAAATGAATTTCGGAATCCTATTAGACATAAGTTTAATAAAAAATGAGTCAAAGTGCAAAAGAGCAGATGCATTGAGATGGGTAAACTCGTGAATACACGGAGAGGCAACACAACCCCCAACCCACGTGGAGTCCACAGGGTTGCTTACTCTTTTTTTGAGTCAGAAGCCAGTTTCTCCTTCGATGGGGATTCCATGGAGGAAGTCTTGGCTGTTCAACCTTTTGCAGAGTTTGCTTTCACCAATGGACATTCTGGAACTTGATGACTTGGTTTTCTGCACAAGAGACAAAGGTTATTGTCCATATGACATTGTCTTTCTTGTGGAGTCAATTTGCCATTGGGTCCGAGCTTGCCTGTGAGGTCAGGTTTTCTAGTTTGCTTGCCAGACTGTTGACCTTTGTTGTTGTTATTGTTGTTGTTGTTAGAAGACTTTTTATCGTTCTTCTTATCGGATTGCGTGGAGTTTTGGTTGCTGGTGGATGAAGTGTTGTTGTTTGGTTTTATTGGCCATGGACTTGTTGACCTTATCCGTGGAGGTCTCGTGGGCAACTTCCACACAATGTTCCCAATAGCGTGCATCCACGTTTTGAGCCTTGAGGCTCATATGGGACAGTGTTTTTGGCTTGCCATCTTCTCCTTTTGAGACTTCATCTTTAAGGCAGGATGGCAGACCGGCATAGAATTGGTGGCAGAGAGTGGGATTGTCCCACTGACAACAAGCTGCAAGATTGTTGAATTGGACAATATAGTCTGTGATGCACTGTGTGTCCTTCATATGAAGATTAGTGAGACTATTCTCGGCTTCTCCTGTTGGGTCATATGGGCCAAAGTTGGTTTCTAGCTCCTCACCAAAAGCATCCCAATCTTTGAGCCAAGGCGGCTCTTCCTCGGAAAGTCCACTAAAAGCCAGTTCAAACCATTTCAATGCAGATCCCGAGAGGTATGAAAGTGCATAGTTGACTTTTTGAGAGTCCATGGAAAATGTGGCAGATTGATCACAGAAATTGAAGTGACATTGCATGAGGAAAGTGGAAAGTTTGTTTGGGTTGGAACCCATAAAGGGTTCCAGAGCATTGACTTTTGACCACAGAGGTTCTGGATCCTTCTTACTGCCTTCTCCGAGCATGTGATTCATCAATCTCTCTAAAGTGATTGCTAACAACTCAGAGGTGGGGTCTGAAAGTGGTGGTCGATCGTTAAATGGGGGATTTTTGACACCTTTGCCCTTGTCAGGGGCCACAGACTTGTCCTCATTCTTGGATTCATCCAGGTTTTCCGGGACTTCTTCAATATGGGCTTCTTCCATGGTGGCTGGCTGGTTTGTGAGTGTCTGGCTGGTATACAAAGTAAGTGGGGAATGAAGAGTTGATGGTCCAGATAATGATTCCTGTACATGTGCTTTTCTTCTTGGTGGCATATTGAACAATCTGCAAGTCTTAGTCAGAAAATACTGTTAAGAGTTGTGCATGGAGCTTATTGGAGGGTTTCTGGAGAAACCTGCAGGAAAGCCAGTACGACTTGGCTTCAGCTTATAGGCTGCGCCCTCACAAGATCATCTTGTCCAATTTCAAATGGGTGGATGGGAATCCTGGGGAGTCCAGGGACTGGTGCATGGGACAGGGTCTGAGATAGACAGGAGCGAAGTCTGGCAGGTATTCTGGTGACTGATACATGAAGTAATGAAGGTCGAGCATGGACAGGTCTGACGTACAGAGTCCAGTGGGTATTCTGGTAAACTGATAATTGGTGCATGTAGAGTGTGGGTGCATATAAGTTAGTGCCCAGAGTCCAGCAGGACTTCCAGTCATAACAGCCACCACCTACACCCGATGGACACACTGCTTCGCACTATGTGCCCACAGGGCCACCTTGTGTGCTGGCACTGCAAAGGCAGTCAGCACCTATGCAAGTGCTGGCATGCCACATGGACCTACACAGTGCTGGGTGGGATTACATAAGCACTGAAGTGCGGCTATGCACTGTAGGGTGCATACATGCCATTTTTAGTGTTCTTCTCAGATTTTTCATAAATAAAAAATACTAAATAAATATTAAATCAATAGTATAAATAGTAGACCTGTACATATACATTTCTTTAGTTTCAATCTCTTAGGAATCCCACTAAAACAAGTGTGATCTCCCCTGTCATTGAGCTGTCCCCTCACCACTTTTATTTCTGTGTTCTATCTTGTGTTTGGTAGCCTTGTTAGTGTTGCCCTAACAGAAGATTGAAACTCCTTTAACAACTCTACCATCTATCTCTCTACCCTTCTCTCTCTCTCAACAAATCTATTCTCCTTTTTTTCTCTCCCAATAACTCCCCACATCCAATTCCCCATTCCTCCATCTCTCAACCTCTCAGGCTCTGTGCACTGTCAACAAATCTCCCTTATAGTGTGTTGTGACCTTTTTACTTAGGAACACCAACTGTTGGGGCTGGTTCTCATTTTGAGACAGCTTTCAGTTCTCCAGAAATTAACCCTGTGATTCTGGGATCAGGCACTTTTGTAGCTAGCTTTCTTTCACACACACACTCCTGAGGGAAGATGTCACAACCGTCACATGTCACGCATTGTCACAAACATTCAAAGGTAACTTTCGACAACTCTTCAACCTATCGAATTCAACTCGACAAAACCGAACATTAATCGACACCATCGAATCTCTTTCGACATGTCTCATTTCGACGTCATATATGATTTCATAATTAGTTCATAACATAGTCATAACGATACGACGAAAAGCATAAAAGGGCTACGAAAGAAGCGAGGGAAGTCAGTCGAAATATCTGTATATTAGTGATATTAGTAATCTACTTTGTCGTAACTTCTTCAACAAATACTTCCGTGAGTTCTCACGACTGGTAATAGCCTCTTACTTCATCGACAGGGTGAATATATACTTCGTCGAACAAGGCTTTCGAGTTCGGTTGATAGAATAATATTCGACTTTATCGAAGAATAATCGATTCGTGACAGAAGATCAGTGCACACCCTACCCTATTGGACCCCACCTCTTTTTTTTCCCCTTTTACAGATACCATGGATACCTCTCCCCCTACCACATCCTCTACTCCTTCTATTCAAGAGCTACAGCAAAAGATACTTCAGATGCAGCAGCTTTTGAAGGATCTTCAGCCATCTCTACCTACCTCATCAGCCAGTGTGGCAAATGATATGGTGAAGTGATGCAAGGAATAATGGAATGTCATTAGAACAGAACTGAGATAGAGTGGCTGAAAAAGGAAATCATTAAGTGGGTGTGTTGTTGGGCATCACAATGCCAGAGGTCAGTATATGTAGGTTGAAAATACACATAAGAACCTGAACAACATGGCTCTTAACAGAAAAGGTTCTAAATCAATATTTGAACTGGAGGTTAGTGAAATACAAGACAACAATTTATACTAAAAGATTCAATGACAGACAGATGAGTGAAATGGAAGGAAAGTGGAGTATGAGTATAAAGAGAATAAATGGGGAGCTAGAACCTGCAGAAGTCTCCAATATGACATGGGAAGGGCAATCACAGTTATTTGGGAAGCTGGAAGTCCAAATGTGGAACAAAAAACCTGACACTTCAAGAGAAACAATTGGGGAAGAATGAAAATACTATTCCAAGGCAAATACATATGACTGCTGATGTAGTGTTTAAGGACATTATTATTAAACACATAGGGAAGTATTCAGGCCCAGTTGCAAAGAGAGACTTATTAAATTATAGAATTATAAATAATTAATAAAATTTAAACAAGTTTTTGAGTTAGATGACATGCTCTGATAAGTGCTTAGAATTGTTGATACAGAGTAAAGTTGTGGGATGGAGCAAATATATGTACATGTACAATTGGCAAATGGACCACAGTGTTAAGAGTCGTGCACAGAGCTTATTGGAGGGTTTCCAGAGAAACCCATGGGAAAGCCAGTAGGACTTGGCTTCAGCTTATAGGCTGCACCCTCATGAGATTGTGTCATCCAATTTCAGATGGGCGGATGGGAATCCCAGGGAGTCCAGGAGGAGTTCGTGGGTTGAGAGGTTGGGGGTTGAGATACATAGGTCAGAGGTCGAGTGATAGATGGGTCGGAGCCCACAGGCTCCAACAAGGTCAAGTGGTGTGTTTCAAAGAGGAGTTTAGAGCAGAAAATGTACTTGATATTACTGGGGGGAATCTAAGCTGATTTTCTGACTGGATTGTATGTACAACATCTGCCAGACTATATAGACTGTGGAATGAATAACATACCAAATCCAGTAATAATGAAAACTAAACTAGCAAACATGAAATGAGATAAATAAACACCAAACTTGGTGTTAGGAATGGAATGGAGTGGAGTGGAGTCTGAATTGTGACAGTTGTAAAACCATAATGGGAATGGGGTAGGAGCAGAGTCCGAATCATAACAGGTCATTTGACCATAACGGGAACAGGGCTCAGTTAGAGAGCTGTTGGGTTTTCCGAGTGGGGTCTGGTGACTGGTGTGTGGGACAGGGTCAGAGATAGACAGAAGCAGAGTCTGGTGGGTATTCCAGTGACTGGTACATGAAGTAATGAAGGTTGAGCGTGGACAGGTCTGACTATGGAGTCTGGCGGGTATTCCAGTAAACTGATAATTGGTACGTGTAGGGTGCAGGTGCATATAAGTTAGTGCCCGGAGTCCGGTGGGATTTCCAGTCATAACACACAGGTTGCATCATCATCTACTGCATTACAGCATCCTGTTGCAGTGGGCAGGAGAGCAGTGAAAGACTTACAGTGGATAATTTAGTCTCAACTATTTATCCAAACATACATGATCCTGAGGTTCTTACAGATGGTTTTTCTTGGAACAGGCCATTCTCTGTCCTCAAAATTCAGATGTATATCAAACCATTGATGTGCTCTTTGAAAAATTTCCAGAGATTGGGCAAACCTACTACAGTGCAGACAGTGTCAAAGATGGAGGCAATGAGACATTATATCCTCCTGAGTACTTAAACTCAATCAACTTTGGAGGGTGCCATTTGAACTGCATTGTCAGCAGTTTCCAGTCTGGCTGCATTTTCTATGACTATCAATAAGTCACAGGGTCAATGGATTGGATCTGCATACTCCTGTGTTCTCACATGGACAGTTTAATATTGGTGTTTCAACAGGGACAAATTGGAGAAGAATGAAAATCTTACTCCATGATACTAATACAGTATGACTGCAAATGTAGTGTTTAAGGATGTTATTATTGATCCACAAGTAAAGTATTCAGCAAGGTTCCAAAAGGAGACAGACTTATGTTTTTTAGGTTCAGTGAATTTACAAATGTAAATAATGTATATAATTCTGAATAATGTAAACTTTAATCACTTTAAAATAAGTCTCTAAATGAGAATAAATGGGAAGCTGGAATGCACAGAAGCCCTCAATATGACATGGTCATAGAAGGTAATACAAATGTTATGTGATCAAGTATTTGAAAATGCTATTCCAAGACAGATATGGCTGCTGATGTAGTTTAAAGACATTATTATTGATCCACCAGGTTGCAAAGCGACCAAGTAAAGTTGTGGGTGGTAGCATGGGGGCTTGTGCCCCACAGGTTACAGCCTTGTGTTGATTGTGTAAGGGACATTTTTTGTTCATATTACTAAGCTACTGTAACCATACTACATAGTATAGTAAAACCAAAAGAGTGCAGCAAGACCGTGAGCATCCTCAACGGCTTGCAACACAATACCATAAATTCTAACACCCTAATACGGAAATACACTGAAGTTCTAGATCTGTTCTCATACACACTTCTCATAATGCACGATCTTACGGTGGGGGCATAATGTATGGCATCTCAGGCTGTCAAACCATTATTTAAATTTAGATGGCGACAATCCACGGCTAATTTCGCATCTGACGTACGTACATGGACACGTAATCGTGGAAATCTGTGTCAAAACACGCATGGCGGACGCCTCTCTGGCAAAGATGACAACAAATCTGTCTATATAGCAATAGATACAATGGCCACGGAATACAGGGATTCCCATGACACTCACACAAGTTCTTCACGTATCTGCAACTCACCCGAAGTCACTAACCACGCTACAGAAGTGATGGCGTGACTCTCTAGGCCGTTTAAGCCGACACGAAAAGGCGGTTGATAGTCGTATATATGATGGGAGGACGTGACATGTAAGGGACCGCCTGTTGTGAAACTGATATCGAGTCCGATGAATGAGAAACCCAATTGATGACGGGACCGAAGACGAAGGGATATTGCCTACAAAAGTACAAAGTGAACCGAGGCATGGTTCGTGAAAAAAAAAACATGGAGACAGTGATGAGAAAATATATGAACACAGTAAAATGGGACGGATGCTAGGAAACATGATGGTCCATAAGAGACGTGAAATTCTGCGCAGTAAGTAGCATTGATCGATATATATCAATGCAAAGAATTACGGAAATAATGGCATGGAGAACATGCTTAAAAGAAACGCGGTTCCGCAAACAGAATACGGAATACATAGTACCGCCATCATCCATTATTATGATCCCTTTGCAACAAATCCAAGGGCATCGACCCTTGAACATGCAGTCGTAGGGGTCGGCGGGGCACCGATGATAAGACTTCGCCGCCGCCCCTCCTTCTTAAAGGTCGATACACGGGGCGTCAATAGCATTGGGTGTGAAGCACCCGATATGTTTGACATAAGCGTCATGGTAGATGGCGTGGATATCGACTCGTCAGGGGGGAAAACGAACAAAGTCTGCGATGGCGTAGGGGCAAGCGCAATACTTGAGGAGGCGGAAGATCGTCTGCTCGATGGGGTAGACGGGATGAGGAGCGGCGTAGGCGCCAGCCTTGGCCGTCTTTTTGGGTTTGAATTTAATGTGAGTTCCGGCTCAGGCAACTTTGCGCGCACTGGAGAAGGCGGTAAGGGAGGTAGTAGAGGTGGGGGACGCCGCTTTTGGAATTTGCTAGGCGGTGCTGACAACGTAAATGTCTGCTTGAAGGCCGGGGCCGACGGTGGCGGAGGTAAAGCGCCAAACGAGGTTTTCGTATGTCGAGCCGATGGCGGGGGCAGAAATCCAAAGGAGCGTTTAGATGCAGGTGCTGAAGGTGGTGGTCGCGCCGTTGAGGGAATTAAATTAGGTCCTGGGCGCGAAACAGCTCGGGCTTCTTCCTCAGTTAATTCCGTGCTAGGAGTTCCAGAATTACTCTCAGGGAGCATATCCGGCGTATAATCCAGGCTATCCTCATCCTCCTCCAAAAGGTCCTCACTGAGGACACTGCGACTAGTGAAATTGCTCGCAACCGAGCCGGCACGGCTGCGTTCACCCTGACCAAAGCGGCTCTTCCAGGCGGCACCCATACCAATACCTGAGCCAACTGAACCATTTAATGATATAATAGAGTGCTGTGAGCCCTTTCGGGCCACGATACGTTGTTCCATCTCCAAGTCTAGTGCTCGAGCCTCACGCATGAGCTCGAGACTTTCTTGCTCGTCCGTCTCAGGAGATGACTCTTCGAGCTCCTGCCTCATACGACCCCATTCGGCTTCTTCTGAGGCTAATTGTGAAGACCGGTCAGATGGCGTTGGGGACCCATTACTAGTTGTCAACGATCGCTCATATTCCAAGAGCTGATACATGAGCCTGATGACCCGTGAGAATAATTCTCAATGACAATGACAGTACTTACGACATATTAGGGCCGACCCATTTGCTCTTCTCTTTGACAAATGCATATGATGCTGCACGTGATATTAGCACATAGAGTAGACTCAAGCGCCGGGATAACTTCTCACCGTGCATACCGCCATTTCTCAACGCCAATACTTCAGGAGGCACCAGTGGTGAATCTGAATGTGCAGCACGCATCACCAGCGCTATGACCATAGTTGCCGATCTCGAAACGCCGCATTGACAACTAATAAGAAAAAAGTGTCAGAAATAAATAGCACAATGGGGTGCACATAGACGCTAACTGAATTAGGATGCCGTCTCCCCGATTGAGCGACTCGTCTACAAAAGCCATACCGTCGACGAAACCTTTGGTGACTAAGTCAGCCTGGCCATGGGACCAGGGTAGCCTGAGATAGTGTAATGCTGGCCGTCCGCTAGGCCCGTGCGGCGGGATATATGTCGGATCAATTTGCTCACCGAATTTGAGAGCAAGGTTTGGTGTTGAAATTGTCTGCCGTAAGGGGATCTCAGGAGCAGAGGTATAGGGTAGGGCCACTTCCTTTGCCACGTTAAGGATACTTCTTATACCCCTCTCTATTAAACACTTCCAGTCGCGAGCATTGTCTTCCGAGCCTATCCAAATGCCGGGGAGTATTTGGACAGGGCCATCGATGTACGGTGCAGACGGAGAGCCTTCTTCGTCTCTACGATGGGCGAGTGTGGACGACGCATTCGGTAGGGAGACGACAGAAAGTCGGCGACGCGAAGCAGCCGCGGAAGGGGGTGCAGCGACGGATGGAGCAATGGAAATAGGCGATTCTGGAAGGTTGAGAGAGGTAGATGAAGCATTAGAATGAGCGGAGAGGTTGAGAGAAAGTTTCTTCTGGTTCCGCAAAGACTTCGGTTTCGGAGGAAGAATTGAATCTGACTCTGAATGGTCTGAAAGGGCGGATATCGGGGTTTCCTCGAAAACAAGGGTGATTGCCTTATGGTCTGAGTGCTCGATGCGGAGTGGAGTTGGGAGACTTCGCAGTTTGAGGTTCTTGTGAGCGACTGGTTGCTGCAGGGGAGGTGGACGGTGAGCTGCAGGCATAGTACACGACCGGCGTGGTTAATGAAGAAAATAACCCCCTTTTTTTGACAGAAGAAAAGAAATAAAAAAAGGCAAAGGCCAGGAAAAGGGGGAAGTGGTGGAAGAGTAAGAGGGAAGATGAATAGACGCTCGTGAAGTGGTTCAAGTTAGGTGTGTGGTATATTTGTTTTCTTGTTCCCAGGAAATCGTTTTCCCGGGAAACTACCGATTGCGACATCGAATGGCAGGCAGTGGGAACTCCTGTCTGTCCTATTGTCACCATTACATTACTGTCAATCTCAACACTGCCGACGCTGACAGCACTCAAATGTCATGAAATAGCGGCGGACGTATCCCTGTGTAAAACAGGATAAAGGTTCAATCATCGACTTGGAATCGCACGACTGGCATCAATGGCTTTGCTTTTCACAACAGCATCTGTCATCTACCACAATGCACCTTGTGGCAAAGTGCGTGCCTTTTTCAAGACCCTAGGCAGGGCATTGCAATGTGATTGTCAGGGTAACAACTGGCTTAAGGGCTAGGCTCGAGCCAAGTCACCAGACACGGTGGCATAAACTCAAATCCGATTTATCCTGTCAAGCAACACTTCGAATCGTATCACTACCAGAGACAATTGCCAATAGTCCGCAATAGTTTGATCATGGGATTGATAACAACAAGTTTGTGAGAAAGTGAAAACAGGTGTAGTGAGATATCATATAGTAGCAAAGGAAATCGCAGCTAATCCGTCATTAGGTGGAATTGCAGTCAACAAATTACTCAAAATGTTTTGGTTGTGGTTTTCATTATCTGGGTCGTACGCTTTGCAATTTGAAATTGCTGTCTTGTGTCCGTCATGGCCCAGAGCTTGCAACTTCCGATAATTGAGTTTTGAGATGCTCGACTTCGTCCCTCAGCCTGACAGATACGGGCAGTCAGACACGTTAAATCAAGTAAAACTTAATAAAAAGATCCCGAAGGAGTCCCGAGATAATAAAGATATCCTATCCCGAGACAAGCTGACAATATTAAAGTTCGAATGCGGACGTACTGCTTCAGTTCATCTTCATTCTCCTCCGTTGCCTGCTCTGCAAAGCTAATCTCCATCTCAAGCCGGTCGGCGAGCGCACGGTTGTCTGCTGCTAACGCTGTCGCTGCTTCAAGTTTCTCAGACAACGCTTGGACCGTTTGTTTATGAGCTGTTTCCAATTCATACACCTTAAGGTTGTGTGCCTCATGCATTTGTTGCAGTTCCTCTTTAGTAACGCCATTGGCATTACCATTTGCATCTTTACGCGGCGTTGCTGGTGCGGCAGTGGGTTGTGCCTCGGCTGCAGCTTTCAACGTTGCCAACTCTACCGCAAGCTCTGAAATGCGCGACGCTAGTTCATCGCGCTCCAGCTTAAAAGTAGCCACCTCTTCATCATGCGCGGCACGTAACCCCGTGACTTCCGCAGCGCGACCCTTCGCAGCCTCCTCCAACTCAACCTGGTGATTAGCCGAAATCTGTTCGAATGATTCCTTGGACGCCTTAAATGCTTCAGTAATGTTGAGCAAGTCGTCTTTAGAATTTGAGAGTTCCGTAGTTAGTCGAATAACTTCTTCACTTTGATCTTCAGTGACTTTTACCGCCGCAAATTCGGCATCCTTCTGCTCAATTTGCGTCCGAAGTGTGCCTTCTAGAGCAAGCGCCGCCTCCAAACCCGCTTTGGCCTTTGCAAGGTCATCCTGTGTGGCCTTCAAATCGAGATTTAAGGTAGAAATACGTTTTTCCAGAGAGTTGACCTTGTCTGCAAGAATCTCCTCATGGGATGCCCGTGCGTCATCCAGCGAAGTCTGATGAGCCTGTCGGAGTTGCTCGATTGTCAACTGCGATTCAGCACGTAAACTCTGCAGCTCTAAGGAATGTTCGTCGCCAGCTTCAGCCTGACAGTCTTCGTCAGCGATAGGGACTTTATGAATATGTATATGTAGCAAAGCATACCTTGGCTTTGTTGAAAGCTTGGTCCAAAAGATCCGTATGTTCGGCCTTAACTTCGTCCAACTTCTTCGCATATTGGCCTTCTTGACTCTACAAGCAGGGAATATTGATAACAGTTCCTCCGTGGAATAAATAAAAAATCAAACCTCAAGCTCAAGCCTGACGCGCTCCAACTCCGCAGTAATAGACTCATTAGCTTTCTCGTGAAGCTGCTGTATTTCGGCCAACTTTTGCGTATGCTCTTCTTCTTTAGCTGCTAAGGCTGCCTGTGAAGCTGCCTGGTTCTCCAATGCCGTGGCCAGCCGTGTCTCCAATTCCTTCAGTTTTGCCGATACTGCAGAATGTTCCGCCTCCTTCGTTTCTGATGTCTGCGTCATGGTGGCATTGGCGGCATTGACAACTTCCAAGTCCTTTTCAAGTGCTTTCAATTGAGCCAAAGCCTTCTCCTGATCATCCGTTGCCGTCTCCAGAGTTTCTCGCAACTCTAGAACCTCTATCTCGCTTTCCGAGAGCCGAGCTTCTATATCTTCCTTCTCGCACTTCAGCTGCTCGAGTTCAGCGGTCAAATGTTCAGCTTTCTGGGCTTGGGCTTCAAGTGTCGCAATGCGCTCCACGGCCTCCGCTTGAGCCTTGCCTTGAGCTTCTGCTAGTACATCAGACTCGGCCTTGGTGGCTTCAAGGTCGGCATGTGCCGCTCGAAGTGCTTCCAGTTGGACTCCCGCCTCCTGCAGCGCCTTTTCGTGTGACGATTCAGACGCAGTCTTGGCTTCTTTTGCAGCGACCAATTCGGCATCAACGGCCTTCATTTGCTCTTGAAGAGTTGAAACGAGCTCGATTTGTGTAGCAGCGGCTTCTTGTGCCGTTTTTAGCTAGTTGCGACGATGACAGTTAAAATAACGTGGAGAAGTTGAACAAAACACGTACCTCATCCTTCACTTGAAGTAATTGGGATTGGTTTACCTCCTTTTCTCTCTCGTGAGTCTCTAGCCCTTGTTGTGCTGTCTTAAGGTCTGTCTCAAGAGCTTCTTTTGAAACATTGAGCACTTCGAGCTCCCGTTGCTTCTCATCACGCTCTGCCTCAACGGAAACCAACGTAGCCTTTGTAGATTCGATTTGGGCTTCCAATTGCTTCACTTTTTCAAGATTCGATTCCAAAGATGATATTGCCTCCTTGTACTGTATATCATATGTATAATTAGTTTAAGTGTGAATAATAGTTAATACGCATACCTTAGATTCCAATTCCTGAACAACGTTGCTCTCTTCTTTGACTCCTTGCATAGAAGATATGGAGGATGCGCCAGCCATTCTAAGTGGCCGCATGCCGGAAGTAGTAGAAGTTGGCGTCCTCACGCCAGACAAACTAGCACGTGGGGCAGGTCTTTTAGGGAGAACGCCATCAGAAACCGATGCTCGCGGCTTCGCTGCACCGGGGCCCACGGAGGAACGGAGGGATTCCCCACTTACAGGTGGAGATATGGCAGAAGCACGCGTTGTACCGGTAGTCGGGGCCGTCTTACCAGTGCTGGTGACGGATGGAGGACGCGACGTAGTGGAAGAAGATAATGGCTTCGATGCTGCAGCAGGCGCAATAGACGCCCTTCGTGCGGGTGCGGAGGTGGTTGCTGAAGGGGCAGACTTTGTCATGCTTGTACTTGACGTCGAGGGGGTCTTCTTGACAGCAGTAGCTGAAACGGGCGCTTTACTGGTAGATGACGACAATGAAGAAGTCGGTTTAGGTGCGGGAGGCTTAGCCGATGATGTAGAAGAACTGAAGGCCTAAAGAAACAGAAGAATGAGCCGATAAAAAATGACAGGTATACTAAAATATATCACTTTTCTCAGAGTAGATGTGGCACCTCCAGGCTTTACGGTAGATGCAGCAGTCCCAGCTGCTTTAGTGGTTATGGGTTTAGTAACTGTACTTTTCGTCGCAGAACCTTCAGTCTTCTTTGACATATCTTTGTCCACCGTCTTGTCCTTGGTATCTGGCTCTGCAACAATCACAGGCCCTTTCAGAATATCCTTAGGAGCCACGGCAGTGTCGATACTCGTGTTGTGTCCGTTGGCCGTAGTATCGTTACTTGGGTCGTCCAGTTCCTGAAGAGTGACTTTGTTGGAAACTTCAGGTTGACCGGTTGTAGTAAGAATAGCAACCTTATTATCCTCAGTAACTGTAGGCGGCACGTCCCCCATCGTAGAGGATTCGGCCATGCTGGTGGAACGAGGCAAGAAGGTCGGCAAAGGGATGTGATGTTGGTTCCAGCGCCTCGTGGATCAGCACAAACATGCCACTTCAGGTCATATATTACAGCTAAACATGACCAAACTACAATTACACTCCCTTACAAAAAATATATCAATGTGGTCACATAGACCTCTTTGGTATGATGAAAAACCCGAAGAACAACTAAATATCTAATTCGCTAAAAATTTACAATCCCAGCCATTAAGAAAACCTCAATTAGTTAAATTGCATAAAGATTGAGGCCGTCCAGGCATGGTTCCTTGAGTGTTTTGTGGTTGTATGAAAGAATGGCAACCTGACCGCCGCGTTGTGAATATTAATTTATCAGCAGCAGAGAAAGAAACAGACGTACACCAGCTGCTGCCACGTTGAAATGGGAGCCTATTGGTTTGTTTAGTCGGAAGACACATTCAACAAATGGACAAACGTGCCTAGTATCACGGGAGCCTCTAGCCATCTTGCGATAAGAACCCGCGTAAAATGGCTATGGCCCACGATAAGTACGTCCCTTGCACCGATGCCCTCCTCATAGAACTTCCGATGAATTTCCTGGACCTGGTGAATATCAGATACAATATAAATCAATAAACCGATTTCTGATTTTCTATAATGAAGATGTCCTGACGACCTTTGTTATGATTGAATCAACACGCTTGGTGATGTCATCGGGACTTTCACCTCCAGGACACCTATATACTCTGTGAAGGAAACAG
This sequence comes from Hysterangium stoloniferum, assembly GCA_015178975.1. NCBI lineage: Eukaryota > Fungi > Basidiomycota > Agaricomycetes > Hysterangiales > Hysterangiaceae > Hysterangium > Hysterangium stoloniferum. Next base: position 154,213 of record WHVD01000013.1, read on the forward strand.
CCACGATATTGGTTGAGCAACTTGCCCGTCACGAAATATCTCCCATTCCGGTCTATCATTATGGATATCTGAAGAAGTGACGCCTTCGTACTCGCCATAATCCCACTCCTTCACGTCTTCAGTGATTGTATGTGGTGGCAGACATTTCAGATGATCGAACAGAAGGTGAAAAGTTTCAAGCGCTCTCTGTCGAGGAGATACATACACGAGTGCGAGATTTTTGGGATCAATTAGTTCTAAATCAGCCGGTTGAGCTTGAGATTATAGATGAAAGATGAATAGAACAATTACGCACTGCTTTCGCTGGTGACCCTTATAGCACGACTTCGGATTATCTCCTTCCCGTGGGGTGTTAAAGGAATATCAGTACGACCAGTCTGCTCATAGTTGAGTCACTCAAATTTGCATACAAGAAGAGCCTTACATGTCTTCCTGTTAATTACAATGAGTTTCAGACTCTTCCTGAGATCATTTTGAATAGGTTTACCATTAAGACTCCACTCGGTTTCCCCTGTTTGAACAGGCTTTAGTTCAGTTCTAATCTCTCAGTTCAATACGAACCGTGACGGATGGCAAAAAGACGGGGTATTGGTCGCGACATGGTTCTTATACGCTACTGAGATGGTGGGTGGGAATTATACGGAATGTGTTTTGAAGGAAGCATTTTGTATTCAGCCACCAAATGATTAGAAGGCCAAATTCGGAAGTCCGAAGAGTTGACCCTGCCGAGAACTTTCTCCCATATCAATGTTCGACGAATGTAAGCCACTGTATCCCTTTTTATTGACTACTTGCTCTGACGTACTTTAGTTGTTGAGCACTCTGGTGCTTCTCCAGACCATCATGCTAGCTCGTCGCTACCACAGATAGCCTATCAAGGATTTGAGCCGTCGCCTTATGATGAGCACGACAGTCGAGGTGACTTTGGAGTGGGCGATGTAATGACACCAGTAAATATATACATTAATCATAATATTGTTACATGTTATAATGTCTTAATTTTATCTAGTTGGAGACGGGTTACTTTCCGGGCGGCGCAGGCGACAATGCTTCTATATTTGAGCTGGGTCGAGTCCAATATGCCATCCCAGCACCCCTCGTCTCGCTAGCTGTATCTTCTGACATGGTCGCCATGGGTCTCTCAAATAACACTATTATTTTGATTGAACTCGCACATCCAGATCAGGTTATCAAGGTCCCGATTACTCGCAAACCATCTGAGATGACCATTTACAAAGTCTTCCTCGATCCATCTGGTCGCCACCTTCTCGTCACCTCGCAGCAAGGGGAGAACTACTATTTATACAAAGGATGGAAGAAACCCAAAGCCCTGCGTAGCTTTAAAATGGTTATTGAAAGCGTAGCGTGGAATAGGCCTGCGCTTCTATCCGCGACAACATCGACTTCCACAAAAGAGATTCTGTTGGGAGGACGGAATGGCACCATTTATGAAGCCTGCTTGGATGCTGAAGATGATTTTTTTAAATCTCAAGAGAGATATCTCCAGTCTGTCTTCACTCTGCAGGAACGCCAGCCCATAACAGGCATCGACTTCGTACATTTCCCTCCTTCTGATTTCAAAAAGGGTCTCGTTGTAGTAACGACGGCATCCAGAATATACCAATTCGTTGGTAACATTGACAGACGGACAGACGATGCAGGAAAAGTGTTTAACACATTGTTTGCTGCATACCAAGACACCGCTCCAAGTAGGTTCATTTACTTATCTCTTCAGACACGCCTAAGCGATCCCCAGAGTTTCTGGAGCTACCAGGAGAAACTAGACACTCGGAGCTACACCTGTTTACCCCGCAAGCCGACCGTCCTCAAACATTACCAAAGTCTATGGCCTGGTTAACAGGTTAGTCCAGATTTAGTTGCCCAAGAGTTATATGTAATCTCTATTATAGCGCCTGGAATCTACCACGGCAGTTTGAAGTTCACTTCTGCTTCACCCACAGACGGATTGATTGACGCATCACAGCTTCTGCCATATCCGCAGCTGCAGGATGCGGCGCAGGCCGAGATACCGCTATCTATTGGTCTTACAGAGTTTCACTTCATTCTTTTATACCGGGACAAAGTTGTGGCCGTGTGCAATCTTGACGACAGAATAGCATATGAAGAATTACTACCTCTTGTAAGTTTTCGTTATGCTCATGGTGTCATATATTCATCGTCTGGCATAGAAACCGAACGAGGAAGTTCGAGGTATCACGGTGGACAACGTGCGCAAGACATATTGGGTGTACACCGATTCGTCTTTGTTCGAGCTTGTGGTCTCGAATGAAGACCGGGACGTGTGGAAAGTTTATCTTGAAAAGGGCATGCCTGATATAGCCTTACAGTATGCAAAGGTAATTATAATTACTAAGTTTTATTTAGACAGTCTGTTCTAAATTATGAGAACATGTTGTAGACCCCGATTCAAAGAGACCACGTTCTTGCGCGTCAAGCGGACGCCCATTTTGATGCCGGTCGATATATTCAGTCCGCTCAATGTTACGCACAATCATCGAAAAGCTTCGAAGAAGTTACTCTGAGATTCATTGATGTTGGAGAGCGGGACGCGCTGCGGTATTACTTGATATCTCGTCTGGAGCGGACAAGAAAGACGGTAAGTCTGATTCTCAACCTGGCTATCTTATCCTAATAGTATATGCACAGGATCTTACACAACGCACAATGCTTGCTACATGGCTGGTTGAATTTTACCTGAGCAAATGTAACCAATTGGATGACCTTGTCGCATCCGAGTCGGTCTCGCATGATGTGGAAAATCTTCAGGCTGAACGCAATCTACTTGAAGATGAACTGCGACAGTTTTTCGAAACTTATAAGGTATGCAAAACGTCTGAAAATAACTTGACTGGGGCATTAATGCGAGAAAAATAGGCTAACCTTGAACGGATGACCGTGTACGATCTGATATTGAGTCATGGTCGCACCGACATGTATTTGCACTATGCAACTGTCGTTGGCGATTTTGAGCGAGTCATCGAACACTGGGTAATGGAAGAAGAGTGGCTAAAAGCTATCGATATTCTAAATCGACAGGTGCGCGCATTAGATTCTTAATTCATGACAGCATTATTCATGGGAGCCTAAGAATAATTTGGAGCTCTATTATCGCTTTGGTCCCGTCTTGATCCGACACGCTCCCAAAGAGACTGTCGATTCATGGCTTCGTCAACCTTCTCTTGATCCAATACGGCTCGTGCCATCACTCTTGCAACTTCAGCATCTTCCACGAGATCCTATATCCCCTAATCATGCTGTCCGATATCTCAACCATGCCATATTTGAATCACACTCCATGTCTCCAACGATTCACAACTTGCTCATCACTTTCTATGCCTCTTCATCAGCTCCCGAGGACGATGGCCCGCTTTTACGTTTCTTATCTAGCGCGCCTGAAGATCCCCTATCTGGCAGGCCATATTACGACCTGGATTATGCACTACGTCTATGCAAACAGAGTGGACGGACACAGCCATGTGTACACATCTATTCTAAAATGGGCATGTTCGAGAATAGCGTTGATTTGGCCTTGTTGAAAGGCGATCTCGAACTGGCTAAGATCAATGCAGACAAGCCAGACGACGACCGACCATTGAAGAAGAAACTTTGGCTTAAAATTGCGAAGTATGTCGTTCAAGATAAGCAAGACTTAAAAACGTGTGTTATCGTTGTCTAATGAGTGGAATGTTCGTTGACATTGAGATCCAAGCGCGATGCGTTTCCTCGAAGATACAGATCTGCTGAAGATTGAGGATATACTTCCATTCTTTCCGGACTTCGTCGTTATCGATGATTTCAAAGAAGATATATGTACAGCCTTGGAGGGATATAGTGCTCACATCGAATTACTCAAGGCAGAGATGGACGAGGCTACGCGGAGTGCGGAATCGATCAAGAAAGACATTGCGGATCTCAGAAACCGATTTGTGACAGTGCAAGCGGGCGAACGATGTTCAACTTGTTCCTATCCACTGTTGACAAGGCAGTTTTACGTTTTCCCTTGTCAGCATTCCTTCCACGCAGATTGTCTTATCGGCTTGGTAAGTCACGCAGTGTGCTATGGGCAACCTGGTCTGATATGGCTGCATGTAGGTGAAGGAGTATCTACCTTCCACCGCTTTGCGGCGGATATTGGCACTTCAGACAGAATTGATGCGTATTTCGGTAAAAGACCGTACAATCACCGGACCACAACGGCAAACAGGACCCCCCACTCCTCAACGAACTCTTCTTTCCGCAAATTTCTCAAACACAAATGAACGACCTATACCCAACGCACCAGGGATAGGTCTGACTCGTAACCTTGTTGCAGCTGGAGATCGATTACGAGACCTAATAATACCGGAGTCACTCGCAAGTGTCGTAGGTGGAGTATGGGGGACAAGCGGAAGTAAGAAGAATGTAGAAGGAGCCGAGGGGCGGGATGCAGAGAAAATTGAAAAGATGCGAGAGGAGTTGGATGATTTACTGGCGTCAAGTTGTCCTCTATGTGAATCGCTTGTTGCAGGTTTGGACAGGCCTTTCATCACCGAAGGAGAAGTGGACAATTCATGGCAATTATAATATATTTCTCTTGGATTCTTTAACCATGCACTTTTTTGCTCCTTCCGGCCTTGCGCTTTAATCTAGCGGCTTTTTTCGCGCTCATCTGAGATAAATAATTTGAGTGATTTAGATCACAAAAAAAAGAAATCGTACCTTCGCTCTCATTTCTTCAAATTCTTGTCGTTCCTGGGCAGCCTTCTTGCGAGCAGCTGTGATTTCCTTTCGTCTGAACCACGATAGTAAGTACAATGGAAGGAGACACCCCAATTACACAAACCTTGTGATTTCTGCTTGTTTTTCTTCTTTCATCTCCAACTGAAGTTTTTTGATAGCTTTCTCTTTCTTTGTCTTCTCCATCCTGTCTTCCCAGCTTTTAGCTTTTACACCATCGGGAAGATGAGAGCGGCTGATATAGAACCGTGAATTGATCAAAACATTTATTACTTATAAAGACGAAATCATACCGAGTTGCGGTTTTCTTAGGCTTCCAATTCTTGCCTGAAACTCGACCATTGGTAGAGGCACGAAGTTCCACTGCTGGAACTGGTCCAGCTTCTGTGGTCATAACTACAATGGTAAGGGTGTAGAGCAGATTAGACGCTCTGCCACTCCAGAAATGAGGCATGTCCATCAACAATCTCTGTACTCAATGGTTGGAGCTTCAAGACGCATTTATTACTGCCGACAAAGTCAATGACATATTAGGTGCAATTAACGATGACCCTTGGGTCGCTGCAGCCTGTGCAGACAAAATACTTGACGACGTGGTTGTTGAACGGGCTTTACTCGATCTCGGCATACAAAGGACTCTCTCAGCCGTGGAACGCTCGAAGAATGCGATGACTACGCTCATTGCGCCGGGAGAAAACGACGAAGAAGACGATTTAGTCCAAAATGAAACAGAAATTCGCAGGGCATCACTCATGACACACTTTACGATGTATACTAGCGATGAGCTGCTTTGCCATTTGCGTATTTTTCTGCTCGAAAGGTTAGATAGACTGCAAACATATGTGGAGATATCAAAGATCGGTACGAATCCAAGTGAAACGGAAGTTAAGGAAGAACCGATGGACGCTTGGGATGACGAAGACGACCCTTGGGAAGAGGCGGTGGAGGAAGGTTCAAAGACGGACGATAACCACAACAACGAGTCCGTTCCTTATCTTCAGTTGTCATCATTTCTTCGTCGGGAACTTATACACACCGCACTTTTTCTGGCTTCCAATGTGCATATCAAGGCTCTCACTATTCTTCTTCAGCGGCACGCGAAATCTTTACATGCGCACCGCCTACGTATCCTCAAACATATACCAGAGCACGTCCATCCCCTGGATTTTCAAGAATTATTACCTGCTATTGATCCCTCTACAGACTCAGAAACAAATACCTTGGACACGCCTTGGCGTGATTTCGTGGACTGGACGGAGACAGCGGAGTGTACTTCAGCGTTCACTCAACTATATGCTACTGGAGATGTTTCTCCTTCAACTCCACTACATACTATTTCAGAGGTATCTCAATGGTATCAGGAACGTATTACACAGGCGGATAATGCAGGCCTCGTGGATGTTGCCCTGGCTCTGGTCCAACATGGCGCATCACAGGGTGTGCCAGATCTAGACGCACTAGGAGAGGAGCTCGGTCTTCTTACTCGTCTCGTGTATGATACACCTCATCCGCTGGATGAAATCGAGGAGGATTGGACTCTTGCCCGGTGGCGGGCCCTTAGTCCTGCTGCAGTTGTGCAGGCATATTTAGCATATTCATCCCCAGAGACTGTTGCTGATAGCATCCGCCGTCTCGTCATGCCATATCTGTATGTCCTCGAAGCACGGGCAGAACGAGCGGGGCATCCCGATCCAGACATCGTCAATCGTCTTCTTTATGAATATGTCCTTCAGACACCTCTTCAACTATCTGCGGCCATCTTCGATTCGTCGAAACCAACATTGCCAAATACAGAAAGATTGGTGAAGAATGATGAAGACATGGCGCGGTTAGCTTTAGCCTGCCTATATGGCAGTGACAATCGCGATGATTGGGCTGTAATGAGTAAAATATTCGAGTGTTTGCCAGCATGGGGTGGGCTCGATATGGATGATGGTGATGAAGCAGATACGACCCTCGCTTCTCTCGGAGATTTTGTTATTCCAACGACTTCTAGACCGCGGTGTACACCACAGGAACTGTTTATTTTTTTTGGCCCACTCACAGCATCCGCCTTATCTCGCGTGTTGGACGTGTTAGACGTGCACCTTGAGTCTGGTGAGATATTGTCACGTTGGAACGTACCAGCACCTCTACGATGGTTCTTGCAAAGTGCAAATGATGAGGCGCAACAGCGCGCATGGGCGACAAGAATGTCACGACGTGCAGGAAACGACGGAGAGGAACCGAAAGATGAAGATGAATGGTTAGACTTGCTGGAGGACATGCTAAAGTTGGTGGGTGGAGGGGATGAAGCTCCCCGAGGGGCTTTTGGTCTTCTCACCAAAGAAGAAGTGACCCAGATATTCTTCAGTGGGCTGCTTAGCTCTGGTAGTTAGTTTATTTGCTTATTTAGGCGACAAGCTTTCTGATGCCTCTACAGATTTCCGAGTGGCTAAGAGCGTGCTGCGTAAATCTCGAACGCCCTACTTATCAGATCCCCAAATTATTGAAAAACAGGTATTAGCGTCTGCAAGAGAATTTTATGATAATGCTAGTGTGGGTAATTTCCACCAGGGGGAGATGAAACTGGCATACGAATGGTTCGTCAAATACTTTCTGCGCATTGAATATTTTAGTTTCTGAAGACCTGGCAGTCTTACTGTGGCAAAACCATCTCCTTCCATTCAGCGGGAACGAGAATTCATCGAGGCTACCAGTCGAATATGTTCTTTCAATGTTGTTTCCAGGCCTGGCATACCAATTTCACCTATCGAAATCCGTTTGGAAAAAGACAGGCTCAGTCTTGTGGCAAAAGTTCTTTCAAGCACAGAGGACGCCTACAAGCATGCCAGTGTCATTTTAGACCTTGTACACAAGCTTGGATACCGAGGCGACGTGGCTGCTGAGGTCAAAACGCGAGCCATGCTTGCGGACGCTGCCCTGCACGCCGAAGATTTTGACCGCGCTGCGGAAAGTACACAGCAAATGGTCGATATAATCCGTGGACTGGACAACGTTTCAGATGAGGCAGAGAGCCTGAAGGAAGCACGTGAAGTGTGCTGGCATTCATGCTTCCAGCTTGGCAGACAGACTGAGTTCCACAACGTCGAGAAGAAGCTCGGCCTACTCGCACATGCATTGGAGATCTGTGCTCCCGAGCATATGTTGGATGTCCTGAGCGTTTGGCGGAAACTCGAAGGCGAGAATCTTGTCACTCAACGAGAGAAACTCGCGGATCGCAAAACAAACACTTCTTCAAGAAAACGCCACGCCGCGCCCTCTGCAGCGGCTTCTATTCGAGCACGTCTCCGGGATCTACAGCAGATAGGGGCCAATACCGGGATTAGTGCTCCAGAGGCAGCGGCAGCAGCAGCATTGGCTACTCGCACATTCAAGAGTGTTGCTGCCAACTTTCCATTCTCCGTACGAGGGCGACAGTCTCAGCATGAGGGGCGAGGTTCAGAAGAGGGTGGTAATAATACTAATGAGCCTGATCATCACATTCCTGCTGATGTTTCCACACATGCCAAGCAAGCATTCTCTAGAGGAATCGGCTGGCTTATTGGGGCAGATGAGGAATAGTATGTAGACTGTGTGTCTATTATTTGTCCTTGGTAATCTATATCAGAATCGGCTGGCTTATTGGGGCAGATGAGGAATAGTATGTAGACTGTGTGTCTATTATTTGTCCTTGGTAATCTATATCATACACAAAATTAAGGGTGAAAGAGTGGTTGGCAGGTACAGGCCCAAAGAACATGAAGGAAAGACACTACATGTAGGAATCAACTAGGGGGTATAAGACAAGAAGGTGGGATTATCGATGCACAACGTGTAGGAAAGCTGTGCAATTAATGGATATAATGAAGGGTCTGGATAGGCCTGGGTAAATATGCGTAAACTCGTCACAGTTCGTTAATCCCTCCAAATACAGTTCTATTGATACCGCCAACCTTCGGCCTGGGACGGTCCACAACGCTTGTAACAGCAGGCGATTTAGCTCGACGCTCACGCTTCGCCTTCCCGCAAGTCTCGCAATCCCCAGAGTTGCGCAAGTATTCGTTCTCAGCTTTCAGGTCCTTCACTTGACCCTCTAACTCCCAAATCTGACGCTGAAACTTCTTCCGCGTATTGGATAGCTGCTCTTGAAGTGCTGCGATCATTTCGTCTCGCGAAGCGCCGATGCCCGGCCCAATGGGGGTATGAGAAGATGGCGTGGGGGGATAGTCTGAAGAGGTCGACACCGAATTAGAGCGGGTGGAAAATTCGGGTGTGGCCGGCGACTTGATGTCGGAAATAGTAGCAGATGGCATGAGAGGTGATGGATCTTCAAAAGACAATAACTCGGGGAATTTGGCGCTGAAAATCGTCGACACAGGGCGAAGGGAGAGTCCTTCAAATGTCTCGTGCGTCGCAGGGGCCGAAGCAGGAGGTCGGACGATATCAAAACTGGAACTCGACTCAGGCCCGCCGAAGCGACGGGGAGCGGGGGTTGAGAGTGCAGGAGATGGCGGCTGTGCGTGGCGTATGGGTTGAGGATGGGTTAGGGACACAGACGGTGACGTGACGACGACTGATAAAGATGGAGGTGTGGCACGATTAGCATTGATGTTATATAAACTCGGAACAGGAGGGATAGAAAAACTTGTTCCCAGTTCATGTAGACGAGGCGGAGTTGATGTCGAGCGCCGATGAGGCTCGGGTCCTGACCATGGCAAATCCGTGATCGGGTACTTTTCTCGTTCTTTATCTTTTTCCTTCGACTGGAACAGCTTCATGAAACCGCTCCTTTTATGCTTGATCGTCTTGACAGGGACGGTGTTTTTACTATCGGTAGGTGAAGGTCCAGAACTGAAATGTTTACCAATACTCAAAGTGCGTTGTCTTGGCTTGGTCTGACTGGGAGGACTTGAAGTCGACTCTGAGAGCTCTAGGGGTGTGGGTAAAGTTGTCGAACGTCCTTGGTTGAGAACGACACGATCTGGTGAAACACCTGGAGCAAGTCCTAATCCTGCCACAAGAGTCGAGCTAGGGCTGGATGTCATAGCCTTAATCGACACGGAGTTACTGTCTCTGTCCTTGTGCTGTGCGAGACTACGGGCCTCTTCGAGAGAGATGAGTTTCCGCAATGGACCTCCCATGTCGTCAGCGAATGGAGTTATAGAACGAGGTGGGGTAGCGCGCGAGGTGGTTCGCGATCTTGGTATAGGCTGCGCCAGTGGGATCATCTCTTCCTCCTCTTCGTGACTCGCCATAGTCTTCCTAGATGGCATTGCGGGAAGCGGCACATTGCCAGCTGATGTCTTCCGCAAACTCGATCGAGAAGGAGAGGCAGAGGCAGCAGGCTCTGAGGCGCGGCGGACGTATTCACCTTGGGAGTTCTGCTCGTCAGACTTTCGTTCGTGGGTTTGACGGGTTGCCGCCTGAGACGAGGGGGAGCCACCTACACGGAGGAGGTCAGGATTCGCGTAAGGATGCACGAAGCTAGACGAGGTAGAATTTGAGAGAAGAGAGTGTGTGTCATCCTGCGGGTACGAAGAATTTCGGTATCTAGGGAAGGGGTACGTTGGAAATGGTTGTCCCAAGGGATCTTGCGAGTCGGGAGACACAGCTCCAAGACGGTTATCAGTTAAGCGGTAAGCAAAGGTATCTGGAGAATCCGACGTAGATTCTGAGGAACGGGGCGAGGCAAACCTATTACTGAAAGCACAAGATGATGAGAGTTGTATTTTTTTAAAAGGCTAAAAAAAACATACGGAATTGCACTATGACTCTTTGATGCTCCTTTAAAGTACGATGCACTATAAGGGCTGTCTCTCTGCATCTCTTGGGTCAAGCGGCCAGAGGCTTTCGGTTCTGTGCCGGCGGGTGAGGCCGGGCTGCGACTACGGATATTTGGCATTACATGGCCCTTTGAAGACGGCTTATCCTGTTCCCTAGATTTCCATGTTATTCTACCGCTGAACATAGATAGGGCATCGGCCGGGCCGTAATTCTCCTCGTCTTCATCGACAACGTCATCCTGGTCCAATTCCCAAGGCGCAGGACTGACAAATCTCATCTTTGGGCCAAGCACGCTCATATGTGGATCATCCTCCTGAACATTGTTGCTTTTAATGGATAGGGAGCTCCCATCCACGGCGGGATCTCTACTCACGGGTGTGGGGGTAGGAGGTGTAGAAAAAAACGAGACACAGTCGTCATTGGGGACAACAAAGGATTCGTCGTCGTGGTTTGATGATTTACGCGTCGAAATAGTAAATGCATCATCATTGTCTTCGTCTTCACGTTCGTCAATGGTTGAACGGTCGAGATTAGTGAGCGAGATAGGATAGCCGGGACTATTCGGCCATTCGTGGGTTGGCGAAGGATATGCGCTACTAGGAGAGTATTCCCTGCCGCTGTATATGGTAAGACTGTCTGCATTTGCAGACAAGGATGTTGGGGAATAATGAGCGTGTGGGCTGTGTGCCCTGTGATTGAGGGAACCCTTTACTGCCTGTCCGGAGGGGGAAGCCAACATAATACAACAAGAGAAGCAAGAAAGGAGATACTTGTGAGAAAACTGTAATTTTATACCCACAACAAGGTGGTTATTAGATATAAGACGGGGAAGGGGGATGATGAGGGGGCGGGAGAGTGAATTAGACCTCAAAACCGCTTTGAGGGAGCAATTGAACTGGCTGACATAATCTAGCTTAATCCGCTCTGTCCAGTTTTTGGTATAGTGGACTTACATAATACATAAAGCCATCACCGTCGGGTATCTCCTGACCAATCAAAAAAAATTAATCCTGACCACCTGCCTTCACACGTCCCGCTCATGGCTGCCATTCTCAACAACGATCAGTTCAATCAGCCTTGCCTTCTGTACCGATTATGCCCCAAAGGCCCTGCCGACACCAATCAACACTCTGGTTCGCCTCAGCCAATCCTGTCCACTTTACAAAAAAAAACATCTCTACACTGCGCCAAAATCGTGTTTTTAGCATTTCGCCGTTTTAAGACAAAGTTCTGTCGTCTGGTATACCCTCAAACCAGTGGAATGGTCTTTTTAACCGCCCAATGTGGCTATGTGTATATGCATATGAATGTTCCAGATTAAACTTTTCGCTTGTTCTTCGGCTATTCAAAGCATTCACCCAAGAAACATTTGACTTGGCTCCAAAGGTCTTTCTCGTCATGGATACACTCCGACGCTCGCTGTTCACAGACGGTCAATGCAGTGAGGTACAAAATTCAAAGCTGATAACGGGAACACTTTGTGCACGGAATGCCTAAGACTTTTTTGTTGCTGGACAATGATTGAAATATATGGTGTCTCTGCCGGTGTCAAGACAGGCGACTCTTTCATCGCTCTTATCTTTTGTTTTGTTTTCGTTGAACATCCTACGGCATGCCACCTGTCTCCGTTTCTCGCGTCACTTGTTTCTATAGCCTATTTTCAACTGGAGTTGCCAGAGACTCCCAACATCTTCCAACAGCTCCCGACTTTTCTTGCGACACATGGCCTTTTGAATGACAGGCTGCCAAGCGAAACTTCCTTACGAGCCTGAGGCCAATGGCTCAAGGCTTGATTTCTGATCTCGCATCATCTTCAATAACAGCCATCATGATGCAAATATCTGCCACAGTAGATTGGCGATGTCCTTGATCCGGCAGGAGCAGCTATGGACATGCATTATTACTTTGTTAATTTTTGACTTGCTCCCCGTTTCTCAGGATGTTGGTTATATTTTTAATCATTGGTCCTATTTACGCAGGATTGCTTGGACATGGCAAATTCTACTGCGCAAATTAGGATATTTCAATATGTTTCCTATATGCACTTCACTATTGTTATCGAGTTATTTGACTTGGTATCTCAAATTATTATTCACCCTAGATTCCGTGATAAAGATTGTTCTAAAAATATCCTGAGAGCGTGACCAGCCGTGACGATTCACGATCCTCCAATCAACGTCGTTTCATCTCAACCGTGAGCGGCATTTTCACAACACAATCCAAGGCTACTCTTAATCGCCACCTTTATTTCACCTACCACGGATGCGATCTCGTATACCTATTCCCACGGATGCAGATATAATAGACCTCACAAACGATGATGACGACACTCACACGGATGTTAAAGCATCGCAGAAGGTGCCACAGTGGTATGATGATGATGATATGAAGGGAGAACATCCGTTTAAACTGCGGGTCAAGATGAAGGTTAGTATAGTGCCTGCCTCCTCTCTCCGTGTGCCGACTGACGCCTCGGAAAGGCTACAAGGTCCTCCTCTGTGGCGCCGTACACGCAAATCGTGTTCTTTCCGTGGGATGGGGAGATGGGCTTGGATAAATTGTGGAACGGCGAGCTATATTACGCCGACAGCGCAGACAAAGCACCCGCGACCACATCCGCATGCGCACCCGCTGCACCCGGCACTGCAGAACAGGTCTGGTACAAAACCCGCGCGAAATGGGCAAATTGCGCCGCACTCTGTGGGAGCAAGACCGTCCGCATTATGCACATGCTCACGGGAAAGCTGATGTTTCAGGTCGGCTTGCCGCCCGCGGTGAGTCGCCTATTTACAATGGGGGAGGGCCGGTTTTTCCGGCAGTAAAGGATGTGGCTGAATTAGCTGGCAGTGCAAATATGCCCTCTCTCACGTGTGTTGGGCGGTCGATCCACGGACATTGCACCCGTTGCTTCTGTACGTTCATTCCAGCGTCTTGCACGTCTTCGATGCGGAGGCAAAGGTGTTCTTGGGCTATATGCGCGGCCACGGCGGGGTGCGTTTCACACAGTCATATCTTTTTTTTTTCATATCTCGGAATACATTTCGTGGCAACATCACCTTGCATCCTGATGCGGAACACATTAATTATACATCAAAATCTAACATGATGTTTGATTTACAGGACATAACGTCTCTTGGCGTCCATTTATACCACCCTCATCTTGTATATACGACATCCCGCGACTGCACTTCACGCATCTACGACTTCCGGGTCACGCGCGAATCATGGACAGGAACGGGCCTGGTTCGCAGAGATGCGTTTGGTATGCTGGTTGATGACAGCGAGAGCAACTGCGCACTGGGAAGATGTGTTGCCCTACTGACAGGCGGTCGGTCTGGAGGGCACGAAGCAGCCGTGCTCGGCGCGGTATGTTCGGCGTCTAGTGATGTTTCGCATTCCATCACTGAGACGTTTGCGAGTAGGATTTTCATCCCAGTCTTCCGTTAATTGCGACATGCGGGGTGCGAGATATTTCCTCTTTGTGTCCCTGTGTTCGTTCGTGTTTAATATTGCTGATGATCGGGCAGATGGATCATGCAGTGAGAATTTGGCACTTGGGCCCTGTGCTGTTTAAGAAGGAGCGATTCCAATGGCAGGGGGTGCTGGCTGTCTATAGAGAGGATAAGCCGCTATTTAGTAGTACAACAATACACGACGCAAGAGTACTCTCGGTGTACTGGTAGGATATTATATGATTGATGCCATTGCGATTATTGAACTGATTGTCGCGCAGGTTATCGGAAGGGACGCTGCTCTCTCATAGTGCACCTAAGATCCGGCTTGTTAAAGGTCGGCCGGTCGAAGGCATGTCAGGAACGATAGTCATTTGGCAATGGCTGTCTGTGGCAAGGTTCTTCTCGGCGGAAGATGATTTGTATAAGGACCCACCACTTCGAGGGTGTATTTCGGTTCGTAATATTAATGAAGTGCTAGCACCTGGGTGACAGTGTAACTAAAGAGCTATGTGACAGGACTATCGGGAGAGCTGTGAGTATTTGGATATTGTACTGGAGCACTAGTGAATGAAGGTGATGAACAGCGTCGTACAAGCTGATTTCGTGCGGGAGGCTTCCTGAGCGTGCGGAACGGATTTTCCTGAATCGACATGTGCAACGACCACCGCTAGTGATGATCCCAGTGGGAGGACGTATTGTGATTGTGAATACATGTCACCTTCCTATCCGGCCACGGCCTGTGATGGAGGAAGGGAAAGAAGAGGATGGAGATGAGACGGAGATGGAAGAGACGATGGGTGAGGTGATTGGATGGAGTCTGAGTGTTGATGTTAAGGTAGGTGGGGATATGAAAGAGGTGGAAGTGGAAGGGTGTGAGATGTCAGGAGACGGGAGGATTGTTGCCGGAGTGGGAGACTTGGAGAGTGTGTGGATATGGACGCGAATAACCAACTAAAAATATAATATTACGTAATTCAAATGACGTGTGTAACTTTTTGACAGCGTTAATATGCCCTGCACCTCCCCTTAAGAGATCGCCCCTTCTGTCTCGCAACCAGTCTCTCTGGACCATAGCATTCTATCAGGGAACTGAATTGCAGGAGGCATGTCAAGTATCTGATCTACTTAGGTACGGTTTTCCCTTTTAATTGTCAAGCAGTGTATAGGTTGTCTGATGCGAAGCGGGTGATCTGGTGGGTTGTCTTCCGATGCTTCAAATTATAATTGTTGTTTATGATGTCGCTCCATCCAACTTCCATCCCCCCCCCAAGTACGAAACATCCTGGCTACTCCTCCGGCCTTAATCTCGACTGAAACCGCGATTAGCAGTAATCGGAATTCAGTCTCGGATACGATATTATCATTGACATTACCTCCATCTTTCACCATTACCACGTCATCAATAGCATCTTCTTCAATTCTAGATATCTCAACGACCACGATATTCTTGACGACCACGACCACGACCATTAGCACCAGTTTACAGATATCAGCCAACACCGCCGTGTCTTCTGCAACTTCTCCCGCAGGGTCTCCGGACCCAATTACTCCCTCGCCCTCGAGTTCAAATTCTCTGCCTCCTTTTTCATCCTCCTTTGTGAGCATGTCCTCTTTACAGGTCTCGTCGCCCCCCTCGTCGTAAGCATCCCAATTTCCGTGATTATTTTTTCGTCTTACATATCCCACCCATCAATAAAAGTCCGCCAAGTACCACACTACCGACATCGAGTACAACCACAACCACAACCACGACAACTACGACTCCCCCTCCTTCAACATCTCCCCCACCAAGTACCTCGACACCCCCACCCCCTCCAACTCCAACCCCAACCCCACCACCACCGTCTACAACTTCACAAGATCTGCCATCCTCGATATCAACGATCAACTCTACACTTACCAGTGCCTCTAGTACGGCAGAAGGACGCTCAGGAACAGATCTTGTGTCAACTGTCACTGTCATCTCCAAGCATGTCTCTATCAGCACTATTTTTGTTACGAACCCAGACGGGAATGCAATCACGATAACTTCACAGGTCGCAAATCCAACGCTGAGCAATAGCAACAATACTACCAACTCAGGGTGGGTACATCCTATGCCTAATAATAGCAATTGGAAATTCCTGCTGCGTATTTATATTTACTTTTCTTTCTTTCTTCTGTTGCAGATTCAGGGGGAATAAGGGTGCAGTTGCTGCTGTGTCCGTGGTTGCTGGTTTTGCTATCGCGGCGATCGGGCTGTGGGCTTTCTTTGCTTACCGCCGCCGCCGCCGTCGCAATCAGGCCGACGATGACTCGGCCACTGCTGGTATGACTGATGCTGGTAGAGGGCGGGGTCCGTTCACGGGTGAGTTCCCGCCAACACCGGTGCAGGAGGGACAAGGCGGGTACTTTGAAGACGGAAGGCCTGTCAGCACTGCGCTCGAGAATGAAGACCCGTTCAATCCGTTCGTGCCATTTGCTGTCTCACTACCAATGGTCGAGCATAGTTATGGTGATGGCAGCCATCCGACCAGCAATGGCAATAACAACAATATGAGCAGCGGGGCGGATATGCCAGTTCCGCAGTCCCCTTCGTCGACTGAGGGGGTAGGAATGGCGTATGGCGACGCGCCTCCGGGATACTCTGCAAACAGGACCAGGTCGTTGTCAGGTGGTCACATTAATCGCAATTCTCGGCCGTCTTCGTCTGGGCATGGCTCGAGCGGGGGACACGAACCACTCTTGGGCAGTCCGCGTTCACCATCTGCATACTCAGGGGCAGTTGCGAGACAGGATCGTGATGGAAGAGGCTCCTCCTCCGAGGATAGCCACATATATGCGGGGTCGAGGTCGGGAAAGAACGCATATATTCCCGCTATATTATACCCAGCTACCACGTACCAATCGGCGTCAACGTCGTCTGCGCCGGCATCGGCAGCAGTGCCGGCGCCAATACGCTACCCTTCACCCGAGGACCGGTCAACGCTACGACAGGTGCTGCCTCGCCCACCACGTTTGTCGCCTTACCCTGGGATTCCCGCAACGAGGTCGAGTTCTCCCGAGTCAAAATACTCGCAAATGGACGATGCGGAGGCTAACTTGGCGGTTTTGCGACCGGGAGCTGGGGACAGTTATATAAGTGTGGGGGATGACGCTGATTATTGGTTGACAGGGCGGCAAAAACTCGAGGTGGGCTGTTGAAACGTGCTTTTTCATTGGCGTGTTGATGGATGCATTGTTGTAGATCCGGAATAGAACAAGTAGCCAGCCTACCTTTGGGAGCGAAACGTCAAAGACACTGACACAAGAGAATTAAGCATAGAGCGTTGCGTGGGTATGTATGAATGTAAGAATGCATAATAATCATTGTCTGTTCCATTTTGAAACGCATATGTTAAATATTCTGGTCCGTCTCATGTTTTATACCCTTCTTGCTTGCTTTGCCTCACCTGGTCATATTATCCATCGGTGGTCAATTCACTGTATATTCCCTGCCTCATGCAACTCCAAGTACGTCTCGCAATACCTCCCCCACATTGTTGTATAAAATCATTGTATGCACGTTAGCTAGAGTTCTAACTGTTGATTGCTCAAAAGGGATCGACGTATATATGCTTTTTTATTTCTTTTTATTTTTTAAAATGTCATGTGCGGCGCGTGTGACCTGATATATGCGACTAGTGAGGGGTTCAGTGAGATGAAAAAGGTTCAAATTAAGTACCCTTCTTCTAATGAACCCTGAGCATCTAGATTTATTATAAATTTTGACGCAGAATGTAGGACAGAGCGGATGCTTAATTAAAAAAATTTTGACTTACGAGGCGGATCTCGGCTGCGACGAACGTTCCTCCGATTTCCTTTCTCCCTTTCTCTTCCTTCCTCTTCCTTCCTCCATGTCCCCTCTACTCCTCATCTAGTGTTTATACTCTCAATTGGCTCTTATACTAACAAAAAATGCTGTCTGGCTCGGGTATCAAGATCTTCTCAGGTGAGACATTCTCAGACTACTTTTTTGCTGGAGCTTATCGTCCCATGTCGCAGGGACGAGCCACCCATGCCTCGCGGAAAGCATCGCAAAGAGGTGCGCACATGCCCCGCGCTCTCTCTCTCTCTCTCTCTCGCCTAATCACACGCGCGCTCTCTCCCACAGAATCGGCATGCGGCTGTCCAAGGCCGAGGTGACCCGCAACGGCGTCGGCGAGACCTCCGTGCGCATTGCGGAGTCGGTGCGCGAGGACGACGTCTACATCGTCAACACGGGCTGCGGGTCGATCAACACCGCGCTCATGGAGCTCTGCATCATGATCCATGCGTGCAAGATCGCGAGTGCGAAGCGCATAACCGCCGTCATCCCCCTCTTCCCCTATTCGAGGCAGGACAAGAAGGAGCGGAGCAGAGCACCGATCACTGCGAAGCTGGTGGCGAATATGCTGCAGAAGAGCGGGTGTGATCATGTCATTGTGCGTTCCTTGTGTCTTTTTTGGCGGTCCGGGCTGAAATGGCCGTGTTTGTTGGGATATATAGACGATGGACCTACATGCGTCGCAGATACAAGGGTTCTTCGATGTACCAGTAGACAAGTGAGTGAAACACTGTTTACAGTGGCTCTTTGACAACGAGACTATCGCCTTTCTTTGGCGCACATAGCGTGAGTCTGCCGTGGTGCCCGTATCTTTGCGTGACTCTGAGGCTTCTGTCTTTTACAGCTGTACGCAGAACCCGCGAGTCTGCACTATATCCGCACCCACTTTGAAATTGAGAACCTCATCATCGTGTCTCCCGATGCTGGCGGCGCGAAACGGTGCGTAGATGCAGCGTCTGCCTTTTGCCAGCCCCCCGCCACTAAAGAAACTACCATTTCCTCCAGTGCAACCTCAATGGCCGACCGCCTCGGTGTCGATTTCGCCCTCTTCCACAAGGAGCGCAAGAAGGCGAATGAGGTATCTCGCATGATTCTCGTCGGGCACGTCCGCGACAAAATTGCCATTCTCGTCGATGATATGGCAGATACATGCGGCACCATCTGTCTCGCGGCCCAGCACCTCAGCGAGGCGGGTGCAACCGAAGTCTACGCCATGGTCACCCATGGCATTTTGTCCGGTAATGCCCTGCAGACCATCCAGCGGAGCACGCTGAAGAAACTGATTGTCACGAACACGATTCCGCAGGAGGAGAATGTGAAGGGGTGTGATAAGATTGAGGTGATCGATGTTGGGAATGTTTTGGGAGAGGTTATTAGAAGGAGTCATTATGGGGTGCGTTGTTCCTTATTGTTTTGAGCGATCACTGATTTCTCATATAGGAGAGTGTGAGCAAGTTATTTACGGAGATTCCGTATTGAGGTTCATTGGAAAGAGATCATTGTATTATTGTTAGCATAGATGGAGCATGAGTTTAGATATCTACACGGACGATTCAAATTACATGTCGTAGTGGCCGATGTATCTAAAAGACAACTTTGCAAATGTGGCCGCGAACTGTAATGAGTTGCCCATCCGGCTAGATTAAGAACTGCCCCAGGCCAACACCGCCATCGACAGTACATCAGCTTCTCGATTCCGTCAAGAGCATTAATAGCTCACACGGTGTAATTAATACAAAAATATCGTGTGCTAATCCTTTATTCCATCCCATAAAATGGAACGATGCCAGGGGCCTGTCAACCAACAAGATCGACACGATGACATACAATTCAAAAGGAGTGCCAGGTGCCAGCTGTCGTGGTGTGGGACTAGAAGATGCCTGCCCTCTTACAGGGCGGGGTAGTGTAGGAGATTTATGCAGTTAAAGCGCCCATCACATGCGCGGACGAACCCGCACTGCCCAGTCTCTTCCAGGTGTTTGCGGAGCAGTTCAGCTTGGATGGGTAAAAACGCATTGTGCATCTATCCCCTGGGTGATTTATTTTATACCCTTGGTGAGAGCTATGGACTCCTGTTCGCTTGGGGATAGCCGGATCCATCCCGATGGCGTAGCGTGTTGATTCCGGGTGGGACCAGGTTGAGCAACATCACGCTCAATATTGATAATCATTACATATTGTCATGGAGTCGTGGTTGTGAGGTTCATTACGGCGACATAAGCGCACTGCGCCTCCCCTACCGGATTACTTACATGTGTCAATGCTGACTATGGTCGGATCGCCTTGTTCATCCGGCGTACCTGTCGCGCTTGGATGAAATTGCAATACGAGTCATGTAAGCCTTGATAAATCCCTGGATTAGACAGATGCAGTCCAGACACATACAGTCAAGGATCAAAAGCCTCAGACAACTGCCATACGTAGCTCCGAATGTCGTCTCTATGCCGTTGGCGATGCTCTCTAGATCGACCATTTTGGGATGGTGCGCTTTCGCCAATATCAACGCGCTATTTTCGGTCTGTATCTTTTTGTCGTACAGATGACAATGAATTTTCTGACAGGTGCACCGCGCATCAGTGTCGGCAGGCCATGCCGACCCAGGAATGGGACCACAGCCACACCTCGGCCCTAAACATCATTTTAGGGCCGAAATACGACATCCCATCAGTCCGGCGTGACTACATGTATGTTATCCCCATGATGTCTATTCATATACCCAGTATCTGTTTACCGTCCGAAAATTGAACAGCCTCCTTGCAGGCTAGACTCTATTCGTGTCGTGGACTCGACAATACATAGTCTAAAATATCATATGCAATAGTAACGCATCTTTGCTCAAACTTAGACCATTGTCAATATGAAGTCTCCCTTTGGGCAATGTCAATTACTGCTTTAGGAGCGCCACTCGGGCGAATGCCTCTTACATCACCGAACCCGAATACGTCGCTTATCAGCGGACCACAATTCAATTATCCCCATGCAGCCACCGCTTCGCGCCATAAGTAATTGAATGGCTGTTTGTTCGGGGAGTTCTTGTTCACTTACCCCTCTTGCCCGAACCGCAGCTCTCTAGAAGAGGTTGCCTTAATTTCTTTACTTTCAACTTTAGACTGTGTCTTTTATTCGTTTTCTCACCTTAGAGTATCTTTCCCAAGTCTTCTAATCGTATTTCCATTTAAGAGACAGAGACGGTGTGCGTGTGTTCCCAAGGTTCTCTGCTCTCTCATACTCACTCGACTGCTTGTACAGTGCAGACATGAGCAGTACGAACGCGACTCACGGCTACCCCACAGAGGATGCCTTTTTACAAGCCGTCCCGTACCATTATGTTCCTACGATGTGGATCTGTGCAATGTTCCTCGGGCTTTTCTCGATTACTACCAGTACGCCCATCCTGTATCTTTTAAATCGCAATAATGTGCTCACCCGTAAATCACAGTCATCCACCTGTGTCAAGCGATGTGGTATCACATATGGTGGCTCCTTCCAACAGCAGTCATTGCTGGGCTCGGGGAGATTATCGGTTGGACTGCTCGATTATGGTCGAGTCAAAATCCGCTGAAAATGGATCCATTCTTGATGCAGTACGTTTCTTTTTCGGTTCTTTTTTTCTTTTCTACTTAGCACACTCACGTCTTTGTGTAGGATTTCTTCGACCGTGAGTATCCCGCAACGGTCCCCCCCCATTACAACATGATGACTCACATACATATCCCTCTCCTCTAGATTATTGCCCCCACACCATTAATAGGTGAGTTTTTTTTCTCGCATCTAATGTCGTGACATGGATTCATTAATCAACGTTGACCTCAGCGACCAACTTTATACTACTCGCACGAATTATTAGTCGGCTTGGACCCCAGTACTCTCGTTTGTCTCCTAAACTTTGTATGTGACTTAAGATCTTGAGTGCGGAATGGCGAACACTGACAAACGATTCAGATTCTATCATTTTCCTTGGATGTGTGCGTTTGTTTTTCATTGTGTTTCGTGGTGCATCTTCATAATCGATGTACAGGATCTTATTGCCCTGACGGTGCAAGCTGTTGGCGGGGCCAAAGCCTCCGACGCCGCAAGCAATAATCAGGATCCCGATGGTGGTGGTCACATCATGTTGGGCGGCATTTTTTTCCAGATGGGTAAGTCTTGATTATTCAAGTACACCTGTTTTATTATCTGTTCTTCTGTGCTCACCTCTTCTCGTAGCTGCCCTGACACTCTACACGATTCTTGCTGCTGAATTCTTGACTCGGTACAACATGAACAAGCCCGTTCGTCCTGGAACCGGGGAGCGAGGAAAGCTCACTCAACGCCTCAAGCTCCAATTACTTGGCGTGGCCTTAATGACTGGCCTAATTTTCATCCGGTATTATGCCTTGATATCGAATCGTGTATTTTTTATCCTAATACGTGTGCTGGTAGTTCTATTTACAGGACGATTGAACTCATCGATGGCTGGAGTGGTACTATTATCTCCACCCAGTGGTATTTCAGTACGTAGCCTTTCATATTGTCATGCTTGACCACTGCCCTCAACACCAACTCGCCACCAGATGCATTTGACGGCGCCATGGTATTCCTCGCCATGGTGGCACTCAACCTCTTCCACCCAGGCTTGCTCCTTAGGGAACCCGGACAACAGTTCCGCACGGATCTTCCTGCTGCGGAGCAGATGGCATTTGATATCCGTGGATCGCAGTTTTCCCCTGTTACGCCGGAATTAATGAAGGGCAAATTTGGCATGGCCGTTCCGGAGTACGCAAATGAACCTGCTCCTTTTTCACCGCACGGTTTGAAGAAGAAGTTCGAGGAGCCCCTAGAGGAGTGAACAGAGCAGTCGTGGTGCTAATATTATTGCCTAATGTCGCGATGTTGCGATTCATGTTATACCTATTCCTTGTACCAGACCGCATGTCGCCTTATCGTGATTTCGGTCTTCACACAGTGTCTTATACTTATTAGTAGCTATACACAGGACATTTCGCTTAATTTAAAGTTGATCGAGGCCAGCGAACCTTGATTGTAGCTTCTTATGTAGACGTTTGGAGTCTGGTTCACATATATAGTAGACGTCATTGCTGACTTAAGCCGCAATGATACCTCTCACTATCATCGTCGCTGCAACCCGCGCAAATGGAATTGGTCAGGGACCACATCTTCCGTGGCGTCTCCCGCTAGAAATGGCGTATTTTGCACGTATCACCAAGCATGCACCAGCAGATCACAAGAATGCTGTACTAATGGGGAGAATAACATGGGAATGCATTCCGAAAAGTAAAAGACCGCTGGCTGACAGAGTCAACATTGTTGTGAGTAGCAACCCGGAATATACCCTGTGTGTACATCAGCCGTCTGGTCTCTTTATGTAAAAAAAATTGATCGGCGACATTTAGAGGTTCGGCTCAAGGCAGTCTGCCAGTGTTTTTGGATACCAGCCTCGATGCCGCCATCACGCGTATATCTGAGAATTCAGAATCGATAAACGCTAATGTGTATCGACGTTTCATTATCGGAGGCGCGTCAATCTACAAGGAAACCCTCGAACTCGAACCCAAAACACCCACTTCCCCTGTCGTCAACCGAATTCTCCTCACACGTGTGTTGTCGCCCGCATTTGAGGACTGCGACGTGTTCTTCCCCGAGTTCCAGTCCCAGGGTTGGAACAGGGCATCACATGCTGAGCTGGAGGCGTGGGCGGGTTTCCGAGTGGCAGAGGGCGTGCAGAGCGAGAAGGGGGTTGAATATGAATTTCAGATGTGGGTGCGTGCAGTGTAAAAGCCCAATATGTGTGTTAGAATGGTTGGATATATGTGGTACAAAGTTTTGTGAGCGATCTGATCTCGGCCGTCTCCGAGGAACATCGAGAGATAGCTTCGCTATCTTCAACCTTGTCGCTAAGTCGTCCCTTGAGAAAAAATCACTCAGATGACTGCCAAGACACGCACTTGCTTATGTTTTGGGTTTTTTGTGCATAGGATGTAGACCCTCCCTTTCCGTATGACTACCGAGCATCCATCACACAGCCGTTTGACCGACGAGCGGACCTTCATCCCCCGTACGAGATGAGGCTGACCCACCGGGGTCGACGGTGTTCCATTGAACGGATATAGACGAGATGCTGACAATGAAGAAGTCCGCAAGCGAGATAGGACAGGCCTACTCGCTGCTGAAAGTAAATGTCGCAACATGACGGAGTTGGAAGACAACCACGGTGCTTATGTAAAATTGCTGACGGAACTGGAACGCGGCGAAACGTCGTCAAAAGTCTGATCAGCCAAGTATTTATAAACGGGGCAGCTTATGCCTTCTCCGTGAAGCTGTACATATCCTCTTTAGATGACTGAAAACCAGCCTCATGAGCCCTCGAAGCCCGTACGGGCTACGGGGGGGTTTACGCCGGTCCTGCTATTCGTATTAACTCTCGCGGCGTTTGTCGTTCAGAGTTCTCTGACACAGGTGAGTCCTCTTTAAGAAAAGGTATCCTCATTGTCATGCATCAACTGACATACTGCCCAAGTATGTTCAAGGGGAACTCGGTTTTCGTCAGCCATTCTTCCTCCTGTGAGTTTGCTAACTCTACGTTCGGTCTCACGTCCCCCCCCTTGCTCACGCATCAAACAGCTACTGTGCACATACGTCATTTATCATCTTATTTCCTATTCATATACTGTATCTCAAGCTCATATCCGGGAAGCCGTTCGACACGTATGTTGAAATACTTAGGCAGGCGCTAAAAACACGGTTATCCACCAAAGCGGGCCCTGTAGACAAGACAAAGGATCCTATCGTACGATTCGTAGTGTTGATACTGGCCTTGACGGCAGGAATCAACATTCCTGGTCTATTATGGTATGCAGCTATATCACTTGCCTCGTGAGTCGTGTCGCTCTTCCTCTCAAACGCACTGTATGAACACGATCCTCCCCTAGTATTAGCGATGTGACCGCGTTATGGAACACAAATTCCTTCTGGGTGTATGTCTTAACAGTATGGCTGTACGGAAAGAAATGGCACATGCGAAAACTCGGCGCGGTCCTACTAGCCACAGTCGGAGTAACCATAGTCGTGTATGGAGGTGCCACGTCCTCCGATGGCGATGGAACCTCGGGTCCATACCACGAGGGTCCACGCTTTCCTGTGTTGGGGGACTCGCTGACCCTCATTGCGTCCATCTTTTATGCAATATATCAAGTCATGTACAAGCGATACGCCGCACTCCCGAATCCGAGCGATCCAGAAGCCGAAGACGAGCCCCCTCCCACACTCCCTTCTTATCATCCCCTATCGGACGATGCCACCGAGTCCAGCACATTTCTCGACGGAAGCGACCAAAGTTTTCAAAATATTCCGCAGGGTGCTCCGCCCTTCGGCTTCTACCCGAACTTTATAACCTCCTGTTTAGGACTGTGCAGCGGCCTTACGCTAGCCGCGGGATTTCCCATTCTACATTGGTTGTCTTTGGAGCGGTTTAGGCTGCCATCTGACAGCCGCAGTGCCCTCTGTGTGGTTGGCATCGCCACCTCAGGATTGACATTCAACGCCTGCTTTATGGTTCGTGCATTCTGCTGTTTATGCATGCTATTCTAATTACTAACCCGTCCGTAGATCCTTCTCGGCCTCTGGGGTCCCATTCTTGTATCCGTCGGAAGCCTGTTGACAATTGTACTCGTTCTCGTCACAGACTTCCTCTTTAATCACGGCAGCATCACGCTATGGAGTCTTCTAGGTTCTGGGATGATCGTATCCGCCTTTGCAGCCCTCGCCTTCGATATGCTACACGCGAAATAATATCTTTAATTTAAACCTCAGAATCCGACATAGGGAATAGATAGACTGATTAATGCTGATTTTTTCTGATGCAATAGAATTGTGGAGTGTTGCACAAGGAGGTGAAAAAAAGTACAAGTAATTGAAAAAAAGCCGAGAACCTAATAGAGAAAGAGAGATGGCCAGGCACCATACAAGTTCATAAGACGAATGATTGCTGTGAGATAGTAAGGTATGGGAGTGAACGAAGTGCGCGGGAACGGAGTGGAGTGTAATAAGAAACAGAGGATCGTTCGCTTTCCAAGAACGCTCACCCACGCTTGGTTGGCAAGGTGAGCCATCCAATGCTATATATAGCAACATCAAGGAGCCCACAGATCGAAGAAGGGGCAAAAGATGACCCGTATCCATTCTGGGAAAACCAGCAATACTCCTCAACATCTGACCTCGACTCCCACCGTTGTCAAAGGGTCGAACCAAACCAGAACCCGGTCCTATGGAATGCCAACCCTATACATACATGTTACGTGCTCGGTGATGTGGGAATATGTAGACTTTCCAGACAGTCAGTTCGAGGGTGTTATATCGGAGAAAATAACTATAAATACCTTTTCCGTTTCGCCTTTGTCATCTCTTTGCGCAGTGCCGGTCCATCGAGCGGTTTCAGCAACTCGAATGCACAAAGCAGATCATCGGAGACACTGAATAGACGCCCGGTCACGTTGAGAAATGAAGGAAAATTACATGAATTCATACCTCATACAAGCCCCATAATTATCAAATTCTGCATATGACATTAGCTGAGAAGCGAGGCTAAGAATAGATGCTAAATTACACACCTCCACAGTAGTTTGGTGCGCTGAATACGGTCACTAAGGTCCTGTCGTTCCAAAATTCGTATCCGTCCTCGACAACCATGTGTGCTCGACAGATCAAATCCATGTCGTATCGACCTAAGAAGTCGTTGATAATGGCCTTTCCGAAACAGAAGCTGACCCCTCGTTCATTGTCTTCCCACTCAAGTGCGGTGTCAGAGGGATCCGACCATAGCAGATCATTCAGCAAACCATAGTCGGGTACATCAGTGGGTCGTTGGATTCGCCGAATATCCTCCATTGAATTTAGGGATGGTGAAAGTCCACCGTGCACACAAAATATTTTGGATGCAACGATGGCTGCTATCGGAAGACAGTTGAAAACGTCGATGAAAGTTTTCCAAACTTTGATGTTACATCGTCGTTTGCATTCGTCATAGAAACCGTAGACTAGATGTGATGAAAAAAATATGAATAACCGAAGTGAGCTGATAAATATAACAGAAGCATCGTCACCTCTTGTCACATTGGCGCATTCGTGATTCCCTCGTAATAGAAAGAAATTCTCCGGATACTTTACTTTATAGCAGAGAAGCAACAAAATGGTTTCCAGACTCTGCTTGCCTCTATCGACATAATCACCAAGGAATAAGTAATTCGCTGTCGGCGGAAATCCACACATCTCGAATAACCGGATAAGGTCCGAGTACTGGCCGTGGACATCGCCTACAATTTTCACTGGAGGAGACAGTTCAATGAGTGTGGGTTGGTTGAGGAATACCTCTCGAGCCGCCAAGCAGATAGCTGTGATTTCCGCATTCTTCAGACAGACAGACTTGCTAACTTTGCCCGTATATCCGACGTCCAGAAGCCGTTGAATCATGTCATCAATATCCATAGACTTAAGCTTTATATTAGAGTCGTTGAAGGAAGTGCCTGGGGCCGCTAAGCCTGGAAGGGTGGACGTAGCTGTGGTCGGATTGGATAGAATAGTGTGGGTGGCAGGTATATCTAGAGGCGTAGGTAAATCAGGACGTCCACGAGGAGATGGCGAGCTGGAAATTGAGGAGGGATCTGTGGATGAACCTGGTGACATTGGATCTACAGGTGTTGAGGAAAGAGAGTGTGAAGAAGTACCGTTCACTGAATGGATGGCAGACGATTCGCCTTGCTCGCCTTCGGGAGGTGATACCGCGATCGCTGGACCATTTGTGCCAAAATCACCTACTTCATCTGCATCGTGGCGGTTTGTACCGTTCGCGTCAGCCAGGGAGCGACCTTGATTTGGACTTGAACCCTTGGAGATACTTCCCTGCGGAGTTGGGACGTCCGAAGAGTTGGCAATACTCTGATTGTCATCTACAATGCCTAATGTGGTATGTCCGTCCTTGTCCTTGTCCTTTCCGGCCTTTTTGGCTTTCTTAGAAGGTTGATTGCCCATGCCAGGCGCAGGGGAATGGGACCGCGTAAAGCGAGCGAACAGGGAAGTGAGAGGCGCCACTTTGAAACACCTATGAGAAAGTAAGGAGCGAAAGATGAAAAAGTCGAGCAATAGAGAGAGGATACGAAGAGAGGTGGTGGACGAGAGCAAGCAGTGGTCTCCAAACACGAAGGTCAGATCGTATTGACGCGCCGAACGGTGGGTCCTTGTGGACTACATTCGGCAAACCCAACAGTTTGTATGTAATTGATATGGCGTCTCAATTGACACTCGTCACACAGCGGATATGCTTTGCGAATATTCATTTATCATAGAGCACATAGCATAATGAACATGCAAGGTAAAGGGGAGGAGCAGAAGGCGTCTACTACAAATTCATAGCTCCTCAGAACTTCCCGAATGTTTTGGTCGCAGCCTTGCTCTTTGATACTCGTAGAACATTAAAACGAACAGTTTTGGATAACGGCCGGCATTGGCCTATATGTTTGAGTTCATAAGAGAAAATAAAATGTACCAGCAAAATTACATACCAACGGTGACGAGATCTCCGAGCTCAACGCGGAAAGCTGGGGAGATGTGGGCGGCGAGGTTCTTATGCCTCTTTTCGTAACGGTCTGAGCGAGATAAGATTTCCTGTTCAGATACATGATGAAAGTACATACTGTATTTGGGGATGTAGTGGAGGTAGTCTCTCCGGATGATGATTGTGCGTGTCATCTTTGTGGAGACGACCTTGCCAGTAAGAATACGACCGCGGATAGAAATGTCACCAGTGAAAGGGCATTTCTTGTCTGAAAGTTTGATCTAAGTAAAGCTTTGACTGCAGGAGGAAGTTGACGCACCAATGTAAGTCCCGTTAATGGCCTCTGTGGGGGTCTTAAAACCAAGACCAACATCCTTATACCATCGCCTTTCCTTGGTAGCGACTTTACGACCACCTGTAATGAGGGTTAATGAAAAAAGAATCGAAAATAAGATATGGGAGTGGTCAACTCACCACGGGCCTTCGCGTTTTGGAACAAGTGTTGCTTTTGGAACGCCTTTTCGATCTAGATGGCAACGACAGACATTAGAAAGCAATCGATGACAATGCAGACAAATTGACTTGCTTGTTCGGCCATGGCGAGCAGGAAAGTGGCTGTCTTGAGGTGTACGGAAGGTTTTGAAAATAACCCAAAAACTGTACATGTGCTTCCGGAAGGTCGGCGAACTAAGCTTCGGCGTTTGCCACGGTGAGAACTCTAGTGGTATTGATATAATTAAATACTTGTCTTTAGACATGTAGCAGTATAAGATGCTATTCTAGACTGTGAACAAGTACAGTTCTATTCATCCAAGAATTTACTTCCACAATCTTACCAGTTGATTCAAGCAAATATATATGACCTGAGTTAACTTCACCCAGATCTCAACTAAACTTTAGTTGTATTAACAAAATGTCCTATGCACGATCTCTTGTATACTTTATTCAGGATGATATATCAATACATAAATATATAACTGTTTCAACTTTCCGACCGAGTCCTATTAATGCGGGCTTGAAGAAAAAAGACGCTGAGACTTCGTGCATTCCTACATGCTCGCCCAACCTTTCTGCGGATGATATTGTATGGAGCGTTCTCGTCCATCTTGAATAACTACGCAAGAACAGCACAACTCGGTCTTGCAAAAAGTTCGACACTCGTCGGAATGGGACGCCAACAGACGCTTGTGAGTGACAGATTTAGGGCACGCTCTCAATCAGACTCCTACAGCGAAACCGTTAACATTCCTTCCAGGGCAAATTCTTCACAATGGCTCCTAGTAGTAAACCAGCGCCACCTCAACAAGCAAGTTTAAAAGAAATGTGGGGTTCCAGTGGCAAAGGCAAAAAATCGGCGATGGAAAATACAAACTTGAATAAGGAACAAGGGACACGGAAAACAAGTGTAGGTGTAGAAGACGATGAGAGGAATATAGATGGTAAGTCTTTTGCTGTATTTGAACCTATGTTCACGCGTACTAGTACCTGCCTCCAAGCGCAAGCAGCAGCCTGAAAGCATGTCTGAACAATGTGAGCCCAAATAACCACGCGTTGCACGCGTCATTAATGCCTTAATACGTTCAAATTGAATCATATGTCCCTTCGCATCCAAAAGACGCGCTAAAATTGAAGAAACGTCGCGTCGTTGACTCGGATGAAGAAGATACACCAGCATGTATGTCCTACTAATTTCATCTGTTCAATAATATCTGTTAATGTACTCTGTTAGTAAGTTCGAGAGTATCTAAATCCTCAACCAAGGCAGCTTCACCTAAATCTAAGGGGAGGGATGCTGGTGCAGCTACTAGCTCTCCGCCACCTGAGAAGGAAACGGAAGGCCAACAAAGTGCGTTCGAGTCAGATGGAGAAGAAGAGATGAGTGAAGACGATGTTGCGGGAGGTACCAGTAGCGCTGTGGCGAACAAAACGTAAGTACCCTCTTACATCCGTGTACATACCATGCTCATGTCCCTGTATAGTGCCGAATGGGCTTTATCACGAATAGATGAAGTTGATATTAATGGCGGATGGAAGAAAGGATCCTCGTAAATAATATATCCTGTTTAATGTTAGCATGTTAGCAAGCTCACCAACAAATCCATAACAGGGTTCCGTATGCGGCTTTGGCTCATACTTTTTCTCTCATAGAGGGGACAACCAAACGTCTTGAAAAAACCGCCTATTTAACCTCCTTCCTCCTCCTAGTCATCCGACGCAGTGCCCCCGGTGACACAGAATCGTTGTTGCACGTCGTATATCTCTGTATAAACCGAGTGCGTACACTTCAGTTACTTCATACGATTTATCATTGACCACGTGCATTCAACGATAGCTAAGTCCGGACTACGTTGGTATTGAACTCGGTATCGGCGAAAGCCTTTTGATTAAAGCAATCAGCGAATCTACTGGAAGGAGCAGTGCTACCGTCAAGGCGGATTTAAAGAAGGAAGGTGATCTAGGGTTAGTAGCACAGGTTCGCATCAAGACAACATCAGTGATGTTATCCCGACTGATAATTTATTGTAGAATTCAAAGAACAACCAACGGACGCTTTTCAAACCCAAGCCGCTCACTGTACCTTCAGTTTTCAAAAGTCTGAAAGAGATCGCTTTAAGTTCCGGGCATTCAGTATGACAAGCGCACTAGTGTTCGAAAGCTCATACTGATTCAGATTCCAGTCACAAGCAAAGAAAGTAGGCATCATCACCAAACTTCTTGCAGGGTGTCAAGGTTCCGAGGCAAAGTACATCATTCGCAGTCTAGAAGGCAAGCTTCGTATTGGCAATGCTGAAAGATCCGTTGTGGTCGCTGTAGCACACGCCGTGGTGCTCGCTGAAAAGGAACAGGGTATATCTGTTCATTAAGCTCATGACATTCTGATTCAATTTTTTGGTGTAGATTCGAAGAAATGGAACAAGGAGAAACTTGCGAGTAGACTTGAAGAGGGTGCTGAGGCTCTGAAATCCGTGTACAGGTGCACCGAAAGCATCTTACTTTGATATTCTGTAACGTATTCACCTCGTCATAGTGAGTTGCCATCGTACGATCTCGTTATTCCAGCATTGCTGGAGGTGGGTATCGATGGTCTTAGGCAGAGGTGCTCTCTCACAGCTGGTGCGTATTCCCCCCATCTCCTTCGCGCTAGTTAAGCTGTCTCCCACTTTCAGGCGTACCATTAAAGCCTATGCTTGCGAAACCCACTAAAGCGATCGGTGAAGTGCTCGATCGGTTTGAAAATAAGCGGTTTACTTGCGAATACAAGTACGACGGCGAACGCGCACAGGTAAGTCCAGTCCAGTCTGCGCCGGTTAGATCTGAACCCTCGCATCGCGTCGCTTCAGGTACACAAGTTGCCAAATGGTAATCTAGCAGTCTTTAGTCGCAATTCAGAAGACATGAGTAAGAAGTATCCTGATTTGGTGGAACAAATTCCTCGCGTGAATATCCTCTGGTCTCAAATCTTGTTTTACTCATCTGAGCGATAATTAGTGCATCAAGGAGAACGTCAGCTCATTTGTATTGGATGCGGAAGCTGTAGCCATTGAGCGATCAACAGGAAAGCTCCTTCCTTTCCAAGAATTGTCGAGACGGAAACGGAAGGATGTTAAAGTTGAGGATATAGAAGTTAAAGTTTGCTTATTCGCGTTTGATCTTTTATTTTTAAATGGCGAGGTCCGTACATGTCATTGTTGAGCAGCCACAAGATCTAATTCAAATTCTATATAGCCATTGTTGCAAAAATCACTTGTAGAGCGTCGCAAAATGCTACGAGAGCATTTCCAACCTGTTGATGGTGAATTCCAATTCGCTAAATCTTCGGATGGCGAGACAATCGAGGAAATCCAACTATTCTTAGAAGAGAGTGTTAAAGATGGATGTGAAGGTTTGATGGTCAAGATGCTAGAGTCGAACGCCAGTTTCTATGAACCTAGTCGAAGGAGTGTCAACTGGTTAAAGGTATGGTGATTTAATATATGGCTTTATTCGTGATGACTGACAGGTGCCATAGATCAAAAAAGACTACTTGGCTGGCGTCGGAGACTCCTTGGACTTAGTCGTTGTTGGAGGGTACTATGGAAAGGGCAAACGAACAAACGTATACGGCGCATTCCTACTAGCATGCTATGATACGGACTCAGAGGAATACCAAACAATATGCAAGATTGGTACTGGCTTCTCCGAAGAGATGCTGCAGACCCATTACGACAGCCTTAAACCTCTAGAACAGCAACAGCCACGGGGTGACATAAAGGTCGGAGGTGCTAAGCCAGACATCTGGTTTGAACCGAAAATCGTTTGGGAAGTGCTTACTGCGGATTTAAGTTTGAGCCCGGTCTATACCGCTGCTCAAGGCTTGGTTAGTTGACGCATGCTATGCCCATGGTCAAAACTAATTAAATGTAGATCGAAGATCGAGGCATATCGCTTCGTTTTCCAAGGTTCATTCGTATCCGTGACGACAAAGGCGAGGACGATGCCACAGGACCGGAACAGGTTCGTGTTGACGTGTCTGTGTATAAAACCTACTAAGCCACTCTTTATAGATTGCTGAGATGTACGAGCGGCAGGCCCTAACGCAGAAGGGTGGCAAGAAGAAGAAAGGTGCTGATGCTGATGACGGATTTTGGTGATGATCCTTCGTAGTAATGTTCCTTTCATGACTTGGGTTGAAGAAAATCTGCGCTGTGTATTTGTATTTTTTGGTATTTCTCTTAAATAGAAACCAATATCCAAACCCTTGTACACTAACTGTTCTACGGTCGGCCTATATGGTGTTCCCCGTGAATGATAGATGCACAGAATTTAATCTATTGTCATGCTGGTGTAGGCTCTTCTTTTGGCTCTCCCTTAGCAACGGTCTCCAATCGCTTCTCACGTCCCCCAAAGTGCCAATAGTTCAAGAATCTGAGGTCCTGCACACCTTGCGCTGTTGCGTTGGCCGCATGGCATGCGAAAAGCAGATAGTTCCGAGGTTGTACCCGCCACGCTGATATTTGTGTTAGTCTTTAGGTCAATTTCACTGTAATGCGTGGCACCACGAACCGAAACGCATGAAAACCGTTCTATGGAGAGTCAGACTGTGACCTGACAAATGCGATTGATACTAGACTCACGAGTAACAAAGCAGGGTGGTGGTCATTGTTCCAGAGATGATCTCCTCATCTTTCTTGAGGTCAGCAAGAGCAGCCAACGGTAATCCCCAATTGGCGACCTGTTGTTGGCCATATTAGCCACAATTGCCCCATAACCCAGCCTTTTTCACGAACCGGTCCCCAGAAATGAGTACCTAGATAATTGCATATTAGTAAATTCACAGGACAAAAAACAGTTGACGCACTGAAAAAATACTCTCGGGCGGCGGGGCTTTTCAGCCAGTGCACGAACGTTGAGGCCATTCAAAGTCAAAATTACTTAAAAACGCTTGACTGAGAGATGATGCTAACCCAGAGATCTGGTGATATTACGTAAGCCTGATGGTGTGAACTTTTGCAGTGCTACGTGCAAGTGAAATATCCTGATCATGAGTAAGAATGCATGTTATTCTACATTACTATTATATAGAAATCACAATAGAAATTGCTATGTATTAAATATGACGTGAGGAAATAACATTTTAGATTGCGATGCGCTCCCTTAATTTGTCCTGACAGACTCCCGTCCTTCAACCCGCAGTCTTCCTACAGGAAGATACAGCATTAATGAACTCCGGAGAATTTTGACTATCACAGGGATTGTTTCCCAAGCCCAAGGAAAGACGCAATAACGAGATGTAGAGATGCCAGCGGTCGAACCGAGCCCAAAGGTATCGAGGCGCATACTACGCATGCATTCCAGGGATGAAAGTAGGAAGGTCCTCGAAGTTTGATACCGCGAAAATGCTTCGCGCCTGGGACCCGGTGGTAGCCCATGATGGCTAGGTTTCAGGTCTTGTTCAGAGCGAAAGACACACTTTGGCAGCCATGATACCTGAATGACAAGATGAAATACTGTAAACCATGCTTGCCTTGTCAAACTGCAGTAGCCAGCGGCGATGGGGAACTTTAGTGATGGCGCTCCCAACAATAATGCTAGAAAATACAGCCGTTTTAGAAGTAAACCCGGTCAGATAGAACATCAAAGCGAAACTTGGATGATCTGGCCGCCGGAAATAAAACAAAGTATAGAATCCGAAAGTTGATGACATCAATACATGGCGTTCCCAAAGCCCTCTCTACAGCACTCCTGCCGCCACTCTCCCTGGAATACTGTTGGGGAGCGGGGAGGAGGCAGGAAGGAAAGGAGGCGGTGAGTTTTGTAGAACGCAGGCAACAAATGGGATGGTGGTGGCACGTAGTGCCACCATTGGAGAACTCCACCAGGTCAAAACCTAACACAATATCTGATATGCATATTACGAAGAGACGTCGCTCACCGTGAGCTTTATGGATGAAATCAAGCGTCAAGTTCTCGCAGGTTTCACCCCCGTGTCATTTGAAACCGACACCCCTAGGAGAAGCTATACCCACTCGACGCCGAGCAACCTCACTTGGCAGAAATAAAGATGCCAAACCTCGAGCGCACACATCGAACCTGACATGTATCGAGAGAGGGACATCCAGGGAATCGTCGTCTACATAGTTTTGCTATGGAATAATTAAATTGGCATTAAACCTACCCCTGCATGGCTTTCTACTAGTAAAGGAGTCCTCTTAGATCTGAGAGCCTTTCGAAAAACTTAGTTTACTGTAGATGGAATCTTCGGTATGCTTAATAGACTTAATTGTGACACCCCCTCCCCAACACGATTCCCTTTAGTTCACCAGTGCCCGTAAGACTGCAACACATTAGTCTTTAGCCTTTGACAGCCGAATACGCACATGATCTACTACATAGTAAGAGACCTTGATCCAAGGAGAATCCTGCATGTGGAATATTAGGTACAAGGGAAGCAAATGACTACACAATGTTCAATGAGTAAAAGAAACACCAAGTGAGCGCAACTGAATGAAAGTATTCGGCTGTCGGGAGGTTGGGATAAGGTGAAGATTACTTCGGCCGTGTGGATACCCAAATCAGTCGGCAGATAACGTGCTTCACATACTTGGGTGCGGTTTTTCCGTCAACGTCGTCGTCGTAATCGGTCTCGTACCGTACCCCAGCATGTCCCTTAAATCTTCCCGGTCGTTGTCCTCACTGATTGGAGAAAGGCCTGCCCCACCGGCTATAATCCACCCTGTGGCAGCACGAGTCGCCGGGTCTGTAATGTAAATATCAGGGCTAGGAACACTGAATGGCCGTGATCTTGAATTCAACGGAGGAGAGTCGTGGCTATCAGTTACGGGCATTTCATAAAATGGATCAATGGGGTCAACAGGAGATGTCAGAGTCGCAGAACGGGGAAACCTGTTCCAACTGCTTCGTGCAACTCCCGTTATACCCAGGGCCTGATAATCGTTTATAAGCGGGGTAAACTCTCCCTCGTCGGGATCCTCTGGGAGTGTATCCTCAAGCTCTGGGAGTGTACTCTGGTGACTGACCTCGGTCTCACGAGTATGTCTTTGAAGGTTACTTTGTCGCATAGAATGATTTGGATCAGCCCCAATGCCTTCCTCCTCATCTGAATCCTGGGTAGGGAGAGGGTTTGATCCTTGCCCTGGAATTCGACCACGGACGCGACGAATACGCGTGAGCACCAGTCCACCGACTGCTAAGGCTACAAGGACAACTCCGACCGTAGTAAATGTTCCCGCCACCGTGGCTGGTTTGTCAAAAAAACTGTCCATTTCGTGAGTACAGGAATAAATTTTTTTTTGGGGAACTTAAATTAGTACTTACCCTGTAGGCGGTAGCGCTGGGCTCACGGCTGAAGGAGTCGAACCACTGGAAATAGAGGTAATGGAAATTGCGCTTCCCAAAGGCTCCGTAGAGGATGGTCTTTCTTGGGTACTTGGGGTGGCTGAAACAACGAATGTCGATGTTCTTCAACATTTATCAGTAAAAAAGGGGGGATTTGACTATTGGAAAACGAACTGTGGCAAGGTACTCGAAGTGCTGGGATATGCCACTCTATTCTCGCAGAAGTATAATGAGCGTAACAAACATATGGGTTAGTAAAGAGTATCATACGGCATAGTGGATGATGTGAAGGGAACCGAAGTGGGCGTAGCGGTGCTAAAGAACGAATTCAGGATCTGACTTTCAGAAGATTTGTTTAATTTGTTTGTGTGCTTACGATGAAGATGAAGGGTGTACGATCTGGCTACTCATGCCGGGGGACTGTGATCTGAGGAATAGATGTCAATTATATCGAGTTTTGGTCAGGGCATGTTCGGTTCGGAGTGGGGGGGGAGAGCTGGGGAGGAATAAAATGACTCTTACACTGTCGAAGGCTGTGATGGTAAGGCAAGTGAACTGGAGAAAACGTTTACCAAAGCTGACTTTGAGAAATGATTTAGGAATTTACCTTGGGGTGGTTGATCGAACTGAAGACACGGTAGTTGTGGCTGGCTGAGTTGATGTCTGTGAGGTAGGTCGCACATTGCTTGATGCTGAAGACACTGGATTTGGATATGTAACCGACTGGGTGACGACAGTAGAATGAAATCCGCCGCTGGATACCTGTGATATACTGGCAGGAAAGTTTATAGATGATTGCACAGCCGTGGAAGGAGGGGGAAAAACTGAGCTAGATATCTGTGATATACTGGTAGGGAAGTTTATAGATGATTGCACAGACGTGGAAGGCGGGGGAAGAGCTGAGCTAGATATCTGTGATATACTGGTAGGGAAGTTTATAGATGATTGCACAGCCGTGGAAGGCGGGGGAAAAACTGAGCTAAGTGATGGTGTTGATAGGGGAGGTATATCGGAAAGAGTGAATGATGAAATAATGGCGGGGCTTGATAGGATCGGCGGCGAAGATGGGTTAGGTACTTGACTTGTAAGGGAATTGAAGTTCCCAACTTCACCCGATGTGACTGAACCAATAACTGAGCTTAAGACAGGTGCCCCATCCGTCAGGGACGGCGGATCACTCGAGTGGGAGCTAACAATCGATTCCACAGTTGTCAGAATCGAATTGACTTTGGAGGGTAATGTGGATACCACCGAAGGTAAGGCTTGACCAACTGAATCGATTTTAGAAGTCAATGGTGGAAGATTCAGATCGTCGTTCGTACTGGTAGGGGGGTTTGACGGATTAAGGTTTCGGTTGGGATGACCTTGACCTGGTGCGTCTGCCACTGGACTTGGCACGTCCCCGAGCAGACCTCGGGACGCAACTGCATTTCGACGAACAGTGAGTGAATGCGTTGTCATGATTAATGGCTACAAAGAGCCTATATTTTCATAAAGACGATTAGGTATAAGTTAGAAACCCCAGTACGACTAAGGACATTTAAGTAAAAAAGCATGAAATGGATGATACAGGTTACTTACGTGGGTTCGACAGACGATGCAGACCGCAGAAAAAGAGACGAGTCTAAAAACAAGTTCAGTGATCTAAGGGAGAATATTTATTAAAAAGAAGATAAAAAGTTAGTGGGTTAAAAGAGACTGCTAGGCGCCACGAGCGTGAAGTGACAAGGGCAGGACTCAAAGACGGCGATGAAGAGGGAAGGGGGGGGGGGCATCAAATGGCACTGCGGTGGTCTGAAGATAGGCATTCGTCTTGATCACAAGAGCAGATTCCCAACAAGTCCCACGGAGACACTTTGACAGATGTGACACTGCCTCTCAGCTTTATCCACACCTCCTATATGCGTTTGGCCA
This sequence comes from Hysterangium stoloniferum, assembly GCA_015178975.1. NCBI lineage: Eukaryota > Fungi > Basidiomycota > Agaricomycetes > Hysterangiales > Hysterangiaceae > Hysterangium > Hysterangium stoloniferum. The sequence goes on from WHVD01000013.1 coordinate 192,311, forward strand.
CTTGATCATGATCAAATATACATCATCGTCGGAGATATACGCCTGAGAAAGAGGTGCTATCCCTGAGGCCTCAACGTCGGTATCACCTCAGTCCAAGAGAATCACACTAGAAATCGCGAGTATATTGCAAAGACAATTGGCAGGCATTGATGATGATAATGAGTTTTTAATTGAGCGATTCAAAATTTAAAAGGTGCACTTTCTATCACCGATCGTCAGTAGGGCATGGGCTACTCATTGGCACGAAGCTGGGCAGCCTGGGCAGAAATTCGACAGCGATCATCACTTCGAACCACGCTTCTGGCGTCACCTCACGTGATCATGTCCGAATTCAACCTGAAAAAAAAGAAAAGATTCACATGAAAAAACCCAAAACCCAGCTAGCTTTCTAAATGCTGGGTTACATGGTACTGAGTGTCGTTTAGACCTTGCCTGAGAGGCAAAGCGATCATCACACTACCGACATTTATTATTGATTATTGGAGCCAGAAACAACCGTCGATATTACACGCATATTTCTCTCGGAGTAGGACTGCCGGATCATTCGCAGGCCTTAATTCCGACAATAATGGTGTGTCATGTATTCTATAGTCAACGAGGTAGGCACAGTCTTCAGGTGGTAGCGCAGGAATCAGGTAAGTAGCCACGATGTCCCTTTTGCCAGGGCTGGAACGTCCGCATAATTCCAGCGTTACCATGGATAGGCGGGTAATTAAAGAGACCAGGTATTCCTGATATTGACGTAGTGTGGGAGAGTTCAGAGACGCATTGAATGGATCTACTACACACCGCGTGATCCGTGAACCAGCTAGGCAAAGGCCAGGTCGATCAGTATCTTTGCATTAGACAGTACGGTCATACAAACAATCATTGCCATATTCTGTGCCAGTGGTGTCGAAGGGCGAGATTATACATCAAACTGGAATCGGGGAGTTGAGTTCCACGGAATCCAGGGCGTGGCTTCGGAAAACTCGATTCATATTGCCAGTTAATTACGACATCGTCACATGAACAAGAAGACACTATGGCAATGACAAAGCGCATGAGCACATGCCTGAGGCTAACTGTAGCTCTAAGTTGGATTTTTTTCCCCGCAGCATTCAGTTCGAAAACGTCCGGTCGGTGAAGGAAATGCCAATCCCCGTAAATCAAACAGTGAACTTACTAGTGTCAGATCAATTCAGAATGATATTACGCCTTGATATGCAGATATATGTTGTTATGGATCCCAGAACCGGCTACTAGCATTTAAAGGTCGCATTGTTTAGTGCCTTTTTTGCCGTGACGAATGTGCGTGGTATACAAAGTATTTGAGCCTAAGGAACAAACAATCGCAAGCGTGATTTCACGGTATAGAAGAGAGATTGCCAGCAACTTAAGCGAAAAAGTTCACACTGGGGTGACGTACTTTGCCCATGGAAGATTGTGAGTCAAAGGGGAGCCCCAATTTTCAGAAGAAGAATTCATAAAAACCATGGTGAAAAGAAGGATATGGATTGGTCTCGGGAAAGGGTCTTTGTTGCACATTCCCAAAGTAATAATGGATTAACTGCGAGGTTCACCGGGGATCAATTATATGAATGCGAACTTTCAGAGCTCTGCCATCAGAACCGTAAGAATCAGGGACAAGATGAAAGTTAAGATAGCAACCATAGATTAGCCACGGAGATCGACACGGTCTGTGGATGGGAGGACAGCATTTTTTCAATACTTTCAGAAAATGTTGCCTTCGATTCCAAAAATTGTGCCAGAAGGGAAAAGAAGGTACACGTTGATACCAGTATACAGAGGTTACCCAAGGAAGCAGTATCAAGCATTGCTCATATCATGTGTTGAACCCAGTAGAGAAATGAGTCAGAGCTGGAGGTTGAACGGAAAAGTTCTGGAGGGGCGATAGCTCAAATCCAACTGTAAGGGAACAAAGGGAGTGAAGCAAGTCTTCAGCAAAAGGAAGGCTCGAATAGGAAATTTGGATAAGCAGATAGCTGGTTAAGCCAAATGACCTTTAACTTTACAAGGCCTAGATATGAAGGCCCTCAGGAGTGATGTATTGTTCTAAATAATTGGAAATAACGTCCAGAGGAAGGTATCGCGCCGTATGAGAACGGGCGAAACTGTAGGGTAAAGCCAAAGCGGGGGTGATGATCATGTTCAGCACTCAGCCTAAAGCCACGTGACTGTTTGTCACTGTGACACACTGACATCACTCACAAAGCCTTCCTCATTGGGACGATGGTTTGGATTGCAGTCCGTCGAAAGCCTTCAATCAAACTATGGGCCATAGAGTCTCGCGAGGTACCTGAACGATATCGCCTGGATATATTGCAGCCAAGGGCTTCGATATAACTCATTCCCCGCGGAGGAAAGGATGCGAGACGATTAAACGGGATAACCCCACGCGCTCGAGCAAGTTGTTTGCCGTCAGACATTAATGGGTCTCCATGCGAAATTGACAAGTCTTGGTGTGTCCGGCGAGTGTTTCCGCTCTTGTGTCGAATCAAAACCTTGTGTTCAGATAACATTGCGAATCCGATCTAGATTTCCTCAGGGTGAAATGTAGGAATTCGGTCTAAGACACCTGTCCTACAGTTTATACTTGGCCATCAATAGCAAGTAGCTTATCACCGATGTATCACTTACATTGGTTAATAGAATAGTGAGCGTTCTATTGGGAACAATACATGTGAAGCTCATATGAATATAGGACATCGGACTGCTGCCGAGTCGCATGTTATCCTGTGGTTCTGGTACATATATAAGCGCGTTTATACGCTTGTCTTCCATCAAATTGCGGATCGTCCTACGTAAATTGGCTGTGGCTCTGATTGGCGGAGTCAGGTCTGTCATAGCGTTCTTTAGGGGAGCAAAGGGCTTGATTTCTTAATATCCATGCATGGCGTAAGTCCTTCAATCATACAAACGACTTGTGTAAATTCGCCTGTAGCTAATATAAGAAAGACGTGGTAAACGGTTATTCGGAAATTATTATAAAATGACTTCATGATGGATATTCATCTGCAGAACTTTCATTCCACTCTGCGAGCTTAATGCAAAATGTATACTCTAAGAGTGGTGCTCCCATGAGGATTGTAGCGTGAATGGTCTGAAGGTTCCAGAAGCATCAAACGTTAAGTGCTACCCGCTCACCATTACATACATAGGGCATGCCACATGCTCTAGTATACACACCACGTTCTACGATAGACATTCAGGGTATTAATATCGACAAAGCACAGAAAGCACAGAATAGAAGAGCATCACAAACTAATATCACCAGTTGTTTGGTGTTACTGTCGGCTCAAATCGGAATGCAAGACCCTGTAGCCTAAGAGTGAAACACAGCGCTACTACTAGCCTCGTGTCAAAACATGAAACTGAAGCAAGACAACGCCCAATGATTTACCCTGGCACTCGATTTGATCTGAAAGAACATAGTATAGTCCGCCAGTCGTCAGTCTTTGTTCGAAAGCGGAAGACCCATTGACGGCAAAATTTCTTTCAAGTCTTTTCGAAGGAATGAAAGTCTGCTCTTGATTATGTCTATCTCATCTATGTCTCCGATGCGCTCTAGTTCGTGACGAATCCATCCTATTGTGTCTTTTCGAGCCGTGGGGTTTGGGATCGCTGAACACGCTTCAGATCCCGAGAAAACAGGGGGGGTTAAGTCAAATTAAATACCTCTTGATGCACGTATAGCTGATCTGTACAAGTTTAGTGCTTTGCTCTTCAAGATAAAGTGTTGAATTGTGAGCATGGACGACAACAAAGGACGAAGGGCGCGTGACGTGACTAGTCACTTTGCCTCCATATTCGATCGCCGCTTGGGTAGGCTGGAAGTTGCCCGCAACGTCGCCGGTCATAATCTTCCTATGGATTCTCTCCAACCTCTCACAACGCCTCAGAATCTAGATGTTACTCCACCTTCGACAAATGACTCTGAATCTCTATCCCCCGACGAAGCCGGTGATGTGTCCCAAAACCCCTCTCCAAATCCCTCCGAGCCATACTCGAAACAGCCAGACACTCCTAAGAAACCACCACGTAATCCTCGATTACTCATAACATATACACGACGAAGTCTCCTTAAGCTTTCTGCGTCATTACTTGTGCAACGGCCAGAGGGCATGCCTGTGCTGAAAGACTGGTTTGGGTAAGTAGCTTTGGAATCCTAAAGTTTATTTACAGCACAAATATTGACCACATGTCGCCGTCTTTTTTTTGCCCACAGTGATTGGAATGAACAACATGTAAACTCTCAAATCAAAAAGGATGCCAATGAGTCTAACAACGCCACCGGAAACCGAAGGTGCGCTTGCCTAACCCTTTATTTATGCGTCATATCAATTCACTTATATAATAACAGATTTGCTCGTAGAGAAGCAGAAGAAGGAGGTGCGTGCTGTGCATTATTTAATGTCTGGCACATTCCAAACTGGTTCCCTCCCCCTTTTCAGATACCAACTCACGAACTCCTTTCCGTTCAATTTCGTCCCAACCATCTCAGATGGGCAATTTCAAGCACCATTCGCTTCGTGGCGATCTAACCCGAGCTGGTGGGGAACGGGATCGTGAAAGGGATAATGATCGAGACAAAGAGGGACATGAACGTCTGCGTAGTGTACGTTGCTTTCCTCTCTGAGGCAGTAACATTCATTAACATCGCTTCAGCTCTCAGACATGTATGATCGATCTGTGAATGTAGGCACAGGAATCTCGCCTCTAATCCGTTCGCAGCGTGAACCTGCGGTACCCACATCCCTGGGGAGCGCAACAGGGTCATCTGGGCGGCTAGGAGCCAGAGAGAGAGATAAAGATCGAGAGGGGGGCAGACGCTCTGAAAACAGAGAAGGTGGTCGAAGGAAAGGTGGTGAAAGTATCGATTGGCGTCGAAGTAAGCCTGCCTCTCTAAACCAGCTACAATCGCTTACTTTATTTTTTTTACAGGTACCGAAGCAACACGTGAAGGAAAAGACGACCGTAAGAATCTGGGCTGTCCCGTCTATAAAACTAATGCCAATGGTCATGTTCATTTCAGATGGTGAACGAGACCGGAGTCCTGAGGTTCAGCGCCCCCGCCGCGACAGGAGCATGTCGCGCGAGAAATGGGCAGATCGTGGCCGCGACCGTGATGAGACCCGTCGGGAACCGAGAGCTCGTGATCGCGATCGTGAGTACCACACATCTCAACCCGCGTTTTGATTGCATGCTCACATACACTTGTAGACGATCCGAAAGACAAGGACGGTGACAAAAGTCGCGTACACGACGACGACCGTCGATCAAGGGTTCGAGACGGGGACGGCCGCATCGAGCGTGGGCCTCGTTGGGCCGACCGTGTTCGCGATGGTGAAGAGCGACGGAAGGGCCGCGATGACTCTGAAAAAGATACGAGAGAGGATCGTAGAGAACGACGAGATCGTGAGAAGGCTCGTGAACATCCTGATGCAAAACGAGACAGAGAGTTGCGCGAAGGCTGGACTATTGACGAACGGGAGGGGCGACAGGCTGTACCTGGTGGTTCCACTCGTCGTGGCCCTGGGCGTGGCGGACGACAGGGAGGTGCCGAAGACGACAGGGAGTCACGTAAGGATAGAGAACGCGAGAAAGACAAAGAACCTGCATGGATGGATGACTATGTCCCTGAACCGGGTGCGCCTAAAGCAGGGATCTTTGGCGGAAAAGTCGAGGGCATCGATGATGAGATTCAGGCATGGAAGAAGAAACAAGCTGGTGGGAAGACTATTATTCCCAATTGTGCCACGAACGTCTCTACGGAACCCTCACCTCCTGAAGACTCCACCTTGCCGTCTCTGGGAGGACAACCATCTGCCACTCTGCCGCCAAACGAAGATCAAGCAAAGGCGACAGAAGCCTTCTTCTTTGGTTTAATGAAAAGTGATAGTTCTAAGCCCCATTCTCTCGCGACCACTCCTGCTAAATCTCCCGATCCTTACCAATCTGAGCCTATATCCAGTATGTTTTCCTTATACATGCCTGTCAAATATGCACCGATCAATTTTCTTTTCAGGAACAAACAAATCTCCTGCGCCTGCAATTCCGCTGGCTGCTTTGTCTGTCACGACCGTTGACCCTTCAAAAGTTGATCCAGCTGTGATCAACCATGCGCCATTCGGCGCACCCAAACTAGAGACTTCGATCTCCCCTTCACACATTTTCACCGTGCAACGCGATACTCTTCAACCAGTCAACCATCTAACTCAGGGGTCAAGCCCTGCCCCTTCCCACACACCCGCCTTCTCACCAGGACCAGGCCAATTGGGCCCCAGCGCCCTTAATGATGACCTACCTGGCAAAACAGCTTCCGCACCATTCAATCCCCCGCAGCAGTCCCGCGTACTTGCTTTTTCCCAACCTCAAGCCGCCACTGACATTCCTGCACGGAATGTTATCGGGGCTGGGCAACGTGTAATTGGTAGTCAACCTTCTCCACAACCTTTTTCACCTTCTTCTGGAAGCTTCAATCCGAATCGCATGCAACCTTCGCCACGTGTCCCCGACCCAACAATTAATACCCATACCAATACCCCTCACACAGCGTCGCTTACTGACCAGGCGACTCAGCGCATCCAGGCAGCAGAAAACATGCATCAACGGACCATGTTCTCGCCTTTCGACTCCAGTGCTGGGTCAGGATCTACACCCTTCTCGCCTGCCGACACTCGTTCCAGCGGTGGCGATGGTATCCTTTCTCCCGAGCGGGACCCACGTCTTAGTCCACAGACGCTGCTCAGTCCTGGTGGATACGATGGCGGCCATAACTCTGGCTCATCGTATGCTTCTGGAAGAGGGAGCAGGTTCGCGAAGTTCTGGGATGGGAAGACTAAAGAGGCAGCCGCGGCGGGATTAATGCAAGCACAGCAGGCGGCTGGGCTAATGCAGCAGCAGCAGCAACAACAGCAACAGCAGCAGCAGCAACAGCAACAGCAGCAGCAGCAGCAGCAGCAACAGCAGCAGCAGCAGCAGCAGCAACCGCAACCGCAACCGCAGCACCAGCAACTACAACAGCACCAGCAGCAACCTGCCAGGCAATCTGTGTCGCCTTCTACTCAAGGTTCGCGACAGCCCGAACATGTTGGCGTCAATGGCTACCCTAGTAATTTACCATCCGATAACATCCAAGACATGCTTGCCATGCTGCAGAGTACCCAGGTTAGTATCTGAATGATATTATAAAAAAAACTACTAAAACTATTATACAGGCCGCACGCCTCAACCCTCCAGGCGGCATGCACCGACAACACCCAGCCCACTTGCAGGCTCTCCATGAACAACAAATCCCTCATCACCAGCCACAGCCTCAACATCACTTTTCGAATGCCAATAGCTTGTTGGATAACCACCAGTTCGAAAATAGGCCGTTTGTACCTGATGGGATGGTTCCCGGACTCCGCCCAGCCCGTACTAGGGAGGCGCCACTATATAGCGGAGATGCCCTGGAGGATACGACGTTCACAGTCCAACAACGAATTCCGCCTGGTCTTCAACAGCCATTCGAGCGCGCTAGCTTACCGCAGTTGTATACTAACCAGGCTCCAGGGGCGGGTCTTGGTCCTGGTGGGATGCTAGGCAACCGTAACTTGCAGCCTCCGTTCCGCGCCGAACCGTCCCCGCTTGGTGGTGCACCCAACACACTTCAGAGACTTCCCCCTGGTCTCGCGAACCTTGGCGGACGTCCCCCTCATGATCCGAACGGATTCGCTGGTGGTCTTGCGGGTATGGGGATGGGAATGCAATTCAATGGATTCGCAGTTGGGGGAGGGGGAGGGGCGGGTTTTGCAGGGTTGGGACCAGCGCCTCAACAACGAGGGCCGCTTCCAATGCAACCTTTGCTCAACAATCTCAACGTTGGGGCATCAGGACATGCCGACTTTACAGTGCAGCACCATCATGGCGTGCGGGGGCCACCCCCTGCGGGGATGCGGGGCGGGTTTGGACCTGGTGTTCCGATGCAAGGACCGTTGAGTATGCGCCAGCAGCCTCCCGGACCGCCTATGTTGCCTCAGATGATGCCTCCCCATATGCAGCATCAGCAACAGCAGCAGCAGCAGCAGCAGCAGCCTGGTTTGCACGGTGTACACGGCGGGAGTCAGAGCCAGAATGACCAACTTCTTTCGATGTTGATGGGAGGGCTTGGACCAAGAGAATAGAGAGTAGAGAGAGTGCGGGGGAGCTTGTTTTCTCTGTTTTATAGTCACAATTTGATTCATTCATTCGTTCATTCGGTTACTTTTTTTTTTCCCTATGTTCTACAAGTCTTTTTTTTGTTCGTTATTTACATTCTCGTATGCAGGCTGATGATAATGACAAGAAAGCGTGGGTGCAATCGATTGTGTGGCTTTTTGCTGTTTCGCGATGTAAACGTTTGAATTATGTGAAGCGCCGGATAAGTAGTTTACTGTGGAATATTTCCTTTTGCAGAAAAATTTTGGGCGGCTGTCTATCTTCGAATCTGATAACCTCGGAGTGACGTAATCAGGGCTTGTGAGGCTTCCAGAGACCACTGTGCGAGCCGTATTTATTTCGGTATGTAAGCTTGCAGATACCATCAGTGCCAATCGAACGTATGTATATACTATATATTGTATGCGTTGACGTGCATATACAGCGAGATACCGCCCAGACCACGTTTTACATCAGCGAGATGCGAACTATACGGAGGCCCGTATATCGGAGACAATAACGAGCAGGGTCCGCCATGGACATGAATTGTGGCCCACTCGCATTGTTGTGCTTTTGCTGGTCACAATAAACGATGGCTTGTGTCTGAGACGCACAGCTATGGAGATCGATGAGGACAATGTGACCCCGTATATTTATATCGATGGAGAGCCATATGTGGCATCGATGATTGCACCGGCGGCGGGCATCGAGTTTGAATGGCATTTCTTGGATGAAGATCAAGATAAATGCGTTACGCGTACACAAGCTGCCTTGAGGCACTAATGAGATATCTTATAATGAGAAGTGATTCGTGGTGGAAGCGGGCCTCGAGGCATCAAGCTAAATCAGTATATCTTGTCAGACTTGCTCTGCGCCCTCACGTTTCCCCTTTCCCTCTCTTCTCCACCTTCAAGCACCTCTCCCTCGTCCCCGACGTGCCCCGTGCAACGTTCTTGGGCGCATTTTCCGTAAATTTTTCAAAAAAGACCACACTCTCTTTACTCTCTGCTAATTTCCTATATTTCTTTTGTCTCTCGGCTCCGTTCCTGCTCTGAATTGGATTGTTCCTCCCCAAGTGAGTCTCTTTTTTTATCGCGAAATTTTCAAGCCTGTATGCAATACGAGATTGTGACAGTCGTCGAGGGTGAACGCCCGGTAATTTGTGCTGATATATTTAGTAATAGTAGGGTCGTCTGCCCTCGTTTCTTTTTTCTGCGGTCATATTGATTTGATGGTCGCTCCCTCCCTCGTCCCTGTTCACATTTTATTAATTATTATTTTATTTTATTATTAATTATTATCTATTTCAATTATTTTTCTTATCTCCACATCCGGCTCTAAGGCCTGGCGTCTATTCTCCCCTCTGGTTCAATTACTCTTCCTTGTTCCTCCTTCTTATACCATCGACTTGACAGGGAAAGCACTCGCTGCTCACCTCTCCCCTCGTCCTCGCCGTGGTAGACGTTGTTGAAGCCTTTATTATCCTATTTGCTGTTTGTTTTATTACCCTTTACGCCCTTCTTACACGACCCATCTCCAGATCTGCAACTATTAGAGGCTTCGTCCTCTGTGAATGCATCTTGTGGTCAGTCGCGTTTACGAGCGTCTTACGCATCTTCTTCTCCACCCCCCCCTCCATCCTTATATTTCTCGTCCTTTTCCTCTTCTTTCTGTACCTCTTCCTCATGTCTTTTCTCTCTATTTCTCCTGTACCACAAGCTGACATCTTCCACAGACCAACACTTACCTATCTAGACATGAAGGACGTATCCAATACCACCTCAACAAAGGCAGCTCGTCTATCCATCTATCCCAAGAAACGTCCTTCACCCACCGTGCGCGACGGCGGCGTAGCAAAGGCCCGCAGATCGCCAGTTCCTGGCCTGCTTGGCTCCGCCTTTCGTCGAACACCAGGTGCTCCAGAACTCAAACGAGCCCGCGAATCCCAGTTCCTCTCACAGGTCAGGGATACGCGTCTGCTCGAGGAGGAGTATCGGTATGATGTCTTGAGGTACATGCACGACATGGAGGTGAGTTCATACGCGTCAGACGCGTTAATTTCTCCTCGCTGACATCCCCTGAGCAATGCACCATGTCCTCCGCCACCTCGATGGATCAGCAGCCAGAGATTCGATGGCATATGCGGCCCCAACTCGTCGATTTTCTCGTCGAGGTTCACCTCACTTTCCATCTTCGCCCCGAGACCCTTTACCTTACATTGAACATAGTTGACCGCTACGTCTCTCGCCGTGTCGTGTACAAAAAACACTATCAGCTTGTGGGATGTGCTGCTCTTTGGATCGCTGCCAAGTTTGAGGATGCAAAAGAGCGCGTGCCAACTGTGCATGATCTCGTACAGATCTGTCACAAGGCATACGACGCGTCCGCATTCATTCAAATGGAGCATCACGTCCTGCACACCATTCAATGGATTGTAGGACATCCCACTGCAGAGGCTTGGCTCCGCCTCGCGTGCTGCGAGTCTGTGGTGGAGGACACCAAGACCCAGAACGTCGCACGATTCCTGATGGAAATTACACTTTTCTACCGGGAATTTGTAAAGTATACGCCTTCCGCAATTGCCCAAGGCGCGCTCCTCTTGGCGCGCTTTACGTGCGAAAAGCAGCGCAGAGTGAGCCCTTTTAAATGATCTTATGTCTGGTCTCTCGCTGACGCGTCTTCCAGGCTTTTGAGGAAACAGATGACGCGGTGCAGATTGTGGAACTCCTAGATAATCACCTCTCGGCTCATTCGCATGAATTGTCGAACACGGTTGTAAAAAAGTATTCGTTCGCTTTCTATTCAAAGGCTTCGACCCATATCCTCCAATTTTATCTCGGGGGCCGTCGCTTTGTCCGCCAACCACTCCCTATCGTTCCCCCCATTACCCCCTTCCACGGTCACGACCTCTACAACCGTTCACCGCTCTCGTGTGTCAGCACACCGATGAGCGTGTCTACCGCTTCGTCAGAGTCAGATGACATACCGGTAACACCACCCACAACAACGCAATGCATAGGTGATCCGTTCGTGGTTCACATCTCGGGTGCCGACGACAAGGAGAACATCCTTCCTCCGTCGATGCACGCGCATATGATCCAGCACAGAGACTATTCGCCAACAAAGCACGTCTCCGACGATCATATGGGCCTATCCAATATGTTCCCTTGCGCCCCTAATGCAGTTACATTCGGCCGTCCAAAGCTGAACGAGATTAATCGCGTCGTTCCGCCAACACCCCGCGGAGCAAGCTTACACGTGTAGCCGCCACCCTTTACCTCATTTGAAACCAAAAACGCCACCCCGTTTTTCGGTCGCATGTGCATTGCTTTCCTTGCCTTCACCTGCTCACTTTGCACCATCACCGTTCGCGTTCCCATGCAAAATGTATCACCGTACAATCCACAATCAACAATCAGCAGCCAACACTCAAGAACAGCACAACACAACAGCGCACTATCGTCCCGTATCTCAATATTCGCTATCAGCAAGTTTCTTTTTCTTCAAGTACCATCATCAACATATGCATTCCGCTCCATCGTCTCTGCCTTTGGCCGTGTCGTGGACTAAAAGTCCCGAGCGTTTTCAACCGCATTGGACTTGTGTCTCTAGCCTCTCGTCTATTCTATCTGTTTCTTGTCTCACACTCATTCCCACTGTCTTATGCAATCATCTCCATATATCATCATTATCATCACTCCGCTTATACATTCCCTCATCCTCCCCCGCGGTTCGGGTTGTCGACCCCAATTACCCTCTCCTTCGATATCCCTTTTTTTATTTTATTTTATCTCCCACATCCCATCCCCCTTCTCGAGGCCGACAAGCTCTCCCCCGCGGGCTATTCATATTCTTTCGCGTTCCCCCCACCTTCACCACCACCCTCCTCCCCCGCCCTCCCCCGTATTCATTTTATCATTCTCCACACATTACATCGTACACAACACTTTTATTTTTACTTCACACCTTTTTTTTCTATTTTTCATTGTCTATTCTCATTCTCACTACACACAATTGTCTCTGTGACTACCATACCAACTCAACATGTCGAACAATACAGGGTCTAACGGACACCATCTGCCAAACCACATATGTTAGAAACTTGTGCACTCGAGTGGGAGACACTAAATCTCTGAACTGCCGAGTGTCGTCTGACGTGTTTTGAATCATGAAAACTTTGGGTGCATCGGCTGTGATGTACCCTAACGAAGAACTTGGCACGTCCCACGTCCAGTCTGACCGTAAAAGCCATTTTATTCGAACGGATAAATGAAAGAACGAAACGCGTGTGGGAACGATCGATGATCCAAAGGCGTACGCGTAGGTCCCCAAGGGCCCGGCCGTAGAAAGAGTGCACGGCACGATTATTAGCAATTGGACAGCGCCTCCGACATGAAATCATCAATGTCGTAGTAGCGAATACTTAAACGCAGAACACAGCCTATCCTGTAACCTGTCTTAACAGGAATACTAAATACAGATTGGCTTGTGTCTGGATAAATCGTTTTGCCTATTATAATGGTCTGTATAAGTGGGCCGAGTTATCAGCTGTTATCGAGGATCGGCAACGATCCACACAAGTCAATTGCAGCCAAGTAGACAGTGGTAGCTCAATACACAATACTCTGTCCTCATACACTTCGATTATTTGCACGACTCTTTTGCCTGCGCTAATACCCACAATACTCATAGGCGACTTTTTATGCCCAAGCCAATACGGCTCACATGCAAGATCGCCGTCGTGAGAGCGATGTTGGCGATCGTAGGCAGCAGCCCACACTCATCACAACTTGTCGGTTGCACCCCCCCCCCGCATTCATGATTTTTTCCCAATGGACAAATGTTCATATCCACGCTGGTCCCCCATGTCCTGGTGGATATACGTGATGTGAAATGGCTCGTAACTATTCAAGGCGAAGATGCGCTCGGATAAATGCCATCGGTATCGGATCCGATGCTTGCTTACTAAGTTCCTTGTGCAGTCGACAGGCATGTCATAACCGGGATCCCCTGGATGCAGAGTAAGTCGCCGTGGAGCCAGACATCATTGCTCGGAGGCCTCGATCTTGCGAGGGGGCCTTTTCCTCTGTGCAGTGATAGTACTGAGCACTGCAGCCCAGCAGCACCTTCACCTCGAGCTGTTGCGCGAACTGCCAGCCAACCCACCAAAATCATCTCGTGTCTTTTCTTTGGAAAACACAGTCGTATGGTTCACCGGTCGCAATTCCGGTCACCATGCTTCTGACAACACACGTGGGACGCTTCACCAGGACGCATCCCACAGCATATATGCACGAAGCCAGCGATTGGAGAGGTAATACGACACATCAGAGTCCTTGCCTGTCCATGCACGGCATGCCACGAGCTCAAATTTAAGCTGTGATATACGTGTAGGAAGGCACGTCGTTGGGACGCTTTACCATAGGCATCCCACAGAATATACGGATGTGGCCAGCGATTGGAGAGTTGATACGAAATATCAGTGTCCCCACCTGCCCGTGCACGGGACGCCCTGAGCTTAAATTAAGCTGTGATAGACGCATGGAAAACGACGTGCCTTCCCTTCGTTGTACGCGGGGTCGCATCTGTGAGTAGATCGGTGGCCATAAGCGTTGGTGGGCGGAATAAATGAGCCACTGTGATGTTCAATAAATAGTCCAGGTTTTTTGTTCCCTGGCCTTGCGATTGAGTGCTGGTGATGTTTCAGGAGCTGTGTCGCAGGCTTCGTGGCTGTAATTTCCGCGCGATAGCATACACGCAGTGAGGTAATGGGTGTCTACAGAAGACGTCAACAATGGTGCCAATTATGAACCAAAATGGTACATTTACTGTCAGGGGTAACTACGATAACTGCCTTTCCAGGAGAAAGCTCGTTAATGGTTAATGATCCGCTTATTCTGACAGGAGTGGGGGTATCATGATGTAGCCAGTGGTGCAGATGAACAAGCCTCGAGGCCAAGCTTGACATCAGTCTCAGAATGGCTTTTAGACTTGATGTGTGGCCATATTTAGTGCGTTTGGGAACACTAGGTCCACTCTTACCCTACGTCTATATATGCGCATATACCTTGTTCGATGGACGCAAATACTCGCGAATAGCAGGTAGTTTAACAGCGTCGGTTCCAACCATCACCTCAACTATAAACACCTTTCGGTATTACAATGCATGAGAAATCAATGATGGCCACCTTTTCCGAGCCTGTTGAGGTCAAAGGGAGCCGGGCGGACGATCTTTCGACGATCTGTAGTATCTTGCATTAATCACGCCGCATCACACTCGAGTAAGTTCTATATCTGACCCTGATCTTATAAAATGTGGACGAAAGGCAAGCCGGGAGATGTAGGTCATGCCTTTTTGCCCGACTGGGAACCTCCGGAGCCCACCCCGTAGTATATGCTCTCAGGGCTCCTTAAAATAGATGTGAGCATGTTTACCTTGATGTCCAGAAGATCGAGCGTCACGCACCGTTCCAGCTACAGACCATGAGCTTGCACACAAATTCAGTCCCTTCTGCTCAACGAGCACAAGGTCGCTCTAATGGTCGGAATAATAAATCGGTAATCTGCATAAAAGATAACAGATGATCGTAAATATTCTCACGGCTGATCAAATGGTTGAACCTACAGAGCCAAACAAAGGGCAGCACTGCATACGTAATGAAATAATGCGAAAATACCGTGCCATGATCCTCGATTTCCCATTTGTTGCAGCCGCTCCGCTTGGGATCCGATCAGATAAGTCTTATGGTTATATAACTTCTCGAGTTCTAGTGCATAGATGCTAAGTACTAAGTCCTTTGATACGCGTCTCAATACATGTCGCCCGTCGATTAATCCTTCATATGCTTTCTCGTAGCGCCGGGCGTTCTTGTACAGACTCAATAGTATTACCGTCCGTACGGGCTCTCGAGAAATTCTAACACGGACCGAATGGATATATATCGTCCTAAGACTTGCGAGCGTGGTATGGTATTCCCTGTCAATCTTCAGGATTGCCGATGACTGCCGTGCGTCAAAAGATAGGTACTCTGAGCACCCACTTCTGCTTAAAATAATGTCACCATCACATAGCAAGCGTTTTACCGCCACCCTTCTGTGGTACATTTAACGCCTTACAAGTATAGAATCTATTATAACACTTCAGTTTCCCAAAATCTCAGCCCAGGCGTAGATCTATACATATTGCCTTCGGGTCATACAGGATTAAGATTGCTTGGCGAGGAGGGATTGTATACACACTTGTATTGTGTATGTAGGCTCTTTCATATTGAATATACTCTGTACACATTTACCCTTGTACTTTGCGACACAAGTCCTGGTAATCCGGTTGGAATTTTAAATTGGTGCTAGGTCGAACAATCAGTCAAAAAGCCGCGTATACCGCCATGGAAACGCTGCCCTCTCTGCCGTAAGAGCTTACAGCGTAAGTCCACAATCCCTTGTTCCGAGAGTAGACATACTTTCAGACGAAGGCGCTCACTCTGTATTAAGCCGTTATTCAATCAACATTATGTATTTCTCCGAGGGCTTGCCATCACCGGCATGTATCTCGCATGGTCGTAAGCAGAGAAGCACACACGATTGGTTGGACAGGAAAGAGGGGGAGAGGTCTAGAAAATGATCTTGTAAGTTTACTGATCCTCCCAAAATGGCATGTCAAGTAGTGTCATACCTGGGTCTATGCATGCCACGGTCTATGCTGAGAGCACATGGAATACCTGTGGTCGTAGTTTCGCTTCAAGCAGCCATGCCAATTCCGCAAATTGGGAACAGCGGACAGAATTAATAACTTTTTTTTTGTGGGCCGTTCATAACGCATCCCACAGGAGATAGGGTAACTGAGGCTGTATATCCGCCGGTCGGCAGGAAAGCGCAGAACGGCGGGCTTGAAGGGAACTATTCAACGAAGCCATCTTTTCCTCTTTAGTGAATTGCACAGACCGGTATATATTTCGCAGTTTCCCCATGGCCAAGGCCATCCACGTCTACGAACTGGACATGTTCAAGATGTCCGAAGCCAGCGCGCCTTCTTGAGCTTAGGCACGGTTGCAAGGTCTTTGAATAGCGGTGGTCCATGCGAGCGATCCAGAGCAACTCTTCGGCATTTACGTCGGATCGCGTCAATGGGTGGCTCTAAGCGAGACATCTGTAGTTCTGTTGCTAGATTGAAGGGAAGTTCTCAATTTCACGTTCTGTCTACAGAGGCGTCATGAAATGGGTCGTCTTAACAAGCAGGACATGAAGCATCCCTAGTGTGATATATCAACTGCACTTGCATTCCTACGATAACTTTCTGTGTCAATAAACAGGCAACCGGGTTCTCCTTCCAAGCGACAATGCTTCGGCAGCATTCTTTAACTGATGTACCTTGCTGAAAGGAGAACTACCCCAGAAACAAATTTCAATGATCGCGATGGTCAAAGCCGATTCGCCAGCCTCATCGGATGAGACATGGCTAGAGGACTTATCCAATGATAATACCTATATAATACCCGCGTGCATTAATTATACCGTCATGGCCTGAGATATTTCCTCTTTCAGGTTCTCGATCATGATCGTTTTCGTTGGACGACCTCATATATGCAATGGTAAAGAATCATGAAGGGGAGTGTGATAGTTACAGACTCTAGGTATCTTAAAGCGACGTTGTGATCATCCTCCGCTTGGTTTTGCATCGTTGATATACAATTATACGGATCGCATGATGAACCAAGTGCCATGTCGGTGTGAGGAGACATGAGTCTACGTTTCAATAGAACGTCGTATTATTTCTATTCCAGGACCACATAAGAACCATGCATTACATTGGTGTGTTGACACTAGGCTAAATTGAACACTGACATAGTCGAACTGTTGTCTACAAATATAAATCTAGTGAGGCCGTAATCCAATTACTTGATTCTTATAGCTCACTCCAGGCTCTAGGTGGGCTTGTGCAATGAAATCACTAAAGTGCCTCTTCAAGTTCAATCCGGGTATTCATTTTTACGTAGTCTACAAGAGGCAGGCCGCATACCAAGTTAGTGCTGGCCCGTCAGAGTTTCGTGCACAAAGTGAATGAGGTCAGTAAGTCCGCAGCAAACCAGATCGCGTGCAAGCGCCATAGACAGAAGGAGGATTACGGCCTGGCGCTGGGTAGTTAAATTTCTTTTTAATTTGCCATGTCATGGAACTCCTGCCAATCTAGATCTAGGCATAAGACGTGGTCGAAGTGCTTTTAATGTGCGGCAAGGACAGCGATTAATAGCGGAGGTCAGCTTGCAGGCCAATGGTGGCAACCGCCTGAAGTCACCGTGTTGCCACTTTAGTACTCTTACACCGTGTCCTCCTACGCCACTTCAACCCTTACACTCTTCCCGTCTTATATCGTCTCCGTTTAATCGTATTCAAACGGTTATATAAGTGCTGCGGCAGTTCTTCCTCAATTCGTTCATCCTGCGACTGTTGACCTTTCCAATTATGATGCTAAGCTTCCATAGATGTGAGTGTGTTCTGCGCAGGTATATCTATGGAGTCTGGCATGAGGCTACTAGTACGATACGATCCTATTTGGCGGCAGCCTCGAAGCTCGGACAGGTCGTCTTATCCAACGTTCTCGGTCACCCTTTCCGAGCACGGTCCATAATTTACTTCTAAAAAGGAAAGAGCGCTGAACCCTGATGGGGAAGAATCTATGCTGCCGTCTCAATCAGCCATGTCGTCCGATCAAATTCTCATAATGGCGGATATCTTTCACCCCCTTCCGCTGCTACAGAGAACCTCCCGACTGCTGCAGAAATATTCCACTGAACTGTGCCCGCTGCCGTCTCTGAATACCGCGTACCGTGCCCCACCCGATCCATCTTCCCCGCGGCGACTTTCTTGGGCAGGACCGTTCTTTCCAGAATTCATTTGTTTCTTCCCCCGCTGCAGAGCCTCCCTCGTCACGAGCATAAGCTTTACAGCCCGCGGCAATAAAAACTCTAGGGCACTTTTCCTGACCATTTGGAGCAGCGTGGAATCCATCAAAAGTGCTATTCTGACTCTGCCGAATTGACACTATTCAGGCTTTTTTTGATCGAATGTTCTGTAGCACGTCCGAGATATTCATTTAATAGGATTGTTCTCTTCTTCCTCCAACTCTGCTAGCCAACCTTTGTTCTTCAGCTTTCTCATCTCTATGGCTAACAGTGACGCTGTGCGCCGTGTTCAGCAGGGTAATTGGCATTCTTGGGACTGGCCTTGAATGTAATTTCTGATGAACGCAGTGCATTTGATGTAAAATTTAATGCCATAACAATCCTTCCCTTCTGTTTTCCCATGCAATTCTAATTCTTGCTCGTATGGCGCACAGCTTACTGTGAGTTCTTTGGACCCCTCGGGCTTGCAATTTTAAGGGGTCAAAGTCTGGCGGATATTATTCGTTTAGGATCCTATGTGTAGATATGATGGTCGGTGGCTAAAAAGGTCCCATTAGGTGTTCGCCAAAGATTCTATCATGTGAAGACACTCCTAACCCTGTCAGTCAGTGTCACTGTAGCATTTGTTCCCTTCAATAATTCTACCTTCATCGCGGTAACCGTCAACGTGGCTGCTGTCCCCATCGTTGTCTTCCACATGGCAATACCTGATACGGTGACCAACCCGATACCCACCACCAATCCGTCTTGATCGCTGCAATTCTTCTCTCATTCTTAGGCTCCATTAAGCTTCTTATTCCTCACCAATTGCCTCTTTCTACACGTGGAAAGCCGTTCTACCTCAATATGGCTCAGCTATGCCAACCTGATTTGCAAAGACACATCATCTTGTTGGCCTTCCAGAATGAAAAAAAAAAAAAAAAAGTTGTCGGAATTGATGGTTATTATGTCTGAGATTGGAATATTGGTTTGTGCTGGAATAATATGGGTCTGGGTTTGTGTCTAACCTAAACGGACCTACAGTATCTGGTACTTGCTAGTTCCGATATGTCATTGAAGCATCTCTACTACACGCCACCTTAATCGAGTCCTAGTCTTGCCCACTTACGTCTACGCTCGAAACTGTGGATTTTACAAGTGAGGCTAAAGGCAGCTATTCCCCTTGATAATGTTAACGTCGAAGTAGAGTGACGTGTGTTCCGAGCACGGCCTTTTTAATGACGGGTCTGGGGTACTTGGTTGGAACGAGTAGGGTGGAGCTCTTGATACTCTTGCATGAGGTCAGATAGCATCACCATACAATGCATTTATTGCTAATTTAATTTATAGATCATGCTCAACATATCCGTCATACTCGCTTCAGAATTTTACGAGCTCTATGGCTTAGGCCCCCACTGCGAATATCTTACTGGCAAAGTGGAACTGTAAGGACTTCGATTTATCGGATTTCCATTTATCCACGCTATTCCAGATGAAAAATACAACCCCGAAAATACCATTCGAGGCCTGCCCAAGATAGCCATGGCGGACCCGGCAATAGAACAGAGATTTTAAATGCTGTGGGAGGCTATTGTGGACACTTTGAAAGGGGGTAACTGGAGCATGAATACAACTGAAGACATTGAGCGTGTGGAGGCAGCTGGGTTGTAACTCCTACATTTCAGGGAACGTAAGCCGAGAAACTCCATCGTCCCTCCTTGTTCACGCCACTGACTCCGCTTCAGCGAAAGAATGGAGTATACCAAAGCAGTCGCTGATCGCATGAACCAAATTGTTCCGCGTGGACGGGTGCGAGGCGTTGTTGAGAAGTATACGACCCTTGAAACGGACGTATTGTGGTTGGAAGTGGAAATTGATATATATACGAAGTCCGTGAGTTCAGATGGTGTCTATATTTCTTTCAATCAAGTCTTATGTATATGTTTCAGTGGGGGGAGGGCTTCGATTTTCGACAGCAGCAGCTCGCGATGAGTTAGTGCCGATGAGTTAGTGCAGCCCGTTTTGACCCCATTCCATCCTGTTGCCTCTGTGGAAGACTTGTTAAGAAGCTCACAACACGTATGACTGAGAGATGTGTCGGCCGCATATGAATGTCTTCACACACGTGGTGTGAGGATTCACTGTTGGTCAATACAATCACGATTGAAGGAAGGGCGTGGCCGGCTTGTTGACATCGAGTTGAAGACAAGGAATGCACCTGAAATCAGGATGTCGAAGTCCATTTTACTCGCTGAAGGTGACCCGTCAGTATTTATCGCTGCGGCCATCTGTTTATTTAGTTTTTCAGAATTTTCTTATCAACTGATGAACGTACTACAGAGGGGATTGGATACCTCCGCGACTACTCAGCAGTGATTTATGACCTGCTAACGATCGAGGATAGGCAAGCCCTCTCTGTTGACATTGATTTGATTTTTATATTCTGGGGTTTGGTGGAGTGGAGGCTGGTGGCTGAATCAGCTCTATTTCATAGCAGATTTGCGGGTGGGTGTTCTTAATTGGGAGCCTCGAAGAAAATTGACTACAAGATGTCAACAATCGATCGAATACATATATTTTATTTCTACTGGACATGCACTCGCCGCGGGGCTTTACGAATAGTCTAGGATATTGACTAATGTAATTTAAAGGATGATAGATTGTGAAGTAATTTTACAACAATAAATGGCGCGGGGATGAATACATTGAAGAAAAAGGCGAAAGCAAGCAGATAAGACGATGGCCCAGATCTCGCGACAAATGCAAGCAGCTCGTGAGATGAAAAATTTGGTTACTGACGTCACCGACGTTGAGTTCTTGCCTTTAAAAGGTGATAATCCAAGTTTTGACGAAACAACCAGGCTTCCCTTCTTCCACGCATGCCAAATAGGCCAGCCTTTCCAAAGGCAATGTTGGCCTCCAGGTGCCATCCTTCTAGTGAGATCATTCGTAAGATACCAGGCATTGTTTGAGTAAGGTCCACTCCGCCTCCTGGAGTCAGTATGATTGGCGAAACAAACAATAAAACTGGTAAGAGACACACCTGTCGCACTCGTTATGACTTCGATCACACCTTTCTCGACCGTTCTCTCAGTAGGCCGTTGGGAAGCTTCCGACTGCTCGGGAAATCGTCGTACTGACGCAAGCAGACTCGTAGTGATCTGTTTCCGGATCTTATCTGGCGCATAGATAATCTGCACAGTTCTACGTGTCATTGAAAAGGAAATCATGAAATAGCAGGGGTTAGGATCTGGTGTCGTAGTCGTAAATACTAGTCGCGGCGCCTTCAACTGAGATAATCATGAGCAACTACTAACAGTTCAAAGGAAGACTACGTGCTGGATGGCTGTTAAACGTTGTCAGATACCCAAAGCCCTTATAAAAAAGTATTAGAACAGTGAGGCTATGTTGTATGTAATTTACCTCCTGGGCCAACAAGACGAATAGATTCATAACAAACTTGCGGGCTCTTTAAGGTCATATCAGTCAAAAGATAGGACTCAAAGGATAAAATCAACCTTAATCCAACCTGGCCACTAGCTCCCCATACGTCTCCTCCCAGCCTTAAGATGCTTTCACCGGATTGAGCGGCTGAATCTGTCCACGCACTAGGCCATACTCGCGATAACTTTTCTTGCAGGTTGTTTAATACCTCGGCAGCGGTAAGACAGCTGATTTTTAAAGTGTCGTGCGAGCTCAGCGAGACGAATAAATAATCTATAGATCTAATTAATCCAGCAGGCTTGACGACCATTTTAGACACTGACCAAGGTCGGGGCCGCCGTACGTCCTTTCTGAGTGAGCTGGGTATCCATTCTGACGTGTAGCTTTTGGAATATTTTCTGCTTGACGGGTAGTGCGAGCTCGTTGAGTTTGAGGTGCAGGTCGTCCTCTTGCCTCTTGGAACTGAGGCTCGCGATACGGCGCTCCCTGTGAATCGGATCCCCGTCTCGTACGGGTGCGCGGTTGCGTTCCCCCTTGAGCGTATGGCACAGGTGCAGGTGGATATGCGTATGGGTTGCCTGGGTTGCCTGGAGCGCCATAATAAGCAGCATAGCCGTTTGGTGGCCCGTAGGGTGTATAGCCGGAAAAAGGTTGGTATGCAGGATAACGATTCATTAATTCTGGTTCACGGTAAGACATTGGGAGCGTGGCAGATTCGCCAAAGTGATACAACTCGAGAAGTCACCAGTTGCACGATAGATGTCGGATGTGAGTATGAGAGTATTCGCTGTGCTATTTCTGAAGGACACGAGGCGGAATGGTTATATAAGGATCGTTATCACAGCCTACCTTTATATAATAAGCGATGTCGGCGCTATCATTGACACTTGATCTAAACGATAGATAGGTACGTTATAAAAACGAATACGTTTATACTCTCCTGAGTAAAGCTTCAAGCCTCAAATCGTGCTCATTCTCAAATACCTGCTTGTCCGATGCTTCAAATGGCATTGAGACCATAAGCTATAATTACGCCAATAATGAGTGTCTCCTCAACTTGGCTGATTAGGGTGGTGGGGCTAGAGGTGTGTCATGTCTTCCCACCCCACCGTTGCGCAGCTGCTTCGACAGACGTTTCTGGGTCTTTTGCGACTGACATTGTGTGGCGTTTGGGAATCAAGGGATTGTACACACTCAGATTACACGGAGGACAAGTGCACCAAACATACTAAAACCCTACACTGTTGTAGGGTTTTCCACTTACGTTCCCTGAATTGTATAAGTTACAACCCAGTCACCTCCATTAAGCACACGTTCTTCAGTTGCAGTGTCTTTGCAGATCAGGTTGGTGTAGGAGAGTCATATAAGGTCGAACGACTCCTCCCGTGTAGAAGGAGACAGTTGATGAGGAATAAGAAGCTTAGTGGAGCATGAGAATGAAAGAAGAGTCATGGAGATCAAGACTGCATCGTGCTGGTATCGGGTTGGTATATACGATGAGGACAGCATCCACTCTACAGAACGGTCGCTGCGACCAGTGACATTGACAGGCTTAAAAGTGTCCCTTCACATGATAGGATCTTTGGCGTACATCTAATGTGAGCTCCTCAGCCACCATATCTGCACATAGGGTCTGTGTGCAAGAATTTTGATTGCGCGGGAAGACGGAAAGGGAGGATTATTATGGGATTCAAGTCAAAATTCACAACGAAAGTACTGTGTTCATCAGAAATTACATTCAAGACCAATCCCAAGAATACCAACTGATAAGCACGGCATACAACATAACGTTTAGCCATAGAGAGATGAGAAAGCTGGAGAAAAAGATCAGCTAGGAAAGGTAGGGGAGGAGGAGGAAGAGAGCAATCTCATTCAAACTGAAAAATGGATATCCCGAACGCACTGCAGGAGATTCCATCAAAAAAAGAAAGCTCGAACATTGTCAATTCGGTTGAGTCGGAATAACACTTCTCTTGACGGATTACAATGGTCATGAAAGTGTCTTCAATGACGCGGACGACGTTGTAGTGGAATCCTTGTCAAGTCAACAATGCTTGGGGGAGGGGACCTTCGACATGAAGTTGTTCAGCCTTTCGTTTTGTTCTCGAGTCGGATGGATAATTTTGCCTTGTCATCTGTAAACTGGGCGAATGGTTCATCTTGATCAGTATTTCACCGCGTCGACGTAAGGGGGAGGAAGAGAGGTGGCGTCAGACTTCGCCCGTGGTGGAAATATTACCTCATGAGGCTCAATTCCAGTCGTTGGGTAATTCGGTATATGGTCCTTGGGGACGAAGTCACTCAGATCAGCGTTCCCTTTGCTACACAAGGATTCCTGTTGCTCAACCTTGAGAACCATGGCATAGTTTTCACACATGAGCTATGTTTGCGATCAGCTGAACTTAAAAACGAGAAAATATATTTCTTTTTCGCCTTACACAACCTAATTCTCGCAATTCATCGACCACACGTGGATCGGCCTTAAGTTTGTACCCCATCCGTTGGATCAGAGAGATAGAAGCCCATCGTCTTTGTGAACAACTTGTATATCCACGCAAACTGCTGACTCTGGTCAAAAGATAGGTCCCCATCAATACCGTCAGAATCGGTCTCGGTGTTGTCCTAGTGTCGGAGGGGTTGCAATCACGGGCCTCGATGCTTCGATGTCTGCGCCATTACGCAACACATTCTTGTACAGACACCTACTATCTGACCATGTTTATTGGATAAAGGCGCGCAACTCGGCCAACGCAAGGTTCTTTGCCATTTCCGATCTGAGGAAATGCGCCATTGAGTACCTGGATTTAACATACCAAAAAACAAGATCGGCACAACGTTTGTAACTTTTCATTGATAATACATAGGCCGTGAAATTCACTCTAGTCTGGGTGATCTGACGCAAGATGTACGGGTCGACGTGTTCGTATCCGCGTTTCGAACTGTCGAGATACATTTTGGCCCATCCCATGTACTCCCTTAGACCCTTACTGGGACCTAATCTTGCATATCCCGGATCATCAGCTGGAACCTGTGCCCGGTGATCTTTTTGGTACCAACAGGATAGATTTGATGGCGTTTCGCAAGGGATCGTTGTAAAGGCAAGATCGTGCTGTTACAAAATCCGACCATATCATCGAAATATTCTCATAACGGTTGTTTGATGATATTTGGGTTCAGAAAATCGTGATATATCAGATGAGCGCCCCCGGGAAGGGTCGATCCTTTGGAACTATGTCCTGAGCCTGGACCAAACCAGGAAGCAGAGGTTCCAACACCAATCTAACACACAGCACATTTAGTATGATGACAATGCACACAATCAAAACGACAGAAACGAGAGGAAATATGATCTACGGGAATATAACGTGTCAAAAGAGGGAAACAATTGATAGTGAAATAAAAGCATCAAAAGGGAAATAAAAATGGGGAAATCCACCGGTTCCAAGTGGAGTTGCAGATATTTTGCATTGATATGCTGATAGGCACGTTGGCACGGGTAATCCGTACGGGAGGGTTACCCGACGGGGTCCACGGGTTATGCGTATATGGCGCAGCCCTTCTCGTGCGAATGAGGTACGGGGGACAGCGACGTTGACATAAGACAAGGGGAGAGAAACAAAATAGGACGCAGAGTGAAATGAAATTGAATGCATTTCTGAGTGCAATACTCAGTGAAATGAGAAGAGGTGGAATCACTTACCTCTGCTATTGCATACTCACACTGAATCCACGCCTTGGTCAGCGCCTTGATCAACTTCCCTGACAGGAGCGGCCATTCGGGCTTTGCAGCAGTCTTCAAAAATGGAACCTTGCTCTGGATCTCATCCCAATACTTCCTCATTACCTCAGAATAGACAGGATTGCTGGGGCCTTGAACCAGTATTTCGAATTTGTCCAGGCTGGACACATCAAGAGCATGGTCAGCCCATTTCGTGTCGACTTCAGTCCATTCCCAGGATTGTGTTCACCTTTCAACGTAGTATGTGTTTCAATCTGTCGAGGAAGACATGCGTAGAAAGCACAATCATCTGTAAAATTTTTAATATTTCGTACAGCAAGATGAATGACACTTACTCTTCCTGCATGACTTCCCAATTCCCGGACCCATTTCCGAGGCATAAAAGCATCCGACACTGCAAGACCGGGTAAGGTTGAATCTCACCCCATATACATGCCATTCGTCGTCTCGCAACAAGGCAGCTATAGTCGCACCTCCACCTTCGTATCGGGCTGTAGCCTCGTTCTTGTCCTGTTGCAACTGCTCGTTCAGGATCCTACATATCGTATAATTCTTTTCCATCTCTGTCGCTTGAAACTGGTAGCTCGGTCGATTTGACGCAAGGTCAATCGCTACTCTCCGTCCTTTCGGTATGTTTAACACATCTGTGGTACATCATCATAGCCTGGAACAATTCACAGGTGAAGTGAGTCATACCCAAGTCATACACCCGCACTATCCACAATCTCGCATTTCGCATTGTCACCTTCAAATTTTCAATTCACTTCTGTCCTTCCTGGGTCAACTTCATGATTCCCATATTGACTCCATTTAGCGTCTATCCTTTTCACCCTCTGATCCTCCTCATCTATTTTCGACTGCAGATCTTTCCGACGATGTTCACCTGCCAAAACCACTAGGTTCTTTCCCTCCTCTGTGGACCCGAGGCCAGGCACAGATTTAATAGTTGACCAAGTCTTGACATATGTGTTGGCTAGGATCCCACTCGCTGGCAAAGCGATCAACATTGGGTGATCAGTCTTACGAAGTCCATCGTTATGGAAAGAATCTCGATCTTTGACCGCCTTCCCATTATCAAGAGGATGGAGATTGAACTGGCTCGGACTCATGGTAGCCCCTGGCGGTTTAAAGAGGTCCAGCCACACCCAACCAAGGAACACATTTTCAGACGATCAACAAATTCAAGCTGATCCTTGTTCAGGGGAACCTGCAATTGACTGGCATCCATCGGTCCAGGGCTAGCTTGGTTCAATGACCATAGTCAGTCTAAGTAATGGTGACGTGAAGAATTTACCGGTTGTGAATCGGCACCCGCGGTGGTTTCAAGAGCGTTCTGGCATTGCAACACCGTCAGTCGCAGGTTACACTAGTGATCACAATAATCATTTACAAACATTTTCACGTGGCTTGGTATCCGTCTCTTGGTAGTTCGTTATACTCTTTGTTAGTAATGATTGTCCATTATTGATAATACCCTTGCCACATTTTTTTTCAACCTTATCCTCACCGTCTGGAGTATTTTTTGTTATACTTCTGTGTCACAAACTGTGGTATGGTTAGATGACTCCAACCTACCTAAGTCTTAGTTGTTTTTCTAGGAGGCATGTTATGAGATTGAAAATGCTAAACGGTCGTTGAGATAGAAACGTCGAGATGCAGAACTGAGGTTAAGCAGGGAGAGAGACAGTGGTGGCAAAGGTTCAGGTCTATGTCCTCTCTGTTTATTTGTGGTCTGGATGTCTAGCTTTAGCGATGTTGACGCGATCATTAGCACTTTATCTAAACGGTAGGTAGGTATGTTTGAGTGTAATCCGCGAGGTTTGTTACGTATTTGTGCCGACTATCAAAAAATAAAATAACCAATACACGAGCCCTTTTCTTTATCCAAACGGCGGACACTGACACACTCAGGCAGTCGCAGGGATAGGAACTTCAGCTTGGGGTGTAAGCCTCACGGCATGACGACGGACATCATCCGCAAAATCGCCAGTGGCGGAGTGGGCGGTAACACGGTTATCCTATATAACGAGGATCCAGTTCATAAATGCACTTGAAGATGAATATGAGAATTACCCAAATGACCACAGTTCCTGGCTTGTAAGTGGCCCGGGTTTGGAAATCGGCTCCCTAAATGATGGTATGAGTCATTAAATAACGTATCATTAAGAACAACGAACCTTGGCAATGTGGTCAAACAGGAAGTTCAACAACAACTCGGATTCTTCATCTTTGAAGCCAACAATCCGCCTTGTGAAGCCTTGATTGACGAACAAGGCCTTCTCCCCAGTCGTCGGATGCTAAAAATATTCAATTAGTTTCAACAATCAGAAGCAAACGAATTGAAATACACACTACTCGTACAACTGGGTGCTATATTTTTTCCATAAAGATGTATCAGATATAACGGTCTTTTGTGTAAACCACTAACCTCTGTCTCTACAGGCTCACGCCTCACAGGTCCGCCACGGTTCCTAGAATGTTCAGCTTGAGCGACAGCAGAGTGAAGTGCCTTGAGTGGCTCCAGTAGCTTCTTAAATTCGGGCGAAAGGCGGTTGTACGCTTCGACTTGTGAAACAAAGAGGGTGTCGCCACCGACATCCGGTTGATCCTGAGATTTTTTTTTCGAAAGCGTTAACAAGGCACAATTTCAAAGTTGAAAGCTCACGAGAATGAAGAAGAAAGTTGTTCCAGGCGTTTGCCTCTCATACGTCTAAGGCGTTCATTTAATCCTTCTACACCAACACATCAAACAAATACTCTGCTTACCACATCCGAATGCCAGCTAGTTCTAGCTACGCGATTTCCTTCAAAATATTCTCTGTATTTATTGTTATCTCCATCACGATAGACTGCACAAAAGCATAAGTCGGACGCAGACAGGAACTTCGAAACCAGACTGACCAACGTGGAATTCAGGGAATCCTTTCACATTACCGGAGGTGGGGTGTTGATGGATTGGCCCGAAATGTCTAGATAGTATTTCAATGAAGCCAGCTCCCTAGAGAGAGGAAAGGAAACTGACATACCTGGCAATTTCAATCTGCTTTTCAGGACTCAAATCCTTGAAATCCTGGTCGCGGAATAGCAAAGCCTTGCGTTCAGCTGCGTAGAGAGCGAGTTCGTCTAGCCCTTCCTTGTTGAGTTGGCTGATCTGGACGTTCTTGACGATCGTGCCAATAAATGGGTTCAAATCGCGAACACGAGCGTTTTTTAGCAAGTTGGGCTTTGACTTGTCGGCACGAGAACCGGCGTCGGTATGATCTAACAAGTGGGAAAGGAAAATCTACGATAAGATCATTAAGCTGCACCAACTACAGGAATTACCAAAGAGCTCTAAAGGGGGGAATTTCTCCGTAACATCGTGGTACGGATAATAGAAGGGGTATGAGGGCCCATTCTGTACAAATAATTTTCAACTGCGATACGTTCAGAATTAACAAAACTCACGTCCTTCTTCGCCAGATCAGGCTTCGTTTCCTTTAGGGTAAGTTTCGCGACATCGGTCGAGATGGTCTCAGAAGTGGTCAAAGTTTCAGTGGCGACGGGAGGCATGATTAAAATTTGAAGGGATGGAAAGAAACTTAGTCTGTTTGTGGAAACCTTTCGTCTTATAGTAACTCTCTTTTGATGATACCATATGATGCCATTCAAATGCAATTTTGTCAAATATCGGAAATGTACGTTATGTGGCATATTATGGGGTTCAGGTTGCACGCTAGCACTTATATGGCCTGCAATATTACACTGGCGATCATGCGGTTTACCATCGCGACGACGACGAATGACTCGTCGTCCAAAACAGTCTGGCTCACGACAAGACGTAGAGTAATAAGACTATATCGATAAGGCTAGAGAGTCCATAAATGGGGCCTTTTGCGCAATGTTCGTGCGATATGACCCATCAACGTTAAAGGATTGCGCCACTTTCATCGGAGTTCGAAATTACTGAGAGCATACATGAATAAATCTCAAACACTAAAAGTGAAAGTAAATACATCATCCGAACACCCTTCCGACGCTGTTCTTAACAACACCGCCAAGAATCTGTCCACCGAATCCGCCAAAGCCGATATTCCATGCTCCTGATGTCACACTATTTGCCCATCGCTCCTTGGCATCCCGGTCACTGAAATGGCTTGGTCAAATTTACATATAACCCAAACACGGGCAGACATACGCATATGTGAACCCGATAGCGTTTGAATAATTGAATACGAGGGCCAAAACCACTATGGGTAGGAACCTGCGGCAGTGTGGGTTAAGAACAAAACGAAATAACGAAACTCACGATATGTTAAATTTGAGGATTGAAACAATCAGGAGTAAGGTCCATAAAACTGGGAAAAGGTATAATGCAATCTAGGATCACTTATTGATGCGAATCATTGGAAATATTAAAAGGTCTGCTGCCTACCCAGAACATTCTTTTACGACTGATAAATATAGAACAAGATATTTTGAATCAAGCGATGACTTACTTTGAGTCTATTGGATTAGCTGGCCTGGACGGCTTTAGGGACAGTTAAAAGGAGTCCACAAGTTGTTTTTACATCCCTTACATCACGTGATTCGAACACCCAGTAGCTCTCTCCGTCTTCATCCACCTAAATTCAAATAGTAAGAATGGATGATATTGTTTAAGCATCATTTTACACACCTGATTCCAATAGCGGAGGCCGACTAGGGTACGTCCTGCAACATTCTGTGAACATGAGTGAATGACAGCAACATGACAAGGGACATTGTACATACCCTACAATTCCAAAAGTCCATAGCAAGCAATATAACGACAGCAACAGTCTGTAAACACACATAAGTGAACCACCAAATCTTGAATGAGCTCTAGCATACGGAAAGCACATAATTGTCTGTAAAAAACCCGCACAAAATATACGTAGTCAAGGCACAGATTCTAAAAAGGTATAGGCAGAAAAGAGCTGAAAATCCGTCACTACAAGATATCCACTGGTGGGAGAGTGTATGTGCTAACCTAAAGGATGCGAGGACTGCCAACGTGACACGTTAGATTAAGAGCCTTGACGATTTCATTCACTGCCCAACCTGCTTAAATATTCCGGAAATGCCTAGAGACAACTATCAACCAAAAGAGATGCATCGAGTATTCAAAATGTGGCTTACCAGACTCCAGCTCGCTAGGCGTTGCAGTATTCCCCGAAGTTGCATGGTTACTTGGTGTTAACACGACTTGCTCCCGGGCCACATTAGATGGGGCATTGATACGTCCAGATGGCACATTTGTCGATTCCGTGAAATCATCAGGCTCTATGGTTTGCAGCAGAGGAGCTGTCACATTGGACATGGTTAATAGATGGTGTTGTGACGGTGTGACGGAACCGGCTGTGACGCTCGCGGCTCTCTGGATTCCATCAACTGGACCCAATAATCTGGACTACTGAACACTATCATCTTTGTCTCTGTCCATGTTTGGGTGAGCGGATCCCCGGTGGAAGCGAATCCAGGGGCCGCAGGCTCCATTGCGCAAAACATACTGATGGGGACATGAGTGAGCCCCAGCAGCATGCCAAACTAATAGTAAATACATGAGAAATCTATCTAAACTACAATTTTTAGGGGCAATAAAGGAGCAGGAAAGGGTGGAATGGCGGGAAAAAGAAAAAGACTCAAGGAAAGGCTGAGCAATCCTTGAGGGTCGGCCACTCAGACGATGGTGGCAAGAGACAAAAGGCGGCGGGAGCTGACTGCACGATGGCGGAGCTTAAAAGGGGAAACACTCCGTTCCAACAGGAAGATAAACAGTCTCCGCTTCAACGTCATGGATAATTGATGGGAAAATATCCACCTAGACTGTAAGCGGAATGATGGATTTATCGGTAGTGATTTTTCTTGATAATCAATATCAAACAACCGTGCGCTGTTTTCGCAGAAACTCGTTACGATTGGTAATTTATTCCTTGCTCAGTTTTGCGCTATTAAGGCAAATATGGAGCGAGTCAACTAAAGACATGAACCGATGAGATCATTGAGATGGGGCATTTTTCGACATTCAGGTAGGTGTGCTGCTTGCCTGCGACCGGGATTCTGGGTTTGTTCCATTCGCAAGAGTAACATGTCGTAGTTTCCGTTTGTCGGATGGTTCTTCGTTGAGATCGACCTTTCGGGAAATTTTCTGTATACATGTTAAACAACAGAATCTGGAAACGGACGGGCGTATCGTCAGATCTTTACACAATTGTCGTAAAGCAGGTGTAAGATCCTGTTTCTCCAATTCCAGGTACATAACAATCATATCATTTCCAAAGTCAATGTGACTTTGCGCCAAGCCAGCCTTGTAAACTGGTGAAGCTCTGGTAGTCACAACATTGTAACTAGATTTTCAAGAAGGCAAAGCTGTACAAAATATGAAGATGGGAGCATAATCGAACGAGTACTACAATTCAACTAAATCCTTATACTTGGCAACATTCTCCTTATTGGTGCCCTTCCAAGACGTCCCTTCTTGCACATGAGGGTTGCGCCCTATGGTCGACTGTAAATACACAGAAAATTACTCCAGTGATTCTTAACAACCGAGGGCGACCGAGTCTCGGTGTGAGAGCAGTCGATGAAAAGTATAGAATAGATTAGCGGGGAGGTCAACGTGTCAGTCTTCTGCCCCTCTTCCCCACTCCAAAGGTCTCCTTGAGCCGGCCAGTCAGATCCACAAAGCGGATTAAACCCGGTATGAGATCAGATCAGCGAGTTTGGCAATAGATGTCGCATGGGAGGAAAATTTTTCTTTCAGCTTCTTGCGTGCAGATGCGCTGACTGGCAGTTTTCTTCGCAAGAACCGTGGCAAACTGTTCCTGTCACTGCCGTCGCCCTGTTTTGTATAGCAGTCAGCTTTTTCGTCGCCTTTCACTCCTTGGTGCCCCAGGGCCCAGACTACCGGTGCAACTTTCTTGAATGCGGCACTATGTGCTTGTCTCAGCAGTAAGGTGTTGACCTGAAGAGAATGTCCTAGTGCCTGTGGTTATCATGGCCGCCTGGTTGTCCAACGTCGCCCCCATGTTATAATACTAGGTTACAGAAATATTACTGTGAGGGTCGTTATTCACGAGGGACTGCAAATAAATCAAAAGTATAATTTAAAACGGTCCATAGAACATGACTTTGTCGCAAAAACCGAAAGAAGCTGAGGTACAATTGATCCTATTTTGTTAAATCTAAGGTTTCATGCGACGATACTTTAATACTTATAACGTCGCTTTGTGCTCATACCATTAGAATTGCCCCTCAAGCGCGCTACAAAATGTCTGTTGCCGTGTAGCTACAAAAAAAAACAATCAAACTACTACAAAGCTAAGGCATACGATGAAGGGATATGTGATTGTCCTCAGTCATAAAATATTCCGCCATTCAAGCTTACAGTTTGACCTACATTTGACATATCCAAATTAATCAACATTTTACATGACCTGGCATGGACCACTCACCAGTCATGAAGTCGGCTTGATCTGATGCAATATATGAAACGAGTGCAGCTACATTTTCGGGTGTGCCGTATTTCCCTACCGGAGTGCGTTCTGTGATCTGCATGGGGGCAATGCTCGGATTGAGTAAAGAGGTCATTATAGGAATAGAAAAACAGACAGCACGAATTATCGTCCCAGGAGGTTGTCCGACTTCGGCAGACCCTTCCTCGTCATGCTTTTGTACTGCAAAATTGCTCAATGCGAGAGAATATAAATTCAATTAAGTATACTCTTACAAAGTGCCGTCATAATAGCCCCCGGTGCATAAGCATTGACAGTTATTCCTTCCCTGGCCAATTCAGTGGCTTGAAAGGGATTGATCATGCACACAAAGCATGTAGATGTAATAGACAATTACCTAAAGATTGAGTCAGACCCCTCACTCCAAATTTAGTCGCTGAATATGGTCCAAGTCCCTCCAGCCCTGTGGAAAAATATGGCGTCAGAGCAAACTGGAAAGGTCAACAAGAGCATCAGCTAACGTACCACGTTTTCCTGCTGCGGAACTCGCCCCTGGCCGCGGTAATTACTATCAATGAAACGCCGCGACTTGGAGGTTTCGAAAGCACAGATACCTATTATTCTGCCGCCAAGGCCCTGTTTGAGCATCTGACGGGCGGCAGCGCGATAGCATAGGAATACGCCAGTCAAGTTGACTGCCATGTAGTTCGTGAATTGCTCCAAAGATGCTAAAGAATATGTCATCATCAGAGATACCGAACGCATTAAGCGATGGGTGAAGAAATGGTACGCCACTGTTGACGAGTCGAGTGACGGGACTTCCAATACCAGCGTTGGCCACCATCTTTCGTGATTCACATGAATGAAAATTCGAGTTCGGAGGCATGCTTACGATTCGGATTTGCCCTAGCTCCTCTACTGTCTTCTGAATCAGTACGTCGACATCCTCTTCCTTAGAGACGTCACAAGGGATAGCTATAGCGTTTCGACCGAGAGCTTTAATTTCATCTACGAGGGACTCCAAAGGCAAAAGCTTGGAAGATAAATCGCTGACAGAAATGTCATAGCCGTCGTGG
This sequence comes from Hysterangium stoloniferum, assembly GCA_015178975.1. Classification (NCBI taxonomy): domain Eukaryota; kingdom Fungi; phylum Basidiomycota; class Agaricomycetes; order Hysterangiales; family Hysterangiaceae; genus Hysterangium; species Hysterangium stoloniferum. Next base: position 226,083 of record WHVD01000013.1, read on the forward strand.
GCGAGGCGGAGAGCAATGGCACGGCCAATACCTTGCGCTGCACCTGTAACCACAGCAGCTTGTGGGTTGTGCTTAGTGACTTGGATATCGTTGGTCATAAGATAAGGACTGAATAGTATAGAATCGTTGCTGTTGTTCTTATACCTGTGGGGATTTACAAAATGACGTACAGACTATTAAATCAAACAAATTCAGATATAAAGAAGCCGTAAATAAGCGCGTAATCGTATTCTTAATTCCACCAGAGCGTTTACAGCTGCGCCAGAATATACCAAATTTTGGAAATTCCGAGATCATGCCTCCGTGAGGCGCCCATCAAACTCATGACATCGCCCACCTTCACGCAGTCACTTGTGGTAGATCAAAAATCTATTTTCTTGTTTTAATTGCTTCTAACACAGCATAGGCTGGTGCAATAGCTGGGACCACTGCAGATTTTATATTTTTTCCTGTCGACACAATCAAAACCCGTCTGCAATCTGCCCAAGGGTTCCTATGCGCGGGTGGGTTTCGAGGCGTCTACCAGGGTATTGGCAGTGTTGTTATCGGAGGTGCACCAAGTGGTATTTGCAGGCCTTGCTTAATGTTACGAATCAATCGTTGTTCTGAACTTATTGTATTCCTTCTCAGGTGCCATTTTCTTCGCTGTCTACAATGTCCTAAAACAAAACACCCCTTTGCCTCAACACCTAACACCTGTAACCCACCTCATTTCTGGATCAATTGCGGAAATCATTTGTATTACTGCTTGTTTTGCTCCATTTTGTGATACTCTCTGAACGCCTCGCCCATGGTAGCTTGTATGATCCGTGTACCCACTGAAGTGGTCAAAACGCGCTCTCAAACTGCCACGTTTGGAAAAAGTCCCTTCCCATCTCTTATAGCTGCACGGCGCACATTCCAGATTGATGGGTTTAAAGGGTTTTATCGCGGCTTTGGCATCACAGTTGCGCGGGACGTGCGTCGTTGTATTCGTCACAAACTTGTTCTTCTGATCACTCCGTGATCCCGCCCGTTAGCTTCCCTTCACCGCGATTGAATTGCCGCTTTACGAATTTCTCAAGGTGCGACTTGCCCGATTCCTCAAACGCGACTCCCTCCATCCACATGAAGCTGCGCTCTGCGGATGCATAGCGGGGGGACTCGGCGCTGCATTCACGACACCACTCGACGTATTAAAAACTCGCATAATGTTGGATATGCAGGTGAAAACGCACCAACAATTATTTCATCTGTTATACAGTATTTTCACCCTTCAAGTGTTTAGACTGATGTGGCTGGGTCAACGCTTAGATACCAATTCGCTCACATTCGTCGAAATGAAGGATTGAGAGCCTTATTTGCTGGTGCTCTACCTCGAATAGTATGGATGTCTACCGGTGGCGCAGTGTGGTTGGGCATATACGAATGGACCATTCACGAACTCATGCACCGTCAATCAAATATACCGCATATTACATCAGGAATTTTATAGGCGGGTGAGCTAAGCCACTTTTTTGTTGCCACCGACGTTATTCATCCAGTAGCACAATATATATCAGCCTTGTCTTCACATGTGGTATAATGCAAAGCTAGACACCTAGTATGTGCTGACAAACATGTCACCGACGGATCTACGATGTAGTTATTTATCTCGGCGACTTTCCGCGCGTACGGAGACTCTTGCTCTGTTGAACAGGGCACGGAATATTTTTCAGCTTCACAATGTGTGCAACATGGGCATCTTTCTACTGCTGCATTTCGGCCAGAAATTACTAAATAATAGATACATGGCTCCATGGTACATCACAATATGCACTTCCCAGATCGGTTATATAAATTTTTAGATATGTCCTGCAAGAGACTTGCTAACCAAGACCTAGTGCCCCGATTATTTCCTATAGAAATCCTGAAAATTGTCGGTTATGAAAAGGGTGGCTTTTCATAATTTCGCAGTGTCGAATCCCAAAGGTATACCGGAGTGAATATTGATGTTCCGTTCCACCCGAACAACCCGAAACTTTACAAAGTTCAAAAGATCACGAACTTTTAGGGAAAATGTCGCACTCACCTCTCCTTTCTCGTGACGTACAACAGTGCGATGGCGGGCTCCTGGATCACCTCCCCGAGCTTCATCCCCTTCATATGTCAGGGCTGAACACCCTTCCTCATCTTTTTCAGGGAGCAACACTGGATTAATTGACATTTGCCCAAAAGGGCCATTAGCCAGGCGAGAGACAATATTCTTCTGTTCTAATGTTGTTTTGTCTCCGGAGAGAATGGATGCCAATGTATCTAAAAGATAATACTGAGGCGGCAGGAGAGAAATCTAAAAGGGGGGCATGGACCGGCATGAGCTCGAGTAGCTAACTATCACTTGTATTCGAGATGGCATACCTTGTCGTTTTTAAACTCGGTGATAGCATCTTGAGGTTTCAAGAAGCGTACAGATATTACCTCAACTCCCCCGTCAGAAGTAGGCAATTGCTGTAATCCCTGTTGTGAAGTATTATCAAAAGATGATTTTGTGGGCAAGAATACCACAAAGAAGTAAGCATGAAATCGACTGTCGTGTGTTTAGAAAATAAGGGCAGGCGTCCTACAACCAAATCCTACCGGGGAACCATATTAGGTGTTATCCATTGTGTAAATGGGAGTAGCACATTCACATCCGCCGTTAGCCCATTCTGTGCCAGGAAAGTCGTGAATGGGATTTTCTGAGAATGAATCGATCGTCGGGCGACATTCAACGTCTCCGGGGATGGTATGGGACTACTCCCAAGCGGTGACGCAAGAAGAACGCCAGTTTCTTCAAAAGTTTCACGAATGGCCGTTAATTTGTTCGATGTATCTTGCTGAGCGTCCAGAACACCGCCAGGGAATACCTGATTTGGTGTCATTAGCAAACACACAATCGGTGATCGGCATAGCTGCCCTCACATAAGCTCCAGCGAAAGACTTCGAATTGGGGTTCCTCTCCACCATCAGGACGCGGTTTTGATCGTTTATGACAATCAAACTGGATGAAATACGAGGGACCGAGTGCTCATAGCGACCAGGCATTGTAATGTTCAGACTCGAATTATTTCTCACAGCAGTGGAACTCCCAAAGGAGCTCTGTAAGACACGTCTTCGGCCATGAAGAACACCGACACGACTGCACGTGATAGAGAGCATGATCGCTTCATTATTTCACAGGAGCCCGTTTTCGAGTATATTCGCTGAGTATTTTAGGAGTATTTTCGAAAAATACTCGGAAATACTCATTTCGCCGAAAGTGCCGTAAACGAGTATTTTTCGTTGGTATGTATTTATTTGTCCCCCTCCGACATCTCAAAAGTACATCATTCCCGGAATAACTAAAATATTTACTAATATACAGAGCATTTTTGTGGAAGTTTTTCCTGTATTTTTGACTCCAAGAAGCTCACAAAATACTCCGAAAATACCGAAGGTGGATCGACTGGCATTTAGTTGTAAGTATAGTAAGTTAATACCTCTAGGCCTGGACGTAGGATTTATAAGGTCAAATCGGATACATCCAAGTATGCACATAATTTCGGTTCGTAATAATTTATTCGGAATTGTATCATAAAGGCGTTGTACTGCGAGGTTGGAAATCGTGAATCGTGAAAAAAGGTAGTACAATTGGGTCTGCATAATGATTATGGCCGATACGACGAAAACGCGTCCCTCAGGCAACTTCTATCTCAGAAACATTGAGTTGGAAAGGGGAGATACGCCCCAAAGACAAGCGTGGCGCAGGTTTTGCACTGTCCTCCCATTGCCATTTAGTCGAAGTGTCCTTTGTTAAGCCAAAATGATCATCCCCCGAATATGCCAATGTACTACTTTCCCCAGTGGCTTCCGCTGATCGTTGTTCGTATTGAAAGTTCTTGTTAGCAACAACAAGACCCGTTTCACTTGTTGAATTTGGAGTAAAGTAGGCACCACGTATGTTCAAGAGGACTCGTGTGCAACAGATACTGCTGATTACACGCAGCGGCCTGCAGGTAAGATAATACGTTGATGCCTGGCAACAGACAAATCAAGAGAAAATGCTCACAGCTCCATTAAAACACCCCATTCGACCTTCGAACCATAGCGATCATGTTCTCGAGAGGTCAAACTTAAGAGTGAATCAAGACTCACCGGAAGAGCGAGAGCAACAGCTACATTAGCCGTTGAGAGAACTAAAAAGATGCTTAGATGATTCGTGGATGGACTATTTTCGACCTACTTAATGTATAGATATAATATAGCAAGCCTATTAGAACAGTTAACATCTTTTTCCGAAAAAACGTGATTGATAGAGATATACCATCTTGAAACATAGTTCTAATCAGCGGGTGCCTACTTACACGATATTGTTGCATGGCGCGATAAAGTGTCAAGATAGCGACGACTGTTTTGGTGATTGTAACTCGTGATTCTCGTAAGAGTACAACTGCAGCTCACCTGCTTGATTTATCATAAAAACCATGAACTCGAAACCGGTCTGTCCTCTAGCAGGCAATGGTGCACAGGCGATACGAAGGGAAGGTTTCAAGAAGGCAGGGATCTGAACGACTGCACTCGACACGTAAGTCTTTCCGAAAAATGCCACAGGTTAGAGAGATATACATGTCAAAGACTCAAGAAAGCGGTGTGTGAGCACCGATGCCGCTGCAAAAACACTCTAAAAAAATGATTGTCAGACTGTACGAGGGTGGTGTCCAGAAATGTGAGACGACGTACGAGTGTGAAAAGCACGAGAAATATGAGAATCGAGCGTCGGCCGCCCCAGATGGCATAAGTTCTCATCGCCAGCACAACTAAATAAGATGAGCAAACGCATCCCATAGCTGATAGTTAACTCCCGTGTCGTACTTTCTGAAACGAACATCCCGCCAACGAAAGCACCTTCGATATCGCTCAGTATAATTAACACTATACCGCATGTGGAACTAATCTTTTACCTGCTGTCGCTGTCGACAAAGCCGGGCATAGCTAGGAAATTGTTATTGAAGTTTGAGTTTTGCGCCAATAAATTGCTTCACACCCTTTGGTCTTTCACCCCTGTCAGGACTATGTAATATAGCCAAGGTATTAGAAGAGCGGGAATAAGTGAGACTGCCGAGCAACGTACTATAAATTGCCAACGTTGTATCTATAATTGGGCTATACCTATTTAAGAAGAATATAACTTTTCCTAACGACCATTGCGACCCCCAAACGAAGTATATCTTCAAGGTTCAAATTAGCAAAACTTAGACGTGGTGTGCTGCCTACTCACTTCTCTATCTAACGTCAAAAAGTATTCATATGCCTGGAAGAACAGTCAGGATAATATTCAGGCCCAATCGACCTTATGGTTTACCAGTAGTGCAGCGCATGCAACTGGGGGAATTGAGTTTGCATCGAGAAACACAATGCGGCAAGACATACCAATTGTATACTGTTTGCTCAAGGTACATCAGCATGCATATGAAAAGAATGCTTTAAGATAATTTTACCTCCGTTGAACGTAACCCCACAACGGGTTGCAGTAATTCGTCAAAAATACCACCAAAAATTGACATTATAATGCAGAACAAATCACTATCCGCAGAGGGCAGAGGAGAGTCTGTGGTGTTTCCAAATGCCAGGCATCATCATCTCTCGCAAACGTAAGGTCTCAGCAAAATTAGATCGTTGATCGACGTACATGCTATGCTTTCGACATAAGCAGATGTTATCTGATAGGACCTATCAAATGTTGCGAAGCGTAATAGGAGTTTTTATTTGGTTCCATGGAATTCACGGGTCACGGCCTATAGGATGTCTATAATTTTTGAGAGCTATAGCAGCAGAACATGCCATGAGAAAGATATGAGGTATATTTCACAATATTCGGGCGTGTGTAGACACGGATGTCGTGTACTGTCACAAGAGCAGAACAACAGAACCACCCGCCAAGGAACCTCCATCACTGCGCGCGTGTATTGGAAATCTAATTAAGTGACAGCTTGAGAATTAAATAGACGCATTTAAGCGTAAGGCCTATTCCATCTCTCGGCCTCATACGGGAGCAGATGGCTTGATGTAGCTGGCATGACTAGACTGATGGGAACTCTTAAGTTGAGGTCAAGCGTGACCATAGAACTGTCTACACAAAGCCTGAGTTCCCGACTCGGAGCTTCCTTGAATATGTTGTACAGCAATGTCTTCTTTGACTCAGAGATGTCATCTGACTGCATTTATTCAGCGGATGGGACTCTCCAGTTCAAGTTGGTGCCACGGTAGTAGGGTAGAAATTCGGAGCCAACTGAAGTGTGGCCCTGAGAATTTCTGACTCAGGATAAGTCTAATTACAATAAATTCCCAATATTCGGATATAGCGGCACTCCATGATTCATCGTACCGTCTCTGGTAGAGCACGGATCGTCAATACGTAATTTGGACTATTCCAACTACCACCTGAAGACAGTGAGTCTTGCAAAATATTTATTTTAAAGGAACTGAGGAGTTTGGTAACAGATGCTTTCCAGTTTTAAGGAGTACAGACTGTAACCGCAATTAAATGGTGACATACCCCTTTCCCCTCCCAAGAAATTAATCGAATCATAAAAATGTTACCTATTCTAAGTTCGGCTATTACTTCATGCTTCACGCTACAATCGCAAATCTTTCGCAGGATCGCTGTCTTGTTTCCCCTCAGAGCAGTGCATATGGCACGTTTCCTTGACAATATTGTCACCCTGTCAATTTTTAGGACCTCTTATCGTTCGGCTTTAGCCCCTAGCAGAACATATCATCCTGGAAGAGATGAACAACTGAAAATATTTATAGACACATACCCTTCCATCAAAAATAAAACCCCATCAGGAATCAAAATAATGAAACTAAAAGCCTACCTGAATTTTGGAGTGGATAGACCTTGCTGGGCATTAATAGGAGATGAATACTAAAGCAGATTACAACTCATAGCGGTGGAGTGATTGAAAGAGGTAGCGGATAACATGTCCTTACAAGTTTGGAGTCCTAAGCTGCAGACAGGATCTTCAGCTGTGCCCCAGAGTCTCAGTAGAATGATTTGGGTTGTTAAGAAATTAGGAGTTACCTTAGATGCACCAGATATAAGCCTGTGGTTAAAAATGAGATGTCTATATGGTATCACTTTGGAAGAGGCCATGAGCTAGCTGGAATAAATGCATGGGCTAGGTGACAAAGAGGAAGAGCTAGCCATAGAATAAAGACAGTGGAGGACATACTGCTTTTTGTACAGAAACACCCCCAGATGAACATGACTCACAGATGCTGAAGATGCCATATCTGTCTATGATGGAAGAATGAGGACTGTAAGAATCCAATTCAATGCAAAGAAGCCACACAAAGGACCCTAAGTCTCCTACAACTGAAATGGGATCCTAGGGTAATGCAAAATTTAAGGGAAGTAACAAAATGGGCCAAAGGGATAAATGGGGAACCAGGGAATCAGACTAGGGCCTTTGACCATGATACAGAACTACAAAATCTGGCTGAGGGCATCCAAGTGCTAACCAAGTGCACACTATGTGAAAAGCCAGCCTCAAGAGGCCAGTTGATTGTGCCCAATGGAACTAGAGAACCCATTGTAGCATACACTGATGGGTCATGCTGGAACAATGGTGATGAAAATGCAATTATGGGGAGTGGCATTTGGTATGGTCATGGAGACCCAAGAAATTTGTCAATGCAGCAGCCAGAGTGCTTTAACACTGATAATGCTGGGGAAATAGCAGCAATACTGATATTGGCACAAACTGCACTCAAGGATGAGGACCTTGAGATAGTACAATCAGACTCACAGTGTGTCATTGATACATTGACAACCAACCTGTTAGGATCCAAACCTTTTCAGCCCCCCCACAGCTTGTTTTCACTCTGAAAAACCTTCAGCATCCTGTTATTGGTACCTCTGACTGTGGCACACTGCCCTGGCACCCCGACACTTGGTTTATTATATGTAGATTACCTTTTTAATCATTCCATTCCACTCCCATCCTGACACTTTCTCACCATCTGCTCTACATGTGTACATCATTTACCACCTCAAACCCTTTTTAGTATTCTACTATTACCTTGCATTTAGTTCCTATCATCCCTCCATCTTGTCACTTGTCTCTTTTGATCCATTTGCCTTCTTACCTCCATGATCAGCTTTCTAATCATCCATCTCATTTTAGTATATGTATAACTCTCATCCTGTATGTTATAGTACTTCACTGTTAAGATCTAAGCAAAGGGGTTAAGAGAGGGCTCTATGTCAGGAGCTTGATGATAGATATCATACTAGTTGGGGGGTCTGACTCTATAAAATGAGTGGAGCTTGGCTTCAACTTATGTATTGCACCCTCATATGAACTGTTAAGGTGCTTCAGTATTTCAAACAGAGCAGATAGTATGATAAGAACTGAAGACAACACTTAGCTCACTGGACCAGAGGGCCAATATACTAAGAGTCATACGGTAGAGAGTTGTGGCTTGCTGATGATGCTTTAGGGGATATTGGGGAGGGTAAGATGGCTGGATACTAAACAGGGTAATCTAAGTCAATATGAGAACTGAGGAGCAGTAGCATACATGGTAGGAACTTTATACAAAGGTGTAATGGGGTGAGCAGAGAGCCAATCAAGGAAACAAGAAGTGGTGATAGGTCAAAGGAAGCATGGGAAGAGGTAGGGATCAGACTAGAACTAAATATAATGTAGTAAAAGTATTCTAGAGGGTATGAGGTGGAAAATAACATTTAAAGGTGGAATGGTAATGGGAGGGCATTGGGACAGCATGACAAGAAGGGAAAACCATAGTGAACCAAGTGTTGGGGGGCTGTGAGCAGTGACACCATGGTCAGGGGTACTAATTGCAAGATGCTGGGGGGTGGGGAGAGTAAAACAAGGTTGCAGGGAGCTGAATGACTGGGATCCTAACAGTATCCCCCCATTAGGTCGAGACTCTTTGAGATCTTTCTAGAAAATGGCTTTAGAAGTGCCTCATGCAACTCACTTGGGTGAATATCTGCACCTAAGGGATTTTTAGTCAAGATGGGTGCTAAGGGAATATAAAATATTGAAAAAAGTCAAAATAAAATCATTACCTCTTGTCATTGCTCCTATTCCTTCCACTCCTCTCTTCCTGCCTAGTGATGAGGACATGGTTACAAGATTAAGATAGGGGCAATGCAAATCCAGCACCCTTATGTAATATGGGCACCTATGTCACATGACATGCCAAATGAGCCTATGGAAAAATTTTTTTTAAGGGAGCAAGGCTAGGAAATATGACAATGAATGTTAAGAGATCCACTTCATTCTCAATTTCTGCCTCTTCTGCCTCTTCATCCAAATCTGATTCATTTGCTTCATCATCCTCCCCCTCTCCCTCTGTGAGAGGTATCCTAAAATATATCTCTGATTATATTTTACCTCCTATGTTTCTTCCTTTATTTCTACTACTACATCTTACATTTGGTAGTATTTACATTAATTTCAAGATCTATGTATACCTGTGAGTACATAGATACTTGTGGGTGTGCACACTGTAGCTTTATGTACATTAGCATGCACGCCCTATATGCACCAATTGTCAGTTTACCGGAATTTCTGCTGGACTCTGTTGTCACAACCGTCACATGTCACGTATTGTCACAAACATTCAAAGGTAACTTTCAACAACTCTTCGACCTATCGAATTCAACTCGACAAAACTGAACACTATTCGACACCATCGAATCTCTTTCGACATGTCTCATTTTGACGTCATATATGATTTCATAATTAGTTCATAACATAGTCATAACGATACGACGAAAAGCATAAAAGGGCTACAAAAGGAGCAAGGGAAGTCAGTCAAAATATCTGTATATTAGTGATATTAGTAATCTACTTTGTCGTAACTTCTTCGACAAATACTTCCATGAGTTCTCACGACTGGTAATAGCCTCTTACTTCATCGACAGGGCGAATATATACAGTGACCCAAAAAAGCGTCCGGATGTTTGGTGAAATTGGAAAGAGAGGTTCACAGCTCCAGAAATAAAATAGATAAAAATCAGAAAAAATCAGAAGTAAGAGGTATACATCTGACCTATATGATGCCATAAGCATGACACCATAGCTTTGCTTATCAAGAGAGTTTAAAATGAACAATGGACATGGTGCATCCGGACACTTTTTTTGCTCTGTCAACTGATACATGAAACTCAACTAAGGTTCATATGACTGTGGGAATTCTGGTTAGGTTCAACAAGGTCATGTGACCACATGTTGAAATAACACATTTATATGAACTGTTGCCTCATTTTACCCTCCCACCACATTATAAAGAAATATTCTGCTGAAACAAGACTCTCTGTCATTTTCCTTCTCCAGGAGGGTCACTCCTGCAGAACAATTGCTTCTAAACTCCATATTGGGTACTCTACAGTATCAGAAATTCATTCCCAACTCCCTGGTCCACTTCCAACACCTTCCAGAGGTTGTTCTCTTAAGCTCTCCCCTAGGGATTATCAACACTTGGCTCATTCTATCACCTCTGGACAGATTGATAATGCCTCCCAGGCCAAGTCCCACCTCTCCCTTAATGTCTGCACACATACAATTCACAATGCATTGAAGAAAGTGAATTTGAAGGTTGTGGTGAAGGCCAAAAGACCACTTCTTGCCTCTTGACACATCAAGACTCAATATGAGTTTGCTGAGTGAGTGCAGAACCTGGTCTTTTCCACACCCACAACCTTCCATATGAGTCCAAATTATTGATTTTGGTCTCATCTGAAAAGCTAACCCTAAACCAGTCCTCCTCAGTCCAATACTGATACTTGATAGCAAACTCATATTGAGCCTTGATGTGTCATGAGGCAAGAAGTGGTCTTTTGGCCTTCACCACAACCTTCAAATTCACTTTCTTCAATGCATTGTGAATTGTATGTGTGCAGACATTAAGGGAGAGGTGGGACTTGGCCTGGGAGGCATTATCAATCTGTCCAGAGGTGATAGAATGAGCCAAGTGTTGATGATCCCTAGGGGAGAGCTTAGGAGAACAACCTCTGGAAGGTGTTGGAAGTGGACCAGGGAGTTGGGAATGAATTTCTGATACTGTAGAGTACCCAATATGGAGTTTAGAAGCAATTGTTCTGCAGGAGTGACCCTCCTGGAGAAGGAAAATGACAGAGAGTCTTGTTTCAGCAGAATATTTCTTTATAATGTGGTGGGAGGGTAAAATGAGGCAAAGGTTCATATAAATGTGTTATTTCAACATGTGGTCACATGACCTTGTTGAACCTAACCAGAATTCCCACAGTCATATGAACCTTAGTTGAGTTTCATGTATCAGTTGACAGAGCAAAAAAAGTGTCCAGATGCACCATGTCTATTGTTCATTTTAAACTCTCTTGATAAGGAAAGCTATGGTGTCATGCTTATGTCATCATATAGGTCAGATGTATACCTCTTACTTCTGATTTCTTCTGATTTTTATCTATTTTATTTCTGGAGCTGTGAACCTCTCTTTCCAATTTCACCAAACATCTGGATGCTTTTTTGGGTCACTGTACTTTGTCGAACGAGGCTTTCGAGTTTGATTAGTAGAATATTATTTGACTTTATCGAAGAATAATCGATTCATGACATCTGTACATCAGACTTGTCTACATTCGACCTCATTATGTTGTGTTTCAGTCATTGGAAAACCCACCGGACTCCATCCCTGTCTATGTCCAACCTTGTCCCGTGCATCAGTCACCGGACCCCACTCAGAAAACCCATCATCCCTCTAACAGAGCCTTGTTCCCATTTTAGTCAAATAACCTGTCACGATTCGGACTCCACTCCTGCTCCATTTCCTGTTATGGTTTATGATTTGTCACGAGTCAGACTCCACTCCGTTCCGTCCTGTTCCTAACACCAAATTTGGTGTTTACTATTCCCGTTTTATGTTTTGCTAGTTTTGTTTCATTATTACTGGATTTGGTATGTCATTCATTCCATGGTCTATATAGTCTGGCAGATGTTGTACATACAATCCAGTCAGAAAATCGGCTTAGATTCCCCCCAGTAATTTAATACATTTTCCGCTCTAAACTCCTACTTGAATCACACTGCTCACGCTAGTCAGAGCCCACGGGCTCCAGCGCATCTATCTCTCTTATTTATCTCGACTCACGACCTCTCGACCCACAACCTCTCGACCCACAACCTCTCGACCCACAACCTCTCGACCCACAACCCACAACCTCTCGACCCACAACCTCTCGACCCACAACCTCTCGACCCACAACCTCTCGACCCACAACCTCTCGACCCACAACCTCTCGACCCACAACCTCTCGACCCACAACCTCCAACCTATGACCCCTCAACCCATGAACTCTGCCCAGGCTCCCCAGGATTCCCGTCCGCCTGTCTGAAATTGGACAACACGATCTCGTGAGGGTGCAGCCTATAAGCTGAAGCCAAGTCCTACCGGATAATCTGCGGGTTTCTCCGGAAACCTGCCATGTATGTATCCTAACAAGGTGTCAGGTTGAGAGTCTATTGAGAAGTGTACCTGCTGTTGCCAAGCACCTTTCTCACTTAGCAGTGCAAGGGGCTTGACCTGGGTCACATATAAGCCTTCCTATCTTTGTGATTTCCCTGTTTGGTGTTCCATTCTGGTGGGAACTTGGCTAGATTCCAGATACATATATAAGCCATATACAGTAGCTCTCTTGATCATATTTTATTGGAGTTTTCTCTAGACCATTTCCTTGGGAGGATACTGAAAACTATTAAGTATATCAAATTCTAATATACTCTAATTATTTAAACATCTGGGATTTGATTCAAACATTATTTGGTTTTTCAAACTTTGGGAATGTTTAAAACTTATTTGTACAGTGAGGGACAAAACCCTTCCAATGATTTCTAGTTGTGCAAAGATTCTTGAATAACTCAAGAACCACTGTAGCTACAGACCTAAGATTTGGGGAGTGGTTAGGTCTATATGTTGTCTATTTACCCTTAAAGTATTATTACATAAGCATCAGTATTTCCCACACTATAAATAAAATACTAATTAAACTGCATTGGAAGGGTTTTGTCCCTGTCACATGATTAACATATAACCATATTGTTTATATGCAAATAAGTCCAAATAAAAATTATCTGACCTGTCAAAATTATATATATATACATCTGTTTACTTTCCAATCCAAAAACATCCCCATAGCTCAACATTCTATACCATGAAAGCTCTTACTCCTCCTCAGCTTAGCCATATTCTCACTTTTCTCAATAAGGGCAAGTCTGCTCCTCAGATCTCTGAAATCACTGGCCAGGATCTGTCCACTATATCCAGAATTCATTCTACCCATTGCTCATCACTTGCCAACTCATTTGGTGGCTGTTTATGCAAGCTTTCCTCCTCAGATATTCATTATTCTATTCAACAAATCACTTCTCAAAAGGCTGAAAATGCCACTGAGGTCACCAAACCATTCAAGATATGACTGGAGAGTCTATTTCAGTTAGAACTGTTCATAGGGCATTCAAGAAGGCTGAAATGAGGTCTATGGTGAAGAGAAAAAGGCCTTTACTCAATAAGAGGTATAGGAAGGCAAGGATGGACTTTACTCTGGCACACAAGGACTGGACTGTAGATGATTGGAAGAGGGTTGTTTGGTCAGATGAGACAAAAATCAATTGTTTGGGGTCATATGGGAGGAATTAGATGTGGAAAAGGGCAGGAGAGGGGCTCAGTGGTAGGCTAGTCAAGGGCACGGTCAGGTTTGGGGGAGGAAATCTGATGTTGTGGAGCTGTATGTTGTGGGAAAGCCCAGGATATTCCACCAATATTAATGGGAGAATGGATGCTGACCTTTATGGTAGCATTTTGGAAGATAAACTTCAAGCAACTGTAGAGTATTATAGTAAGAACACAGAAGATGTGGTCTTTCAGCAGGACAATGATACCAAACACAAGAGCACAAAGGCCATTAATTGGTTCAAAGACAATGGATTTATAATCATGGTATGGCCACCTCAGTTTGCTGACCTTTATTGAACACCTCTGGTATTACCTCAAAAGGAGGTTGGGAGAGTATGAAGTGGCACCCAAGAGTATTCATGAGTTGTGGGAGAGGGTTCAGACAGAGTGGGAGAATATCCCTGCCTATACTTGTCAGAAATTGATAGAGAGTATTTCTAGAAGGGTTGAGGCTGTTTTGAAGGCCAAGAGAGGCTATACCAAGTACTAGATTGTTTGATTTGTGTTCTTTTTATACCAGGGACAAAACCCTTCCAATGTGATTTTATTAGTGTTTTGTTTATAGTGTGGGAAATACTAATGCTTATGTCATAATATTTTAAGGGGATATAGATAACATATAGACCTAACCAACCCCCAAATTTCAGGTCTGTATCTACAGTGGTTCTTGAGTTATTCAAGGATCTTTGCACAACTAAAAATCATTGGAAGGGTTTTGTCCCTCACTGTATATTATGAAACAAAGCATCTTGTCACGAATCGATTATTCTTCGATAAAGTCGAATAATATTCTACTAATCGAACTCGAAAGCCTCGTTCGACGAAGTATATATTCGCTCTGTCGATGAAGTAAGAGGCTATTACCAGTTGTGAGAACTCACGGAAGTATTTGTCGAAGAAGTTACGACAAAGTAGATTACTAATATCACTAATATACAGATATTTCGACTGACTTCCCTCGCTCCTTTCGTAGCCCTTTTATGCTTTTCGTCGTATCGTTATGACTATGTTATGAACTAATTATGAAATCATATATGACGTCAAAATGAGACATGTCGAAAGAGATTTGATGGTGTTAAATAATGTTCGGTTTTGTCAAATTGAATTCGATAGGTCGAAGAGTTGTTGAATATTACCTTTGAATGTTTGTGACAATATGTGACATGTGACGGTTGTGACACATCTTTCAGAAGCTGAATAGATTATGAAAGAGTTTAGTAGATTAAATCATTAAGACTTTTAAAAAGCATATCCTTTTAAATGGTCCATTTCATGCACATACATATATTGTATGTTATTAGAATGGATCTGTCAATCTGAACAGATTTCTACTTGATTCAACATACTAAGAACATATATGTACATACAGTAGGTGGTTTCACTTAATAAAGAAAGCCATAGGATGAAAAATCTCCAATGATATCTCACATAATGTACTGGGAAATAACTACAATTTAGCTTTTAAAAAAAACAAGATACTAACAAAAGTATTAGTAGGTATTGTTAAGTTGCATGCCGGGAGGTCAGAAATCTGACGGGGTCCAAATGGAAGAATGTGGCTTCAGCTTGTGTGCTGTGCCCTTGCAAAGTTACCATCAGTTGTCCTTAAATTTCGAACATGTGAGAACTTAACTATTGGGAATCTGAATAGTGGTCAAACTGTCAGATTCCTGGATTGGTAGAGGGCAGAGAGAGAGAGATCAGAAGTCTGAGAGAAGAGTGAAGAACTAGTAGGAGTAACTTAGTCGATATTCTGATTGCTCTGTAACTACTTTACAGTTTGGTATATATACAGATTTCTGGCATCTCACAGTACTAATGAGGAGACAAGGAAAGTACCTAAAGTAGAACAAGAGCATAACTAAATCAGGAAATACAACATCTATGGGTTTCCAAGACTCAGAGAATACAAACTAGGATGAAAGGACATAACATATTCAGACATACAGGGTGTACTAATTGGGACATAAGGAAACAGCCTAAAAAGGAAATCCAGTATCTGATGGATATCCAAGAATGAGGGGCAATGTCAGATGGTTCGGAGGTTGTTTGGGATTCTGAGCACAGGTTGTAACAGGTATTTACATAACTTGAAAAACTGTCATGAATGTACAAGCTCAAATTCTGATAATATTCAATTTGATATTCCTTCAACATTCCTTCAACATTCCTTTGATATTTCTTTGACTTTTTGACTTGATTTCTGACTCAACTATCTTTCAAGATTCTTTGACTAATCTTCTTTTTCAATTTGTCTCAGTTTGACATCATTGATGATTTCACTCTGATATTATATTATCATTATAGGTAAATGATGAATAGCATAAAGGGGCAATGATAGGAGAGAGGGAAGTCAGTCAGAAAACCTGTACCATAATCTGTATCATTGATATTGTATTATTAATTCGACTTCTATTAATAATATCTTTAACATAATTATTTGTGTGCTTCTGTGTCCTATCTTTGTCTCATGCTTTATTAACAGGGCAAATTAATATTTCATCAGATAAGGCATCTATACTTGGTATTGTTGAATATTCTTTGATTGTTATTTGACTTTATTGAGTAAAATCTGTTTTGTGTCAAAAGCCATATATAATAGGTTTTATTAATTGACTCTGAATTGTGTAGGGTGTAATAAGGAGAATTGTTTCTCATGGTTGGTGGTTAACAATATAATAGTCTCAGAATAGATACCACTATTTAAAGATGAAGTTTTATAGCAATATAATCTTTATTAGTAAACATATGATATTATTGCAATCACAAATATCCTCCTTGGACTGGACTCTGGATTTGTCTACTCTTCCAGTTTTCTCACCCTTCTGCTCCTCCTATTGTTTCTGTTTCCAGATACTTAGAGCAATATTGAAGGTGAATTCTATTTTTTATATTTCTTTTGCACTTCTTTAACAATCAAACAATTTATTTCAGTGCATTTCTTACATTTTTCTTGGCTTTCCAATTTTGCTACATACAATTTGCATTTCACATTGCTTCCCTCCCTCCCAACTCAGCTGATCAATCCATTATAGTCCCTTTTCAAACACCTGAATGACATCACCAGCAGGAGTGGATTATTGTAAAAACTCTTTCCTCTGGATTATTTTCTGAACATGCTATTTGTTTTTTGTTTTTGCTTTTGTGAAACATTTGGAATAAGTCTGGAGGATACAGCATAGCTGATCTCCTTGTTTGGGTGAGGCTGAATATCTACATACATGCCTTAAACCACTTAGATGTGATATTGTTCATTGAGATTTTGAAAACAGTGTCAAAAATGAGCAGATAAGTTAAAATTTTTGCTTACAAAAGGTTTTATTTGATGGCCAGAGTTTTGTATATCTACTGTGTCCTCAGTTTTATCTTCCAAGTCTGCCAAATAATCACAAGATCTTTTTCACAAGGGACCTGGTTCATGTTCACATTATTTCTCCTGCACTCAGGGTGATAGCTGATGGACAGGACTGCTTACAATAAGTTCTATTTGATAGCTAGGGTAGAGACTAAACCAGTGATATAACTAGGCTTTCAGATGAGGGATCTACTCCTCATCTGAACTAACTATATACTAGAATACATGGTTTATGCACTGGTCTGTGCAGGAATGTGCTCCAGTGAACACTAAACTAAATATAACAATCACATGTGTGAATCAGTTGGAACTTATACAGTTACAAGATGAGATATGAGATATGAGATTACGATTAATCACGTTATCATATTCTAACAGTTGGTGGCCAGACAAAGGATCTATAGATGCAGTGGAGATGGGGGTAGCAGTGGAGATGGGGGTAGCAGTGGAGATGGGGGTAGCAGTGAAGATGGGGTAGCGGTGAATATGGGGGGGGGCAGTGGAGATGGGGGGGGGTAGCAGTGGAGATGGGAGTAGCAGTGGAGATGGGGGTAGCAGTGAAGATGGGGGGGCGGTGAATATGGGGGGGGGGCAGTGGAGATGGAGATGGGGGTAGCAGTGGAGATGGAGATGGGGGTAGCAGTGGAGATGGAGATGGGGGTAGCAGTGGAGATGGAGATGGGGGTAGCAGTGGAGATGGAGATGGGGGTAGCAGTGGAGATGGAGATGGGGGTAGCAGTGGAGATGGAGATGGGGGTAGCAGTGGAGATGGAGATGGGGGTAGCAGTGGAGATGGAGATGGGGGTAGCAGTGGAGATGGAGATGGGGGTAGCAGTGGAGATGGAGATGGGGGTAGCAGTGGAGATGGAGATGGGGGTAGCAGTGGAGATGGAGATGGGGGTAGCAGTGGAGATGGAGATGGGGGTAGCAGTGGAGATGGAGATGGGGGTAGCAGTGGAGATGGAGATGGGGGTAGCAGTGGAGATGGAGATGGGGGCAGTGGAGATGGGATGGGGGTAGCAGTGGAGATGGAGATGGGGAGCAGTGGAGATGGGGGTAGCAGTGAAGATGGGGGGGCGGTGAAGATAGGGGGGGCAGTGGAGATGGGGGTAGCAGTGAAGATGGGAGGGGGGGGTAGCAGTGGAAATGGGGGGAGGGGGCAGTGGAGATGGGGGGGGGGGGCAGTGGGATGGGGGAGATGGAGGGGGGGGGCAGTGGAGATGGGGGATAGCAGTGAAGATGGGGGGCAGTGGAGATGGGAGATGGGGGGTGGCAGTGGAGGGGGAGATGGGGGTGGCAGTGGAGATGGGGAGATGGGGGGATGGGCAGTGGAGATGGAGGGTAGCAGTGAAGATGGGAGGGGGGGGTAGCAGTGGAGATGGGGGCAGTGGAGATGGGGGGTAGCAGTGGAGATGCAACTGGATCATCTTCAATCCTCCACCTTTCAAAACAGTAATAGACACTTCAAGTTTAGACAAACTTCAGGAGTTTGCAACAAAATTCAAAACCCAGCTTACCAGATTGGCCTTGCAACTCAAGCTGGTGGATACCTTATGTATGTATAGTGCTCTGTGGAGATGGAGGTAGAAATGGCAGTAATCTGATTATTGGAGATAAAATGATGCAAATCACAATGACCAAGCATGAACTTGAAATAGCTATTGAAGGCTGTTGTGCTGAAATCTTGTTATTCAGCACAGCATGCTACTCAGGACAATGGAGGAGTCAGAGTTGGAGTCTGTTTGCAGTGGCAGGTGAAGATCAAGGGGCTGTCTCAATTGTGGAGTCCCAATCAGGCAATTTCTGTGGAGGCTTCTTCCCAAATGCACTTCTAATAGAATAATTTGATCACTTTAACCTTTGTGCACTAAGACCAGGTTCTCTCTGAATCATTCACAGTACTGGTTTTTGAGAGCAGCAGCCTCAACATGACTGTAGCCCAGTAGCAAATGTCAAGCAAACTTTCCACTCACCCAAATAGTGCCAGATACATTGGCATGGCTCCATGCACTCAGAGACCATATTGGCAAGATATGTATCTGCTGATTTCACATTCATTCCCTCCAAAGACCATAGTAGATGGAACCCTCCCTTCCAATCTTTTAATCCAAAATCAAGAGATGCAGTTTTCTCCATTAAAAGGTCCAAACCCAATCCTTGATCTTCCCAGCTTGAATATCTCAGATAGCCATTCAGGAATCTGCCACCTATTACACCACTGTGTATCCCTTGAAAGGGTAGCCACAGTCCTCTCACTAGCTGAGGAGTTGGAGCTCTCCCAGCTATGCAAGTATCATACCAGACAGCCTGCATTCACATCAGGAACTGAAAACACCCTGACTACTTCATGCAACATTGTTGTCCCTAGTGCCACACTAGGCTGCAAGCCTCTCACTGGACAGGAAAGAGCCGATGTACTTATGGCTTTATGAGAGTGCAAGTTTTACTATGCACTGGTGATTAGAATTGAAGCTATCACAAGGCTTGGTCTGCTTACTGTCCCCAACATGGCCTGTCTCCCATGTGGGTCTTGTGGCAGAGTGCAGAAAACCATGGGTACCTTCTTTGCCAATTGAAAGTGAAAAAAACTATAGCTATAAATGGGGTGATGTAGCTGGGTGGCTTGCTAGGATCTGGGAAGCAGCTAGAAAACCTTCAGCAGGACCTGGAGTGTGGGATAGTGTAATGAAGCAGAGCCGCCTAGCAATTGAGACAGGGTCTTCATGAGACTTCAGATAGTACAATAGGACTTCAGATAGCACAAGCTTGTTTACTTATAATTAGTTATTGTAGCCTAATGATATGTCATGAATGTATAAGTTCAAATTCCAATAATATTCAATTCAACTTTCCTTTGACATTTCTTCAACTTTCTGACTCTATTTCCAGCTTGAGTATCTCTTGAGATTATTTGACTCAATATTTGACTAACCTTTGACTTGTCTTAGTTTGACATCATTGATGATTTCATTCTGATATCATATTATCATCATAGGTAAATGATAAATAGCATAAAAGAGTTACAATAGGAGTGA
Source organism: Hysterangium stoloniferum (assembly GCA_015178975.1). NCBI lineage: Eukaryota > Fungi > Basidiomycota > Agaricomycetes > Hysterangiales > Hysterangiaceae > Hysterangium > Hysterangium stoloniferum. The sequence goes on from WHVD01000013.1 coordinate 246,195, forward strand.
GGAAAGTCAATCAGAAAACCTGTATAATAATTTGTATCCTCAATATTGTATTACTAATTCAACTTCTATCTGAGATTTCTTTGACATAATTATTTGTGTGCTTCTGTATTCTATATTTGTATTACAACCCATGGTCAGAGTCCCATAGGATCTGTTATGTATTTAATGATTTTTCATTTAATTTCCCCTAAAAAAACAAAGAGAATTGAGAAATTGAATTAAAATGTATTTATATCACTTACAAAACTTTGTATACAATTCTTCAGAAATAAATTGAATTTTTACAATTTATTTCATATTTTTAGAGTCAAATCTAAGCTAGATATGAATTTAATTCTTTTTTGTTTTAATAAAATAGAATTCATCAGCTAGTGTTAAATGGGAGAGATCACATGATATTCACATGACATTTCAATGTGATGTGAAATAATCATGCATAATCAAGGCAATATATATTTATAATTAACTAAAATAAATATAATAACTATATAATAATATCAAACCAGGAGACAGATGGCTACTTAGTATATGATATGATATGCAAAATGTGCACCCAGTGTGACACACGGGAAAATACTGTCACATATATACTATTTCAGAAAATAGCATAAACTCCTAGGATATTTCAGTAGTTTTGAGGTATATGTAACAGTTACAAATAGGTACAAACAGTAGATAGAATATTATAGAATCTTCTATAATGCTTTAGGAAATTCTAGAAAATTCTAAATGACATCATTCAATCTTCTAAAATCTTCTAAAATGTCTCAGACTAAAATGTCTATAAGGAGCTCAGCTCCAGCCTTGAATAGAACATCTTATCATTTTATCAACCCATTTACACCATATCTGTGTGTCACTGCAGCAAGCAGTTTATTGCCACCTCTAGTTGAGCTACTGGCACTAATCAGGATTCCCTGTCACCTCTAGTTGAGCTTCTGACAATAGTCCTACCCTCTGGTCACCTCTAGTTGAGCTTCTGACAAGCACTCTTGTTCCCCTTTCCACCTCTTAGTTGAGTAGCTGGCTTTCCTTTATTACTTATCCACCTCTAGTTGAGTTGTTGGTTATCAATAAAAGTAATAAACAATCTTGGTTATCATTGTTGAGATTAGGAATACATTTCTAATTTCTACCCAGTTTTGAGCATCAATAAATACTGAGAATATCCTTGCAAGATCCTTAAGACTACATTAAGATCCTGATAAGTTAGTATCACAGTAGACCCTGTAGGTTAGTGTAAATAAAGCATATATTAGCCAAATAGTGTTTTATTCTATATCTAATCTTTTGACCTATTTATAAATACTTTTACTGTTTGATAAAAATAGTATAAAATATATATAAACTAGCTAGAATTGAAGTTGAATCTAGTTTTGGAATCAGTGAATTGTTATTCATATTTTAGTAATTGTTTTCACAGAAAAAGAACAGCTTACAAAAGCAGCTCTCAAAACCTTCTTTGTGAAGTAGGGTGCATATATTCAAGTAAACTTTTGACTTCAGGGGTTCTAAGTCTATTCAGACTGCCACTGATTAATATCAAATACTTAAATTATTTTACCTTGCAGTGAATCGAGTATTTTCACATTTTGATAGAGCACTGGACTCCTTTTTCAAGAATATATTATTAAAATAAGGCTAATACATCACAGGATCTCTGAGTCACCTGACATTGCCCCACATTTTTGGATACCCATTGGATACTGAACTTCCTTTTTAGGCTGTCTTCTTGTGTCCTGATGTAGAGAGTTCAATTGGAAAGTAACCTATATGGTTATAGTTTCAAGTCACATCACAAGCACAAATTCTTATACATACTTTGGCACTAAAGACAACTTCTACACAGCCAAATCAGTTTCATCAATCAGACGTGCAAAAACTCCATCATGTTCAACACTGCATCATCCTCCAAAGTAACCCTCAGTTCCTACTTGAAACCAACTCCTCACTCCCTAATAGAACTTAAAGAAGTAACATCTCGATTCTCCTCATGCTCAGACATCATATGTAAGCCTGAACCAGCCTATCCATACTCCTCAAAAGAACACTGATTCATAAGTCAGAAGCTTAAGTCTTACTCAAAGTCTTACTCCTACAGCCAGTAAAGGGACACTGTAGTGTCTCTTATCATTGAAGTTCTACATTCTACGACATTGGGCTTATGTCAGCCTTTTGTATCCATATCCAATTACATAATCCAAGGTCCGATATCTAGCCTCTCACTCCAAGTGTGTTTGGTTATAGACTGATTTCAAGAACGACTGTGTTAGTGACCATCATAAAGACTCAATTGACCATTGCACACAGGTTATTAGGTACATATATTCCTAGTGACAAACTTACACCGAATAGTACATCCATATGTTCTGAATATATCATGTCTTTTCATCCCAATATGTATTCTCCAAACCTCAGAAACCCATACCTGTTATATTCCTGATTAGTAACAGCCTTGTTCTACTTTAAGTAGTCCCTTGTCTCCTCATTAGTACTGCAAGACGCCAGAGACCTATATATGTATATACTGAACTGTAAAGTAGTTACAGGACAATCAGAATATTGACTAAGTTACTCCTACTAGTTCTTCACTGTTCTCTCAGACTTCTGACTCTCTCTCTCCCCTCTGCCCTTGATTGACCCAGAGACCCAACAGTCTGCTCACTGTTCAGCTTCCCAATAGATATGTAAGTCCTTACATGTTTGAAATTTAAGGACAACTGATGGTACTTTTGTGAGGATGCAGCACATAAGCTGAAGCCACATCCTTCCATTTGGACCCCATCAGACTTCCAACCTTGTGGCATGCAACTTAACAATTTGCCTCACACTTTATCAACAGGGCAAATTAATACTTCATTGAATGAGGCATCCATATTCAATATTGTTGGATATTCTTCAATTGTTATTTGACTTTATTGAGTAAAATCTGTTTCATGTCATGATAAATATGTATACATACAGTATGGACAATAAAGTAAATTCACTTTATAACATGAAATGAATTTTCTTTGATAAAGTTGAATATTAATTGAAATATATTCTACTATACTGAATACTGAAGCCTCATTTGATGAAGTATCAATTGGTTCTATTGATGAAGTAAGAGGCTAATACCAGTTGTGAATGCTCACAGATAAATATATCAAAAGGTTACAACAATTATGAAAGAGAAGATCGAGACTAGATTAGTAATTGTAAGTGAACTGGTAAAATTCCCTGTGTCTCCAATAATGGAAAAACAACAGCAGAAAGCTGATGAAGTGGATGAGGAGGAAGAGGCTGGGCCTTTGAGTCCAAAAGTAAGTTGTTTTGTAAGAGTTCCAGAAAGTGGCTAATATCTGAAACAGAAACAAAAGACAAGGGCTCCAGAATGTATGGAGACTGCCCATAAAGTTCTGTACCAGTGATATGTGAGCTTGTTATGACCTGTGCATTTGGCACACTGTCAGCCCCGATTGGACCTCACACAAAACTCCAATTGCTCACAAAACCATCAGTAACCCAACTAACCCCATTTAGCACATCTATTGTTCCCAATTGGTATTTTCCATCTGCCCTTTTCTATACAACCAGTTTTTCGATACAACCAGTTTATGCCTCTTTCTGCCACCATAGTAGTCTACATCCAGATTTGTAATGTTCTGTCTATCGGTCTCCATCCTCACATCACTATATGTAGTTCCACCTTCTCCATTAGTATTTTCCTTTGTTCTGTTTTCATTTGGATAAGTGCCGGATTTCTGTATATATGCCATTCATGTATCATAGTATTAGGACAATCAGAATATTGACTCAGAACACTTGTATACCTCTCTCATAGTCCCACTCTAAGTATCCCACTCCTGCCTTTGCTTGCACTCACTCACTTTCAGTCTCCAACCCTACAACCCCCAACTAATCCTTTGGTTTCTGATTGGTGACTTACCAAGAGGATTATTCAATAGGACTTATTTCTCCACCTGTCCGAAATTTAAGGACATCTGACAGTAACTTGCAAGGGCACAGCACATAAGCTGAAGCCAAGTCCTTCCGTTCAATCCCTGTCAGTCTGCTGACATCAATCAGTTTTCTGTTCTTAACAGTATATTCTGATTTCACACTCACATTTTCCATCAATCATGCCTCTGAGGAAGAAGGATGCTAAGCCAAGCAGCAAAGCAGAATCTTCCACTCTCAGATCTCCATTCCTGTATACAGCCCAAGCTACTCCAAAAACCCCACAGCCAGAACCCTTTAAAGAATCCCGCTTTGTGGAAATTACCAGCGATGCTGAAGAAGAAACTGAAGCCATCGAACCTGAAGCATCTGAAGAGGTTAACAATCAGCCTGCCCCTGGATCTGAACCTGAGGAACCCGAATGGCCTCCTACACCTCAAACCAGTGGTCCAACAAGCTCCATGAAACAAAAACTGGATTTCACTCCTGACAAAGCATGGGAATTGTTCTCAGGTACCTTAGGATCCCTCAACGATTTCCTTAAAAACAATACCAAGGAAAAAGAACCTGGGCAAACCCAAGTCAATAAACCTGACCTTACCAGCAAACTTGGCTCCGACGGCAAGCTTCTACCACAGGAAAAGCAATGCTGAATGGACAACAACCTTTGTTTGTTGTGTGCAGACTCCAGACACCAAGTCACTGCATGCCCAAAAGCCACAAAAGCCCATTTGGCCAATATGGCCACAACTTCACAACCAGCCAAGCTGGCTGCCGAGTCAAAAAAAGATTAAGCAACTCTCTGGACTCCATGCGGTTGGAGAGTTGCGTTGAATCTCTCTGCACACTGAAGAATTGTCATCTTAACTCATCCACTCTTTATGATCCAAATTCCTTATTTGTAAATCTCACTTCGGAACCCCTCAAGAGTCTCAATTTTTGAGCTCTTGTAGATTCAGGTTCAACTCATTGTTTCATAGATATAAGCTTTTCCCGAAAACATCAGTTAAAAACCTATGCAATAGATCTGATTCCGCTCCAACTTTTTGATGGTACCTCAAACTCTGTAATCTCGCAAGTCTGCAAACTCCAACTTCAGTTCCCATGTGGAACTTTTCAGACAGTTACATTTTTTGTAACACAGTTGGACTCGAGCTGCTCCGTGGTTCTAGAACATAACTGGCTCACCCACTACAATCCATTGATTGATTGGGTATTGGGCAGTAAATGTTTGATGTCGGGATACCTGGGGGATCACAGTACGAGGACTCTCAATACTAGGAGCGAAAGCCACTTAGAGTTGAGCGGGTAGAACTAAAGACTGGTGATATAACTAGGTATCCAGATGAGGTCCTACTCTCATCTGGCTGTAACTATATACTAGAATACATGGTCTGTGCACTGGTCTGTGCAGCGAATGTGTGTGCGGCGAATGTGTGTGCGCAGCACGGAACTAAGTGAACACTAAACTATATATAACAATCACATGTGAACCAGGTCATGGAAATAGGCAGTCACAAGACGAGGTATGATGTAATACTAATTGTACGTCATCATACTCTAACACTTTCCCCTAATTGAATATCACGTTAGCCAAACATAAGATATAACGGTTATTTCCTTTTGGAGGTAGAAGGTTTAGCAGGGGCAGGCGGGTCGGAATATTTCTGGGCCCGGTGTTTCCTGTCTCATTTTAACTGTGCCTGCCGTCGCTGTAACTCAGCAGCATCGGCAAGGTGCGCGAGCTCTTGAGGTGGCATAAACGGTAGGAGATGCGGCTGGGCAGGAAGGTTCGTATAACGTGGAAGCGTGGCGACACGTCCACGATGCTTATTGTTAGCCGAGATCCTGCGTCTGACAGCAGCGGGGTTTTTGGAACAACAGGCCGAAGCTTGGTGTCCCTTGGCCGAGCACTTTGCACACTTAACAGATGCGAAGGTGGACTTTGTTGACACAGTGGCGGACTGTGCCAACATGGCAGTATGGACCGCAGTCGACTGCACTAGTGCGACAATTAACTGGGCGACCTCGATGATGAAGGACCAGATTAACGTAATAGCTTGGTTAAATCCGGCGTGTGACGTCGATGGGGGCGACTTCTTGAGTAATTGCTCCAGCTTGTTCATATTACTGGCGATGTTGGCTGACATTGTCGATAGTGATGAACAATGGATAGATCTGGATATGTTTTATGTTGGGATACCTGGGGGATCACAGTATGAGGACTCTCAATACTAGGAGCGAAAGCCACTTAGAGTTGAGCGGGTGGAACTAAAGACCGGTGATATAACTAGGTATCCAGATGAGGTCCTACTCTCATCTGGCTGTAACTATATACTAGAATACATGGTCTGTACACTGGTCTGTGCAGTGAACGTGTGTGCGCAGCACATAACTAAGTGAACACTAAACTATATATAACAATCACATGTGAACCAGGTCATGGAAATAGGCAGTCACAAGACGAGGTATGATGTAATACTAATCGTACGTCATCATACTCTAACAGTAAATTTCCGAACCCCATCAGCACCTGATACAACTGTTCCATCTCCACCTGTTTCAGCAAATATGGCCTCTACAGCACCTCTGGCCCCCATGGCAAATCTGAGCTCTCCACCTTCCGTCTCTCTAATAAATGCCGCAGCTTTTATGAGAGCCATCAAGTTGGAAGGCTCCCAAGCATTTACAGTCAATCTTAAAGTTGACAAAGCCACTGGTCATTTCACAACTCTGGTGGCCAAACCTGTTGCAGATTTGGAAGGTGTTCCAGAAAAATACCACAAATTTGCAGACATCTTCAGTAAACACAAAGCTGATCAACTCGTCCCTCACAGGCCCTACAATTTGAACATTGATATTGAAGAAGGTTCACATCCACCCTTAGGCCCGGTTTATCCTCTCTCGCAGTCTGAACTATTGGCCATCCAAGATTTCTTGGACAAACACTTGGCTATAGGATTTATCCGACCCTCAAAGTCTCCTTATGGAGCCCCTGTTCTATTCATTTGGAAAAAAGACAGTTCCCTACAGCTTTGCATTGACTTTCAAGGACTCAATGCAATCACTCGGAAAGATAAGTACCCGTTACCACTAATATCTGATTTACTCAATGCCTCTCAGAAGGCCCAAATCTATATGAAGATAGATTTTAAACATGCCTATCATTTGGTTCAGATTGCCAAAGGCAATGAATGGGAAATGACTTTTTGCACTCGCTATGGCTCTTTCAAATGGCTAGTAATGCCTTTCGGTCTCACCAACACTCCATCGGTCTTTCAACATTTTATCAACAACATCTTTTCCAACCTCCTCGATGTCTATGTCATTGTGTACTTAGACGACATCCTCATATTTTCCAAAGACCCCACACTTCACAATGAACATGTCCGTGAAGTTCTCTGAAGACTCCGAAAACATGGTCTTTTTGTGAATGGTAAAAAATAGTTATTTGATGTTGACATGGTTGAATATTTAGGTTTCATGATGGGACCCTGTTAAGAACTGAAAACTGACTAATGTCGGTGGCCAACAGGGACCGATCGGAAGGACTTGGCTTCAGCTTATGTGCTGCACCCTTGCAAATATCTGTAGGGTGTCCTTAGATTTCGGACAGGTGAAGACTAATCCTAAAGAGTTCCTTTCAGTGAGATACTGATCAGAACCGAAGGACAAGTCAAGTGTCAGGCCAAGGGGTCGGGGCCAGGAGTGGGCAAGTGCACGCGAAGGCGAATGAGGGGATTCTTAGTATGAGACTGTTACAGACGTATGAGGGTATTCTGAGTCGATATTCTGATTGCCTAGTAACTACAACTACAGCAGGTTCATATACAAGTAACAGGCATCTAGAAAATACTAATGGGGAGAAAGGTGGAAAATGGTATTAACAATAAGCTTGACTAGGAACGGGAAGTTTATGATTAGTTCAGAGGCCAATGATAACCGAGAGCGGAATTACGGTAAAAGGAAATAGTTCGAGGACTACAAATATAGATAGACATATGTGAAACATAGGATAGAACGGATCAACATAATAAAAGGGATGTATCAAAAGTTTAACCAGACAATACGAGTATTTTGACGTGGGGGTAAACGGAGTTTGATCATTGCAAAAACATATGTCAGCTTCGGAGGCCAATGTTTTCTGATGTGGTGACTTGAATAGTAACTTGAATTGTTGATAAGTGGCGATAACCTCGGGGACCGATAGGGTTGCGACACGGTTGTAACAGACCCAATGGTCTCTGCATGGATGACTCTAAAATTCAAGTCATTCAAGATCGGCTGGAACTCCAAAAGGTTAAGGACATTCAGTCCTTTTTAGGCTTCACCAATTTTTATCGTCATTTCATTCACAACTACTCAAAAATTACTGTTCCACTTACTTGTCTTACTTGTAAAGACACTCTGTGGAATTTCTTGCGTGGTATTCCAAGAATTGAAAAGTGTGTTTACATCTGCCCCTATTTTGTTGCACTGGAAGCCTGATGTTCAACTCATTGTGGAAACTGATGCCTTGGATTATGTGCTTGCTGTGATATTGTCTATTCTGGACACTGACAGTGAAGTCCACCCAGTAGCCTTCTTGTCTCACACTTTCTCGGCACCCAAACTCAACTATGATGTTCACAACAAGGAACTACTTGCAATATTTGAAGCTTTCAAGGCATGGTGACATTACCTGGAAGGATCGGCATCTCCGGTAGATGTTATAACTGACCACAAGAATTTGGTTTACTTTTCAATCACAAAACTACTCACCCATCAGCAAGCCCGATGGTCCAAATACCTCTCCACCTTCAATATGGTCACCTGTTTCTGTCCTGGCTGCCTTGGTGGAAAACCCAATGCTATGACTAGACAATGGGATGTCTATCCTAAAGAGGGGAGTAGCGATTACACCATGGTTAATCCCCATAATTTTAAGCCTATGTTTTCATCCAATCAACTGTCCACATCTATCCAAGCCACTTACCTCATTCATCCAGTCTTGCAAAGTGTTATCCTTATGGACACTGAAAAATTACATCAAGACATACTATCAGCAATTCCATTAGACCCAGTGTGAGAGGTACTTGTTACGACCGTGTCGCAACCCTATCGGCCCCGAGGTTATCGCCACTTGTCAACGTTTCAAGTCGTCCCCTCGGAAACCATCGGCCCCGAAGCTGACGAATGTTTCGCGAAGATCAAACTCCATTTACGCCCACGTCAAATAACTCGTATTGTCTGGTCAAACTTTGATACGTCCCCTTTATTATGTTGATCCGTTCAATCTTATGTTTCGCATATGTCTATCTATATTTGTAGTCCTCGAACCATTTCCTTTTATCGTAATTCCGCTCTCGGTTATCATCGGCCTCTGAACTAATCATAAACTTCCCGTTCCTAGTCAAGCTTATTGTTAATACCGTGTTCCGCCCTTCTCCCCATTAGTATTTTCCAGACGCCTGTTACTTGTATATGAACCCGCTGTAATTGTAGTTACTAGACAATCAGAATATCGACTCAGAATACCCTCATACACCTGTATCAGTCTCATACTAAGACTTCCCCCATCCGCCTTCGCGTGCGCTCGCCCACTCCCGGCCCCGACCCCTTGGCCCGACGCTCGACTTGTCCTTCGATCCCGATCGGTATCACGCCGAAAGGTACTCACTAGGACTAGTCTTCGCCCACCCGAAATTTAAGGACATCCTGCGGATATTTGCGAGGGCGCAGCCCATAAGCTGAAGCCAAGTCCTTCCGATCGGTCCCTGTCGGCCACCGACATTAGTCAGTTTCCAGTTCTTAACAGTACTGCAAAATATAGTCTGGATGAGCCCACACTATATTTCCATTATTATTTCCATTTTCTCTCTATTTTATTATACGCATATATTTAGTTCGATGACCTATGCATTCGGTACATTGACTCTTGTGGGTGCATGTGCCAGACCTATGTATTCTAGCGCCAATAGTTAGAACTCAGACACTTTTTACCCTATAACCATGACTTGCCCAGACACCCATTTAGTGTCCTGCAAGTTGTGATTGGGGTATTATCTCGACTGTCACAGATGGGCCTTAACTACCAGCACAATCACTGTTTTGAACTATACTAGTCAAAACTCAAACCATTATCTCAATGCGCATGGACTATATCCATGCTACTCTGTTTATTCGACTCTCTCATTATTTCCTTAAACACTTGAGCAATCACCCAGAATTGTACTTCAAGGTTGATTCTCTTTCATTTGTCTTAGCTTTCTATTGTACTTAAGATAGCTAATCCTCTCAACTGTATTGAACTAGATAGTCAATATGTGTTTGGCCTGTATTGAACTTAGATAGTCAATACATCGTTGTGTCATACAGTGAGGGACAAAACCCTTCCAATGATTTTTAGTTGTGCAAAGATTCTTGAATAACTCAAGAACTACTGTAGATACAGACCTGAAATTTGGAGGTTGGTTAGGTCTATATGTTATCTATATCCCTTTAAAATATTATGACATAAGCATTAGTATTTCCCACGCTATAAATAAAACACTAATAAAATCACATTGGAAGGGTTTTGTCCCTGGTATAAAAAAAATACAAATTAAACAATCTAGTACTTGGTATAGCCTCCCTTGGCCTTCAAAACAGCCTTAACCCTTCTAGCATACTCTCTATCAAGTTCTGACAAGTAGAGGCAGGGATCTTCTCCCACTCTGTCTGAACCCTCTCCCACAACTCATGAATACTCTTGGGTGCCACCCAGCCTCCTTTTGAGGTAATACCAGAGGTGTTCAATTGGATTAAGGTCAGCAGACTGAGGTGGCCATACTATGACCACAAATCCATTGTCTTTAAACCAATTGGTGGCCTTTTTGCTCTTGTGTTTGGGGTCATTGTCTTGCTGAAAGACCACATTCCCTGTGTTCTTGCCATAATACTCCATGATTTCTTGAAGTTCATCTTCCATAATGCTAACATAAAGGTCAGCATCCATCCTTCCATCAATTTTGGTGGAATATCCTGGTCCTTCCCACAACATACAGCCTCACAACATCAGATTTCCTCCTCCAAACCTGATTGTACTCTCAGCCACCCTATCACTGAGCCCCTCTCCTGCCCTTTTCCACACCTACTTCCTCCAATCTGACTCCAAACAATTGATTTTTGTCTCATCTAACCAAACAGCCCTCTTCCAATCATCCACAGTCCAGTCCTTATGTGCCAGAGTAGAGTCCATCCTTGCCTTCCTATGCCTCTTAGTGAGTAAAGGCCTTTTCTCTCCACCATAGCCCTCATTCCAGCCTTCTTGAGTGCCCTATGAAGAGTCTTCACTGAAATGGACTCTCCAGTCATAATTTGAAGATTTTGGTCACCTCAGTGGCATGTTCTGCCTTCTGAGAAGTGATTTGTTAGAGGGAATAATGAATATCTGAGGGAGAAAGCTTGCATGGATGGCCACCAGGTGCTTTGGCAAGTGATGGGCAATGGGTAAAGTGAATTCTGGATATAGTAAACAGATCTCTGCCAGTGATTGCAGAGATCTGAGAAGCAGACTTGCCTTTATTGAGCAAAATGAGAATGTGGCAACCTGAGGAGGAGTAAGAGCTTTCATGGTGTAGAATATTGAGTTGTGGGGATGTTGTTGAACTAAAAAGTGAACAGCTATATATATATCTAATTTTGACAGGTCACATGATTAAACAAAACCTTATTTGCTGATAATCAATAAGGTTTTGTGTTAATCATGTGACTGGGACAAAACCCTTCCAATGTGATTTTATTATTATTTTATTTATAGCATGGGAAATACTAATGCTTATGTCATAATATTTTAAGGGCATATAGATAACATGTAGACCTAACCAACCACCAAATTTCAGGTCTGTATCTACAGTGGTTCTTGAGTTATTCAAGAATCTTTGCACAACTAAAAATCATTGGAAGGGTTTTGTCCCTCACTGTATCTAAATGGTCAATATTCTTCATATATAGAACGAACGGTTAGAACTTCCACCACTCTTCACAGTGGTGATCTGGGCTGGACTGCTCTTTCCCTAGGAAGAAAACATTACTCTTCAACTATTAATTTCTAAGCATGCAAATGACCACAGGTAAAAACCAAACACCAAGATCTTCAACAACCCCAAGTAGTTCAACACCTCATCAAAGACCTGCTAGTCTGGAACCACCCCGTAACGTCACCATGAGGAAGTCTTCATTGACTTTTCAAAGATCAGCCCCTCCTGAGTGTGAAGAGTGGTGGAAGTTCCAACCGTTCTATATACGAAGAATATTGACTGTTTAAGTACGATACGTAGATGTATTGACTGTCTAAGTCTAATACAGGCTGAACAGGTATTGACTATTTAGTTCAATATGATTGAGTGAAGTAGCTATCTAAAGTAAAGTAGAAAGCTAAAACCAACAAAGGGAATTGACTGTTAAGTGGGATTCCAAATGACTGCTCGAGTGTAGAAAAGAGTAACGAGAGAGTCGAATGGTAGGGTAGCATGGATGTAGTCCACGCAGATTGATATTTAGATGGAGTTTCGACTGGTACAGTTCGAAACTCTGATTGTGTGGATGGTTGAAGCCCATCTGTAACGGTCGAGACGATATCCCAATCACAACTTACGGGACACTAACTGGGTGTCTGGGTAAGTCATGGTTGCAGGGTAAAAGTGTTTGAGTTCTATGTAATTACAGGCACTAGAATACATGAGTCTGGCATGTATGTGCCCACAAGAGTCAATGTACCACATACATATGTCGTCAAACTAATATAAGTGTATAATAGAATAGAGAGAGAAAGAAGAAATAATAATGGGAATATAGTATAGGCTTATCCAGACTATATGTCCTGAGCATATTTCGCCATACCTCTCACAACAATAGTGCTTAATGAATCCACAGAGTCCGGGCCAAGTATATTCTCTTCTTATTAATGATAGAGTTTTGTTGTACCCAAAATGTCCTGAGAGTGGATGATCATGTTTGTACTGAAGGATCCTGAGGCGGAGGCCGTCAGAGTCCAGTACATAGATCTGATCGTCAAGTCTAATGAAACCATGCTGATCAAGAGACCACCGGGGTTGATTGGGGTCCATGGGATTGTCAAGGTGAGCTTTAGTTATCGGGTCTAGTGGAATTGCCAATAGAATATCTTGATGTAACTTCTCAATATCCATAATGATAATTCCACGGACAATGGGATTGATGAGGAAAGTTGCACAGACTGATGCGGTAAGTTGCTGATTTGTGAAAATAGGTTTCAGGTTGTGCGGGTTTACCATGGCATAGTTGTTGCTCCCCTCTTTAGGATAGATGTCCCATCATCTAGTTAAAGTATCGGGTTTGCCACCAAGACGGCCGGGTCAAAAACAGATAGTCATATTGAAGGTGGATAGATATTCAGACCAGTGGGCCTGCCGGCAGGTCAAAAGTTTTGTGATAGAAAAGTATTCCAGGTTTTTGTGATCTGCTACAATGTCAATCGGAGTTCCTGAGCCTTCCAAATAGTGTCGCCATATTTTGAAAGCTGAAAAGATTGCCAGGAGTTCCTTATCATGAACATTGTAATTGAGCTCTGCTCCGGTAAAAGTCCGGGACAGAAAATGTTCGTTGTGTGTGGTTTGGACCCATATGTACCCACATGTACTTACCGTAGTGCTATCTGCGTGTTGGCAATCTACCACCACCAGTCATTCGAGTTTGAGTCTGAGTCTGAGTTTGGTCACTTCTGGTGACTTCTGTGTCCTTCTATCTACTATTCCAACAGAAAAGCCACGGGGTGGACTTCTCCGTCGGAGTCCTGGATAGACAGAATGGCTCCAAGCCCATAGTCCGAGGCATCCGTTTCAACAATGAGTGGGAGGTCCAGTTTTCAATGTGACAGAATAGGAGCTGAAGAAAAAGAATTTTTTAAAAGATTGAAAGCTTTTTGACACTTATCGTTAAAATTCCACGGAGTATCCTTACACATAAGACAGGTAAGGGGAACTGTGATGTTGGAATATCCACGGATAAACCGTCGGTAAAAATTGGCAAAGCCGAGGAAGGATTGTATATCTTTAACTTTTCAGGGTTGAGGCCAATCTTTGATGACTTGTACTTTAGTTTCATCCATGCAGAATCCGTTGGGTCCCATTATGAAACCCAGGTATTCCACAGAGTCCATGTCAAAAATACATTCATGAATAAACCATGTTGTCTGAGTCTCCAGAGAACTTCACGGACTTGTTTGTCATGTTCCGCGGGATTCTCGGAGTAGATAAGAATGTTGTCCAAGTAAACAATGACGCATACATCAAGTATGTTGGAGAAAATGTCATTGATAAAATGTTGAAAAACAGATGGAGCATTGGTGAGTCCAAAGGGCATCACCAACCACTCAAAGGCCCCATAGTGGGTTCTAAAAGTGGTTTTCCATTTGTTGCCCGTGGAGATCTGGACCAAATGATAGGCGTGTTTGAGATCTATTTTGGTGTAATTCCGGGCATTCTGCAGAGCATCGAGCAGATCAGATATAAGTGGAAGTGGATACTTATCCTTTTTGGTGACAGCATTGAGTCCTCTGAAATCAACACATAGTCTAAGGGATCCATCCTTTTTTTCTGACAAACAGAACAGGTGCTCCAAAAGGAGACTTTGAGGGTCTGATAAAACCTATGGACAAATGTTCATCCAAGAAATCGCGGATTGCGGAAAGTTCCGTGGACGAGAGCGGGTAAGTATGTCCTAGGGGTGGCTGGGTGCCTTCTTCGAGATCAATTTTTAAGTCATATTCTCTGTGGGGCAGAAGCTGGTCAGCTTTCCACTTGCTAAAAATGTCTGCAAAGTCATGATATTTCTCTAGGACACCTTCTAGGTCAGCGGCTTGCTCAGATGTGGATACTGGGATTGAAAAACATCCAGTTGCTTCATCAATTTTAAGTTGATAGTGAACGCCTGGGACCTGTCCATTTTTGTAGCCCTAATAAAAGCTGCAGCATTAATCAGAGAAATATACAGAGGTGCCATGGGTTCCAGGGAAGCCATGGGTGCCATAGGGATCACAGGAGTCCTCGAGACTGCAGGTGCCAGGAAGGCCATAGGTGCTGTGGAGGCCATGTTGGGCACAGTTTCCTCGGCTGCTGCAGGGGTCCAGAATATTATACTATTAGCTATCCAGTCAATCAATGGATTGTAGTGGGTAAGCCAGTTGTGTCCTAGGACCACCGAGCAACTTGAGTCTAACTGGGTCACATAGAAAGTGACCAATTGAGATGTTCCACATGGGAAACAGATGGATAAATCACAAACTTGGGTAACAACCAAATTACTTATGCCATCGAAGAGGTGGAGGCCGATGGGATTTATCGGATAAGTTGACAACAAATTTTTTTGCGTAAATTTTGTATCTAAAAAAACAACGAGTCGAGCTAGAATCTATAAAAGCTGAAAAAATGAATTTCAGAATCATATTAGACATAAGTTTAACAAAAATGAATCAGAATGTGAAAGAGCAGATATGTTGAGACGGGTAAACTCTTGAATGCACAGAGAGGCAACACAACCCCCAACCCACGTGAAGTCCACAGGGTTGCTTACTCTTTTTTCAAGTCGGAAGCCGGTTTGTCCTTCAATGGAGTTTCTGTGGAGGTCTTGGCTGTTTGACACTTTGCAGAGTTTGCTTTTGCCAGCAGACATTCTGGGACATAATGACCGGGTTTTCCGCACAAGAGACAGAGGTTATTGTCCATATGACGTTGTCTTTTGTCACAACTGTCACAAGTCACAACATTGTCACAAACAATCAAAGGTAATATTCGACAACTCTTCAACGCATTGAATTCGACTTGACAAACCTGAACATTATTTGACAACATTGAATCTCTTTCGACATGTCTCATTTCAATGTCATATATGATTTCATTATTAGTTCATAACATAGTCATAACGATATGAAGAAAAACATAAAAGGGCTACGAAAGGAGCGAGGGAAGTCAGTCAAAATATCTGTATATTAGTGATATTAGTAATCTATCTTGTCGTAACTTCTTCGACAAATACTTCCATGAGTTCTCGCAACTGGTAATAGCCTCTTACTTCATCAACAGGGTGAATATATACTTCATCAAATGAGGCTTTCGAGTTCGATTAGTAGAATATTATTCAACTTTATTGAAGAATAATCAATTTGTGACATCTTTCCTGTGGGGTCAATTTGCCATTGGGTCTGAGTTTGCCTGTGAGGTCGGGTTTTCCAGTTTGCTTGCCAGACTGTTGACCTTTGTTGTTGTTGTTGTTATTGTTGTTTGAAGACTTTTTATTATTCTTCTTGTCAGATTGCATGGAGTTCTGGTTGCTGGTTGACGAGTTGTTGTTGTTGGTTTTATTGGCCATGGACTTGTTCACTTTGCCTGCAGAGGTCTCATGGGCAACTTCTGCACGACATTCCCAATAGCATGCGTCCGCATTTTGAGCTTTGAGGTGCATATGGGACAGAGTTTTTGGCTTGCCATCTTCTCCTTTTGAGATGGGACAGCAGACCAGCATAGAATTGGTGGCAGAGAGCAGGATCGCCCCACTGACAACGAGCTGCAAGATTATTGAATTGGACGATGTATGTAGTCCATGATGCACTGTGTGTCCTTCATACAAAGATTGGTGAGACTGTTCTCAGCTTCTCCTGTTGGGTCATACATGCCAAAGTTGGTTTCAAGCTCCTCAACAAAAGCATCCCAATCTTCGAGCCAGAGCGGCTCTTCCTTGGAAAGTCCACTAAAAGCCAGTTCAAACCATTTCAACGTGGATCCTGACAAGTATGAAAGTGCATAGTTGACTTTTCAGGAGTCCGTGGAGAATGCAGCGGATCGATCACAGAAATTGAAGTGACATTGCATGAGGAAAGTAGAGAGTTTGTTTGGGTTGGAACCCATGAAGGGTTCCAGAGCATTGACTTTTGACCATAAGGGTTCCGGATCTTTCTTTTTGCCTTCTCCGAGCATATGATTCATCAACCTTTCTAAAGTGATTGCTAAATACTCAGAGGCGGGATCCGAAAGTGGCGGTCAATTGCTGGACAGAGGATTTTCAACACCTTTGCCCTTGTCGGGGGCCACAGGTGCTCAGATTCATCCTGGTTTTCCAGGACTTCTTCGATACGGGCTTCTTCCATGGCTTCCAACTGGTTCGCGAGTGCCTCGCTGGTATACAAAGTTAATGGGGAATGAAGAGTCAACGGTCCAGGTAATGATACCTGTGCATGTGCTTTTCTTCTTGGTGGCATATTGAAACAATCTGCAAGTCTTAGTCAGAAAATACTGTTAGGGTACGTACATGGCAGGTTTCTGGAGAAACCCACAGGAGATCTGGTAGGACTTGGCTTCAGCTTATAGGCTGCACCCTCACAAGATCGTGTTGTCCAATTTCAGACAGGCAGATGGGAATCCTGGGGAGTCTGGGCGGGGTTTGTGGGTCGAGGGGTCGGAGGTCGGAGGTCATGGGTCAAGAGGTTGGGAGTCGAGATAAATAAGAGAGATAGATGTGCCGGAGCCCTTGGGCTCCGACTAGCATGAGTTGTGTGATTCAAGTAGGAGTTTAGAGTGGAAAATGTATTAGATTACTGGAGGGAATCTAAGCCGATTTTCTGACTGGATTGTATGTACAACATCTGCCAGACTATATAGACTGTGGAATGAATGACATACCAAATCCAGTAATGATGAAACAAAACTAGCAAAACATAAAATGAGAATAGTAAACACCAAATTTGGTGTTAGGAACTGGATGGAATGGAGCAGAGTCTGAATCGTGACAAATCATAAACCATAACAGGAAATGGAGTGGGAGCGGAGTCCAAATCATGACAGGTCATTTGACTAACATGGGAACAGGGCTCAGTTAGAGAGATGACGGGTTTTCCGAGCGGGGTCCAGTGACTGACATGTGGGACGAGGTTGGACATAGACAGGGACAGAGTCCGGTGGGTATTCCGGTGACTGATACATGAAGTAACAAAGTTGAATGTGGACAAGTCTGACACACGGAGTCTGGCAGGAATTCTGGTAAACTGACAATTGGTGTGTATAGGGCATGGGTGCATATAAGTTAGTCCCCAGAGTCTGGCGGGAATTCCGGTCATAACACCTTTACTCTTCTCTTAATCCCTTCAAAGACATCATCAGCCAGCTGTGACTCTTACCCATACAACTCTTAACATTTTTGGCCCTCCAGTTGATTCAACTAAGTGTTGTCTTCAGTCAAATATCATACTATCTGTTCTGTTTGAAATACTGGAGCACCTTAACAGTTGAAGCCAACTTCCACTATGGTTATAGAGTCAGACCTCCCAAATAGTACAATTTCCCTTGTTGGTCCCCAACAGCTTCCCCTTTGTCCTTTGTCCTTAGATCCTAAACATTGGACCCCCTGATTTGTATGATCTTGCCTTTGCCCCCTTACTTAGATCTTAACACATGATACAATCACATCCTTGCAATTAGTGGAACCTTTTGTCATCCACATATTTTCCAAACATGGTGTTCCATCTCACATAACTTCTGATTGAGGTTCCAAGTTCATTTCCATTTCTTTAAGTCTCTCAGAAAAGCTCTTGACATGAAATTACATTTCACTTCAGGATATCATCTGGAAGGTAATGGACAAACAGAATGTGTCAATCAAACATTGGAACAATATCTCCACATCTATTGCAACTACCAACAGGACAATTGGAAATCCCTTCTTCCACTTGCAGAATTCACATACAACAACTCTCTGAATGCCACTACCAGCATTTCACCTTCTTCACCAACAAAGGCTACAACCCCATACAACCCCAATCTTGCCATTCACCCCAAACAAGATCTTGCATCTGCTCATGCTCAAGAATTCATCACTAATCTCAATGAGTTACATCAAGAACTTTGGAAAGCTATTTCTTCCACACAGTGTGAGAGGTATCCTAAAATATATCTCTGATTATATTTTACTTCCTATGTTTCTTCCTTAATTTCTACTACTACATTTCATGCTTGGTAGTATTTACATTAGTTTGAAGATCTATGTATGCCTGTGGGTACATGAATACTTGGGGACATGCACACTGTAGTTTTATGTACATACATTAGCATGCATAGTTGCATGACTTACCCAGACTCCCTTTTGGTGTCCTGTAAATTGTGACTGGGGTATCATCTCAAGCCACCTCAAACAGCTCCTAACTTGAACTTGTAACAACTATCTAGCTTCACAATGTATAGTCAAAGCTCAAGTTATTATCAACTTCTGCTCATATCTCATATCACTTACATCATCCTCCCTCCCCTTAAAAGTCCAAGATGAATCCAGGAACATATGTACATATGGGACATAATAAACTGACTGACAACCAGGTACCACAACTTATCAAAGCAGATATTTCATATATCATAAGAGCTGGGATCTCTGGGCAGGTTCAGGTCACCGATTTGTACAAAAAGGGAGTAATGGAGGTTCCGGGTCCCGGCAGGTAGTCCGGTCCTAACAGGGTGAAATACTGGCACAGTGGATTCAACACCTCCTGGCCATAAATGTAGGGCAGTATATAAGGAAGGCTGTCCCCATACATTTGGCAAACAAGGCATGGAGAATAGTACTAAGCAGAGAGAAGTCAATATATATGTCTGCAAAAGATATTACTGTGGTTTTGGTGAGTATTAGCCTCCATAAGGCCTTCTTGGCTTGAGTCCCACACTAACAGCTTTGTCTGCCCTGCATAAAAGCATTTCCTCAGATGGTAAATGTGTGCAGTGATCATGCATATAATATCTTTCTTCTCTTTCCACTATGTTCTACTCAATGAGCCGTGTGATACTGTGGAGAAAAGAGGTCACAAGACAGTACCGGAGCTTGGTACTAGTTCGGATGTTATATGATATTACGGTAAGTTATTTTTACAGACTTTATCTGATTGTACACATTGCAAAGCAAAAAGTAAAATTCACATTTAGGAATATGATGCCAGAATTTGTAACCAAAGCCCTATCGTTTGGTTGTCCACCATTGCGAGGCTTGAGCACTTTTGCTTTTGTGGAAACCCAATTTGACCCAGGACTGAACAATTTTAACCTTCAGCAAGTCGTACCCAACGAGGTTGACCACCAATCGGACTGTTGGCGCGCTCTGAATCGGAATAACTATGCAGTCCTCGTGATGTCTGTGAATCTTATGATCGCCACTAATATCAGTTTTAATGTCAATCCCGATATCCGAGCCTATTCTTCTCCGTCTCCGGTCAGCGTATTACACTCCAGTTTGCTACTCCCCGAATAACTGAAGTGTAAGCCTACCACATTCTTGTCGTTTCGTCAACGCGTTACGTCACGCTATGTCACGTGAGACAGATCGAAGCAATTTGCTAGTCTTTAATTAGTCTATCACATCAACAAGATCTCATTCGTTCGAACTTGATTATGTTTTCCCACCTTATTAAAGATCGAAAAATGTAGTATACCAAGGGAATGGCATATTAAAATACAGGCAGGCGTCATCTGATTTATTCACATTATATTGCATTTCATATTATTTATTGATATCGGCCGCCGTCCGCTAAATAGCCTGATCCTTCCCCTACTAATCATTCGCTTCCCACAACTGAGGTCCAAGTTTCACGCTCGTGATTGCCTGCTTTTGCTTCGTCTTCCGCACCCACCATGCCTGACACTGAGAAAGAGAAAGACCCTCTGCCTCTCTCTCAAGGCAGCGACACCACCGAAGAGGTCGATGTCTACTTGCTTCATGAGATCAACGCTGGTCGACTAGTAATAGAGCCCGAGGAGGCCAGGATCGAGTTTGGAGAAAAGGTCGCCTCTAAACTCAAGTTAAACCGCTCTGGCAGCAAGGTACTCTGGCCTCAGCCCCACGATACTCCTCTCGACCCCCAGAATGTTCGTGTCTCGTTGCTCTACGTAACTCACCCTTGTACTTATTCCGATGTTCTAATAGTGGTCGTCCTTCAAGAAAAACTACCTACTCCTCATCATCACCCTTGCCGCCATCACTCCAGATTTTAACTCCGGTATTGGTATTGCATCTATCTTTGCTCTAGCTGCGCAATTCAACACAACCCCCGGCGTCATTAATAACTTGACTAGCAAGTCCGTAATAAAAACTTGTTTCTTGTGGTTCAGTCTTTGTGGTCTAACTTGCACGCAGTTGGAGTATCTTCCTTCTAGGCTGGGGCGGCCTTGTAGCAGTCATGCTCATGCGCAGATATGGACGTCTTCCTGTATTATTCTGGACCCAAGTTCGTAATTCGACAGTGTCTACAATGCTCTTACTCACCCTTCTCAGCTTCTCGCAGTCGCATTCATGATCGGATGCACATTCGCGCCAGACCTCAAGACCTTCGCTGCAATGCGTTGCTTGACTGCGTTTTTTGGAACGTGTCCTCAAGTTACAGGACTTTACGTCGTCACAGATCTATTCCCTTTCCACCTTCAAGCTCGGAAACTGAATCTGTGGACGTTCGGATTCGTTTGTGAGTATGATTCCTTACAGCCTCTGCTGTATTTCATCTCTTCTCCCAGTGTCGCCTTTCCTCTCACCATTTGCGTTCGGCTTCCTCGTCGCTCGAGCATCCTGGCGCTGGGCATACGGCATCGGTACTATCTACAACGCTATTGTTCTCGTTTTAATCATCCTTTTCATGGAAGAGACGTGAGATGATGGTTTGGTTTCTCTCACAGACTTGCATTGTTGATACTACTTATAGGATGTTCGATCGTGGTTTAAAACCTGTTCCTCCCCGTCCCTCGAGTGGCCTCAAATACCGTATCAACACCCTGATCGGCGTCACCGGCTTGCAGATGGCTAAGTACCGCACGCCTCTCTGGGAGGCCATCAAAAATCCTTTCATTGTCGTTACTCGTCCACATCTCCTCCTTGTGCTCATTTATGAGGGTGTACTCTTTGGTTTCGGTATTGGTATCAATGTCACATTTGCTATCTTCCTTGGCGAACCCGTTGCTGTAGGAGGGTATGGGTTCAAGCAGTTTGCCATCGCAGGGTGCTATGCTACGCCAATTGTATATCTCGTTCTCCACTATTTGTGTGATTGGCTATTTATCGTGTATGTTTTTTTATTTACTAGATCGCCGTGCTCGTTGGTGAAGCCTTGGGACGATATGGGAATGACTTTATCGCCAATTTTTTGACACATCGGAATCATGGTGTCTTCGAAGCTGAGATGCGTTTGTGGTACGTACTGATGTCTTTTTTGTCTTTTTTATTACATCAAGAGCTGATGTTGGCTTAGGATGTGTTACGTCGCCCTCCCCCTGTATATATGCGGTTTCGTCGTTATTGGTGCAGCATTTCAAAATCATTTGTCGATTGGCGCTTTGGTGAGTATCCCTACACCCATTACATACAGAACAACTCCAATACGGCTTATATGTAGATCATGGGTTGGGGCATTGCAGAGTGTTCAGTCCTTATGACAACCGTCGCCATTTGTATGTATAATTTTTTACCAATGAAGTAGATACGGCCGATTGATTCTATTCCAAGATGCATACGCCAACGATTGCTTCCCAAGACACCAAGTACGTGCATTTATCCTTTACATTTGCGGCCGTCCATTTACCACATTGATTCTAACAGGGTGAAATCTCTGCTCTTATCAATTTAGCACGTACCCTTGGCGGTTTCGCCGTAGCCTTCTTCCAAGTTCCATGGGCCACCAAAAATGGCGCGCTCCAGACATTTGGGGTGGAAGCTGCTATTGTGGCTGGATTGTTTCTCCTCCTTATTCCACTCCTACAATGGAAGGGGAGATACCTTCGCGCGAACTATTCACTCTAAGTTTCGACGATCGGATGGGACTGTGGCGTTCCGAGGATGCGGGAAGGTCGCAAGACCACGCAGTGGGATTTTTGGAGGTTGTGCCTCCAAACCACTTGAAAGCAGTGAGTCTTTTGAGGCGTTCACTTTAAAGATAGTGACGAGTTTAATAACAGATGCCCCCCAGCTTTGAGGAACACAAGATCATTACCGCACTTATATCCCTTTCCCCTCCGAAGTAATAGAAATGTCACATACTTCTAATAGAAGTTCGGCTATCACTTTATGTTTCACTCTGTATAATCGCAAATCTTTTACGAGATCGTTAGTTCGTCTCCCCTCGTAGCAGGCATGCCATGCATGGCTGTTCATAAATAGTAACGAAATTTATTAATGAAAGGAGGCGTGTATAAACATGTTCAGTTGCTCATCTCGCCCGGGATGATGTGTCTTGTTGAGGGCTGAGAGCCGAACGAAAAGAAGAGTGACAATATTGCTTTATTGAGCGAGACGTGGCCAACCATTAAAGAGCGAGTTACACCTGAGTACCACCATCTATTCTTGGGACGGTGAGAGCAAAAGCCATGTGCTCCTTGTCAGAATGAAGGTTAACTGTTTCCCATGTGGGTATGATTAAAGCCGCACTCACCCCCGAAAGCCATGCAAACCTGCCGTGAACATCCCGCCGGTGGCACACCAACTTGGTTCTGGACATCAGATGTAGGGTCATACACGATGGCCGGACTTGAGCATATATCGTGACTGCAATACTGTTTAGATTATCGTCGCACTTTGCCCCCCCTGGACCAGATTCATGCAAGCAAATTCCGTCTTCCTGAATCACGACTACGGAATGACTTGACGTTGCGACGCTGCCAATATATGTCCCTTCGTGCCGACGATACTGAGAGAAGGTGGGAAGGCGTAACGACATCTACCATATATACTATGGAGAAAAGGGCACAAGACAAAACAAACGTCAGCATTGGGAAGCAGAAGAGACTGTTCAGATAATATCCAGTATTATGGTGAGTTATTTACAAGCTTTATCTGATTATACAAATTGTAACTATAAAGATAAGGACTAAGTTCAAATTTAGAGATATAATGCTAGAATCTGTGACCAAGGTTCCCTATCGTTTGGCTGTCCACCGTTGCGAGTAACTTGAGCACTTTTGTGGAAACCCAATTTGACCCAGGCGTTGATCAACTTTGATCCTTCAGCAGTCGTACCTAAAGAGGTTATTCACCAATTGGACTATTATTGGCATTGACGTACCCAATCTTCCACCGTAGGTATCTAACCTTATAACCGTTGCCTCAGTCTTTCTGGCGAGCTCTTTAGCATGGTTCACTATTGCCGCTCCTATTCCTCTTCCCCTCATGGCTGGATAGACCACGGCGTTATGTATGTAAAGCGAAGGTTCGTCGGTTTTCGGAACTAGGAGAATTGCGCCAAGGATATCAGTTCACCATCTCGATCGATCCTTGCCGCAGATGTCTAGAGCATAAAACGTACCATACATTGGACATCGTTTGCCTACGATGTAAAAGCCTGCTACCTTTTTCGTCGTGGCTATTCTTTCTGGACCGTCCGTTATTTCTATGACGAACATTTGTGCTTTCCCTTTCTGGAGGAGATCACCAACACCGGCTCGCGCCTTCCAATATGCTGCCATCTTCGGATTTTCGCTGAAGAGCTTCAAGCCCCACTGAACAGATCCAATTTCCCGAAACCAGACGATATTGGCATCCATGATGGATATAATAGTGTCGCCGTCTGATCGAACAGAGGGACGAAACACAATTCTTGTCATGATGGTGGGTAATACTGTTTCACGATTGGTCCGAATAATTAGTGAAAGAAATATAGTAATGTTGGAAAGATGGCTCTTTTTACTTAGTAGCACAGCATGCACATGCAGTGCTTTGAGATGGCTCTGACAAAGATCTTGCCACTGCCAGCCCCGAATACATATATAGACGTAGCTTGTCCTTCGTTTACGACTCGTCTCCACAACCCCAAGCTCTAACAAGTATTTTAGCCTCTTGATATTTAATTATAAGGGATACAACAGGCAACCTCCATGTAATTTCTTACCTTATTTGGCAGCGCGTACTCCGGCGTTTACTTACTAGTGCCTAAGCGGAAGATCCGACTATCGCCTTGACGCGGATTGTCTCCCGCAGAGCCACCTTTGCCCGTTTATCTTTAAAAAAACCATCTAATTGTACATGTCCTCAAGAGGTGTATCTAATTTTTGTTAGTTTTCCGAGTGCAAGGCTCGCAAGACGGTAGGTACCAGGCATTCCCTAAGCCTGATCGCCGGGTTAACCCTACCATCTGGCCTATGCCAGTGCCAACAAGGCAACCGCTTTCCAGCAGAATTGAGTTGGCGTATTGATCATCATGCCCGCTCCAACTCTGCAACGAGTCTGAGAGCGGTATTTCTTGAGTCTGTTTGGTATGATTAAGATGAACAAGCGGTTACTGTAAGAAATCAATACATCTACATGTGTGAACCAATAATAAGCATTTTTTGTTCCACCTCTTCTTCCTCATCTTCCAAGTCCGAAACATATACAGGATTAAGCGCGGCCGCTCACAAGTTGGATACGAATGGTCAGCGTTATCAGTTCAAGTGAGTGTATTTAGTTTTCATTCGGATCTAGTCGTACCAACGAAGTCTGCGTGCAGTATGGCGAGGTGTACTCCCAGTTTTGGTGTTCGGCTTCCTATCCGTCTCAGCCTTCAAGTACCTTCTGTTACAGGTTATTGCGACGGAGCCACTTTCACGGATTGAAGAACAGTGTCCAATTCCTTTCCAGGGTGAATCACTCGTCCAATTGCACTACCTTGGCGGAATTTTGCCCGGTGTAGAGAACGTTTTATGTGTCCTCGTTGCATTTTTCTACTCAGTGCTTCAGCCCAAACAAGCCCCTTCTCCGTGGCTTACAGACACACTAGCTGCACTTGGTGCATGTGTCGTTGTGCCATTCGTCGAATCCTCAAGGGCAAAAACGCCCTTCTTCTTTGGATTTCCTGTCCTTATGGGACTGCTATATCAAACGAATACTGTTGCAGTGATATTCCCCGTATTCTGGATCATCCTTATTGTCTTCGGCACCACCCACAGCGGCGGAGTTGGTTCACAAATCAGTCAGGCCAAGGCTGAAGGCGTCTTAGTTGGCCTTTTATTGGGTTATTATCTCCCCACCATCGCCATGGTGCTCTATGCAACACCCTTGCCAATTGCTCTCTGGCAGGTCTTTCCTGTCTGCATGGCCATCACAAACACAACGTATAATCTACTGCGTTCGAAGCGTGCGCATCAACGTTCAGGATACGGAACCATTCAATCGGTGTATATCATTATATTCATAATTTCGACTTTCGCACACGTCTCGCTGTTGCGCAGCCATGGGTTCAGCGTGCAGCGCATTATCGATGCCTCGAAATCTGCCTGGAATCTTCCCACTTCCCCAGATGCCACGGTTGCAGATGTGGCAGTCCATTTCCTCCAATGGGACGTTACATTCCTATTTGTGTCATCCGTTCTAGCCTCCTTGTGGTTTGCTCGAAACCCTTTACAGGCATTTGGAATCTTAGCATGGTATGCAGGTGTAACCCTGACGCTTGGTCCGGGCGCTGCACTTTCCACTGTTTTCATGTGGAGGGAATTGGGTTTGAAAAACACCAGAATGCAATTGGCAGCCATCAAGGCCAAAACTAAATAATTGACCAGCGTCTGACCGCATCACAGGTGCGAATACAAACAAGCAATCGGCTATACAAAGATCACATATCTAGTCGTTAAAGGCGTTGCTTATCTTCGGTGCTGTACTTTGTACACGTTTCTTGTGCTGCTGTTGTGATGTAATTGTAGCCATATGATGAGAATCATCGAAAGTATTTTTGAGATCCCGAATGATGTTTTCAGAATGGGACAATTGTCCGCTTCTTTTACATAACTTCACACCTTATTCCAATAAGTAATTTCATGTGTTAAAATTGTCCTAAATAAACATGTGGCGCATCCCGTGGAAATGTACATCGCCATACAGGGGTAAACTTTGGACTCTAAGACTAATACGTAGAGAAGACATAAGTGTCATGTATGTGATCAATGCTACAACACGTACCATACAAAATCCCTAATAAATAATTATGTCCGCCGTGACCTTCTTGTGCTCTCGCGCCCAGCACGCCGTAACCCTCTGGACGCTGAAGTGTCTTGCGTCGGTCCCGCAGTGCCTTCTATCGCAGCAGCGATTATTTCTGCTGGCAAGTCCACATGTACGCCTTCGGGATAGTGATACGCATCCAAAGGTGAATACGCGGGTGGTTCGCGACCATCTACACCTAACGTTGAGGAAGTAGATGAGGTTTGGAGTACTGCAGCCCTACTCTGAACTCGTTGACTTGCTTCGGACCTTTCCGTGCGGCTTCTACGAGTAGTCCCGCCAGCATCGTTTCCATCAGCATTAGGAGTGTTCCGACCTGATATAGGGAGCATGTGTATATCTGAGTGACCGGGAGTGGGGGGATTGGGAGTCAACTGAGGTGATTCCAAGTCCGAGTCCGGATCCGGTGATGACGCTGGAATCTGTAACTCAGGGGTTCGAACGCGGGTTTGAGAGTCTGACGGCGCATTAGGAGAAAGAGAGGGTGGTTGGATGGAGCGTGAAGGAAATGATGAAGAAGAGGGGGAGGGGGGATTTGATGGGGGACGTGGACCTAAACGAATGTTGTTCTCTGCACGATCTGTAGGTGAGATGTAATGTGAAGGTTCCTCTTCGGTGATCGGTGTGATGGGCGGAGGTGGTGTCATGGGGACGGGCGGGACGGGTGGGACTGATGATGTTCCCCGCAGTGGTGATGGGTTGACAGGCTGATTGTGATTGTTACCAGCAGGTTTTGGACGACGTGAGCGATGAGTTCTCCTAGGTGTGCCCACTGAGCTTGATGGAGCATCCACTGATGGAGGTGGTATCGTAGGCACTCGACCATTACCAGCTTCCAACAAAATACTACCTCTTTCGGCACCGTAAGCGGGAGGTGGTGCTAGTGTACCCACGCTAGGCGCCAATCCCCATTTCTTCACATTAGCCTCAATGAAAACGAACCCAGATTGCCCGAGGTTAACATGTACGCTGCACGGGCCATCAGCGCCAACTGTGGGGAACAGGTTCCATTTTGTCAGTCCAACGAAGGCATCCTCTAATTTTCGCCCATTTCGGGTAAAAAATACTGTCCCGCTCCTTGGGCGGTACCCAACACCAAGGACATCTCCTTCCTTCAATGATGGTCCGAAAGTGGCGTGTGTGAAGGGGTAATTGTGTGATTTATCTCCATTGGAATGGTAAGCGATTGAGTAGCGATTATGACCAGGAAGTCGGAAGGAAGGATAAGGCTTTGTCGCCAAGCCTACTGAGACATTGGTAGTAGAAGGTAGATCGAACAGTTTAACCTCCCAATAGTATACCTCGTTGAGCTTTGGAAGGGGTAGATTAGACTGGACAGAGGAAGACGAGGAGGGATCCGGGAGAAACGTCAACTCGGTTCGAGAATGGACCAGTAAAGAAGGCGACGACTCATAGTCTGGCTCAAATGACCAAGCAGAAACACCCTTTTCCTGAATCGCAAGGAACTGTGACAGAGTGATATCAGTGGGCATCGAATTCGGAGGTGTCTGAATTTGGAACTCTGGAGATCGTGGAGTTGTAAGATAATAGCAAGCTACCCAGCAAGGATCCTTTACCTTTAGCTCTTAAATAGGATCTTCTGGTTTCTTCACTAACGGTTTCAAGCCATCGACTTTCCACGCCTTCGAAACCTCCTTCTCCGTCTATGAGCTCCTCCTGACTCATGTCAATTGGGCCATCGCTGTCTCGGAGGAGAATTCCTCTCTGCCTTCGTAGGAGAAGGACGCATACAAGGAAAATCAATAAAAGAAAAAGAAATGTACTGAGAACTATAAGCAATGGGAGAAGAACAAGGAGAGCATCTTGATTGCCTTGCGAAAGTGACCGCTGAAGGCTACCCTGTTGAATAAATACAGATGAATTTGAGAATTCATGGGAGCCGTCGTTAGTGAAAGGGTTCATCCAATCAAGAAACTTGGCGTGTCGTGGCCGCTCGTGGTCCAGGGTGGTGAGCGGAGTGGTCATGGTAGTGTTAGGAATGGCGGAGATTGAAATTACCATAACAGCCTCGATGTCTGCCGCCACATCGCACAATCCTACATCTCCGAAGCCAAAACGCAAGGTCTCAACTCGTAGACGTACTAATTCGCAATTACCTCCGCCACATCTCACACAAGAATCTCATGATAGCGCGTTGCAGGCAATCCGTACTTTCCTACGGGAAAGAAGTTCTTACGACGTCTTTCCATTAAGTTCTAGGGTCATAGTACTCGACACAAAGCTTGAAGTTAAAAAAGCATTGATGTGCTTGTTGAACAATGGTGGGCGCAATCAAAGTATCTCTCAGTTTCGCACTGAAAGGTGTATTCGCAGGCGTGGTGTCAGCACCTCTGTGGAACAGCGAACAACGTAGCTTTGCTGGCATGCTCACTGTATCAGACATCATACATCTGATACAGTACTACTATTGGACAGTCTCGTCATATGACGTTGCTGCGGCAGAAGTTGAAGAATTCAGGCTTGAATCGCTTCGAGGTATGTGCCTTTTTTGCAGGACGTCATTAGCCGGACTCTCTGATCGTTTTTCATTGGGTCCAGACATTGAACGAACACTAAACGTCCCACCACCTCCGCTACTGTCAATTCACCCCATGCAGGCTCTATATGACGCATGCAAGATGCTTATCAAAACGCATGCCCGGCGTCTACCACTGCTCGACGCTGACAGTCAGACAGGAGACGAGGCTGTAATATCAGTGCTAACGCAATACCGACTTCTCAAATTCATTGCGATTAATGTATGTCTGTGTATCCACTGAATGCTTCATTCACAGACAACCCTTCTTCCAGTGCAAGGAGATAGCCGGTTTACATTTACCCCTTCGAAAACTCAATATTGGTACATACGTTACCCCAACGGCCGAAAATCCATATCATCCTATCAGTTGGGCAACGCTAGACACCACCGTCTTCGACGTAGTCCACATGTTCAGCGAACGGGGCATCTCAGCTGTGCCAATATTAGATAAAGATGGGGTTGTAATAAATCTATACGAAACTGTTGATGTTATCGTGAGTCTATACATATCAAAATTTGTCAGAAATACTCAAAACACCTCGTCAGACCCTCGTTCGTGTTGGTGCCTACCACTCGCTGGATTTGGATATATCTAGTGCTTTGTCCCAACGGTCACCGGATTTCCCTGGTGTTGTTGTCTGTAGCAGCAATGACTCTCTGGCGACTTTGCTAGCACTAATCGGCAAACGACGGGTTCACCGCCTAGTGGTCGTCGAAGGCGAGGTAAGCATATCCATCTCTATTGGTGAATCGTGCACTTGCTGACTTCTCTTTAAAGAACGAGGTTGAAGGCGGTCGCAAAGGTAGACTATTAGGAATTATCACCCTCAGCGATGTTCTGCGATACGTAATCGGTGAGGCTGGTTTAGGAGACGGCCTTCCAGTCACGGAAGAGGACGTCGATGGATAGAGTGGGTTGGTTTTGATGTAGAGCTCGGCATGTTTTCGGACGGGAGACAAGAAATTCGTCTGTATAAGTATACTGATTTCCTGTGCTATTCCATACCCTGCTGTCGCATGTATATCGTGATATATGTTTGTTGTAGAGCAATCCAAAATTATCATAAACTCGCTTATATGGTGGAGGACGAAACTTGCCGGTAAATTGTAGATTCCACTTTTTCACGACCAAATTGAAGTCTTATTAGTATAACTATGTATGGTTGATAAAAATGATGTTTACAAGATAGGGAAAAATTACTAGTCAAGACTTGGCCAAATTCTGTGGAGACCTCTTGGCAAACCCTTAACCAAAAGTAGCAGTGAACTTCCCAAGTGCTAAATTATCATTGTTAATGACTTTGCATATGCACTATGCCATGTTATCGACGATACTTGCCGCTTACGTTTCTCTCTACACCGGGGCGATTATCCTTGGATTACTCGGCTTCGTACTTATCTTCAGAAAGGTCGTGAGGGAGGATCCTTACGGGTCTTTCCACATTGCACTTAATGTTCGTCCAGGGGAGGATGGGAGAAAACGTCCTGAAACTGAGTGGCTCAACATGGGATACTGGGAGGTACGCATGGGACTTGATACCTTCCGGGCAATTGTTTATAATTAAGATCCTAGAAAGCTGAATGTTTTCCAGATGCTTGCGAGTGTAAGCATGCCCCACCGCCCATTAAGTACTCACTGATACGAACTTCCATGTAGCACTCGCTCTCAGAATCATCAAGAAAGCTCGTTTAATTCCCGATGGGCATGTATTAGGTGACCCTTGAAATTACTATACATTGTTTAGCTTTTCTGACAATGATGATCAGACGTCGGACATGCAACTGGCGACTCGTTGCTCATACATCTTCGGCGGCCTGACATTCCACGACCGAAAACACTATGGGGTATCACATACCTTCCTTCACACCACGCTCGTTCGCAGGACCGTGTGAATGATTTACAAGCTCTCTCTCCCAATAAAACCCAGGTTCACCTGTACTGTAGCGATGCGATATTTCGCGGACAATTTGCGGACCATCCGTTAAACCCATCGTTCTCAAGACCTTTATTTACCAGCATAATAGCAATTGACTGCGCCTATCATTTCGCACCTCGTGAGCTCTTCCTCAGTCAGAGTTTCTCTCGCCTCGGCCCTGGCGGTACCATTGCTTTAGGAGACCTTGCGGTCTCAGAGACATTTCCATTTGTCCTCCGAGTAATCCTTTCCAGGCTGTTGTCAATCCCTTCTGAAAATATGATCACACCAAGAATATACGAGGAACAGCTTAGAAAGATCGGCTACACTCATATCCACATCGAGGACGTCAGCCAAAATGTTTTCCCCGAATTCAAGAGTTTCTTGAAATCCAGAGGCGGATTGTGGAAAGTGTTTGCGAGTTTGATTGGGTGGTGGGCGGCAGCCGGT
This sequence comes from Hysterangium stoloniferum, assembly GCA_015178975.1. Lineage (NCBI taxonomy): Eukaryota > Fungi > Basidiomycota > Agaricomycetes > Hysterangiales > Hysterangiaceae > Hysterangium > Hysterangium stoloniferum. The sequence continues at coordinate 278,013 of WHVD01000013.1, forward strand.
GGATGCTTTGTGATTGTCAATGCTTCGAGGCCTGGGACATAGAGTAATTACACCCCAGATCAGAAGTGAAGTCTGGGGAGTAAGGGCAAGTTGGTATAGCTTTAGCAAGTCGTACGCGAATCTCTGACAAACGCATAGTCTAGTGCCAAGATCTGGGATGGAAGGGCGAGTAAACATCGAATTGCTAGGAAGTGAGGCAAGTCACCGTTAGTCCGTACAATTGTGATGCATTTCAAAGACGAATACGCGCATACTGCAGCACTGCAAAGTGACGTAAAGGAAATTTAGGAAGACATCCGAATGATACTAGGAAGAGGCAAGGCGCTTCACTTGATCAAGTCGTCGACAATAATTTCAAGGCCGTGGACGATACAGTTTATACAAATGCGGCTCTGTGCGCTCGCTCGTCGAATTATTCTTTGGGAAGGTGGTTCAATCTCTACACCTGAAGTGTTACTTTCGCCACCTACCATATCGATAGTCGGTTTTAACTCATATATGGCTCGCATCCGGAGTGGTAAGCGGCCATTGTGGCCAGTCGTGCCTTCGGGATTCCCTTCGCTAGATTTCGTGGAGGCTAGACCCGAGTTGAACAAAAAGCTGTCTGTGAAGTCACGGTGACTTTTCCGATAGGGAGCAGATAACTGGTTTTAAAAAACATCAGTGAAATCCCTCATATACTTGGTTCGTTTCCAGTTTGAAAATTTAAATTACGGAGAGGAATGGTCATAAGTATACGAAGGAACCAAGTGTCCCCTGAGATATATGAAACCAGATCAGAAGATGGGAGCAGAGTGAACGGACTGCCAGTACAGTCAAGTTTCTATTATAATCGTACCGTCAGCTTAAGCAGCGAAGAAACAGCACAACGATATATGCGACGTTGGTAGCCACATGAGAAGACATTAACGGAGCAGAGACGTAGTGAACTGGAGATGGTTGATTGACTTGTGTATGTGGTGAGGCCGTCGGTCTGAGTAAGCCGCAACTCGTGAGGGCTACTTCAATAATCTCAGTCTCGTATATGTATAACGGACTCTATAAAGTACCTAAAAATAATCTACAGTGTGAGCAAGAGCATAGATATTGGTCCTAGGTAAATTTGTTCAACGTTAACAAGAAAATCTTGATTTTACGACGGCCACAAAACCTGCCTGTCAATTACTTTTTTTTTTTAAAAATGGAAAATAAATAAAAAACAAAGAAACTATGTGAGAGTAGAATAAAGAGACATAACAGGCATGCAACGCCAAGTGTGGACGCGAAATATAAGCGATAAGGTGAAGTGGTATAAACATGGAGTTTACACTCCGCCTTTACGCTAGCCTCTGGGTTAGTACCAGAATCTCCATTCACTCCACCTAACACTTCACTTGTTAACACTCATGGCCGACTCTTCTGCAAAGCTGGAGCCATTTCTCCTCATGTCGAAGTCTGCCAAAGGTGCAGCAGCCGCGAAGCTTGTTCAAGACGCCACCTCCGCTTCAGGAGTGTTTGTTTATGCTGAATTGCTGGACCTGGCTAATATTCAGGAGGCAAGTACTTGCTCTGCTGTTCGGTCATCAAAAAGGCGATTACCTTCTCTGTATCCAGTTGGAAAGAAACGAACAACACGCCCCTTTTTTCAGATTGCTGCAGTTATTTTCATACATGACCTATGAAGATTATAAGCGTTCGTCTCTCTCCGGATCACTTTGATTTCCCCCAAGGTGCTGAAGGGGAATGGCTCGTCTTCACAGAAAACAAAGATCTATATCCCCCACTGAACCCTGCTCAGATTGCAAAACTAAAGCACCTATCCCTTGCCACATTCGCCATGAACCGACGTGTTTGTAGATTTTCTTACTATCCTTGTTATTTCACTTTACTCATTCGAATTCTAGATCCTTCCCTATGCAAGCCTACAAACATCCCTCGACCTTCCCTCAATTCGTGCCCTCGAAGACGTGATCATAGATGCAATATATCTTGACATCATTCGTGGCAAGCTAGACCAAAGGCAGCAACATTTCCAGGTAGAATGGGTAATGGGACGTGATTTAGCTCCGGGCGCACTAGAAGGGTTGCTGCGGGGATTGCAAGATTGGTAAGTTGTCTTTACCCTTCGTCATGTAGGAGCTAATATCTTGAAAAGGTCAAATACGACTTCCACTCTCCTCACCCAGCTTGATCACTCCATATCTTCTACTCAATCCTCACACACCGCACAGGCCACCGCCATGGAGAGTCACGGCGTACTTCAACAAAAACACCTCACTGAAGTAATGCAAAGTAATAAATCTAGTGGATTATTCCGTGGAGCAAGACGAGGTGACAACCCGTATTCATCGTCCCTACTGATGGGAGAAGATAGGATGGAGATTGATGACCTTGTTGGGATGGGCAGTGGTAGTGTATGGGGAGACTCGGCGAAAAAAAAGAAGTGAGTATCTCCTGGGTATATTATTATCACATGGGTGGGCTAAGTAACTTTGCGCTTGTCTAGAATGGGCCAGGAGAATATTCCCGCTAAAGGCGCACGGAAGAGGAATCGCTTCTGAGATTTTTGATGCCGGAGTTCTATCATTCTCTCTTTGCAATTGTTTATATACTTCCCATTGAAATCAACTCAGGCTCAATCAATGTACGCCATGAGAATACCTTTGAGCGTATTCCGAGACTATGTGCCTTTCGGGAGTTTAATTTGAAATGTACCTGAAATGGGATGTTAGACAAATGAGATAGGGATGCAGCAGAATGCAACACAGACATTGAGGTAAGGATGTTATCTCTGCAACCACAGTGGCTTGATATCCAAGTCTGGATAATGCCCCACGTAATAGGCCTGCAGGGAATGCTGTGTGCTGGAAGACAGTCAATGCTAATAGTGAGTTTCACATGTCGTAGTCAACACACGATCTTAGCCCGCTTCAGTGCATCAACTGGACCTTCGGAGGACGAGATTCGAACGATCGGTCGGAAAGTATTGTCTTGTAGGACATATACTCCCTGGATGCATTGGATAAGTACACATGTATCGGTGCATCATAAATGCACATACCCGATGATTCGTGCGCAAGTTGTCGATTTGCTTCTCCCAGACTGCCATCCATACATCTTTACATATGAACTTTATAACATCAAGGGTATCAGTAAATCTTCCCCTCTCGCCCACTAATCTGAAGACAAGTCAATAGTTGCGCACACGGTTGTGGAATATATGTACCGCTCAGCAAGATTCGCCCCCGCATGTGCCCCCATTGACTCCAGTCTGATGCGTATGGCATCTTCCTCTTCAGTCACTTGTGCCTTCGACCCCGCGCCTTTACCACCTGCACTACCACCTACTATATAGCCTTGTGGGAGCAATCCGTTTTCAACCATCTCTTCCTCTCTTTTCTTCAGTCGTTCTCGCGCAACCTCTGAAGAGTGACGAAAGGTGTGGACCGCCTCCATGAGGAAATAATCCTGGACACTTGCATCGACTTGTTTCTGCGTGAGGGGAGTGTCGTAGAGTCCAGCTAAAGATGGTGCTACTAAGGAGGTACTGGACGGTGAGGCATAAGATGGGTGTGAGGGAACTAATGACATGGAGTTAGACCTTAAGGAAGCGATTAGTAAGCGAGTGTTGTAATTTGGAATAAATCAAATTTTTATTAAATAATTTCTCATGCGGCGGATTGGTTTGTTTTTCTATCATAAAATATGGGCCTCGAGATCAGAGAACGGGGAGGTATTCTATATTACTGTCAGGAAAAAAGTCACAAGTATCCGAGGTGTTCCTGGGGCTGGCCAGGTGGACGACGCCGTTGAGTCGGAAGTGCATCAATATTGCCAATCTATGTAGATATATGTAAAACTTACATGCTCACTTACCAAAAACTAGACAGTTACTATCAGCATCATAATCATCAAACTGAGGAAATAAATACAAGTCGAGTTTCTCACAGACAAGTGCAGAATGTCCTCGCACGTGAAGCTCACTCGGCACTTCATAATTCCGTAGCATAGTTTAGTGGGGACACCATGCCCCTGGCCGCAGTTAGTCCTTGTTACTTGAAGCGGGATACAAATATACCAAAAAAAAAAAAAAAAGTCCTCGCACGTGATCAACGCGATCATTACGGTTTCATTCCCCACCACGCGTTCACTAGCTGCAATCATCACCGCGGGACCATGAAAGTGGTAGTCAAGTCCTGGCACGCCGTCGCGCTCTGGCGATGGGAGACTGGTCAGCCTCCAGAGGAGCAGGACGGCGATGAAGATGTGTGTGGTATCTGCCGTGTTCCGTATGAGGGGTGCTGTCCGAGCTGCAAGATGCCCGGTGACGACTGTCCATTGAGTATGTCATTTCGACGCGTTTGGAGTTTGGGCTCATCTGGGTGCATGCAGTGTGGGGCGAGTGTAGTCACGTATTTCATATGCATTGTATTATCAAGTGGCTGGGGACTCAGGCTTCCAAGCAGTGTTGTCCAATGGACCGTCGTCCGTGGGGTATGTTCGAATTGAGAGATTAAGCATCTGAGTCTGACTTCACTTGCGCGAATACAGTCACTGCTGCCCAACGAAAGGTTGCTACACCTCCAAACAACTAGTCCGGACTCCATTTACCACCCCGTAATTCCCTGGTCAATCTCGATCAACGACTTGATTAAGAGATTAAGCATCTGAATCTGACTTCACTTTCACGAATACAGTCACTGCTGCCCAACGGATGGTTGCTACACCTCCAAACAACTAGTCCGGACTCCATCTACCACCCCGTAATTCCCTGGTCAATCTCGATTAACGACTTGAGTAGCACGTATCAATCCGCATGTATTTTCATTACTGATACAGGGTGTGTAACCAACTTTAACTTGAAAGGAACGGAAAGGGTTCGATTGAAAGCAAGTACAGAAAGCAAGAAAAGGTTGTGGAAAAAAAGGGAAAACAGTAGTGGTGTTTCGCTAGAAATGGAAAGAAAAGGACAACGACGCCACTCTGTATATCGTACAACTGCCAACGCAAACACAAATCGTCGCTGTCGTGATTGAAAAAATACGTGTTTTTGCATATCTAGTATCATGAGAAATGATAGAGGCCGATTTTATTCCTGCGGTCCTTGCAATGATGCCATCCAGATTCTTGTCTTGTACAAACTAGACACGTCTCGTCACAAAGAGTGAGACAATAGCCGCACAGACCCCACGTACCGGAATAACTCGCGTACGAGTTCACGAAAATCAATTCTTTTGTCAGCGATAAAATAAAATGTTAATTTTCGGCGATCCCTGTGTCTGTTGTTAACTGTGCGCATTCGTAAACAATGAACGCTCACCATTGATATTCTGCGTCAACCACTTCCATTGGCAATTTCTTTGCCCTTACTTTACTTTGGCACAGCTGCAAGGCCTTCAATTCGTCCTGCAACTTAGTCGCCAGCATCCTATTGAGATCACCAAGCCTCAGAATACCATAGAAGCATCCAAAGGATCACACTTACTGCGTATCGTGCTGCTGTGCTTTCCCATATATTCTCTTTGGATTAATATCCCTACGTACCGCCGGCCCATCTAGCGGATTGTGTGCATGCATTGCCTTTTCGGCCTGCGCCTTCTGAAACGCCTCTACTTCGCCTAGGGTAATACTATCATTAATTACTTTACCCAAATCTTTTCCACGATCCGCCTCAACAATGACAAGATCGCCTATGCGAATATCATGTACTCGCTCTGTAGTGTAGAATAAATCCGTGCGACCAGCTTTGAATTCAACAATGAAGAGCGGGCAGGAGGGAGGTACAGCATGTAGTGGGAGCCCCTTGCCAAGGTCAGCCAGAGGGGATCCAACGGGTTGGGTGCGGTCTGGCGAGGTGGGTGACATGAAGCTTTGACTGGGATAGTTGCGCCCCAGAGACGTCTGTAGGCCCGGGGATAATGGCGAGGATATTGGACTCGTAGGGCCATTGAACCCAGGGGTGCCATGCGAGCCATATACAGGGGACGTTCCTAGGGTGCCTGCATTTGCGCCAGCATTTTTGGCGTATGATTGAGACACATAGCGCGGAGCAGAGCTTCCCGAGGGGGAAAGGCCGCCTTGAAAATCCGTTTTGAGCTCTGAAGGATAGCGAATTGGGACGGCGAAGGGGTTGGCGATGTCACTGCGGGGACTGACGGATGTGGCACGATCACTATTCCCCGCGGTATCCAAGTGCGAGCTGAGTGATCCGCGGTGAACCAACTCGTTCGAACGCATGGGAAGAAAACTGCCGCGGGCATTCGGAGGATCAGGTGACTGAGAAAGAAGGTTCCGTCCCTGAGGGAAGTTGGGCAATGACGACGGCTGGCTATGCTGTCCGGAGACGGTGAGCGAATCCATACCTCTGCTCAACATGTTAAGATCCCCGGCAAGCTCCTCGTCGGACAGCACATTAGTATGAAACTGTGGTGTTAAGATGGCAGATCCATTATCATCATTGACTGTCCCTGGAACCTGAAAACCAATATCCCTCCTTGGTTGGTAGTAGCTGACACTATGCCTCCTGCTTGTCGTCCCACTTGCACCACCAGTAGGATCGTCTCGCTGTCCAGGTGGGCCCATTGTCGGTCCTATCTGATCTCTAAACGATTGGTCGCCTAAGAGAATCTGGTGTATATCCCTGGTGAAGGGGCTGATATTTGAAATATCAACGTTTGGGTTCTGACGATTCGGGCGGCCACGTATGGCGGTGGGAGTGGAAGCTGGATTTAGAAAGCTTCCATCCACAGTGCTGCTATTATACCGAGAAGAAGTCGTCGTCGTGGGATAGCGCCCAAAGCTGGAATCGCGATTCCAGTTCCTCGAAAGCTCGGCAGATGCCGGCGGAGGCAAGAGGGACTGTGATCTGCTTCTGGTGATATCCGTGCCAAATTGGCCGGGATGAAGACGTCCGTTTGATGGCCTGTCGTCGAATGAGGAGAAGCTGTCCGAAAGAGCCTCATCCTCGTCGTCTTCAAATGTAGAAGCGAAGCGAGGGTTCTCACGCATGATCGACAGAAAATTAGAATGCGTACGATCCTGTGATGTTGAGAATGAGGACGAGCGGGTTGGTACCGGAAGGGGTTGGCCGAGGGAGCTGGTTCGGGAGAGGGGGGAGATCCGTTGTTGGGGCCAGGCGGTCTGCTGCTGCTGCTGGTTTGGGAGACCGTAGCTCAAGCCTCCCATTGACGGGGAGGAAGAAAAGGGGTCATTTGGGGGAGGCGGCTGGCTTGCAGCACGCTCACGGGTGGCCAGATGGTTGTGGCTATTGCCTGCAGCGCCCTCAAATAGCTGCCTGGACCTGCGGTCAGCGTCATCAACCTGCATGTCAAAACGATTGGGATTCGTGAGAAGAAGTTGTTGGAGATGGTTTAATGTGGCCAGGATGGAAACACGGAGGGTCTATGGTGGGGAAAATCATGAGGGTAAGCGCCATGAAATACTCAGTGAACAGGTATGTCTCACATTTTTTGATAGTTTTTATAACAAGAAGGGAAGAGGAAGGGAAGTCAAGGGAACTCTAGATGAGGGTACAAGTCTAGGAGAGAGACGAGAAGGAAGAGGGGAAGGAGAGACAGGCGAAAGTAGCAAGCTAGTCAAGTATACGGTACAGGTGACCCGTCAAGATCACGCGCGCAAGCTAAATACGCTATTTTCCCACGAATACAAAGCCAAGCAAATTAGACTGCATTGATTCAAATCTGTCAAAATATATGTATCCCATGATCGCTTGAAGCCAATCCAATTTCATAGATATCCATCCTCACTACACCTCAAACATCACCTCCATCGCTCGAAACGCAGTATTCCCAGGGAACACCTTAAGTGGTACCACGCATTCCACCGTCTCCGCACCCATCTCAACCCAATCATCATCCCCATCCTCGTCCTCGTCCTGCTCATCTGCATCGTGGTATGTCCCCCCTGCAAACGGGCTGAAGATCGCCGACCATGCGCTTAGCCCTTTACGACTCGGTGAAGGTAACGTCGTTGTATGAGGACGACGCTCCATCGGCACTGTCGCCCGCCACGACTGCCCCCACTCGCCCGCAGGCCCATCTCGAACAAGCCCACGCACCTCCACCGCTCGACCCTTGCCTTTCGTATTGGGCGGCGAGCCTGTAGCTCCAACACTGACAAGCAGGTACAGCCGTAGTTTCCATTCGAGACCGCCAGCATGCTCCGACGTCCCCCTGGCAACTTCGAAAGCCGGGCTAGCATCCGAGGGGATGTCGAGAGCGAACGAAACGCGTCGCATGTCGGTGACATAATTGGAGTGATGCTCGGCATGGACGCGGCGCACTGTTTCGCTGGACCAGGGAAGAATTTCGTGGGCCTCCAGAATCGCGGACATCTGCGAAAATTTATTAAAAACAGTCTTTCTCACGTGATGATCGCCTCACCTTGAATACCTTTGATCTGCACTGCTCCTCATTGATCTCCACCACACCCAACACGGTTTCTCCAAGCCTGTAAGCCGACTTGACAAATGTCAGTTCCGCAACTTTTTCTCCATCTTTATTTACGTCGTATGACACTGCAAATGAACCTGTTGGCATAGTTTGTATAATGTGAAGTAAGATTGTACGCACTCTTTTTCGGATTTCGGGTTGTGATCTCAACAGCTTCACGACAACCTGACAATGATCCACTGTCCGCTGAGATTGTTTCGCTTTCAGCAGGTTCAAACTCGGCTTCACCCGCTAGCATACGCACAGCGTATGCTTGTACACCTTCAAATGAGCCAGTCGCCTTCACTGCACCATTATGAGTGCTATTGCCGTAAGAAAGTGTGAGAGACCTACGGGGTTTTACGACGCCTTTTTCTTTCTTCACCTCGTCTGTCCGTCCCACAGCTGCTTTCTCTCGTCGCCGTGCAACAGGCCACAATAAATCGTATGGACTCGGTGACTGTCCCACTGAGGTGAATGTCAACTTTGAATTTTCTCGGAATAAAGAAATAAGTCTTCACCGGTAACATTATTATACACTCTAATTGGCACTCTCATAACTCTACTCCTTCTTCGTTCAGTGTGTTTCGATGGCGCAAATGGCGTGGAAGCGCGACAGATACCAACGACAAGTTCATACGAAAACCGGAATGCCCGACCCTTGAATGTCGGCGGTAGATTCACAGGAAGGTCTAAGGTATATGAATCTATTGAATGTTAGCATATCATGCATATGTATAAAGTCGATACACGTACAACTACGGCTTTCCCCGGGAGCGAGGGAAAGATCAATTGCGAGCATGCTCGGCTGCGTCTCTAGGGTAGGTAATGCATCCTCCCCATCTTCTGTAGCACCCGACATATTATTTGGGAAAGTTGTACTCGTTGGTGTGGGAGATGATAAAAAGCCAAACAGCCCGTTGCTGACGGGCCGTGTATGGTGCAGGCCCTCGCCAATATCAAGTGACCCACCACCAATGGCCGCCTTCTTCTGTAGTGCCTCTCGAATACCGAGAACCTCTGAAGATGAGGACACGGAAACGGGGTCGATACTTAATGTACCATTAAGTTGAGCATATGCGTAAAGAAGGAGCTCAGTGGGGACCGGGGTGAATGTTGTGGCAAAGGCGGAGTGTGGAGGGTTGACGTTAGCGCTTTTAGAGCGTGTGTTCGGGATTGCAGGTGTGGACAGTGTGGGAGGACTTCCAATGCCAAGGGATGATTGATGACGAAGAGGTTTGGGTGGAGGCTCTAGAGCACCATTTTCGATTATAGGCTCGAGTGATGCTTGGAATGGTGAGGTTGGGGTTGGCGGCATCGATACAAGAGATTGAGTGGATATATCTGTCTCTGTTGTAATCATGGAGGGCTTCCGCGCGTGAGGATGTAATGGAGGGACAGGGCTGGTGTGGTCGCGGGCTAGGGGGGAAGATACATGCGGTGTTGTTGGTGCTGGAGTCGATAGACAATCAGCACATGATAAATATAGGACAAAGGGAAGCTACACACAGGCTTTTTCAGACTTCGATCGTCGCACAGGTGGTGAATGCGGTGGGTCAGGCTCAGCAAAACGTTTGCCAAAGTCTTGTGGCGAGATATCAACAGAAAGGGATCGGGCAGGATACCGCCGTGTTTTCTCCAAGAGTGGCTTTCCTACAAGACCTCTACGCCTCACAGGTTCTTCCTCGTCGCTCCTCCCATTTTGTCGCGTTAAGAATGGCTGGGCCGTCTTTGGCGTTCCAGGACTTGTTGGGGGTCGGGCCATAGGCGCAGAGCTCACGGAATGTGCAGCACGTTTGTGACCTAGATTAAACGCAGAGACAGATCGGCCAGAAGGTGTCGGATCTGTTGTATGTGTGTTGCTAAAAGTGATCGTACACGAGAAAGGTTCGCCTGCAAAATAAGCTGACTGGGACGGCTCGATGACGACACGTATACCGCTAGCTATGTCTGTTGAAGCAGATGTAGAAGAACGATGCAAGTACATCGCAATGGTTAAGAGAGCGTGATTATGATGGTAGGGCTACAGGTAGTCAATAGCAGTATCTAGAATGTCATGAGAGAGTTACTTTAGGCACGGAAGCAATTCCACTAGCAAGCACCACCAGCATTACTATTCTCAAAAAAATTACTAAGCGGCCGAGTTCCTCAGCTTCACTCTCATCCCGGATTATCCAACATCTACGATTGGCGGGGTGGTGGATACGGAGACCCGATCGACACGTATCATATGCGTCATCGATGCGCGACCCTGGTCAAAAAACAGATAATATCCAGTATTTAGACACGCCTCTATAACATGCGTATTACTGGCCTGTATTTTCAGCCGCCCCTTAGGCTCTCACTAATCTGGTGCAAAGTCAACTGAAGATGCTCCCTCCTTCCCGTACCTGAACTGTAAATGATATATAACATGATTCTTGTCCCAAATCGCCACGAGAAGACGGGAATTTGGCGGGTGACACTGGAGAGGCTATAATCCTATCTGATTGTTCTGCCCTGCACGATGAAACACTACTATGTATTATGGAGTACAGCAAAGTCTTTAGGCAATTCTTCTTGTCTCCTATGTTGAATCCCTGGCACATATTTTCTGTATTCACCATTCGATCAATGCATGCCGAATCCTGCAGCAGTTCACCTATTTTCACCCTCAGCCAACTTGACCTCAATTCCTTCGTTTCATGGGACGAATGCCTTTTCTGATGCGGATTGCTCAGGAAAAAATTTGCATTCAGCTGCTCAGCAAGCTTTTTTGGAATCATAATGAGAAGGAGATAAGGATTTCGATCTCGGCTTTCGATGATAACTGAAATAATTTAGGCGTTTTGAGTTGCAATAGGACTGGACTCAACTTTTATACATTCTCATTTACGGCTTGAATCGCCTACACAAGAGGCAACACCGGATTCGAAACCCAGTTGGAGAATTCTTTTTGTCAATTATCGCAAACACTGGCTTTGGCTTGAATAGAGACGATGATATTGCTTTATTGTCTGTTCCATGCCAGGAAGACACTCATCACACAAACTAGTTGGAAACTCTGATCTCCGACCGAGAAAGCCACTGTGTTGCTTGTATTCTTACAGTTCTCCAAATATTCTCAACTCCACATGGCCTATGTCTTACTGCGTACTAATTCCACGAAGGCCTGTCGAACCTTCTTAATGAATCTAAAGAATTCTCTGCTATCGTTCAGCTCGTTTAACAGTATAGGTAAGGTGGGAATGATCGGTGAAGAGGTGGGAACTAATAGACAAGGCTTTTAGAAACAATGATCATTGTAGCAAAGTAAGGCATACCTTTGTAAACAGGGGTAGAGACGTCAATAACAATACTGAAGTCGCGGTCTATATCTACCGGATCTAAATGGGTAAATCGAACAAGCAATACATCCTCTGAAATAATGATAGCTTAGCAAGGCATGCCACATTGGAATCGTATACTCACTCTGTACACCTTCGACTGTACAATGCAGCTTGCTCTCGAGTCCTCTCAATTCGGGTTTCTGATGTGATGACTGGCTGTCTAGAAGTTTGGCTTCTTGCTTCCGCTCTGTATGAAGATTATTATCGAATACGCCATTTGGTGAGGACATTCTTAGTTACCTTTCCGCAGAACAGCAATGGCACCCTTGACTTGCTCAATTTCGATGTCCACTTTGTTGCACTTCTCTTTCACGGATGCAAGCTGACGCTTAAGAGCTTCAACAGAGCTTTCAGCATCTTTACGCTCCATTTGTTCACGTTCCAAAACTGGTGTTTTATCTAAGGACATCATATACTCCCCATAAATAATTAAATACCTTTCAAAAGAAGCACCTCTTTCTCTTTACAGTTGGCAATTTCCAACTCAAGATTCTTACTCCTTTCAGCATCCTTCTGAATACGACTGGCATCTGCATCCCTACGTCTTGTTATCTCCTCTTTAGCACGAGTGGTGTAGGCTGTGACAGCCTTCAAAAACAGCTGCGATGAACGCTCGAATGCTTCTAAACGAAGGTCGATAGTAGGTTGCGGTGATGCGAGAATTGTCGCGAGAGAGGGAAGCTGATGAACGCGTGAATACATAGTTAAGCACAGCTGAGGATACACCCAACGCGTCGATAGATCATCACGTGACACGTGCCAGAAACTGTGGACCTACAGTTCAAACCTTGGTATGTATTGGCGGCGTGTTTATTCAATTCTTTTTTCTTCCTAACGATAACTCTTCAACTATGTTAGCAACTCGCTCGCAGGTAGACAGCACGCCGCCTGCCTCACCACGAAAGGCGGTATCGCCTACGATCCCACGACTCCCAGTCTCATATGCTTATGATACAGATGTGCATATGAACACTGCTAGAACACTAAAAGATATCAAAATGCAAACGTCACGTAATGGACTGCCCTCGGGACTACCCATGGCCAGCAACAATACCCTTACTGATATCCGGATGGAGACCGCACGTGGGAATGGAGCAACGCTGAAGGGAGGTCTCCGGCTTTGGGAGCTAGAACTACTTGAAAGCCCTGAAGTGAAGCGAAAGGCTACGGTTGCCCAACTTTGTGAGTCTCTCCACCATGCTTGGGATTTCTCAAAATTCACGATTGTGATCGTAGACTTCCTTGATTATTACTTTCAGACACTGGGCTATCTCGCAGCCCGGAAGGAACGACGTGCTAGATTTGATGAGGACACCGCTGCCAGAGATCTAAGCCCTGCGGAATATGCTGCGGAGCTCAAGTCTTACACTGGCCGAGAGCGTGTCGTGTTACGTCGCCGTCGTACTAAGCTAAAAGTTGATCAGTTCCACATTATCGCTCAAGTCGGCCAAGGCGGTTATGGAGAAGTCTTTTTGGCTCGCAAGCAAGAATCTGGAGAAGTATGTGCTCTGAAGAAAATGCGCAAGCGGACCCTCTTCAAGATGGACGAGGTGCGCAAGCTCACACTTGCAACATGCAAGAACTTGATTTGCATATAAACGTAGATTCGACATGTTCTCGTTGAAAGAGACATTCTTACCGCCACTAAAACACCTTGGCTTGTAAGCCTCCTGTACGCTTTCCAGGATCGTGAACATGTCTATCTCGCTATGGAATACGTCCCTGGAGGCGACTTTCGCACTTTACTGAACAATTCTGGAGTTCTCAAGGAAGAGTATGCTCGTTTCTATATCACTGAAATGTTTGCAGGCGTCAACGAGCTGCACCAATTAGGTTACATCCACAGGGACTTGAAACCTGAGGTATTTATACAAATAATAACTTTTTACCTTGCCGACCTTGGTGGTTTAGAATTTCCTTGTTGATGGAACCGGTCATGTGAAGCTCATAGATTTCGGGCTTGCAACCGGTGCTTTGAATCCAAAGCGAATCGAATCGCTCAAAATCAAGGTATGTCACCAGTAGATATAATAATATCTCCACTAATTCCTAGCACAGCTCGACAAAGTCAAAGATAGTGCAATTGTTCACCGAAGCACCATGGAAAGACGCTCCTTATATCGGTCTATTCGTCAAGCTGATCCCCGCTATGCTGATTCTATCGTCGGATCACCTGATTACATGGCACCCGAAGTTCTGCGTGGCAAGCCATACACGTATTCGGTGGATTATTGGTCTCTTGGCTGTATCTTGTTCGAATTTTTGGCTGGCTTTCCACCATTTTCAGGTGGGACACCAGAGGAAACTTGGACAAACCTCAAGAATTGGACCAAAGTGCTTAGGCGTCCAGAGTATGATGCGCCAGAGGACTTGCTCTTCAACCTGACGGATGTGGCGTGGAACGCAATAACAAGGTCTGTGACAATTTATGAGATCTGCATCTCATAATGATAAACGTTCTATCCCATGCAGCCTCATCTCCCATTCGAGTACGCGATACACAAGTATGCCACAACTCAAAGCGCATCCGTTCTTCGCAACGGTGTCCTGGGATTCTCTACGTTCCCGCGATGCGCCATTCGTGCCTGCGCTCGATTCTGAAATCGACACTGGCTATTACGATGACTTCACTTCGTTAGAAGACATGGCTAAGTATGCCCAGGTCCAAGAGAAGCAAAGGAATGTCGAGCGCATCCAGGAAAAAGACGATCCTGTTGGGCGAGGAGTCTGGGTCGGGTTTACCTTTGGTAAGAATAACGCAGCAGGACAGGCGGCAGCGCGTCTGGTTGCGGGAGACGATGACAACGGTTCATTGGCCACTATTTTCTAAAATACCTTTTTACTTGATGATCTGTGACCATCTACAATACCTTATACCCTTCTGGTTTCTGTCGTTGTATTCACCATGCCGTGTTGTGAATTTGGAAGTTTCGGACAATAATGGTTGATATGCTATGACCCTTCATCCGTATATGGCACGTTTACTGAATGGAAGATTATGAAAAGAACGTAAGATTGATTCAAGTGAATTACATGTCATTCATAATAATTAATTTGAAATGTTACAGGTACAACGCATTAGATAGTGAAAACATCGTCCGTGCAGATAACTTGAACACTAGATTAAACAAAAAGGGGGACAATATTTGGGCCTTTTGAATATATTCATCCATGAGCCATTTCCATATTTGATGTCGAATGCACTTGAACATCTCCATCTATTCTTGCGCTGCATGGAGAATGTCATTTATTAACCATTTTAAAATCTACAAACACACAAAAAGGCACGTACAAAATTTCATCTTCAAGCGTCGTGGTGTCATGGACCCGCAGGTATAGCATTGGTAGGGCGAAAATCAGACCGGCAGCTAGCAGCGCCCACGTTGATATAAATATATTCATAAACCTGGGAAAACAGGGCTTCAACAATGGGTGCATGATTTAAGAATAGAAGCCATACGGAAGGCCAACTGCGTCTGCTCGCCAGATACCGGCGGCGCCCGCTGATTGCAAGGATTTGTCTGCAGCCTATGAGTAGTAACAGGGGTACAAATTTATAGAACTTACAGAATCCTGTGAAATGCGCCAATTTGACTGGGTCGTTGCTCATGGCGCCCTGTCAGAAATGTTTTTAAGCCATTGACCATCACTCGCATTCTGTACAAGACATACCATCATCCAATACGCCGCTGTCTGCCACATGGCATCAAGCATGCCTTTCAGAATAATAAGCGAGACTTTTCGTAGAAACCACAAAAGAGAAATATGTACCACATAAAATGTATAAGCAAATACTCGCTGGATAACCCTTATCTTGGAAATCCATGCGGACAAATGAGCTATTCTCTACCGCAGTCGATTCACGGGTGTAATTCCTGCAGAGACCATTAGACACTCGCGCAATACTTTGCGAAAGCCATCTGACCTTTGGTAAGTATATGCCCAGATATGGACAGCAAACACCATGATAAGTAAAACGATCCATCCGAGGAATGCGCGAGTGCGGCGTGTCAATTGCTTTTGGTCTAATAGTATGCCAATCATAAGCGATCCGACGATTTGTGAGAGCCAATAACAGAAGTTATTTAGACTTCGAGTCCGGATATTGAAGAGTACACCATTATAATCATTAAACTGCAATCGCCAAGAATTAAACGACGGCTAATCCCAGGTTTGCATTATCCATTACCTGCCAGGTATAAAACCTGTTTGTACCTATCAGTATAATTGCCTATATACATTTCGAGATGACACACCAATTACTGGTAAAGAATAGTGGGAAAAGCAAAATGATATAAGGATCTGTGCGCAATGCTACCCATAGAAGGTAGAACTCTGTCTTCCAGCTTGGATGCCGCGGAGTTGTTACTTTAGTACCATCGGTTCGAATCATCTTATTCGGATCGGTCATCATCAGAGGAATAAGGACACCAATAAGGCTAAGGACCACGAAAACGATCTACGGAGACCTCAACCGTGGTGATACAACGACAGTCAGATTGACTCACGTATGTGCCGTTATCGACGGAATTTGTCTAGGATGGGTTATGACAATCCTCAGGGAATATACGGTGTTTTTGGGACTGACTTTTGATCTGAAGTTTTCCCCGAATGACACGGCGGCGCCAACAACACCTCCCAAGTTGAAAATGCTCCAGAATATTCCGATATATAGGCCCTTCTGGCTCTCTAGATTACTACTGATAAACTTGATGCAACTAGGGTAGATCAGGGTGCTTACCAACTGGGTACGCCAACATCAAGCTTCCCTATGATATATTTCAAGAATGCACAGATAATATAGAGAGGTTCGACGTACCTGCGCCGACCATAAGAGACCGGCGCATACACCCAAGATAGCTCCCGAGGAGATGACGAAAATGCCGGCGTTCTTGTGCAAATTCAGTGCTCTAAAAATAATAAATAGCAGGCCAGATCTATTGCTGCAGAGACACGCACAAGTAGCTTCCAATATACAATGAATACCCCGTGCTTCCTAATATCAGCGTCAGCCGGCTGCCCAGCTTATTATTGATGGATCTGGGCGGATTCTGCGTGAATGCCTGTGATCACGGACACTCTGGCCATAACGTACCCAGAGAAGAACGCCGCAACAGCGAATGTCGTGTATACGGCTGCATTCGCGTTTGCTGAAATTTTGCTATCGATTTGCCCGCTTAGGCCAAGGCCATTCAAGGCGTTGAAGAGGCCTGGACACATGAAACATGTGAAGGCTGGTACGCGAGATAAGCTCCTTATGGATCGCGACGCTAATGAGAGGCATAAGCATACCGAGCATGCATACTTGTGTTGTCGGATGCTGATATAGGCCCTTGAAGCCAGTTGGGCGAGCGTAGATAATTGGCACGTGTACATGTAAGCGGGGTGAGGACGATCGATCACTTGCGACACTCTTGTGCTTCTCAGAATCAGACTTCGCCATTGTAATCGACAAGACTTTGAATGTTTCGCGTACACGGAAATACACGGTGACTCGAAGCTGTAGATTGAAGTGGGAATGCAAGGACAAGATTGAAGAGAATAACGGAGAGCGCTCCTAGAAGGCTAGGCACATCAGGAATCGAGGCTTCAGAACATTTTAATATGTACTAGGGTATCATCTCACATGTCCAAGCCGGTGTAGACAGGACCGAACGAGCGACTCTTGCTTTCCAAACTAGGCCACCAAGGTTCAAATTCCCCATCAAACCTTCCCAATCGCCTCCTGTAGATTGGAAATTAAGGTTCATCTGTACCAATCTCCAGATGAACACAGATTCATCACAGACATCATTATCGTGTTCGGTCGTGAATATACACATCGGAATCACTGTATACTACTAGACGCGGACATCGGTCGCGCGAAAACTGGACTGAGATAAAAGTGTGAAATGTGGAAAAACGTCATTCTGGAATTGTGAGGGCGCATTATGACAGGCGGCAGGTACCATCTACGCGAGAGTAGTGGACGGTTTAACTAAGAGAAGCGAAATTAAAAAAATCAGAATCAAAGCGAACCAGCCTCATTGACTTTCGAGCGAAGGTCATCAGCAGAGGCAGTGGAGGTGGTAGACGTGGTCGCGACACGGTTGCTACCACTCAAGAGTACTGGCCTGAGGACGGAGAGATAGAGTTTAGCAGCACCCTTGAACCAACCAATATATCAGAATGCGCTTGGGCGGACTTTCAAAAGAACTGACCTTGAATGCAGGAAGTTGCAGCCACAGAACAAAGACGGTCTTGAATGGGAAGTAGAAGGGGAAGTAATAAAGAACAGGTCGCAGTGCAAAGCTCTCCAAAAAGGTGAAAAATCCAAAGACAATCCAATATGTCAACCATTGTACGTCATCCTGGTGCTGAGGGGTCTCGAGTGCTTTGAACGACAAATAGGCTGGGAAACCCCAACCGATGAGATTCGAAATGGGAGCAGCGAGGGGGTTGAAGAAAATGAGGAGGGTGAGAAGCGAAACTGTGCCAAGGACGGCATACGTCTTCGGAACTTGAGTCCTCTGCTCGAGTTGATTCAGGACAGGATACTTGGTCAACTGCGAATACCATCATGTGAACACGAAACCTTTACGATAAGCGGCACCAATCGATATTACCTCCTTGTCAAGTTGCTTAATGTAGTAGCTAGCCTTATCCTGGGCCTGGAGGACCGTAGGGTGGGTTTGGAATTTTTGAGCGGCAGACATCTTTATTTATGACACGTGTAATAAGAATTTGTTGCAATATGCACTAAGAGATGATGGCACGGTTGTTGCCTACCTTTGTGAAGCAGCGACTGGGGTTTTAAAGGGTCGTGTGCGATGAGATGGTGGTTGGGGTGGAGAAATTTGTAGGTCGCTTGCGTCACAGCGGGATCACACTCAGCCCGGCTAACTCCGCAAGGACACGTTCAAATTTCCTCAACACCACCTGTTGCCAGCGTGTTCTACACCAATTATGCCAGAATCATACGCTTCTATCCAGGTAAGAAATGAGCTACGTCACGCTCTGCCTGTTTCTCATACCATTGTTCATAGGCTCTGCACCAGTCGTTGCCCCCGTTCAGTCCTTACATCTCTGCTGCCTTTCTCCCATATCTTGCCGGTGTCCTTTTAACGGCCACATTTGCACTAGCATTCTACTTCTCTACGTTTGTATCGTCATTTTTAGCGCCCCAATTTTTCATCACTAATATCACCTCATGGCAATTTTATAGTCTACCTAAAGCGACTGTCCCTGTCCATGAGGTGGGCGTGGCATCTCTCGCTAGTGTCCTAGCAGGCTTTGGCGTCGTGGCCCTGTTCTGTAGCGTTGGCGTGAATGTATGAGTTTTGTCGGACGGTGATTGATGTTACTTGGCCAAAATTGCGCAGTGCGAGACTGAGTGCGTTTGAAAGGTGCCCTTGTATGCTTGCTATCACCAGGTAAACAATATCTCGCAGGACGAGTGCGAAGATTATCCGTCCTTATAAGCCGTGCTTCTCATTGGCAGTCGCCGATTGGATGTTCACCCCATATTCAGAATTGATTGAGATAGGATCAGAAGGCCTCTCAGAGCTTGTGAACACAGCCAGTTTAATGTGAGACAGCGTCATCCTCTAGATCCCAAGCTGTGTCGCAGTGTCATTTTTCGCAATTATTATGTGAAACGGCCAAAGACGGTCTTGTAGTATGAAAAATATTTCCTTTCATATCACATGGAATCTGCTGTAATCTAGCTCCCTTCGTAATCATTCACATCCAAGTACTGTGCTGATACGTCTCATCGAAAACAGGCTTAATGAGAGTACTAGCTCCCGCTAGCCACACTCTCCGTCTCTATTTAGTGGCTCATAGGGTATTTTGTGTAACCTATATAGTATGTCCCGTTCTGTGATCGGAAGGCACCAGATGCTCGGAGTAGATCGGTGGTTTCCCGTTGCGTGGTTTCATGATATGGAAAAAAGCCCTGGAGCCAAGATCTCATTGGATCCACTAGGTCCTCCTAATGGTTATAACCAGTCACTAAGAATAAACGATTTTGTGATAATTTTTTGTTATAAATAAGCCGGAATCGACAACACTAATAGGTAACTGTGCAACATTGCTTACGAATATAAAGACTGAAAGAAATCCATTACATGTTCTATTTACAATGCAAACAGAAATTCATTAGCTGACAACCCACAGCAAAAGAATCACAAGTACATTGCTGGTGCAAGGCGGAAGCTGACGGTGGACGCTTACAACCCATAGTGTCACCGTCACGACAGCCGTGTGCTCGCATAAAATAGAAATAAAAATTAACTAAAAACATATTGATATTTGGAATTAGTCTGGTACTATACCCAACTGAATTTAATTGTCATTCATCTGTCTAATCTAAATATCTGATTGGCTCATCCCCACGTGAAGCAGGTAGTCACGTGCTTCCTTTTGTAGGTTGGCTAACAACTTAGCCCTTCCATAACACCTATCTGACGTTGTAGTCTACGGTAGTGGGCTTATGTCTTTGGCATCAATGAAAAGTTTCCTCGGTTCAGTAAACCCACGAGATCGCAGTTCAGACCATTTCAATCAGCTACGAACTACTTTGGAAAATACTATTCCATCCAGGAAATCGTATTCACCGTTTCAGATCAAGTCGGATGTTCTCAGTGCTCTTTTCAATGCATTTTGGGGACCATACTTCAGCTTGTTTGTCCCAGGCGCTACAAGCCCGCCCAACATGCGATCTTTTCTGTCGGAAATTCAGGCGAAACATCCCTGGACTGACCCACCTATTCCCGGTCGATCATGTGGCCGTGTTTTCCAGAAGGGAGAATGTTGCTATCGGTGCAAGTATGTTTACCAAAAGCCGTTGCGCGTATGCTGCTGATCAGACTTTCAGAGACTGTTCACTGGACGACAGCTCAGTTATGTGCTCGCAATGCTTCCGTGCCACACAACACGAAGGACATAACATCACCTTTTACATTAGCCACCAGGCTGGAGGATGCTGTGACTGTGGAGATTCAGAGTCATGGCGTATACGCCCCAATTGCCCGTATCATCCACCTGGCACCTCACGTACTCCGCGAGCATATACAACCAGCACCCCAGCATCGACTATGGATGTTTGGTCACCTAGTAAACATCCAACACGCACTTCTACCCCTCTCGAACTGAGAGAGAGTATGGCCCGTACAATAGCATATGCAGTGGACTATGCCTTAGACACCCTGACCAATTCCCCCGACGACATTATCCCGCCACACGGTGAACATGAGTTACGAACACAAGAAAGTGGAGACCCATTTGGAAAAGAAGTTTACGCAGTTCTGCTATGGAATGACGAGAAACACTCTTTTGAGGAAGTCATCAACAACGTGTGCGAAGCTACAGGCCTCCCAAGGTACGACGTAGCAGAGATAGTAGACCGGATAGATGAGGAAGTATGTTTAGCCGTCCTCTGTATTGTCCCAGACTAATATCAATTATGTAGGGTCGTGAAGTTGTAGAAACGAGTGAGGATATTCTACGGCTCCTTGATGTGGGGACTCGTTTGCATCAAATCGATCTTGGTGTGACTATTCGACGCACTTACGATACTTACCGTGAACAAATATCGGCGCTTATCATCGAATGGCTTCTTGATTTAACCCGTTGTAGGGTAGGAACGGATCCATTCCTTCTGCGTGAACTCATCAGTGCCGAATTGCTGAACCCGAGAAAAAAGGATATATCTTTGGCCTACAATCGCATAATAGAAGGTTCTAAATCTTATTCAGATAGTGAAACTTACGCTCGGTTAGATTGGCTATTCCTTTATCACACCAAGTGGTGGAAGAAACCTCGCTTAAGTCTCAAACAACTTTATGTATCAATCATTACCTTAGGACACGACTATAGGACAGCCATGGGTATGTTGCTCGCGCCTGACTACCATGTCTTTTCACTTACACCCTATAGGCTCCCATTTTGCCAGTATCTATCATAGGGTTATTGAAAACTTCCTTCTGATTGACCGTGAGGGCGATACCTCCGTTAAGTATTTTGCGCTTCAGATTTACACCGTACCAACCATTGCTGAGCACGTCGTGCGCTATCACAATCTCATACCACGTCTTCTCGCCATCGTTACCGCATTCGCGACTGAGCAGATCACTGGCACTCGGATCAACTTCCCACCGGATCCGAATCAGATCGTCGACCCAGATTCAAAGGCGTTCAAGTCCAAACGATTCATGCCAGTATTTACTGATCTGCGGTATCTATGCGGAAACCATACGATCCAAAGACTCGTCGTTTCGAATTCTGAGTACATTACAAGTTTTTCCAAAGTGTGCCAGATGTTCATGGGTATCAATCCTAATCAACGGGCGAAGGAGAATCATGTCGAATACGAATCCGATACTTGGATCAATGTGTTCAACGTGACCCTCTCACTTTCGCGGGTCGTGAAAGTCTATGGCGAGGCATACGGTAGAGCCACTGTAGGCCAGCTAGTTGAAGCTATCGGAATTGTTGTTCGTCACACGATGACGGTATGCACTTTACAGGAAAACCGTCTCGACCGTACCAAGTATCGATCTATCATTCCGCATATCGTCGAATTCAACAAAACTACGTACACTGTGGTTAAGTTTGACGTTTTAGAAAGCTGGGTAAGCTTTCACCATGCCTTACATTGGCTTTTGGCGGAATTATTCAAGCATGTGAATCTACTGGGTTCGGAGTCTTTAAGGACCATTGGCTATCAGAATCTGCGTTCAGTTTTATTGCGAAATAGTGGTGATTTGGATGTTCTGACACTCATTGATTTTCCTCTAAGAGGTACGCTTTCCTACGTGTAGTTTGTCACAGTATTTATATCTCCTGCAGTGGTCACAATGATTGCTCAGATTCGTGCGGGTCTCTGGGTCAGAAATGGATTTGCGATCCGTGGACAACTTCTTCACTATCGAGACTTCATGCTGCGTGAACTATGCTATGATCAGGACCTCTTTATTTTGCAGACAGCATTTGTTGTCTTGGATCCGGGACTTGTTCTTGTCAGTATTCTGGATCGTTTTCAACTGCGAAGTTGGTTTTCAGGCGAAATGACTTCTCGTGTGTACGATGACAATCACCTGCCCAGCATGGTTGAAGAATTCCTTTACGTTATTATTACTTGTCTGAGCGAGACAGGAAACGCACGACGGCTGCCTATGGAGGGTGCTGTCAGACGAGAACTCGTTCATGCCTTAGCCGTGGGTTCTTGTGGCTTCACCGAGATTTGCAAGCGTGTTCCGGAACGAATGGTAGAAGAAGTTTGCTTTGAAGGAGCGCTCATGGATGTCGCACACTTCAGGTTCCCCGAAAGTACAACAGACTCTGGCCTATATGAACTGAAGGATGAGTGTTTTGATGAAGTTAATCCCTACTTTTATCACTATGCTCGCAATAAGCGTGAAGAAGTCGATGCAATATTGAGGGCTCGGGCCAAAAAAAAGACAGGAAGCGCCGATATGGTTTTTGTACCCCAGCCACTTGATATAAAATTCGGCCAATTCGTCACTCTAACCAATGCATTCCAATCTTCAGTATTGCATCAGATCATCTTCTTCGCGGTTTTTAATGTCTCTAACAACCAGGGGAAAATGACCTCTGTGTTTGCGGAAGCGATTCTTGATCAAGCCCTTCATTTGGTTATATTGGGCATCATTGAGCAACCACAAATCTTTTCAAGACAGTCTGCACATGTCACATACGAACTGGGAGGTAAACAGAGTCTTATCGATGTTCTTTGCTTTTTGGAGCACAAGGATACGTTCAAGGCATTAAAAGCGAAAATAGGATGGTGTCTTGATCATTTTTCGCAGAATGTTCCCTCCATTATTGAAAAACGCAAAATTCCGGACACGAAAGTCAAAAACACTGTCGAAGAAGCCAAGAAACGTGCGGTAAAGGCCCGTCAAGATGCAATTATGAAACAATTTGCTGCTGCACAGAAGGATTTTCTGGACAATTTCGATGAAGACGACGAGGATGAAGAAATGGAAGACGCCACCGAGCAGACACAGTCCTTTCAATCATACGGCCCCTGCATTGTATGTCAAGAAGCGCTTGACAATACACAACCATTTGGAACTCTAGGTTTAGTGCAAGCAAGCAGACTCACTAGGCAAGCGCCAGACCACTCTACTAGACATTTGAACGAGGTTCTAGGGTCATCTCCTTCCTTGGACCGCGTAGTTGCTCGTGACACGCGTCCTAGCTTTGAAGCCTCCAAGCCTGGAACGTTGGCGAGTACCCAGACCACAGATTCTATGTATTCGACTTTCAATGCCTTCCCCCGCGAATTCACTCGCTTTGGGATGCATGGTTCCGCCTGTGGGCATATGATGCATGTAGGGTGCTTTGCAACGTACACTGCTGCTGTCCGACAGCGGCACAGGGTGCAGGCGCAAAGATCCCACCCTGAGAATATCCAACGAAAAGAGTTCATCTGTCCTCTCTGCAAAAGTTTGGGCAACATTATTTTGCCTGTCGTCATGCCCATGACTGTCCCCCTTGAAGCTCAGTCGTTTCCGGATTGGGTGCGCACCACAGGCATCAATCTATTACGTTCGACCCCCGATCGCTTGCTGGAATCTCTGCACTTCAAGAGTGGATCAGGGGAATTTGTATTTTGGGCAGCGCAGGATTTTGGGTATCCTTCTTTTCCACGACACCCAGAACGAATAGACCCGTTGGATACCCATAAGATGGTGGATACTGTGATGGTTGCAGCCAGGACGATATCAAGTCAGTCTCGACATCTGCGAGACCGAGTAGAACAAGAACCTGGTGATCGTGGGGTGGGTATGTACCTCCCCGAAGATCTGGCTGTGTACACTCTGGCCTCCATCGAGACAGCTGCCAGGGGTACTCCGACACTTCCTGGACAAACTGTGGCCGATCAGCTAACGGAATTTCAGTCCTTGTTCATCAGAGGATTAGTTGCTTGTTTGACTAAACTGGCTGCCCTGCAGTTTAAGGACCGGTCAGATGGAGGTCGTGAGACCATAAGACATGCCATTGTGAAGAGGCTATTACCCGAGTGGCGGAGGGAGACAGCCTTCAATAGTCCTTTACTACTACGGGAGCCATTGACCATTATAGTCGAAATGGCGGCGGTATCCCCGGAGAGTCTTCGTTATGTGACGATACTTGCATATTACGCTTCGCTCGCGCGCATCACCATCGGTATCGTCCAACTCTTGATGAAATCACAACATGTACAGTTGGCTAATACAACAAATGGAAAACAGAAAGATTTATTTGGTGACCTGGGAACTTTTGTCATGTCTGTCGTGCGGCATTCGCCCCTGCTCGAACATAGCGCGGAGCTCATACTTGAGACATTTGGAGAGGAAAGGTTCTCAAAACTTCTCTATCATTATTCTCTTCCTTTCCTTCGGCGCGCTGCTGTCTTGCGCAAGGCTATCCATCCAGCGTCGCTCTCTTCAACTCGTTTACCAGACAAGGTGGATGAGTATGGCCGTTTATTACACTTGCTCGGCATACCTGCTCTTGCAACACTTTCCGCCTATGATACTATACAGAATGCACTGTCAGGATGGTGCGCTCATTATGGCTTCTTGCATATCAGTCATCCTCTGGAGTGTGGGATCATATTGGATTATCCATTGGTCTATCACTTGGCGGAACTTCCATACTATCTAGATGACCTGTTTGAGTCCGAGAACGGTGAAATGCTATGCCTTAGATGTGAAACCGTTCCTCAAGATCCAGCAATTTGTTTGATCTGTGGCATAACGGTTTGTCTTCAGAGTCACTGCTGTGTAGATGCTGAGTCGCGAGACCGCGGAGAATGCAACATGCACACCCGAGAGTGAGTGCTTGGTGTTATCACACTTGTTTACACAACTAACTGATATAAATGCCTAGTTGTGCTGGGGTTGTTGGTGCTTATTTTATGCCAAAACGCTGCGCAATTCTGTATCTATTTGGAGGAAGTGGGTCGTTCGCACCAGCTCCCTATTTGGATGTTCACGGCGAGGTTGACTTCAGCATGAGGTTTGTTCAGTTGGACCCGTTTGAAATGTTGGCTGATAATCCCCCCAGGAGAGGTCGGCGTCAGTGCCTTCATGATGTCCGAGTAGAAGAAATAAGGAAGCTGTGGTTGAACCATGGCATTCCTACGTATATAGCACGTAAGATGGACGCTACAATAGATGTTGGGGGTTGGGAATCGCTCTAGTCGTTGGTTTTACCGCACATGTTGTCTTGCTCGCATTGTTTTGTCGCATTAAATATTCGATTCTGATACTGTACTGATGTTCACTCTAAACTGTAGCTCAGGTGGTTTTAATGTTAATTAAGGCCAAGGTTCATCTTTCCTAGAAGCTTGTCTCTAATATTCATTAATCGAATCTGATTATCACGAGCGGCTCGAAGCTGTTGTTTTGCAAGCTCCACATGCTATAATTGGTATTTAAAACCAGACTACATCTTAAAAGGTGTGGGACATACAGGCGGAAGGCCTTGGAAGGTTTGCAGTCGGCCCTTCAGAGCATTCAGTTTGCATTCCTTTTCTTGTACGCTATCTTGGAGTGAAAAAAGTGACGTTATTGAAGGACATTCAGCTTGCGCTGCGGGGCTGTTAGACTACACATTTGGTCAATTATACATCGAGTACACAGGGCCAGAAATCCACACCATGATAGAAGCAAGTTCCTCTTGATATTCCTTCGCCTTGGCATTCATGGCTTTCTTCTGTCTCTCGAGATCCGATGTTTCAGCCTGTAGCTGTTCAGTCGATGATAGCCATCTATGCCAGTATGCCTCCGTCAATGGATCAAGACCAGCATTAAAAGCATTCCCTCTCACGACTCAGCCAGTACTTGCTCATATTTCGCGATATCAATAGAGCGTGTTAAATCCCGCTCTGTCTTCTCAAGTCGTATAAGTTCTTGTTGCACTTCTAAATGTTCAAACGAGAGTCTAGTGAAGGCAGAAGCGTATGCGGGCACCGAAGGATCATCGAGACAGAGAATAGCGGCAGTACGAGCGAGAATATGTAGTGGAAACATGATGCCGGAAGGCAAGGCGGATATGTCGTCACCTATTGCCTGTCGAATTAGGGCTTCTAGATGAACCGCTGTGTTGAATGATTCGGATTATAGTAAGTGAAATATTAAACCTCAACATATAGCTAAGAGTTTAAGATCACCTTTACGCTCATATTCGTTGTTCTCTCGTTCGATATCATGGGCCAAATATTCTGAATTTTCATTTCCTAATATCATTGTCACAGTGTGGATATCTGGGAGTGAGTAGCAACGTCAAAGTGTGGCTTCTAAGTGTGTGAAACGCGGTTTGTCACGCGTATGTCACATGTCACGAAAAGTAATTAATGCTTACCCTAATATTTTCAATCGTCATTACATGAAGTATTACTATCTATCCACACGTCTCTTAGCATATCCTACTTCATGTTAGCCATCCGCCTCGCCTTTATCCTCCGTGACGCTCTATGTAGTACAACTGCCGCGTTTTTAACATCATCTAGATCCTGTCGAGCAATCGCCCTATTACGTAGCTTGTTAGCATAGCCGAACGCATCAAATCTTTAAAAACATACTTATTGAAGTCCTCCAAGAACTGTTGTCGCACATTCATCGGAATAGCACTAGGGAACTGCTCTACCACTGTCGGCAGCCAGGAGGCCACTTCTGTCGGCCACACCGCCGATAGCGATCTAAAAATGGTAATGACAATAGGGGCTGCATCTTCGTCAAAGTCGGTAACGAAGCCTGTAAGCAAGAAGCCCAGAATTTGGAATCCTTGCTTCGCGAATACCTCCCGGATGGCTTGGGCATACAGCGGGAATTTTGGGGGGACGGCCCTTTGTCTAGCTGGGTAAAGACAGTCGTGGGTTACTACGATGCGCAAGAAATCGAGGGTGAGGTAGCAAATGTCGGCTTGGACAAGGGTGAGGCCTGATAAGGCGGTGATGACGCTGGTGAGGAATGTAGGCGAGCTAAAGAGGAGGTCAGGCGCGAACTCGACCATTTGAAGGAGGAGGCGGATATAATCTTCAATCACTACAAGCACAATGCATCAATAAATATTGCACTCACAAAGGCCAAACAATTACTCACCATCGGGAATATCACTTGGTGGCTTTGTATGCAATATTGCCACCACCTTCTCACTAACGGTCTCATATGACTGTCTAAACGCCTCCCGCAGCGCCGGATCTTCTTCATCCCCAAAACGTCCAATTACCTTACCCACGATCCACATGTAACCTGATAAACCCGTAGCCTGGAAGCTCGTCGCCATACGAGAGAGCACCTGTTGCATAATAGGGAGAGAGGACGTGCCGAATAGCTCGATACTATAGCGGATTACACGGGCTGCATGGTCACCAACTGAGTAATGCTCTCCATATTTAGCAATGAGGTTGTCGAAGAGTACCCAGGCATCCTGGGACGTATTTTGACACGCTGCTGGGAGTTGGTCCCCGAAGCCTCTTACGATGTATAACATTGCTTCTAGATGCTCCAGATAGTCTGTGGAACAACATTATTAGGATATGGGCGTATGTCATACAATCAACTGTGTTACTCACTGCCAATGCGTTGCAACTCATCGCTTGTCGCCAGAGTAGGTTTATTGACGATAATATGTATTTTGGCGAGGATGTCCAGACAGAACGTCTTCAAAGACTGTGCGGCTTCTTCCAACGGCATACAGGAGATAACGTACCCCACTGCCTCGTATATCTGCAGCCGATCCTCTTGGTTCAGCTTATCACCAACCGAATTTAAGAAGGAATGCAGTTGTGGCAGGAATGTAACAAGATGCTACAGATAGCTCAGCATACAGTCAGCACTGAGCACTGGGACAACAACGCACCTGTCTGCAATCCTTACACAAATATTTCATCGCCAGTCCCGCCGCCGCCGGCACTTCCGCATCTGGATCGTCAAAGCCAGCCGAAATATACTGCAACTGAAATGGTATATAACTTGGATGCTGGCTGGTCCATTCTGTATATCGCGACACCACAAGCAGCGCTGCATAGCGCACGCGAGGATGTGCTGGGAGATTAGGTAACGTGTCCATGATCTTTGGGGTGATCTTCTCGTCCGTGGGATCCATCTCGGCCCCCATCGAGCGCATAGAAAAGAGAGGTGCTTCGATTGCTTGCCAGCTCACACCACCGCTTGCGGACAAAGCTGTAGTTATCATCTCATACGCACGCGTGAGACATTTGTCGGTACCCAGGACATGACAGCAGTCTTTAAGTGTGTCGCCCATAACGTGGCGGAAAGAACGGAAATCATCTGCCTCCTGGTTCGTCATGCTGTCAGGGTCGGCAGGGAAATGCAAGTGTCGAATTATAATCTCTACGAGTGCACTGTAGGCGTCGATGAGCACTGGGGGTACAGCAGACCGCTTTCCAATGCTCTGGGCGAGGCGCCACCAGAATGGAAAAGTAATTGGGACGATGTCGAGATCGTGATAGGCAGTACATTCTGCAATGGCCTCGATGATAGAAAGAAAATCCTGTGGGCTTTGCAGGAGCAGAACACGATACGTCTCTCCAGTTTCCGCAAAGATTCTCGTGTAGCCGCGAATTTGTTCTGAGTCGTCTTTATGGGTAGCAAGCATCGGCCGCAATGCGATAACGCGGGGAACAATGGCATGAATGACTGACATGTTTTCATCAAGTTCCTGTGTCTCGTGAATAAGATCGCAAATGACATCGACAGCCGCGTCGAACAACTGTTCCGATGAAAGCGCAGCGAATGCAAACTCCAACAACGGTGTCTCTCCTATGGCTGTTGCAGCTATCTCTCCCGAATTAACCCATGCACGTAGACAATTAAACACTTGCGTCTGTATGGCGAGTGTCGACCCTATTCAATAAATTAGTATCACAAGAAACATCGCACATAATCGGACAGAACAGAACCTACCAGGACTCTGAAGATACATGGTCAGAAGCTCCAACACCTTGGAAGCATTCGCAGTGAGTAGTTTTGCGGATCTGTCCTTATACTCTTCTGACTACAGAGAAGAAGTCAGATATCACTGCCAGAATATATATATATATATACGAACCGTGACAGGAATCCTCGCATTCTCGCTCAACTCCTGTGGGAAAAGCGCTAACCATTCCAAGAACACCTGCACACTGTCCCCCGACGCGCCAAACATTTCGAACAAATCCTGCAAAGGGTTCTCCCACCGCGGGAACTGCAGCGCCAGCCCCGAAAGTGCGAGACATAGCTGTGTGATAATATTGCGCGGTCCGGAAGCTGATGATTGGAGTGCGGCAAGGAGAGTGGAGCGTAAAGCAGGGAGGTCGGAGGGAGGAATTTGTGAGAGGTCGTATGTTACCTACAGCGACAGATTATTTGGTTGTATTATATTAACGATATTGAAAGGGGTCGTTGGAATTTCGAACTCACTTTCGACCGAAAAGTCTGCGCCGCGAAAAATCTCACCGAAGGCTCCGACTGAGGCGAAAGCAGCAGGGTATTTGCAGTGGACCATGCCTCAGTCTATGAAGTACACCAGTCCCATTATCGATAAAATCAGTACCACTGCAAAAAAAAAAGATTTCGAACACAAAGCGCAATGGACTTACCGAATGCTGAAAATCCTGCAGCCAAGTATTCGCACTGGAAATAGCAGCCTTGTCTGGCGCGCCGCTGCTGAATACCGCGAGTGCGGCGAGAACGTCGGCGGGCTGTGTCATATTTGTTCTAGTCTCTTTTTTACGTTCTAAACAAGTCGTGATAGAAAGATGAATGGGAGATGGTGGTGGATAACACTGTGGTAATTGTGTGCGCTTGTGTACACTTGACGCGATGGGACTTGATCGCGTCAAGGACAAGTTCATAAACTGACACAGGATGACATCGTATAAGGGGAAACAGCAGGCACGATTTTCTCATTAAGTCACATTGGAATTATGATTAGGACTGAACTCAGGTATATTCCGTCCAGCTAGTACGTAGGTGGGCACTTGGCTGCGGGGGTATGTATGCATGAAATGTACCGAAAGAATTGAAGAGAGGGTCATCGAGGTCGAGATGGGATAGAGAAAAAAAGAAAAGTCAAAGGAACGTGAGACTAACGAATGATATGGTAGGACAAAACCTGAAGAGAGGCAGGAAGATGGGAAATTAAAGTGGGAAAACCAGCAAACAACCAAAAGACCAAACGCTAGTTGACATAGCATCCTCACTGTCTTAAGAACCTGTTTTTCTTCGTCTACACGGAACGCAACAAGGTCAACAAACACAATTTAAAAACGCCCCAATTGAAATGCACTCACTCCCGACTTCTCGGTTGGCGTCAACGGCCTCCCACTCTCCAACCTCCTCTTCTTATCCTCTAACTCCAACCTCTGCTTCTCCAGCGCATCCTTCATCTCTCTATGTCTGGCGTACAGCTCCTCCTCACTCTGCTTCAGTTTGGTCTCCTTCTCTTGTACTTTCTGGAGGAACACGCTCTTCATCTCGCTCTCCATCTTCGAGAGCTTCTGTTCGTGCAAGGCACGTTCCTCTGCCATGCGCACCGCGGGGCTACAGAAAACGCACATACAAATCAGCATGACGCCCCGACGGTTACAAAGCGACAAAGTGAAATTTTGACTCACTTAACCTCCTTGAACACGGTCATATCTTGTTCAACACCAAGACCAACGAGTTTCGACGTCCTCCAGTTCTCATACAATACACCATCAGTTCGCTCCCTCAACTCTTCCATGTACGTGCGGACAAGCATCTGCCTTAGCTTGACAAAATCGCAGTGTTCCTCGTTATCGACTTCGATGATGCCCCAGGGGTATACACGACCACGAACAGATTGGCCAGATGGGGTGGTGACGAAGGAGTTGGAACCCACGACAGCGAAGGGGATTTTGGACTGTTGAAGTGTGAGTCAGTAGGGAGGGGAGGGCGAGACAAAGCAGATGCATACAGCAATTTCAGCGTTTTCAGCTAATGTTTCCTCATCCTCATTTTCATACACAGGAGCCTGGAATATCTCGATGTTGTGATGTTGAATATCTGAGAGGACCTGGTGATGGGGTAAGTTAGCGCATTGATAAGTCTAGCATTAAACGATGGCCACCCTCTGCTTGAAGCTTGCAATCTCCTCATCGGTTAAGGTATCTGCCTTTGCAATAATCGGAATCAAATTGACTTTCTGATGCAGTCTCCGCATGAACTCGATATCGATCTGCTTAAGCCTATATATATAATGTCATCAGCACGCTAAATACCTATAAGCAACACTCAACACACTCACGAATGCCCGGTAGGCTGAATAAAATACAAACACGCATGCACACGGTTATCGACCGTCTTCTGACGGTTTACACGGTTCTCCTGTTCCAAGTAGGCATCGAAACGAGCTTCAATGTTTTCGAGGATGGGCTTGTAGCTAAAGGGTTAAAACGTAAGTATAATGGATAGAGTAACAAGGTCTCTGGGTTGCATCTACGCAGGATAGGACAATGAACTCGAACTGAGCTCAGACCATACACAAGATGATATCGAGTTGAGATGTGATGTCTGTTTATCATTACGGTAGAGATGGAGACAAACAACCTACCTAGACTCATTGTTGACAAAGTCACCAAAGCCAGGTGTGTCAACGACGGTAAGACGGAGGCGTACACCGTTTTCTTCAATGTCTATGAGGTCAGGGAGTGTCAATAAGTGAAAGGGGTGATTGTGCAATAGGCGAGGGTTGCAGGGAAGCATTGCGAACACAAAAAAAAAGTGCACACGCAAGCTGAATAGACCAGATAGCCAAGACAAAATGAGACACAAGAAACTGACCTGCACTGATACTCTCGATAGCAACTGTTTTGGGCGTCTCCGTGCTTGGAGGGACGGCTTGTTTGGGGGGATAAAGCGTCGTGTTGAATAGTGTATTGACGAGGGTCGACTTGCCGAGACCCGATTCACCTGTTGGATGTGGATGGTAATGTGAGTACGGTAAAAAGAAAAAACACCACAGAGAGAAAGATTGCTCACCAACCACCATGGCAGTGAACTGAAAACCTTTCCTAACGCTCTTCCTGTGGACCTGGTTAGGAAGATTGGCAAAGCCAACGTATCCCATGAGTTTTTTGCGTATGACAGTGTCGGCACCGTTGGTCATGTTGGGTTTTGAGAGGTCACCGTAGGATGATTTTGGTTGACCGTAGGTGGATGACTTTTGGTCAGTATACGATGGTCTAGAGAGGTCGCCGTATGAAGAAGCCTTGCCTGCGTCTACGTAAGAAGGATTGGGGGAGACGTCTTCAGAAGAATCGTGATAGTTTTGTTCGGCCGTCATGGTGCAGTGTGAGGCTTAGACTTAGGCTTTGGGCGGACGTAACTTTCGAAGTCACAGTGAACGGAGGCAAATATTTTTGGCTGGTTGCGGGTGATTACGTAATATAGGCGATCTGGCGGTCAAGATTTGGTTAAGATTCGAAAATGAGAATCGGGTCTAAGAGGGGGGCGAGGGTAATGGTAAAGATGAGAGAGATATAGGAAAGGGACAGGGGATGCGGGGACGAGATACGGATCGAAGGACAAGGTTAATACTTAGTAGGCTCTAAATGATTATTACTTGAAAACAACGTCAACTAAGGCGTACAGGCTCTAATAATTAACACTTAACAACCCTTATATCATATCCTTATATATGATCTATAATATAACTGATATTATTCGATATTCGATGACATTTGACTTTGGTGCAACCTCGGATATTACTCTAGGTAGGTGGGTGTTTGATGACAGCTAGCGTGTCTCGTGGGCGTCCCACTTTGTCCTTTACCACGGACTCAGAGACGACGACGAGGACTAGGACAAGGACAGACTGAACAGCGAGGAGCCTTACTTATTACTTGGAGAGTATTGAAGCCATACCACCCCACTGGCTCTGGTAACGCCTTTCTTTATCGTCTCCCAAGTATATCATCACTCTTCCGTTCACTTATCTCACCTTCATCTTCTTTCTTCCCCCCTTCCTTTTTTTCCCAAAAACCATCGACAGGCATCGTCGTCAATATCCACGCCCTGAATCCAACTTTCATGGCAGTTCTCACTCAGAACGATTGGCAACTACCTAGAGACACGAACCCAATCATGGATTCTCGCAATCAACAAAATATCCAAAATATCCAAAATAATATCCAAAATATCCCAACATCAACTGAATCCCCAGCTCCTCATACCCCGTCTCCAACACAGCAGAAGGCTCAACTACAGCCACAACTGCCGCAGCAGCAACCGTATCAACAGCAGCAATGGCAACCTTCACCCCAGGCCCCCCCATTTTACCCGGCATATCCATCATACTTCCCAGCGCCTCATCCCTCGCCAAACCCCTACTTCGACCCCAATCAACACTTTGCACAATGGGCCTACCAACAAATGATGTTCAATGCACAGGCTCAAGCTCAAGCCCAGGCTCAGGCCCAAGCCCAGTTCCACCACCAGCAGATGCTCACGCCCGAGTTTCCGCGCACCAGAGGTGGTACCCCCCCACAACAACAGCCACAGCAGCCTGATTTTTTCCAGCAGCAGCAGCAGCAGCGTGCTGCACCGGAGCCTTTTCACCCATACCCGAATCCCGGTCAGTCGCGTCGCCCATCTCGACAGGCGTCCGGGTCGGGTTCAACCGACGCCCACGCCCACAATCACAATCATGTACCCCAGCCCCCGTATGCACGCGCCGATGCCGCTGGATCATCATCCTCTATAAACTCGGGCAGTTCAGGTCGTAGCAGAAAAGGTTCAAACCCGACCCCCGCCACGTCCGTTACCGCATCCTCACATGGTCGGACGGCTTCACGTACTTCTGATCGCGCCCCCAGTGTTAAGAGTCCGGCTTCTTCAGCTTCGGTATTACCTGCCCAGATGGAGGTGCGGACGGAAGTGCGTCGTCCATCAAAACCGAGTCCGTTAGGACAGGTCGCCGTCGCCGCGCCTGCATCCCGTCCTGGCTCATCTGGCACAATTCGCCCTAGTTCGCCTACGACTCCCACCAATAATACTCACCCTCAGACCCACAACAAGCGGCTCAGCATCAGCAAAGACGACTCA
Source organism: Hysterangium stoloniferum (assembly GCA_015178975.1). NCBI lineage: Eukaryota > Fungi > Basidiomycota > Agaricomycetes > Hysterangiales > Hysterangiaceae > Hysterangium > Hysterangium stoloniferum. Next base: position 312,876 of record WHVD01000013.1, read on the forward strand.
GACCTCGGAGTCAGTGAAGCCAACGCCCCTGCGAATGTTGCCCGTTCGGGCGGCCTCAAAGGTCGTCTACGTCGAGCTCTCTCGTTCAATGCTTCCTCAACCCTCGATGAAGCAGATAACGATGACAAGCTCAACTCCCGACGCAAAGCCCTCCTCAATGCTTCCAAAGTCAACGCCCTCGCAACATCATCTTCCACCTCGCCATCCCCAGACTCACCTACCACCCCGACCGACCCCAAGCCCCGACCCCGACGCTCCCTCTTTAACTCCAAAATTAACGCATCGACGGACAACATCTCGCTTTCCTCGACCGTCTCTAGCGCCAGCGTCATGATCCGCAAGCTCGGCAGCATGGGCCGCCTTGCACGGAAGAATAGTCTCATGGGTATTACCAGCCTTTTCAAAGACAAACAGAAGCATGGTTCGGCGTCAGGGTCCGTAAGTGAGGCAAGCGTTACCCTTGCAACGGCAGAGGTCGACCGTGGCGAGGGGGGAAGCAGCGCTGAGATTGTGGGGCTGAGCCCTGCTGCACGTTTAGCACGGCAGCATACTATTCGGAGTAATGAGGAGGCTGCACGGCGGAAGGCCGAGGAGGAGGCTACTGCTGCTAAGGAGCGTGAGCGGCAGGCGGCGGTACCTGTTTGGGAGCGGGGAACCACCAATCGTAAGGGCGCAAGGATTGGGCATGGTGTGTTCAATGAAGATGAAGAGGAGGATGATAGTGGCAGCAACAGTGATGGAAGCGACAATGGAACGTATGATGGTGAGGAGGATGTCACGATTAGAGTGGGACAGATTAATATTGGTGAGAGTCTCGGGGGTACAGCCATCAATGGGACCGATGAAGATTCGTGGGCAGTTGGTATCAGAAGAAGTGCAGAGAGGGTAAGAAGGCCAAGCAAAGGGATTTTGAAGTGTAATTTGTTTTCTTCTTCGATGTGACTTCCCCAATGACACGCTAATTTTCGCCTTTCCAGACGCAGGAACCTACTCCCAGGAAGCCGTTCTTGCGCAAAACCAATCATCCCTTCCAATGGCCCGTATACGGTCCAATTCCTACAACCACACCAACCATGCCGAACCCGGCCCCCTCGCACGCATTCCATCCCCAGATCCAGACCACATTGATGGACTGCACCACACAGCGCACTCAAATCCCAACCACAATCATAAGGAATTCATCCCGCCCTTCGACTTCGATGACTCGCCCGTACCGCGCCCGTCTTCTCCTCAACCTCAACAATCCCTCTTCAACCTTGCCTCTCTCAACTCCTCCGCCCCAGCACTGTCGAGTGTCGGTGCACACAGTTACCACACACGGGGTCCTCAAAAATCCCCCATCCCCGCAAAACGTCTTGCGTTTGCGGCGAATCTATCGATCTACGATACGTTCTCTGCTGCCGTGTACGATCGGAGGAGCGAGCCTGCGACATGTAACAGGCTCACCCCGGCTTTGGCCCAAAGGATTAAGGAAGAGCTTAATTCGTACAAGATGGAGGAGATGGAGGTACACGCTGCCAGCCGGATGCAGTGAGTATAATTTATTCTGGTTACTTATTTCCTCTTTGGGAGAGATTTTGACATTTCCTCAACAGTACGCAGTTTTTCGTCTAACGCTTTATTTTGTTCTCTCGTCTTCGTCCCGGTCACTACATCAACATCAATCCACTTCGCACTCACTTAGCAATTACCCCTATCCCCCCCCCCCCCCCATCCACCAAACAATTATCCTATATATACCCTACCTCCGCCCCGGATCCTAGCCTCTCACCATGTACAAATACTAAACCCAACGATTCATCCGACCTGGTCCTGCTTTGTTACGATTTACTGGTTACGCTACCTTCTTCCGCGCGCACTGGTGTCTGCGTGTCCGTCTTTCTCGTGTTATATGGACTCTTCCTGGACCTGCATACACTTGGCGCCCGACGTAGAATCAGGAGGCCCTTGCTTTTTTTTTTCCACTTTTCATCCCTCGCTCCTTTATTAACTTCTTCCATTGAGGATGCAGGCGTCCCAAGCGATATATGCAAACGTCGCGTGGATTCCCTTGCTTGCTAGTTGTCTTGTCGCGCGCATTTCTTTACTGATCTATCTCATGGACTATTAGTCTTCGCTCGCTCTATTGGCTATAAAACATGTACTCATTGATCAGACAACGTAGATACAGTATCAATGTATATATGTATTGGCAATATTTTATCTCAAGAAATCACGAGTGATTGCACGTCAATCTGTGTCAACAAAAAAGTATTGGTGTTTGTATAATACATGTGTAATGGGTGTTGACAAAAGTAGCTAAATGGTTTTTTAAGTAATAGCGTGCAAGCGAACGAGGAAAACAGAGCAACAACAAATACGGCATAACCCATCACTCCCATGATGGGGACGTACTATAGGAACTCGCCTTACCATTCGTTCTGGATGGACTGGTAGGCGACCATGCTGGCGACGTAGGGCTGTAAGCCGGCGAGGCGGGAGCTGTGGAATGTTAATGGCGCAGATGAGGGGAATAGGAATGTATACTTACAGTACGTTGGAGCTGGACATAAAAGGTGCGTCAGCCAGTGCAGCGTGCTGAAAATTAATAACTCACATGTAGGTGAATATGTAGGAGAAGTGGGTGCTGATTGAAAAATAATGTAAGAGTCTACCAACTATGTTCGCTTGAAGCCACTCACAATATTTAGGAGATGCCGGGGAACCCAACGGCGACGTGGGCGAATACTTCGGCGAAGATGGAGACGCTTGCGCGGGAGCTGCCACAAGTTAGGGAGACAAACAATACCACTGGTGGAAAAAAACTTACAAGCTACACATACAGAACAACCAGGACAGAGATAAAGGTGAGTTAGTGAATACAATTACATGATGAAGGTACTTGCTGGGTGAATCTATGGGAAAAAATGAGCAAGAGCAGAGAAGCATTTTTAACACAGGACATACATCGCGGCGAAGTGGGACTAAACGAAGGACTGGTAGGTGAGTACCGTGGGGAGGTCGGACTGAACGATGGGCTGGTAGGAGAATATCGTGGTGACGTCGGACTGAACGAGGGAGATTGTGGACTGTATCGTGGGGAAGTTGGAGAAAACGACGGCGAGGTAGGTGAATACCGTGGACTTGTAGGAGAATAGCCCGGTGAAGTAGGCAAGCCCAATCCTGGCGACGTAGGTGAATAAGTCGGGGATGTCGGTCCACGGCTACGATCATAAAACGGCGACGAAGTTGCATACGGCGATGCTCCGAAGGGCGATGTTGCTGTGGCACCAAATGGTGATTGCGGCACATAAGGTGAGGTTGGCGAGTAAGTTGGGGAAGAGGGGTTGAAAGCTTGCGGTCCGCCTGGTCCTGGTGACATGCCTCCAGCACCCAGGGGGCTCTGTCCGAAACCCAAGTATTGGAAGTTAGCGGCTTCTTCTCCGCCACTAACTGCGAGTGGCGAGAAAGCTGCAGCGTCTCCTTTGAAGGATGAATTCACCCACATGGGTGAATTACTATCATACGGCGTCATTGCCACAGGCCCAGGTGTCATCGCACCATCCGCATGAGCAGTCAGTAGATTGTCTGCTTGTAGTCGGGAGTCGACGATAACATCTTTTAACATGTCCATATCCAACGCCACGTCAAACGACCCTGTGCCCATAGGCGCCATCTGGCCGAAGAGCACATTTTCTGCCACGCCATGGCAGTCGTCTTTCTCGCCTATAGCGGCGGCTTCCATAAGGATTTCCACCGTTTCCTCGAACGAACACCTCATCAAGGCGCCTGTCTCCGCTCGATTGATACCATGTCTGGTAATTGCCATTAGAGACCCTCGGTGAGTCATCAGGTCACACAGCAGTGCAAGGTGTCGGAAATTGACATATGAACCATCGAACTCGATGACGGAACGCAGCTCTCTGAGCAGTGCTGCACGAGCAGCCTCGATCCCAAGCACTTGGAATATCTCCACGCAACTATTGGAATACGTCCGTCGGAAATCAACGCCTTCGATGCACATCACAGCCTTCAAATTAACGCCATCCGTCTCAAGCACCCATTCTTGCTCTCCCTTGGGTTCAATCTTACCGTCAGGGGTAATGGAAACCTTGTCGTGTTTCACCAAAAACACGCGACGGATATCCTTGACACCACGTAGGCTGACGGAGTTCAGCATGGTGGTCTCCAATTGACGCAAGAATACGTCCTCCTCTATTGTTCCCAAGCCGTCCTCATCTTTATCCATACTACCGATGACTCGACAACGAATGATAAGTTTCTCCGAATTGTCTTCACTCCAGATGACAAATAGATCTTGAGAAAAGCTCTCTGCAATTCGACTCGCTACATAGCTCATGTCAAGCTTGCGATCAAGCATCTTGGCACGGTCAAGCTCCAAACGCAATAGCCAAGGTGACTGCAAATGCAATTGTGATTCAATGCCTTCGTCTGGAATGGCAAAGAATGCTTCGACAAAGTCACGATCCTCGTCAATGAGTGTTGTAGATGGCTCAGGGTCGTAGAAAATTTCTACGGCAGCTGTAACAGTTCGCAAGGACGTGAAAGCAAGTTCTGTTTGAACAGCCTTGGCTTGTTCATCATCTGCAGCCCGATCCGGTGTTAGATAAACACTTAGAGAGGGTGTTTTGATATTCGTCGCAACATTGATAATTTCTTTCAATCGAGGGACACCAAGGGTCACGTTCTTTGAAGCCACACCGGCATAATGGAATGTATTGAGGGTCATCTGAGTGGCCGGTTCTCCGATGGACTGAGCGGCCAACGTTCCACACATTTCACCGGGATTGACAATAGATTGATTGAACTTGGTTTCAACTTCTCCGAGCACCCACTCAAACGCCTCGCGGTTAAGATGAAATTCCTCCAACACTGGACGTGCAGCGAATGTGGATCGGAGATGGATACCAAAAAGTAGCGTCACGTTGGCTTGCGCCTCGCGACTGATTGGATCATCGCCACGCACAACGATTAGACGTGATCCGAGAGCCTTGACGGCATCTACTATGTATGATGGCTCAAGGTCACTAGGTTTCCTTCGATCGATGTGGAAAATTTGTTGAGAATTTTGAACAATACGTCGAAGGTTCACAGGCAAGTAATGCGGTCGGCTGGGGTCGCCAGACTTGAAAATGAATTGTCGTAGTAAACGTCGATCTTCCACAAGTTGGGCCCATTCTTCATCGAGCTTCACCTGTAGATCAAGCGAACTGTCATCCAATCCAACCTGTAATACACCAGGTATAAAACCTTTTGAAGGTTCGGTAACGTCAACACGATACCGCCGTTCGAATGACTTGTCGGTTAAATGATAGGGGTCTACTGTCTGACGCTCAATGAATGCGCCGTCCATCCCATCCTCTCCGTATGCAAACTGGAGAAGATCGCCCAAAGAATTGCGAACGGTGCCGTCATAGCAAACCATTACATCTTCAAGGGCTTTGACTAGCCGTCGCTGGATGTATCCAGTCTCAGCGGTCTTGACCGCAGTATCAATAAGACCTTCACGACCCGCCATTGCGTGGAAGAAGTATTCCTGAGGAGTAAGGCCACGAAGATATGAATTCTCGACAAAGCCCCTGGCCTCGGGGGAGAAGTCATCTTTCGTAAAATGGGGCAAGGTACGATGGCGGAAACCAAACGGTATACGTTTTCCTTCAACGCTTTGCTGCCCGACACAGACCGCCATTTGAGATATGTTAATGAAAGATCCCTTCGATCCCGCAACCACCATCTGCTTAACATTGTTGTCATCCTTCAAACTCTTTTGTACCTCCTGACCAGTTTCGTCACGGGCGATGTTCAACTCTCGGTTGACCTTGCTCTCAAATGATTCCCGAATGGTCATTCCAGGCGATGGACGAAGCCGATCTTGGTATGCCTCTTCCAGAATTGCATGCACCTTGGACTTGGCTTCAGTAATCCGCTGATTGATGATAAGCATAGTATGTTTATCGGCGATGGTGTCACCTATGCCAATGCTGAACCCGTTGTGGAAGAGCCAGAAATTGACCACCATCTGAAGGCCGGTGAAAAGTCCAACGCATGCCTCCGGGCCCTTCTCTCGAAAGACGACATGGACTAGGCCACCCTGGGATGCTCCAACGGTTTTTTTCTCCACCACCCCATACATGATATCGCCATTTTCAATCAGGATACCATCGTCGACGGTAGGGTTGGCGGAACGATCGTCAGGATTTCGGGAGATGTTAATTCCGCGAGGAATGCACATGCTGAGTAATTGTTTCCCTGTCCATAACGGTTTTGGTTTAACTATAGCGGGTATAGGGACTGTTCCGTCCCATTCAGGCACCCAGAGCAAGATATTTTGAACCTGGTTCCAATCGAGGAACGTGTCCCGTAGAGTGAATTTACGGATACCACATAGTGTATCTTGCACAATACCCATTACCGGTTTATTGGCCTGGGGTGATATAATCTGACGTGGAACCCAGGCGATTTGACTAAGTTCAGCTCTAGTCTCTTCACTCTGTGGCACACTACAACGCGTTAACCATTTTCTGGCTATTAAATCAAATGCGCTTACTGCATATTCATTTCATCGCCATCAAAATCGGCATTATAGGGGGGAGTGACAGAAAGATTCAAACGGAAAGCTATGAGATTGTTAAGGATAATCCGGGCAAAAAAAGAAAGTCTGAAGTGAAAACTCACTGGAATATGGCATTAATTTTACTCGATGAGACATCATACTCATCTTATGGAGACTGGGTTGCCGATTAAATAATACAAAACTAAAAATCGCTTAGCCAACGCATATCGTACTAAGGGTGAACACCTACTCCCCGTCCTTCAAATGTCGCTCAACAATCCATCCACAATTTAAAAAGGCATCGGCACGCTTATTATGCCGTAAGTCAATGCGTTCACCGGTATCGCGAACAACATATCGTGCTCCAGGGTACTCCTGTGGTCCATTACGAACAAGCTCTTGAAGGTAAGCTATGTTATACGGTGTCACTGCACAGAAGCCACTAAGTTTACGCATTTGGAAAAAAGAAAAAAAGAGTCAAAAAGTCACCTCTCTCGGGGTATGTGAGCGTCATGGCAATGCTCTTTGGCACACCAACTTCGTCAAGAGCAAGATTCGGATCACCTGTGATTACAGTGCGCGCTGAGAAGTCTACACGTTTTCCCATTAGATTTCCACGTAAACGACCCTCTTTGCCCTTTAGCCGTGCACGAATAGCCTTCAGTGGACGACCTGACTTTTGTAATGCTTGAGGGATACCAGCGATATCATTGTCCATGTAGGTCGCAACGTGGAACTGATTTAAGAAATAAGACCAAGCACACAGAAATGAGTAACGGTAACTTACCTGCAATAATTGCTCGAATTCTGAAGTGACATGGGCTGGCGCGCCTTCTTGTTCGCATCGTCGAACATTAGCAGATGCCTTAAGGACATCTGTCAACTTGAAGGTTAAGTCATCTTCACTTCGGACTGTACCGCCATCAACTGCTATGCTAGGACGGACGGCAGGAGGTGGAACAGGCAAAACAGTGAGGATCATCCAATCTGGACGAGCAAACTCTTCGCTGAGCCCAAGTAATACTATGTCGGACGTTGGGATCTTTTTGAGGACGTTGAAACACTCAGTGGGGGTGAACAAACGCTTCTCAGGTTGAGTTGATTTAACATCCTGAGGAAGAATGAAACTATCAGATAACCCGTAGAGAACGTGGGCTGTTCCCGCAACAAAATATACAAACCAGATCATCTTCGTCCTTCGCTTTCTTGTATTGCAGGAAAAGTTTGAGGCCTTCCTTCCTAATCTGAGGTTGAACATGGCCGCATCCGCCGTGGCCCTTCTTAACAGGCGCACTATCTTCGGGCACATCCTGTTCGTTCTCTTCTATGGCATCGGGTTCGCATGTAGTTTTCGATTTGCAATAACCCCAAACAACGGACATGCGCGTTTTCGCATCGCGTGCATGCTTGACTTTATCCGCGAAAGCGGGGTCGGACTGAATATCATGGTTCCACCAGGACAGTTAAGTAGCAATGTCGTAATGATACGAATGCGTGACAACGGCAATGAAGGAGGATATGCAAAAATGGACACGTCAGTGGACTATATCATAAAACAACCCGCATAATAGACAGGTTGAAGTACAAATAGAACAGAAAAGAAGAAAAGACAAAACGCGAAAAACAACATTTTTAAAGTTTTGTCATGAAGATGTGCGTATTGGCCTACAACAGACTCATCTCTCCTTCAGAGAGCGAGACTATGTGACTCTCCATCCTTTTTTTTCGCACTCCTCGTTAAGCCCCCCATTTCACCCGTGTTATGGGCCCAACCTTTTAGGCGTGTGCAACAGTCAGACGCGGCGGTCAAGCGACCGATGTCGCGCGTCTAACCCCGCCCGAAGGAAGAGTCACCACAATAATTAAAATATATCACGGGTTTGGGGTTCCCAAATGGGGAGAGCCCCCAGAAAATTTGGAGAGGTGGGGCGCAAAAACGAGTAGAGAGCAAAGGTAACGTCGACTCACAAGGTCGGCTTTAAGCTTTCCACAGTTTACACAGATACTCTCGAGGATCTTTTTGACTTTGACTATAAATCCTATAAGCAGGAAACGCCATGTGAGCGCTATCTAAAAAAAATAAGCGAAGGTATTCAATTACCTATATGGAAAACAGGCCTGGCCAGCTCTATGTGACCAAAATGACCGGGGCACTCTGACATCCCCTCACCACATGTCTGACACTTAAAGTTTCTGTCTATAGTACCTAACCGTGGGTCCATCAGACCGCCAATCTTCGGTTTATGAGTTCCTTCTTCCCATAATTCCGGGTTTTCGATCTTTGCGACCGAGTACGCTTTCTGTGGCACGTTAGTACGAAAGCAAAACAAAGTGGGTGGCACGACGCCAAACTGACGATTTCTTCGGGGGACAGGATCCCAAATTGGACTTCCTTGACCTGCCGAATGGGTGCAGCAGAGTATGCGAACTGATGGCCAAGCATAATGGCGTAGTAGGATACGAGGGTTACCTTGAAAAGATGACGCAGCAATAGCACAAAAGATCCCTGAAGTGGGTAAAAAGTTGCCTGTAGATGGTCTAAAAGGTCGCCTTAGCACAGAAAACGCTTTTTTTGGGGGGAAATTTGACAACTAGAGAAGAAACAGAAAAGAAACAGAAACGCCTGGTGGAACGCGTGGGAGTAGAACCGAGTCGTTCGCGCCGGAAAAAAAACACTAAATACGCGCCAAATAAGTCCTCAGACGTTGGATGGCTCGAACAAGAGATAAATCGAGTGCTAGCGGTGTTCGCTGCTGTAGATGATGGACGTCGCGACAATGAACGCCTCCTTTGTGAAAAGGTTTCGGGCGGAGTTCTAATACCCCCCACGTTTTGTTCCGGCGCACAGCTGGCTCTGACTCCTTGGCCCTCAGCCTACCACGCGTCGTTTTTTCTTTGAATGAAAACAAATGGTCTCACAAGGACGACAAATGATAGAAATCGATGATGAATCAGTTATTTTTCCTTCGTTTAAAATCCACATATCTACTCGAGTTGGAGTCGGACAAACACATGCAATTACAAGTCTTTATTGTACTACAAGTATAGTATCATGCATATCTACAGAACAAAGTTATTATGGTCAATCGTCCATTGATCATGCCGTATATATAAATATGAATGACCATGATATCATACACCAATGAAAGATGACAATTATCATTTGCAATCCGACGCGAGGATGTACCAGTACATGAGTTACCAAGCGATTTTGGTTAGATAAATTCTGATATATTATGAAGTGAAGAAATCGTCCATGTCCTCCCGATTTGGAGCTATAATGTCCGCTTGTATTATTATACTTCGGTCAGAGTCTCCGCCACGACCCCTGGGATCCTGACGGTATCGTTGTTTTCTTCTGCGATAGGAGCCTGCACAACGGTTGGCTGCAATGGTGTTTTCCAACCATCATCCGTATCTCTCCGAATCATATGATACAATGGGGGGATCTCCGAAGCTGGCCGCTCCTGCTTAGATGTCAAGTCCACAAGAGGTTCTTGCGCCTCTACATCAGGGGTGTTGTTTACTACGACCAATTGCCCCAAGCCTGATGAGCTAGGACGTGCTTCGGTCGGGGGTAGCGTCCCCGTCGTCTGGGTCGAACGAGCACTTCTCCATCGTGAGGGAGCAACGGGGGTGGCTGCGCCAGGAGGAAGCGAGGTGTCCCCTAAAGTAGGCGAGTCACCATTACTGTCGAGACTCGCTTGATGAGCGTGCCCAGAGGGATTTAGAGGTGTCGTTTCTGAGGATCCGCTCGGTGTTAATCCAAGACGTCCTTTTAACTTCGGGGATGCCTCTTTACTGCCTACCGGTCGATCTGCAAAGTTCCCAAGCAAAGGCGTATTTGATCCGCCACTATCTGCGGAGCTCCAACGCACATGTGGGTCACCATCCATCCCCATGACTGAGTCAACTATTGATGTAAGATCAACGTTGCTTCCGGTGAGTATAGGGTCTTCCAAGCGACTACGTTCGCCCGGGGGTGGCCACACGCCTTCGTGGAAGAGACTGCCCGTTTCTGCGGCACGAATGCGCATTAATGGTGGAACACTGTACATTTGCTGCGAGGAAGGTCCTTCTGCAGGACCAAAGACATCATCGTCGGCGAGAAGCCCTGACCGTGGCGAAGGAAGCGAGCGATGTGAAAAGGCCGCCTGGCGCCGCACCCGCCTACGACGTACGACAAATATTCCTGTTAGTAGTAAAAGAATCAGGAGGGTTCCCGCAATGGCGGCGCCCGCAATTACTCCTGTATGGGACCCAGTGGTCGTTGTCGACGCCGGAGAATTTAGTATCGTGGGGAAAACGGTGGCAATCTAGTTAGATATCATTTAGACAAATATGTTCAGAGTAGATCGTCCTGAACATACAGTGGTGGCCTGCCCATCAATTGTAGTCACAATAGAAGATGTCATAGTTGTTAGGTGTGTTGACGAGGAGCTCGTGGTCTGAGTGCTTTCGGATGAGGTAGACAGCGTCTGTGAAACGCTTGTTCTGAAGCTTGAGGTCGTAGCAGAAGGGGTGGGAAGAGAGGAAGGAGCCGTGATTAAGGGACTTGATGATGTCGAACTGATGGGTGACGTGATAGGCCCATCAGAAAGTGAGTTAGTGGCCTGTGAACTGAGAAAACAGTGTTAGATCAACAATATGTAACAATGGTAAAATTGGCGTAATATAAAATAATCGAACGTTGTTTGAAAAAAAAAAATATAAAAAGCGTACTGAATTGATGAGGTTCCACTTGACGTGGTGGTGGTGGTTGGTGGACTGGATGTACCAGTTGTGCTTTGCGACTCAGAAACGGGAGTGCTAGCAGAGGTAGAACCAGTAGAATTGTCAGGAACGGGTGAAGTTGACGAGGAAGGTAAAGATGAAGATGAAGATGAACCAGTTTCCGACGTAGGTACTGTTGGAGATGCCTGGGCAAGTCAAGGATCGACTTCGTATATTCTCACATCCAAATAACAACACATAACTCGCCTGGGGGGTGGCAGAAGGTATCACTGAGACACTGGATGGTTCGGTGGTCGGAGAAGGGCCGCTATCAGTCGTGGCAGAATCGATAGCATCATTGAGGGTAGTGGTGGAAGTCTGGCGAGGGGTGATTTTCCACATGACTATGGAAAAACCACGAGTAGTATAGGATATAACGAGAAGGTATAGATAGACTACAGATCCAGAGTTGTTATGTACAGCTGTTACATCTACCAAGTCGCCAGCCTGGCTTAGGCTGTGTGGATCACAACCCAAGGTCGACAAGCAGGCCCCACACAGCCTATAGTAGCGCCTGGATTATAAAATGTATTTATAAAATTTACGTCATGTTACTTTATAAATAAAAAACTTAGAGCGAAACTGCTAGACTCTAGAAAGACTGAAAGTTAAAAATCCAAGGCAAGTTTCTGTGTTACATTTCACCTCAAATTATACAATGAGATGACAGGGGAGAGAGGATGTCACTAGAGACCCAACCCTTGTACTTACTGCCCCCTGCAGGGTTTGATGTACACTACTTTTGACAAAATCATGTCTTCATAGTATGGAAGCATAGGCTTCACACGTAAAACAACAAGCCTAACTACTCTACAAGATTCGAGATATCTTGACAAAAATGCGGGCGTTTAAATTCAGCCAGGCTTAGTCAGCTTGAGCCACCTTTACTCGCAGTCGTTCCAAGTCTCTTCTCCTGTCTTCCACCACTACCAACGTTCTCGATACAGTATAGTCCAATACATGTCTCTCAGTACGCTAATTTGGGGGCAATCACAGTTCGATGAGGCTGTTGGTGAGTAATCCTCAAGCCTCCCAATCGCTTCCGTCATCTCACTACTATTTAGAAAAGGCCACCTCTGAACTACGTTTAGCTGACGAAGACATAGCTCTCAACCTTGAGATTTGCGATCAGATACGATCCAAGTCTGTTCCTGCAAAGGATGCTACACGTGCTTTGAAACGACGATTGAACCACAAGAATCCAAATGTTCAGTTACTTGCTCTTACTGTGCGTAATCACTGGACCTCGACTTTATTATGTCCTAACTAATGATATATAGTTAACTGATGTCTGTGTTAAGAATGGCGGTGATCATTTTCTAAACGAAGTCGCTTCGAAGGAGTTCATGGATAATCTTGTCTCTATCTTGAAAATGCCCGCTTTAAACCTGGATGTTAAGAACAGGATCCTCCATCTGATTCAGAACTGGTCAGTTGCATTTGAAGGAAAGTATACATTAGGATATGTCAATCAAGTCTACAAGGGACTTAAATTAGAAGGTGTGTTCGTCTCGAATGATTGACACTCCGCTCATCTTTGTTTTCAAGGCTATTCTTTTCCCCCCAAAGATTTGACTGTCGCTAATTCAGCAATGGTCGATACATCAACAGCGCCCGATTGGATTGATTCGGATATTTGCCTACGGTGTCGAGATGATTTCACATTTACTAACCGGAAGCATCACTGTCGCAACTGCGGCGGTGTATTTGATCAAAAATGTTCCTCCAAATCAATGCCACTCCCTCACTTTGGAATCACACAAGAAGTACGGGTATGTGAAGGATGTTTCACTAAGCTGAACGGCAAAGTATCTCGCGATAGAGAGCGCTCGTGAGTGAGACCCCCTATTTGCTCTACGATTTATCTCATGACTCTCTTTAGACACAGCCTGGACACCACGTCTCATCATCGGCATTCAAGCTCTCGGAAACATCGCAGTGCACGAGACTTCTCTGATGCTGATTTGCAACGGGCAATTCAGCTCTCCCTCACGGAATCAAGTGGAACATCACACTCCAATCGACCATCGTACGACGAATGGCAATCGTCTGAGCCTCCAATTGTAGACCATGCAACCCGTCCTGGCGTTTATGGAAACAAGCAAGAGGAAGAGGAAGAGGATCCTGAACTCAGGGCCGCTATTGAGGCCAGTCTCCGTGAAGCCAATGCACCCAAACCCAGCGCGCCTGTGGCCGCTCCCTATGACGGACGGGACGAATATGTCTTCAGCAGTCCCTCGACATACATGAGTGGGGACACACAGTACGCCTTTGCAGCTCAGCCCCCTTTGCCGAAATTGCCCAATCATGATCTCCACCCTCGTGAATCCGACGCCATTATGACATTTAGTCAGACTGTGCAGGATGCTCGCGCACAAGGCAGCCCGGATCTCTCCCGAATATCGAATGTCCATGAATTATATGACCGTGCTAATGGTGTTCGGCCTAAATTGGCTTTAAGTCTCGATGATACAGGCCGAAAAGAACGTAAGGCCTTTTTTCCTTAAAGCTTCTGACCCCATATTAACGTTTCCTGTTAGAAATGCTGTCCGAAATGCACGAGAAACTGTCCCATGCCGTGAAACTATATGACCATCTTTTAACAGAACAAATATCTCGTCCAACATGGCGCGCAGCATCCACGTCTCAACAGACTTATAGTTATTCTCCTTCGCGATATGCAACTATTGGTGGGCAGATAGGTGAATGGTCCAAACACCAAACAATGAGCCCTCCGCTCGAACATGACCACAGAAATATGGGCTATGCTACAACCACGACACCTTCAATACACGTAAGGCACCCGCTCCCCCCCGAACAGCAGTCCATCAACCAATACGTTCAGCCTCCGATGAACCAACCTCAAGGATCACAATTGCCTGCCGCTGCCCCCCAGGTTTCAATTTACCAAGATCCATATGCACAACCACAACAACAGGCTTGGTCGCATCACCCTCAGAATCTTGACACCCAGACACCTCCACAGGTGTATTATCAGCCCACGGCTTCTGCACAAGAGCATCGGTCTCAAGAGGAGCAATACCAATCATTTCACGGCGCCGCTCTTCAGACCCATCCAAACCAACCCCAACAGTCACCTGCATATTCTCAGGAAGCTGCTTCTTCCACGTCGTTTGTCCCGTCGGCTATTCAACCCCCGACCCCTCTTCCTCAGCTGCAATACGCCCCAATGACAGCCCAGCCTGTACAGTTGCCGCCGCCGCCACCTCAGCAGCAGCAGCAGCAATCTCACCAAGTAATCCCACCTCCATTATCTAGGCACAATACTTTGAATCATTCTCAGTCTCATAGTTTCCCACCATCCAGCTCAAACCTCGGTCGCAGTAATACAGTTGCATCGCACTCACAGCCGCGACAGACATTTATGTCCCCGTCTGCGGTGCCAAATACACTCCCATCGTTTCCCACAGCCCCAACCTCGAATCCACTGTCCTTCCCGATGTATTCACCCCCGTCGACTGGATTCGAGCAAGTTGAGAAGAAAGAAGTGCCATTGATCGATTTATGAGTAGTAATGCTTCTTTGTATCCCTGTATAGATGTATCGGCTCAATCATGTTTATGTCAATGACTTATGAGCAGCATGTGCAATTTAGGTGATTTTTGCATAGGTGCCTTGCCAATCTCTGTGAGATTCAGCCAAAGAGAAGTCTATGCATTTCGGGTCTAAGAGACGACATAGTCGAACTTTCTTATTTATCGGTGACAAATAAACGAGGGAGTGTGTGGTCCGTTATATTTACTTAGTTCGCACAATACGTAGCTTATTCGGCTTGTAAAGGAAGTTCTCGCTGCAGGCAACGCAGAATGAGTATCAGATTAAAGGACATAGGCAATCCGTGGAGTACCGTACCTATAGTTCTTGGGGGGGATGCGCTTGACTATTGGAGGTTGCACGTAGTAATCCCAACCTAATACTGCTTGAGCTCGACAAATCATACGACGTGACGCATCTCCCGACCTTGTTTTTCCGCGAAATGAACAGCATCCTCTGGGGTATTAAACTGGAGTCTGGTGCCTTGCATGTAATCAGCTCTGTCATATTCCACAAGCATTAATTATGTTGAGAACGGAGCTATCGGGATAGTCGTACGAGCTTGCCCAACCCATGAGAGGATTCTGCCATCGTCCAGCGCCAGGCAGGGTGTCCCAGTCTATCCTCCACCTCTCGCCCTTCGCACCTCCACTCTGCATGGTATTCCGCGTCGGTTGATAGATACGCACCAAACGATGTCGGAGTTCGACTGGTTGAACATGGCATGGATCGCATGAGATATTGACGGCATAACATCAGTATTAACGCACCAGGAGCTCCACTGACAACCTCCGCGGTTACAGGAATACCCTTCGTTTCGGGAGGGGGTGCAACCTCAGATGATGATGCTCCCGCTGCAGCTCCTGACTTTTCGAGTGGGGGCGAGATGGGGACTTTGGTTGCATTCGTACTGGCTGAACGAGCATTAGTATATAAAGATACATTCACAAATGATCTAGCCAGGCGACCAAAGGGAATCGTCGACATGACGGTATAGAACTTTTGTAAGTGATACCAGGGATAGGGCGCTCTACGACTCGAGAGTAGCGAGGAAATTGTTGCGGAAACTAGCCTTGCGCGGGGTGGAACTTCTGGAACAAGGCGAGACAACGATAGTGGATATAGTAGTTTAAAGGGACAAATAACGAAAAAATATCTAATTGTACTGGGACTTTAAAACCGAAATAAGTTCTCTGCTATATTGGTATGGATTCCCTGTCAGAGCTCTTGAATTTCCCCTGGATCGAAAGACCTCAAATCACCTGTTGGGTTAGTTTTTTTAATGTAATAAGAAACTGTTTCTAAAAGGGCCTTGTAACACCGTGACAGGCTGTAGACATTGGCGGTCATATTACATCAGCGTATGTATTCAATGAGATACTAAGGGGAACGAGGCAGGGCTAAGAAACGTGGGCTTATTGGACAACGATAGTGAATTTGGTAATTCACGAACTAATAACTAATTGTACTGGGACTTCGAAACGGGAATAAGTTCACTGCTATATTGGGATGGTTTCATTCCCTTAGGACCGAAAAGACCTCAATCCCCTGTTGGATTAGCTTTTTTCATGTAATAAGAAGCTGTCTGAAAGGGGGTGGTAACGCTGTGATGGACTGTGTTTGAACAATGTTCGAACTAACATATTCCGGAAGTGCGTGGTCATATCATATCAGGGTGTTCAACAAAATACTAAAGAGTTACAATAGATTTTCAAACGGGTATGCAGGTATCTTCGTTAACGAAATGGGTCCGGATCAGTGCCACCCTCAGAATACTCAGTCTTCGGCGCCATAGGTTGTGTAGGAGGGGGAGTTGATAGATCGCGCTGAACACGGTCACCATGCTTGTTCCAACCACTCCGCTCTAACGCCTTCGTTAATTCTGATTCCATCCAGCCAAGGCCTTTCAAATTGTCTTGTCGGTTCATATATTTCCTGAAAGGATTTTGGGCGATAAGCTGTTCCGATAACAATTTCTCTAAAGGGGTCCTACTCGCGGTTTGTTGCTGGAGTATCACATTGTATTCAGCAATTTCTGTTGTTGTCGGCGCCTCTTCGTATCGTACCGCAAAAGTTTTCGCCAATGTTTTGATTAACTCCTTCAACGGGACATTGAATAAACGAGAAACTTCGAAGGGGTCAGAGGCATGCACTTCGACTTTCTTCCTACCTCCTCCTTTCGCCGCTCCGTGAGGATCCAGATAGTGATGGTCGAAACCGGCATGGAGCATATCAATGAGCGCACCATTGACAAACCCATGCTCGGTATATCTCAAGGCAATCCAGACAAGGACGTAGAGGAAGGACTCCAAGTCGTCCGCCCGATCAGGGATCGCTGCTCCCTCCCCGTCGGTGGGAATCACTAGCAACCGAGCAGCCATGAATTGCCAAGTACCCTGTCCATCACAGAACCAGATAATAAAACGTCAAACAAATCTTCAGAATTCCCCATACCATTTTCACAGTGCGGGAGGTACTCACAGTCCTTTCAACGTGTCCTTGTCCTTCATATATATCTTGAAGCTTTTTGCAAAGATCCCAGTCAATTAACAATCCACCCCCGGTCTCAGTGATAAGAATATTCCCTGAGCTGATATCTCTGTGAAGAATTTTAGCCTTGTCATAAGCGTCCCCATGCGCTGTCGAAAAGGAGTCAGCCCCAATTCCATTAAGAGACCGACATACATACCTATGATGGCGTCTCTCACTGCAGTCACCATCTCTTTTGTACTCCCAAAATCAGTTAGAGACCTTCCAATTTCGTTCAGAACCAGTCGATAGTGCCGCAATAACCTCAATGGCGAAGAAAGGTGTCTTGCCATTGACGAATCCTTGCGTCTTTGTAACCTGATCCAACACATCACATCCCTCCTTGCACGTGCAGATATTTGACCGTCACAACGAGTGACCGGTCGTCACAACGAGTGACCGTCGTCACAAGGGCGCGCGACAGTCACAAGGCGCAACGGGTGTCACACGCGCACTAGCACAGGAATATTATGTCATATATTATGTCATTTGGGAATATTATGTCATATATTATGTCATCATATATGCTACAATAGAGAATGGCGGAAATGTCTAAAACATTCCAAGTAAAATAGCTAAAATAGGATAGAAATAAAGTTCAATATGTCTTTAAATGTCTCAGAGCTCAGTGTATATAAGGAGCTCTGCTCCAGCCATGAAATATAACCAATTTTATCAACCCATTTACACCACATCTGTGTGTCACTGCAGCAAGCAGCCTAATCCACCCCAATCTGGGCAGTTGTGTTGGAATAATGGATTATGTGAGCATGCACAATGTGCTACACCAGTTAAGCCACCCCATTGTTGTTAGCTTGTCCCTTTGTTTTATTGTTCTTTCACTCATTCTCACAAGTTGGACATCTAATTCCACCTCTATCAGAGCTGTTGGAAACCCTTGTGTGAGAGGTATGGCGAAATACACTCAGGAAATATAGTCGGATGAGCTCTTACTATATCTCCTTTATTATTTCTATTTTCTCTCTTTTATTATATCTATAATTAGTTCGATGACCTATGTATGTGGTACATCGACTCTTGTGGGCGCACACACGTCAGACTTATGTATTCTAGTGCCCGTAGTTTAGAACTTAGACACTTTTACACCGCAACCACGACTTACTCAGACACCTGTTAGTGTCCTGTAAGTTGTGATTGGTGTATCATCTTGTGAAGAGTGGCGGAAGTTCTGACCGTTCTATATACGAAGAAATGAGTAGAAAGGAAGAATATTGACCTATTTGGTGCAATATAAGAGAAAGTGAGAGAAAGAGCACGAGATGACGAAGGAGTCAACGAGTGCGATGGTTCGAGTGGAGGCCTCGACTATTACAGTTCGAGGCCAGAAGTGTTTAGTAGTTCAGATATTGCTACTTATGTAGTAGCTGACACGTTACCCTGATCACCGCTCGTAGTAGACCTAGTTTGTGTCTTACGAGTGGTGGTTCTTGGATTAAAGTGTGTCTGAGTTCTAATTGGTGCTGAGTGCACCCACAAGTATACACAATGCTTCGAACTAATGAAGTATGCAATATTCGAAGAATATGAAAGATAGAAAAATATGAATAAAATATGTAAAATATAAATGAAATAAAAGGAGTGTTTTACCACAATGATACTGTGGTAAAAGCATACTCCTCACACATCTCGACCGTCACAGACGGGCTTTAGCTACTCATTCAATCTGAGTTTCTGTTAAGTGCCGTGTCGGGAACTTATTCCGGAACTATCGGGAAGTCACCGGGAAGTCGGAAACTCGTCGATAGGGTCAGGACGTCGGCTTCAGCTTATGTGCTGCGCCTCTACGCAAACGCTCAGTGTCCTTAATTTCGGAAGTGAACTAACGACGGAAGATATGGATATTCAGAGTTCTGAAGAGTTCCGAATATCGAGCGTACAGAAAGACGGGAGGAGGAATAAGAAACTAAGTCGATATCAGATCTAAAGTAAAGTACAAATTCGCGGAAACTAATATAAGTCTACTCGTTATTGTACTACAAACTGAGACCATAATAAGACGGAAACGGAAGTGTTCTTAAAACGGAAATACAATAAGACATATTAGGAAGACAATATTCCAAGACGGGAATACAACAACAAACGAGTGAATACTTGTCAACGGACAAATTACCAAATGCGGAACAAACGAAGAACGCGGATGATACGGTAACTATGATGTTCCGTAGTCGGAGGTCAAAGTCGGAAGTTGGGGATCGGAAGTCGGGAATGGAGAGACCGGAAGTCGGATATTGAAACATCCGGGAACGGGTCGTAACAGTTTCGAACTGTACCAGTCGAAACTCAATCCTTATCTCAACCCACGTGGACTACATCCACGCTACTCTATTATTCGACTCTCTAACTACTCTACTTGCACTCGAGCAGTCGTCCAGAATTGCACTTAACAGTCGATTCTACTTATTTGTTCTAGCTATCTACCTTACTTTAGATAGCTACTTCTCTTTACCGTATTGAACTAAGTAGTCAATACATGTTTGGTCTGTATTAGACTTAGACAGTCAATACATCATGGTATCATACCTAAATGGTCGATATTCTTCGTATATAGAACGGTTAGAACTTCTACCACTCTTCACACCTTGCCACCTCTATCAGAGTTGTTGGCTCAATCAGATCCCTTGTCACCTCAATCTGAGTTGTTGACTGATCTGTTGTTCCCCCTGTCACCTCAATCTGAGTTGTTGACTTATTTGTTCCCCCTTGCCACCTCTTAATTGAGTAGCTGGCTTTATTACTTTTTTCTAACTTCTATTTAAGTTGTTGGAATCTGTTGCCACCTCAGTTAGAGTTGTTGGCTATCAACCAAGTGATAAATAAATTTTAAATACTGAGAATATTCTTGCAGAATCATTAAGACTACATTAAGATCCTGATAAGTTAGTATCACAGTAGATCCAGTAGATTAATTTAAAATAAAGCATATATTGTCAAATATTGTTTTATTCTATAATTGATCTTTTGACCTGTTTATTAATATTTTTACTGTTTGATAAATAGTATAAAATATATATAAACTAGCTAGAATCGAAGTTGAATCTAGTTTTGGAATCAGTAAATTGTTATTCATATTTTAGTGGTTGTTTTCACAGAAAAAGAACAAGCTTACATAAGCAGCTCTCAAAACCTTCTTTGCGAAGTAGGGTGCATATATTCAAGTGGTTCTAAGTCTATTTAGGCTGCCACTGATTAATACCAAATACTTAAATTATTTTACCTTGTAGTGAATTGAGTATTTGCACACTATGATAGAGCATTGGACTCCTTTTTCCAGAAAATAATATTAAAATAAGGCTAATACATTACAAGCGGCCAATGGGGGATCCAACAGCCATGTACGTAAGACAATAAAATACATAAGTGTCACCTTTTGCATCAAGTTTAACCTGAAACAGTCGGTCACCGTCCTCGACACCAGGCGACCTTTTAGCCTTTACCGCGATGGGGTGGTTGTGTGGAAACTCTGTGGCCGTAGTATTGACAATGCATACATCAGGTTTCACATGATTAAACCGCCAGAAGAACTCAATATAGGAGGGATTTGAAAAAGAGACTTCTTCCATTACGATGACCCCACTGCAATCCCAGTGCATGAATCCTGCATATTTGGGGAAACAAGGACAAGGAAGACATGTGTCTGGAATTGTGCAGCTTGGTGTGCCGTCGCATATAATGTAATCTGACCCAGTGTATCACGCGCAGTGTTGGAACTATGCTCGAAGAAACCGGGTTGATTATATTTGAACGCGTCATCCTCAGGGGCGAATTTAAATTCAACAATCATTTCTGTCTGTGTAATGTATTAGCCTTATTTTAATATTATTTTCTGGAAAAAGGAGTCCAATGCTCTATCAAAGTGTGCAAATACTCAATTCACTACAAGGTAAAATAATTTAAGTATTTGATATTAATCAGTGGCAGCCTAAATAGACTTAGAACCCCTGAAGTCAAGAGTTTACTTGAATATATGCACCCTACTTCGCAAAGAAGGTTTTGAGAGCTGCTTGTGCAAGCTTGTTCTTTTTCTGTGATAACAATTACTAGAATAAGAATAATAATTTACTGATTCCAAAGCTAGATTTAACTTCAATGCTAGCTAGTTTATATATATTTTATACTATTTGTCAAACAGTAAAAATATTTATAAACGGGTCAAAAGATTAGATATAGAATAAAACACTATTTGGCTAATATATGCTTTATTTACACTAACCTACAGGGTCTACTGTGATACTAACTTATCAGGATCTTAATGTAGTCTTAGGATCTTGCAAGGATATTCTCAGTATTTATTTATGTGAATATGCTTTACTGATTCACAATAAATGAGCAAGGGAACAGGGATTATTTGTAATATAATAATCAGTCAAATTACTCAACAAGAGGTGACTGAAGTTTTAGATTACAAATAACAAGAAATGTAACAAGGATTATTAGCAATGTAATAATCAGTCAAATTACTCAACAAGAGGTGACTGAAGTCTTAAACTACAAATAACAAGATATGTAACAAGCAGTCAAATTACTCAACAAGAGGTGACTGTGGTACAAAGGATTAATGCCAAATTACTCAACAAGAGGTGGCAGGGAATCCTGATTGGTAGAATTACTGTCAAATTACTCAACAAGAGGTGACAGGGAATCCTAGGTGCCAGATGCTCAACTAAGAGGTGGCAATAAACTGCTAGCTGCAGTGACACACAGATGTGGTGTTAAATTGGTTGATAAGATTGGTTGAATTTCATGGCTGGAGCAGAGCTCCTTATATACACTGAGATGTGAGACATTTAGAGACATATTGAACTTTATTTCTATCCTATTTTAGCTATTTTACTTGGAATGTTTTAGACATTTCTGCCATTCTCTACTGTAGCATATATGATGACATAATGTATGACATAATATTCCCAGATGACATAACATATGACTTAATATTCCCAAATGACATAATGTATGACATAATATTCCCGCGCTAGTGCGCGTGTGACACCTGTCGCGCCTTGTGACTGTCGCGCGCCTTTGTGACTGTCGCGCGGCCTTTGTGACTGTCGCGCGCCCTTGTGACTGTCGCGCGCCTTTGTGACTGTCGCGCGCCCTCGTGACTGTCACTCGTTGTGACGACGGTCACTTGTTGTGACGACGGTCACTCGTTGTGACGACCGGTCACTTGTTGTGACGACCGGTCACTTGCTGTGACGACCGGTCACTTGCTGTGACGACCGGTCACTTGCTGTGACGACCGGTCACTTGCTGTGACGAATATTCCCGCGCGTTGTGTAATAAGCGCCAGGTGGCCGGTTTGAAGATATATAGTTAAAAAAGAATAAAAAGTAGAAATTTCGTAGCTCCCTCAATTTATAAGATAAAAATGCAAAATAAATTGCATAAATTCAATATAAATTAAGAGAATATTGTACAATTTTTATAATCGCGATATAAGTACATTTAGAAGCCTTTGTTAAGAATTTCGTTTTGGGGAAATTGTGAAAAATAGAAAAACCTTTTAAAATACATGACAGTCTGTGTCATATCTGATAGGCCCGATCGCCTGCAATTGGCAGAATAGATTTGTATGTCTGGCTTGACTTGTTTCCCTCCGAAGTCCACCACAGGTGTGTTGTGAGCATCCACGAGTTCAAGGTTAGGATAAAATTTGGCAACCAAATCAATCTATATCCTAAATAAATCCCAATGAACCAAAAGGCACAACAAAATAACATACCCAGGGCTTGTACATGGCAAACTCGCTTTTAGATGCACTGAAAGTTCTATGTTTTTGCCCTGTTTCGGTGGTACACTTCGGACAGGGTTTGGGAACTTTAGGGAGATATTCATTCAAGAAATCCTCTACTCTAACAGGTCCGACTACTCGCCCAGATATTTCGTGTGACATCGCGGTGATCCTTTCATCTCTCGCTACATGCCAAGAAGAATACACCTGTGATGTTGATTCCTTCTTTAGAATGGGGGTGGCACCCAACTTGGTAGGATCCACGGTAGGACGAGACAGTGGTGTTTTCGGGTGGAAATCATGAGGCGGTATCGTGTTCTTCGGCATCAAGTGTTAAAGCAAGGTGATCAAACAAGCATCTGTCACGTGTTGTCTGTCACAGGCAATTCCTAGTTCCACACTCTCCATCTTGTCTCGTCTCAATTCCGCATTCGATAATCTTCAAAGACTTCGAGTTCTGTTTATATTTTTACAAGTCTTCAAACCTTTCAAGCAGGCTTGAGCTCCTTGAGAACGCACACGTACATTACGCAGGAAAGGTCAAACACCATTTGTTCTGTGCAGCCTCTCATGTTTGGTGCACGATGCCCCTTCTGTCTGCACCAACTTCGCCTAAAGAGACCGTCTATCCCAGATCCCAACATTCCATGTGTGCATGCTGTCCTATTCCCATAAGGTAGGCATCGCTTTAGTTCAGCACCTTATGTAATCATATTACTAAGTGCCAAGAGTGGCCAAATTTGCAAATCAAATTTTTGAAAAATTTATTATAAAGTCAAAAATGAATTGGAGGGTCACTATACAGAGAGTTCTTGAATCTCTGGGTAATAATCTCTAGGATTTTCATCATTTTCATCATCTGAGTCCAAATCATGAGCAAGATCTGGTAGAGGTTCTTCCTCAAAGTCATCAAGAAAGCCCACCAAGGTGATAGATCCATCTTCTTCATCCACAATAAATGCTTCCTCATACATCCTTTCATTGCTTTGATCTAGATTGAGAGAAACTGGTTTGTAATTGAAGTCATCATCATCTGGGACATCCTTGATTGTTCACTGAGGGCTTTTTTTGTGCCTTGGATCCAAGGTTTTTGATGTGAGATTGTGCAGCTTTAGTTAGACTTCTGAGGCATGGTAGTAGAACTGTGCAACTGTGTGTTTGCTACTGTGCTGCTTATGTAATGTGGCCTGTGATCAAGTGCACAGCTTACTGCACAAGTACATGTGCAACTATACCCTCTTTTTCTTAGGAGAATTTTTATGTAAGTAATATAGGTACATATATTTGAATTTAATATAGTTTTCTTTCCCAATTTTAGGCTCTTAAAACAAGGCTGCCCAATATATCATGTGATGATTATGTAAGTGGCCAATACTGACAGTGTCAAAATTTTGAAAATCTCAGAATCACATGGAAATGTGTTTTAAGCATTCAGAGACTTGAAAAAAAAAGTCAAAATTTGTAAGTCCTACTACTTGGCAAGGGTGAATTATTTTTCAAGTTTTAAACCTGAGAACTGGAGGAATGGATCCCAACTCCACTTTCCTGGGTGTGAGAGGTATGGTGAAATACACTCAGGAAATATAGTCAGATGAGCTCTTACTATATCTCCTTTATTATTTCTATTTTCTCTCTTTTATTATATCTATAATTAGTTTGACGACCTATGTATGCGGTACATCGACTCTTGTGGGCGCACACACGTCAGACTTATGTATTCTAGCGCCCGTAGTTTAGAACTCAGACACTTTTACACCGCAACCACGACTTACTCAGACACCTGTTAGTGTCCTGTAAGTTGTGATTGGTGTATCGTCTCGACCGTCACAGACGGGCTTTAGCTACTCATTCAATCTGTACCAGTTGAAACTCAATCCTTATCTCAACCCACGTGGACTACATCCACGCTACTCTATTATTTGACTCTCTTACTACTCTACTTGCACTCGAGCAGTCATCCAGAATCGCACTTAACAGTCGATTCTACTTATTCGTTCTAGCTATCTACCTTACTTTAGATAGCTACTACTCTCTATTGTATTGAACTAAGTAGTCAATATGTGTTCGGTCTGTATTAGACTTAGACAGTCAATACATTGTGGTATCGTACCTAAACGGTCGATATTCTTCGTATATAGAACGGTTAGAACTTCTACCACTCTTCATACTGGGCTTTAATTACAGATTATCTATGTTGTGGAAGCACAGAAAGAAGTGCGAGTAGGTTGCTTTTTTGCTTACATAAACAGGTGCCAAACTAAAGTGACGCCTACTGTTAAGTGCCATGTCGGGAACTTATTCCGGAACTATCGGAAAGTCACCGGGAAGTCGGAAATTGTCGGATAGGGTCAGGACATCGGCTTCAGCTTATGTGCTGTGCCTCTATGCAAACGCTCAATGTCCTTAATTTCAGAAGTAAAGCTTACGACGGAAGATATGGATATTCAGAGTTCCGAAGAGTTCCAAATATCGAGCATACAGAAAGACGGGAGGAGGAATAAGAAACTAAGTCGATATCAGATCTAAAGTAAAGTACAAATTCGCAGAAACTAATATAAGTCTACTCGTTATTGTACTACAAACTAAGACCATAATAAGATGGAAACGGAAGTGTTCTTAAAACAGAAATACAATAAGACATATTAGGAAAACAATATTCCGAAACGGGAATACAACAAACAAACGAGTGAATACTTGTCAATGGACAAATTACCAAATACGGAATAAGGGAAGAACGTGGATGATACGGTAACTATGATGTTCCGTAGTCGGAGATCGGAAGTTGGATATTGAAAACATCTGGGAATGGGTCGTAACACCTACCTTACCCGTTTCATTCTTTGGCCATGTCATTGATTGTATCTTAATGTCCGGATCATATGATACAGATTCTATCCAGTTATCGCTATCCCAATCACCAACAGTCTCATCTAACTCACACATTGTATCGCTCTATCTTGGGCTAGGTGTCAGGGGACTCTCTGTCACAAACCCTAGGAAGCACCATTTTCTCATCTCATTGAAGTCTCTGAGTCCACAGTCCAACCCCTGCCTTTGTCACATTCCCTCTCCTTGTGGATATCAACCACTCTGGCTAATATGTAGAGTGGAGGACTAACTTCAGAAGTTCATAGGAATAATATTCCATTGTAGGAAGAACCTCTGTTCTGTAATAGGTAAAGTTATTTTTAGACTACTGGGTGCCTATGGGTCACACCTGGCAGGGGGAATTCCTTAGACTGTTTCTCTTTGGATTCCCTCCTGCTAGGTGAGTTAGGTAGTTGTCTGTATGTATGTATTAGTTCTAATATAACTTCGGATTCCCTCCTGCTAGCCTAGTGTGAGTACTGCAGGCTACAGGGGTTGCCCTTACACTTGGCCCCTCCATCCAATTTTGTATTCCTATCCCTATCGAGTCCTCGTATACTGAAATTAATTACTCCGAGCTGCTCCTCAAACACAATCCTGGACACACTAATTTGTCTAGACAGTCTTTGACGGTCCACTTCATTTAATTACTGCTACAATTAGCACCGAGTCGTTGTTTCTCCAAACCCCACGCTGGACACACTTGTCCTTCCCATGCCTTCCCCCCTGATACAAAGGATGCTCATTGCCAAATCATTACGTTTTTGAATTCGAAGGAGCCCAATAAGTATGAGCTTCGGGAATTGAGGATTCTTCTTCAAAATGAGCTTTTTCCCCTTACGGAGCTGAAGGATGCCAGGCAAGTAAAGGATGTGTTTCATCAAACCTTGAAGGGTGAGTTGGTTGTTTCATAACACATGCCATATATTTCCTGACGTGGAATTGTAGCCCATGATTGGTTATACAGAATGCCAAAAATCCTTCATCGTGACATCAGTCTTGGGAACTTGATGTTTCGATGTGAAAAGGATGAGATTTTTGGTGTTTTAAATGATTTCGATATGGCATGCTATGTGGATGGGACAGAAAACCATCCAGAATCGAAACAGCGAATGGGAATGCAGCCTTTTATGTCCATTGATTTGATGGACCCAAGTTCACCTGTCAAGCATTTGTACCGGCATGACCTCGAGTCATTTTTTCATGTCTTGACGTTTTTCACAGCTCGTTATCAGGATGGTAAAGAAATTGACAATCCGCTGCTAGAGGAATGGTTAACATTAGGTGGCAATAGCCTAAGGGCGAGGAAGGCCCTCTTTATTTCCGAATCACTTCCCACATTCACCCCCCAATTTGCTTCCTTGAAAGGGCACCTTACCTCTATGCATGGGGCTATTCTTAGAGGTCACAATGAGCGTGCTTACCATGATCTGGATCTGGAAAATTGGGCACCTGGTTTGCCTGTGCCATCATTCAATCATGAAACTTTAAATGGACACCTTACCTTTCAGGTATTTGATGATATTTTCAACACTGAGCTTTAGGAATCATTCAAACTTTTAATGTATTTGCACTGGTGGTAGCTTATCATGCATTATGATTGCTTGCAGATGAAATTCTTCTCTGATTTGTATTGTCCCTTGCTTTTGGATGTTAGATTACACTTGAAATATAGGCAAAATAAATCAGACTTCAGCAACATGTGATGTTAATAACATTTTTGAGTATGTCAATTGAAAGACCAGCACTTTATGCATGTCAGCATAGAAAATATTAAGAATGACTGGAAGACTTTACCTACTGGCAGCCCACTAACTCAGGGACATTGCCTGGAAGGATTTGAAAGTGGGAGTGGTCTGTTCGTCCAGTGCAAGACAGTACAGTTAGAGCCTCTGGGATAGTGGGGGAGGGACATATTATTGGGTCAAGGTGGTGTATAAGGAAAGAAAGAGGATGTGCTGTACAGTTCAATTGTGATGGGGGCCCTGCAGTTGTCACAGCAAAATGGAGTCACGGAGAGGAATAGGCATGATAGCTGAAGGGGCGAGATCTATATTATACAGATCAAAACTTGCTAAATTTCTATTGTCCATTGCAGTAACGACCTGGTTATATTTCTCCCTATTGCTTGGATTGATTATTCAAGCACCCACTGTATTTTGATGGAAACCCTGTGCTATATTTGTGAATGCACCATGCACAAATTATTTGATAAATGTGTGAATAAAGCCCTCAAAAAAGAAAAGGAACTGAGGTAATTTTTGGTGTCCGGTTTGTTTGGGAATGTGGTGATGAGCAGGAGGATAAAGTGGTAAAAATAGAGGTAAGACTATGGTAAGATGTAAGAGGGAGAAGCGAAGCTTACTTATCAGGACAGGCAGAGTAACAAAATATGATCTGTCATAAAATTTTTTTTTCTATGCAAAGAACAATGAGTGGGGATGCTGGTTTTGAACACTGGGACAGAATCTCCAGGAATCTAGAAAAATGGCAAAACTGGGAAAAATAAAAGTGTGGATGCTTGTCCCAGAGTACAGCAAGATTTGTGGATTAGACTTTAATGAAAGATACGGATGTGTTATGAAGTGGGATGTGATTTGGAATTGTATTAGCTCTGGGGCTCTAAAAGATCAGCAATACCACAATTTGATGAAGGTATGGAATCAACAACCGGAAGTGTTTCAAGAACCTAGAAAGGAAACAGGAATTGTGAATGGACAGGGTGTAGATAGGCAAGGTGAAGGTATCCAAGGTGGCTGCCCCGAGGACTGGACAATTCACTTTCTCACTTGGCATTCCCTCCAGCTCCCACGTTTAATCCTAGAGATATCCCAGATCTCAATAGTAAGGTAATATTGTTCCAATTCAACTACTGTCTACGGACTTTTAAATTAATTGATGTTAGTGGCGCTGTCTTGGGTGGTCCTGGTAACAGGCGACGATACAGGAATTGGCTACTGCACACTACTCCTCAAAAATGTCAAAGTAGTGCTTGATCTTGATCTAGGAGATTCAAAGAGCGTCAAAAGGGCTGCTATAGAATATCTCAGTAAAGATAAATTAGATACATTATTTGACAATGCGTAAACTATTACTATTATCATGCTGTATAGCACCTACTAACACTCCTTTATCTCTTTCTTGCAGTGGTGTGGTAGTTCCCCCAGTGGAATTTCTCACAACTCAAGGATGCGATCTCCGTGAGTGGCATATAAGTCTCCATATCCTCAATGATGGTGTTAATTCTATGCATTTCTCCATAGAGTTTGGTGGATAAGCTCCTTCTCAGTTTTGGAAGTGGAAAATAAGAAAGATATATTTCATTTTACACCATAGGTACCAATGTGTTGGGGCACTACTATCTAACTGTGAGCCTCTCCCACCAAAAACGACAATTGCGAGGTGACCATGCATTATCAACTAAAACCTTCTGTTTCCAACACTTCGCAAATCTACGGCCATCAATGGAGCGAAAGCCCGCGCTGTTCAACACATCCTCGCATGGACATGTGTATGCCCCTGAAAATGGCATTGACTGGACAGTCTTGAAATCGAGCCCCCGTCGCGATGAGACCATCCGGAAATGGGGGCCTAGTTGGGTAAAGACAGGGCGCAACATGGGCACTCTATGAGATTAGTAAAATGGCATCATCGAAGCAGCCACCCACCGAATATGTTTTAAATCGTAGACGCAGAGTAACATACTCTTTACGCGTATTCTTAATAGATCTTATGGAGCAGAGTGGCGGCATTTACTCTTCACTCCGGGGCCATTCAGTCCGAACTTCAGAGTTATAGTGACGTTCTATGTCCTGTGTGGTACAGTTATTCAACTGAAGAATCATTTCAGGCACGGTTCTGCTTTGACGCAATATGTGGCCAACGCCATATTATTTCCCACACCGTGAGTGCATCGCATAAAAATTCCAGCAATTTATAATGTGATTCAATTAGGATGGGAACCCTCACACAGCTTTGGGCAGGAACTATGCCAGAAGCAGCAAAAACTACAGTGGATGCTGTACATTAATACTTCAGTTCAGTCGACTGTCTCTAACTGGCAAACTATGCAGTATTTGATACCTTGGGCTCGCATTGATAAAGCCGATGAACGAACAGCCAATCAACAGCTCCAAGACGACCTAAAGTCTATCTTGAGGAGCAGATAAGGGATTTTGAAGCATTATCCTCTTCAGGGTGTGGCGTACATAGTCAAGGAAGTTTGTGTAGCCTTTATTCTCTTTTTCTTCCTACAAGATATTATCAAACATTCCCTCGTAAGTCGCAAGAAGCGATTCGATATCGATCCTGTAAAGGCATTATTCCAACCTTACCCAACTCATGGAATCGCAGCCGAAGAAGAAATGATGGCTGTCCAGAAACGGGCGTTGAAGTACAGTAATGATCCGAATTCAGTTCGACTTCTGAAGACTGCAAACTAACCGTAGAAGACCAAATAATGAAAACTCCTGAAAATATGTTTTATCTCGTCTTAAACACCTATAAGAGCACGTGCTACTCTGTTGAAATAACACTGTGGCTACGGTTGGTTTGAGCCACAGGTAAATACATCTATCTATACTATTGTTGATTATAGAACATGAAGACAATTAGGTTGCATAGCATCACAAGAAATTTTGGAGCATGTGGACCATTAATAGTGAATTGTGAATGGGAACCAGGTGTGACCTTGACTGCATGCAGATCGTATACGCCGATCTATACTATTGTGATTATAGAACATGAACACAGTTAGGGGTTGCATAGCATCACAAGAAATTTTGGAGCATGTGGGCTATTATTAATAGTGAATTGTGAATGGGAACCAGGTGTGACCTTGACTGCATGCAGATCGTATACGCCGATTTAAATTAGTTGCAAATACTTATACAGTTTACCCATAAATATTATGTCGGTTATCGGCGCGGCCGCGTACACGAAACCTCTGAGATTCTCGGTAGCTACCAATAAATACTCCCTCACTCACACGCGTGTGGTACTCAGTTGACGAGTCCCATATTCCAATCATGACATCGATAATAAGCAGCGTCCTCGCGAAATACTGCCCCAACAATGCACTTTCTCACTCGGCATTCCCTCCAGCTCCCACGTTTAATCCTGCTAGAGATATCCCGGATCTCAGTGGCAAGGTAATATTGCCCACTTTAACTACTGTCTATGAACATCCAAATTCATTGATGTTGATGGCGCTGTATTAGGTGGTCCTGGTAACAGGCGGCAATGCAGGAATTGGCTACTGCACAGTCCGAGAATTACTCCTCAAAAATGCCAAAGTTTATATTGCTGGACGCAGTCCATTGAAGACTTCTACGGCTGTCGCCAAACTGAAGGACGAGACGGGAAACGAAGCCATAGTGCTTGATCTTGATCTAGGAGATTTAAAGAGCGTCAAACGGGCTGCTATAGAATATCTCAGTAAAGAAGATAAACTAGATATCTTATTTAACAATGCGTAAACTGTTACTATTATCATCATGCTGTATAGCACTACTAACACGCCTTTATCGCTTTCTTGCAGTGGTGTGATGGTCCCCCCAGTGGAATTGCTCACAACTCAAGGATACGATCTCCGTGAGTGGCATACGAGTCTGCATATCCTCAATGATGGTATTAATTCTGTGCGTTTCTCCATAGAGTTTGGTGAGTAGGCCCATTTTCGGTTTTGGAAATGGAAAATAAGAAAGATATATTTCATTTTACACCATAGGTACCAATGTGCTGGGGCATTACTATCTAACGGTGAGCCTCTCCCACCACAAACAACAATTGCGAGGTGGTTATTGTATTATCAACTAGATGCTTCTGCTTCCAGCACTTCGCAAATCTACGGCCATCAATGGAGCGAAAGCTCGCGTCGTCAACACATCCTCGCACGGGCATGTGTACGCCCCTGGAGATGGCATTGACTGGACAGTCTTAAAATCGGGCCCTAGTCGCGATGAGACCATCCGGAAATGGGGGCCTAGTTGGATACCAGGACAGGGTGCAACATGGGCACTCTATGGGGTTAGCAAAATGGTACGCGATTGAAGCAGCCACTCGCAGAGTATATTTTAAATTGCAAACGCAGGGTAACGTACTCTTCACGCGTATTCTTAATAGATATCATGGAGCAGACGTGGCGGCATTTACTCTTCACCCCGGGCCCATTCGGTCCGAACTTCAGAGGTATAGTAATGTTCTATGTCTTGCGTGGCACGGTTATTCAATGGAAGAATCATTTTAGGCATGGTTCTGCTATGATTCAATATTTGGCTGACGCCGTGTCGTTCCCCACACCGTGAGTGCCTTGCACGAAAATACTAGTAGTTTATAATGTGTCTCCGTCAGAATGGGAGCTCTCACACAGCTTTGGGCTGGAACCATGCCAGAAGCAGCAGAAATTGCGGTGGATGCTGTACGTCAATACTTTAGTTCAGTTGATTGTCTCTAATCGGCAAATTATGCAGTATTTGGTACCTTGGGCTCGCATCGGTAAGGCCGATGAACGAGCTACTCAGCAGCTGCAAGATGACCTCAAAGTCTATCTTGAGGATCAGATAAGAGATTTTGAAACACTATCCTCTTGAGTGTGTTACATGGCGTCCGCGGTCTAAGCATTATGTGTGGCCTTTATTTTACCACAAAATATTATCAAACATTCCCTCTTGAGTCGAACAAAGCGCCAATGGTTCGATATCGATCTTTTTAAGATAGTATTCTAGCCTTGGAATCACAGACAGAGGAAGAAATGTTGGCTGCCCATTCTTCGGGGTATCTAAGCTGAAATTCAATTATGGGATGCGATAATATGAATTATTATATGTATCGCTTTTTTTAAGAAATAGATTTAGAGTATAAGACTTATACTACACATTTACTGAAACAACTTGCATGCCTGAATTCAACGGTAACTCGTTATGCCGAGCGTAAAAGTCAGTGCAACACTTCTTAACCTCGCAGAAAAGAGTGAAGATGCTGAAAAAGGAGTATGCATTTGCTGGTCGTTCTCTTGTTTCTTTGATGAATGTTTAACAACACACCACACGGCTATCGTTCATTCGTAAATGTCCAACCACACTGCGCCACCTGAAATATCCACAGTATTTGAGGTAAACAACCAGCAAATAAGGCCAACAATCCTTCATTTCAACGAATTTGGGCGAATCTAAGTGTTGACCTGGCCACATTAATCTAAAAACTTAGAAGGGTAAAATACTGTCACGGTAGAAAACAATTGTTGGTGCGTTTTATCTGCATATCCAGCATTATACGAGTTTTTACTACGTCTAGCGCGTCGTGAATGCAGCGGCAATTCAATCGCGGTGAAAAGAAGCTAATGGACAAGATCATTACAGAAGGACGAGTTTGTGAAGAGTACAACGACGCAAGTCCCGCGCAGCTGTGATTCCAAAATCGCGATTAAACCCTTTAAAAATTCTTCGATTCGCGAGTTTTAACCACTTCAGTGGGTACACAGATCACACAAGCTACCTTAGGCGAGGTGTTCAGAGGGCATCACAACATGGTGGAAAACAAGTAGTACAAATGATTTCTGCACTTGATCCAGAAATAAGCTGTGCGTTACAGGAGTGGTGCAATGAAGTGTGTCTTCAATCCGGGTATTCATTTGTACGTGTTGCACAAGCGGGTCGATGTACCAAGTCATTGCCGGCTCGTCGGGGTTTCGTACATAAATCTGCTAACCATTGTGCAAGCGCCGTAAGTAGAGAGGATTGCGACCTAGCGCTGGGCACTACCACAGCCAAATGTCCTTTAATTTGCCATGTTATGGAACTTCTGCCGAGCAAGATCTGTAGGCATAAGATGTGGTCGAAGTATTTTTAATGTACGGCAAGGTCAGCGATTAACAGCGGAGGTCATCTTGCAGGAGTGTACTAGCCGCCAGAAGGCAAGGTGGTGCCACTTTTATACTCTCACACTGTGCCCTCCTACACCATATCTATCCTCACATTCAGCTGGTCTTATATCGTTTCCGTTTAATCGTATCCATACAATGACAACAAGTGCTGCTGCAGTTCCTCCCCAGTTCGCTCATCTCGCGACTGTTGACCTTTCCAATTATGATGCTAAGCAGTCGCAACTCATGGACGAGAAGTGTATCCTCGTCGACGAACAGGATAAAGCATGGGGAGCTGCTGACAAGAAGACTTGTGAGCATTTCTTTCTTCAGTAATGATACAGCAGGTGTTGATAGACTGGCTGTGTGTGGTAGGCCATTTAATGGAGAATATTAACAAAGGCTTGCTTCATCGTGCATTCTCCGTTTTCGTCTTCAGACCTTCCGATGGAAAGCTTCTGCTTCAACAACGGGCGACAGAAAAAATTACTTTCCCCGACATGTGGACAAACACGTGCTGTTCACATCCTTTAGATGACTTTGAAGAGGAGAAAGTGGAGGAGGATCAACGAGGTCAGTTAATTTCTTGTCTTGCAGCTGCGCAACCGAGGCATCAAAGAAAATTGCAGGTGTAAAGGTCGCCGCCTCTCGTAAACTGGAGCATGAGCTAGGCATTCCTCAGTCGCAGTCCCCAATAGATAAGTTCCAGTACCTCACCAGAATTCACTATCTCGCGCCTTCAGACGGACTTTGGGGAGAACATGAAGGTATGCTCCAGTTACTCAGCTTCAATAAATATGTTGATTGACCCTCTCGTTATGAAGTGGACTACATTCTGTTTCTCACTGCAGATGTGACCGTTAATCCGAATTCCAATGAAATCCGAGACTACAAGTATGTATCCAAGGAGGAGCTACAAGCTTTGTTTAATGATCCAAGTATGGCCAATAATTCATTACATGCTGTTTGCCTTCTAAGCCGCATATAGACAATGCATTCACTCCCTGGTTCAAGCTCATTGCTCGGGACTTCCTCTTCGGATGGTGGGATGAGCTTCTTACTCGTCGAGGATCTCCAGGTTCCCCACTCGATGCTCAGAGTTTGAAGGGGATAGTAGACGGATCAAAGGTCGTCAAAATGACTTGAAGTTTGGATATATAGAAGTAATCGTACATATTAGGGAATGTAGGACGAATTTACTTAAAATTTCTCAGATGAGCGCAAAACAAGCCGCTAAGGCCAAAGAGTCGAATAGAAATATATTATAATTGTCAACATTTGTCCAAAAGGCTTTTCCAAATCTGATTCACGTAGATGCCGGTAAATCATCCAACTTCTCGCATTTTCCTTGTGTACCACCCTCCGGCTCTTTATACCTAAACTCGAAACCCTACATTCTTAGGGTGTTCAGTTCCACTAGATAAGATAATCAGAGATAATATTATGTAAGCACTCTTGCTTACGTACCTCCACTTCCAAACACTCTGCTTACCATGAATGGCACAGAAAACGGTGGCCCAGACGAATTCACACATAATGTGGCTATTCAGCTCTCTCGTGCTTTGAACACACTTAATCCAAATGACACACTCGCTAAACGAGGTAAGATGATCCTTAACCTGCAGGTCATCTTAGAACATACTAACTGAGGGCAGTGATGGATATCGCGAAACACAATACAACTGATGGGTTTATTAAAGGTTCTTTACTTATACCTTTCCATGAGTCTATATTCATCATCAATAGCTGCCAGTGCATTTGGCAAATTCCAGACGCAATTTTTGTCCGAGCTACACGCCCAAATCACATCCTATGCCAGGAATGAACAAGCCGGCCTACCTGAACAACCGGTTCAAGGCATCATTGTTCATGACAGCGATGTTCTGGAGCCAGAGCCCGAAAGGAGCGGTGGTTTGTTAATGCGCAGTGATGCAGTGAGATTTAGCTTTCACATAATAGCAGACAGCTTCTGATATGTTTTAAGAAACATGCCTTTAGACCCCCTGCTAAACCAATAGAACCTCCTACTCCGCGAACCTCGGTGTTGGGATTGGATCGACTTGCTCAGGAAAAGCGAGCAGCGGCCTTAGAGGCTAACGGAGATAGCAGCCGTAAACGACCTCGGCTGGACGCGTCATCCTTCAAAAGTACGTCTATATTTTGTTCAATGGAAATGTTGTATATTGAAAGATCTATTCAGTGCCTTCTTTACCTGCATCTCGCTCCGCCAATGTCAGGCAAAGGGGGGAAGAGACGCCATCACACGGAGGTGGTCTAACAGCTGAGGCAAGGAAAAAGCTAGACGATTATAGGCGATCTAGAGAACATCAGCGTGGTTAGTAGCTCCACACATTCAGCTCGCGAACAGTGACTTGAACGCGATATAGAAGGCATCACGGCTCAACAAGATAGTCGCGACGATGGTCCGCGGGGTCTAGGTGATTTCCAACGGCGGTCCAACCGAGATCGTGAATGGGGCGGTACGCGGCGAAATGCTGGTTGGGACTCGACCCCTCGCTCTGAGCGTGGTCGAGGAGATGACGCCCCTAGTGTCCGCATTCCCAATGCCGCGTGGGACTCGACGCCGCGTAGTCAAGCAGGCGACGGTGGAGGTTGGGGTGGTGCTCGTGACCGTCGATGGGATGCGCCAACACCACGAGCTGTGAGGGTTGGGAGCCCTGATGACGAAGATGGGGCGCTGGGACTTGATGCCAGAGAATGGGAAGAGGAACAGGTCCGATTAGACAGGGACTGGTATATGGGTGCTGAAGAGGGGGCTTTGGCTGGTGACGAGGAACATAACCCGCTTGCTATGTATGATGATCTCGAGCCAAAGAAGCAGGCCGAGCTTGAACGGAAACAAGTGGTAGGTAGTTATGAATGCCGTTTTCTTCTTCCTAAAACTCTTTTTTCAGAAAAAAATTTCGGCCAGGCAGGCCCAATATGTACGTGCCCCTTCTTTTGACATATTTTATTGCATAAGTTCGAAATGCTGATATTGGAACACTAGAATGCTGACAATGATCTCTGGGAGGCCAATCGAATGGTCACATCTGGTGTCGCTACTCGCAAAGGGGTTGATCTCGATTTTGAGGATGAATCCGAATCTACCGTACACGTAATGGTCCATGATTTAAAGCCGCCGTTCCTTGATGGTCGCACCGTCTTTACCAAGCAGCTTGAACCAATCAACCCAATACGCGATCCGACTTCTGACATGGCTATATTCTCAAAGAAAGGAAGTGCGCTCGTCAAAGAAAAGCGCGAACAAGCTGAACGAGCGAAGGCGGCCGCAAAGATAGCTGGTCTGAGTGGTACATCGTTGGGTAATATCATGGGAGTGAAAAACGAGGAAGCCGAAGCAGAGGGTAAGTCTAGCACTATATCTCGTTTATCTGTAGGTTGGACATTCACAAAGACCGCATTGACGCGCAGCCGAGGCCGAAGCACAGGCCAAGCAGAGTGATGGAAAGGATTTCAAGGGCGATTCAAAATTTGCATCTCATCTTAAGGCTACTGCCTCTTCTAGTGCATTCTCAAGGTCAAAGACACTCAAGGAACAACGGGAGTATTTGCCGGCATTCGCTTGCAGAGAAGATCTTATGAAGACACTCAGAGATAATCAAGGTAATAATGATGTCTGTTGGGTGTTCTTTCAAAAAGCCTAATTGTCATTTTAGTCGTCGTTGTCGTGGGTGAAACTGGGTCAGGTAAAACTACACAATTAGCGCAGTTTCTTTACGAGGACGGCTATTGTGCCTATGGCATCATTGGCTGCACACAGCCTCGACGTGTTGCTGCCATGTCCGTCGCTAAGCGTGTTAGTGAAGAAATGGAGGTTCGTGTGCCATTAACCTCGCTATGCCGATTCCATGTCACAGATCTCACATAGTGCAAACTCGGCTCAACGGTCGGTTACGCTATCCGTTTTGAGGATTGCACATCACAAGAAACCAAGATTAAATGTGAGGCTACCGTTATATTTGAGTGGCGCATGATGCTAACTTAATTAATGCAACTATAGATATGACTGACGGTGTTCTTCTCCGAGAATCATTAAATGAAGGAGATCTGGATCGTTACAGTATTATTATTTTGGATGAAGCGCATGAGCGATCCCTCAGTACTGATGTCCTTATGGGTCTATTAAGGAAGAGTAGGTTCATCACATCTTATGTGAATTGTGTAAATCTGTTGACGTGCACACACTCAGTCCTGTCCAGGCGACGAGATCTAAAGCTTATTGTAACATCAGCTACCATGAACTCTGACAAGGTGAGTTCGCAGTAGTCCGGAAAGCACGGACTCCGAGAACTTTGACTTTGTATTTTGACACTATATATTAGTTTTCTGCCTTCTACGGTAACGCCCCTACGTTCACCATTCCCGGTCGAACCTTCCCGGTCGAAATGTTCCACTCAAAATCACCTTGCGAGGATTACGTTGACAGTGCAGTAAAACAAGTGTTACAGATCCACCTTTCACTGCCTCCCGGAGACATTCTAGTATTTATGACTGGTCAGGAAGACATAGAGATCACTTGTCAGGTGGTCAACGGTCAGTATATACGCTTACAAATCCCTCATTGGTTCCTGATTCCTTTCCCAGAACGACTCTCACAATTAGATGATCCACCTTTGCTGGCTGTTCTGCCAATCTATTCCCAGATGCCAGCTGATTTACAAGCCAAGATATTTGAAGCTACATCTGATGGCCGTCGTAAAGTCATTGTTGCTACGAATATCGCCGAGACGTCTCTGACCGGTAAGGGGTTTCATTGCTACTATTGATGAAGATATTGATTGTACCATGCAGTGGATGGCATCTTATATGTGGTGGATGCTGGGTACTCAAAACTGAAGGTTTATAACCCTAAGGTTGGTATGGATGCGCTACAGATCACACCAATCAGTCAGGCCAATGCTAATCAACGTACTGGTCGTGCTGGGCGCACGGGTAGCGGGTAAGTATCGTTAGTAATTACATTACATGACTTATCTCATTGAATGGTGCCAACAGCTTTTGCTACCGCCTTTACACTGAAATGGCATTCCGGAATGAGCTATTCGCGAACACGATTCCCGAAATTCAACGAACAAATTTGGCCAATACGGTCCTTATGCTCAAATCGCTCGGGGTGAAGAATCTACTTGAATTTGATTTTATGGATCCGCCACCGCAGGTCAGTGATGCATCGTTGCCTTTTCCTTATTGCGTAAATATTTACATCTGGCCAGGCGAACATTCTTAACTCCATGTATCAACTCTGGGTGTTGGGTGCCTTGGATAACATAGGCAATTTGACTCCCGTGGGTCGAAAGATGTCTGAATTCCCTATGGAGCCATCCATGGCGAAAATGCTCATCCAATCCGTCGAATACAAGTGCTCTTCAGAGATGTTGACCATTGTATCAATGTTATCCGTACCAAGCGTTTTCTATAGGCCCAAAGAACGGATGGAAGAGGCTGATGCAGCTAGAGAAAAGTTCGCTGTAGCGGAGAGTGATCATCTCACTTTGCTCAACGTTTTCAATCAATGGAAGGTTCATAAGTAAGCTACTCAATATGCCTCACAACTCACGTCGCTTATTTTACAATCAACAGTTATCGAGATGATTGGGCCATGAAACACTTCCTACATCCAAAATTGCTACGAAAGGCGAGAGAGGTTCGATCACAATTGGAGGACATAATGAATTTCCAGAAAATGGAGCTGTACAGCGCAGGGACAGACTTTGATATTATCAGGTATGAGCATGTACTGCTGCGAGGTGCAACTTAACCGACTCCTCTCTACTAGAAAAGCGATCACTGCTGGTTACTTCCACCAGGCTGCCCGTGTAAAGGGTATTGGGGAATTTGTGAACATTCGTTCTGGGTGTGTTTGTTTCTTGCTATTACAGTAGATCATTCTTGACGGTGAAAATCAGATTGCCAACCCATTTGCATCCCACAAGTGCATTATACGGATTAGGCTGTTAGTGTTTTTTTTAGTACTCTGTGTGTTGATCGCTGATACTCACATGTACAGATACGCCAACATATGTCATTTATCATGAGCTTATTCTGACATCGAAAGAGTGAGCTAGCCGTGTAAATTAAGCTGTAGTAATTTGCTAAACGATATTTTTTGTTCACAGATATATGACGCAGGTAACAGCAATTGACGCACATTGGCTCGGTATGCCTATATTCCTTTGTCATCGCACTTGTTTTACTTATAATATGCTTCATCAGCCGAACTTGGATCTGTGTTCTACTCTGTCAAGGAAAAGAACTTTGATGATCGTGGTAACCGTCGCAAGGCGGACAAGGAGTTCTCAAGGAAGGCTGAACTTGAGATGGAAATGGCGAAACAGAGAGAAGAGTAAGTTCTGACTACTTCCGGCATCTGTGAGCCCGCTAATGACTGTCGAAGGACGGCGAGACAAGAAGCGATATCGGCTGATGCTGCCAAGGTGAACAAGAGTTCATCGAAGATAATTGTACCAGGAACGCCTAAGCCTGGGCCCCGGGTTGGACAGACCCCTCGTCGTCGTGTTGGTATTTGAGCTACGGTGGTCGATACCCTATTTTTTTAAATGTAGATGTAGATGAGATCATATTGTATTGCTTGAACAATGCCAATTCTAGATATCATTCCCACACGCTCTGTGACCAAAAATAAGTATGCCACATTGATACCAGGGCAGAACTCAAATGACAATGGCGGTCGTCTAACAACGGTGTAATGGCAATTAAAGGCCTTTAGACGCCCTCTACATGCAATGAACTTATCCTAGCAAGCAAGCTCATATCGCTCTCTCTTTCCTTTTCTCTCATTCTATCCTATGTCATCTCCTTTTGCTTCTAGCTCTATATATCAGAAGTCGCCGTTGGATTCTATAGTAGGGGAGTCTTCGAGACAAACTCACTCTCCCTCTCATTTACAGTCACCAGTTCGCTCTGAAGAGCCTAGGAGGCCTGCTCATAATTACAATCCATCTTCTCCACTTCTTCATACACGCTTCAGAGTATCTGCTGCGACTCTTGCACCATCTTTCGTCGACTTTCGTGCTGAAGATGAGGCTGAGGAACATACTTCAACCGGTCAAAACGTCTCTTGGACTCGCGACTCATATAATAGTACTGATGCGTACCAACCCCCTTCTCCTGCGTACGACACACCAGGCTTCAACTATGTCATGGATGCCATACGCGACCAGTCGCCCACCCTACCTCCTTCGCCGACTTCCCCGCCGAACCCTTGGCGATCACAGATGGCCGATTTATCTGGTCAATATCGTGATACATGGCGCAGTAGTTCGAATGATATTGATCCATTTGCCTTTCGGCAGTTCGAATCACCTGATAGAACGGTGCCTAGAGTTGTTGTCTCATCTCCAGCGCCCTCTGTGGCTAGCGCGTCTTTTTACGAGGCAATAGCAGTTGAAACGCCGAATCAAAGAGCTGTGCGACCAACACCAAGTATGACACAGTACAACGTTTCGAACTTCTCTCGCCCTATTCGACAATCGACG
Source organism: Hysterangium stoloniferum (assembly GCA_015178975.1). NCBI lineage: Eukaryota > Fungi > Basidiomycota > Agaricomycetes > Hysterangiales > Hysterangiaceae > Hysterangium > Hysterangium stoloniferum. The sequence goes on from WHVD01000013.1 coordinate 354,284, forward strand.
GTTCAGGATGATGATAGGAGCAAACGCGATGTAATTGAACGAAATCGTTCTAAAAAACAAGCACCCCCTCCGCTGCAACGGCAAGCAATCCAGGATGCGCGTGATAGCCCGCAATCCGCCTATTCTCCATCCCCCCGAAATTTAGACTCGCGGAAAGATCATTCTTCGTCATCGCGCCATATATCGCCATCATACGTACGAAATATCTCCCCTCCCCCTATTTTTGGCTCTCAGCCTGTTCGTACTGCGCCTTTATACAAGTCCGTTTCGCCGACTGTACGTCCAACCTCACCAAACTCACGAATGACATCTCCTAACGCAATTGCGGCGGCTTCCGGACCAATTGAGTACTCCTTTTCTGAGAAAAGCAGTCCTATGGTTCCCATTGCACCTTACCAACATTCTCACCTGCTCAATGATAATAATCAGACTTCCTCTACTGTGCTTCCTTCCGGCCAATCAATGCCGACTTTAAGGCTGCCAAATTCCCCTCCTCCGCGCCCATTATCGAGGGTGTCAATATACTCCACATACTCCTTCTACCAACTTGATGACGACATTAGAGCCCCCTCTCCTTCTCGATCACCATCGGAGTCACCTCAACCATCCAACGTCACATCGTCGACGGATAATTCAGGTTCACGATCTGGCACACCTAACTTGAGTGCGTCAAAGCAACCGAAAGCGCCCTCAAAGCCTACTCCTGATGATTATCTGATTCTCGGAATACAACATCATGAGGCGAATCGATTAAAGGAATCGGCTGCATGCTTCGAACGCGCAGCAACTCAAGATGGTGGTACTGGTGTTGGCATGCTAATGTGGGGGTTGACGCTTCGGCATGCGTGGGGTACAGAAAAGGACGAGAAGACCGGTTTTAGATGGCTCAGACGGGCGGCTGAGGCAGCGGTAGGTAATTTAGAGGCTGCGAGAGAGGGAAAAGATCAGACTGCTGTGAAGGTATGTATTGACAGATGAACGAGCGACCTACTAAATGCCATAATATTAGACTGAGCTTGTTCTAGCGATATATGAAGTTGGTCAATGCTTCTTTCATGGATGGGGCGTGACACAAGATAAGAAGATGGCAGTAGTGCGTGTAAACGGTGTAGGTTTCGAATAGCTATTCTAACGTTCAATGCAGAGTTACTTCCGAGTTGCAGCGCGACTCGGAGATGCCGATGCTCAGCAGGAATTGGGCTATTGTCTAGCAAATGGTAAGGGGTGTAAGAAAGATTTGAAAGAGGCTGCAAAGTGGTATCGGGCCGCTGCAAGTGTTTCCGACTGTTCTGTTGAACGTATTTTAACCTTTGATTTACAGGCCGCGCAAGGGGTCAGTACTGTAGGATTAGCATGGATTTATAAAAGCAAGTACGCCTGAAGTACACGACATAATAGCAGGTGCTATTTGCGTTTGTCAAAGGGCTCGCATCTCTCTTGCTTTTCATTTTTTTTCCATTTTAATTTAATTCTCTAGGGACGTTACATTTTCACATCATATCTCTATTTTCATTTTCCCATCGTTTGCATTAACCACCATCATACACATCTCATCCAGCATTCATCATTTACTTTTTTGCGTCAATTATTTGTACTTTAGTAGGTCCTTGAAGCACCATGTATGTAACACTTTCCCGACCTTTGACGCGTCCATAGTCGTCCATTACACGCTCTTTCTATGACTTCCACAAGCTCAGCAAGCGCATCACAGCATCTTCGCATTGCCATTGCAAGTAGTACTGTATTTATAATGTTGTCCTTGGGTTTTAATGGTAGGGTGTTGTCGGGTGTCGTAGGCTATCTCAGTGCTCCAACATAAACCACCAGAACAATCCTTGTCATGTTCGTATGTTTTCTGAAACCGCTATTTTCCATCGGTTCAACAGCGCGCTCTCTTCCTAGCGTATCTCATCGATCTTAAACAGATATTTCCGGCTACGGTTTCGAGCCAAGCTACAGTAAATTCACTGCAGGAAAATTCTTCAACTGCAAGCTCGAATGTCCCTGCGTCGCAGGCCCCCTCACTGCGATCAGTAGACGAGGCCGATCCATGGCGGAAACGAGCTTTGACACTTGAGAGAGAAAATGAAGAATTGAGGCTACGAGCCCAAAAGCACGAACAAGGTAAAGTGGGCATAGGAAAGCATGTCATGTATGCGGAAATTAACGAAGATACAGAGGTCCTAGCCTTAAAGTCGATTCAAACATCATATAAGGCAGAAAATAACACAAACTCGACATCGCAGTCGTCCAAAAAGAAGAAGGGCAGCAAGGTAGAGACTAAACCTGTACCAGATAAGTTTGATCTCAAGACTCTAATTAAAGATATCCGTACTGGTAAGCCTGTTCATCTCCGTATCTTTGGTCGACATTTAATTGCAGTCCTAGGACGCGACCTTCCTGCACTAAGAGACTCTCTAGACGTACTGACATCCTTCCGAATAGTCCAGCAGGTTGCTTCAAGCAGCCTCCCCCATTCGAATACTAGCCAAGAAATTATTCTTATACCAAACATCAGACGATCTCTTGTGGCAATAGGAAACTTGCTCGCTGCGCTACTCTCCAAGAACGGATCTGTAATTGCGAAGTCGGAACGAACCGATATTCCCAATTGCCTTCGCAATCTTCTAGTGACACTCTTGGAGTCGACGTTGCCGTTGGGTCCCCGCCATTCAATCCTACCTCAGATCATGGGCGATCTCACAGTGTCTGTCATCCGGCCATTGATACGAAGTTTTCATCAACTCTCTGTACATGAATTCGGTAACCTCGAAAATAAAAATCACAAAAATGCAACAGTCGATATTCGGCCAGATCTCCTTCAATTACTGCAGCATCTCTTAGAGTGCCTTCGCAATCTTAAAGAACGAACACGTGACATACGAGAATTTATTGTGCTGGAAGCTGCTCTTGAAATATCTTCGTTATGGGACAAGGTTATTGATTCCACAAGTGGCGGGTATACATCCGAAGAACGGGTTGGCAAGCTTGCTCGTAAAGATTCACTATGGTACCACTGTTCCATTCTTCATTTGGCACTTGATGAATTGCCTTCACCGAGGATAAATGAAACAGACGAAGTGTCTATATTGACTTCGATGGCTTTCGAAAGCCTAGCAGATCTGCCCCGTAAATTTGACAAGCAAAGGTCTGTTGATGAAATTGCAAAAGGAATGGTGCTTGCTGTCGTCGAGAAGGCATGGTTAAATGGTCTTTATGTTGTCAAGGATGATACAGGCCCGAGTTAGCACTTTTGGAAAGACCCAATTTTATTTACAATGTCGGAACCTGTACGACTGGTTGCTCGATATGTACGTCCATTGCCATCCAAGTATTGAATCCCAGGGCTACTGTAGCTGCCAATTCAGGGCGACCGGCTTAGTTTCGTGATGCACCAATACTAAGTGAGTGATACCATAAGAACGCAAGTAAATGTTATTAGAACGACGAGCTCCGTACCGAAAACCTCTTTGTGAGACTTGTTTTCAAGTAAATAGGTGATCACTCTCATCTTCAACCTGGACCTCGCCGCCACTCTCAGCGTAGGCAGACCAATCTACCTCTGCCTTCACAACCCACTTCCAAGGTACCATAATCATGCCAACATATCTTCCATCGCGTGCTTCGCCCCGTCTGTATTCATCTGCGTTTATTAATATTATATTTTTTTCCTTGTCAGTACAAGCGAGTGTGCCAACGAATATTCGAGTATCCAATATAGTAATACGCCATGTACGGCCCATGAGTGATTTAAGCCTTTCGACATGGAAAGATGACATTTGAAGGCAGTAGCTCAGATCGAAGTCACACGTCACATCTCGTTTCTTCCCGCTCGTATGAACCCTTACGCCTCTGTCTCCATAGACATGCCTCAGTCACCCATTATCGCGTCAAATCACAAATACTCTGTTATTTTACCAACATACAATGAGCGGAAGAATCTTCCGATTATAATCTGGCTCTTAACACGCACGTTCAGGGAACAGTTCGTCCACTTGCATTCAAGAGCTTGACTACCTTTATATACGGTTTTCCAGTGCTATGGATTGGGAGATTATAATCGTTGATGATGCCAGTCCAGACGGGACCCAGGAGGTCGCAAAACAGCTACAAAGAGTGTATGGCGAAGACCATATAGTATGTATGCTAGTTCTGACCTCGACAGTGCTTATCATCAGAATATAGATATTGAAGCCTCGGGCTGGAAAGTTGGGACTGGGGTCAGACCGTTATAAACGATCCTCAAAGTTGCCTCTGACCATTACTTTACAGCACTGCATATATGCATGGGCTAAATTTCTGTTCTGGAGACTTCGTAATTATCATGGATGCCGATTTTTCACACCACGTACGTGGCGGGTATATCGTATATTGATTAAATCCATTCACAACGTCCTCCAGCCCAAGTTTATCCCACAATTTATCAGGTTGGCAGCGACTGATCTATGCCTGTGTATAACGCTCTGACATTGTTTAGACTCCAGCAAGCTCATAACTTGGATATTGTCACCGGAACGCGTTATCGTAGTGGTGCGAGGCCTTATTTACCAGGAGCCGAAAGCGGCGGTGTTCATGGCTGGGACCTCAAACGCAAACTCATCAGTCGTGGCGCCAACTTCCTAGCTGATACTGTCCTGAGTCCTGGTGTCAGTGATCTAACAGGAAGCTTTCGGTATGATACATCTCATTGCTCAGCAGCAATATATTTTCCCAACACTATACAGGCTGTACCGCGTGCATGTCCTCAAGCATATCATTTCTGTCACAGTATCTCGAGGTTATGTCTTCCAAATGGAAATGATGGTTCGCGCCAAAGCCATGGGCTATACGGTGGGCGAAGTTCCTATTACATTCGTTGACCGTCTATTTGGGGAAAGCAAGCTTGGGTCTGACGAAATTGTGAGCTACGCGAAGGGTGTCTGGGCTTTATTCACCACCGTCTGAGTTATTTACTTACATTTTCGCACTTTCGAGGACTTCAGCAAAACATATCAGACTGCTCTCTTTATTATATAAAGATAATTATTTGCGATCACTCTGATACTGTCCAGCCTCGTCAGGCTTATCGACATCCATGGCATCAGAATCTGGTGGTTTAACAGTTGAATTACCACCATCACCCGCAATTCGTGAACTTCTTCTTCCACCTACTCGTTTCTCCTTGTCTTTCTGCCTTGTCTTCTCCTTTTGTTTCTCTTCTTTCTTCTCCTTCTCCTTCTCCTTCTCTGCGGTCCTTTCCTCGATTGCATTGCTTCGCCAACCTCCCCCGACACCACCCATGGCTTCTCCCCAGCTTTCTGGAACACCTAACGCGCCACGCTGTTTTTCATGCCCAACAAACACGCCGCTATTTGCGCCATCAGGGGACCAAACATATTCGTGTACAAGAAGACGTGTGAGGATACGGAATGCGCCAGCATTTGCGTAGGGCACGCCCGAACGAGGATCGCGATAACGAGCTTGTAGGCCTGTTATGGGACACGTATGAATTTGTCGTGCTTCATTTCGCCAGTGTCAGTTTGCAAGATCTAGAATGAAAAGGGGTGAAAACAGTAAAGGGGATTGTACTTACAAACAGGTCGGTTCTTTCCGTAGTAAACGCGCACGTTATCCCAATCAGCATGCCTTCCGAACAAAACATCCATGACCTCGCGCCATTCTGGCTTCGATTTAGGATCCTCATTCAGGAGAATCTCAGCATAGTTTTTAGCTTGTTTCTCAGTCTTCTTGCGGGCTACCTGCTGTGGAGGCTGTAATTGCAAGTGTGGACGAGGCTGAGAGGCGTATGGTCCAACAGGAGGCGGGTATGCATAGTAAGGACTGAAAGGTTGGTACGGAGGCTGTGGAGTAGCGCCTGCTTGGGGCGTGTAGTAAGAATAGGGATAATAACCATTATATGGAGTGGCAGATGTCGCTGGTGGAACAGGAGAGGTCGAAGGGGCTGTAGAAGTAGGCGGAACAGTGGGAGCTGGTGTAGGAGACGTCGCGGTTTTGACGGGTGCCGACTTGCTAGGCGTTACGGCGACTGCAGTGGAGGCGTTCCTGGTGGTTGAAGGTGGGGAAGAGGTAGAAGGTATTGAAGGTATGGTGGTTGGAGGCAGCGAGGAAGCTACTGGAGGAACGGTTGCTGGGGGAGGTTGGGAAGTTGCGGTCTCTGGTTTGGGGTGTGGCGTAGCTGCTGTAGCGGTAGTTGGAGCGGGCTGAGGCGTATAAGAATAAGAATATTGAGCAGGCGGAAACGGCGCTGGTGAATGAGGCATCGACGAGGGTTGGCCAAGGGGTGGCACAGCATAAGGATTAGTATACGTCGGTCCCGGTGCGCTTGAACCTTGGGCAAACGGACTTGCCCACGTGGGACGGGATTGATAGACGGGCTGGGGAATAGGGGCGGGCTCGTAAACGGTGATGGTGACATTCTCCATCCGGCTACGCCACCGCAACTTTGGCCCGACGGTTGTGGGTTTGACAACTCGCGCCTTTTTACGTCGCTCTTCTTCAACAACAAGGTATTCGCGATGTGATTTGATGTTTTCTTCCTCTGTGTCAAGAGCAGCAGCAATAAGATCAGCCTGTGTCCGACGGCGTTCGACCTCTTTTGGGCGTTTAGGAACGACTGCCTGGAAAGATGTGAAGTAGTAATCCAGTAAAGAAAATGTGTGAAATTATACCTTTCGACTGTAAGCATCCTTAAGTCTCGATCGTAATTCTTGTGTATTCATTCTAGTTGCTTCGCGGGTACTCTGTCGTTTGGACGACTCCAGTATTTCGCCTGTTGCAGCGTCTATAGCTTGTCCCAGCGAAACACGCCGTTGTGATCTCACTTTCACCACGGAAGACGGGGTCTCCGCATGTTCCCCGTCAACAGAAGGGCCGAAAGTCACTTTGCGAGCTGGTGCTCTGGGTGCCTTAAACACTTTCGCGCGGGCAGCCTGGAGTACGGGGTTTACGGGTTAAGAGATCATGTAGGACGCACTCAACAACCAACCTACCCGCCGAGCACGCCTTTCCTCGTCCTCAAGAGCCTTCTCACCAGCGTCATCATCGTCCATTTCTTCATCTGTTTCAGCAAAATCGGATTCAAACAGGTCTTCCTCCTCGACTAGTTCGGACGTCACATACTGAATTTAAGAGTGAATGGATGATAATGAACATGCCTTTCGAGACAAAATCAACGTCCTCCTCGGCATCTTGCATGAGGTCATCGATGCTCATTTCTGCAAGAGCTGCTTCCATACTATTACCCATTGTTAGTAGCCCACAATTGAGATATTGGGATTAACGTACCGGTTTCCCGCTGTACTTCGTTTCGACCTTCGAGAAACAAGATTGTCCTCCATACCTGAAATACTTGTGTGTTTACAAAGTCCTGCTAATGTGGCGTGTGGTCAAGTTAGGACCGAGTTATAAGTTTAGAACGCGGATCGTGTTGTTTGTTCTGAACAAACAAGACTTCCCTACATGCCTCGAAAACCCGTGGGCCCTTCACGGCTTTCACAGATTCTCCAACGTCTGCAGCAAGAGCCAAAACCACTCCTACCTAGCATAAAGTCTCTTAAGCTTACCTATGCCTATCGAAATGATCATTTTGGTGCCCGGTGAGACCATTTGTGTCTAATTTGACTCAACTTTGCTGAACAGTGGCTCAACGACTATAGCCATTTTGTCAAAAATGATCTACCAAGAATCGCATACGTGAACCCATCGTTGGATATTTCAGTCAATAAAGTTCTGAAAAAGCCTGAGGATATCCTTACCCCAGAAATGGAGATCAGTTTTCGTGAGTTTCCTATTATCTGCATAAATTCTCATTCTGAGGCGTGCGTCTCGTCGACTTGCGCTTCAGGTAATGGATCACAACAAAAGATTGATATGGAGAATAAGTGGAGCACTGCTATTTTCAAAGAACTACTGGATCTTCATACGCAAGTGAGCCCGTCGAGAAGCCAGATGGCCAATGATGCGAATAAAGACCCATGGCAAAAGGGCGGGAAGCCCTCGACTTCAAAGTTGAAACGGACTGCTTGACCGTCTCATTTCACCGACCAGGACAGCAATAGCCCAATATATTAATGTACGCTACATAGTCGATCAGGTCCTCCAATTCGATACAAAGACTACCAATCCAATTCCAAAAATAAGTATGGCCAAATCGTCGAGTACTAGGCTTCCCATTTGGAAATATTTCAATGAGGTTAGGATGGCTTTTGGGAAAGGTGGAGGGAGGTAAGGGAGGACAAGGCCAAGTAGCATTGGTGGACGGTAGGCGTTCTGTAGAAGGAGTAAGGCAAAGAATAATACCACAATCTGAAACGTGCGCACTGGTTCGGAAAACAATCGCAAAGAATGGAGTAACAATTCTATCGTAGTGAATGCCCAGAAGAAAGCGGGCTACTTGAATGTAAGTGAAAATGGCAATCATCTGGGGATCTGAACGCACCAATGGTGGAATAGCCAGCCCGGCAATTGATGCTGGTCCCCCTGTCAATCTCGCCCAACGCTTCCAACCAATGCCATTTGTATCATATCCCGTCAAAATCTCACTGGCTGCCTCATTCGAATGTACTACCGTCGATGCCAAGGTATTCGCGAACTCTTCCGGCTCTTTCCACGCCACGAACCATATTACAAGCGCGATCATACTGAGTACATGTAGCACTGGTATTAATTTTTGAATCAAGGTCCGTGGCTGAGGTGGAGTAGCAGCAGCAGCGACGAATGGACCACCTTCTTGACCTCCAATAGAACTGAGCAATGCAGAAAATGGATCCCCGGCAGCAGGAGCGGAAGGATCCGTGGCTGTTCCAGTTATCGGGGGAAACCCTGGAGGAAAGCCTTGAGAGCCCGATTGGCCTGCTGACGCTCCACTCATGAGTGCACGGAAGAATTCTTGTTGTTGTTCAGAATTCCAATCGGGCAGTTGAACTTCATCTGAAGACGTGTCGGCGGTTGATGTACGAATGGGAGCAGCGGGATAAGGAGGAGGTGCATCATCCCCCACAATATCTTTTAGTCCTGAGCTAATGGTGGGCAATGGCGGATCTTAAACATACGTAAAAACACAAGTTGTGGATAAAAGGGAGATATATTCGTGGTAAGTTTAGTACGGACCATCATGTGTGACATATACTCCTCCTGGGTCATCACCTCTTGCAGAAGAAGTAAGTTTAGCTAGACGATCTCCGCGTGAATTTAGAATAGCTTGACGTCGAGCAGCAGCTCGTGCAGCAGCAGCCATGAGTAGTGTTGCGAATGGATAACAAGCACAAGTCACATATTCCTGCCGCGGAAGCAAATATTCATTGGATGGTCAGTTATGGGCGTTCTGGTATTGAGATTGCCGTGACAAAAATATTGGACAAGCGGCGAATTGAACGCCGGACCTTTCGCAACCCATTGGGTGCTAAGCGAATGTTATACCACTAAACCACATGCCCTTCACGTGATCTCTGTTTAACTTATTCTGTTCAATCGGTCCACTGTAAACTATTTCTGTGTAACACAATTTTAGATATTTGGTAATCCTGCTAAATTTGTAGCTAATTGAACTGAAAAGCGGTGAAGGTGATTGTGACTCTAAAAAAAAAAGCTTGTTTAATCTCGTTATCATCATACTATACGGGCGGGTTCATCTCAAGCACTTCACACAAGCGTGAGCGCTCTGCAAAACCCACTCCATCCTCAGTGGGATCCACCTGACGTGTACGCCCAAAGTCTATGATTCGAAATGACGGCGTACTCATTGAACGCGCGTACCGAGGGGAGGACGCGAAGTATTGGGATGGGAAAATAGGCCCAGGTTGAGCTAGTATGTTGCGAAGATTGATAGAATAGTGCATCATTCTGCTATTATGAAAACGTTGGAACATGGCATATATTTCAGCTCTGTAAAACGAGGTAATTGGCATTACAGTCGCATAATTATGTTTGGCTCACTTCTGGTACTGAGTAAGCAATTTGGGATCGATCTGAGAACCGCAGTCTTCCATTAAGATGATTGGGGCGCGCAATTCTTTGCCACCCTGTATTTTTTCATCGACAGGCTTGTAGTAACCATAAAAGTGCGGGACCAATTGTGAGAGTCTGCGAGGGATGTGGCATGGCTTGATGAGTTGGTAACCGGTGTATTCGTGCAAAAAGTGTTCAGGGAATGAATGGTACATTTTTGCCTCGTTTTCAAGAAATTCTGTACCGATCTCTCCTGTCCCTACCTTTGCAATGACAGTCAGAACGGAAGGAAATTTTGGTTCGTCAACTCTTGGAGGCGGATGGTTAATTTCCAGTGATATCTGTGCTTCATAGACTCGGGCACTATTGCCAAACCCAATTTCGCGGGATTTAGAAATGATCAGAGTTGCATGGGAGGTCGGGTTCTTGTCGAGCTGGTCTTTTTTATTGTTGGTTGGGTTGACGAGACGATAACGCCGAGGTTTGACACCTGTGGGTTTAGGGAAGAGTGGCGTTATCCCTCTCCCCGAACGATCGAATGAGTCCACCTGGTGGGATTCAGCATCTACATCATCTACGAGGTGCGTATCCGGATTCGTCACGTCATCTTCATCATAAACGTCAAGAATGCGTGGGAGATCGTCGTATGGTATGTGTATATCAAGCTTGTCTGGTCCTCTTATCCAGAGCTCCAAGGTTCCTGGGATACTATATGGAATAGGTCGTACGATAGTAGGCCCACCGAAAAGCTCCTTGAGATTGTGGTCATTGTCGAACGTAATCTCATCAAGAACCTTTGCATCGGGCTCAGTGTCCGGATCCTCGTTATAAATCTCGAGGGGGAAGGTCGCCCGGAGCTGACTCAGCGTACAACGGGAGACATACTTCGGAGCTGCTCTGCATATATATTGCTTGGTAAGCAGTATTCATTCACATCATCCATAACAGACCCACTCGATCCAAAAGAAATCGTCTGCATTGCGGCCCCAAATGTATCCCTCAGGAGTACGAATTCCGAGCGGAAAATTGCCGTTGATACCGTTGATACTCTTCAGCCATTCAAAGTCGCCGTTGTGCGCGATGATAATTTGCTGCTTTGAGCTAGGTTTCGGTAGGTTAGGGAAGTTGTGGTACCCACTGTTGTCTGGTGGTTCTCCTTGGTAGTTTTTGTCATCTGATTCATCGGTCTCTTCAGCAGGGTCCGTATTGTCATCCTTTTGCGGTGGAGAGAGGGTCGTCCCGATGTCATTTGGTGAACATGTTGCTCCGCATATACTCATACCAGGCTTCGAGGCTTCGAGCTATGAAATAACTTGCGAGTTCAGTGCAAAGGCCTGGTAGTCAAGTAGTATCGAAAGCGAGAACGCGTTGCGGTATGTGTAAGTTTATATAAGCCGACCGTCTGTATTACCTCATCTTTCACACCCCACAACTTTATTCTGTACAAGGATGTGACCCGTGGGGGGCAAGCCCCCATGCTACCACCCCACAACTTTACTCGGTCGCTTCGCGACCTGGTGGATCAATAATAATGTCTTTAAACACTACATTAGCAGTTTGTATTACCTTCTGTGACCACTTCTGTACATTTCAGTTTCCCATTTATTCATTCAGAAACTTATTTCAAAGTGATTAAAGTTTACATTAGAGAGTATTTGCAACTAATATATATTAGCAAAACTGAATTGGTTCCTGATATTCATATTAGGAACAATTCAGTTTAGCTAATATATATTAGTTGCAAATACTCTCTATTATTCAGAATTATTGTTAAGTGCTGTGTCGGGAACTTATTCCGGAACTATCGGGAAGTCACCGGGAAGTCGGAAACTCGTGGATAGGGTCAGGACGTCGGCTTCAGCTTATGTGCTGCGCCTCTACGCAAACGCTCAATGTCCTTAATTTCAGAAGTGAACTAACGACGGAAGATATGGATATTCAGAGTTCCGAAGAGTTCCGAATATCGAGCGTACAGAAAGACGGGAGGAGGAATAAGAAACTAAGTCGATATCAGATCTAAAGTAAAGTACAAATTCGCAGAAACTAATATAAGTCTACTCGTTATTGTACTACAAACTGAGACCATAATAAGACGGAAACGGAAGTATTCTTAAAACGGAAATACAATAAGACATATTAGGAAGACAATATTCCGAGACGGGAATACAACAACAAACGAGTGAATACTTGTCAACGGACAAATTACCAAATGCGGAACAAACGAAGAACGCGGATGATACGGTAACTATGATGTTCCGTAGTCGGATATCGGATATCGAAAGTGGGAGATCGGAAGTCGGATATTGAAACATCCGGGAACGGGTCATAACAGTACCCCCCTGTTAGGCCGAAATCCCATAGAGGCGATTAGGTACTGAGTGTTTGAAGCGACGGCTGACTGTTATGTGTCGTGAAATTTACGCAATTATGGAGGTGAGAGTTTCGGTTATTATTCTGAGTATAAAAACCTCCAAATATTCGAATTAACGTTTTTGTTTCTTTATCCACGACTTGTATGTCGATTCGTCGGCCGTTATTCATCACTACCCCGGAAGACTCAGATACCGAAATATCCGTACTTCAAAAGATGTCGAAGGTCGCAGAACTTCAACAAAAATGCCAGAAAATGGAGGAGTTGAAGCGACGACAGGAAGAGGAGGAAAGAGCGTTGATGCAGGAGTTGAAGGATGCGGAGGAGGCGGAAAAGCGGGAATTGGAGTGGGCGAAGGCGGAAAAAGAAGCATGGATACGGAAAACGGCGGAGGTGCAGAAAAAGAAAGAGGAGGTGGAAAGATTACAGCGGGAGTCGCAGGTGGCGGAAAAACGGAAGGAGATAAGGGAAGGGAAGGTAAGCTTGACCCATACATTCCGTGATTCCAACCGATAACTATTGATGCAGCGAAAAGCCGTGGAGGTGGACGTAGAGGGCGAAGCTGGACCTTCGAGTCCTAAAGTGAGTGCATCTATAAAGGAAACGGTAGTCGTATAACTTCCGAAACAGAAACCAAAGGTCAAAGCTCCGGAACGAATGGAAGTCGTCCACGAAACTCCGTGTTATCGATGTTCCATACGGAACATGACGTGTTGGAAACAGAAGGTAAAATGGGGCGGAAGGTGGATTTGGGGTGTCAGAGACTTTAAGATAGATTTAATAATATTTTTTTTTTGACTTGCAAAACCTAAAACGAGTGTGAAAACGGAAGTGTCGGAAACTTGAACAGAAAAGAACAGAAAGATTAGAGTGATGATAAAGGTCCGGGTTTGCCTGGATAAGCCGTGTGGAAGTCAGTAACAATTTCCATAGCGTGTCCAAGTTCCGTGGCCAATATCCATGAAGTTTCCTCGTCGGTACCTTCATAACCTGCCCATTTAACTAAATAGAGCAATTTACAAGTACGTCGGCGATTGTCGATTTTAGAATCCAATATTTCGGAAACTTCGAATTCGGGTTCTCCATCAATAATGACCGGAGGGGACGGAGGTTGAATACGTTCCGGGAATGAGTTAGGAACACAAGGTTCTAACATGGAAACGTGGAAAACGGGGTGGACTGCTCGCATACTGTCGGGAAGACGGAGAGTCCATGAAAGTGAACCGGCTTGTGCTATAATTTTGAAAGGTCCTAAGAATTTCTCAGCGAGTTTTTTAGAAGGTCGGGTAGTACGGAAGAATTGAGCTTTTACAAAAACCTGATCACCAACTTTAAAATTAGGAGGCGGGATCCTGTTTTTGTCCGCAGAACGTTGATAATGTTCCTGTGCAGAAGAAATAGCTTTCCGAAGTTCTTGATGTAATTCGTCGAGGTCGGTAATAAATTCTTGAGCACGGACAGAAGCCAAATCTCGTTCGGAATGTACTGTGAGATTCGGATTATAGCCTTTATTGGCGAAGAAGGGAGATATGCCGGTGGTTGCATTCGGAGAGTTATTGTAGGCGAATTCCGCGATCGGAAGAAGGGATTTCCAGTTGTCCTGTTGATAATTACAATAGATGCGGAGATATTGTTCCAGTGTTTGATTAACGCGTTCCGTTTGTCCATCACCTTCCAGGTGATATCCCGAGGTGAAGTGTAGTTTCATGTCGAGGGCTTTTCCGAGGGCCTGGAAGAAATGGGAGATGAACTTGGAGCCTCGATCGGAAGTTACGTGAGATGGAACTCCGTGTTTGGAAAATACGTGAATAATGAAAAGTTCCGCTAATTGTAAGGATGTGATTGTATCATGAGTGGGTATGAAAATGCCTTGTTTCGAGAATCGGTCCACAACAACTAGAATGGATGTAAAGCCTTCGGAAGTCGGGAGTTGTTCGATGAAATCCATGGAAATTGAATTCCAGGGTTTTTCTGGTATCGGGAGTTGCTTGAGAAGGCCGTATGGCTTATGCCTCTGGGTTTTGGAGCGTAAGCAGGTGGTGCATGACTTACAGAACTGAGTTACGAAATCTCGGAGGTTGGGCCAAGTATATTCTCTACGGATTAAACCAAGAGTATTGTTGATGCCGTAATGTCCGGAGATTGGATGATCATGTTTATACTGAAGTACGCAGAGTCGAAGATTGTTGGAATCTGGAACGTAGATACGTCCATCGAGACGGATAAAACCTTGAGAGTCTTGTGACCATCAGGGTTGGTCGGGATTGTCGGGAACTTCTAAATGTGGCTTGAGGGCTGGGTTGGAAGTGAGTGCGGAAAGGATATCTTGATGTAATTGCTCAATGTCCATAATCATGACGCTACGCATAATTGGATAGTAAAGGGAAGTTGCTCGGATAGATGCGGAAAGTTGTTGCGTTGTAAAAACCGGTTTCAGGTTATGTGGATTAACAACAGCGTAGTTACTTTCCCCCTCTTTAGGATAGACGTCCCATCGTCGAGTCATGGCATCTGGTTTTCCACCAAGACGTCCGGGTCGGAAACGGATAATCATGTTGAAAGCGGAAAGAAATTCAGACCAACGGGCCTGCCGGCAGGTTAAAAGTTTAGTGGTAGAAAAATATTCGAGATTTTTGTGATCAGTAACGACGTCAACGGGAGTTGCGGAACCTTCGAGATAATGGCGCCAATGTTTGAAAGCTTCAAAAATTGCCAAAAGTTCCTTATCATGAATGTCGTAATTGAGTTCGGATACTGAAAGTGTCCGAGAAAGAAATGCGACCGGATGAATTTCACCGTCGGACTCTTGAATGGAAAGAATCGCGGCAATTGCATAATCGGAAGCATCGGTTTCCACAATAATCGGAAAATCAGGTTTCCAATGGGAAAGAATCGGGGCAGAAGTGAAAGCATTTTTTAAAGTCTGGAAGGCAGAGCGGCATTTGTCGTCAAAAACCCATGGTTGAGTTTTACGGGTAAGACGAGTGAGCGGTACTGTAATATCCGAGTAGTTCCGAATAAAACGACGGTAAAAGTTGGCAAAACCTAAAAATGATTGAATGTCCTTGACCTTCCGTGGTTCGGGCCAGTCACGGACAACTTGAACCTTGGTTTCATCCATACGGAGACCATCAGGGCTGATGATGAAACCTAAGTATTCAATAGAATCCATGTTGAAATAACATTTTTTACCGTTGGCGAAAAGACCGTTTTTACGGAGTCTACGGAAGACTTCACGGACTTGTTCATCGTGAAGAGCGGGATCCTCGGAAAATACCAAAATGTCGTCCAAATAGACTATAACACATACGTCAAGCATGTCGGAAAATATATCATTAACAAAACGTTGAAAAGCGGAAGGGGCGTTGGTAAGGCCGAACGGCATAACCAACCATTCAAAGGATCCATAGCGAGTCCGAAAAGCAGTTTTCCATTCGTCACCCTCGGCAATTCGGACCAAATGATAGGCGTGTTTGAGGTCTATTTTGGTGTAAATTCGAGCTTTCCATGGGGCGTCGAGTAAGTCGGTAACGAGTGGGAGTGGATACTTATCTTTCCGTGTGATGGAATTTAACCCTCTGAAATCGACACAGAGTCGAAGAGAGCCGTCCTTCTTTCAGACAAAAAGGACGGGTGCTCCATACAGAGACTTTGAGGGACGGATAAAACCTATCGACAGATGTTCATCCAGGAACTCCCGAATAGACGAAAGTTCCGATTGGGATAATGGGTAAATAGGTCCTAATGGAGGGTTTGAACCGGGCTCAATATCGATTTTTAAGTCGTAGGGCCTATGTGGTGCAAGCCTGTCAGCTTTTTGCTTACTGAAAATGTCCGCGAAATCATGGTATTTTTCGGGAACTCCTTCCAGATCAGCTTTTAGCTCGGATAATTCTGGAGTCGCAAAACGTCCAGATGCTTCATCAACTTTTAAGCTGATCGAAAAACACTGCGAGCCATCCAGTTTACTCGCCCTAACAAATGCCGAAGCGTTGATGAGAGAGATTTTTGGGGGCTCGGAAGTTTCGATAGAAGCCGGAGATGCCGTTGATGCCGAAAAGGCATTGGCCGGAAAAGACGCTGCAGGAGGAACGGAAGTGTCGGGAGGCCAGAAAGTAATACTGCCCAATACCCAGTCAATCAACGGATTATATCGGGTGAGCCAGTTGTATCCAAGAACTGCCGAACAGCTAGAGTCCAACTGTGTTACGAAAAATGTAACCGTCTGGGATGTTCCACAAGGGAACCGGATAGACATGTCGCAGGCTTGAGTAATTGCCGTATTGCTAGTGCCGTCAAACAAATGCAAGGAAATTGCGGGAACAGAATGGAGTTTCAGATTATGTTTCGTGGCAAAGGTGGTATCTACAAAACAGTGTGTGGAGCCGGAATCTATTAGAGCTCGGAACACTAAATTTCCAAGAAAGTCAGAGACGAGTTTTACAAATAATGAATCGGGATTAGAGAGAGCGGACGCATTGAGATGGACAACCTCGGAAACACGGAGAGAGTCAACGCAACCCTCTGTCCGTGCAGATTCCAGAGGGTTGCTTACTCTTTTTTTGACTCCGTGGCGGGTTTTTCCTTAGACGTCGTAGTCGTAGTGGAAGTTGCCGCGCGAGCCTTGGAAGAGCTGGATTTAACGGTACAGTCGGAAACCTTGTGTCCGCCTTTCCCGCAGAAAAGGCAGAGGTCGTTGTCCATACATCGTTGTTTCTCCTTCGGGGTGAGTTTACCGTCGTTACCCAACAAATGGGAAATGTCGGGTTTGTCGGAAGTTGACTGTTTTTCCTTGTTGGATTTCTTGTCTTTCTTCCGGTCGGAATTTGATTTGCCAGTATTAGTGCCAGAGCCGGTATTATTGCCTGAGTTGTTGCCGGAAGACTTGCTAGTTGATGCCTTGTTGTTCTGAGAACGTTCCGTCGAAT
Source organism: Hysterangium stoloniferum (assembly GCA_015178975.1). Lineage (NCBI taxonomy): Eukaryota > Fungi > Basidiomycota > Agaricomycetes > Hysterangiales > Hysterangiaceae > Hysterangium > Hysterangium stoloniferum. Next base: position 371,528 of record WHVD01000013.1, read on the forward strand.
TCTCTCGAGAGACCTCGGCTTTTCGTTCCCAATAACGGGCATCGGATGTTTGAGCTTTCATCCGCATGAGTTGGAGAGTTTTTGGCTTCCCATCTTTGCAGATTTCGTCTTTAAGGCGTGACGGAAGTCCCATATAGAAATGGTGCCTGAGGGCGGAATCGTCCCATCCACATCGTGCGGCGAGGGTATTGAACTTGACGAGATAATCGGAAACTCGTTGATTGTCCTTCATCTTGAGCGTCATTAGTTCGTTTTCTGCTTCGCCGGATTGATCGTAAGGTCCGAAATTAGTTTCCAGTTCTTCCACGAAAGCATCCCAGTCGTCGAGCCATACGGGTGTCTCGTCGGATATTCTGGATAGTCCGGGTTCGAACCAATCCTGAGCGGTATCCTTGAGATATGAGAGCGCAAAATTGACTTTTCGACTGTCGGATTTAAAAGCATTGGGTCGATCATGGAAACTGAAACGGCATTGAAGAAGGAAATTCTTCAATTTTTTCGGATCCTTGCCGGTAAATGGTTCGGGTTCTTTGACTCCGGTGTGGGATGATTCTTTGCTATCCTCAGCAGATTTCAAATAGTCAGCGAATTTCACAATGGAGTTGATAAACAACATTTCAGTCGGTTCGTCGGGAGATTTCTTTTTCAATGTCTCCGGCTGATCTTCTGCTTCGTTGTCGGAAGTATGGGGATCATTGGGATCCTTCGTTACCTCGGTAACCTCCTCGGTAACTTCTTCGATTGAAGCTGATGTTGTCGGCTGAATTGGGGTTTCGGGTTGGGTGGTGTAAAGTTGCAACGGGGATTGAAGTTGGGATGGTCCTTCGGCAGCTTTGCGTTTGGGACTGTGAAGAGTGGCGGAAGTTCTGACCGTTCTATATACGAAGAAATGAGTAGAAAGGAAGGATATTGACCTATTCGGTGCAATATAAGAGAAAGTGAGAGAAAGAGCACGAGATAACGAAGGAGTCAACGAGTGCAATGGTTCGAGTGGAGGCCTCGACTATTACAATTCGAGGCCAGAAGTGTTTAGCAGTTCAGATATTGCTACTTATGTAGTAGCTGACACGTTACCCTGATCACCGCTCGTAGTAGACCTAGTTTGTGTCTTACGAGTGGTGGTTCTTGGGTTAAAGTGTGTCTGAGTTCTAATTGGTGCTGAGTGCACCCACAAGTATACACAATGCTTCGAACTAATGAAATATGCAATATTCGAAGAATATGAAAGATAGAAAAATATGAATAGAATATGTAAAATATAAATGAAATAAAAAGGAGTGTTTTACCACAATGATACTGTGGTAAAAGCATACTCCTCACAGATGAGCGAGTCGCAGAGTTGAGATCTGATATACTGTTAAGTGCCATGTCGGGAACTTATTCCGGAACTATTGGGAAGTCACCGGGAAGTCGGAAACTCGTGGATAGGGTCAGGACGTCGGCTTCAGCTTATGTGCTGCGCCTCTACGCAAACGCTCAATGTCCTTAATTTCAGAAGTGAACTAACGACGGAAGATATGGATATTCAGAGTTCCGAAGAGTTCTGAATATCGAGCATACAGAAAGACGGGAGGAGGAATAAGAAACTAAGTCGATATCAGATCTAAAGTAAAGTACAAATTTGCGGAAACTAATATAAGTCTACTCGTTATTGTACTACAAACTGAGACCATAATAAGACGGAAACGGAAGTATTCTTAAAACGGAAATACAATAAGACATATTAGGAAGACAATATTCCGAGATGGGAATACAACAACAAACGAGTGAATACTTGTCAACGGACAAATTACCAAATGCGGAACAAATGAAGAATGCGGATGATACGGTAACTATGATGTTCCGTAGTCGGATATCGGATATCGAAAGTGGGAGATCGGAAGTCGGATATTGAAACATCCGGGAACGGGTCGTAACAATTATATACATTATATACATTTGTAAATTCACTGAACCTAAAAACATAAGTCAGTCTCCTTTTGGAATGTTACTGAATACTTACTCATGGATCAATAATAACATCCTTAAACACCACATTTGCAGTCATATCAGTGTCATAGAGTAGGATTTTCACTCTTCCCCAATTTGTCCCTCTTGAAACACCAACATAAAACTGTCCATGTGAGAACACAGGACTACGCAGATCCAATCCAACTAATTTTAAAGATTGACCCTGTGACTTATTGATAGTCATAGAAAATGCTAGCCTGACTGGAAACTGCCGACAATGCAGTTCAAATGGCACTTGTTTTGTAGTTGAAATAATTGTTATTCGAGGAATGAATGCCTGCTCTCCTGCTGAAGGTCCTGTAATGATCTTTACTTCAAGTACTCTGTGAGTCATTTGTATTAATCGCAGTCTTGTTCCATTACAGAGTCCTTGTCCTGGATCCAAGTTTCAGAGAAGCATCAATGGCACTCCAGATTTCAAATGCAATTTACTTGGTGACAATCCTCCAAAGTTGATTGAGTTTAAGTACTCAGGAGGATACAATGTCTCATTGGCTCCATCTTTGACAATGTCTCCACTGTGGTAGGTCTGCCCAATCCCTGGAAATTTTTCAAAGAGCATGTCATTGATTTGATCTACATCTGTATTTCGAGGACAGAGAATGGCCCGCTCCAAGAAAAACTCATCAGTAAGAACCTCAGGTCATGTATGTTTGGATAAATAGTTGAGACTAAATTATCCACTGTTGGTCCACATAGCATGTGTTCAGGGACTTTAAACATATGATCAAGAGGCATGTCCTTTCCATGTCCAATATCCAAAAGCCACTGAGCAAAAACAGCACTCTCTTGATCAGTAGGATCTACATGCATATTCTCAGTCAAAAACAGAATCTTGACATTGTGCCAAAGGTGAGACCGTGAAATACATGCACCAATAATATCTTCTTTTGAACCTTTAGGAATGACAGGCAATGTCTGTTGAAAGTCACCACCCCATGCTACTGTAATGCCTCCAAAAGGAACATCCTTGTTAAGGATATCTCTGTTACGACCGTGTCGCAACCCTATCGGTCCCGAGGTTATCGCCACTTGTCAATGTTTCAAGTCACCATCTCGGAAACCATCGGCCCTGAAGCTGATGAATGTTTTTGCGAAGATCAAACTCCGTTTACGCCCACGTCAAAATAACTCGTATTGTCTGGTCAAACTTTGATACGTCCCCTTTATTATGTTGATCCGTTCAATCTTATGTTTCGCATATGTCTATCTATATTTGTAGTCCTTGAACTATTTCCTTTTATCATAATCCCGCTCTCGGTTATCATCGGCCTCTGAACTAATCATAAACTTCCCGTTCCTAGTCAAGCTTATTGTTAATACCGTGTTCCGCCCTTCTCCCCATTAGTATTTTCCAGAGGCCTGTTACTTGTATATGAACCCGCTGTAGTTGTAGTCACTAGGCAATCAGAATATCAACTCAAAATACCCTCATATGCCTGTATCAGTCTCATACTAAGAATCCCCCCATCCGCCTTCGCGTGCGCTCGCCCACTCCCGGCCCCGACCCCTTGGCCCGATGCTCGACTTGTCCTTCGATTCCGATCGGTATCACGCCGAAAGGTACTCATTAGGATTAGTCTTCGCCCGCCCGAAATTTAAGGACACCCTACGGATATTTGCGAGGGCGCAGCACATAAGCTGAAGCCAAGTCCTTCCGATCGGTCCCTGTCGGCCACCGACATTAGTCAGTTTTCAGTTCTTAACAGTATATTCTGATTTCACACTCGCATTTTCCGTTAATCATGCCTCCGAGAAGAAATGCCAAGCCTAGCGGCGAAGCAGAATCTTCCACTCTCAAGTCTCCTTTTCTGTATACAGCCTGAGCTACTCAGAGAACTCCGCTACCTGTAATGTATTCAGGGGATTCTCTTAGATAGCTCAATATATGCTATAGTGTCACAGAGCTTCAACAATAAAACAAGCAAAGGTCCAGTAATTTAAATACTGATAGATTAATGAGCTGCGCTATGAAGCTTAAACAACTCAAATCAATGCTTATTTTGATTATTGAAAGGTTCAATAGAACTGTGTATGACTCTTTTAGCAAATACAAGAACTATTCCTTGAGAATAGGGGCTGGAAGCTGAATATATGCACAGTAACTTGGCAGAGACTTGATATAAGAGCTTCGGATTCTTGTATGCTTATTTGTAACTATTAATAGTTATTTAACAAGGTGTTAAATAATTTATTAATAGAGAAAATAAATTGTATTGGATTATCTGAGTGCTTGTACTTGATTAATTCAATAAACTTAGGGCTGGGCCTTGAGTAATCTAGTATTGGCAGGGATTTCAGTAAAGATACTTAGATACTTATTAGGTTTATTATCTAATTAATAAGCCTAAAGGGTAGCTGTGAGGCTGGGGAACTTAGATGATTAGCTAAGTCCAAGAGTTGCTGACAAATATTCAAGATGCTGCAAGTGTAGGTGCTTGCAGTGAGTGTATCAGACTAAGGCTATTATTGTCCTTAGGATGATTAGATAAGCTGGTGCTGTGCTGCAAATGTGTGAGAGATAAGATTTGTTTTATTGGAAACTTGGCCCTCCTTATATACATTTTGCTAACTCAATGATTAGCTAACTATTTAGTTTATGAGGTCATTAGTGAGATCATAATGACCTCACATTCTACTCATTATTTACCCTTTGTTTAACATGTGATTCCCTTCTCTGAGACAAGGGTTCTAACCTCTTGCTTGAACATGAAGGTTCAAGGCCGCGGTCCCGGGACGGGAGCAAACGATGAGTCGGCGGAACCTAATAATGACTCGGGTAGTCACGTTCGTGACTTGTGTGACTCGGGTAGTCACATTCGTGACTTGTGTGACTCGGGTAGTCACATTCGTGACTTGTGTGACTTCCCGACACTGGAGGCTTATGTAATAAGTCACATGACTCCAAAAATGCGCAAACTAGGCTGCACAAGGTGCCGAAAGATAATAACTAAGTAAATAAAATATAAATAATTAGTTAAAAATTATAATAAATTAACTAAGATATAATAGCATAATATGAGTTCATATATGCTATTATTATGCGAAGTTAAAAGGAATAAGGCCTATTTTTCACAATAAAAATATAATAAAAATTCGAAAGAATATTAAATAATCCACAGAAAATTAAGAGGATATTATGAGATAATGCTGATACATCACACTACCAGAAACCTCCGAAGAATCTCGCTTTGTGGAGATTACCGGCGATGCTGAAGAAGTAACTGAAGCAACCGATCCCGAAGCAACTGAGGAGATTAACAATCAACCAGTTTCGGAACACGAACCCGAGGATGGCGACCAACCTCAGGCTAGTGGCTCCAAGAAGTCTGCAAAAAAAAAACCGGCTCTCGACCCTGAAGAAACATGGGAATTGTTTTCAGGTACTCTAGGATCCCTTAACGAATTCCTTAAAAGCAATATCAAGGAAAAGGAACCTGGGCAAACCCGAGTCAACAAACCCGAGCCATTCACTGGCTCAAACCTGAAGAAATTGCCGACATTTCTTATGCAATGTCGATTCAACTTTCGGGACCACCCGGCTGCATTCACAACAGATGACCGAAAGGTAAACTTCGCACTCTCATACCTTAAGGATTCCACAGCAGCCTGGTTTGAACGCGCATTCTCTGGCCTCACCTCCGAAGACCCCAATTGGCTTCACGATTGGGATGCCTTTGTCGAGGAACTCGAAACCAACTTCGGTCCCTACGACCAAACCGGCGATGCCGAAACCGCGCTTTCTAATCTCAAAATGAAAGACACTCAGTGCATCACCGATTACATCGTCCCTTTCAACAACCTTGCCGCGCGTTGCGACTGGGGTGATTCGGCCCTCCATTACCAGTTTTACTCCGGCCTTCCATCTCGCCTCAAAGACGAAGTCTCCAAAGGAGAGACCGGCAAGCCGAAGACCCTCTCTCTCATGCATCTGAAAGCCCAAAACGCAGACGCCCGATACTGGGAACGACATTCGGAAATTAGTCGCGAAAACCCCTCGGACAAAAAATCATGGGACAATAAGAACACCAACAAGTCTGGTAATCAAAACACCAACAACAATGGCAACTCGACCTCCGATAAGAAGTCCGAAAACAAAGGGGCTAACGACAAAAAAGGCAAGGGAAAACAGTCAAATAAGTCTCAAGACAAAGACAAACCTGACTTAACTGGCAAACTCGGCTCCGATGGCAAGCTCCTACCACAGGAAAAGCAACGCCGAATGGACAACAACCTTTGTTTGTTGTGCACAGATCCCGGACACCGAGTCGCTGCTTGCCCAAAAGCCACAAAAGCCCGATCGGCTAATACGGCCACAACCTCACAACCGGCCAAGCCGGCTGTCGAGTCGAAAAAAGATTAAGCAACTCTCTGGATTCCGTGCGTTTGGAGAGTTGCGTTGAATCTCCTCGCACACCGGAAAATTGTCACCTTAACGCATCCGCCTTGTATGATCCTAATTCCTTGTTCATAAATCTTACTTCGGAACCTCTCGGGAGCCTCACATTTCGAGCTCTCATAGATTCAGGTTCAACCCATTGTTTTATAGATACAGGTTTTTCCAGAAAAAATCAGTTAAAAACCTACGCAATAGATCCAATTCTGCTCCGACTCTTTGATGGTACCTCAAACTCCGTAATCTCGCAAGCCTGCGAACTCTGACTTCGGTTCCCATGTGGAACCTTTCAGACAGTTACGTTTTTCGTAACACAGTTGGACCCGAGCTGCTCCGTGGTTCTAGGACATAACTGGCTCACCCGCTACAATCCGTTGATTGATTGGGTATTGGGCAGTATCCATTTCCGAACCCCGTCGGCGCCCGTTATGACTGGTCCGTTTCCGCCTGTCTTGGCAAATATGGCCTCTACAGCACCTCCGGCCACCGTGGCAAATACGAGCTCTCCGCCGCCCGTCTCTCTAATAAATGCCGCAGCTTTTATGAGAGCCATCAAGTTGGATGGCTCCCGAGCATTTACAGTCAATCTTAAAGTTGACGAAGTCACCGGTCGCTTTGCATTCCCGGTGACCGAACCAATCGCAGATTTGGAAGGTGTTCCCAAAAAATACCATGAATTTGCAGATGTCTTCAGTAAACAAAAAGCCGATTGACTCGCCCCTCACAGGCCTTACGATTTGAAAATTGATATTGAAGATGGTTCACATCCGCCCCTAGGCCCGGTTTATCCTCTCTCGCAGTCCGAATTATCCGAGATTTCTTGGACGAACATTTGGCTATAGGTTTTATCCGACCCTCAAAGTCTCCTTATGGAGCCCCCGTCCTATTCGTTCGGAAAAAAGACGGTTCCCTTCGACTTTGCGTTGATTTTCGAGGACTAAATGCGATCACTCGAAAAGACAAGTACCCATTACCATTAATCTCCGATTTACTCGATGCCCCTCGGAAGGCCCGAATCTATACAAAGATAGATCTCTTGCATGCCTATCATTTGGTTCGGATCGCCGAAGGCGACAAATGGAAAACGGCTTTTCGCACTCGCTATGGCTCCTTTGAATGGTTAGTAATGCCTTTCGGCCTCACCAACGCTCCGTCGGTCTTTCAACGTTTTATCAACGACGTCTTTTCCGACCTCCTCAACGTCTTTGTCATTGTGTATTTAGACGACATCCTCATATTCTTCGAAGATCCTACACTTCATGACGGACACGTTCGTGAAGTTCTCCGAAGACTCCGAAAACATGGTCTTTTTGTGAATGGTAAAAAATGTTCTTTTGATGTCGACACAGTTGAATATTTAGGGTTTATGATGGGACCTGACGGTCTCCGCATGGACGACTCTAAAATTCAAGTCATTCAAGATTGGCCGGAACCCCGGAAGGTTAAGGATATTCAATCCTTTCTAGGCTTCGCCAATTTTTATCGTCGTTTCATTCACAACTTGTGAGGAGTATGCTTTTACCACAGTATCATTGTGGTAAAACACTCCTTTTATTTCATTTATATTTTACATATTCTATTCATATTTTTCTATCTTTCATATTCTTCGAATATTGCATATTTCATTAGTTCGAAGCATTGTGTATACTTGTGGGTGCACTCAGCACCAATTAGAACTCAGACACACTTTAACCCAAGAACCACCACTCGTAAGACATAAACTACTACGAGCGGTGATCAGGGTAACGTGTCAGCTACCACTTAGGTAGCATTATCTGAACTACTGAACACTTCTGGCCTCGAACTGTAATAGTCGAGGCCTCCACTCGAACCATCGCACTCGTTGACTCCTTCGTCATCTTGTGCTCTTTCTCTCACTTTCTCTTATATTGCACTGAATAGGTCAATATTCTTCCTTTCTACTCATTTCTTCGTATATAGAACGGTCAGAACTTCCGCCACTCTTCACACAACTACTCAAAAATTACCGTCCCGCTCACTCATCTTACTCGTAAAGATGCCCCGTGGAATTTCTCCGAAGAATGCCGATCGGCATTCCAGGAATTGAAAAGTGCGTTTACATCCGCCCCTATTTTGTCGCACTGGAAGCCCGACGTTCAACTCATCGTGGAAACTGATGCTTCGGACTATGCGCTTGCTGCGATATTGTCCATTCTGGACACCGATGGTGAAGTACACCCAGTAGCTTTTCTGTCTTGCACATTTTCGGCGCCCGAACTCAACTATGACGTTCACAATAAGGAACTACTCGCAATATTTGAAGCTTTCAAGACATGGCAACATTATTTGGAAGGCTCGGCCCACCCGGTAGATGTTATTACAGACCACAAAAATTTAGTTTACTTTTCAACCACAAAACTTCTCACCCGTCGACAAGCTCAATGGTCCGAATACCTCTCTGCTTTCAACATGGTAATTCGTTTCCATCCCGGCCGCCTTGGTGGAAAACCCGACGCTATGACTAGACGATGGGACGTCTATCCTAAAGAGGGGAGTAGCGACTACGCCACAGTTAACCTGCATAATTTCAAGCCTATGTTTTCATCGGAACAACTGTCCACGTCTATCCGAGCCACTTACCTCATTCATCCAGTCTTGTGAAGTGTTATCCTTATGGATACCGAAAAGTTACATCAAGATATACTATCGGCAATTCCATTAGACCCAGTCACCAAAGCACACCTCAATAACCCGTCCGACCCCGATCAACCCCGATGGTCATTAGACTCACAAGGTTTCATTAGACTTGACAATCACATTTATGTACCGGATTCCTCCACCCTTCGGCTGCGAATCCTACAACATAAGCACGACCACCCAATCTCGGGACATTTCGGCCTCAATAAGACCCTCTCACTCATTAGAAGAGAATATACATGGCCCGGCATCCGAGATTTTGTTAAGCACCTTTGTAAATCCTGTACTACGTGTTTACGCTCTAAATCACAGCGACACAAACCATATGGCTACTCAAACAATTACCGATACCGGAAAAACCTTGGAACTCGATTTCTATGGATTTTATTGAGCACCTACCGGCATCCGAAGGTCACACAGCAATCCTAGTTGTTGTGGATCGGCTCTCAAAGCAAAGTATTTTCATTCCAACACATGACACGATAACATCTGTACAGTTAGCTGAATTATTCGTCACCCATGTATTTTCCAAGCATGGCGTTCCATCGCATGTCACATCCGATCGCGGATCCGAGTTTGTTTCTCACTTCTTTAGGTCACTCGGAAAAGCACTAGACATGAAGCTACATTTCACTTCAGGCTATCACCCGGAAGGCGATGGACAAACCGAACGCATGAATCAAACCTTGGAACAATACATCCGTGTCTATTGCAACTATCAACAAGACAATTGGAAATCACTACTACCACTAGCCGAATTCGCATATAACAACGCACCAAATGCCACTACCGGCATTTTGCCTTTCTTCGCAAATAAAGGCTACAACCCCAACATCGCAATCCACCCGGAACGCGATCTCGCATCCGCCCGTGCTCAAGACTTCGTTACCAACCTTGACGAGCTACATCAAGAACTTCGTAAAACTATCGCAATGGCCCAAGAACGATACCAACGGTCTGCGGATAAAAACCGACTTCCACCTCCTGATTTCAAGATCGGAGATCGAGTATTCGTTAAAGCCGAGTTTTTCCGAACTACTAGACCTTCTAAGAAGCTCTCTGAAAAATATTTAGGTCCTTTTGAAGTTATAGCACAAGCCGGCACGCTTTCATGGACGCTTTGGCTCCCCGACAACATGCGTGCAGTCCACCCGGTATTTCATGTATCTGTAAGGTATCCGGCTATTTACTCTCTCAAATAGTTAACAAACGTTGACACGGCAAGGGATTTGTGATGTATCAGCATCATATCATAATATCCTCTTAATTTTCTGTGGATTATTTAATATTCTTTCGAATTTATTGTATTTTTATTATATTTTTATTGTGAAATATAGGCTCTATTCCTTTTAACTTCGCATAATAATAGCATATATGAACTCATATTATGCTATTATATCTTAGTTAATTTATTATAATTTTTAACTAATTATTTATATTTTATTTACTTAGTTATTACCTTTCGGCACCTTGTGCAGCCTAGTTTGCGCATTTTTGGAGTCATGTGACTTATTACATAAGCCTCCAGTGTCGGGAAGTCACACAGGTCACGAATGTGACTACCCGAGTCACACAAGTCACGAATGTGACTACCCGAGTCACACAAGTCACGAACGTGACTACCCGAGTCATTATTAGGTTCCGCTGACTCATCGTTTTCTCCCGTCCCGGGACCGCGGCCTTGAACCTTCATGTTCAAGCAAGAGGTTAGAACCCTTGTCTCAGAGAAGGGAATCACATGTTAAACAAAGGGTAAATAATGAGTAGAATATGAGGTCATTATGATCTCACTAATGACCTCATAAACTAAATAGTTAGCTAATCATTGAGTTATCAAAATGTATATAAGGAGGGCTAAGTTTCCAATAAAATCATCTCATCTCACACACATTTTACTGCACAGCTCAGAAGCTTATCTAATCATCCTAAGGACAATAATATCCTTAGTCTGATACACTCACTGCAAGCACCTACACTTGCAGCATCTTGAATCTTTGTCAGCAACTCTTGGACTTAGCTAATCATCTAAGTTCCCCAGCCTCACAGCTACCCTTTAGGCTTATTAATTAGATAATAAACCTAATAAGTATCTAAGTATCCTTACTGAAATCCCTGCCAATACTAGATTATTCAAGGCCCAGCCCTAAGTTTATTGAATTAATCAAGTACAAGCACTCAGATAATCCAATACATATTATTTTCTCTATTAATAAATTATTTAACACCTTGTTAAATAACTATTAATAGTTACAAATAAGCATACAAGAATCCGAAGCTCTTATATCAAGTCTCTGCCAAGTTACTGCGCATATATTCAGCTTCCAGCCCCTATTCTCAAGGAATAGTTCTTGTATTTGCTAAAGAATCATACACAGTTCTATTGAACCTTTCAATAATCAAAATAAGCATTGATTTGAGTTGTTTAAGCTTCATAGCGCAGCTCATTAATCTATCAGTATTTAAATTACTGGACCTTTGCTTGTTTTATTGTTGAAGCTCTGTGACACTATAGCATATATTGAGCTATCTAAGAGAATCCCCTGAATACATTACAGGATTCAAGAAATAAACAAATAAAGGTCCAGTAATTTAAATACTGATAGATTAATTAGCTGCGCTATTAAGCTTAAACAACTAAAGTCAATATTTGTTTGGTCTCTTGACAAATTCAGATGAACTTGTAGTGACGTGCTCTACGAAGGTTAAGTTCTCCTTGAGAATAAAGGTTCGGGAGCTGAATGTATGTGCAATAAGTTGGCGGAAACTTGTTGTAAGCCTTCGCTTTCTTGTAGCCTTTTAGTTTACTATTTATAAAGATTTAACAAGCTGTTAAATAATATATAAATAGAGAGATTGTCCGAGAGTCGAATATCCAAGTGTTTGTTTAAAGATCGATTAACTGTGCTGTTAAAATGGGCTCTTGAATAACCTAAACGGGCAGGGATTTCAGTAATGAGAATTTAGATTTACTTAAGTGATTAGTAAGCCTAAAGGTTTTCCGGGAAGCTGAGGGAACTTAGATGAATTAGCTAAGTTCAAGAGAAAGAGTTCAAGATGCTGCAAGTGTAGGTGCTTGCAGTTAGATATCAGACTAAGGCTATTTTTGTCCTTAGGATGATTAGATAAGCTTTGAGCTGGTGCTGTTGATAGTAATAAAGTAGTAGTGATTTATTCAGTGATTTAGGCCTCCTTTTATACATGTAGAGATTTTTGCTTAATAATAGCTAAATAACTAATTAGGAAATTATTAGAAGCTTCTAAAAGTTTCTATAATTCCGCTATGATGTCATAGCTATCACCCGACTCAAAGATCCGAACCGAAGATCCGAACCGGTCGAGTCAGGAAATAAACCCGGGATGGCCGAGGGTGGAAGCAAAATAAGCCGTGGCGCCGAAATGGAAATAAACGTGGCCGGGCGGCTGCGAAAACTACTCGCGATGATTTGTAAACACGTCGTGACATCGTCGTCACGTGATGTCATGTGATCGCGCAATAATAATGCGCATATATGTACTAATATAATATAATAAAAACCCGGTCTCTCGAAATTAGATAACCCGGCTTTATTATATTTATATTTCGACCGCTCTAGGCTTTGATTACATAATATGATGTCATTCGAAGCTTTGAGTATTCGAAGTTAAAAGGAAATAGCCTAATTCTTGAATTAATAAATAAAATAAAATAGAATAAAATAAATTGAAATAAATTCGGGAAAATTAAGGGAAAATTCGTGAATATATACTAGATACATCACAGTATCTATGTTAGAACCTTGTGTTCCTAACAGTATACCAGATCCCATACAACCACCACCTCCACCCGTGATTATTGATGGGGAACCCGAATTCGAGATATCAGAGATCCTAGACTCAAAAATTGACAATCGCCAACGCTCATGCAAATTACTTTATTTGGTCAAATGGGCTGGCTATGAAGGTACAGATGAAGAAACTTCATGGATCCTAGCTACAGAGCTCAGTAATGCCTCGGAAATCGTTTTAGGGTTTCACCAAGCTTATCCGAACAAACCCGGTCCTCTCAATTCTTTATAAGTCTATCATGCGGTACCCGACCTTTTTCCGACTATGCCTTATGTTTTCATGCTATGATTTGTTTGTTTTAAAGAAAAACCGATATATTTTCATTATCTAAGTTTCTCCCTCTACAACTTCTCCCTCCTCCCCGGCCTCCGAACCCTCCTCCGCACCGACAGCCACCGATACCACACCACTGACCTTCTCCGACACCCCAATTTCATGCCCATCGCAACTCGAGACTTCCAAATACTGCTCAAGTTGACCATCAAGAGACTCGATAACACTGGTCTGTTTCTCCAGCCCGACGCCCAAGAGTCGCAATTGCTCAGTTATGAGCCCTTGTTGTCGCAACATCTCATATCAGAACCGACTCATCTCCGAGAAGTAGGTCCACATAAGGTGGTTTTTCTCTTCTAGAGCATCGGCCTGTCACTCCTGGAATGAACCATCGGCCCCCGGGAAAACACACCCAAGCTTCTGATCGGCGCACTCTTGACAAGTGTGGCCCCAACCATTGGTCCGGGGATGACAGGTTCGACCCCATTTCGTGCACCGATTGCACTTGGGGTCATTTTCGGGCCCCGCCTTGGGGGCCTGCTTTTGTTTCTATAGGAAAATTATTTAGGGAAGTTTTTATTTAAGGAAATCGAACCCACCTTGGGGCTCGACGGCCCCAGTGCATCCTCCTCGTCCTCCTCTCCCTCTTCATCATCGGACTCCGAAGGCGTTGCAGCCTTGCGCTAACAAATATTGTCAGTAAGGTTCACAAAAGAAACCAGAGCTGACTTACCTTTCTCTCCCGCTTCTTTTTCACCGCCTCCTCCCGCGCCCGATCGGCCTCCTGCTGCTTGTTCTTTGCAAGCACTGCTTCCCAGTGCTTGCACGCGGCCTCTTCTGCCACCTGTTTCTTCTCCTCGGCCTCGATGGCCGCCAACTCCTCCTTCTCCTTCCGCTCCTCCTCTTCATGTGTCTTTTTCTTCTGCTCGAGTATACGCCGACGCTCCTTCACGTTCGCCGTACCACTCGGCACTGACATGGGCACAACTGTTAACCTAACCGGGAAGGGTTTTGACCCCGAGCCTATGGTCATGGTGGTTAAGGGAAGAGAAGTAAAATTTCAAGCGCCAGGACCCCTCAAACTTTTATATGCAAAATTTTGCCGAGTCACATGATGTTTTGACACACCCAGCCGTACCCGACAAGTTTTACGTACGGGATCTAGATTTTCGGCCTCCTTGGGATTTCGGCCAAAAGGGGAGATACTGTTACGACCATGTCGCAACCCTATCGGTCCCGAGGTTATCGCCACTTGTCAATGTTTCAAGTCACCATCTCGGAAACCATCGGCCCCGAAGCTGACGAATGTTTTCGTGAAGATCAAACTCCGTTTACGCCCACGTCAAAATAACTCGTATTGTCTGGTCAAACTTTGATACGTCCCCTTTATTATGTTGATCCGTTCAATCTTATGTTTCGCATATGTCTATCTATATTTGTAGTCCTTGAACTATTTCCTTTTATCGTAATCCCGCTCTCGGTTATCATCGGCCTCTGAACTAATCATAAACTTCCCGTTCCTAGTCAAGCTTATTGTTAATACCGTGTTCCGCCCTTCTCCCCATTAGTATTTTCCAGATGCCTGTTACTTGTATATGAACCCACTGTAGTTGTAGTCACTAGGCAATCAGAATATCGACTCAGAATACCCTCATACGCCTGTATCAGTCTCATACTAAGAATCCCCCCATCCGCCTTTGCGTGTGCTCGCCCACTCCCGGCCCCAACCCCTTGGCCCGACGCTCGACTTGTCCTTCAATTCCGATCAGTATCACGCTGAAAGGTACTCATTAGGATTAGTCTTCGCCCGCCCGAAATTTAAGGACACCCTACGGATATTTGCGAGGGCGCAGCACATAAGCTGAAGCCAAGTCCTTCCGATCGGTCCCTGTCAGCCACTGACATTAGTCAGTTTTCAGTTCTTAACAATCTCTAAGGCTCTGATCTACTGCTTCACAGGCAAAGTGATTCTGCATTGGAACCTCATCCCAAATAATAAGGCTGACCTCTTTCATTAGATTGGCCTTATCTGAGCCTATCTTCATTGTACAAATGGATTTCTCACCAACCTCAAGGGGAATTTGAAACATACTGTGAGATGTCCGCCAACCACTCAGAATAAGTGAAGCAATGCCAGAGGAGGCAACACAGAGTACAATGAGTCCTTTGCCTCTGCAGGCATGTGCCAAAGTATTCCAAACAAATGATTTTCCAGTACCCCTAGGTCCATTTAAAAAGAAAACCTTTCCATCTACTCCAGTTTCATGTCTTGCAATGACAGCATCCATAATTTGATTGTATGCAACCCTTTGGCCCTCATTTAACTTTTCAATATTTATATTTGCTTTTATTTGTTCAGTATCCTCGTCATAAGCCCTCTGTTCATTGATGAATCAATTTCCTACTCTGTTTTCCCATGGCTGTGTATATTGAGGTATATGAGGGTGCTCTGAGAGTGGTTTCCCACTTGTACAAAGAATTTCATCAAGCTTAAAGAGGCCAAAGTCATGGACTGTCTCAGGAGATGGGTTTGGCTCATTAAGATGTTTCTGAAGAAAGTGTTTCAAGTCATCACAAATGTCTGCTTTGAATTCATGCCAGAGTGCAGCTGGATCAGAAGGAAAGCATTGGCTGAGAATAGTAGCAAACAGTCTCCTCAATTGAGATCCAGTCTGCATAGCCTTTGCCTCTCGAAGACACAACTTCCATTCTTTATCATCTTCAAGTAGACCACATGCCATTCAGGCTGCTTGGAAGGAAGGATAGACCTGTCCTTCATAGGTCCTGAGATCTACAAAAGAAGTTGCCCCCTTGACAACTGTGAGTAAAGTACATAGGAAGAACCTTGGGCCACTTGAGGGTCCTGCAAAATGAATACGTCCAATGGCAAATCCCCTTTTCCTTGTATTCCATTTTCTGTTTTTTTTTGAATTCCATGTGAAAAATTCTGGAAAATCAATATAGTGAAGTGAATTGGCTGCTCTACCATTAAGGCCTATTGTATTGTTAGAATTGGCCTCAAAGTATACCATCAACTTAGTCTTGGAACGATGGGCAGCATCCAAAGCTTCTTCTGGACCCTCCATGCCATCAAAGATAATTGACTGGTGATTCTCTAAATGCACAGGGAGGGCTATGACAGCAGGAATTTGAGTATGTACGTATCTCATTTTCCAAAAGTCTCCAAAATGCTTCATGTGCACTGACATAGCGGGCATCAATATATTGTTGAATTTCATCCTTGTTCTTTCCAAACTCCATTGTTGTACGATCATGTCCTTTGTATATACTTGTGAATATATTTAATGGAGCGAACATTGAAAGTCATCTCAACATTGATATGACATTCCAGAATGAGAAGAAGGGCAGCACAGTAAGGGACAACATGTCAATTGTCTAGCTCATGACCTCTGACTTTATGGTTTCTGCCATCATTTCTATGGTGGTACTTTGAATAGCCATCTTCATTTATACTTGTAGATTCACGAAAGGGCTTGGGAAAATGCCTTGTACATTTGTTATCTTTGATACATTTTTCACCACATACATGAGTCATGAGCTCAGATACCAACTTGGAAAGCTTGGGTTCCTCCTCTTGATCTGGAAACTCTACAGATATCATAGAATCAACCTCTGCAGGAGTCCAAAGCTTTGCCCCCTCTTCAAACCATATGAGCAAATGCATATGAGGGAGACCACGCTTCTGAAATTCAATGGTATGGACATGGGCAACTGTTTTGCCAAGGTAATTTTTCTTCATAATGAGCTGAAGCAAGTGTGCCTTTTTCAATGCAAAAACACGTGACACTACAGTGACCTCAAAAACCCTTTCCATGTTGACCCCAAATGCAGTGTTTGAAGAACACTGCCTTACAGTGTGGGAATTACACTTAGCTTTGGTGGAGTCATACATGGTACATCCTCTTGGCTACAATATTGCTCCCTGGGTCATGTGATTCCGATCACAGGGTATAGAGATATGATTAATTTAAAACAGCAATACCATGGAAAGAGTTTTTGCACTTTTGAACTGAACAGGGTATTTACATATTATCAGTACTTGGTATAACCACCTTTTGCTTTAAGCACTGCCTGAACCCTTCTAGGCATGCTTTCAATCAATTTCTGACACTCCTCAACTGGTATTCTATCCCACTCCACTTGAATCCTTTCCCACAATTCATGAATTCCATTGGGGGGGGGGGGGTTTCATGCTCTGCAAGCCTTCTCTTGAGACAACCCCAGAGATGTTCAATAGGATTCAGGTCTGGGGATTGTGCAGGCCAAACCATAGTCCTGAATTCTTCTAGCTAGTTCTTGACCAGCCTGCAGGTATGCTTAGAGTCATTATCTTGCTGAAAGATGATGTCAGAAGGATTGAGACCATAATACTCCAGAATTTGCTGGAGCTCATCCTTCAAAATTTGAAGATAGAGGTCTCCATCCATCCTACCATCCATCTTGCTAGCAAAGCCAACTCCCTCCCAAGTCATAAAACCCCACATCATAAGAGAACCTCCTCCAAACTTCAGAGTTCCCTCTACCAGCCTATCATTAAGGCCTTCACCTGCCCTTTTCTATGCCCATTTACATCCATCTGACCCTAGGTGATTGATTTTGGTTTCATCAGACCATATAACCTTCTTCCAGTCCTCCATAGTCCAATCCTTGTGAGCATAGGCAAAATCCAAGTGAGCTTTATGATGCCTAGTGGAAAGAAGAGGGCGTTTTGACTTGACCACAGCCTTCATACCAGCTTTCTTCAAGTGGAGGCGAACTGTACTGGCAGAGAGGGGCTGGTTGATAATGTTGGTAAGGGCTTTGGTCACTTGGACAGCATTTTCAGCTTTGCCAGAGGTGATGAGATGCTGAGCATGTCGAATATTTGTAGGAGAAAGCTTTGAGGGACAACCCCCAACAGCTTTGGGAAGGAGAGAACAATGTTTGGAGTGAAGTTTGGATATGGCAGATGGGCTAACACCAGTTCTCTTGGCAATAGCTTCACCAGAGTGGCCAGAATCAAGCAAGGAGAGGATGGTATTTTGTTGAGTAAGAGAGAGGGATCTGACCATGATGGTGGTTAGGAATCAAGAAGTGTGGAAGTGTGAGAACTTTTTTAAACTCAAACATACTATTTACATGTATATATCTATTTGTACCAACAAATAATAGCCATTATTCTATGATTTGACTGAGATCCTAGCCATCAGTTCAAAAGTGCAAAAACCCTTTCCATGGTATTGCTGTTTTAAATTAATCATATCTCTACACCCTGTGATCGGAATTATGTGACCCAGGGAGCAATATTGTAGCCAAGAGGATGTACTATGTATGACTCCACCAAAGCTAAGTGTAATTCCCACGCTGTAAGGCGGTGTTCTTCAAACACTGCATTTGGGGTCAACATGGAAGGGTTTTTGAGGTCACTGTATATCTGGGTGATCAGCAGCAGTTTGCCCTGGAAGAAGTGCTTCAGTTATTTCCCTCCATTTGGGGTTGGCTGTCATAGTAATAAACATGCTTGCATTGCCATATTTGCGTGATATAGCCAGTGAATTTTGCAAATTTTCCATCATATCCCGACTGCTACCTTGGAAGGTTGCTGGCAGTATAAATCTACTTCCAATTTCATTTGGCTCAGGTTGCTGGTTATTATCCTGTACTGTGAAAGCATCAACCACCTGATGGTACATTTCAGCTCGTAAAGTGCCTTGATTGTGTCTTATCCATGATAGCCTGCTTTGCTCTGCTGCTGCCCATACATCTACAATGTATTGCTGAAGCAGTTTTCCACCCCTCAGAATTGTAGTTGCTTCACCAATTCTTTGAAAGAGTCGATAAGCATAATACTTTATATGGGAGACTTTTGTCTGCTTTTTCTTCTGCCTATTCTCTGTCACTTGTTCGGGTTCAAGTTCTTCAGTAATTCCTTGTACCTCATCCTGCTCCATAGCCAGCTCAGGAGGTGGTATAGCATCACCAACTGGAATATCTATTTGCTCAGGTGGGAGAGGTACAACTTGGGGAACTACTTCAGGTTGAGGAATCACTACCTCTGGCAAGTCAGGTATTATCTCCTCAGGAGCTGGTTCAAGGACTTCTGGCTCTGGAGCAATCTCCTCAATAGTTGCTGAGGCTGGGACTATCTCAGCAGGGAGTGGTTCATTTGCATAGGGAATATCCCAGCTCCAGCCTCGCTCTCCTCTTGGAAAGAATAGTACATAATGGAGTAGAGCATACAAAGGATTAGTTTCAAAGATTCTTCTAAATCCTCCACCCTGATAATTAAGCACAATGTCTCTTCTATCAGTAGAAGTACCATCCCCTGGGAGAATGACTGCCAACTTGTAATCCTGGCAGGCTTACCACACAGACACGGCCAACCACAACCGCATTCCGACTATTCCCCTGACCGAGCCCAACTCGAGATGAGATTCAATCATGATCGCTTTCTCCATACACCTCTCCCGGCGGATCTAGATCAAGGGTTCGGATTCCTATATAGCAGTTAGAAAAAACACATGTATGAAGAGTAGAACGACAAAACACAATAATTCTGTCCTGTCCGTTACTGACTGAGTGAGGCTGATACCACAGCCTTACACAACTCATCCCCTGTTGGAATGTTGTATCGCCTTGGATCTGTATGAGCTTTATATGTCAGCCTGACCTAGAGCTGAGGAGTGATTGGTTGGTCTCTCAGACGTGTCATAGCTTGTTTATAGATGTGAACAAAAGGATTAAATTCTAACATCATATCCTGTAATCCAGAAAGGGTTGTAGCATTGATTCTTTTGTCCTGGTTACGTGCATACCTATGCTCTAATGCAGCATCTGCTTCATAAAAGTAGAGCTGAGCATAGGAAGGAATTTGACCCTCATTAGGAATCAGAACACCATGATTATGTCTAAGTTCCCCATGGAGTTTAAAGACATAAGGACCACATTCCCCATCAAGCAATGATCTGTCCATTGTAGCACCTAGGGAAGTAAATGCTAAAGCAGAATTATATGCCCAGATATTTTTATGAAACTCTTTAAAATCTGCATCCTCAGGATTCTCTAGTAGATGATGTAATGGTTGAGGGACATCTTCAAGTATAGGTAATCTGATCTTTCCAGATAGACAACAACTTCCAAAAAGAGGATTGTTATTAGAGGAATGCTGAAGACACTCTGCCATCCAATGTAATGCATTGCATTTTGAACACAATACAGTCATTGTTCCCAGATAATGTGGCTGCAGCTGTGGATTATTCTCATCAATTGGGCACCTGGCTAGGGGGAGTGGCCCAGGGAGTCCAGGAGGTAGTGGAACAGGTTCAGCAGGCTCAGGAATATGTGGTAATGGTAATACATCCTCATCCATTGGTATAGGAACAATAGCAGGAATAGGAACATGGTCTACAGGTAAGATAGGAGGAGCAGGAATAATCTGGGAGAGTGGAAGGGCAACTGCCTGAGCTTGTATAGCAGCAACTCCTCTTCTTCCAACCTGTCTCTTTCTACAATTAGGAGGGGGAGGTACAGGGTTCAGAACAGCCTGAGCAAATAATGCTTCCATTGCTGCCCTGTCTACCTCAGCAGGAGGTTGCAATGCAGCAGGATCGTGTCTGGATGATGATGCAAGCTGTGGTCCATTTGCCAATTGTACATGTATATTAGCTATAGCAGTGCTAGGAGTAAGAGTAGGACCATTTGTATTATGTGATGATCCAGCAATAGCAAAAGGATCCTGCTGATTGATAGGCAGATGATTAGCAGGGAGGGGGAAGGGTAATGGTAGAGGAGCAGGAATATGACCCTGCTGAGAAGCACCATAATGTCTCAGGTGATACTCAGTGTGTGGGGTCATTAACAAATGCTGCTGACGGTCTTGAGCACATACATTTTCCCGATTGTGTTCAGGTGTAGAAGGTTCAGAAGGTAGATCCCTAAAATGGTGGATAGATTAGGCATTGAAACAAAAATAGGATAGGTTTACATTACTATGCAAGCTACCAATAGGCAAAAAAGCAAAACCTGATAATATTCAGTCAATGGCAAGTAACTATAGAAAAAATGGAAACATACCTTAATAAAATGACTTATGAACTGCATTTGAGGAACTCCAGCTATACTGAAGTGAATCAATATGAACAGAGCCAAAAGAACCTAAAGTAGTTAAAAATAATCAAAAAAAATGCCAAAATATATAGATATAATTTAAACACTCACTTGGAATATTCTGAGTCTAGTGAAAAAGCATCAGAGAAATAAAATAGCACTTGGATAATACTTTACTTACCTGTAATAAGTAAAAAAGCCCAAAAAAGAGGAAGGATAATAGAAAAAGGCATTTAAAAAAAGGAAATTTGCTTAGAATGACAAATATATAAATGAATACACAACTCACTTGAAATGTCCTGGATATTGTAAGGATATTGTAAAATGAAATGGTTACCAAAGGAATAAGAAGTCTCTGAAAAACATTCAAAAAACATTAAAAAAAGCAAAAACATGATCAAAACAACCTAAACTTCACCTGAAACTGTTCTGGATGTTGGGAAGATGCTCTGAGATAAAGTAAGAACCAAAGGATCAGAAGTTGTCCTAAAAAAACATTCAAAAAACATTAGAAATGGGAAATTGAAAACATGATCAAAACAACCCAAAAACAACCTGGAAGTATCCTGGATGTTGAGGAGGTGCTGTGAGATAAAATAAGAATCAACAGATCAGAAGGTTTCCTAAAAAAAACATTAAAAAACATTAAAAATGTGAAATTTAAATGTAGAAAAATACCAAAAAAATAAGAAAACATGATCAAAACTGTGAAGAGTCGATAGATTCTGACCGTTCAATATACGAAGAATAGTGTTTATTCAACTACTATTAGCAGGTATTGACCGTACAGTACAATACCCTAGATTACTAGACAAGCAGTACTAGTAAGAAGACACGCTACGCGTCACAAGAGCAACTGTACAGTTGCTCTTGACAGCTAGAATGAAAGAATGAAAGAGTTGACCTTCACGGTACAACTCGTAGCTAGATGTAAAATAGATAATCAATGCGAAGCTGAATATCTAGAGTAAAGAAATAATAGCGCGAGTCGACTATAATGTCGACTAGCGCAAAGACCTTAGATTGGAACTTGACCTTCGCGGTTCGAGTCCAAAGTACGTTAGTATGCAAGAGAATACTACCTTTAAAGGTAGTTGAGACGTTACCCTTGACACCTCTCGCTATTCGACGTCTGGGTCATTTACGAGGTGGTGTCTGCTGGGTAAAAGTGTCTATTGTTTTGGCGCCGAGAGCACCCATACGTATACACAAAGCTTCGAACTACAAAATAAAGGTATGCTCGAAATATAGAAAGAATATAAAGAAAGAAAATAAAAGATAAATAATAAAGTACTATAATCCAACTATTATTCCTTAGTCCAATTATGCATATATGCATACCCTTTACAGTGCCCCCCAGTTCAAAGGGATGTGCTATACTAGGTGTCGAAGAGCATCTGGGACGCCGCCCCAAGCTTCCTGTGAGGATCCCCCAAGGTCCAAAATGATGTTTCCCCATCGTTCCCTTTTTACTCTGAAGGATTCGGCTATTCTCGCCTGAGCCAAATCACTAGAATTCCTGTACAAGGAGTCGGCCCATCGTCTGTAGGCTTTCTCTCTGCAACGAACGACTGCGCAGACACTAACCGGTGGAGCAGAAATCCGCGTGAGAAGAGGAGCATTGGGGAGGGGAAACGAAGACGCGGGCAGCAGGGCAGGAATGCGTGGCTGCATGGTGGTCTCTGTGGGAGGCGTCAGGACGAGGGCCTCGAGTAAATCTACTAAGCCAGCAATAGAGAGGACATTCGCTGAGTCTGGGGGCAGACGGTGAAGCTCCACTATGATGTGCCGGAACATAGAGAGTTTAATCTCCTGTGCTGCTTGCGCAAAGTTCTTCCCCTCTGCGAGATCCTCAAAGGAGAGATAAAAATCCTCCATTATCTCCGACAACGGAGCCAGACCGCGACAACCCTTAAGGCTCCCTTGAAGGACCGGTTGCTGAAGTACTGGCATGAGCTGTGATAGCACCCTTCTGACAGGAAACTGTTCGGAAGGGTAGTTGACAGCTACTCGCATCCAGAAAGTTGTGGATACGGGCTCAGTGAGGGGAAGCGGGCTGTTGAGGACGGGAATAGGGGATTGTTCTCGGAGAGGAGTGGTGGCTTTCTGCATCTCCTTCGCCTTTCTGCTTGCCATGGGATCGATGACGTCCGGTGTAGGGGGGTCCAAATCGACATCCATTCGCTCTGGTGGAAGGTCCTGGATAGGGCTACCTGTTAAGAACTGAAAACTGACTAATGTCGGTGGCCGACAGGGACCGATCGGAAGGACTTGGCTTCAGCTTATGTGCTGCACCCTCGCAAATATCCGTAGGGTGTCCTTAAATTTCGGGCGGGCGAAGACTAATCCTAATGAGTACCTTTCGGCGTGATACCGATCGGAATTGAAGGACAGGTTGAGCGTCGGGCCAAGGGGTCGGGGCCAGGAGTGGGCGAGCGCACGCGAAGGCGGATGGGGGGATTCTTAGTATGAGACTGATACAGGCGTATGAGGGTATTCTGAGTCAATATTCTGATTGCCTCGTGACTACAACTACAGCGGGTTCATATACAAGTAACAGGCGTCTGGAAAATACTAATGGGGAGAAGGGCAGAACACGGTATTAACAATAAGCTTGACTAGGAACGGGAAGTTTATGATTAGTTCGGAGGCCGATGATAACCGAGAGCGGGATTACGATAAAAGGAAATAGTTCAAGGACTACAAATATAGCTAGACATATGCGAAACATAAGATTGGACGGATCAACATAATAAAGGGGACGTATCAAAGTTTGACCAGACAATACGAGTTATTTTGACGTGGGCGTAAACGGAGTTTGATCTTCGCGAAACATTCGTCAGCTTCGGGGCCGATGGTTTCCGAGAGGATGACTTGAAACGTTGACAAGTGGCGATAACCTCGGGACCGATAGGGTTGCGACACGGTCATAACACTACCCAAGGACACGCAATATGAATACGGAGAGTCAGGAGGGATATCTGGTGACGGCGGAAGTTGGGTCGGTACCGGTATAGCTTTCGGGGAGGGAGAGAGACGAGGCGCCAGAATCGGGGAAGGTTCACGTTGGGCTGAGGGAGTGTGTGCCGGGTGAAGGATGGGAGGGGGCCTCGACATCCTAAGTGAGGTTGGGACCGGTACAGCTTTTGAAGAGGGAGGTAAATGAGGCATTAGAATCGGGGCTGAGGGAGTGTTTGTAGGGTGAATGATGGGAAGGGGCCTCGACGTTGGCAAAAGATGTGGGACCGGAATCGTGGAAGGTTCGCATTCCAGTGACTGTTGACTAGGGCGGTGACCCCTCCATACTCTGGATGACGGTCTCCGTGTTTGTCTTTGGTTGGGGTCGCTGGTTACGAAGCGAACTTTAGACAGGAGAAGGAACCCTTCATGGCAATCCTCTCCCAGAGATCGGATGCTATACACACCATTCCTGTTCTCGTCTTCCTCCTCATCCTCATCCGAGGAAAAATCAATTGGTCCCCTACGGTATTCTTTTTCTCGTTGGGGCAATGTTTGACCGTCCCCTCGGGTAAGAACTATTTGTTGCAACTTAATGCGTCGAAGTAGCTCCCAGTTGTAAAAGATGGTACCCTCCTTCTCCTTCCAGCTCTTGGTTCCCGTCGTCCTAATGCAAGGTGTCCCACCCTCACTATCATCAGTCTCAGCGAAGTCGGCCCATTTCTCTCCCGTGGGGGGAAGGATCGGCGCGGAAGCTCTGTTTCCAAATTGCACTCTGTACTCACGCTGCTGCCGCTTGGAGGGGACTCCTTCTCTTGCTCCCCTCGCCTCCTGTTGACTTCTATACTCAGCACGCCTTTCTCTTTTGCGGGTGAGCCTCCTTGCGTTGTGTTCTTCCATAAACATTTCCTGCTTCCGCATGATAGCAGCGACTTCCTCAGATGACGGTCTGACAGAGGGGCCTAACGGCTTGCTCCAATCCGTACCGGTATTTCCCCCCGGCTCATCACCAAAGGAGAAAGTCGACAGGGGGGTTGATTCTTGGGTACCCCAATTGCTCTCGACATTGTCTGTACGAGGCACACGGGTGATGAATCCCCCGCCGGTCGTGGATGTACTGGCTGTCGGGGCTTGCGGGACCTTTTTGAACTTAAAGAGGACTTGCTTGTTTTGTTGGAAAGGGAGCATTATAGCACGATAAAGTGGTGAAGTTGAAGATAGAGGGAAGGGCTGTAGATAGGTGAAGGACGTGGTGTGAAAGATAAAGAAAATTTATGCGAATTTACGTGTACTTTTTTTATATATATTGAATTGAAACTCCGCTCGGTTGGTCGTTAAATAAAATTCATTAATTGTGGCCGGGTTTTGGGGAAATGTGTCCGCCGCCAATTAGTGGTTGTCCCAATCGACCGGAGGGATAGAAAAATGAAAGAGAATAAAAGCCAATGAGATGGCTCACTGAATAACTGAGATATTTCTGAAAGGAAGTTACGAAAGAGATGGAATAGATGATTCCTTGAGCGCATATATCCCGTTACATGTTGAACAGTGCCTTGTACGCCCTCAGAAGTGCCGGAGCATTTCTGAGGTCAGTGCTGCTTAACCACAAATCCTCTTCAGGTCCATAACCTTTCCAGCGCACCCTAAATAGCAGATGATTTCACTGTTTCCTATGTCCAACTGTAAAGGGTATGCATATATGCATAATTGGACTAAGGAATAATAGTTGGATTATAGTCCTTTATTATTTATATTTTATTTTCTTTCTTTATATTCTTTCTATATTTCGAGCACACCTTTATTTTGTAGTTCAAAGCTTTGTGTATACGTATGGGCGCTCTTGGCGCCAAAAGGATAGACAACTTTTACCCAGCAGACACCACCTCGTAAATGACCCAGACGTCGAATAGCGAGAGGTGTCAAGGGTAACGTCTCAACTACCTTTAAAGGTAGTATTCTCTTGCATACTAACGTACTTTGGACTCGAACCGCGAAGGTCGAGTTCCAATCTAAGGTCTTTGCGCTAGTCGACATTATAGTCAACTCGCGCTATTATTTCTTTACTCTAGATATTCAGCTTCGCATTGATTATCTATTTTACATCTAGCTACGAGTTATACCGTGAAGGTCAACTCTTTCATTCTTTCATTCTAGCCATCAAGAGCAACTGTACAGTTGCTCTTGTGACGCATAGCGTGTCTTCTTACTAGTACAGCTTGTCTAGTAATCTACGGTATTGTACTGTACGGTCAATACCTGCTAATAGTAGTTGAATAAACACTATTCTTCGTATATCGAATGGTCAGAATCTATCGACTCTTCACACCAACAATAGCTTCGACTTCATATTCTTCATGATCTGATTTCAACTCTCTTAGGTTCTCAAGTTGGGGTCTTGGACCTAGCTTGGAAGGAGAGGGTTGATATTTCCGCAGATGATCCCGATTAATGACTGGATGCATCGGATACTCTGGGGGGATCTTAAGCCTAAATACTTGAGAGTTCAATTTCTCAAGGACCTCAAATGGTCCAATCCGTCTTTGTATTAGTTTCTTCCCCGTTCCCTTGACTTCCACCAGTTCGAGGGAGTGGGGGTTCACCAATACAAAGTCTCCCTCAGAGATATCTTCTACAGGTCTTTGCTTCTTGTTATACGCTCGTGCTTGAATCTCTTGGGCTCGAGCGATTGAATCCCGCGCCATCTGCCGATGATTTTCTAGCTCAAGGATCCATTGGTCGGCCATAGGGCTGTCTGATAGTTCTCTAGGAACTAGGGGTTCGTCACCTCCTAGGACTCGAGACATTCCTCTTGGAAGGTATCCCATTAATAAGAAGGCTGGGGCGTAGTTTGTGGAACTGTGAACAGTCGAGTTGTATGCGTGAACAACTACCTCAATCCACTGGGACCAGCTTTCCTTAGCAGAGGCACAATAGGCTCGAAGCATCTGTTCTATGGTCGCATTCATATTCTCTGTTTGCCCATCCATTTGAGGATGATGAGCCGAAGATACCGCAAGGGTGGTACCATAGATCTTACAGACTTCCCGCCAAAACCTGCAGGTCCATCTCTTATCCCAGTCACAGATTATTCGAGAGGGCAGTCCAAAGGGGCTTGCTACCTGTCTGACAAATATTCATGCGAATCCTTCAGCCGTAAGGTTTGAAAAGGTAGGTATTGTAATAGCGTAACGCGTCAATTTATCAACGGCAACGAAGACTGCGGAATACGAATCCTTTCCTGAATCAGGTAGTCCAGTGATTAAGTCCATAGAAACTACCTCGAATGGCCTAAAAGGTACGTCAGCCGGTCTGAGGGCTCCTTGACGAGCGGTGCGATCGACTTTGGTTTTTTGGCAGATGTCGCAGGTACGCGCGTACGACACGCAATCTTGTAGCATTCTTGGCCAAAAGAACCGGTCTTTCATCAGGTTGAACAACTGCTGGCCTCCGCGTGTGCTCCCTCAAAAGGGTTATCATGTACCAACCTTAGAATCGAGTTAATCATAGTTCTGGGTACACAGACTCGACTTTTCCAGTCCGAGTCGCGAAAGTACAGGAGTCGGTTTGCTCCCACGAAGTAGTGAGAAGGAGTAACAACCGCGTTGGGTGAAGGGGTATCTAGAGCGTAGAGATTCCTGAAAACGGGGTCCTTTGAATAACCCTCTAGAAATTTCTTTATATATCCCTCCTCGATGCTGATTAGTAGCTGAGGATGACGCAATGCGAAGTCAGACTCGTCTTCCTGGTCGTTCCTTATTGCGTTATGAGAATCCCATTCTGACTGTTGGACCTTTTGAGTTACTCCAAAAGGTTCCATAGAATCGAGTATGGTAGAGAAGACCGCCTTCTTAGCGGGTTCGTCCTTCCATAGTTTTTCCTCAGTACTCTTGTCCAGAGAGGTCGAGGTGATAGCCTGCAAATCATCTCTAATAGGGCTCACGAAGGCTGGTACCCGAGGGAGTCTGGACAGTGGATCCACGTTGCTGTGAACTCTCCCTGCTCGATGCAAAATCTCGAGACCTGGAAATGCAGCGTATATCGCCCCCCATGCGGCTAGTCGACGATTAGTGTTCTTGTAAGATCTAGCCCATTGCAGAGCTGCATGGTCCGTAATGAGCAGAACATGTTCACCTTCAATGAAAGGTTGAAAGTGGACTAGTCCCTTCTTTGCTGCTAATGCTTCCCGTTCAGTAGCAGAATAGTTACGCTCAGCACTTTTCAGTGTGCAACTCCAATATGCAATGACTCGTTCAACAGTAACTTCGGTCGCCTCAAAAGTGGATCCCCACGAATCCGACCACTCAATCTCGGGCTGTTTGGTTTTGTACCGATGAACAAAGGATGGCACGTCCTGCGCACGGTCAAAAGCCAACTTGGCTTGGGCATAGATTTTAGTGTCCACTAAGTCTCCTAAAGCCATCTTCTGGACTTGTTGGAGGCAACAACCCAAGGCAAAATCTGAAGCGTCCGTATACAATCGGTAGGGCATCCCACTAACTGGATGTCCCAGCACTGGAGCTGATCCTAATGCAGTTTTAACATCCTCATAAGCTCGGACATGTTCAGCAGTCCACGTCCAAGGTGTTCCCTTTTTTAGGAGCGAGAATAAAGGGGACACCATCCATGAATAGAATGGTATATATGCTGAAAGTAAAGGACCATTCCAAGGAACCGTTGTAGATCAGAAACCTTAGTGGGTGGGGCCAATTCCAATATAGCGCGAAATTTTTCTTGGTGGGTTGAAAAACCCAACCTAGATACTTTATGACCCAATAACAATATCGAATTATATCCGATAAAACATTTCTTGGGAGAGAGAGTGATACCGGCCAAAGCGATAGCGCCAAGCACCTGATTCAGGTGAAGCAAATGATCATCCCAGTTCTTAGAGAATATGACTATGTCATTGATGTAGACTAAACAAAAAATCCACAAGTAGGGTGCTAAAACTGTTTGCATGACGCGCCGAAATGTGGAGGGGCCGTTTCTGAGCCCAAATCGCATCCTTTTAAATTGCCACAGCCCTCTATGGGATCTAAAGGCTGTTTTGGGCTTATCGTCCTCCAACATTTCTAATTGAGTAAACCCGGCTAGCGCATCGAAAGAAGAAAGAACATTTGACCCCGACAGCACCTGCATAATCTCCGATTGACGTGGTAAAGGGAATTTGTCTGGAACAGTGAGATGATTAAGTTTCCGATAGTCGATGACCACCCGCGGTTTACCATTGCGATATACTACAAAGGCTGGCGCTCCCCAGGGGCTTTTAGATGGCTCAATGACACCCTGTTCGAACCAGGTATCCATTTGCTCGTCTATAACTCTCCTATTGGCAGGGGACGAAGGGAACATAGGCATGGATATGGGCTGGGCTCCCTCTTTCAAGGGGACAGGGACTCTACATTCCACTTGCCCTAACCGTCTGTCGACTCTGAAAGCCTTAATGTTCTCAGTCAAAACTGATCTGAGACGTGGCAGGACCTCCATTGGTATAGTGGACGGGTGTCTCACGATCGTGACCAGCCTGTCGAAATTTCATAGCTTCCCATTCTAAGGCTAAGGATTCACGCCAACAAGTTCCAAGCAATCCTTCGACGATACCCCAAAGAAATGACCCATGAGATTGACTGAATTCAGTACGATGCTCATGGTCTAAGGTGCTCCACCAGACCTTAGGGTGCCCCTTGAGTCGTCTTGGCAGAGCAACTCCTAAGATCGCACTCATAGAGTCTGATATCTCCGCGAGACTCATGATGTCCATGATATAGTCCAGGGCCTCAGATTGCGCTCCGTCGTATTCAGGGAGATCAGACCATTTGATCTTAAGGTCGTTGGTGTTAAGAGTGACCTTCTTGTCCTTAGGTAAGGCATCAATAAGCGCGCTAGCTCGAGATCACATCGGAGTTCGAAAAGGGGTATTAGGCACTCCATTGTGGCGCTCCCCACGTCCTGAGTTCCCTCCCCGGTCTGAAGTATTCGAACTCCCGGATGAATCGCTAGGGGGTCCTCCTGATGGCAAGAAAGGGTTTGAAGTGATCGGTAGAGAATGGTGGGGACAGGTGTTCTATCACCTGCGTCCTCAAGTCCAGTGGAAAATCCTCCAATATTACGGGACGGTTGAGAGAATGCAGGAAACGAGTATCAGGGGACCCGTTTAAGTTGCGAACGAACGAATTGGTCGTGGAGATGGGCGAATCAGGGACCTGGATCGAGTCGTTATAGGGGAGGAGTACCTCTAAAACCATCTTATCAAGTCTTCTTTGGTTTCGCTTCAACCGACCCCTTAAAGTGAGGTATGCCAGCGATAGATTTGGCGTGACTCCATTGAGAGACTCCTCCAACATACGGATGTACATGTACTGGTAGTCAACCTTAGGCACAACATGATCTCCGCTAAGCAGGACATGCAGGATCTGCAACACATCATCATGCGTACGAAGTGCTTCAAGGAACAAAGAAAACACCTCCCGCTTGAGAATTCTTCTTCCTCCTTCCATAGTGGTCGTCACCTCATTCGACCATTCAGGAATCGATTGGGTCAAATCCTCAAGGTTCCCTGGTCGCGTGAATAAATCCTGTGCCGATAAAATCGCTTGATAACGCCCTAACCAGACTGCTACAGTCTCCGGTAAAATAGGGTAATCCATGCTGTACTCCTCCACAAAGGGGGTAACCTGATCCTCGGGGATTCGATCGGTGTAGTACATATCCCATTTGTAGTCGATGGGCTGGGCGTTGTTACGACCCGTTCCCGGATGTTTCAATATCCGACTTCCGGTCTCCCATTCCCGACTTCCGATCCCCGACTTCCGACTTTGACCTCCGACTACGGAACATCATAGTTACCGTATCATCCGCGTTCTTCGTTTGTTCTGCATTTGGTAATTTGTCCGTTGACAAGTATTCACTCGTTTGTTGTTGTATTCCCGTCTTGGAATATTGTCTTCCTAATATGTCTTATTGTATTTCCGTTTTAAGAACACTTCCGTTTCCGTCTTATTATGGTCTCAGTTTGTAGTACAATAACGAGTAGACTTATATTAGTTTCCGCGAATTTGTACTTTACTTTAGATCTGATATCGACTTAGTTTCTTATTCCTCCTTCCGTCTTTCTGTACGCTCGATATTCGGAACTCTTCGGAACTCTGAATATCCATATCTTCCGTCGTTAGTTCACTTCCGAAATTAAGGACATTGAGTGTTTGCGTAGAGGCGCAGCACATAAGCTGAAGCCGACGTCCTGACCCTATCGACGAGTTTCCGGCTTCCCGGTGACTTCCCGATAGTTCCGGAATAAGTTCCCGACACGGCACTTAACAGGCGTAAACCATATGACCTCCGAGGAACTGCTTAAGGATGACCTGTCTCGGAGGGAATCTGAGAACAGGCGTGGGTGCTCGATTAGGCTCAACGTTAGCTCCAGGAGTGTCCAACTGCTCGAGTGATGAGCATTCCTCAGGTGGATCGGGGGGGATGTTCGTTGACGATCCAGCTACTACTCCGGGGGAATCCTCTGGAGGAGCTGATCCTTGAGGAAGCTGGGGAATGTTCGTAGACGATCCAGCTACTACTCTGGGGGAATCCTCCGGAGGAGCTGATCCTTGAAAAGTCGACGAAGACTTCCTCAGGGTGACGTTACGGGGTGGTTCTAGGTTAGAAGATTTTTGACGAGGCATGGAGCTACTCGGCGTTGATGAAGGCCTAGGTGTTTGATTCTTGCCTGTAGTCATTCGCGTGTTCAGGTCTTAGTAGTCAAATAATAAGTTTTTCCTCGTAGGAAAAGAACAGTCCAGCTCGGATCACCACTGTGAAGAGTCGATAGATTCTGACCGTTCGATATACGAAAAATAGTGTTTATTCAACTACTATTAGCAGGTATTGACCGTACAGTACAATACCATAGATTATTAGACAAGCAGTACTAGTAAGAAGACACGCTACGCGTCACAAGAGCAACTGTACAGTTGCTCTTGATGGCTAGAATGAAAGAATGAAAGAGTTGACCTTCACGGTACAACTCGTAGCTAGATGTAAAATAGATAATCAACACGAAGCTGAATATCTAGAGTAAAGAAATAATAGCGCGAGTCGACTATAATTGTTAAGTTCCCGAACAAAGCTCCACGGATATTCCCGTGGAGGTTTCCGGTAACTATTCCGAACACACACTTGCTTCCGGGAAATAGTCCCACGGAGTCCCCGGGCAATAGGTCCCGGGAAAGTTCCGGGGATTATTAGTACAAGGAACGGTGATATCAGAATAATTACCAGAAAGTCTGGTGATACGACTGAGATGGACTTGGCTTCAGCTTATAGGCTGCGCCCTCGTACACTCATTCGGGTGTCCATATTTCGAGCTGACAGAATGCATACAGGAAGGTATAGATTCCGGAGTTCCCGTGGGAGTTCCGGGAATCGAGTGTGCAGACAGACAAGAGGACTAGAGACTGTTCAAAGATCAAACTTGTTCGGGGGAAAACTAGTTTGAGATTGAAACTGGATTCTAAGTACATGAATATAGCAGACTTATATAGACTGTGAAATGTAATAATACCAAATCCGGTATCAATGAGAGGCAGAACTATTAAACATAAAACAAAACAGGTAAATACTAAACTGGGAATTAGGGACGGAACGGAACGGGAGCGGAGAACGAATCATGACAGATCATTTAACCATAACTGGAGCGGGGCTCAGTTAGAGGGGTTCCGGAAGTCCGGTCGGAGTCCGGTGACTTGGTGCACAAGATAGTGTCGGGTATAGACAGGCTTGATGTGCAGGAGGTCCGGTGGAGTCCGGTGGGTTTTCCAATGACTGGTGTGTGAGACGCAGAGACAGATAACAGGAGCGGGGTTCTATGCTCTGTTAGAGGGGGTTCCAGGAGTCCGGTCGGAGTCCGGTGACTGGTACATAAGACACAGAGTGTCGGGTGTACATAGAGTGGAGTCCGGAGTCCGGTGGAGTCCGAGGACTGGTGTATGAGACACAGAGGGTTAGGTGCAGACAGGTGGGGTGCGTACAGAGAGTCAGGCATAAACAAGTTGACATGTGGGCTCCCGTGGGAACTCCGGTTGTTACTATACAATATAGAGGGTCGGGAGCATGTCGGATGGGGTCCGGGGGCCCGGAGGCCGGCGGGTTGTCCGGTTCCTGACAATAATGTCGACTAGCACAAAGACCTTAGATTGGAACTCGACCTTCACGGTTCGAGTCCAAAGTACATTAGTATGCAAGAGAATACTACCTTTAAAGGTAGTTGAGACATTACCCTTGACACCTCTCGCTATTCGACGTCTGGGTCGTTTACGAGGTGGTGTCTGCTGGGTAAAAGTGTCTATCGTTTTGGCGCCAAGAGCGCCCATACGTATACACAAAGCTTCAAACTACAAAATAAAGGTATGCTCGAAATATAGAAAGAATATAAAGAAAGAAAATAAAAGATAAATAATAAAGTACTATAATCCAACTATTATTCCTTAGTCCAATTATGCATATATACATACCCTTTACACTACCCTCGCGGTATCTTCAGCTCATCATCCCCAGACGGATGGACAAACGGAGAATATGAATGCGACCATAGAACAGATGCTTCGAGCCTATTGTGCTTCTGCTAAGGAGAGCTGGTCCCAATGGATTGAAGTGGTTGTCCACACGTACAACTCAACCGTTCACAGTTCCATGAACTACGCTCCGGCCTTCTTATTAATGGGATATCTCCCGAGAGGAATGTCTCGAGTTCTAGGAGGTGACAAACCCCTAGTTCCTAGAGAACTATCAGATAGCCCTATGGCTGATCAATGGATTCTCGAACTAGAAAATCATCAGCAGATGGCACGAGATTCGATCGCTCGAGCTCAGGAGATTCAAGCACGAGCGTATAACAAGAAGCAAAGACCTGTAGAAGATATCTCCGAGGGAGACCTCGTATTGGTAAACCCCCACTCCCTCGAACTGGTGGAAGTCAAGGGAACTGGGAAGAAATTAATACAAAGACGGATAGGACCATTTGAGGTGCTTGAGAAACTGAACCCTCAAGTATTTAGGCTTAAGATCCCCTCGGAGTATCCGATGCATCCAGTCATTAACCGGGACCATCTCCGAAAATATCAACCCTCTCCTCCCAATCTCGGTCCAAGACCCCAACTTGAGAACCTAAGAGAGTTGAAACCAGATCATGAAGAATATGAGGTCGAAGCTATCGTTGGGCACAGAAAACAGCGAAATCGCCTGCTATTTAGGGTATGCTGGAAAGGTTATGGACCTGAGGAGGATTCGTGGCTAAACAGTACTAACCTCAGAAACACTCCGGCACTTCTGAGGGCGTACAAGGCGCTGTTCAAAATATAACAACATATATGCGCTTGAGGAAGCATCTATTCTATCAATTATTCCGTTTCTTTCGTAACTTCCTTCCAGAAACATTTCAGCCATTCAGTGAGCCGTCTCATTGGCATCTATTCTCTTTCATTTTTACTCTCCTTCCGATCGGTTGGGACAACCCCTCGTTGACGGTGGAAATATTTTATTCAAAACCCGGCCACAATTACTGAACCTCGTTTAACGACCAACCGAGCAGAGTTTCAATTTAATATATATATAAAAAGTACACGTAAAATCGCATAAATTTTCTTTATCTTTCATACCACGTCCTTCACCTATCTACAGCTCTTCCATCTACCTTCCACTTCATCATCTTGCCACGCTACAATGTTCCCTGTGAAGAGTGGTAGAAGTTCAGACCGTTCTATATACGAAGAAATGAGTAGAAGAGGAGGATATTGACCTATTCGGTGCAATATAAGAGAAAGTGAGAGAAAGAGCACAAGATGACGAAGGAGTCAACGAGTGCGATGGTTCGAGTGGAGGCCTCGACTATTACAGTTCGAGGCCAGAAGTATTCAGTAGTTCAGATAATGCTACCTATGTGGTAGCTGACACGTTACCCTGATCACCGCTCGTAGTAGACCTAGTTTGTGTCTTACGAGTGGTGGTTCTTGGGTTAAAGTGTGTCTGAGTTCTAATTGGTGCTGAGTGCACCCACAAGTATACACAATGCTTCGAACTAATGAAATATGCGATATTCGAAGAATATGAAAGATAGTAAAATATGAATAGAATATGTAAAATATAAATGAAATAAAAGGAGTGTTTTACCACAATGAAACTGTGGTAAAAGCATACTCCTCACATTCCCATTCCAGCAGAACAAGCAAGTCCTCCCTAAGTTCAAGAAGGTCCTGCGGGCCCCGATAGCCAGTATGTCCACGACTGGCGGGGCATTCATTATTCGCATGCCTCGTACAGACAATGTCGAGAGCAATCGAGGTATCTTAGGACCTACCCCCTCGTCGACTTTCTCCTTTGATGCTGAGCCAAGGGGAGATAGCGGTACTGATTGGAGTAAGCCATTAGGGCACTCTTTCAGACCGTCGTCGGAAGAAGTTGCTGCTACCATGCAGAGGCAGGAAACGTTTATGGAGGAACATAATGCAAGGAGGCTCACCCACAAGAGAGAAAGATGCGCTGAGTATAGAAGTCAGCAGGAAGCTAGGGGAGCAAGAGAAGGAGTCCCCTCCAAGAGGCAGTGGCGCGAGGACAGAATACGTTTCGGAAACAGAGCTTCTGCGCCGATCCTTCCCCCCCCGGGAGAGAAATGGGCTGACTTTGCAGAGACAGATGATAGCGAGGGTGGAACACCTTGCGTTAGAACGACAGGAGCCAAGAGCTGGAAGGAAAAGGAGGGTACCATCTTCTATGACTGGGAATTACTCCGGCGTATTAAGTTGCGACGAATAATCCTTACCCGAGGGGACAGTCAAGCATTGCCCCCACGAGAAAAGGGACATCGTAGGGGACCAATCGATTTTTCCTCGGATGAGGATGAGGAGGGAGACAAGGATAGGGATGATGCGTATAGTGTCCGATATCTGGGAGAGGACTGTCATGAAGGGTTCCTCCTCCCCTCAAAAGTTCGCTTCATAACCAGCGACCCCAACCAATGACAAACGCGGAGACCGTCATCCAAGGTATGGAGGGGTCATCGCCCTAGCCAACCGTCGCAGGAACACGAACCTTCCCCGATTCCAGTCCCACGTCTTTCACCGACGTCGAGGCCCCCTCCCGTCCTCCATCCTGCACACCCTCCCTCAGCCCCGATTCTAGCGCCTGGTCCACCCCCTTCCCCTAAGACTATACTGGTCTCTACTCCACTTCCGCTGTCACTGTTACGACCCGTTCCCGGATGTTTCAATATCCGACTTCCGGTCTCTCCATTCCCGACTTCCGATCCCCGACTTCCGACTTTGACCTCCGACTACGGAACATCATAGTTACCGTATCATCCGCGTTCTTCGTTTGTTCCGCATTTGGTAATTTGTCCGTTGACAAGTATTCACTCGTTTGTTGTTGTATTCCCGTCTTGGAATATTGTCTTCCTAATATGTCTTATTGTATTTCCGTTTTAAGAACACTTCCGTTTCCGTCTTATTATGGTCTCAGTTTGTAGTACAATAACGAGTAGACTTATATTAGTTTCCGCGAATTTGTACTTTACTTTAGATCTGATATCGACTTAGTTTCTTATTCCTCCTCCCGTCTTTCTGTACGCTCGATATTCGGAACTCTTCAGAACTCTGAATATCCATATCTTCCGTCGTTAGTTCACTTCCGAAATTAAGGACACTGAGCGTTTGCGTAGAGGCGCAGCACATAAGCTGAAGCCGACGTCCTGACCCTATCGACGAGTTTCCGACTTCCCGGTGACTTCCCGATAGTTCCGGAATAAGTTCCCGACACGGCACTTAACAGTCACCAGCTATCCCTCCCGACTCTCCTTATTCATATTGCGTGTCCTTAGGTAGCCCTATCCACGAGCTTTCACAAGAGCGAATGGACGTCGATTTGGACCCTCTTACACTGGACATCACCATTCCAGCAACGAGCGGAAAAGCCAAGGAGATACAGAAGGCCACCACCTGTGAAGAGTGGCGGAAGTTCTGACCATTCTATATACGAAGAAATGAGTAGAAAGGAAGGATATTGACCTATTCGGTGCAATATAAGAGAAAGTGAGAGAAAGAGCACGAGATGACGAAGGAGTCAATGAGTGCAATGGTTCGAGTGGAGGCCTCGACTATTACAGTTCGAGGCCAGAAGTGTTTAGTAGTTCAGATATTGCTACTTATGTAGTAGCTGACACGTTACCCTGATCACCGCTCGTAGTAGACCTAGTTTGTGTCTTTCGAGTGGTGGTTCTTGGGTTAAAGTGTGTCTGAGTTCTAATTGGTGCTGAGTGCACCCACAAGTATACACAATGCTTCGAACTAATGAAGTATGCAATATTCGAAGAATATGAAAGATAGAAAAATATGAATAAAATATGTAAAATATAAATGAAATAAAAGGAGTGTTTTACCACAATGATACTGTGGTAAAAGCATACTCCTCACACCACCCCTCTCCCAGAGCGATCCCCTATCCCTATCCCCATCTCTGACAGCCCGCCTTCCCCCACCGATCCCATCTCCACCACCTTCTGGACGCGAGTAGCTGCCAATTACCCTTCCGAACAGTTCCCTGTCGGAAGGGTACTATCACAGCTAGCGCCGGTACTCCAGCAACCGGTCCTTCAAGGGAGCCTTAAGGGTTGTCGCGGTCTCGCTCCATTGTCCGAGATAATGAAGGACTTCTATCTCTCCTTCGAGGATCCCGCAGAGGGGGAGAACTTTGCGCGAGCAGCTCAGGGGGTTAAACTCTCTATGTTCCGGCATATCATAGTGGAACCCCACCGTCTGCCCCCAGACTCAGCGAGCGTCCTCTCTATTGCTGGCCTTGTAGATCTACTCGAGGCCCTCGTCCTGACGCCTCCCATAGAGACCCCTATGCAGCCACAGGTTCCTGCCCCGTTACCCGCGTCTTCATCTCCCCTCCCCAATGCTCCTCTTCTCGCGCGAATTTCCGCTCCCCCGATTAGTGTGTGCGCAGTCGTTCGTTGCAGGGAGAAGGCTTACAGACGCTGGGCCGACTCCTTGCACAGGGATTCTAGTGATTTGGCTCGAGCGAGAATAGCCGAGTCCTTCAGAGTAAAACGGGAACGATGGGGAAACATCATTTTGGACCTAGGGGGATCCTCACAGGCAGCTTGGGGCGGCGTCCCAGACGCTCTTTGACACCTTGTATAGCACATCCCTTCGAACTGGGGGGCACTGTGAAGGGTATGCATATATCATGATTGGACTGTGGAATAATACATATATTATAGTATTTTATTATTTAGTTCTTACTCTTTTTCCCTAACTCTCTATATCTTTCGAGTATACCCGTATTTCTTAGTTCGAAGTCTTGTGTATATCTATGGGCACTCTCGGCACTAAATCTTAGACATCTTTTACCCAGCAGACACCACCTCATAAACGACCCAGACGTCGAATAGCGAGAGGTGTCAAGGGTAACATCTAAGCTACCTATAAGGGTAGCGTTCTCTAGTCTCCTGACATACTTTGGACTCGAACCGCGAAGGTCGAGTTCCACTCTAAGGTCTTTGCGCTCATCGACACTATAGTCGACTTGCGCTATTATCTCTTTACTTCAGATATTCAGCTTCTCGTTGATTATCTATTTACATTTAGCTACGAGTTGCACCGTAAAGGTCAACTCTTCGTTCTCTCATTCTAGCCGTCAAGAGCAACTGTACAGTTGCTCTTGTGACGTGTAGCGTGTCTCCTTGCTAGTACTGTCAGTCTAGCAATCTACAGTATTGTACTGAACGGTCAATACTTTCTAATAGTAGTTGAATAAACAATATTCTTCATATATTGAGCGGTAGGAATCTAACGACTCTTCACATGTCCCTTTTCCTTTCTCTTCATCCTCCTCTGACTGGCCTCCTCTCTTCCTCCAGCACGTGAAAGCACCATTTCCTTCTCTCTCTTTTCTCCAGCCGGTGCGTGTCCCCTTCCCTTCTCTCTTTGTCCTCCTCTGACCGGCCTCCTCTCTCTTTCTTTCAGCCAGTGTACTTACCATTTCCTTCTCTCTTCGTCCTCCTCTCTTTCCTCCAGCTGGTGCATGTACTGTTTCCTTCTCCCTTCATCCTCCTCTCTCTTTTCTCCAGGAGGTACGTGTACCCTTTCCTCCCTCCGTCCTGCTCTGATCGGCCCTCTCTCTCTTCCCTCCAGGTGTGAACAGTCGATAGACTGAATAGTATTTATTCAACTACTATTATTAAGTATTGACCATTCTGTACAATACTGTAGCTTACTAGACTGATAGTACTAGTAAAAGACGCACTACATGTCACAAGAGCAACTGTACAGTTGCTCGTGACGATAAGGACCAGAGAAAAGAAGAGTTGACCTTTACAGTATACAGTGACCCAAAAAAGCATCCGGATGTTTGGTGAAATTGGAAAGAGAGGTTCACAGCTCCAGAAATAAAATAGATAAAAATCAGAAAAAATCAGAAGTAAGAGGTATACATCTGACCTATATGATGACATAAGCATGACACCATAGCTTTCCTTATCAAGAGAGTTTAAAATGAACAATGGACATGGTGCATCCGGACACTTTTTTTGCTCTGTCAACTGATACATGAAACTCAACTAAGGTTCATATGACTGTGGGAATTCTGGTTAGGTTCAACAAGGTCATGTGACCACATGTTGAAATAACACATTTATATGAACCTTTGCCTCATTTTACTCTCCCACCACATTATAAAGAAATATTCTGCTGAAACAAGACTCTCTGTCATTTTCCTTCTCCAGGAGGGTCACTCCTGCAGAACAATTGCTTCTAAACTCCATATTGGGTACTCTACAGTATCAGAAATTCATTCCCAACTCCCTGGTCCACTTCCAACACCTTCCAGAGGTTGTTCTCCTAAGCTCTCCCCTAGGGATCATCAACACTTGGCTCATTCTATCACCTCTGGACAGATTGATAATGCCTCCCAGGCCAAGTCCCACCTCTCCCTTAATGTCTGCACACATACAATTCACAATGCATTGAAGAAAGTGAATTTGAAGGTTGTGGTGAAGGCCAAAAGACCACTTCTTGCCTCTTGACACATCAAGACTCAATATGAGTTTGCTGAGTGAGTGCAGAACCTGGTCTTTTCCACACCCACAACCTCCCATATGAGTCCAAATTATTGATTTTGGTCTCATCTGAAAAGCTAACCCTAAACCAGTCCTCCTCAGTCCAATACTGGTACTTGATAGCAAACTCATATTGAGCCTTGATGTGTCACGAGGCAAGAAGTGGTCTTTTGGCCTTCACCACAACCTTCAAATTCACTTTCTTCAATGCATTGTGAATTGTATGTGTGCAGACATTAAGGGAGAGGTGGGACTTGGCCTGGGAGGCATTATCAATCCAGAGGTGATAGAATGAGCCAAGTGTTGATGATCCCTAGGGGAGAGCTTAGGAGAACAACCTCTGGAAGGTGTTGGAAGTGGACCAGGGAGTTGGGAATGAATTTCTGATACTGTAGAGTACCCAATATGGAGTTTAGAAGCAATTGTTCTGCAGGAGTGACCCTCCTGGAGAAGGAAAATGACAGAGAGTCTTGTTTCAGCAGAATATTTCTTTATAATGTGGTGGGAGGGTAAAATGAGGCAAAGGTTCATATAAATGTGTTATTTCAACATGTGGTCACATGACCTTGTTGAACCTAACCAGAATTCCCACAGTCATATGAACCTTAGTTGAGTTTCATGTATCAGTTGACAGAGCAAAAAAAGTGTCCGGATGCACCATGTCCATTGTTCATTTTAAACTCTCTTGATAAGGAAAGCTATGGTGTCATGCTTATGTCATCATATAGGTCAGATGTATACCTCTTACTTCTGATTTTTTCTGATTTTTATCTATTTTATTTCTGGAGCTGTGAACCTCTCTTTCCAATTTCACCAAACATCCGGACGCTTTTTTGGGTCACTGTAACTTGTAGCTAGAAGTAAGAAAGATAGTCAGCGAAAGACTGAATATCAAAGGTAGAGATATAGCAGCGCAAATCGACTAGAGTGTCGACGAGCGCAAAGACTTGAGAGTGGGACTCGACCTTTGCGGTTTGAGTCCAAAGATTATTAATACGCAAGAAGTTGCTACTTTTATAAGTAGCTGAGATGTTACCCTTGACACCTCTCGCTATTCAACGTCTGGGTCGTTATGAGGTGGTGTCTGCTGGGTAAAAAGGTGTCTGTCTTTTGGCGCTGAGAGTGCCCATAGGTATACACAAGACTTCGAACTAAGAAATAGTATGCTCGAAGGATATAGAGAATTAAAGAAAAGGAATAGAAACTAGATAATAAAGTACTTTAATATGCATATTATTCCACTGTCCAATCATGCATATATGTATACCCTTCACAACAGTGTTCAAGCAACATAATCCAACACATGATACCATATATGCTAGACATCCTACACAAATCACAACATCCAATCGACTATCAGACTTGTTTGAAGATCCAAATAGAGTACCAATTAACTATGAAGCATCCTGTTAAGAACTGAAAATTGACTAATGTCAGTGGCCGACAGGGACCGATCGGAAGGACTTGGCTTCAGCTTATGTGCTGCACCCTCGCAAATGTCCGTAGGGTGTCCTTAGATTTCGGACGGGCGCCAATGGTCCCCGAGGTTATCGCCTCCTATCGACGATTCAAGTCATTGTTCAAGTCTTCACATTGGAAACCGTCGGCTTCCCGATGCTGATATATGCCTTCATGGTGATCAAACTCCATTTATGCCCCCGTCAAAATATACTCGTACTATCTGGTTAAACTCTGATACGTCCCTTTATTATGATGATCTGTTCTACTCTATGTTTCACATATGCCTATATATACTTGTAGCCGTCAGACTATTTCCTTTTCTCGTAATTCTGCTCTCGGTTATCTCATGGCCTCTGAACTAATTGTAACCTTCCCGTTCCTAGTCAAGCTTATTTGTCAATACCATTTTCCACTCTTCTCCTAGTTAGTATTTCCTAGACACTGAATACTTGTATATGAACCCGTTGTAGTTGTAGTTACTAGGCAATCAGAATATCAACCCAGAATACCCTCTTACACCTCTAGCAGTCTCATACTAAGTACTCTACTATCTGCCTCCGTGTGCACTCGCACACTCTCAGTCTCTGACCCCTTGGCCCAACACTCGACTTATCCCACGGTTCCGATTGGTAGTTTCGCCAAGAGGTATTCGTTAGGACTAGTCTTCACCTGTCCAAAATTTAAGGACACCTGATGGATAATTGCGAGGGTGCAGCATATAAGCTGAAGCCAAGTCCTTCCGATCAGTCCCCATCGGCCTACCAACATTAGTCAGTTTTCAGTTCTTAATACATATTTTCAGTGGCAGAAGTGGACAGCTGCCAGCATCCTTCCCAATATTACATTCTTTTGCCCTTTGGGCAGCAGCAGATCCATCATTCCTAGGAGAGTCACTGACAGCTGGAACAGCATTCGAGACGATTTCAATTAGCATCATGCGGAAATACCTAGCAGTGATTAGGGCATGGGACATAGCCCAAGGTTGGCCACCGCCATTATCAGAAGATGAGCAGACACGGATAGAGTGGTCGTTGAGAGGACTGGGAAACTTACAGGGTAATACTCGGAAGAAGCCCCCAAGACCACCAGTAAAATTGAAGATGTTGTTTGCCCTGAAAATGTCCTTAGATTTGGATAACCCCTTTGACGCATGTGTTTGGGTCACATCATCATGTGCTTTTTGGGGGCTGGTGAGATTCAGAGAGGTATCAGTCCAATCCAGGTCACATTTTAACATTGACAAACACCTGAAGCACAAAGATGCCCTAATTAGTCGGGATGATGATGGCAAACGGTATGCACACCTGGACTTACCTTCAGCAAAAAATGCCAGAACTGGCACATCCCAATCAGTATTTCTAACGGACCAACAAAGGGCTTGCCCGATTGAAGCGCTCATCAACCTATCGAGGATTGTACCAGCCGGACCTGACGATCCACTTTTTTGCTGGCAGGATGGCAAAGACAAAATACGACCATTGATAAAAAAAGCGGCACTAGACAGAATAAATTCAATCCTCAACACATGGGGATGGGGAACAACCTTTGGTCATTCATTTCGTATTGGAGGAGCTTCCTTTTTCTTAGCACAAGGAGTCGACCCTGAGATAGTGAGACTGGCAGGACGATGGAAATCATTGGCCTACGAAGCATATATTAGAGCTTTCAAACAAATTGGATCACGACACATAGGAAACCTTACCATCGGAAATATCGCTATATAGGTTGGGTGAGCGGCATAGCCTCGCCGCGTTTTTTGTTTTGTAGCCAGGCCTTGTTGGGTGAGCGGCAAGTCTTCCCACGCATATGCGGAGAGCTAACACTCTCCCCCTACCCAACCATACAGCTCCTCGCACATTCTTCACAAAGTAGATGAAGCTGGAACACAGAGTACTTTGAGTGAGGATATAGAGCTGGCATTCATCCCTTGAATAACAACTATCCCAACTCCAAAACAATTGTAATTTGAATTGTATTGTTAGCGGTGTCTAGTTGCAAAGAGAGACTGACTCATGTATGTCTTTAGGTTCAATGATTTCCAAAAGTATATAAAAGTATAGAATCATCAATAATTAATAAAATTTAAATAAGTTTCTGAATTAGACCACATGCTCTGATAAATACTTAGCATTGTTGATTCAGAGAAAAAGTGTGGGGTATGTGGGCTCCACAGGTTCACCTCTTGTACTTAACATACCTTTAGTAATATCTCTATCATCCCTTCCAGAAATTTCTTCCCCATAGATATATATAACCCTCAGCAATTCACTCATAGATATAAGCCAAGTTATATATTCTAATATCTACTGTGGTCTGCGCAAGTTCCCAA
Source organism: Hysterangium stoloniferum (assembly GCA_015178975.1). Lineage (NCBI taxonomy): Eukaryota > Fungi > Basidiomycota > Agaricomycetes > Hysterangiales > Hysterangiaceae > Hysterangium > Hysterangium stoloniferum. Next base: position 415,643 of record WHVD01000013.1, read on the forward strand.
TATATTTATCATCTACCCTTTTGCTTCAAAGCCGCCACCTCTTCGAGAGATGGCAGAACGAAGTGATATCGCCAGATCCACGCGCGACCGCCATTTTTTTGTACTTCTCCATTCTTCCAGCCCATTTTCGCCCAATTCTCTTCCTCGCGTATCTCCTCAAGCTGGCAGATGAGGCTTTTCTTCGTTGCGAAAACAGGATCTGTCCCCAAGAAGGGTGAATGCGAGGGATACAACGCAGTTGTGAGCCTGATTATTTTTATTTTTGTCAGAGACGCGCTAGATGTTAGTAAGCGGAGACGATTTACTTATCGTATCCTGGTGCAGATATTATGAAATGCAGGTGAGAGGATCGATGTGGGTGGCGACCTTGGCAGACGTGTTATTTCTAGTACTAACGATAATTCGACAAGAAAGCAATTTACCTAATGCCCGTAAAACATCTCCCGTGGGACCGTCGCTGGGCTGCCAAGAAAGGCACATATCCATAAAGCGACATGACAGACACATGATAAGGCCATACACTCACTATGGGATATGCGACTGGTAATATACCCCGATAACAGAATTCTCCGTTTGGTTCTGCTACAATTGTACCGCGGTCATTAGCGACGCCCTTGTTTCTATCCGGATATTGAACATCGTATAACCCGTCTCCGTCAGCTTGCCACTGCTGGAGTATCAGAGAAAGAACGACAGCGCCAAAAACACGACCACACGCACAACATCCGCTTTCACGCCAGATATCCCCTCCCCCTTCGTATTCTTAACAGTCGCATGGAAGAACATTCGTTCGCCAGTTGTATCTGGGCTGGCTAAGTCACATCCTGAAGGCATTTCAGGCGCGTCATCCGTAAAGAAGGGTCCTGCTTCACATGAGTCCGTACAGCCCTGGCACGCACTCCATCAGACTCCAGTTTCTACTAGCGTGAACGCAAAGATACCCACTGCAGGCTTTGGATGTTCCAATTCGTCTATCAGCGCACTCAGGCCCATACAGTCGCTCAGCAACACAAACTCATTCTTATACGCCGTGCTTTCCTTGCCAGCTCGCGTAAACAACTCAATGGCCCGCGACCATTCTGAGTGTGTGAGAGACGTCTCCCGGGCGAATGCATGTAGGTGTGTTACCAGAGAGGTGATGATCTCTCGAGTTCGTGCATCAGGCGCGAGCGACGCGTGCAGAGAATTTACACTGAGACAGTAGTTAAGACATCAAGGTTATGGCACGTATTCGAAGGCCTACGCACTGATCTGTAATGGTATAATCAGTCCCCTCGCGGAAGTCGCGATCAAGAGGCAGATCCCGAGGTATTTCATGTTCAAGCTGTGCTCGGATGGCCTTGCCGACAAAGATCGGATTCTTCATCTGTATTTCGGACGCCATGGTGTTAATACCAACGTTGTTAGGGTTCAGGGGACTGAGCTGGACCGAGAGTATGAAGTTTTTGTTGTCTATTGGATTATCTATACATATACCTCGGATGATTGTTCATCTTTATTCCCGTCCTTGGGAATTTTCTGTAGGCCTGTCCAATCAGCTTGGTTGAAGAAGCCATCCATATCGATTTTAGCGCAGAGCCGTTGTGAAAATGGCTGATAATTTACGCTCTAATTCAAAACAAACGTTGTGATACTAAATAAGTCCACAGATACCCGGTCTGTCATAATAATTAAGCAGTTGTCACTAATAATCATATGCATCGCCATTATCCCAACCTCCTTTATCTCTGGTCGTAGTAGCTCCAACCTTAGTCTTCGAACGTGCTTTCCGCCCGCCTAGCTCTTTGTACATTTCGCGCTTCTCTACTTTGTTTGGCAGGCTGACTTCGCTTTCCAGACGCCATTGCTCTTCACGCGCCTCTCTAGGTGTTTGATGACCTGACCCCGACGGGGTTGATGAACGAGAATATGAAGTGTACACGGTTTCTGTATCGCGTGTCCGCGCTGTGCGCATGTATTCTTGTCGCTATGCCAAGTGTCGCCGATAAGCGATGGAAGTGTAACATGCATGAGACATACCCAATTTTGCTTGGACTCCCTTCTTGTCCATTTTCCAGGTGGTAAAGTGTCGTCGTGAAAGTTGATCTTTCTATATTGTTGAAACCATACTATACGGCGTGTCAACAATTTACATTACGGACAATCCTACGGGACATACCGTAATTCAAGGTCTGACTTCGATTCCATTTCTTACTGACTCTTGCACATCTAGCCAAATCCCTTATCCCCAATAGCCCAAATATGCGTTGTCCGAGTTCTGTAGGGAATGCCTTAAGGGGATCGGTATGTCTGCTTTTTGTCAAGTGTAATGGGCCAGGTACGGGACGTTTGCTTGCGCCTTTTGTCGGTGACACTGGTCGTGAGGTTGGGCGAGACCGTGCGGGTGTTCCAGGGGTGGAATGCTAGACGGAAGGCCAATATACTAAGTGCACTATGAACTGAAAATGCAGACTTACAACACCAACGAGTTCATCATCTGAATCTGAGGATGGCGCGAGAAGACTTGTCTGGGTGAGTTTCTTGTTGAGGTTCTCTACACCGTATGGCTTTAAAACGTCATGAAGTAATGCGGATGACATTGTGCTCCCTGTTAAAGTGCAACGTTCCCGTAGTGATTAAAAGGAGAGATTAGGGAGGGTCATAATTGTTGATTGCAGTGTTACATAACCCGTGATGTCATCTTAAGCGCCCATCTATTCAACGCTTGGGTCTGTTGATCCGGAGAATCCATGGTTATACTGTGCGAATCGAGTGGCTTCAAGTTCATTTCAGCTCTTGAAGAACGTGGCACAAACGTTCAATGTACACAAGTGTCTTAATTATGTAATATACTTTTTAATTTGTCAGCTGTCCTTTCCACCGTCAAAGCTGATCCTCACGGTATTCGCAGTGTTATCCTTTACTCGAACTACACCTGATGTACTTATGTAATAGATATGAATACAATTCGCTGGGAGGATAATCAACATGATGCAGGTGTTTTGTAGGCCAATAGCCAGGCGCATTCCGCTGTCGTCCTACTTCCTCTCAACGTCCTCACGCACAGTTCCCAAGATGGCCGTTAAAGCAGACCCTACAACGCAATCAAACTATTTGACAATTTCCACCCAGCATATCGATATCAAGTGGACTGTTGATTTCAAAGCGCAAATCGTGAAAGGCACGGCAAAACTTACATTACTCGCGAAGGAGAATGATGTGAAGCAAGTAGTGTATGTCTTGCTTACTGCTCATGCCACAATATTTGTATTTGTATTAATGACCACCGACCACAAGCCTGGATACAGCAAACTTGGACATAAAGGGTGTGCGAGTCAATGAGCAAACCAACGATGTGAGTTACTTTGAATTTCTCCCTTATTCAGGCCTCTTTTGACCTCGCATATCCCTTAAGTATACTGTTGGGAAGCATCATCAAGTGATGGGTTCACCCCTTTCCATCCCCCTCCCCCAGGCTGTTTCTGTCGGAAAAACAGTAACGGTTAGCGTTGACTATTCGACGACCGCGAATTCCACGGCTCTTCAATGGTTGGATCCCCCGTAAGCTTACCGCGCACAATATATCAGAGATATACTGATCATTCCAGTCAAACTGCAGGGAAAAAACATCCATACCTCTTTAGTCAGTGTCAGCCGATTTACGCAAGAACTCTCCTCCCTTTGCAAGGTACAAGATGGATCTCTTAAATCTCTGCTCTCTCGTTATCATTATATCACAATTAATCCCTGAATTTTAGATACACCATCGGTCAAACAGGTCGGGAAGTTTCCTCTACACTTGTTTTTTATATATACTGATAGCTCAGGACCTATCTTTTAGACATATAATGCATCAGTCACGGCAGTTCTGCCAGTCCTACTATCTGCCATTCGACAAAGTCCTCCTTCTACAGGACCCCCTCACGACGGCAAAAAAATTGGAGAGGATGAAGTAACTTATACGTACAAGCAGGTAATTAATTACCGACCAGCCTCTGACACCCTCTTGACATTTTGCCCAGCCAATTCCTATTCCGTCATATCTTATTGCCATCGCATCAGGGAATGTCAGATATCGTCCTTTCACGGTCGTGGGGAAGTCATGGACATCCGGTGTATGGGCTGAACCCGAGGTCGTCGATGCGTCGTATTCGGAATTTAGTGAAGACACCGTCAGGTTTGAATTGCAGCATCTAGATTTCATAAAATAAGCTTATTTTGCCACGATTTTGAAGATTTTTGTCCACTGCGGAAGAGCAGATCGCACCATACAGGTTTGGGGTTTATGATCTTCTCGTTTTGCCGCCGTCTTTCCCTTATGGCGGAATGGTATTGCTCAAATTCTCCCTACATTCCTGAGAGTCTCATACTTATTTTAATTTCAGGAAAACGCTTGCTTGACCTTCTTAACCCCAAGTATGTGCCAGATAAAAGTAGGACACAGTCGTGTTGTGTTGACTTGAACCAGCGCTATTAACAGGCGATCGCAGTCTAACAGACGTGGTTATCCACGAGCTGACGCATTCTTATTTCGGTAATGGCGTAACGTGAGTCTTTTTATGGGTCTCAAGGCTATCTTTATTTATCAATTTTCCAGCCAAGCGGATGCCTCTAGCTTTTTCTTAAACGAAGGTATTCTCTTTCCCTCTCCACTTACAACTATTGTTTTAAAGTATCCTCAGGCTGGACGACATATGTCGAACGACTATTGCAACAGACTCTGAAAGGTCCTGAAGAGCGTGGCTTCTCCTTCATCATTGGCGCAAAGGCCTTGAAAGATTCGCTTGAAGGATATGCTAACCAGCCCAAATATCAACGTTTAGTTATTGACTTTGAATATGGTGAAGACCCCGACGACGCGTACTCCTCGGTACCATACGAGAAAGGAGCAAATCTCATCCTGCATCTCGGTGAGTAACGTCGTCAGAGTTCAAATAAATAAAGAATATATATATATATATCATTTAGAAAGGGTGTTGGGAGGATTGGATGTATTTCTCCCTTACATCAGAGAATACGTGAATACTTATACAGGGAAGAGTATATCGGGTGACCAATGGAAAGCGCACCTGTACGATTACTACCAAAGAAATAGCCCCGAGAAAGTTAAAGCGTTGGACACTGTCGATTGGCAGGTAAGTTCTCTTTTTTGAGATTCTTCCGTCCCCGGGACAGCGTAATGGTGACACATGATATAGGCTTGGTTTTATGGCGAGGGAACGGAACTTCCTGTTGACATGAAATATGACACGACCCTTGCAACGCAAGCGTATGATCTTGCGGCTAAATGGGATGCTTCTCGCGGCTCCCCCATCTCAACGCTGCCCTTCACGGCAGACGATCTCAAAGATTTCAACGGCAACCAAATCGGTAAATGGCCTTTCTACCCTACTTTCTCGAACATACTCAAACAGAACTAGTGGTGTTCCTCCAACGTCTCGAGTCTTCAACCCCACTGCCCTCGTCTCATATCCAGCATCTCGCCCAAACATATGGCGTCGATTCATCTAATAACTGTGAGATTCGTCTACGCTGGTATGAAGTTGCATTGGCCAGTGAAGCTGCGAAGAACTATGCCCAGGCCGCCGTGGACTGGGTTGTTGACAAGAAAACAGGGCTTAAAGGCCGCATGAAGTTTTGTAGGCCGGTGTTCAAAGCGGTGAACGCCGTCGATCCGAAAATTGCCCAGACGACATTTTTGGCTCACGCTACGGAATTCCATCCCATTGCAAGGCGGCTCATCGAAAAGGTTATTAGAACCTCTTTTTTTTTCAAGTTTACGGAAAATATTAACCTACCAACCTATCAGGACCTCGGATTAGTTTAGAAAATGTAAGTTGATCCGACGGAGATGGGCAGAAATGGGAATATATGTGAATTACGATAGTCTAAATAAAATACGTCTACTTGAAACCACCCCAAAGGTCTCCAAAAGCATCGTCTTTCTTTGCTGGTTGAGTACTTCCAAAGGGACTACTAAATAAATCTGGTGCCGCCTGACTGGCTCCTCCCCCCCAAGGATCCTGCGAATTCCCAGTCAGGGCACCACCACCAAATCCGAACTGCTGCTGCTGCTGCTGCTGCTGAGACTGTGGGGGTTGTCCCCATACATTACTTTGCATAGATTGTTGAGATTGTGGCTGGGCCCAAATGTTACCTTGAGGCTGCGGCGACGCCGGCTGTCCAGTCCACCCAGATTGTACTCCCCACATCCCAGTTCCTGAATTGCCTACCATGCTGGTTTGTATTTGAGGGCCGGCCTGAGCCTGTGTGGCGCCAAAGCCACCACCAATACTTCCCAGGACGCCAGTTCCGGGAGCGGGAGTTGTAGCAAACAAGGAAAGAATATCATTTTTCACATTCTTTTGACCACCGGTTAATGTGGTAGGGTTACTGGACGTGGCGGCGTGGGGACTATGAAAATCTAGGCTGAAAAGATCGTCTTTCGGGGATGACACGGGAATTGAAGTTGCTGAGGGGGAGTTAGCGGTTTGTACTGCGGAACGGGCTTGACTAGACAGCAGGTTGTGTGGCTGGCGTTGAGCAGGAGGGGCTGCAATAGGCTGCGTGGTAGGCCGTGATTGTGCCGCTGGCTGTTCAGCGGGTTGGGGAACTGGCTCAGAGTTACGCTATGATATACTTAAAGGGTGAAAATGGCATTATAAACAATGTGCTTACTTCAGAGGCATTTTCCAAGACGGATGGATCCCTGGGCGGTGGCCCTTCTAAAGCCCATCGGCGGGACTCATACTTTGAACGAATGAAAGATTCCATTTTACTAGGGTATAGCCGTTCATACGTTCATAGATGAAGTCGTATAGTAAAACAACTTACTGTTCAGGGGGTATATGACCGGCTTTCAGGTGCGCTTCCCAATACAGATTTGCACGCGCATTTCCCCATGATTGAACAGACTAACGTTAACGGCCATCAGTCATGACATACGAGTGGTACTTCTTGCTATAGCTCACCTCCATCTGTTCAGGTGTCCATATATCTAAATCGACTGATTTTACTTTGCTGATATGTGTACCCATACTACGATGTATTCCCGAGCATCGGATACAGAGAAATACGCCTCTGTGATGAGACATCAGTGGGGGATAAATCCTCCTAGAATTAAGATAACGGACAGGTTCCAAGATGCCCATCGTGGATCTTTTTGGGATAGCATTACAAACAATCCTCTGACGGTATACATGGGGACGCACCATTCCGCTTGCAGTCCGCACAGACTTTGTTTTCCGGCTGTTTGACCAGCTCTCGAAGGGTCCGTGTGTGTCTCTCTGAGACTACCTTTTCCTGTCTAGACATTTTGCACACGAGGTAGTGGGGATTGGATCCGATGAATAATTGAAAGAGAGTGCCTGATGATGGAGTTCACGAACAGGTGATAAACGCCCGTGGGCATCGATTCCTGGTTCTTGTTCTCGTTTCCTCCAATTTTGCTATTGTCAAGCTCTTCGACTCCGCACTGCACAAATTAATCCAATTTTTCTCGCTGGTGGTACCGTTTAGTGTCTATATTTCATACTAGATTCGACAGCTACTTTGGCTACCGACTAATTGGCTCATAGTAAGTGTCATACAATTACCACCTTCAATATAAGGGGGTTTGCAAGCTAGTGAGGCATGATAAGATTTAGGAGATGATTGTACAATATATGAACCGTTACTCCACTTACATACAACGTAATTCAGTAACAGCTTGTCCGCAAAACTCAAACTGTCTCCGAGTGGTCCTCCGTTCAAGTGTAATCCGACCTAACTGCTTAATTTGTCACGATGCCCAAGCATAGATATATCATTGACAAAGATGATGCCATTTCCAGAGCCTCTGTCGGGAAGCGAAGATTAGTGCCACGACGAAAGACCGACCAAGGAATACCGTCGTCCTGGACGGTAATTGGTGACGCCTTGATGGTCTCCTGACGCAACGTCGGAACTAAAATGACCAAAAACAATTCTCTTACATGTGCCTTGCTTGTAGACGTAAGTACTACCGTTTAAGACGGCATTATCCCCTGTCTCTATGAATACTCGTCCTGCAGCTATGATGTGGCTATCTGAGTATGCCGAGAACATTGCGTTTGATCTGTCAGTTCTCGAAAACTGCCATAAATTGACGAATGCTCAAGAGTCTACTGCAGTAGTAGACTTCGATCGGTAGATCCTCGGCAATGCTCCGTACACGAATAGCACTAGAGAGACTCACGTTCAAATCATTCAGCCTCCTTTCACTGGATATGGTCTGTCTGTCGCCATCGTAAAGTCACGGAGTCATAAGACAAGGATTTTTATAAGCGCCCCCGTCTACTTATTTAAAGTTCGCTAGTTTGTTCGTGACTCGATCGTCTAATAGCAGGTTATTCTGCAGCCAAAATACTTCTGAAGTATGGATTCTCACACCAACTCTCATATCCCTAACGGCACTACTAACGGGCAGGCTAACGGGCTGAGCTCCATATCCGTTGGTGTTGAAACACTAGCACAAGCCAGATTGGCAGACATTGATGTATTATGCGGGCGTTTTTTTCTCTTCGTTGACATATACCAACATATTTTCATTGCAGGTGTCGAAGCTGACAATAAATCTTGCTTCGTCTCTCAAGCCTATACCAAAGTCAGAGACGCTGACTTTTGGTGTCGTGAATATTTGCGCTGCCCTATATATTTTAAACAATGATTAACATCTTTTGCATAGACTGTGACTGATCACATGCTTTTAGTGTCGTACGATCCAGTCTGTGGGTGGTCTGCACCTGAGATTAAGCCTTATGGCCCGCTCAGCCTAGATCCAATCAGCTCATGCTTCCAGTACTGTCCAAATCTTTTTGAAGGAATGAAGGTGTGTGGTGCAAACATATCCTGGATATATAGTCTCTTCTGAAACCCCTAAGGCGTATCTCGGCCCCGATAACAAGCCTCGATTGTTCCGTCCGGATATGAATATGGCCAGAATGACCAGCTCGACAGCCAGAGTCGCCCTACCTGTAAAAGTTTTATGTGCCTGATTTTCATCTATACTTAATGTCAATATCACCAAATTTATAGTCATTCAATACGGACGCTCTTTTATACCTGATAAAGAAGTTGGTTCTTATCGAGCAACGGTGGATACCTCCCTTACCAGGGTATAGTCTATACATTCGGCCTACTCTCATCGGAACTCGCGCCGCTCTTGGACCTGCGGCGTCTGACAGTGCGCTCCTGTATGTTGTACTTTCTCCCACAGGCCCATATTTTCCGCCGTCTCTTTCCAATCCGCGAAGGAGAAGCTGGATTCCTCTTTTCGCGTCTTCTTCAAATGTGCGGGCTTGGCCGGGAGGCACTGGTGCATACAAACTCGGGATTAATTATTCCCCCTGCTTTGAGCCTCAACGGGAGGCTGCGAAAAAGAATTATTCTCAGATTTTATGGCTTCTGCCTGTTGACACCGCAAGAGGGAAGGAATGGAAGATAACCGAATGCGGCCAAATGAATTTCATGTGTGTCTTAAAACGTGATGATGGAGGTTTGTTCTGCACAGCTCTCATGGGTCGGTTATAAATTACTGAACATCGTTTCAGGCGTCGATATTGTCACACCCCAACTCGACGGTGTGATCCTACCAGGGGTGACACGCGATTCGGTTCTCAAACTCGCAGCTGAACATAATAAAGGTTCTCCACTTCCGGGCCTTTCCCCGGAATTACAGATATTCCCTCGAGAGGAGGCTATATATATGTCGGACCTCGTACGTTGGGAGAAAGAAGGTAGAATTTTAGAAGCTTTCGGGACCGGTACCGCTGCAATTATTGCAGGGGTCTGGAGAGTTGGTTGGGAAGACCAGGATATTCTCGTTACTAACGGTATGGAAGATGTGCTGAAAGATGGTGAGAAGGACATCAATGGATTGGCACCCATCGGAAAAGCCCTCTACAACCGCATTTTGGAGATCCAGGAGGGAAGGGTAGAGGGGCACGAATGGAGTGTTGTAATTGAATGAGTTAGTTCATTTAAATCAACGCTTCACAGGGCTCTGCATCATCATCAAAGGTGGTGCATATTCACATAGACTTGGGATATTCTTGAAAAAGCATGAATAGAATAATATCAAAGCTTCTTAAAAGAAAGCTTATCTAGGATCCTAACCTAGTACTCTAATGTTGCGCGACTGTCAAACTTTGGACAACAAACACGTGTTGCACAAGTTGCACGTTACGATATTCAAATGAGGTTGTCCCCATTTGCCACCGCGCCTATAGCTATATTCCCAGCCTCAATCGATGTCAGGACAATAGTGCCTCGCCGTATACAAGTCGGATCGATATCGTATACCGCATCGAGCTTCTGTTGGGATCCAAATACCCCCGCGCAGTACTGACATTATGTATTTTGCTTGTTTTGGAGAATACTTGGTTGGACGGCATGGAGATAATAGCCATGATGGGTATGTAAAAGATAGAACAACTGCCCTCACGATAGAATCACCCTGTATAGATAGCGAGAACCCGTTGACTCCTTGTCGTAGGCACCAAGTACTTCCAAAGCTGTATCTCGATAGCTGATGCCATCTGCCCCCCGAGCCTGGACTTGAGAAGCCATACATTTATGGCACAGCTTCAAATGACAGTGCCGTAAATTGCAAGCACCGTATCTTAGCACACATCTGCTCTCTGCGGATCTACTGGTAATTACAAAAGTGGCAAGTTTTTATTAGTGATAACTCGGCTGGATACCGGTGATTCTCCCGATAGCAGAGTCAATGGCATTTGGTGTGCCCCGTAGCTCCTCCTAATTTAGGCTGTGGCAAACAAATATCCCCGCCTTCTTGGCAAATATGATGCAACGCAGAGATAATTTGTTCGGAACCACGAAGATGAAAGATGGGGGAATTCGAATATGTTTTGCGTATGTAGAGCATCACCGCAGTCTGTGGACCGCTTGTGATACTAGTAGTCACAGACCTTACACATGTCATCTGGTGCAAGGCACTGGACCGTAATTATTTATCGGAACCTGTGGCAATGATGCTACAGCTGGCTAATTCTGACAAAATAACATATGACATCGTTTGGCAATTTTCACAGCATCTTCGCGCCACTGTAAGATTAACGTTGCTCTGTGACTGGTGCGAAACCCTGCGGGCTTATGCATCGTCGTTTTCAAATATCACGTACTGTGCAAATTGTGCATTCCAACCCCAAATCCTTCAGCTTCTCCTAATGTTGACTTGTGGCACTTATTAATAGCTGTACGATGGGTAGTGCCATCTGGCACATCCTCTGATCGGGGTTGACGATGCGTAAATACTTTGTTCCACTCACCGCCTTGAGGTAAATACTATTGGAACAAAGCACGCGTATTCGCATTAGGCGAATTAAGCGTTGGCACCAGCCATAAACTAGATATCTCCGGGTGAGCGTGTAAAATAGATGTGAGGCGACCGAGGATGGGAGAAAATGGGAGGGTAATTTGCCCCTGTCTCCTGTTGTTCTGTGACCATGTCACGCTCAATAACGTTTTTCCATCCGCTGTCACAAAGAACCGAAAAAATGGACGCCCCTGATTGGTAGTTCCTGGGACCTTCAGTCGTGCGCGGCTGCTCTGCTAAGGATTTACAAACATGCGTCCAATAACAGCACTCTCCTGATTTAAACTTACTCCCCCCATAGATCCTGAGAAGCCGATCGTCCGAGACTCGAGAGCATACGTCGCAAGCTAATTAACTAGTGTGCCCCGATCTACAGTTATGCTCGACATCTTGAGAGGAACAATGCTCCAGCCACCCTGTTGCCACCGTCGTATACTAACGATATAAATATAATGGACAAGAGTAAGGGGGCGGTTTCAAATACATTTGCAAAGGGGATCTCATTATTGCCTCGACAGGCAAACTTGTATTCGGAATGCGCGGTTGTCGGAATGCAACAACGGGGAAAAAAAGTAAGATCACTACCTATTGGTCTGCGACATGATGCACCTGGTGCCGAGGTTGACACGTTGCATAGGCAGACAAGTCAAAAGTAGTATAGTATTCATTAAACGGTAATATGTATTGAAATGCATATACGGTAGTCAACGGGTAGTGGCGTATATACAGGGTTTAACCAACAATGCCCTAGTCGACTCCTATGCAAGCTGCCTTCGCTTCGCAATGAAGGTAATAAAGTTGCGGTTCGTCAGGGCCAGATCGCGATAGTGTTGAATGAGATCCAGGATAGTCATAGCCGTAGTATATCCTGGTTATGGCTGTAGTATCCTAGTTATATAATTGACGCCTTGTCCTCGTGATTGCCGCCATCAACTCATTAGCGGTATAAGGACCTATGTGAGGGATCGTTACCTTATGAGAGACACATTCCAACTCACTGGATGATTATCACTCGGTTGCGATTGAAACGAGGGATGGCCTTAGCTTGCTTACTGGGTAGCACGTCTAGCGTCGCAACACCCTCCACATGTGTGAAAATGTACCGCTCCATCCCTCGGTGTTCCGTGAGCCAACATGATTACTTTTCTGACTGTTACACACAGAGTGTACAGCATGGCATTCGCAGATCGCAGCCAGAAGGGGGGGGGTAGAGGAAATGCTCCCCCCGAGGCATCCCGAGTCGGGTTGTGCATTGCCCCGCATACCCGATGGCATTGGAGACGGAGGCACCATCGGTGAATGTTACTCACATCTGCCTTCTCTATTATTCCATTGGAAGCTGACTTTGTCACCGAAATCGGAGAATCCCAAAAAGGTCGCAATATTACATCACTCCATCACGGATATCGCCGCTCTTCCACGCACATAAAAGCAGAAGGGTGAACTCACTTTGGCGCCAGGTGATATAACGGCGGGTATTCATCATTCATATGAGGCAGGCAAATAGCTCGCCCTTGAATATGTTCTGACGAAAACGATCCATCTTGGCTGCAACCTGAGTTATTGGAATTAACACCACTGGAGGTATCACTGTGATCTTCCTGAACCAGGTGTAGACTCCTTATAATTTCACCCAATAAATGATCGCTTCACCATAACAGTCGTAAGGCTGAGCAGTTGCACAACGTAAAAGTGACGATCGCAGTATTTCTTGCCCAAGTCAGGTGAGGAACTATGTAATTGACACTGCTGGAAGGATCTGGCAAAAGCATGCCAAATGGTCTCCAAAATACAGCGATGAAATACCCGACATAATTGCGCCAGATGGAGTTCGTTGTTGGAACGTTCCTTAAGGCGAACAAGACTAGTGGCCAACACACGATTGATAATGATAACGACGAGAATGAGATAACCGTCGGCAAGGATAACGCCAAAATATATAAGGTCTGTCATGATGATCACCCTTGCATTCGGCACCAGAAAGAGTTCGGGTCTCTTTAGGGCGCTGTTTTGCTTACATCGCCAGACAAGCGGTACACCTTTCCGAATCAAGGTGAACTGCATGCGAGTTGTAAGGAGTGAATGGGCGAGGAAATGGTGCCAGGGCCAGGCTAAATAAGTCGCTCGTACGACAATCATATGGGTGAGATCTGTCTGGCGAGGCTGTATAGTGGCAAGTTATCTTATTTTGGTATATCCATTCTGTAAATGTCGGTGGTGACTCTGATGCTTCTGTAAGTATGAGACATTTGTTCGCCGGAACAATACATGGCAGATATACTGCACACACAACAATAGGTCGCCCTTATGCATGCTAACCCCTGTTGGACTTTGTCCGAGTTTGCAATTCAGCCATTTTGCGCTCAATGTCCCGCTGTCGAGCTTCCAAGGCATGCTCTTCTTTCTGCAGTCTGTGTTGGCTCCCTTTAGGGTCGGATCATGTCAGATGAACGTATGTCTCCCACGTACAATGCGACACTAGCTTCCTTCAATTCCTTTGTGGACATATGTACAGGCGCAGAGGAGGTCTCTTCTCCCTCGGAAGACACTTGACGGTTCCGGATGCTAACGCCTGCATAGAAGGCGACTTTGGATGCTATGTTTTAATATAGTGTCATTAATCGTGGAGGTATCAGAGCAGTACCTGGTAAGATCAGGCAGGAATAGGCAACAAGCCTGCACGCTCTTGATCTGGTCTTGAGCATGCTGCGGCATGTGCGAGGGCGATTTGAGAATTTCTATCTGCGGATATGACGGACAGTCCCGTCGGATCTGGTGGAGCGGCGAGTGACTGACCGACTCGGAGCTTAGCTTACGTAGTCAATCCAAATCAGAAATCGTTGGGAGGTTGTAACGCCTGGCGATATGGTATGCGATCCAGCACATGAATTCTTTGGTCGAATTTGATGGGGGCGTGGACATACTTAGAGTCCATTCAGTCCGTTGAAAAAGTTTAAATAAAGCCTCAAGGGGCGAGGGAATCGCAAACTCAAGCTAACAATGCGAAAGGCCGGGATCCAGGCACTAACAGAACGTGAACATTTAAAGGGGTACTTTCCCTTGTATCCGCATGGAGTTGAGACATTCATTGCGTTCATTGCCTAGCGACAATGCTGGCTTCGCTTCGTGGTAAGGCGTGTGCTGTACTACAGATGGCATCCTGCCACGGGGTGCGTGTCTCAACCGGAAAACTCAAAGCTCATCAAGATAGATAGATCCCTTTAGGCGGGCTCGAGTCGGTCAATCATGTCCATTGACTAAGTGTTGATTCCGTAGTGATCAATAATAATAGTCCAAGTCACTGCGGGACTCAACTGCCTGCCTAAGCACATACTTTCCAAGTGCTCAGGGGGGTTTCTTTGTTGAGTTCTTATTTGGTCCAATTCAAATGCATGTGAATCGCTGCATGGGCGGGCGGTGTTATATAAGTTAACTCCATGGGCGCGCGCGCCTTGTGACAAGTCATGTCACGTTCCCCACAATTTCACACTCCGATCTTCTCGACCACATCGCGTGCAAATTCAACACACGGAGGGCTTCTGCGCCCTATACTTCCTATCATTTTCCACTCTCACTAATAGATATCCTTTTTTGACAATGGGAATCTCGTTTGGGTCCTTCGATAGCATTTGTCAAACTGCAGCTCTCGTCGTCTGTCCTCTCGTTGGGACAGCGCAAGGAATCGAGCCAACCTGTTACAGTCGCAACGTTGAGATATCTTCCACCCTCATTTTCCAGCCTTGTGAGAGCTCTATCTACGTTTGAAATGCTCAAAGGCTGATGAGTCACAGCGACATGTTTCGTGCACATTGTGGCGATCATCATGACTATTATCATGATTCTTCATATACGAAGCAAATATACCGCAGTGGGTGAGTCGCGTAACGCTCTTGGTATCGTCGTCGAGTTGTACCAACGCAAAGTGAAGGCCGCAAGGAAATCGTCATGTTTTTCTATCTATACGCTTTAATCGAATTCCTTGCAATCTTCTTAGATTCAGGGGTAATACCTACATCTAGTACTGAATACCCGGTATGCTGCTGAGAAGTATTTATGACAATAACAGGAAACTTATTTTGCAATTTTGTAGTGGTTTGCGGCCGTTTACACTGGTCTCGTTGCGGCAACGTATACTTGTCTGTTGATCAATGGTTTCGTCGGCTTTCAGTTCGCTGAGGATGGGACACCTCTTTCATTATGGGTATGTCTACTGCCATGTGATCTTGACTGCAATAGGCTCTAAATACGTCGGTAGTTCTTGCGCCTATCGTGCTTGGCTGTATTTGGAGTTGGATTCTTCCTCGCCATCGCAAGTTTCAAGGGATTTGCGGGATTTAGCTTCAAAGAACCGGTAGCACTGTGGATTATCTACATTCTGTGGCCGCTGATTTGTGTCGTCATTTACGGAGTGTCGCAGCTTGTTTTGGTCATCCGCACATTGGACGACCGATGGCCGCTTGGAGATATTCTGTTCGGACTTGCATTTTTCGCGGTCGCACAGGTGGTTCTCTTCGCATTCAGCGTGACGATTTGCGACGCAGTGAAGCATTACATTGACGGGCTGTTCTTCTTCACGCTGTGCATGCTGCTGAGTGTGATGATGGTCTACAAGTATTGGGATTCGATTACAAAGGAGGACCTTGAATTCAGTGTGGGAAGCAAGGCAGCGGTATGGGAGGTAAAAGACCCTTTGCTGACTGCGGGTGGGGCGGACTATTCAGAAGAAGAGAGTAACTACCACGGTGCACCGGCATCGATCGTGGGAGGGATGACAGGAGCGACGATGTATGGACATGGTGGATCACATGGATATCCACCTCAAGGGTACCCGGACAGGGAGAGGTATTGAAGCCGGAGTGACCGGGTTTTTTGTATGAACACACACACTCGGACTTTTAGAGACGAGATACATATTTTTTCATTAGTTGCATGGGGCCGATCAACAATCGAAGACTAATTTCTGCCAGTGGCAGCGGGAAAAGTGAGTCAGACGAGTATATAGGGGACTTTTGTTAGACGTCCATGGCCATGGCGTCGAAAAAAAGTTGTATACGAAACTGGGTTCTCACAGACAGGGATGTGAGAAAAAAATTATAAAATGAAATAATGAAATAGAGGCTGTTTCGGGAGAAAATAGGATGGCTTGGAAGGTTCCCTTATCTGGATGAGACAATGGGATAAGTACCAGTTAGGCTAAGAATCGGCTAAGAAGCGATTAACGTCTTTTGTCACATTTGGGTTAAATAACCAAAATATTTATTATTATTATTCTTGTCATTGATGTTTTTTTTTTGACCCGATCTCATCTTAGCCCTAGTTGGTTTCGGTGGGCCCGCTTCCACTAGGTCAACTCTCCCCGTCGCCTCGCCTGTACATGTAAATATCTCATGTCTGTCCACCCTTCATTCTTTTCAACTAACTCCACATACTTTTTATACTCCTACTCCTACATCTACTAGTAATACATCGATGGCGACCTCCTTTTCCTGTGCCCCGTCCATTCTCTCTCGCTCAACCTCCTCAACAATCATGAGCTCACTGTCCACTGTATCCTCTACTTTACCGGCTGCCTTTTTGCCACCGTGGCTCAAGCCCTCAAAATCACGAAGTGCATACTCCCCACCAGTCACCTTGCCATCCATTGCCGCCTTTGACCGCCAACCACCCACCTCAGATGTCCAGAATCCCGATCTTTATCCAGGCTCCCATGAGTACAAGCCAGAGTCTTCAACCCAGTGGCGGGACTCCCACTTGGATCTCACATATGGCTCCGACGCGTTCGACTCCTACGAGTCCAGTCCAGCCGCCGGGCCGTCATCCCAGTCGTCACCAGTGGCTTCGATGGAGGAGGAGCCAGTTGCCAGTGCGCCACCATCCGTCGCATCATCCCACTGGTTCTGGGTCGGCCCCCATCCATCCTCCCAGGCTATCGCCGAGAAAACATGCGAAATGGTCTGCTATTTGTGGTTCTCGAATACACTGGGCACACCCCCCAAGTCGTCGCCGTTTTCTCGTGCATGCCGCAGAACGCGTGCAGGGCACTCGCCCCAGGACCCCTTAACTGGTCTTAGCGATGCTTCGACGGCTGCGCTGCAGTTCACCCCGTCCCCGCAGTTTGTGCATTTTATGCAGAAGCTTCTGCAGACCACACAGGTCAGCCAGTCGGTTATCGTGCTTGCACTCCATTATGTGTACAGGCTGAAAGAGGAAAACCACTTCACTAATGGCCAGGCGGGAAGTGAGTTTAGAGTCGCAGTGGTGGCTCTCATGCTTGCCAATAAATTTGTCGACGAGTAAGTCAACCGGTCCCTGGTCGGCTTCGCGCTAGTTCGCTGATCGCTCGTTGTTCTTAGTAACACGTACACAAATAAGACGTGGTCTGATGTTTCTGGCATCGAGCTTACGGAGATTAACAAAATGGAACGCGAGTTCCTTCGTGGCGTAGATTTCCGCCTTTACATTAACACCGACACATATAAAGCGTGGGTTAATCTGCTTAAAGGTTTGGTGGCAGCCAAAGAGCGAGATGAACAGCAGTGGCACTACTCCAGGCGACACAGTGCTGCCAATGTTTATGCGCCTGTTGCCCGTATGCCTGTCCCGAACTTAGCCATGCGTCAACAGCCACGGGCACGTTCATCATCACCTTTGCCTTCCCTCAAGGCGTCATATCCGTTCACTTTTAACGTCCCGCCTACTTTCAGTAATCCCTTTGCCGAGACAGAAAATTTGCAGAGTCGTGAGCCCGTACAGCCAAGCGCCAAGCGTCCAGCTGTTGTTGCCTTTTCACCTCCATCGGCCGCGCTTGAAGGACCCCCATCAAAACGACCCATTTCTCTTGACATGAGCTCAGTGAGGAACATGGAGGGTCCCGCCAGTGCTGGCACATCCTACCCCCTGCATGCATTCGCCAAATTATCACTAAATAAGTCTGATACCCCTTCTCGCTCTTCTCCAGCCAAGTTAAGGCGGCATGTTGATGCGCCGCAGACCTTGGCGGCAGCTTACAATGTACAAGACCGCGTCGCTGGGTCAGATCCACAGGTGTGTGCAGCGAAATGGGGTTACAACTTCATTATATTGATGACTTGGCCGTATTTGCAGAATCTATATTATTACGCCCTGGCTAGTTCACCAACGCATACTGAGGAAGATGTTCGCGTCCGTAAAGCGTTATTACGCTCTCACCAGCCTACATATTATCCCTCAGTTCCAACTTATCTTCAAGCGCCGCCACCTCAACCTATGTACATTCAATCGGCCAATGCGAGCCCATTGCACCCACTGCCATCCTTCCGTTATCTGCAACCACATCATTCGCATTTCGATCAATATAGCTACTTTAACACTGATGCTAATTACCGAAGCAACCTGTCGTTCCCTCCAACTCGCTTGCAAGCGGAAGCTGGTGGTCCGCCTGCCCAGCCTGATTATGCGCCGCCACCTCAGACGCAAGGCAATCGAGTCCTTGTAGCCCCATTCGCCAATGCTGGTCCACCAGGGGTGCAGTGGGCTTCTCAGCAGCCGTACTCCCACGCGTATTTGCATGCCCGATACGCCTCGCCACAAGTCTAAGTCTCGAAATGATCCCATTCAGTTTAAATCGTCATCCGGTCTCGGTTCACATTATTCCGCAATCCAATACATTTGTTTGTCTAGAACCACTTCGCATGTCTCATTTCTCTCCCACATTGCATTAGCTGTTTTCGTTTTATCAGGACTTGTTTATTTGTTAGCAAAGTCAAATCCCCCATTTTGCATTTTCTCTCATTTATCATTAGTCTACCCCCATCACACCTCTGGCTCTCAGCCAAGCATTTCTGTACCAGTCTATGAAATCTCACAATACAATATGTTCGAGCATGCTTTTTGTCTTCGGAGCTAAGAAGATTGATGATGACTAGGGTTCAAATTGCGTGATATGCAATCTCACTCAGTCCGGTTACAGGTGTCGGAAAAACAGTATTTGCTAGCGATGGATTCAGTAAGGTGAAATATACTTAGTACTTGGACAGCCCTTGGCGAACCTGTGCAAGGGACAAACTCTTTTCACATATTGGGGTGTATGATCAAGTGATATTGCGGCACCTTTCGGAAGCAGAGTGCGCAGTTGCTCGATATGACGAACAGATATAAAAGGGACATGAAGGCCATCTAAGACAGGCTGGCGAGGGGGAGAACTAGACTTCCGCCATCGTCATGATCAGGGCGAACCTTTCTCCGGGGCACACCCAAGGCCGTCACAATTTCGGCGTTGATTTGCAAAATTTCAACAATGCGACGCGTTATTGGCTTGCACTGCCTTGTGCTCGCCGCTCGAAAATATTTTACTATATAATGAATGGTCTTTTTTTAGCGTCCGTGAGTCGGTGGACGGGGGGTCGCATTGCACACCCATGTCGTATACTTGGCCCTTTTGAGACAACGACCTTTGATGATCAGACAGGATACTAGTGCACAAGTCAACGTCACAGCGGCTTAGTGAACTGAATCTCCTCGGCACAAAGGGCCTTTTTGTGAAAGGGGACTCGGCAACTCGACGCGTATAATTACACGCCATCCGCCCGGAATTGCCGTAATAATAGCACACACGGACTGAGTTCCAAAGTCGCCAGAGAGACAGCAGGCGACAGCCGGCGCTAGGATGGGATCACAATAAACGCCGATAGGACTCTTCAAATTGCGAGTGACTGTCAGACAAGTGGCAGAACAGGTGTTTCAAAGTGAAAAAAAAACGCTCTCACCGCCAAGTGCAAAGCCGGTGGGTAAGCTAAATCGACATCTCAACCATGCGCCAATGCGAAGCTTGGAGCCTCAAGGCATGCTAACGCAATCACTAATAGCCTCGGGAACTTCCATGGACAGCGTTGGGAGAACCCAGGGGATCCGACATAAAGCTGAGCAGGGAAGCGAATGTGTAGGTGGGATTGAATGGCATCTCATTAACATGAAAGATTATCAGCGTATAGAAATCACTGGAAGATCAAACATTTATGTCTATCCTGTTTAATTACATATGTATTATTTCTGGTTGTCTGGCTGCGGGACACAAAGCGTGTGGATCCA
The DNA here is from genome assembly GCA_015178975.1 of Hysterangium stoloniferum. Taxonomy (NCBI): domain Eukaryota; kingdom Fungi; phylum Basidiomycota; class Agaricomycetes; order Hysterangiales; family Hysterangiaceae; genus Hysterangium; species Hysterangium stoloniferum. The sequence continues at coordinate 436,044 of WHVD01000013.1, forward strand.
GGCAGGCCATTATGGGCGTCTGTCGACGTGTAGCGATCGTGTGTTTTCAGAGCCAATCACACTTGGACTACTTTCCCATGTCAGGCAAAAAGCGGAAGGCAGGAGCTCTCCTAGGCGTTCAGGAATTATACGACTCTATCACTGGCACGTATCTGACTTTTCATGTATCGCCAAGTGTCTGCTTTTACCTCTGTCAACCCCAGACTTGATCATACAAATTAAGCCCAAACTCTCAGGCAACAAGGGCAACAATGCCACTTTAATCACAGAACTGCACAGGCTCGCGAATCTTGCCGAGTCATTCACTGAGCAGCGACCGCGTTCCAACAATGGCTGGCTCACTTTAGCTGACGACCTTGACAGGGAAGGTCAGTATCACTTACGCCCCCCCCCCCCCCCCCTTTTCTTGCTTTATGACCCTCTCGGAGTGGCCGTCTCACCTGTTGTCCACGCTTATTAATAGGCGTCAATCTGTGGAATACCTCGGGAATACTTCGTCAAGGAAAGGACCAAGAAGATCTCAAATTGTTCGCCGCTCGTGAGTAACCTCAGGCTCCAGAGGCTCCCGCATGCCGGCTACTGAGCGCCATCCTGCACTGCCTGCATGCTTAGTTCGGCTTGCGGCTTTCCGATTGATAGAGGCTGGCTTGGAGCAGAAGCCTGGCATTGAGAGTAGGCTCTCGTTTCCAATTCCTCTTTGGCCATATTGTACATCCCATGACTCCGCTCCGCCGCTCTAGCGTTGTTGCACGTGTTACAATTGGCAAGCAAAACAGGGTCCGCCCTTTCAGGTTTTATTCATCAATCAACGTGTCGTCGCTGAAGAACACTCACCCGCGTGCGTAAATATAGACATACAAAGTCATGATATGGCAGGCACTGTTCTCGGTGCTGCAGCCAAGGTCCGTTCATGTATGCTATGCACAATCCCGGTGAATTATCTTCTTGGGTGATATTATCAGATCGAAGAACTACTTTGCAATGGGGATATCCCTGAAGCTATGTATGCTCAATCAAAATCTCGCGCCTTGATTGTATACTATACTTGTCGAATGGAAGCTGTGAGATCGCTTTCGTCCATGTTATCCCACGATGCCTTCATTTGGCCTGTCCATTTTTAGGCTTGGAAGGAAGGTAATGAAGGGGTGGCTCAGTTTATGCTCCGCAAAATCACAGGCACGGCACCTATTTTGGTCATTTGTTCTAATTAACCCCCATGATTTTAGAGGGCAATGAGCGACGCCTCTCCCATCTATCGGCACAAGATGTGAGTCTTCTTTTCCTCAAACACGCTGATGCCGCCAGCGGATGTTGAGGCGGGTCGGTTAGCGAGAACAGCTAGCCTCAAAAATTCTTGAAATTGGTAAAGCTATTGCACGCGAAGGAAGCGCAGCAGGCAAGCATAAATCTGGCGTGATTCGAGATGAGAAGCGAGCTCAAGACGCCGTGAAATGGATCCAGAAGTCGCTGGCTCTGATAGAAAACTTAGTCATCGGCGAAACTACCGGGATATTGGAACTCAAGGCAAGTTTCCTTCTGTTTACTTCACTTTATATTGTACTTCGTGAGTCTTATCAAGTCTGTGTTTACTAATAACCATGGATTCAAAAATAGAGAGCCGTCCTGCGTAATTTAGGTGATATCCCCGCACGAGCAGTTGTTACGGTGTTAACTCTACTGATTGCAATATCCTAGCTCGAGTTTACTATCTTGCTTCTGCGACAGATGATGAAAATTTGAACAAAGCTGAAGCTACCTTACATGAATTAATCACCTCTATTGATGACACCTGTGATAGAGTGGGTTTGATGCGCGGCGCCCCACTTTCTCTAAATTCAACTCGTCTCTGAGATAACTCCAAATTTAGAAAAGTTCAGAATTTCAGCAAGTGCGATGGATGCGTCTTGCCGTGTTGAAACGAAGGCATGCAACCGACAATTCTATGCTTGAAGGTGAGGGTTATTAATTAACAATAGTATCTGATCCAGGCTCTTCATAAGGTTATCTAGCATTTCAATCTATTATTGAGCATTCGAGTCTCACAGAAACCGAAGTGTCCGAGTGAGATCTTCGGATTTTTTGCCTAATTTATGTCGGTTGATTAGATTACGACAGTATTCTCCAGGAGCTGCGTGGCATGGCGCAGCATCAGTCAGTTAACTGTAGATCATCTCTTTTCGACCGACCTAAAATTTTTGAAGCGCGCTGGTAATGCAAGTGAACGAGCATCTCCTTGAGGCCTCTCTCGCATCAGAGAGTTCCGGGAGACCTTTTATTGACAAAATTTTATTTGCCTCGATCTTCCATTGTTCTAGAGACTCCGATCATGAGAGGGCTATTAGTGCTGTTCGGAAAATATGTTCCCGTGAGCACAAAAAAAAAACGCTTTGACAGGCATCCCGACGCCACATCTTTAGGCATTGCAGATAGGGATGATTATGAACTTCAAAAGGTGCCAACAACTGCATGTCAATCGGTCTGGAATTCCATTGGTTGGGCCAGATTCTTCTGATTGATATTGGCTTCAGCTTTTATGGCAGTTTGGTAACCGTCATTATAACGCCAAGGCCTGGTATAAGGCAGCGGACTGGTTCTTGCTAGGAACTCACGATGCATTCAAATCAATGGCAAAAACTAACTATTCAAGGTGTCTTCGAAAAGCCGCGCTGTGTTACATTCAGCAGCAGGAGTACGCCCTTGCCACAACTGTTATTCGACGTTGTCGTAACAATGAAGCTGCCACGCATTACGTAGTCTTATTGATTGCGATGCATCAGGGTGAGGCCATCACACATGTGCTTTTGGACAGTTTGACAAATTGCTATTTTTAGGACTTGAAGCTGATGGTGTGTAATTCCTGTCTTTACGCATCACTTGTGATTAATTTTCGGGGTAATGACATCGGTACCGTAGCCATACATGCAGTGGAAGACATGGTCCAAGCGAAAGATTTTGATAAAAGAATGCTTTTGCTAGCAACGCAGCTTGCGCATGATGCCAATCTAAAAACACTTTTACTCACGATTCTGGATTCTTTGCTTAGCTTTTTAAAGTGTCAGGGAGGTTTCGAAAATGAAATAGAAGCACTTACTATGGTCCGGTGAGATACTTTAGGGGATCGATCACATTATCGCTTCCTACTAAAGCCAGCCCATAGTTGCATCATCCGTCTAGTAATCGAGCTCATCAAGCAACCTGCTGCGGAATTGTTAGCGCAACCGGTCTCGTCGCAACTTTATGATCTAACTTGAATGATAGAAAATGCCTAGTTTCAACTCTGATTGGACACTTTCGAACAGGTAAGCTGTCAAAGTATATGCACTATACTCAGATAGTGGGTCAATATGCGAGGTCACACAGCACAAGCCATATGTGAATCTACATTAGTAAAGAAAGAACTTCCCATAATCGTCAAAGAACTGTCATGGTTATGGCGCACAGCCTATAATATTGCAGTCCAAGGATGCTCAGATTGGGATGGGGAGTTTGAAGAGCAATTTGCAGATTTGTTTGATCTTTCCCGTGCCGTAATGACTGTTCCTTTTGCAGCCCCTTCTAGCACTAACGATCTGTAGTTTATGGAGTCATACCAAAAGGCATCAGTTACTGATTCCGACCCAGCTGTACACGGTCATATGATTTTAGCCATCTTTTGCAGTATATCCTGCCGCACCTTCGCAATTCGCCGGCTCAAAGAAAGTTTGGATCAGGTTCGTACTTAGGGCGTTCGCTGGGCCTTTCATTTATATAGATGTAGACGGACGCGAGGAATCGAATCTGTCGTGATATCCAGACATTCAAAGGGGTCGTTCATTCAGCACGCAATAGGGGACAGATGCAGAATGCCGCCGAGGAAGATCGAATAAAGTCGTTCATTCACGTCGCTCTTGTCTTCGAAACCGAGCAGCGCTGCGCATTGAATGACTGGGGAGGACTATTAACCTCAATCGAGGTCCGTGAGAGATTTAGTCTGATTCATTGCCTTCTGCAAGGGTATTGTATCAGGAAGCATCGGCCTCATCTCAAGTGAAAGCGGGCACTTTCGAGGCGATGGCAGATATTTTAGTAGGTTATTCTCTTGAAACTTGTCTTTCCGGCTGAACCCCTGTTCAGTGGGTAGAGAAGACATGTCCAGTTAACGGTTAGTGCGTCATCTCAGAACGTAATTGTGAGAATAGGTTCGTTATTACGAAAACGCCTAGTATTATATGCGGCACTCGAGGCAATATTACACGCGTGCCTGGACCTAAACTATATATCTGTAGAGAAATTCTCGCGGTGGTTGCGTGCCATCTGCACGATTCTCCTTGCAAAGAATACGGTGACGGATAGGGCTAAAGCCGTCGGCTATATCGAGCAAGCCGTGAGCGTGCTTGAGGACAATTGTCAGGAGGGATCGGAAAATGCAAGCTTTCAGTGTCACATTGTTCGGCCATGGGTTGACTGGGCGACAGATCTATCCAATGGATGAAAGGCAGTGGCTTCTAAGCACATCATATAACACAGGGGTGGAGTGTCTGGCGTAAGTCTCGGTTCGGTTCTGGCTCCCATATGTCACAGCGTTCATCCAATATAGCGCATCACATCTTGACGAGGCCAAACGTTGGTTCGAGTCTGCGACAATGATATCCCGATACGTCCCCGAAGGGAAGGAGCGAGCTGAAAGGGTGCGTATTGATTAGCCGCATTCTCAGAGGAGAAACTCTGACAAGGTGAGTATCAGATATCGGAAACATATGGTGCCCTTCTTGCGCGCTACGCAGACCATGCTACGGCAATCTAAGTCGGTGGGGAATGATGTAGTTCTGTCAACCTGAGACGGTCGGGAATGATGTAGTTCTGTTGTACTGTACTAGTAAGCAACACTTGGTCATTTCTCGGTCTGTCGTGGCTTGTGCTGTAGCAGATTTGTATTTACATGTTCTGAATGGAAGCCATTTTAAGCCTGGAGTTTCAGTGAAAGATCCGCGATCTACCGTCTCACGTCCTCCAGTGGGACGGTTACAATAACTAACAGGTTTGTCAGTGGCCACTAACTGCGAACTGAGGGACCTGGCTTGATCACTCCAAAGTAGGCTAAATATTTGGCAGACGTACGAATAGGAGTGGACTTCACATCGGCACAGACCCATTTGTTATCTATCTACGTATCCGCGTGTGTTTTTGAAGTCACCAACCCTCAAAGTTGTCTGTGGCCACACATGGATCATATGGCAAAGGAACTTGCTGTGTCTCTTCTCGAACGATTGTCCGAGCAAGTTATCTGTCTATATTTTTACGGTTCTATTTGATCACATCTTCTAATAGCCTCTCCCCTACTTCTCGGCTGTGTGTTGGAATATCAGGTGTGCCCGGTGCCGGCAAGGTATTAATCAATATCAAGCTCCATTCTCTCAGACTTACCCTAGCACCATAGACAACCCTTTCAAAACATATACAATTTCATGTGAATGCGCTCTTCGCAGTTTCTCATACCGATACACAAGATCCTGTGGCTATTGTAATTCCCTTGGATGGTTGGCACTTAACCCGCAGCAGATTGGATACATTCCCTGATCCCAAACTGGCCCACGACCGACGGGGAGCGCATTGGACATTTGATGGTGACCTGATCGCTTCTCTGAAATTCATGATGCTAAGACTGCACTAAGGAAACGGCTACGTGTCATTTCTCGAGCGCCTCCGCAGACCCATCTCTGCTGTGAACGTGACAGCGCCGTCCTTCTCGCACTCTCTTAAAGATCCGATTATAGACGATGTCGTCGTTCAACCTCACCATCGGATCGTCATCATTGAAGGACTGTACGTATTTCTAGCCATAGAACCCTGGATAAAGGCCGCGAAATCCCTAGATGAAAGATGGTTCGTCACGGTCGATCCGGAAAAGGGAAAGGAGAGGCTTTGTAGACGTCATGTGGAAACTGGTGTCGCAAATGACTGGGAAGAAGCCGTCTGGAGAGCAGATAATAATGACATTCCAAGTGAGTAGGGGACAGGTAACATACCGCTACAAATACTTAATAATAATTATACACATTTAGATGGTGCGTTCATAGAAGCCAATATGCTTTCGCCAACTAGGTTCATTACAATCGATGAAGATTCTGACTTGACTGCGCTTGGACAAGTGGATAGCAATATTAGTCCAGATCCTTAATGTTAGTGGATCATACGAGAATGTATTCACAGCAAAATCAATTTGAAACGAAATGTCTAAGATTATACAACAATACTCTTCCTCGAGTATTTCCGATAGCAGCATATTCAGTGCCTGGCGAAAAGTCCATGGAAGTAATATGCCCTAACGGCGTTGCTGAAGTAGGCCAATTTGCAAATACGGTCAAGGAGGGTAAATGGACCTAGTTGATCTAATTATCAAATGCAAAGCAGGGACTATGATGAAGACCCTACCATTTTTAGTTGATCCTTTTTATTTTTGCTGGAAAGCGCGAGAATTTGAGCGTCTTGATTAAAGCACATACTCGTTATGGCTGTGGTAAGATTGCCAATAGTCTTCAAGGGTTTGGGCGCCCCTGCTGGTGTACCGAATATGGTGCTGTCAGAACCGTAGACATTGACCAGACCCGTTTTAGACCTATTACCGAAGTTAATAAGGCAAAAAAATTTCGGGAAATTAATCACACCCTATGGCCAGGTATGAGTTATTTTTGGAACCAGTCATCGTAACACTGCCAAACCCGCCGTCGTCCTTCCACCGCCGCAAACAGCGCCTGCTCACCATATCCCACAGATAAACTTCCGCGTCTTCCCCAAGGGTCATTAATCTATTTTCGGCTGTCCACCAGATGTCCTTAACCCCAGAATTCATCTTCACATTGCCTACAACTTGGCCACCGCCATGGCGCCAATCCACGAGGTGCACGTAGCCCCTTCGCCCTGCCACGGCTAATGTATCCCCTGTTTGGGAAAAGGCACACGTATCCATACTGAGATCTGAATTATCGGGATTAGCGGCGTGAGTTCCCCAAAGACCACGGGGAGATCGGGTACAGGCGCCACTCTTCAGGTCGTATATGTAATAGAATGGACGGTGGCCCGTGAGGAGCACAGAAGAACCGCTAGGGTGGAACTGGGCATTTGTAATGGGAAGGGTTGGTATATGAACCGATTGGAGATGTGGGTTGGTATGCCCATCGATCTAAGGAGAGCATAAGTGCACAATAATGACATGTCGATAATACAACTGACATTGAATAATCGCAATCTGCGATCCGCGCTAGCAGTCAAGAGGATAGATATCGAAGGCGATGGATGGAATTTCACCGATCTAATCTCTCCTTCTGCTTTTGCAGATTGGTTGGCATCCCGTAACCGCTCTATAGAAATCTGTCCCTGCGGCAGCGATATTTGGGACGACAACAGTTTACCAGATGAATTGATAAATGATGTAATATGGTCCTCGTCCCCTGATGCACTCGCAGACTGAGAAGACTGAGAGGCTCTCCGCCGCTTTTTTCCACGCAGTATATCCCGAGCAGCCGATGCCCACTCAGGGGCGGGATTCATCTTTTCAAATCTAAAGTGAAGATCAGCATGTGCTTCTATCACGAGATACATGGCCTTACTGGCGACGAAGACGGGCCTCATAATCCCTGCCTTTGACAATGTCCTCCACAGGAGCATCACGTAGCTTCCGGAGTCGATTGTCTGATGCGAGAGAAACCTCAATATTCACATCATCGGGATCCACCCACGCCGCATTTTTCTTGCGATTCGAATTGAGTACTGCGGCTGCTCGTGAATCTCCTCTTTGTCTGCTATCATCCTGGGTCATTTGTTGCAGAGGGTCTTCATCTTTATCATCTTTATTGTAATCGATGGTATGGTTTGAATTTAATAATAAGTCGTCAGGCAACCTTGATGGTCCAGCATTGTCAACATAGAATAGCTTCATAAATGTCAATAAAAGAAGAAAATTTTGGCTCTAATCCTCACATCTGAGTCCATGAGATTCTCTAGTCCACCTCCTACGTCCACATCTAAATCATTGGCGACCGCTTCCTGGTTCGTAAAAACTCCTGTTGCAGCACTAGGGAAGCTTGTGCCGAAAAGAAGAGCCTCTAACCTCTTCTCTTCGTCGTCTTTGATGTTTTTGTCATTTAAAGCAGATTCATATCCTAAGGGATTCCCTTCGGACGCGCCCTCTTGCGTTGTCGTCCTTTGTCGTTTTTTACCCATTTGTGAAAGGGAGGTTCTCAATAGACGCTCATGCTAATTTGCCTCCGTTCTCATTTTGCCACCGAGCCGGTCATCTCGGTCATGACTACAAAGGAGGATTTGCTCTGAGATCGATTCTCTGATTCATTGTACGTGTACCAATTTTCCCTCAAATTAATCTATCACGTATTTCGAAATTCGAAGCCCCCTGAAAGCCAACCCACCAATTCCCATACTCATGTCTCGATTTTTATTGATTTTTGACTACAAGGTGATGAGGACACACGACGCTCATGTTGCTGCATGCAAATTGCAGTGTTTTACCAGTATTGTACAAATATATGGTGTACTGAGAGTATGTTTCGATACAGAGATACTCTAGCGACCATAGAGTGTATATGCATCGTGACGTTTTATATGATCGGAAAACATTTTAAAATCATAGAAGGCATATTACATGATTTTACCACCATCAGAAAGGAGTTTAATACCTCGGGAATATTATGTAATTTGTTGAAGATCCGTGAGTCTCCTGAACAGGGAAGAATATATACAAAAACGAAACCTCCACCACTGGTTTAATCACCAGCACTCGGTAAAGGTGTGCAGAAGGGCCAGTCAGCTCAAATTTGCACTCGCATTTTAAGATGCTCAGACAAGCACCCTTATTTGGAATATACTTTTACAAATCTTCAAGTTGACATCTAGACTTCTATTCGTCCAGCCTGACAATGTCGCAACCTAGATAATGTCCGTTCCTTCCCCAATGTCTCCATGGTACTGATCACGCTTGGTCCATCCTGTGATGTGGGTCAGTATCGGTGACATTTTCATATATTCACTCACGTACCTTTAAAGCTGTAAGAGCATGTCGCAGGGTAGTCATGAAGTGTTTCGATGTGTGTCCCAAATGTTTACGGGCATCGTACAGAGTAGGTTCCAACACATCGTGCCTCCATTGTAAGAGATGTAGTTGATCAAGACTTTTAATACAATACCCGATGGCGTCCGCTGTAAGGGATAAACCGTTACAATGGTGTATCCGGAGACTACAAATACGCACCGTAGTTCTGTTGTGGCACGGATGCTTTCATTCCAACGGCTTTATCTGAGTCCCACTCAGGTTCAACGAAGAAGTATGGAGCTGTCTCGCCGATATCCGCTATGTTCGACAACCTATCCTGCAGAAGAAATTTTATGAGCAATCATAACATTAATTGTGGTATGACCATACCGAGAGTGTTAAGATAACTTGTCCAACAAAGCCCTCAGTAATAAGGGTGCTTAATGTATTATTTAAGTAGAAAATGCTTCCCGAAAACCTGTTACATACTTTTCTGAAAAATTTTCCCTTAGGACTGGCATAGCATTTCTAACAAGTTCGGATAATAGGTCTGGCTCTCTCGATTTCAGCTTGATATGCTCCTTATTCAAATGTCGGAGAATACCGCGATCCAAGGCTCCTCGACGAGTTGTCAGCGCAGATAGCTTAAACTAATACCAAGATATATAAAACGAGACAATGTTAAACTTCTATGACTCACAGTGCTGGACAACTGCTCAAGGGTGAACACGTCTGGAATACTTTTCCCATACTCGAGTTTTTCGGTTCCTGTGCGATTTCCCCACCCAGCTAAAACAAGCCAGTTCAAAACCGCTTCGGGCTCCCAACCTTCAGCCTATTTTATAACGTAAATAATCATCAACAGGAGATCGTATGGAAGGTTTCACGATGTAAGTTGCGACATGAGCGTGCCCTGCGCGTTTTGACATCTTAGTGCCATCGGAATTAAGCAATATAGGCAGATGCGCAAAATGTGGAGGTTCTATAGAAAGACAAGCATAGATGTCGAGGTGCAAAGGGAGTGAAGTCAGCCACTCCTGACACTAGTGATGAGTCATTTTAATAAAGCATCACAGCACCATAACATACTTCGCCACGGAGAACATGAGTAATTCCCATTTCACTGTCATCGACAACAGATGCAAGATGATACGTTGGAAACAAGTCAGATTTTAAAAGGACTGGGTCCGTTGGTAGGGAACGATGTGCATCCCGGAGGTCGCCAAACACTAAATCGGGAGCGTTGCCTCTCTTAGGAATAGACTCATCCTGTAAATGATTCAGTATATGATTTTTTGCGGAAAAAGAGTTAATCACATGTATACGAATGATGGATTTTTCTCCATGTTTAACTCGGCGAGCAACCTCTTCTTCAGTAAGATGTAGGCAGGCACGATCGTAAGTTGCACTGGACCCCCTTTGATGCAATCGGTCCTTTGTCTCTTTGAGTTTATCAGGGGAACAGAAGCATCGATATGCATGCCTTGACTTAAAATAAAAAAAAACCGATAGGTTTATTTCTGGAAAGCAGCTAATCACTGACAGACTGATATACGAACCTCCAGGAGTCTGTTTGCATAATTATGATACAAATCGAGACGTTTTGACTAAAAAATATTTCGTTAACAATTATTTAATAAGGGTGATAAACATACTTGAAAGTATGGCCCATGTGGACCGCCGACAATCCCCGGCCCTTACAATTAGAAATTCAATTCATACGGTAAATTGCAACGATGTAATTTATGACCCTGACCATAATCATAGTCCAATCCTGCCCATTCTAGACCACGGCGTATATTTTCTACGGAGCCTTCAACAAACCTTTCCTATTGCAGAATAATGTTTAATTACGCCTTTCTGTTGATGTATCGTGCAACCAACATTATCCGTGTCCTCTATCCTTAAGATCCATTTTCCTTTGAGCTGCTTCGCAATCAAGTGATTTAAAAAAGCAGTTCTTAAACCTCCGAGGTGTAACGACCCAGTTGGAGACGGGGCAAAGCGGAGCAAAGCCATAACTGAGTTCGGCGCTTAGATGAACCAACGTATCGGATGAATAGGATAATATCCTGTCCAGGAACCGCGTCTAAAGCTGCGATTTCATGCTCGCATTTAGCAACCTTATAAAATATAATATTCAGCACGTATCATCAATATATATTGTCATATCTACCTTATGAAATACTTATGACAAAATCTATCATTTCTATTTCAGAGCATTTACAATCAGGTAAATCATGCTGGAATTTGCCATACTTCATTAATAACATTGTAGAGTAGCGATAGATATGATAAATCAGAGTAATCAGAATTGTCAGCCTGTCATAATTGTGCAATAGGCTAAGGACCGGGAGAGATGGCGACTTCCAGTGCATACTAATCGTAATTTCATAGATGCACACACCTGTTTCAAAGGCTTACATACCCCTGTGGAATCTGGTCAATGTATCTTTGCCTTCATTCGAGTTTAGTAGCATTTCTTCCACGAATCCAAACATGAAATTCATCCTAGATGTAGAGTCTAAATGGGTAATTCTCTGGCTAACGGCCAACTTGGCGTCGAAAGGATGCAATGCAGGCCTCTCGAGACTTCGAGACCCTTTTTCGAATAAAGTCATCGATCCAAGAGTAGTTAATACGGATTTTCCCCTGATTCTGAGGATGCACACGATTTTAGGTTCCTTTCTCCTCTTTACGGGTGACGGCGTCATGGCTGATATCTACTGTCCGCAATCCTGGTACTATATCTCGATGCTTAACAGAAAGATACTTACATAACAACGACGACGCAGAACGGATCATGATTATCGCCATGGCTTTTTTAAAAAAAAAATAGGACAATGAAGACGACATTACGGAGCCGCCTCCAGAAATGGCTACAAGATCTTGATATACAGGTGTAATTCTATCATTGTTTAAGCCGGGAAGGGATAGGCAGCTGGACTCTTAAAACCATTCTTTCCTACCGCTCGGACGCCCATAATCACATTATCCTTGTCGAGTAAAACCGTCACCTTGTTGACTTGTCCGACGGGAATTATATGCGTCCAGAATGGCTCTGTAGTTGGACGCCATACCACTTCAAATCCAGCAAGGTTGGCGTCGCTCACCTCACTGCCGGCAACCCAGGTCAAAGTACTATTGTTGGTCAATACCGACGTATCAATCGTGACACTCTTAGGCGTTCCTGTGTATAATCAGCGTGGAAGACTGCTGGAATTCACTCTATCACTTACCTGGAGCTTGCGCCAGTGACCACATCGCGGCCGCATTAACTCTTCCGACCCTTGCGGTGAATTCGAAATCCACAAACTCGGTCAGGTCGCCAAATTGCTTGCCGTCCTGAACTCGCACGTCTTGATGTTGGTGGGCAAAGTTTTCGACCGGCTCGGTAAAACGAGCAGCAGGGAATCCACGGGACAAGAAGGGCTCATGATCGCCGCCTCGAAGGAACCTGTCTGCGCGATAAACGACTCGTACTTTGGAGTATTGGTGTTGTTAGTAATATTGAATGTATGCCCCGTCAAGCACGGTGACTCACCTGTCATATCTGTCGCTTCATTGGTGCCAACTTCAGCAACGAAGCGACCCAATTCACGTGCAGGAGAGTCGTTTTCTCCACCGATGGAAATTCGCTCACTTTCCAACGATGGAGAGTCTGAAGATGGAATGCCTTGTGCGAACAGTCTGATACTATTTGGATCCTTACTGCCATCATCGCCGACAGGGCTCCCAACGATGTCGTTTGTGAACATGCCTTGCACATCGGTTTTTGCCTCTAAGAACTGCTGCGCCATGAAGTCAGACCCGAAAAGGCCTTGTTCTTCCCCTGCCACAGCAGCAAGGACAATCGTGGCTCCGGGGCGGTGTGTGGCCATAATACGCGCTAGCTCCATGGAAATCGCAACACCGGATGCATCGTCATCTGCGCCTGGTGCGTCGTCCACGTTATTCAAGATGCTAGTGACGCGAGAGTCGTAGTGACCAGACACCACGTATACACGGTTAGGATCGGTAGATCCTTTGATTGTCGCCAAAATGTTGGTAATCAATGTGGCATTCAGGAGAGAGCTGGTGGGACTCTGAGTGTAGCTTGGAGTAGTGACCGTCATAAACCCGCCCGAGGCAGCTGCAAAGGTGCGCATCTCAGAGGCAATCCAGTCCCGTGCCGCTCCAATGCCCCTCACTGGATCAGTTTGCGAGGAGGCCGTGTGTCGTGTACCAAATGAGACAAGCTTGGTGATAATTGCCTCAATACGCACAGGATCAATCTGGGACATGATGCTCCGAAGTTCGTTGTCTGGGGCCTGTGTAGTGAATCGTTGACCAGGACCGGGGGGCCAATCTCCAGCAAATGCGCATTGGTCACGGACACCGAGATCCCTAGCAGATAACTCTTCACTTCCGTGGTCTGACAGGCAAGAAATGCATCAGTTTGGCTATTGCACTGACCCTCCTGGCATTTAATCGCTTACCTGCGTGACCCCAGATTAATGGTACAAGTGCCACAAGCGCATATATTGTACTACTTTTGAATACAACCATCTTGCGTGTATATATAAGGGAGGTCAAGTTCGCTCATCTTTCGTGGCATCATACCAATTACTTATATATATATACGATATTCACCCGAACCCGACAGAAAGCGGTCCTAGGAAAAATTATCTCACAGACGGTCAGGCGGGCGATAACACGTCCAGCCTAGAGGGAAAATAAATTGACAGAAGGGGTTATAGAGGCGGATGTTTGATATGAAGAGTGACCCGAGACACTACGCGAATTAGGTGTGTAGCACATGTAGTGTTGGATATATTAGGCACCCAGTGGAAGCCAAATTCTCACACCATAAAGTACCCTCAAAGGGAGGCTGGATAATGTACTGTTTACTGTTTACCAACCAAACGAGTCAATCGGCCCTTAACCCATGCATGTGAAGCAGTGTCGTAATGTCGGCGATTAAATGGTGGTATAAATATCATTCATTGCTCATGAAATATATAAAAAAGATAAGAGTGAGAACTACAAATGCACGGAAACAGTATGATACTGTCATCGCGCGATGCCCATTTTCAAGGTCGCACCCACAACATCGACCTCTTCCCATCGCTGATGAATTTTCTCAACTCCTTCCGTGGAATTCGCTAGTGCGGCTTTCTTTGCTTGAATGAAAAGCAATGTGTTGCGGAAGTGTCGTGTGATCATGTCAGGGGTTTGCACCCCTTCGATAAGACCTAGCGGGGCTCGTGAAGATGGATGTACATCAGGCGATGATATGTTGTCGATGCTCGAAGTGATTAATTCTACCAGACTATTGACGAACTTGGGAGTCACCTATAAAAATATGAGGAAATATTAAAAAAAGAGACGTATAGTTATACATACCGCAGATGCATTATGGTCAAGATAATATAGATACTGGTCGAGTGCATCGCAGTAAAGTTGTACAGTAACAATTTCTTCTATGGCAGAGTTCGCGATTCTCAGGGACTTTTGCAGGCACTCCAGTACCCGCTTACTGTCCCAGTGCGGGTACTGAGAAAATAATAGAAAAACAATTAGCCAATTATGTGAGAGAATTTACCAACAAAACTCACGGCTTTGGTCCGATCCGTACCATCTGCCTCCTTATCTTTTGATTGTGTATCCTTAACCGACTGTGCCTCTGCTTCTGTCGTGCTTTGCCACCATAAATGGCTGGCAAGATGGACCGCAGTAGCTTGGTGAGGCTTCTTGAGCAATCGAGAGCCGTGCCTGGCCGCCTGTGTAACAAGGGTGTCATAATTGTCTACGCTGAAACCCTTGGCCCCATGAAGAGTCTTGATTATGAGAGCGATTGCCTGCAGTTGGGCTCGACTCTCTGATATGCTTTCTTCATAAACGGAAAAGGCTTGAACATAGAACTCGTATGTCAGGTCCTCGAAATCGCACTCGTCTGATATCTGAGCGGCCAGAAGGAACAATCGCAGCGCAATTCCGGGAGCCTCAACCTGTGTCGCCAATATTGATATAAGCTGTCGCGAAAACTTCAGAATATTGGAGGCTTTATTTTGCCAATCGATCTCCTGCGAGGACATAAGCAATAGGAATACGATGAGCAACCACAACTTACTAGGTGTTCACGATCCTTGTACCGCCGAGCAAGCTTGATCGAGGCTGAGATGAGGGACGGGAATGTGTACTTCATTCGTTCAGCTCCGGTTTCAAAGTGTTTACGAGCTCTTTGTAGCAACTATTAGCATGTATGGTTAGAAAACTAAAATCCGAAAGCCAAACACATAGTCTACCTCAAATTGCACATCGAGAGACTCAGATCGGAACAGATGGACCATTCGAGCAACCCATCCCTGCTCCTCGGCCATTTCTTCTGGGCTTTGTGGGTGAGGTAGAGGACCTGCACGTCTGGTCTCTTTCATTTGTGGTAGTGGCGGCGGGGGGAGGGATGTTGGTGATTCTGGTGATGATTGCGATTGCGCCGGCGTAGGACGGGGTAGTGACTGTTCTTTTTTCTCGTCATTTTCTGGTGGTGGATCGGAAATAAGCACTTGACAGAGTTCAAGAACGCCATCTACATCTTCAGGCGTCTCAATTACAGTCTCGTTTTTCAGGACCGACGAGATGATGGAGTGCGCTATAGATCTTCGGGTGTTCAAAGGCTGCTTTGAGAATAGCTTTAGATAACAAGGAAGCGCAAGTAGTGTGAGCACAGATTGGTAAGAGTTGACCGGGGCAATCAATAAGTTGAGCAAGTTCTGCGTGGTGTGCGGGACATATAAATCGGGGCTAGCGTTTTGAATATGAATAAGAAATATAAAACAACAACGCAGAGGAATGGATTATTCTCACTTGTCTGTGTATGCTATTACTTTCTCATGGGCGAATCCAAGGATTTGATCGACATAATCTAAACGATCGGGATAGCAGCTCAAAGATAGGTTTGTCAGAGACACTAGCAAAGCAGTGATGTCTTGTATGGGTAGATCAGGGCGAGCCTATGCTTCCACCTAAGCGGTAGTAATAATACACCTTACAAAACACGTACCTTAATCAATTCCACGACTTGTTGCCAAAACACTTCGAAAAGTTTGACATCCACGGGAATGCCTCTGAACTTTTTCGCCTGGCCATTGCTAAGCTGCTTACCCTTATCGCCGTTTACTGTCGGCAAGTCCGTGCTCGGAGTACTGTCATTCACTTCGAAGCCTGCCCCCCATTCAGATGAGCTAGCCGTATCTCCCGCCACTCCAGTTTGCCTAGCCTTCTTCTGTGCATTGACTTTCTCCGCTAGACGTTTCGCAGCAGCCTCTTCCTGTCTCTTGGTTTCTTCAGGGTCTTCATTTTCAGCTTCCCGAGCGGCATACGCAGCTAGACGGTCAATAAGAGCTATGACAATCTGCTTGATGTTAACCTTAGGATGGAGTTGCGCTGTCGCTGAAAGAAAAGGGCCAAGGGTATGGAGATGGAAATCATCAGTGAAAACCTACACATACGATAAGGTGGCAAGGTAGATTTAAACACAATACCACTTACCTGAATGACAACCTCCATGAGGTATTCTTGTGCTATGACATCTTTGCAGTTCACGACTTGCTCCAATATACTGGGCAGTATTGTCCGCTCGTACATATCAAGATCGACTCCTTCGAGTTGACTTAACCTGACAAGATTGGTTCCAACGAGGATCCTGAGCTCCCGGCGTTCCATCTCGCGTTTTTCCCGATCTCGGGAATGACCTTGGTGCTGCAGCCGAACCCAAAGTTTGTTCATTTCGATGAAATTTGTTAAAACGAAGGTGATGGAATCCTGAAGATTTCCAGCAACGCTATACGACATTGTAATTGCAGCATCATAACACCAAACATGTCTCAGAGACTCACCCTGAATCAATACCCACAGGTAAATGATCTCTGGTCTGACCGCTGAGATAATGACGAAGAAAGAGTCCTCGTGTCGGATGCTGAACACCTCGGGACATTTCCATCATATCTTTCATTATCTCCTTTACAGGAGCGCCAGGTATAGACATATAGACAGCGCCAACAGTTATCATCAAATATAATCTGGGAACAATGTTTCCGGCATATTGAACAAGTTCGTATAAATCTGCAAGATGGTGGCGGTCTTGAGTATGCGCCTCGTATAGGTAATTAGAAAGGATGCGCAAAGCGTCGAAGACAGCCATGTCTATAGTAGTACCGTGTCACCCAAGTGATAAACGTCATAACGAACACTCACAAAGCTCATAATATTGTTTTGGACTCAGGGACGACGTGCGCAATTCGGCAAGCATTGTGCTAGCACTCTTAAGGGCATCCATAAGTTGCTCTGTTTCCTGTAGGACGGTGAAACCATTGTACACTGTGAATACGAAGGAACTGCAGGACAGAATATCAAAATACGTACTAGATACCGCTTCATGTGCTGTACTTGTATCTTCACGGTGCCCAATGCCTCGCTTAGCATCTTGCCCTCCACCTCTGGAAGAGCGGCCATGGCGTTGATTAATAGAGTGACTGTAGAGTCCTAGGACACGGTCTCAGTGAATTTGGCGGAGTTGTGACGAACTAACTCCGCCTAAGTGTTAACTTGCTTCAACCGCTCTGCACAATATTGACTGCACAGTATTCAGTGTTCTGCATCCATTTGATCCTTAATAGCAAGATCGATAATTCCAGAATTCCAGTTTGATATTAATATCTACACGGTATCCAAAACGCATGACTTTTATCTTCCTACGTCTACTAGTACATACTCACACGACGACCTGTCTTCGCGATCTCTCATCGACGAGCACGATATGCTCATTGGATTGCAATCTTGTAAAAAAACTACTCGCGCACCCCTCGGGCATTGTCCCGAACAACGTCTTTATTTGACGACGACAGTGGCGTCATACCTCCCGAACTAATCACTGTTTGATATATTAACGCATAGACCCCCCCGACACATTCTTGTAGTTCCCGTCATACACCGTGATAATACCGTCCCCGTACTTCAAATTTAATCGTTGCAATATCCGGATATGTTTGACTTCAAGTCCGCGCATCATTGGCTTGAATCTTTTTGGCGTATTTGCCACTTTGTCTGCCCACATTGGATGCCCCTCTTTCCATTATCCTAATCCGCTCTTGCTGGCATCACAGGTATTATATGCTTTCAGCTTGGCCAGCCTTTTCAAAGTGTCCTGTCTGTGTGGTCCTATAACATTTGTATTTCTCTAGAACCGAAACAAGTACATTTTATATCATAATACCTACATTTGTGTGTGAGGCATGCTCGTTTTATATTCAAAGTAACCTATATATTACACCCCGAAATTTCCTTATTCTGTGACATTGCTGTTGGTCGACCTGTGTTTTCATAGTTCCATTCAGATTTCTACCCCCACACGTTTCTCTCAAAGTAGCCATGGACTTGATTTCAATATTTCATACTTTTCTACTAAATAAGGCACTCCAGAGGAGTCCGCCATTATAGGCAGAGTAAATGTAGAGAAGCGCTAATAGCCCCAGGATTAAATAGGGCCCAAAGACACGTTCCAATTTCCAATACGAAATCAGCCCACGCATGTTCCGCTATTTCAAGTAGATAAACCCACGACAATTCCTCGCACCACACACACAATCGGGTGTACTGGGAACCTTGGTTCGCGCCTTACCCTTTCCCTTCCGAGCTTGGGGACAATAGTCAATAGTGAGCTCCGTCTTTGCTGGAATGTCTCTGTTCGCTACAAACGCCATTTTGGGCTGGTGCATCTGTCACCAAATTGAATACATGAATATTCACATCATTGAGCTGCGATATTAAGCCGACGTACCATTGGCACAGAATCCCAAACAACAGGATAGTGTGAACAAACAGGATCGCAAGAGTGACTGTGGTTCCGGTTGAGCATTGAGTGGCCAGAAGAGATTTACACTCACTTGATGAATCGCGTCCAATTTCCTGTGAATCATTGTAAAATAAATAGCTAGCAACAAGCACTTGTCACCTACCGCAGCTGTATGCGTCTACCGCATATCCACTTGAAGGATCACGAACGTCCTCATGAAAGTCGAGGTTAAATACATAGCTTGCCCGTCCGGTGTCAAGTTCGGATGTAACTTTACGGTCACTATTTTCGTCGATCGCTACAGACGCCGGATATCGTGAATAACAACATGCAACTTACCACAATTCACTTGCACCAAATGTCGATATCACCCACAACATGTCAGATAATAGGCCACTTACCCCGTGTATACCCCGAGAACGCTCCCTTTCGGTAAAGAAACGGCTGCTCGAACGCCCCAGCCGCATCTTTCGGTTCTGAAGATCTGGATTGGAAAAGCCCTAGGACGTTGTGCCACGCGTGACGGACAATTACGATCACATTGACATCTCTGTGATGGAAAAAAAGTAAACCTGTCTTTATTTGAGCAAGTAGTGCATGTGAGCGCACCTTATTGCATTCTATGACATAGTTCGTCAATGTATCGAAGGTAAATAGGCCCTGGAGGATGTCTCAGCTGGTGTCACCATATGGATTTAGAAACTGTTGTACCCCCGAGTACGCAAATGTCCTAGTTTCCTCTTCGTCCAGGATTTCAGAGTCGTCTTGACAGGAGCACAACGATGCATTGCAGGTTCTACATTCACATGACTGCATGAAACCATCATCCGGAGGCCCATCACTGATATTGCTTTGACAAGCATAAACGGTGGAAAAATCACTCATCAACGGTGGAAACTTACTACAAGTACTGGGACTCGAGATATATAAATTTTTTAGGGTCCAACATTGGGATTTCCTCATCGTTTACATCGTTCACGAAAAATATCGGGGCTGCGCCTTCTTCACCTGCCCGGGTGGACCAGAGTCTCTCAAGCTCTTTGCGCGTGTAGGAAGGACGTTTCACGCTGGACACAGCTGGGATAACTTCTCTGTCTTTTTGTGCCACTGAGTCTAGGGAAGATGATGGTAAGCGTTCAAGCTGGTGAAATTGTGTCGTTGTGAATCGATTTATATGAAATACTAGAGAGCTATGAGTTATACCTGACGTAGACTCGGGCCCGGATTCGGAAACTGAGCATTGCTCGAAATCGTCAGGGAGGCCATTAGGCGTTCTGGTGGGGCTACAGGACGCTCTTCCCCCGCCCGACCCAAACCATACAGACCCTTTGAAACTGCATCTGGAAGATCGACACGCTTCTCCTGTAATTCACGCTCCCTTTGAGCTCTCATGTTGCTGAACCGAGCTGAAGCGGAAGCAAGAGATCTAGAATTAGGAGGGGCTCGCTGATACTTGTGATCTATGGCCATTTTCCACGCCTGATCTGTTAGCTCCGTGAAGGTGTGCCTCTTCATGGGCCGCTTTTTACGCTTCGCCTTCGAGCTCGGTCCTTCAGACGGCTCTTCATTTTTCTCAGCGGCGTCGTACGAATGAAAAGGCGGAATCCTTGGGTCCTTATGCACCTCCGAATGGCGAGATTGCAACTGCTTTTCTTTCCAGCGTTTCAGCATCCCTGGGACATCTTGCATTGTGACGCCACCTTCGCGCTCCCAAGTCCAGTCGGATCCGTCCCTTCCGGCCCAGCCTTTCCAAACAACCTAAAGGGACATTAAAAAAGATTGGTCTCAAACGATAACGCTTTCCTGCCTTGTACCTAACAAATGGGCTATCAGTGTATGCTTGAGGTGCCATAAAGTGAGGAAGCATACTGAATTTGCCCCCTGGTGTTGGCATGCTCACTCTCAATAGCACTCACTTCCCACTTCTCATTATCCCCCCAGTCCTCTTCTGAAGATGCCGAAGACTCGTGCAATATCGTTGGAGTTGTGTTGTCTTCTTGCTCGCTATGGTCTACATCTGACATGGCGAAGTACCTATCCAAGATTAAGAGGTTGGTAATTAATAACTCATCACGCGTTTCATTTGGGACACACAGTTAGAGCACCCTTTGTGAATTGTCACATTACAAATATATCGTGTTCTAGGTACATACATAATACGCCTTACTTGTCCTTTGGCACGATGTTCTATGGCTCCTTGACCACTCGAAAAATTTATTTGTCTACGTTGATAGGTACGTCACGTGGATTTGAGTATAAATGTTCGGCGAGTCTGGCTCTCAACCTGGAGAATGACACAGACTTGACTGTTGAGGCTAGTTGCAATCGGGGAGCATGGACTCTCAAGGGTATTCTCAACATCATATTAGGACACTATGCAATAGATAAGTGGTCATGGTGTATATTTGAAAGAGAACTGATGAGAAGTAGGGACACAAATCAAATGCCTTGTTTGACAAAGTATTAATTCATCCTGACAATAAGTGTGAGGTTATATCACGACACCAAGGCTTGCAGATTATTGAGTCAGAATTATCTCAGAAGTATTTGACAATTATATGATATAGCAAATGGAACAACTAGGTTACAGATTTTCTGACTGACTTCCCTTGCTCCTTGCATTGTCCTTTTATGCCGTTGAATGTCAGCAGTGGCCATAATATTGTGGGAATTTGTTAATATTGTGTTGCAAGCCATTGAGGACACTCATGGTCTTGCTGCACTCTTTTTGATTATACTATACTAGACATAGTTTATTCAATGGATGCTCGGCTATGTAGTACGGCTATGTAGTACATTACAGTAGCTTACATTACAGTAGCTTAGTAATTTGAACTAAACTTTGTCGGTTCTCTCCGTACCATATACTTTCTACTGATATGACTCAAGGAGATCATGTATGAAATAATGAATGATGTCAATCTGAGACAAGTCAAAGGTAGTTAAAGATTGTCAAGTATGTCAAAAGATAGTCAAGTCAAAGAGTCAAAGGCATATCAAAAGGTGGTCAGACTGGCCTTGTGACAGTTGTGACAAGTAGATGGTATGAAAGGGCACATTATTGAATTTGGTTCGCTTGAGGGTTTTTCATAAACAGGGAGTTGTCCTGGTTATTCACGCTTTCCCAATGTGATGATGCGTGTACCCATTATCGACAGGCTAATGAGAAAAGCTCGCACAGAAAATAATACAAACGGGCGCTTATGTACTAAGAGATGGGTTGAAAAAATTCATCACGGTATAGGAACGGCTGGAATTATAACGAGGCAGTTGCAATTAACGATATACATTAAAATAAGACCATCCCGACTTTTCTGTAGCCCGGGGCAGTGGCTGCGGTAAAATGGACGACGCAATGTTCTTGCCACTTCCAACCTCCCTTCGTAGGGATGGAGCCGTTGGTAATATTTAGTATCGCGGCTGAGTGTCGTGGCTAAAAAATCCAATAATGACAGGGTCAATTCCTTGGAATTTTTCAGGGACGCAATGCAATGACTGCGCTGTTGTTTCATTTGTGAGTCTGCTTTTTGGTGTAGCAATCGTTTTATATCACACTGTGGCATTGGATATTTGACATGAGTTATTCGATCACTTAATTACGATTCAGGATCTTTCGGTGGCATCGTTGTCGATTTCTCTTGTCATAGCCCTCTCAGGGTCGTTGAAAAAAAGCGGCATGGAATTAATGGTCTGTTTTTCTCCACAGAACTTTAGGGCCAAATCCAATAACGACAGGGTCAATTCCTTGGAATTCTTCAGGAACGCAATGCAATGACTGCGCTGTTGTTTCATTTGTGAGTCCACTTTTTGGTGCAGCTCGCTCTATACCACACCGTGGCATTGGATATTTGGACATGAGTTATTCGATCACTCAATTATGATTCAGGATCTTCCGGTGGCATCATCGCAAGTCGATCCCTGACTTTCCGCACTTCCCAAGGGCCACTGGGAGCTCTCGCCGCAGGCCATCTGCGTATCTAAACTTTCACAAGCCACACGTCCTTCCCGCGAACCGGGATTATTCGTTGAAAGCCGAAATGAAGACGAATGGCCCAACCAGTCCCTGTCCACCGCCCCCCCCCAAACTAGGCAATGTGCATCTTCGATGCACACCACGGATTCAGCTCAGAACCAGGAAACGCCTGCTTGCCAATTCAGCTCCCTGCTTACGCAACGACATATGTATATATGTACATTCAAATCTCGCGGATCTTGTTCAAATCGTGCTTTGAGAAACTTACATGACCTCCTTTCCGTCCCGCGTGTCCTGCGGGTTTCGACGCTTCCACATCCACGCAATCTTGCCGCGCTACGGTTTTCACCCCCTTCGATGCGCATCCGGCCAAGCCCAGGTCCTTCATTCATTCATCCCCCTTAGACGCGCGACCTGCACGATGCTATTTTATTTGCGAGAGTTGTGCGGGGTTGGTGGGTCTTCTTCTGGACGATCGATGAATGAGATAAGCCGTGCGCATCAACAAGCTAGTGCAATATGGGGATGTCAGAGGCACGCCAGATGAGATATTAAATCACGCTCAATTAACAGCACATCGTGGCTCTCGACTCCTTCCATCTTTGGGAAAGGGATTGGGTTTACCGGACAACCGTGCGATCATGGCCGGCGGTATCGCTGGACCTAGGTAGATGTTGGGATGATGTGGTATGGCTTTTCATTATGGCATGTGTAGGGAGGATCTGGAAACGACGCTCGCGGTGACCCTATGTGCTCGGCTTGTCTGCTCATTTGGCCCACTCCCTGTCATTTCGGGGCTGCGGCAGCGGCCACGAGCAAACATGGGCGGAAGATGGGGGCAGGGCGGTAATATTAGTGAACGTTAACTCTCGTCGTATTATTGGGACGGGCACGATCAGGGCCTGTGCCCCATGTATATGTATGCGCATTCGCGCTGCAATCGCCCAGATGCAGAATAGAGTTTGCGAGCGGGATCTGTAGCCTCTGCGTCCGTCTGTGCATGCTGGGGCCATCGCCGTGACTCATGTATCGATGGCACCGGTACGCTGTGGGCATTGCTCGAACCTTGTCGCTCTGAGTCAGATCTGACGACACACCCACACCCGGATATGTGCAGCGAGGAGCTGTAACCGCACGGCTGCACGCAAGTGACGCCACCAGTGTGAATGAGAATCCCATGCTTGATTGACCGCGGTCTGGCTCTTGCCATGCACACCGCCGCGTCATCTCTTGCTCATCATCGCAGCCTCGAGGCGTGCTGATCTGCGCACCTCGAGGCATCACCCCTATTGACCTGCATGTTGAGATGGACATACACGGCAGGCAATGCGCTCCGGCATACCAACATACGGTCGTACACGGCCCCACGGCTGGATAAGATAAGGAAGCATGCACAGCTAACACGAGGCAGACGTCTTGATCTGTCAATACCACACTGTATCTGTATCTGCATCTGTATATACCGTCATATTGCGGTGTCTTTGGCATTAATTGATCGAATCCCGCCGAGGTGGGTTTGCAGACCGCAAGGGGCTTTGGGTCTCCCGGACTGCAGCTCCATTGTCGTCTGAATGAGTACGACCGATTTGATATGATAAGAAACCAGGAACTGGCTGGTGCATACAGCCACAATTTACAATCGACCACTATGAACTGATTCCAAAAGAAACCAAGAAACTGCCTTAATAGTCTCTTTTGATCAGAGATGGCGGGGCGGCGTGCGGCCGCGCGCAGAATATTACAAAGAACGTCAAATCTGTGGATAAAGCTGGAAACTCGGCCACCCTAATTATCGATGATCAAACGACCAGTTTGCAATAAATAGATTTTCCAGCCCGCGCCGGGAACGCCACCTGCCACGGGTGTCTTTCTCCACATCTAACCACAATAGTAGCGCAGATTCGCGCAGGTGATTTTGGTCATGAATAGGAATTACGAAATTAACAAGTGGGAGCGGTGGAGTTGGCCACTACTCCACTGGCAGTTCAAGTGGAGCATCAGAAGAATAGATCCTCAACACGTACGATTTGGCGGATGTGCCCCACTAAAGCACGTCCAGCACACTCTCAGCTGATAAAAAAATGTGATTGACGGCCGTCGCCCTCGTTCTTAATCAAACGGTTAGCACCATCATTACTGCGAACCTGTCATCTCCACTCTCGGGGTAGCCTTCACCCCCGTGTCAATGTCCGGATTAGATTGGCGTCAAACCTGACGTGCTGACTCGAATAATGGGTGCACCGTCGTTCTTGTGATCGAAGACGAAGATGGGCAAGGCGCATGTTCATGTGGTCAGCCGTGGGTCAGCCTGCAGCGTCAAGTATGAACAGTTGCTGAAGCTTTTGGAATGGATTAATTTTAATTTGAGCATGCGCACCGTATAGTGAGTCCAGGAACTTTGAAATGGAAATCGTACACGTCTGGCTAAAAACGGATCCTGAGTAGTAGGCCGAGATCAGCATTTAATCAGACTTGCAGGACGATTTAGCAAATCTGAGAGATGACAGCATTAATAAACCGACTGCTGCATATGGCGGTGGAGGATAAAGCATGATGCATTCACGAATGCTATCTTGATGCGAGAGTCTAGGCAACAAAAAAGGAAAAAATGCAAACTAAGTGTCACACACCCACACATATCGATATCGATATATATATATACAACAACACACCGTCGATGTCGACACGGGGTCCTATTGTGAACGAGCAGATCAAATAGGCAATCTAAGGATGCGTTGCCCCCGCTTGTCGGATTAAAGCTGTCATGCATGCGCACGAGAACGCTCGACAGGTCCCGAGCGATCGGTTCGGGAATCGTCTTCATTGTGCATGTGGCAGGAAATCACAAGAGGGGCCGCACCAGCTTCCCCGTGTTAATATGCTCGGGCCCCGCAAAAATAAAAAATAAAAATAAAAACAGGCTCAGCTATCCCGTGACAACAACCCCCGCGAAACGACCCGGCACGCCCACCCATCGCACGACCGCTCCCAAGCCCCCGCGTGCGTATCCTCATATCGAGCGTGAGTAGCCGGCGGTGGCGACAAATTAGGGCACCCGCAACTCAGGAAGCACACCACACCTGGGAGAATCGACCGTCGCCGTGCCGTGCCGTGCGTGGGAAACCCGGGGATCAAAGCGCGATAATGAGCACTGAAACCCACGAAGATGCAATCTGCCCGTGCCTTGCGAGAAGAAGGCCACAAAAAAAAAAAAAGGAAAAAAAAAAAAAAATGAGGTGCTTCCGCCGGCGCTGCGGAGATCCTGCCACACAACACACGATCCGCCCCTCCCGATATGTGGTCTGCAGGGTCGGGGAGTTGAGTTGTGTGCAATTAGGGAACAAAGGATTCTGCCTGGATGTGCATCGGGAGGCCATCATGTGGGGCGGGGCGTAACTAAGCGTGCACCATAATGCCGGGCGGGGCGCAACTAAATGGTCGGTGGCAGGCACAGGAAACGGCTTGTCAGAGGTACAATTAATGGAATAAACATCAGCCATTATGCCTCGGAGGCAATATGACGCGCACATTAATTATGATCGTGTCAAGAATGGGGGACTTGCGACCTCCTATGTCAACACAAAATGTCATAACGCCCATTAAGCCCAGCCCAACGTGCAGTAAATGAAGGCCTCAGGCCTCTTCCCATTCAAGCCTTCTTCAATTCAGCCCGTCTTAGATTCAGCTCTCTCAAAAACGTCAGGAAGAATTACATTCTATTACTAATCACAATGTACGCCCCTAGCATACAACCAAAACGAGACAACAACTAAAAAGAAAGCATAACATCTAGTATGATCACCATGAGACAGTAGTACAAGTGTAAACATATGAGCACCGCGAACGTAGGTTGCGGAACGAGAGCCGACGATAGTGGACAATAATAAACAGTAAAAACACAGCATTGACAACGGGCATTGACGGATTAGTTGGCATAGTATGTCGATGGTGGCCATGGTATATAGTATGGTATGGGCAGAGCCGGGGTAACCGGGTCCCCATGAGAGCGCATGTCGGAATTAGTGAGCGGCTTACGCTCTAAAATGTAGGCAGGGTATACGACCTCCTCGTTCCATTTTGATTCTGCGCGGGTGGCCGCCGCACCCTAATCTCCCCCCCCAACTCCACAATAACGGGATTCGCGGTCCGCTGCCGCTCTTCCTCCTCTTCCCGCTGTGCCTCCGCTTCGTACCACAGTCGCCCATCAGCCAAGCGACCATCCCAGCGCGGATAATACGGCTTGGGCTCCCATCGACCGGTACCCGCAAGTTTGCAGGTGTGAGAAGGATCCTTGAGAGGATACCGGTCAAGGGGTCCATCTAACTTTGTTGTATGTACGGGAGGCGGAGGCGCCCAGTAGTAGCAGTACTGACGAGCATTTGGGTACTCGGGAAGCGAGCGGCCGTCCGGTGGCGTTGACGGAGACAAAGTCGAAACGGAGGAGGTCGACGGAACGGATGCGAGAGCCTTGGGGGAGGAGGGGGCAGTGCGCGCGCGCACAATGGGGGTCCCGTGTATTTGGTTGTGGCAGTCATCACATACGCGGGCATCAATGACAGGTGCATGAGGCGCTGCAAAGTGCGAAACAGGGAATCCGCGTGGGGGAAGGAGGAATGGCAGTTTAGTGGTGTCGAGGAGGGGTGTGGTTCGGGCGGAACAACTATGGCAGTAGATACCGCCACATTTGCGGCAGTGCTAAACAGTGATGGTGACTCAGCTACTAAATCTGTGGCGTTCCCAGTGATGGACTTACGTGTTTCCGCTCGAAAAGGGTGAATTTGACGCGACAGGCATACCTATCGCAGTGGGAGGCGAGCCTGTCAGCCTGACGGATGTCGCGCCTCAGTACGAGTTGAGACAGCAGCGATGAGGGAGCACGTACCTTCCACAGATTGCGCGGTATGAGCACAGCCAAGTGCTCATTCCGTCTGCAAATGGAGGGTGTTGGGTGAGTCAGGGCATCGCCGTCCACAGATGGTGTAGAGGAGGGCGAGGGAGAGCGATCATCAGACAGTGGAGACAGCGGTGCAAATGAACCGAATGCCTCTAAAGGACCAGAGTAAGCTCGACGAGGACGCAAGAATGGTGGAGGACAAACCTTGATACAACGGAGCTACTCTTGGCTCCGTTGTTCCCATGGGGGGCGGCGTGGGCAGGACAGCGACATCGCCCTGTACACTGTGAGTGACAAGAGCGGGCGCGGAGATCACGTTCTGCTGGGCATTCTGGGTATCGTGCAAGGCAAGCTGTTGGCTGAGGGATGAAGGCATGCTGGGGATGAGACTGATGGGGAGGCCATGTCGATTTGGCGGAGGTTTTAAAGGAAGGTTGATTACACAAGCGACGACCACATCCATCAAGGTCCCAAGCGCCGGCAGCATGGAATGCCACACTGCTTGCCGACGCCGCATCCCTGGGATTTGCTTTAAAACACACAACGTGTAGCGATCGGGACCACGATCTGTTTGCCAAATACGGATCACTGTCATTCTTTTACCCACGGAGACAAACGGCCCCTTAGCTCAGAGCAGTACATACGATTTATTATAATATTCCAGCATGCACAACAGTACTTGTCCCGCTGTCCTAGTAGTTTGGTGCTAGTTTATTTTCGCATCGACCCTGATATGTTCCTGAGCACGCCCGTCCTCGGCTACTCTCTAACAACCGCAACACAGAGGATCATCATCGCAACGAGCACTCCTTTCACCTCTATAAGTAAACCCTCCAGGGCCCTTAATTTAATCTCTTCCCCACCATTATTATTATACACCGTTTTGCACAGAAGCAGCTTGTCTGGGCGCAAACGCGGCATATGAAAATAGTGGGCGTATAAAATATACAGCCATGTGCGGACTCAATTGACCGGCGTCAAGATCCAATGGTCAAACGAGGTTTATCGCTACAAGCGACACACCTGCGCTCAAAAGAAGACCCATGCAGTGGCCTTAGCTTCAGCACGGAGTCCCTGCTAGTATTGAATGGAAGCTTTCCAAGATCTTTGCCCCGTCCGTGTTGCGGCTTCGGGGTGATGCGCTCAATGATGGCACAGTTTTTAGAGAGTGTGTATTCGCTTCAAGGGCAGTGGAAACTCTCCTTAAGCGACTGCACTCCGCCATCAAATCGGGCTAAAGTCTATCTTTGGCCCCCCTTTGATCATGAATTGACACTGTCATACCCTCAATGCTGCTTGACAACCACTACAGAGTACTCAGGAAGAAAGGCGGCGATAGAGTCCTTTCATAGTAGATATGGTTTATCACTAGATAACGTGGACCATACGAGTTACTTTCAACTTGAGGATTAATATTTATGGCAAGTGTTTCAGGTATACATATCACTCACAAGACTGCCTATTAACATCTTGTCTAGACCGCTTCATTATAATTAGTTCCGTTGT
Organism: Hysterangium stoloniferum; assembly: GCA_015178975.1. Classification (NCBI taxonomy): domain Eukaryota; kingdom Fungi; phylum Basidiomycota; class Agaricomycetes; order Hysterangiales; family Hysterangiaceae; genus Hysterangium; species Hysterangium stoloniferum. Next base: position 465,271 of record WHVD01000013.1, read on the forward strand.
CGAAAAAATTGCTTAGCCTCGATCAGGTTATTTACAGCCGTTCCTTCCTTGGCCGTTCCCAAAGCGTACCACTCTAATGAGATATTCCACCTCGTTGGTTGGCTATTGAGCATATACAATTGAAATTCATTTTCAAGTTAATGTAAACAACATTGCCATTTCCGAGGCCGGTCCTACTCGACCCTGCTCCGATGCCCACGTTTCGATCAGATGCTGCTTAGCGTTGAACAGAGAAAAAAAACTGGGTTGAATGCCATGCCCAAATAGAAATAGAAAATCGCGGCCTTCGGACTCCAGTGCTGTTGCGCAGCGCTTGCAGGCCCACCAATGCAACCGACGAGTTAAACAGACAAGCGAGCCACGGTTCTATGCCCTCTAATTAGAAGGATGACGTGCATTTTTTCGCAGCCGACGTCGCTGGCCGTCCTAGTATCAGTTTACCCTGTAGGTACATCGGTGCCAGCCTCAGATCTGTGCAGCGATCGTCGATACGGGGCTCCAAGACGTGGCGTGTTAAATCCGCATAATCGCCCAAGGTACAAAACAGGCTACAATGCTGATGCTACGCGGGCAACTCCGGGAACACCGGCCAATCGCAGGATGCCAGTCATGTCGATAGAGTTGTGTACACCGGCAAATGACGATACTAGTTGGGGATAAGTGAACAAGGAACCAGACTACAAGGTTGCTCGGCGGAAATACACACGGTTTTCGGAGAGCAAGTCCATACTACCTTCCCGAGCAATGCTGGAATACAGGTAGGCGAAGCTCGTGCATGTATTTCTTATTTCTTGACGTCCATGGGAGAGACTCCGGCAGGTGAAGGCACCGGAGTACTGGAGAAAATGTGGAGAAAATTTGGAGAAAATATGAAGCATCGAGTCGCAGGACTTCTCCATCACAAGAAGTGAATAGTGTCAGATTATATCAGCAGTCACGTGTGCGCCTCGAAAAAAAAAAAACACAAAAAAGTTCGGGATATCCACGACGCGTCACGATGTACGCTTTATCACGCTCCTCTATCACTTTATCACATCCAATAGCCCCGCCATGTACCCGCCTGTTCAGCAGGACGCCCTCCCTCCAAGCCCGCAACTCTAAAAAGATCACAGGGCCGCTATGGAAAAAGCCGCTGGCATCAGGACGTGTGAAGGCGTATGATGAGGCATTGAAGTATATTAGAGGAGATGCGGCCAATGTGAGAAAAGACATCGAGGTTGTGAAAACCCAGTGGAAGGCCGTGAAGCAGCTGAAAGAGGGGGACGACTGGGGGGCCAAGGAGCTCGAGTTGCGGAAGAAGCTGGAGATTTTAGAAATTCAAAGTAAGATCAATCTGCCGGAGGTGAGGTTTCGCTTTATGATGGGAAGATGTGAGTCTTTCATTGTTGCCTGTTTTCCCCCCCTTTTTTTTGCTATTTTATTGGCGTGTTTTTGTGGTGTTTTTTTTTTGGATGAGCTAGAGCTCATTGACCCGTTTTTTCATTTTTCGATTATGCTGTATATTTAACATGTGCTAAATCTACCTATCTCATGTCGCAGACCCATTCTTTATTCCCGTGTATCGCCATTTGACTGAGCAGAGATGGCGGAAGGACGGGATGCTCGACTTGCTCGTATGTCTTTTATGCCCTCGTTTTCGTTTTATTCACCGTCCATAGATGGAACGTCTTTATCAAATGCATGCCGTCCCTGATCTTCTCCCGACCTTCCATCCGTCTCTCGATTTACACATCCAATTCCCCCGTACGGATGGTCACAGAACCTTGCGTGATCGGAGAGCAGCGAATGCCTTTTATCACACTGTCGAACCGGGAAAGTTTATAGCGCCGGAGTTGGTGCGTTTTTTCAAATACGATTTATTCCAAAGAATGGTGTCATTGAATAATTAATCTCCCTTTGTTATGTTTTTTTTTCCGCTCGTTTAGACGATAAATCCACCACGAGTGGCTGCAACCGTATTCCATACTGATACAAGGCTATATACAATGCTGTTATTAGATCCGGGTACGTCTATAGTTTACGCTGCACTTTATGTCTATTTCGACATTTTATTCATGCGGCACTGTGGGTGCCCGCAGATGTTCCCAATGAGGAAACACGATCGTACCAGACATACCTTCACTGGTTACTGTAAGTCCCGTTATCCCGATTCACCTCCTCCCCGTCATTTCTCCATCCCTCCCCGCACAGACCCAATATTCCCCTTCAAGCCTCCTATCGCAATATCAAGATCGGCCCCTCGACTGGCCGCTCCTCTCACACGCCTTACATCCCCCCTCACCCACAACGAGGCACCCCTTATCACCGCTACGTCCTCTTGCTACTCCCACATTTGAATCCAACGCAGAAATTGACCATTCCGGTGTTCACGGACCAACAGCGGCTCGGATTTGACTTACGCGAGTTTTCCGCGACGTGGGGACTAGTACTCGGCCCCGGCGGGGGCGCACATATGTGGCGGGAGGTGTGGCATGAAAAGGTTTCCGAGATTTACAGTGATATATTGCGTGAGTGCTAGGCTATCAGTGCTCGTGCAGCCGATGCATTTCGGCTATTTATTTATAGATTTTGACATTTGTTTTTTCCCACTCGTCATCCCTGTTGTGCTGATTGTTACTTTTTTTTTTTTTATAGGAATCCCGGAGCCCGTATATACTAGAGCACGAAAGCCAGATCCATATGCTGAGGGAAGAGAGAAGAAGTACTTTCTCTAAGATATACATACCTTGCTCGCGCTTTGGCGTCCACCATATTAAATGTTCCCCTTTTGGATGATGTTCTTCCACGATTTTAATGCCGCAAAATAGTGATCCGGCTTCCATGTGATTGTCCATCAAGCTGGTTTCTCCCTGCCCTGGACCTGGCTTCAAATGCTAGGGAATATTCACCGTACTTTCTTGATATTCATAGGCCGGCGAATTAATTTTCTGCCTAAGACCCGTAAAGCCTCGTTTTCCTTGTAGGATCCATCATGGAGAATACTATTATCCTTTGCTGCGCACCATGAATCTGAATCTACTCCTTTTCCCGGTTTGGCCCGCAATCATATCCAACTACTTAGGTTTGACTTTGATATGTTTGGCTACTTGCTGAACGACCCTGGAATGCTGTGCAGTGTTGCGAGTGTCGCGGTTACCTTTGTCATGGCTCGCTTACTTCCGGCTGCCCGCATGCTCACACACCGAAGCCTTCCGAGTCGGATTCAAGCAAGCGGTGGTCTAGTCGTAGAGTAACCACAGCAGATGCCTGTTGTATGATTTGTCCATGAATACCGGTGGTTGAGTGATGAGCTCTGGTCGGAGAAGCACCCACGAGGGCATGACGCAAAACGCCGCTAAACCTAAACTTAGATCCGGTACGTTAGGGGTTGCCACACAACATCTGGAGTAGTGCCCCCGTTTAACAGGTAGGTTCATGCATCTCATATATCATTTATTGAGGCAGAGGTGCTTTAATATGTCGCAGTGGAAGCGCGATTTTAGATTCCCAGAGACAATCTGAAGGCACACCCCCACACACACAGGAGTCACTAGTCAGGACAAGGACCATGAGTATTATCGAGAATTCACACGGAACGTCGAGGCACTTCAAGATTAGTTATTATTGACGAGCGTGGCTGATGTACGCGAGATATGATATCAAAGTGTGAGCCTGCTACCGGCGGTCTTAATTAGCACAGGGAGCGCGGAATCCACCAGAGCATTAAAGCTCAGTAAGCTCAGTGCCTAAACTAAAATCGGATGTTGAAGCCTGTGATTGAGCTACTACGAACTATCGCTTGCATCGCAGTCTGCAATTATAGCGGTAACTCGGCCATCACCGAGAGATGGTAGCTAGCGATATCCGGCTATTCTCACTTATCTTATCGCGATCTTATCTAACGACGAAGCTCGGCAAGGCCTATATTGGCCTGACAAGTCACGATCTCGCATTGGCACCGCAGCTGGACGACACCGCCCGGTCTGGTTATAGCTGGTTATAGGTTTCCCGCGGTTTCTGCTCTGGGATGATCAGCGCATGAAGAAGTCAAGGCGGAGCAGCCGTCAGATATTCGAAGAGTCCTCTTCAGATGGATTACGCCCCCGGACGATTCGTACGCCGGCGTCGAGTCACAACAATTACTCCCCTTGCTTCCACAAGATCCGCCTAAGATGATGGTGGGATGTTATACACGATGTAGGCTATGCTTGGATGTGATGACAAATGGCCTCCAAGACACCGCCGGAATGCCCTCGGCGCTGTGCACTTTTCATTAAGGAGCCCGAAAGGGGGATGTCCAGCGGCAGCCTGCGGAGGCAATATCAAATCTTATCATTGCGATCGCCGACGATAATGAAGTATCAAGAAGCCATCGCAGCAGCAGCGGCCATGGCACAACTGGGCACGGTTTGGTAATCCGCCGCCGGTGCCCATGCGATGGCGACATGAGCTCGAGCCTCTCTTGCTTGATAAGGGCACGTATACCCAGCACTGGGGCCGTGATGTCCGCCACTTATCCTCCCATCTTGGTACCAGAGCGATGGGTCGTTTTCGGATGGTAGCTGTCAAACGCAACTGGGATTGTGGATCCGACAAGAGCAGGGGGCGCTTTATAAATGGCACTTCTAGAAATCCATATGGAGTACCAGACTCCATATAGCTATGGCAGTTGTGTGTCCAAATCGAAGGTTATTATATTTATACTGCCAGGGGCATTTAACTTCGGGTTTGCCAAAATCTTAACTGGGAAGCTTCCAATAAATCAACGCTCCCATCGCAAGAAATTGATCAGTGTCTTCAGATTTATACTGCCTAACAACTCAGTAATGACTCGAAATAATTTTTTTTGGACTGCACATGGTGATGTCCTATTATAGATTGCCACTGCTCTGCGTTTTTATAATCCCCATAGTAAGTACTATAAGCACTCTTGAATTATAATTTAGCACATCCCATAGAGTACGCCCAAGAAATACTTCCCAGGAGACAGAACGTCGAATAGCCATAGAAAATTTGTTATGCTTTCAACTCATTATAATTTTCGCGATTTTTGAACTCTTAATGTCCATTCTACTCTCGATGAACGTAATTTGTCAGCAGATACCTGAAACATTGAATAGCCAGCCACGCAAGGCGTGCTTGGTGAGAAAGATCCAATAATCATTCAAAGCTTCCTGAAAATCCTGTACCAAGTAAAAGACAATGTCGGTTGTTAGAGAAATTTGTTAGTGGGGAGTTCCGCGGAGGGAACCATGGATCTACGAGCTATAAACAGGGCGTGTCGTTGGCTTACGAGTACGCTTACATAGCGAGTGTTGAAAGAGTAAAAGTTGATTGAAAAAACCGAAAAATATAGCAGATGCACAACAATAAACCCAATTTGGGCGAATGGCTCATTACTTTGTATCCATGAATTAGCATTCTGATGAAAATTTCATGCGTCCCGACAATACCACTGCGGGGCTTCAACCTTGTCGGGGCTCAAATCAGTACCAACGCCACAAATCGAGCTGTAAATGATCAGTACTTCTGTCGTTACTGACGTTGAAAGAGTACATATATGACGTGGCAGAATTCTGACGAACTGGTAAGACGTGATGGCGCCTACGAACGCGAGCTCAAGCATATTTCATATCATGTAGTTGTTCTTTTCCAAGAGATTTTGACACGGAAAAGTCATAGAAACGAGCGAGTCCAAGCTTGGATATACACGCCATGAACCCTTTGGCGTCGTTGGACAAATCATCCCATGGAACTTTCCCCGTACGTGTTCCCCATGCACGCTATCAACCCCCAGCTTCCCTTTGGCGGATTCAAGCAGTCGGGTATTGGACGCGAGCTCGGCGACTATGCATTGACAAAGTATGTGTTCTGTTCTTCCCCACGTTACTATTATTATTATGACAGTCGCTGATGCCGCGCGCGCTTAGCTACACATCTGTCAAGTGTGTGCATGTCGACTTGACTGGTAAGGTGTGAAAATGTAACAGCAGCATGGACTCCGATTCACGTGTATAATAACGAGCGTGCTATGGTATACGCTGTATGATACTTTTGGAATGTGAATTTCTTTAAAAGCTATCTCAACCGACATGATTATTGGATATTAGACAGGCAGATATTATCAAATTGATTCTATGTATAATGAGGCAGGAAGAGAATTATATGCAGGAATCTAGGGTCACCAAAAGTTGTACAGGAAGTTAATGATACAAAACGAGAACTTGGAAGGATGGCGGAAATGGGAGAGAGTATGATGATGATACTTGAAAAAATGACTCAGATGATGTCATCCACAACAAAGGGTCCAGAAAACGCAGAGAAGGAAGGGTTCGCCCGCTTCACTTCGTCGCAGCACTAAACGAAATAGTATCCACAGGCAACGGCGGTAGCTCCATACCCCAATCTTTATCAGCACCAAACATCCTAAACACATCCGCGTCCCCGTTCCCCATCCTACCGATATCATCCCCACGGACGGGAGACGTCAAGTAGCCATCCGGCGTATGCAACGTCGAATACGACGTCGACGCGGATGGCGTGCTATCCACACCCGCGCCAGCGCCAGCACTCGTACCACTATCAAAGCCGAACGGCCCAATCCCAGCGGCGAAACGATACGGATCATCCTGCTCGAGCTCATCCGGCGCGGTATATAGCGGGCGCTCGTGAGGAAGAATAGGGTCCGAGTCTCCATTGCGCTCGCGTTCTAGGGCACGGGCGTTGAGGCCGTAAGGGATGAATGACGAGGAGGCGTGAGTGTGGGTGTGGGTGTGCGGATGGGGAGGGGAATATGTACTCCTCGCGAAGGTAGGAAGTGCGTAATTTTGTTCGGTGGACACCAGAACGGGTGGTGGTGGTGGTGGCGACGGTCTGGGAGCGGGACTGGGTGATCTTGTATGGTGTGAGATATCCTCATCGTCGACTTCTTTGTTGACGACGGGCACGGCAGCCTGGAGGATAGACGCGGCAGTGGGGTTATAGTTATGGGCACTTGGAGCCATGTGGGTCCCTCTCAGAGATCGCGACGGGATTTTAATGGTTATCGTCTTCCCAGCACTCTTGGCCATGGCCTTACTCTCATGGTACTCCGAGTCATTTGGGTCGTCATCATAAGCCGCCTCAGATTCCGAGGCATAAATGACAATTGGCTTCGCCTTCGGTTTTCTTTTGGTGACTCCGGCGGGCTGCTTGAGCCTGTGCTTCTTGGTAGGCGGCTTGCCAGTTTTAACGAAATTACGACCGACGACAAGGCGCAGCTTTCGATTGCTGATCTCTTTCTGGGTGAGACCAGGTAGGTCGGACGATGGGCCGTTAATAGGGGTATTTTCGAGGACGGGTGCAGTAATAGGCGGCCCAGAAGCTATTTCATCTCCCGGAGGAGCGGCCTCGGTGTCAGTTCCATCGACCGGAGGGACAACGACTGGATCGGCCGGAACCTCATCCCCATCCTCAAGTGCCTGTAGCATTGGGTTGAAACGAGCCTCTCGATAGGGCGATGGCCGATCGCGCGGTGGCGGATTCTTCCCAATCACATAGCGAAAACCCCGTCGACGTTGTTCAGCCATCCACTCTTCTGTTCCAAAAATGAGACCCTCACGCGCGAGCCACTGACGCATGCTCTCTGGTTGGGTCTTATGTGCGCCACGGCCCTTTGCTTTCTTCAGCTGGCCCTCTGCGATCCGCCGCCCATGCACGCTGAACTTCGAAGAAATCCCGGTATCAATGATATACCCGTATCCGCCTTTTCGCAGACAGTTAGAGCAGTTGCAGATTCCACGACAGCGGGGACAGTGCCAGGAAGGATCGAGAAGATCGAAAACCTCGCCGTATCTATTGTTGTTACGCTTAGTATCACAAAACATTACAGATACAAGCTGTGTACTTGCCGTAATTCAAGGCAGCTTCTACAAATAACAGTCCGACATGCTACTCCATTGTGCACCTTCCTGCAGCGCAACTTGGGATAAGTGCACTTCGAGTTTCTACACTGATGACAAAGAGTCTTCTCGAATCCCATAAGCAGGTCCGCCACGGGGTCGGGGGAATTCCTGGACGCATCGATCTCCATTGTGGAATCGGTAGCACGAGTTTCCCTGCTTTTGATATCATTGACGCGATCGTCGCGCATCTCTAGGTGGCGTCGATGTGGCAAAGGTGAAGACGGCGGAGTACTGAGGGGAGAGCATGAACCAAGTATATCACTGTGATCAAGGCGTGCACGCTTCGCACTACTAGCCTCGTGCCCAGATGTGTCGCGGGGAGACACTGGTTCGTATTGCGTCATATCCAAGACGCCACGCGTAGGTAACTCGATGTAGGCCTTTGATCGTCTTCCGGGGGTAGTAGGCATTGCCCGGTTTACAAGTTTCTTCTCGGCTGGAACACGAGTTCTGGTTAAATATTTTTTTTCGATCTATCAGCCAGACTATCTCAGCAAAGTCTTTAAAAAGGTGGGAAAAACCAGACACACCGCCACTTTACTTGCAAATGGCTTATAGGCCCCATCCTTCTCCTCAACTTCTCTGATCTTTCTCTTCTTTGTATTTGTCATTTTTTGGTCCTTACTACTATTGTGCTCCTTGTGCTCCGTACGTAGCCAAGGCTGCAAGGCTTTTGGCGAAATAGGATCTACAAAACAACATTGAGTGTTTTGGACCGGCTCCTGTTGCTGCACCATCGTCTCTGGGTTATATGGGTAAAAGTGTCGTACCACAGGGTAAGGACCAAGCTGTTTAGCTAGTAACATAGCAAAGAAGGTGATTTTAAGATGGATTGATTACCCGTGAAACCGAAGGTGGCGGCGGCTTTTCGAAGCCCGCGAGCGCTTAACGTAATAGAACGTCACAACATAGCAATAGCAATCGTCACAAACAGCAATCGTCACAAGCAATAGAGCAAACGTCACGGACAATAAACGTCACAAGCAATAGAGCAAACGTCACGGACAATAAACGTCACAAACAATAAGCAAGTAACGCAAACGTCACAAGCACACAAGCAACGGCAACGAGAGCAAATGTCACAAACAAGTACAAACAAGCTTCCTGCCATCAAGGAGGCATAACATCCACAGCGACGGCTGTGCATACTAAACGAATTGGTCCTTACCCTGTGGTATGACACTTTTACCCATATAACCCAGAGACGATGGTGCAGCAACAGGAGCCGGTCCAAAACACTCAATGTCATTTCATAGATCCTATTTTGCCAAAAGCCTTGCAGCCTTGGCTACGTACGGAGCACAAGGAGCACAGTAGTAGTAAGGACCAAAAAACGACAAATACAAAGAAGAGAAAGGTCAGAGAAGTTGAGGAGAAGGATGGGGCCTATAAGCCATTTGCAAGTAAAGTGGTGGTGTGTCTAGCAGTGTGGATCAGAAGTCTGCATATTTTTTCCCCTAAGAGGTACATTAAATTCTTTATGCACAGATGAATGCTTGATAAAGTACCCACCCACATACTCTGACTATAAGTTCAATTCAGGAGGGAAATCATTTAGCTGTTGTTGTAATGCATGAATTCCATTAGTTATTGAAAGAAATCATACAAAGTACCAACAGTCTTCAATGGAAGACTTGGATGCTTTCTTAGACTTTTCAATATCTACAGGCAATCATAAACATCATTGAGGTGAATGGGGGTGGCAGTAAGAGGGCAACCTACAATGAGACAAGAGCAGATTGTGTCACTGACCCCTAATAACTCCAATAACATAGTGTTTGAAAGCTTGCCATATCTTATGAAAACTGAGTACTTGGTAGTGGGAGGAAAGAGGTTTGACTTTGTTTGGTACTGTTTGAGACTTAGTCATTCATTAGATGGGACCCACTCCTTAGGTAATCTGACACTGTACAACCCCTTGTCACAGACATCATGTGTCAAAAAGATACACAAGCTTTCCTGCATTTTTAAGCTTAAATAATATTCCGTCATAAGGCCGCCCGGGCCCCGAAAACGTCCAATTTCATATGATCATTTTCTGACGATCCCAGCATTCTCTCATATAATCCAGCTTGTTAACACTAATTAATGTTTCATACGAAACTCGTTAATCTCTTTACTGGCTGCTCCTGTCCACTATATATCCGAAGTCTGAGTATTATCCACCCTCCTTCTGTCGGGATATTTATTAAGAGTCCTCAGCTAGCTACTGTTAGCCTAGCTACCGTCCTCAAGTATGGAACGAGGATAGGAGGTCGGAAATAATTTCTAGAAGGAGCTAAATATGCTACAACTCTCAGCATAAAGCGTCCTTTCGATATTGGCCATTTGCGAGTATATCAAGAATAGGAATCGAATCCTTGACATCGTGAGCTGCTGTTCATACACACAGACAACAGACAGGATATTGTGTGGATCTTCTACGGTTTCTATTAGGTCCATAAACCTTCCGCATTTGCTCCCGCCACCAATAACGTATTCATAGCTCCCTCCCCGGCTACGCGGGGTTTTCTCATCCGACTTCACCATCCTTTTTTTTTTTCACTCCGAATAACCTTGACCTTTCTCCTGACATTATATTAGAGCCTTTCGTCAAAACTGGATAATTATGACTCGCTTGAATGCATTTAACGCTCGAAGAGCGGTAGGTAGCAAAAAAAAAACTACATACTCATCTTGCCACCAAACCTTGTCCACGCATCTTTTTTTTTGTGTGCTTAAAGAATTGTTGGTTATAAACGCCTAGGCCACGCTCCCGGGTACTAGATTGGAATTCCCGAAATATTAGACACACTATTATTAACTTTTTTTTCGAGTTCAAGATAGATGAGATATTTCAAAACAAGACCCCTCACTCAAAAAAGTAGTAATACTGGGTTCTCAATCTTCCTGGCAAACGCTACAACAGATCACGCGTCAACATGTGGCTTCCTCCCGCCATAACTCCCCCCTTTCACTACTACCATCACCGCATTATAGGCACGACGGTAAATATAGATATAAAAGAGCGGAAAGTATTATTATCTAAATGATACAAATCCTTAGTTGAGGCATCAGTTTTGAGTGCAGGCATTTTTTACATCCTCGGCAGTGAAATGTTTCTCCACGTCTCTACGTGACCCGGTATAACCCAACAAATTAATCGCTTCCACAACTACCAAAACGACCTCGAACCGCCAAGGCACGGCCGCCATCCCAACACGTAGCGCCGGTAGCAGCTGACCTAGTCGTCACTTAAGGAGGGAGGATTGAGGTGGAAACATCTGGCCTGAGCGGGCGCGAACACAGACGACACAGGGAAGGGATAGGGGCGAGGACGACGGGGGAATGATGGAGATGGGCCGAAGAGTGGGGTGAGTTTACAATCTCCCCTCCATACTGCTCATTCCCTCAAGTAGCTCTGTCGTCTTCTCGACATCCATGTGTTGGAAGCAGACTGTTGTTAGATTTTCTTTCTTTTTTGTTCTTTTTTTGGCCCCTTTTCTCCCTGTCCCCCCTGTTTTTTCAAGGCACCCCCCTGTATATAAACAAACCAAGTATCGAACCAGAGTGCATATGTAACAAAAGTATATTTAAATTGAAAACTATATGAGGCGTTTGTTGTGCAAGTAGGGACTTCCTCGAAAAAAGATAGAGAAAGATTTATTGGAACTGGCGAATTCTAGTTCGGTGTTTTTGGTGGCGCCTCTAGCGCTCCCCGTCTCCAATGGTTTTTCCGCCATATCATTGCAGATTCTCTGCATCATCATATACACTTCTTTAGTTCTCATAGTCTTACGACATTGGAAGAGAGAAATAAAGCAGCGAGGAACTGCGGTGTAGCAGCCACCAGCTAAGGCTGCTCGCGTGGTGGCTCAAGCCGCGCGATGGCGTGTAGTGATCAAACAAGAATGGGCATCTATACTGTATTATTATTATTTTGGATCTCAGATAAAAAGGCATGTGGCCAAAGTTTTCAAATCGTGAACCTGCTGTAGTTCGTCGACCATGTATGTGCATCTTCAAATCTTGCAGACCGTCCGAGTACTAAGACAGTTTAAATCACTGCATATTCAGCATTGTTTTGAAATTTCAAATACCGTTCAAGCCAGTTTGTACCGGGGCATAAACCTTCAGAATTGAATTAAACCCTGGCACGGGCTATTGCAAGCAATGTCTATTTAGTGGCCTGTAAGGTGTTGGCCAGGCTTTGTGGTTGTCGGTACCAGACTCACAGCACTTACGCCACGACCATTAAATTATACGCCTAGTGCTCAAGTCGTCGGTGCCTTCCAATGTCGAGGGGTGCTCACCTTTATACGCCAGTCTACATAGTCCAGTCAAACGGAAGTGACTCTCGATCGGAATTCTTCAAGGCGATTCTGCCGCTTCCTGATATTGCTCCGTATAGTCTCCAAGCTGATACATCATCACTACACGCGGATTGCTCCTAGTGAATTGTCTGGCACCCCCGATACGCTCGGGCACCCTCCGTGAGCTACATCTTGTGTCACTGCACCCTTCAAATACCTCAATGTATCTAAAATAATTTAAATGAAAACACGCATTCGGCCTTTGAAACTAAGACAAAAGAGCTGTCTTTACAGTTTTTGAGCGCTACCTAAAACCAGTCCTCCAGCATAAAGTACGCCACCGTACTTGCGTTTGCTCTCACTAAAAGAAAAGATTGATATCTAAGCAGTCAAAAGACGCTGAGACTCGTACAACTACACTACAAGAATATACTAGTACAATCGAGGAGATTTAATTCTGATAGATAAAATTCCCAATTGCATCACACATACTTTGTCGTCGCCAGCTTACATACAGGTGCTCAGTTCTTCAACACTCGTTCCCTAACAAACTCCTATACCTCGTAAGAGTTTTGTGAATGCTATCCTTTTTTCTGAGAGAGCTGAAGCCACCTTTCAATAGATCAGTCGCCTACCCCTCCTTCGATTTCAGACTGCATGAAATGGGTAGACTCGTAGCCTATCCAGCTAGTGTTGATTTTGAGGACACAATAGCACAAAAACACGGCTAGGGATGTCATTTCGATTCACCTCCGCGCCAAGTTTGACATGTCATAGGTAATGACAACTTTCGACTGTAAATCATTGACCACCAGATCAGCCAAGGTGCACAAGTGACTCGTATTTTACTTCCTCATTTGTCTTCGTCTATTTAGAGCCATGTTAGCGCAATTTTTGCCTTCCGAGACCCAGACGGCTCATCGGCGTTTTCAATGTCGCTCGACGATCTGTGTCCAGGACCATGTGGACAGATCATCGCTGCGGCCCAATTAGGCCGGGCAGTGGGTGGTTTGTTCTCCAATAATTTACACGATAGGTTGATCAGATATCCGTGCTATTAGGATGCCGCGAGCTGCTGCAAGCGTCGCCGCCACCTTGAAAAATATGAGTTCAAACCCTAGTAAGGCATTTCTTTGATGTCCATCTCTATACTGCTCTCGTGTCTTGTTTTCGATGTCTCGATCGGATCTCTGAAGAGACAGTCTTCTGTGTTTCGACCGTCATGGAGTACTCCGGAACTTGTTATTAAGTTCCAATTTTTGACTCGTGATTGCGCCTCAGTAATGGTACCATAACCACAAAGGCACGGCAGCATGAGGGCGTGTATGCCAGCTCATCTTGGATCGAGTAGCTCGAATAGGGGCACTGGTTTCTTGCAGAAAGAGAAACGACTTCTTGTGGATGGTTGCAAGGCCTGATCTGCTAAATTCGTGATTGGTTGTAGCAGACACTCTGCCATAGATACAGACAGGGGGTTAATTTTAGGGAAAAAAGCCATCTGATACAAACCCTTAAGTTTTATGCTCCCAAAATAGTGCTTTCCAGAAAGACCTGTTCATTGAGGCCAGGACCCAGCTGGTGATACAATACATTTTCATTTTTAGATCTCCGAGTCTTGTCAACTTTTCTTGCTCCTTTTTGTCTTTTCCAAGATTTCTCCGAGTGATCAATTTGCATGAGTTCTTCCGAAGATGTCGAGAGCCAATATCATGGAAGCACAGCACCAGGTATCCGGTACTTCCGAGGACGACGAGTCGCACTCGGAATATCCTCCAAGATAAAGTTTGCCTGAAAATCGCCATCTGTTTGAAAATCATGCGGTCAGAAATTTATATACTCTCTCCAGGCACTTTTCAAATCGAATCACATAGTATTTTTTTAATGCCGGAATATATTTGAGGCACGAAATATTACCGGTCCTCAGCAAAGGGGAATCCTTTACTGGGCGACATGAAGAATTCCCCCCAACTTTATATGCCTTCAAGTGAAAAGTGCCCGGAGAGTTTTTTTAGGATATATAGGATTTCCCATACGATGTCAAAAAATTGGACGTGTGCGCGTTGGTGTCGTAAAAGGGGCTCACAGAGCGAGTCTATGTAAAAGGTATAGGTCGATGGCTACGGGGTTGCAGATTACAGGGAATCAATATCCCGAAGGTAACTCAGTGTGCTGGTTGCGGCAGGCTAAAGATATCAAAGTGGTGTGTCGGTTCCAAGATACTGTTTCAAGCTTCAATACATGCGAGACGAGCAATAATCAGCAATGGTAGCCTGTCCAAGAATATTCCCGAAGCTCCCAACGTAGAAGAAAAACCGAACAAAGGGAAGCCCATACAACGACAAAGTGCAGCAAATTCGGAGTACGTGCTCGGCGTCGTACTTCCGGAGGGAGGTCGAGTCCCAAATCTGTTCTTGGTCGCAGGACAAAAACAGACAAATAGGAGTGAGGCGATAACAAGATAGAGAAGATTGTTGGAACAACGCAAAATGTAATGGATCCGCGGCGGCGGCATGGCGGGTATTTCTCGAAAAGCCTTACTTTTGTAGGGCGTTATAGTATAATGTCAGAACCCAGCCTCCCGAGAGCCCGCTACAAATCGGCTGGTTCGTGTGGGGTCAGCATAAAACACCGAACCGAGGAACCACAGAATGGAAAATGGAAAAACTGGACCAACAAATTGTAAGAGAGCAAAAATAACTGAATTTAACAAACCTCGAGTGGAATCGAGCGTGTTCTCGTTGCGTGCGTTGGAGTTTGTTAATGTTGCTTTTCTACAGGATAAGGCTGGGGGAATGAAGTCTTCTGGAGAGAGGCCACTTGACGGTTGAATTTAAAAGTCGATTTAAGATACGCATATCACATCTTACTGAAGAGAAGAAAAGTGGTGATTTGTTATGAGTAGGCAACACACTCGTGTCGAATGGGTCGATCTCTGTATTGCCTTTGCGGGGTCTGCAGTGAACAATCTGCTTTCATAACGGCCATTAGACACAGCACAATAAAATAACCCCGTACCGGCAGGAATGCAGTCGCACAGCACAAATCCAAAGACGGGTTGACGAGCACACCATTTTACAACAAAAAGCACCTTATATCGCTTCTTGCAATTTGGACAAATCGCCACATGGTCTAGCATATTTTCTGAAATTCAACTTGCAATCGAGGCAGCGGTGTGACATAGGGTGCGCTAGTCATGTCCTAAGGGTATTATTGAGGATAGTAATATGACTGCCGATGGATGCAGTGGATAAGAAAAGTTTATCGATACAATGCGTGTAAATATAAAAGACGGACGACAGACGTATGCAGCACCAAGTCTATACAGTGACGGTAAACGACTCGCCACACCCGCAAGCATCCTTGATATTAGGATTCTTAAATGCGAACTTCGCACTTGCAAAGGGAAAAAAAAAAACAAAAAAAAAACAGAGAAATCGGTCAATATACTGATAAACAGCGGGAAAAGAACAGACAGACACACCTCAACTTGTCTTCCTGCCAGTCCATCTCCGAGCCAATAATCGAGAACAAGGCCCTGCTGTCTATGAGCACCTTCACGCCATCCTGCTCTACGACCTCGTCGAATTTATCGGGCTTGTCAACATACTCCAGGTGGTATGACATGCCCGCACAACCCTTATTGCGCACGCCTATTCGGATGTACTGCGGCGTAGGGCCTGTCAAGAGCGAGCGCAACCGCGAAACGGCAGCCGGTGCCTAGACAAAGGAAAAAAACAAAGATAAGAAAGTCTCCGAAACGGCACATACATGCAACTTGCCAAAGTCATAGCAGCCTTCGAAGCACGTAGCCGTGGCCGTGATTTCGCCGATGTCGACGCTGCCGCCGGTGCTGGCTTAGGCTTTGACGATGTAGCCCCCTCTATAGAACGTGTACTCCGTAGTGCATCTGGGTTCACCACTGGCGGTGAATTTGGTAGAGGTAATGCATGTGTAGCTGTCGAAAATCGGAATACATGTCGTGAGACTCTGCTGCGCAAGAGATGTACTGTGCTAGGTAGCAATGAAGCAGAGCGAAATGCTGATAGGAGCAGAGAAGTCATGGTCAAGAGTACAAGAAGCGGGAGGAGACCAACGGACGGAGGTGCATGCCACCATGACATAATAGCCGAATTCACCCGAACCAATCAGAGATCGCGAATTACAGAGGGATGGTGATTTGTCATAACTACCGAGTACATTGAAACGGAGGGGGGAAAAAATTCAAAGTAAGTAAAACAAAAATGAAGCGGTGGGATCTTGGAAACATGAGCGAGGAGAGAATGCAAATGATTAATCGATTAATGTCAACGTGGAAATGCAAAGCTGCAAGGGGTAATTAACGCTTCTACGCGTCCATGAACTCCTTTGGCATATCCGCAAACGCTGCTGCGCCAACACCGAGCCAGCCAAGTTGCACGATACTTGCCTGTGTGTGGCGATATAACCTCTCTAACGGTGGATGAGGTGGGCGACCTTGCGACTCTGAGAGCATCATCAGTAAAAGGGACGGCATTGCGCCATCGAATGAAACCCACCCAAGATAGCGCGATTGACCTCCTCTGCCAACGCATCCCGTGCTGTTTGACCGGCTATTTCCTTCACTGACTGCGGCACACGTGGGTCGTCCGCAAGGGGGTCGTCATACGCAACGAGAGACAATGCCCGTTTGTATATTGCCTGCACCTCCAGACGTGCATCAGACTTGTAGTCCGCCTGTAAAGATTGGCCATTCATGATAGCGCGCTCGAGAGCAATTTGCGAAAACGAGGGTGCGACAGAGGAAGCAGACGATTTAGTACGTGATTTGCTCGAGCCATTCCGTACAGATGCACCGTTTGTATGATTGCTGTCGTCATCCACATCCATATTCGCCCCGTTGGCAGTCTCTTTACCCTTCTCATTAGCCCCCTGTTCCCTCATGACCCGCCAGGCCGCCGCGGCCTCCAACACAAGTTCAATAAATTTTCGACATCGCAGCTTGAACATGATAATTCCGCCCTCTCGCTCAAGAACGCTGGGATAGCATCTTTTGGTCTCATCAAGAGCAGTATCAATGTCTCCAGCGGTAATCGCATGCACAATCCGCTGCCGTTTTACTGTGTCATTCTGTATCAAGGTTGCATCCGGACCCAAGCTCGAGGAATGCGACGCGTTCGAAAATGAAGCCGCGGCGAACTCCCCGTCTGTGTCCATCGTCATCGGGGTCGTTGTTCCGACATTGCCAACTGCCCGCCGTTCCGCTTGCTTCCGAAACGCGTTAGCTGTGTTCGCATAGCCATGGTGGGCCAAATATCCAAGAATGAGTTCATTCAACGGCTTCTTCACCTCATCCCCTTCGCCGGCTTCTGGCTCCTTGGTGAATGCCCCCGAAGTCCACGCAATAGGTGTAGATTGGATTTGCGCCCACGCTTTGTTACGCGCTTCTGAAGCTCGTGTCTCAATATCATACATGAATGGTTCGTGTCCAAAATTAGCACGTATGGCTTCGTTTGACGTGCGTAGCCCAACAGTAGGGTATAAATCACCTGCAGAACCAAGGTTCTCGAATACGTCCCCTGGGGTACCGGAGGTCAGTAGAACAGTCGAGGATGGGACTATGTACGGGATCACCTAGATATCGACCGTTCTTAGTAAAAAATGCTCGACCCGTGCCAAAATCTATTCCACATCCTACTGTGTCTCCTGCTGCAGGACAAAGCTAGTTAAGCGAAGGACGAACCAATATACTCTGATACATACTTGAGAATTTCGGCCCATATGCTGACCCTTCCGTTTCCGATGCGAAGGAATTTCCATCGTCGCCGTGGTAGCCCCAGGATTTGCCTTCCCAGCCAGGAAGCCGTCCCAAACGGACGTTACCAAGTCCGAAACTAGAACACAATGTAAAAGACCAAAAATCCCCCGCGGCGTGTTTACATACCCAATGCCAATGTGCCTGCGAACATGCCGTGATGAGCCTCATAGAAACGACTGAGCAGAACCCGCACTCGCCCTTTCTGCCCTTTGTTAAGGACCTCAATCTCGTAATAATATATTCCACACGCCGGTGGTATAGGATAGTTTGTCCTAGCCGAGGCCGCCTCCCTCTCGCCACTAAAATTGGCACCTGCGCACAGAAGAAAATAAGCCCAAAGAGCCCCGCAAAGCCGAGCGACACAGCATACCATGGAACGTCAATTCCCGCCCATCCACCGACACCGACAGGCTGGGACATCGATCCGTTTCGCTCCATCTCGTCGGAAGATACATGTACGTCTCAACGGGCTGCCGGGGGAGTGAGGGGGTGGTGGTCCGGCCCCGCTCGCCCGCATTGCTGTCCTCGTCGCTGTCCCCAGTGTCCCGCGCCGTGGGCGAGGACGAGCCCGCCCGCGAGCTCGTCGCAGCCGCACTCGCATGCAGGGTGCCGAGCAGATACGGCGCAGGGGGTGCGGCGGGCGCAGGCTCGGACAGCAGACAGTGCCGCAGCGCGGAGTTCTCCAGGTACGCCGGGCGGGAGAACGCCGTGGCGTGCGAGGACGGCGGGGGGATGATTGTGCTCGTTAGAGGGGGCACACGCAGCGACGTAGATAGATGCATTCGGGGGACTGGAGCTGGGGGCCGCATGGCGAGGGCGAGCAGATGACGGCTCGATGACGGCGAGACAGGAGCAGCGGGCGGCTGTGAAGCATCGTCTCTACTTGTACCAGGAATGGTACCACGGACAACTCTAGGCACGATGTTGTTTGCTGTGAAGGACGCTCTGCGGGTGGGTGTTGACAGGGAGGTTGACATACCCACGAGGGACTGTGGATTGTCACGATCTGCGCTAGTTAAAGAGTCTGGGTGGTGAGCTAAATGCGCAAATCTTGGGCGGGGCGGGGGGGGACGCATCATTGCAGCGAGACCCAGAAGACCTTCAATTCTTGGGGATGTCGGAGAGGTGCTAAGACCAGCAGGAGATCTCGAATTACGACCTGCCATGATATCCGACGGTGAAGAGCGAGAGGAACGTCGAGAATGTCGATGATAATGCACGCAATGGGACAGGAGTGCACGTGAGACGTAGACCGACCACTGAAGCGGGACTCTAATATCATGGGACTGATTGCTTGGCCTGTGGATTTACCATTCACCTTGTTCTGAAGCACAAAGATAGCTGCTGTAACCTACTCCAATGCTCTTTTTTTCTTTTCTAAGAAGTTGAGAGTTCTTTCAGATTAACCCAACCATATATATAAAAATATATCCACTGGCTCGCCCTCATACTAAGCGCTCACTGACATGGCTCGCACATTTTGTAAACCCCTCTAATTGTCTTATTATGAAAGAATGTAACTAGTTGCGTACTAAAACAATCAGGACTAGCCTGACTTGCTATACAGTCGTATCTCACTCAAAAGTGTTCACCTACACGAACAACACACTCAATCCAGGCGTGAAAGGTTGAATGAACGGCGACCATTCTAAATATGAGTCAGTCCCCTGTTCTAAATGCCCCTAAGCATACTCACCCTGTTCTTGTTGTCGTTCTTGTTGTTGTTCTTGTTGCCCTTAGCGGCTCCCTTGGCGCCGGCAGCAGCGCCAGTTGCAGCGGGCTTGGCTCCAGCAGCAGTGGCTACGGGGACGGCGCTCGAGCTGGCAGCGGGGTCAGCAGGTGCAGTGCCGTTCGCAGGAGGTGTAGCGCCGTCAGCAGGAGCGGCGGCGGCGGCGGCAGCACCAGCGGCAGCGCCAACAGCAGCAAGGGCATCCTTGTTTGCTTGATCACCTACAGTGAACTGTACAACGCCATCAATCTAACATCTCACGAAACAGACGGACATAACAACTTACATATGTGCAGTCATCTAGGGAACCGTGTTGCGCGACGGGAACAAGGACGGGCTGGTGGTTGGATGACGTGTTGATAGAGCAAATGCGGTAGAAACCGGCAGGAAGACCCTTTTCAACATCGGCAGTGAGCGCACCGTTGACTGCAGCTCCATTCAGACCCCTAAGGACAAAAATATAAGAAAATGCCAAAAAAAAAAAGAACTACACTAGTACGTACTTGAAGAACGCGAAAACCTTGGGGTTTTGGGCAGTGGTATCCGTTGCACCGTTAAGCGTCTCAATAACGACGTGAGAGTGGCCCTTGATCACACCACCGGCCAGTTGTTGAGGAGCAGCGAAATAGTTGGCAGCGGCATTCACGAAGTTGCCGGTGACCATGCCTTTGATGTTCATCGTGACAGTGAATGCTTCATTCTCACCGAAGTTTTGCAACAACGTGGGAACAGCGAACTTGGCCGAAGGCATGTTGTCGTTGGAAGGGATATCACCCATGGGTGCTGGGTTGCATGATCCAGCGGTGACTTGTTTACCGTCGGTGAGGTCCTTGCCCTTGCAGAAGTTGATGAAGTTGTTAGTTGAGGTCAACGACGCAACTTGACCGGCGACAGGGGGGTTTTGGCCATCGTTCGCAAAGCCTGGGCAAATAACGGTGGGATCAAGTGTAAGTGAAGTTTGGGCATCACCACCGGCTGCCGCCTTTAAAAAGTCATTAGGCTGGGAAACGACTGGAATGATGACAACGTACGGCTGGAGGTGTTGCAGTAGCATTATTCGCGGCCGGGGGAGTGGCGGCACCCGCGCCTGCAACGGCTGGAGCTGTTGCAGCAGCAGCAGCAGCAGCACTACTCGCGGCCGGGGAAGTGGCGGCACCCCCCTTGTTGTTGTTGCCGTTGCCTCCACCATTGCCTCCACGACCTCCACCACGACCACCGCCTGTTAAAGAAGAATATCATAAGCTGCTAGACTACCGAAGCGCATTGTCTTGTACATACGGAAACCACCGTTTTGCGGCTGTAAAGGCAGCTCAGTTGCAATGCACAGGATATGCCGTTGGGGTCACTCACCTGACGGGCCACGACGAAATCACGACCAGGCAAGACACCACTGGGAGCGGCAGAAACCTGGACGACCACAAGGGGAAGGGTAACAAGGAGAGCAGACAAAGCAACGGTGAATTTCATGACTTTTAAAAGTTGGAAAGGACTGCAAAAAAAGGTAGGCAAAAAACGAAGGTTGAAGAATAATACGCTGAATAGAGGAGAGGGGATGCATTAGAGGAAGTCGAAGAGAGGATGCTGATACATACCAAACTTGAAACAAAAGACAACTAGGACACCAGGTCCGAGGGATTGTACGAATGAGGAAGGGGGGTGGACAGCAGTCAAGGTTCAATGGATGACTTTATAGTCTATTCCAAGGGCGCTCAACGATCGGTGGTATCACAGATCTTCGCCATACAACGGGTTGGGGTAAGTCCATAATCATGGTGGCGGTATATCCTAGGGTACTTATCCGCTGAATATTAACGCTTAGTTATAGGATCAACTCTCGGATACATGCTCTTGAGAGGACAACGCACCTCATACCAACTTTCCAGTGTGCTGTGCGTCCTGCACTGGCGGAACTGGCTGGAATAGGGCAATCAGCTCAAGTCACGTGCCAACCCAATTATTTAATACAACCATATCTTAATAAAGTAAAATAATCTGGAAATAATTACACTTGGAGCAAGAGATTGCCTCCAGCGGGCACAAACTGTGCCTACTAGTACTTCTCAACAGTTACTAGTGAGCTATATATGCGATAAAGCAACCCCAGGCTCTGTTCGGGATTAAAGACGGAACTAATTTACAAACATGATCGAATGTCTCGACGCATTTTTTCGCCTCCACGGTAACTGCACCCAGTGGGAATTCCTCCTCCTGCACAGCGTACCACAATCATTCCTCTGGGTCATCATCTCAACCCCGTTGATGGCGGGCATCACGTCGCGTACCGAACGTGTCTCAGAATCCCCACATCATCATGAATCGATGCAAGTCGCTTGCTTTTAATCCGAGGAACCAACCCCCGGCAGCACTCGAATCAGCGCTGACAGAGCACTGCCTCTACCATCCAAACAGATATCATCACACAGGCCTCGATCAGGCTGCACGAACTCGGGCGGGCCCGGGGAGAGTGCGGCCGGCCATTTTTTTTGCACGATTGTCCGTCCCTGCGAGCCACGGCACCGCCACAGCAGCTCGACCCGCAGGGGTGCACTCGAGCCTCGAACGAACTCAACCGACCCTTGTAAAACGTTGACCTTCATATCGAAAGACGAGTCGTAGCATTTAGACGTGTTGAAGTGAGGCTGCATGGCATACATACGAGCTTCATGATTGACCTTCATATCGAATAACATATAGACGTGTGTTGGCACGCTGCGAGCCCCATGATCGAGCCAAAAGCCTCGACTTCTTCTCCTTCCAACCAACAATTGGATGGCTCTTTGTCTCTAAGGCAGCGTATAATGAACGAGGGAAAGTGAAAACACACGGTTATTGTAAATTAAGGAGGGCTATAGTGAATTGATTGTTATCATCAAGTACTGTGATTGTGTTGGTTTACGCTTCTAAGAATGAACGGTGGTTATCTGCTCCCTGCAGTCACCATATATACCCCAGCTGTACTCCTGGCCATTGGGACATCAATTGTAACCTCTGCCATTCAGTGTGAAACTAATCGGCCGTTTCGGCAATAGGTAGCTAAGTGACAACTCCAACCGAGTTATTTTTACAACACTATCCCGGATTATGATGGATGATCGGATAAGTTGCCTATTATTAACCTCATCACACATGATGATAGAGTGTCTCCCACGTCACGTCAGACTTTGTTTGGAAAAAAAAGAATGAAGCAAGCCAGCCATGTACAAGAAAATGAAACTACGACCCAGGCCTAGCCTTTAGTCTGATGCAATAAGTCGGAAATGATAAACGTAGGCAATGCGATCATGGGGGGGGGGGGGAAATACAGCATGCGAGCCGATTCACACACGCACACATCATCCATCAACGTCTAACTGTGAGAACTCAGTTTTGGCGGGAGATGTTGAAAGAACGACGGCCCTGTAGAGTAATCAGAGTATCAGCAATCAGTGATATTGCATTTAACGAGTTCTAAATATGTCCACTCACTCTTCCGCCAGTCTTCCCGCCAGTCTTCGTACCACTCTTAACAGATACGGCGGACGGGGTTGCGACGGCAGCGGCTGTACCAGAGGCGGCGGCGGCGGCGGTACCAGAGGCGGCGGCGGCGGTATCAGAGGCGGCGGCGGCGGTATCAGAGGCGGCGGCGGCGGTACCAGAGGCGGCAGCGGCAGCGCTGGAAGCGGCAGCTGCACCCGCACCCGCAGCTGCAGCATCGGCACCAACAGCTTTTTGAGCAGCGGCGGCAGCAGCAGCACCGACGGTGAACTGGACAATAAGATGGGTAAGATAACACTAGAATACAATGTAACAAACGCACGTAGACGGCATCGTCGAAGGAACCGTGTTGGGCGACAGGGCCGATGACGGGCTGATGGTTAGCAGCGGTGTTGATGGAGAACAGACGGTAGGTTCCAGCAGGGAGACCCTTGGCCACGTCAGAACTGAGGACACCACCTGCAGCGGGAGCGTTCAATCCCCTAGACAGAATATGTTAGTGAGCTCTTATGGCAGTAACAACAAATAATATACGTACTGGAAGAATGCAAACACGGTGGGGTCGGCGGGGGCGGTGTCGGTGATGCCGTTGATCGCCTGAATGACGACGTGCGAGTGACCAACGATCTGGCCTTGGCCATTGAGTTGCTGTGGCGCAGCGAAGTAGTTGGTGTTGGGGTTCACAAAGGCACCCGTCTCCATTCCCTGGATGTTCATCTTGACAGTGAAGGCGGTGTTCTCGTCGATGTTAGCCAAGTTGGTGGGGAACGAGAATTTGCATGCGGGCTGCGCGCCCTTTCCGGGGATGTCACCCATCGGCACGGGGTTGCACGAGC
This sequence comes from Hysterangium stoloniferum, assembly GCA_015178975.1. Taxonomy (NCBI): domain Eukaryota; kingdom Fungi; phylum Basidiomycota; class Agaricomycetes; order Hysterangiales; family Hysterangiaceae; genus Hysterangium; species Hysterangium stoloniferum. The sequence goes on from WHVD01000013.1 coordinate 489,318, forward strand.
CACTCTGGTCCTGCAGACCGTTGGTGATGGTCTTCCCGACACAGAAGTTGATAAAGTTGTTGACCGAGGTAAGCGAAGCAACCTGGCCGGCCTCAGCGACCGCCTGGCCATCCTGAGCAAGGTTGGAACCAATGACGGAGGGGTCAAGGGTGAGCGAGCTCTGCTCATCGGCAGCGTCGCCGGCCTAGAAAACAGCGAACGATAAGCAGCAGTTTCAATAAGGAGGTTTATTTATACGCACACCACCAGCAGCGGCAGTTCCCGATGCGGCGGCGGCAGTTGATGCAGCGGTGGAGTTTGCGGCGGCGGACGCGCTTGCAGCGGCGGCGGTAGCGCTTGCAGCAGCGGCACTCGAAGTTTTCCGGAATCGGTCTGGAAAAGATAAGAAAAGAATGATCGACATGACGCAATGATCGACTAACCCGACTGATTGGGAATGTATTAGTAAAAATGCAATTAATGTAAAACATATGGTGTGCTCACATTGCGACCTCCGTCAAAGGCAGGGGCAGCGGACACGATGAGGGGGAGAGTGAAGAGAAGAGCAGAGAAGGCACCAGTGAATTTCATGACTTAAAAATTGCAAAAAGGGTCTAAAGGTAAGGAAAACGAAGGAATAAGGTCAATAGGAACAAGTTCAGTTGAACACTGCATGGCTTTGTGAGTACTATCTGTAAGGACAGAGAGACAAATGAGACTAACAGGTGCGAGAAACTAAAGGGGCGAGGACACCAGGTCCGGGAGGTTGCCAGAAGAATGTGGGGGGGGACAGGAAGAGTGGGTACCGTTGGGAATTCCAAACATGAGACCTCTTATACCCATTATTAAAGGCAGTTGCCATGCTATTCATCCTTAGAAACAAGTGTAGCTTGATGCTGGTCGCAGAGTAATTGCGAGCAGCCGATGTCTAAACTATTCTCAGAACACTAGCGTGGAGCCACCCACGTTCATTCTCACGCGCTGTTCCCTTGTTGCTCCCTCTTGTTCAAGGATGAAGGCCCACTTAATAGACCATCATTGTACAACATCGAGCCCCGTTGTCAAAACTCCCCTTCAGACTCCAGCGGTGCAGGAACTTCCAGGGGTTTGGCACATCTCTTGCCTCTTGCCATGACAAGCGGGATTGATCAAATATTACTCACCCGTTCCAAACATAACTCGCAACATACACAACCAGAGTTCTATAAAAAAAATCCATACAGTGCAAGTAGTGTATAATTTATTTGAAACCTGACAACTAACTGTTAGCGCCACGGCGACCGTTGCTCCCGTCAAATGGTACATCTCAAATTCCCAATCACTTCAACATCGCGCCTTAACAGCGAGCAAGAATTGTTGCACCACGTCATTTTCCTTGATGATCTGCTTTCCAAGATGACGTTCTGCCAACGTAGCTAGCACATCGTGAACTGCTTCCGCATCCGCAAGGATAGGCGCCCTTCGATTCCGTGCATCCTCCTCCTGCAAACGGGAGCTCCTCCTCCTATGACTCTCCTTAGAGTCGCGTTTCGATTGATTAGCTGTTGATGTTGACGGCGCCGGACTTGTTATTCGAAGGGCGGCAGCATGAGGGTCGAGGAGGCTGGTTGGGAGAGGTGGGTTATCATTGGAACAAGGTGATGGGGATATGATAGGGACAGCGTCCACCAAACAGAGATATCTGTGCAGAGACTCCGCGGGAAAGGCGTGAAAATCAACCTGGAGAGGATCAGTCTCTCGAGATCATCATGTGAATGCAACTGATTGAGAAAACATACAGAGAGCGGAGCAACATCTCCTTCTCCCAGTCTCTCTGATCGCTTGCTCAGAGATCCAGAAGCATGGGCCTCAGCACGTCTACGTTTCGCCCTTTCCATTCCTCCGTCCTGCTTGTCTGCGCCTCGTTTTGCACCCGCAGAAGGTCCAATGAAAGGACTATCATCTGCGTTAACTCGCTTACGCGCTGTGGGCCGTGACTTCGAACCTGAAGGACGTGGTTGCATGGAGAGAAGTACGATATGCGCAACGTTGACGTAGCGATGAGAGAGCTGCAGCGTAAATTCCGTAACATCACGTGATCACCCGCCCCTTGCAGATCGCACGCGCGTCTCTACTTAGGTAAAATAAAGTCTGTAAAATTTTCGTGACACGTAGGCATATATGTCCCTTTATTCCCTTTGCTTGTGACTATAGCTCTTACCCATAGCAATGTCGACGTTTGGAACTCTTTTTCGGGTCACCACATTTGGAGAGAGTCACTGCGCTTCAGTCGGTGCAATTATTGACGGTGTTCCACCCGTGAGTCTTACATAAATTGGCCCATAGACTGTCAGAATTACTGACTGGAGATAGGGTTTGCAACTTTCTGCATCCGATATTCAAGTTCAGTTGAGTAGGCGTCGACCTGGTCAAAGCAACCTTACCACACCAGTACGCATCCCAGGCACTCACGGTGCTCCGATGTTGACACATATTATAGCGGGATGAGAAAGATCTCGTGCATCTCCAATCTGGAATAGAGCACGGTGTCACACTCGGCACTCCCATTGCATTGCTTGTAAAGAACGAAGACCAGCGACCAAAAGATTACTCTGAGACCGATCTATACCCTCGCCCCAGTCATGCAGATTATACCTATCTCGCAAAGTATGGCGTCAAGGCGAGTAGTGGTGGAGGACGAAGCAGTGCTCGCGAGACAGTAGGTACGGCGTTTTTTTCTTGTCGCTTGACTTGTACACAATTCGGATTTATTTCCTGGTTGTATAGGACGCGTTGCCGCAGGTGCCATCGCTGAAAAGTATCTACGAGAGGCGTATGGCGTGGAAGTCGTTGCTTTCGTATCGTCTGTGGGGAAGATCCACATCCCATCGGCACTAGCATCTCCGACGTCTAGCTCCGACGAGGACGATATCGAAGATGTGCTGACGCCAGAATTCAGAAAGCTCCTTGCAACCATCACACGAGAGGAGGTTGACAAGTATCCCACTCGGTGTCCTCACGCCGAAACCTCCGAGCGCATGACCAAGGTATATGCTACTCTGTGCCATCGTTTTCAGTATACATTACAGTTTCTCGCAGCGCATCATCCGAGCCAAAGAAGCTATGGATTCGATTGGAGGCACTGTCACTTGTATACTTCGCAATGTCCCTGCCGGCCTAGGCGAACCTGTCTTTGACAAACTCGAAGCTAAACTCGGTCAAGCGATGCTCTCAATCCCTGCCACTAAAGCGTTCGAGATCGGCTCAGGTTTCCGCGGCACTGAAGTCCCAGGTTCAAAGCATAACGACGCGTTTGTCGCTCGTCCCGATGGGCGTCTTGGTACTGTCACCAACTGGAGCGGTGGCGTGCAAGGTGGGATTTCAAATGGGGAGGATATTTACTTCAGGTCAGGAATATATGCACGTGACTCTGTTGGTGAATGATTATTCTGACATTACCATAGGGTGGGCTTCAAGAGCCCCGCAACAATTTCGCAAGCACAGGCTACCGCCCAGTACGACGGTACAGCTGGCCATCTTGCAGCGCGAGGCAGGCACGATCCGTGCGTAGTTCCCCGCGCTGTTCCTATCGTAGAAGCTATGGCTAGCATTGTGATTATGGAGTATGTATATATTTCCCCGATGCTGTGTTGCCTGTCTGATGTGATCTGTACAGTGCGTTGCTTGCGCAAAATGCACGCAAAACTGCCGCATCTTTGCTCCCGCCTGTGACAACTCTTCCCCCAACGATGGTATTACCACCAGCACATGGTCCTGTTCGGACATGCACGAAAAGTGATTACGAAAACTAGAGCAATATACTAAGGTCCCATCAGTTATTTATACCTGTCCCCTTTACTAAGTGGTCGAAACGGGATGGAATAAGATTGACTAGCGAACAATTAATATCTTGCACTCTGTCCACTTTCTCGAATGTATCTATGAAAGCATCTGTTATGGATAATGAGGCACCTTGGGGTAATCTAGCCCTATTTTGATCAGCAGTCGACACTGATAAACAATTGTAACCAAAAGATGTAGTAACCATCTGTAACTCGTTATAGTGATATGATGCCGGAGCATTGATAATGCCATCTAAAGATTTAACATTCAACCTTGACGTTAGATGTGATGTTTTAGGCAACTCGGGAGCTATCCGATCACCCCTCGTGTTCATGACCACCTCAGACAACACATGGTCGACCTTTGAGAGCACTAGTAATGATAACGTTGGACGACACCAGGATATTCGATGGGCGACAGTAAAAACTGAAGAAGAAGAGTATCTTGATAAACTTCGTGAGCTCGTACCCTATATGCCACCTGGTCCACGTTCACATGCAATCCATCCCGCGGTGTGCGTTTAGAGTCAAAACTTGCCCGCGTGATGTCGGGTGGATTCAAGAGCTCGAAACCAGACAACGACAGGCTAGGTGTCGGACATGACGAGCGCCACGATGAGCTCGTCGCCATGCCTCTCCCGCCGGACGACGACGAGGGCCTCCATCTGCTTTATGACCAGCCACAGACAACGTATGACATCGACGCAACGGTGCAGACCGCCGGTCCTTCGCGGCCACCCGTGTCGGCAGCGACAATCACGCTGGTCGAAACCCATGAGACGCCAGAAGACGATACTGAGGACGGACGTGGAGACGCGCCCGAGTCGCCAGCGCGCCGCCGCACTGTCCGCTTCCGCTCCCGCGTGCGCATTACATCTGGGATACATTCTCTCTCTCGGTCCTCCTCCGCCGGCGGGTCCGCTGCCTCGTCGATATCGGTCCCCCTCCGGGGCACTGAGAATGAGCCCGCGTTCTTGCATCCTGGGAGCACGGCGTCTCGCCATAGTCTGCCCCCCTCTGACACAACAGGTGCTTGGCTGGGTGGGACCTCCGCTGCCCGCCGTGAAAAACGGCGTGCCAACCCCGCCGCGCCCCGTTCTCCCGCAGACGAGCGGACGCCTCTCTTGGTTCCTGGTGCCAGTACGTGTTCGGCGCAGCCCCGACCAGCGGCGGCTGGTACCGAAAATCCCGAGGAGGAAGAGCTGGACCGCGTTAGAATGGCAGCGCGGAAAACGGAAGAACAGGTCGTGTTCGGCAAGTGGCCTGCAAGGCTCTTCAACCGACATGTTTGTTATTTTATCTGATGCATCCTATCTCCCTGACCTTGCTTGCACCCAGTGGTGGTGGTGGAAGATCGAGCCTCTAGTGTGCTGCTGCGAACGGTTCGATGACGAATCAGACAATGAGTGACCTCTTCTTTCGTCTCCTCTGAAAATATACCGGTGGATATATAGTGAATGGGATATCTATCTGAGTCGAAAGGCTCGTTCCACCCGCCTCTTCTATGGGCTTATGGCGAATTATTCTTACGCCGCTGTACTCTAGACTATATTTTTAATATTATCCCTCATCAGAATATGTCTATGATTCACGGGATGCTCTATGTAACGGAACACATGGGACAATATGTAACCGTCAGAGTATCTATCTGTCTTAAAAACTAAGGGGAACAATATATTCTGAACGTGATTAATCGTGTTCGTTACTTCGCCCTGCTCCCAGTTGCCCCTGCCGCCGTCCCACACCCCCATCACCCCCTCTGACCAACAATGGCCAACGTTGGGCCCTGGCCCCACCACACTCATTCCACCCGACAACAGCGCTGGAACCCCTGCACCGCCCAAGCCCCAGAATCTCGCGACACACGTAGATATGGCGAACGCCCGAGAATATGCAAGAGGATTTTCAGTATCACGGCGTGAGCATATTTATTTTTTGTCAGCCCTGACATACATATCCAGAAAAGGACATCCCCATTCCTGCCACCGTCGGTGAAATCAGTGACACAGCAAGTGTACAATGCGGTTGTGAATTCCAGCGTCTCCGATTTCGCAAAACGGCTGCAGCGCAGCTGCCCCGCCTTCCGACAATCCAAGTAACAATATGGTTCCTCCTGGGCTAATCTCCAGGCAGCCATCATTGTTACAACAAATGGAATATTATTAGTGCGGATGTTGCAAGACTACTTCGAGGATCAGAAGAGTTGCCTATCCGCGTAGCCAACAGAAACAAAGCTGTTAAATACCACGTCCCTCAACCAATGGGTACACTTGACAGCTCCCAGACCCCGCACAAGATAAAGTTTCACCGCAAATTGTACCCGTCGCAAACCTCAGCCTACCTGGCACGCCGATTCAAACGACATAGGTTTCTTAGCACCATGCACGGACCATCACCAAATTATATTCAATGCAGGATTAGTATTTGATCCAGTAGTTAGATGCCATTGTAGACTCAATCGCTGACAGCGGGTGAGTGGTGTGACACGCTCCTCGACCTTGCTATAATGTCGGTTTGCGGGATTCCTACACGTCTCACCGTGAATTTCGATAATCCCGCTTTAGAGATCTGGTATTATGCTACGTGGATGGTGATTTGTGGACATCCCGGGACTGTGCAGTATTTTGCGCGATCCTGAAAGCATTCTGGTGGCCCCGGCGCGGGAACGTGGATGCCATGAACGTTGCTGCCTTTGGCGTTGACTCTGGGACAGACCCTGCACTTACTTGCCCCAAGTCGAGAAATTGAACGTGGACGACAAAGGAGGGTTGAGGGGAGTAGAGTTCAGGCTGAGGGATTCACAGCAGAAATATATATGAACTATATATAGTTTCTCCGATGTGACGACCGTAAGCAGACGCGTCTCAGTTCTTGGGTGCGCTCCAGAAAATGTTATTGAGCCCAAAGGTAGCTCAATGTTAAAAATATTATACTCCATTTGCACTGAATTTTCCAAAGGCTTACCAGACGTCGTTGCACACTGGCAGTGCCGTATAAACCAGCCTAGTACGTCTAAATCCTTTGAAGTCCAGTCGTGGGTACATGTTTAAGTATGCTTCATCATTATGACACTTGCGCTCCATCGAGATCCGACATTGTGGTTATTTCCTACGCCCAGACAAGGTATATTTCCAAAAAAAGTCCAATAGCGATGCCTACTTATGTGATGTGATATATAACGAACACTCTATATACTTATAAGAATATCCGAATACCCCAAAAAACTAGAATGAGCGGCCTTTGACATCAAATAGTCCAAGAAAAATAATAGTAGTCCATGGGTATGTTATTACACGCCGGGATGGGTGAAATCTGGGAACTGAGGCCAGTTACCCAAACCGGCGGGATCTCCACCGATTCTGACCCACTTGGAGAATGATGGTGTTGAGCCGTCCAAAACGAACAGCTGATACCAGCCTGGTGGAGCAATATGGGCGTTTGGTGGCGCTGTAATGGTACAGCTAGTTCCTCCACAAGTGAAAGCCGGGAAAAGAGTACGTTGTCCCTGAATATGCTTGCTTAGAAAATTTGGTCAAGGATATGGGTAGAGGAAAGGCTTACAAAGGAGTTTCCGTGAGTGCTGCTCACAGCTGCGAAATTTGCTGAATCAGTGATACATTTTTTCCTTGAATTCTATTGACATACCTGCTAGGAGTGAGATACGAGTCCCAGCATTCTGATGGGTGACAACGTTGGTAATGGTAACCTGCTGACCATACGACCAATCGGTCACGGTAATCTGGAAAGTAGGCTGTATTTGGCCGCTGGCCAGGTAAGGGGGAACGTAAACCTCGACACGATACTCTTCGAGGAACGGTCCACCGTCTGGGTTAGGGTCCGATCCGGAGACGAGAACTCGGCCATCTTGCAAGAGAATGGACTCGGAGTGGTAGAGACGAGCAACGATGGTAGTATTAAGGATAGAGATACGCTGTCCAACGGGTAAGGAAGGGTCATAAAGGAGAGCAGTTAATTCTGGGGAGTTAGCGAGTCCGAAGCCTGCAACTCCCTGGTTGGCACCGTTCATAATCCTATGGTATGGATATGAATAGTAGTAGCGAGAAGCCGCCTGGAAATACATACATATATGTTCCGTCCGGAAGCGCAGTCATGCAAGTCATGACACGTTTGAAGGGCTGGTACATTATTAACCATCGGTGATTTTCTTTTGGGAAAAAAGAGTATGCTCACCATTCGCTCCAAGGTCCAGGTCGGGTTGGCGGCTTCAGGCTGGATAGACACACAGTTATCCAGGGCCAAACCTGCACCCGGCGTCGAACCACCACAGATTAGAACCTCGATTTGATCCGTGTATGGGGCGTGCTGAGGGAGAATTACAGAGGTGCCTTCAAGGGGGTATGTGCGGCCGCCGCCGCCACCAGTTACAGCACCTGGGATTATGGGGAATGTCTTGACAGTCGCGAAAGTATTTTCATTAAGAATTCGGGCTTCGTTATAGTAAATAATGAAGACGCCACCGCTTGGAAGAACCATCAAAAATGGGTACAGATTGTTGGGATCGGTACGCTGGAGGTCCAATTCGAGTGAGACTGCAAGTTAGGCAAAAGAAAAGGACCTACCAGGAGGAAATCAAGAAAAACGGTTGTTGAACCACCCGCAGGCGTCGGGAGTGTTTCAAGAGTCGGAATGGGGATACCATTGCTTCCTCCTTCTCCGCCGACGACTAAAACGGATCCATTAGCCATAACCATCGATCCCGGATACCTAGAGTTATTTTTCAGCGTCTCTTGAGGACAGCCAGTTAAAAGAAAGCATACCAACGACCTTGCTATTTAAAATAAGGGTATCAGATATAAAAACCATGTAACGGTTTGTGAAACGCAACGGACCTGTAATCTCAATTCTTGGTTGTTTTCTTCCCAGTCGGTTGTACCATTAACACCAGGACTACCGGTTGGGGTATAAAGTCTGACACCGAACGTCGAATCCAATGACCAACCGCCAACGTTGAGAACGCGGCCAGCCTTGTCAGGAAGAATAACAGAGCCAGAACAGAACACGTCGGATTTTATATGCATTTCACGCCATGCCAAATTGGAATTGTGAGTGAGCGAAAGATCTAGTTCGTAAGCACCAGTAGAATTGGGCGGACCCGTGCCGAATTTCTCAAGGAATGTGACTTTGTTGTTAATACCCAGTGTTGCGATCAGGGGAACGGTAAGTCCGCCAATCAAAAACTGTACGTAAATGTAGAATTAACGGAGGAATATGAGGCATAAAAAGCAACTGCACCTCATACCATCCCGTGACAGCGGGTGTATGCCAAACGCTCAAGGGGGTTCCGACCCACTCGTATAACTGCAAACGTTGCGCACCCCCGCAAAGATGAATCAAATCTCCAGAACAAGGGATGACACAGTCAGTTTCTGGCGCCATTGTTCCTCCGTTGTCGATAATATTTTGTGGGTCGCCGCACCCTATGTAGAAACAGATAAGAATAAAGTCCAATGTGAAGGATATTCCCTACATACAGCATTCTTCTCCGAACTCCATTCCGGCTGCTGGATAACCGAACGCCGAGCACTGGCTAAGACAAGTCTCCGCAGAGTTGGTCGTGTGGAAGATAAGCTGATATGGGAAGACGCGCACAGCGCCAGGTTCACTAGCATACACAAAATTAGCAAGCAACCGCACGTCGGACTTGCCAAAACGTACGCCAGACACCCAATATATTGCCAATTACCAGGTAGATTGGTTTTCTGGACGACAGGAACTGGAAGTAAAATGAGATCTTGAGTACTGGAATAGACGGATAGTCGATTTCCTGCGCCGCAAGCTTCCCTGAGTTTTCCAACAACTTAGAATATCTCCAAAGCAAAAATAAATAAATAAGAATGACTCACGAGGAATTTCCACCGCATAGCATGTTACAGTCATTCTGATTGATAGCTAAAACACCACCATTTACAATTTCGTTACCACAGACTAATTATATGGCTGGTCAGTGACGGGCCCAACGAGAATTCAAATAATACCGACAGCATTGTACCGAAAATTCCAAGCCAGCTATTGTGAAATTCGAAGCGGCGCAACTATTGACGCACGATTCAACGGTTAGAGCATTATTGTCTGGAAGCTGAGTGGTAAGAACGCGCCCAAAGGCGTTGTCACTGAAAGAAGTGAATGAGCATCTAGTGTATGAATAAGGAAATTGAAGACGGACACAAAGCAGCCAGCAGATTTGAAAGTTCCCGGAAGGTTGGTGACAGGAGCCGGGGCTGATCCTGTACCACCGCCACCCCCAGGTGGGTTTGGGTTTGGGTTTGGGGGATTCGTGATGGTACCGGTGAAATTATACATATTAAGGCCTGAAGGGCCACCACAGAATTCGGTGGAGTTACCGGCGCATATCATATTGCATCTACCGTCAGTAACAGGTGCGCCGCCGTTCTTAAAGCTGACGTCACAGTCTATGGCACCTTGAGCAAGAGCACAATTTTTTTTGTCGCAAAAAATACATACAGCATTCAACGGCGAATTCCACTCCACCTAGATGGTAACCAGCAGTAAAACATGCATCGAGACAAAGCTGAACAGTCATGGGACCGCTAACCCCCATGGGGACTGACAATGTACGAGCATTCACGTCATCGCTGGAGTGATGTGAGGAAACATTATTAAACCGAGATCAATAAATGGCAATACCTGTAACATCCCAAAGATTCCCATTGGCCAAAACTCTGGAGGGTAGTCGGAGGAGGAGGGGGTTGCTTTCCATTCCAGAAAAAGTCCAACCGAGACGGGCCGCCACATGTTTCTGCAGGATTCCCCACGCAAGGCATGTTGCAGTCACTGAAAGTGACATTTGTGCCACCGTTCAGGGTGACATTACCGCAATCTATAGATTCATCATTAGCCATCGTATTTATCTTTTTCTCAAGTATCAGTGAACCAACAGCATTCTTGTCCGAATTCGACACCAGCAAAAACCCAATGACCAGCGTCGCAGAATGTCGTGCAACTTTCCTGCGTCATGTGAACGGTATCAGCAAACGAACTCCCTTGGAGGGTACGTCCGCCAGGGGGATCGCTGAAACGACATAAGAATGACGGATACAATTCCTGCATATGCTTACCTGAAACATCCTTGTAGGGTCCAATTTCCTGGCAACGTTGTTGGAATGGTGGTCGCCCGATGAGATAAATGATGGTGATGGTTTATCGATGCATGGCCATGTATCGGTTCAGCAAATGAAAGGATCTGAGGGTCGTGAGGCGGAAGGAGGCGAGGAGAGGAGGAAATGAATGCTCACGGGAAACAAAAGGAATGCAAAGGTCAACAGGCCCGAATACGAGCTAGGGGCCCTCATGATTATAATAGATGTCTTTGGGCAGAAATGTTGACAATGCCAGCAGTTAAATAGGTCTCGAGGTCGTGGCTAAATATACAACGTGATGCTTCATATCGACCAGAAAGAGGCGAATGTGAAGTCAGGGGGGAAAAGTGCGGATAATCAACACTCGAGACTTAGGTTGATATTTGATGCCAAATCGGGTCTGGAACTGGCCTGGAACTGGCACTTGACACCATCTGTCTATTCGTGAGTACATATTGGCCCGGGGGTGCCTTGTAGGCCAGGGAAATACAAGAACTCGCTTAGCAGCGCTTTATAGTAAAGTGCAAGTTCTCCCATGCCGCTAAGCAGGCATTCAGCAGAATAAATTTAGTCATGAATGCAAGCGTGTAGGAAATAGCCATGATCGGAAGATGTGAGAGCGTGCCTCAAATTGACACTTCTTTGTTGTGGCTTGGCTGTTAATCTTGCCAGCTGTAGCCAATAAGTAGTAGTGAGAACGGAGTATCTCGAAATATATTCAAATGGCCAGACAGAGGGGCACCCAACATGGTTGAGCGATAGTTGGCTTGGTCCTTCGAGAATGAGACGGCTGAGAGTATATTATCGGGGCACGAGAGTGCATGGATGCAGCTGTATACCCCTGCCTACAAGCTTAGGCTAACTTGGTTTCAATAGCCACGGTACCTGGACCTTCCTTGTAACGATAGGTGACGGATTCCGCCTGTAACATATCGGCTTTCCAGCGAACAACTGTGATACATGATATGATATTTCAGGAGGAACTTCTGCTGGCTTGTCAGTGATCGAAAAACCCACGCATGTATCATTGGAATGGGATTAAACACCCAATTTTTTCACGAGGCGTCTATCTATCCTCCGGCCACAGGACTGGAGGAATCTTGGGGCTCAGACTTGTATATGATTTGACAGGCCCAAACGGTGCTTTAACTGTTTGAACTGAAGACCTTGTGTCCCGTAGCCAGGTTCTCACATGGGATTAATTAGGAACTGCATCTATCGGGGACTGTCGTTCATGGGTTGTACCGGGTATTGGTGAGCCTGAGTCCCTTCTCTCAGAATCCGCGTGCCGCGATGACTTTCGTCGTAGCACAACAGTGTCGCAAAAACGTGTTTGAAAAAATTTGGGTTCAACGGCGAAGACGACTTTTCGAAAGCCTTTATTTTACAGCAACCTGCTCAATGTAGAATATTAATTATGGCCATATCACTCCGGGTTCTCTGCATCATCAAGGCCCGACACACTTCTGTAGTTCTCATGGTCTTGAGGCATTGGAAGAGAGAGATGAGGCAGTGTAGCAGCCGCCAGCTAAAATCAGTACTAGGCACCTATATTAATTTATTAAAAAACGCATGGACAAGGTTTGAAATCTGCTGTAACTGACTAGCTGTCAGTGCAATGTGGTCGGGAGTTCTGGGGCAAATTTCCCGAGCTTCTTCCTCCACTCATCTCTGATTCCCACCTCCCCTGTTATCAGGTGACAGTATTTATTTATTCTTCCCTAAAATACCAGTCTCCCCTCCGCATGGCACTGGCGGGAGGAACTTGAAGTCCAAGCCCCCGCCTCGAGTACAAGTCGTGATCCCCGTCTCGCAATAATATTAGTTATAAGGAACAAATGGATAGCTCGCTGTGGGGATAGGTACGGTACCACAGTCAAGCGAAGTGGAGATTAATATCTTGGTACCTTTTCCAAAGGTTGACGACCATTGAGGTCGTTCTGGGGGCGGATCACGAGGGATCTACTTGATGCCCTATCTACAGAGTTCAGGTATACACTCCTCGGATTTCTATTTTAACTAGTCATTAATCTGCCTCGTGTTAAGAAATCAACATTCATCGCGTGGTTATTTATGAAGCGATCAAGGATCAAAGCATCATTTATACATCACAGCACCAGTGTCGATCAAGTCTCGATTCACATTTGCTGTCCCTGTTTACTGTCCATCTGGAGGCGCATATGGTTCGATTAACATACGTGAGAACTCCTTCAATTTCTCCGGGCCCCTTACTTCCTCCGTTAGTAATGGTAGTCGAATTATATGGAAGAATTCGTCATAGAGTTCATGGGCTTCCGCGAGATATTTCTGCTGCATTTTGTATCGCACCTGACAGTGTTCGCAATTGGAACCTGGAGACAGTAATAAGTTTCGGGACATCCCGCACACATGTCTTATCAGAAGCAGAGTGCAGACGTACTCTTCTTGGGGAACAAAAGCTGATTCACGACAATATTGTGTGTATCGATTTCGTAGGCGGTGAGTTCCTGCACCAGTCGCTCCGTCTCATATAACGAAAGGAACTCGGATATGCAGACACAGACAAAAGTCGTCTTTTCCTATGACAGAAAATGTGAGAGGAGAAAAATGGCGTTTACATCATCCTCACTGGGTCTTTAAATTGCGTGTTAACTTCAGTGATTACCTCCCGCATACTTTCTAATTTCGCGAACATGTCTTCCTGTGAGGCCGGGGCACCCATCATTGCGGACATCTAGTGGGAAAATTCAGGTTAGGCTAAACGAGCTAAGGGACGCAGGTGTGTGTGCACTTGATTGATCATAGGCCCAAAGCGGCCGCCCAAAGTGCTCAACTTTCCCAAGGCCTTTTCTAACACAGAAGGAAAAGATAAGAACCGTAGTGTGTGTCCCGTTGGCGCAGTATCGAAGACGATGACTGAATATTGCATCGACTTGACATGTCTGTAGCCAGCGCCAGGCGACGAGTGTGGTGTGCGCGAATAGGAAACGAGAGCGGTGCGAACGATGTGAGTTTGACGTTGGATCGGCCGGGGAAAATTACGCACTTCATAATTTCAGCAAAGCCCATCGCTTCGTCAACACCGGGGATCGCAAAAGCTAGGTCCTGCATCATCCCTCCCATAGGGCCGTTATCCGCTTTACCTCCGTGTCAATCGAACGCACAGACAAATAACGCTGGGAGACATACATTGATCCATCATTTCCTGCAACGAGCTACTGGGATCGATTTCCATAGCATAAAGGTTTTCGAATCCATTTACACGTGTGGCATCCTTCGAGAATTTTTGCCCGAAGGCATCCGACAGATTGTGCGCAGGATCAGTCGACTATTCCGTGCGTAAATATCAGCAAGAGACCAGACGTTCGCATTTCACACACAATAAGTAAGACTGATTCACGATTGGCCGCAAGCTGGATCGCCAATGAACATGACGTGGTTGTTTTACCTAGTAAAACAAATGTATCAGGTTCTGTACCGTAGACCGAGTAGCAGGGTTCAACAAACCAACACCACCCTTTCCTCCTGCATGACATGTTTATTTAGCGACAGGAATGAAAGAATAACACATAACGTCACGGCACCACAAAAAATCCATTTCAAAGTCTTCTGATCTATGACATTTTGCAAGGTTGGAGGGAGTAAGTCTTCGGAGGACATTAGCGTCGAACTGGCACGGTTAGTTAACTTCTAGTCAAGCTCTCTAGGCTTTAGTAGTAGCGGTTCAGCGTGAATGATTCAATATGGATTCGAGGACGCGTCGGAGATCTGACCACGTGTAGGCGCCTCCGGATATCTTTCCCTTTCCACATACTTCCCGGCCTTACTAGAGATATCTCTGAAATACTCACTTATTGGCGGCACGTTTCGCGCCGTTAACAATAACTAGTTGTCTTGATTCGATATTTTGTCTATTGATATTGTCTCTAAGTGCTGCGCAATGTTACAGGTAAAGAAAGGCGAAAGTGCCTTCAGACGTAAGGACATATTCTAGAGGGGGAACTGTAGAATACTGAGACCGATTCCTTCAGCCCTACAGATTATAAATGAAGAGCGGAGCACACATGGCCTACGGTATGGGGATTACACTCGTTATCGGTAGGTTTTAATAGCGTCATCCTCTTAGGCAATTTATGTATTGAATATACATGTAGGACACACTGTGCTCATAAAACTCATCGCCTTCGTCAATCCTTGAAGATGACGCACGGAAAAGGACGTGACTTCAAGAAATTGGCACCTATTGCACCTGAAAATGCGAACGATGGACAGTACGTAGTATTTGTAGCTTGAAAAATGATCTTTTTTCTTATTATTATTATTATGTCCCATTGCACTAGCCTCCAGCTACTCCTATTTGAAACAGAAAGAGCCTGGGCACATGCTCAGGAGCTTTCTGCCCCAGAAGAAGCGCGTCGGTCAACTGCCCGCTACCGCCGTTCGCACAACTATCTGTCTCGCCTTCTAACACTGGCTCGGTCGCCTTCTCTTGCTGCACCTCTTTCACCTCAGGCAACAGTCGAGCTTCTTGTGTACGCACTGATCCACACTGCTCGTTTTAATTTGCGCCGGTCGTTGTCTTCCACTGCGACATACTACGGCCTTCAGCGTGGTGCAGATTCAGAAGTATCAGAAAATGAAGATGACACCACTAGTGCATATCCCCTGATCCACCTGTCTATAGCACACGCATTGCTAGAAGAACTCGAAAGCACTGCGGGAACAAGCAAGGAGGTTGCTTTAGCGCGATCATTCAAGGATGAAATTGGCCCCGAGATCCGGTGGTGCGTCCATGAGTTTAATCGCGGCGGAAACGAGGAAGACGAGGAAGATGTTGAACTCAAGCAATTCGTCCTGAAATGGAAAAAACGTGAATGGGATATCGACGGTATTGTTGGCGACATTGCTCCCGCCTATGCGGAAAACGTCATTGCAGACTACAATGCGCTCATTAACGGTTTGAAAGGCAAGGCCCCTGGCGACGGACACACAATAGGGAAGAGACACGTTCTCGAAGAACTACTTTGGGACAACAAGCCAGTACCTGTTCGTAACCCCGAGTTGGTGGACGTGTTATTGAAGGTACAGGAGGCCACCGGAAGACTTAAGAGTGACGCGTCCAGCGAGGGTACAAGCATTAATGCGAAGGGTGGTAAAGGTAAAAATACGCGTGGACGGATTGCCAAATATGACGGAATTCTTCTATCGCTCAGTGATGCGGTTGACGAGGCGCGCAAACTTGTTGAAGCGCAACAGGTACGAAGAAACTGGTTTTTGCGATCGGAACATAGCTGAGGTATTACGGATAGGTCAGCGGTTCATCTTCGATAACTTCTCCAGGGTCTGAAAACCGTGACATACATTTCATGCAATCATACCTGACATTCTTGCATTTGACCTACCGGGTGGAAAGGGATCTTATTCTACTTTTTGCGTTGTCAGATCATGCTTCCGCATCTGGAAGGCACTCTTCCCCTCAAAATACGGCGTCGATTTTGCATCTGCTGTCGGGAGTGTTACAGTCGCTCTTTCAGGCTTTGGCGCTACCAATTGTGGATGAGTCTCCTGATCTCTCGACAGCGCTTTCCTTACGTATTTCCCATGTGAAAGCACAACGGGCGCTGTATCTTGCTCAAGCATACGCGCATAATTCACACAAACGATATGGGGAGGCAGTTACACTGACGCAACGTGGGCATCTGCACATCCGGGAGGCCCGATCGACACTTGCGATGTTGCCAGAGGCATTTTCATCCCATTTGGAGTTTTATCCCATGCAAGCAGAAACGTTAGATGTATTGGAAGCACGGCTTAAGGCGGACGAGGAGCAGTACAAAATAGAGTGGTTCGCATACAATGGCGGGGTAGTTGGGGAGCAGGAACCGGGATCCAAGCACCAGAAGCCTGTCTTTTTCGACATAGCGTTCAACTACGTGCAGCCTCCGATGGAGCGCTTACGGGTGAGGGCCGGACTGCCTGCGATTGTGGTCGACGAAGCCGGCGCTACGAAAGTGAACGCAAAGGTCCTAAAAGCTAAAGCTGAAGAAGAGTTGGAGAAAGAGGAGGAGAAGGAAGAGGAGAAGCCGATGATGGGACGAGGAGGACTAAGTGGGTTCCTGGGGTCATGGTGGGGACGAAAGTAGGCGTCTAAGGGTATGTAACAGGGTCCAAATGTACGTATGTGATCAAGGCACGATGAAAAATGACGTGTGAGCCTAGGCATTGTGTGACAAATGTGACATAATATGATGATCGTGACTTGGGACTCTGGGAGTGTGGGCTGGAGCGACAATGGACTTCTTTTCATCGCACCATGACCCCCCACCGTCCTCCTCGACGTCCACACTTAACACTGACACATTTGCACAGGAGATAGGAAGACGTTTCTCGTTGCCTATCTTGACTGCTCGTCTCTCACCTGTGATAGCGACAACACCTTCGATCCCATTTTCGAGCACAATGACAGCAACAACTTCACTCAGTTCCCCAAAGTCCCCACCACCTTCGCTGGCGACTCCCCAAGCCAATATAGGTGGTCTTTCATTGAGGTCGAAGCCGCCTACACCAGCGCCGCTAGACGATCGAATTACTATAGTCGACGTTGCCCATCTTCTCCCAATATTAAACACTCCACAAGTCCTTATTCTGGATATCCGACCACATGCGACATACACACGATCGCGTATCCCACATGCCCTTTCTCTATCGGTTCCTTCCACCCTTCTCAAGCGACCCGCGTTTTCTCTCGACAAACTCGCAGAAATGCTCCCTTCAAACGCCAGCCGCCGAAGATTTTCAAGGTGGAAAGATGCCTCTCGCATTATTGTCTACGACGCAGATTCCCATACTATGCCTGAAGGCTCAAATGTGCGCGGCCTCCTCCGTAAGTTCGACCGAGAGGGATTTACTGGCGACCTTGCTTGGCTCAAGGGTGGCTTTGCAGAAGTGTGGCGTGAACAGCGTACACTTGTGGACGAGAGGCCGCCGTCTCCAGACTCAGGGGAGGAAGACGAGACAACTGGATATCTGTGTGCAAAGAAGCTGCCGTCTTCCGCATTTCAGCAAGCCTCCACCACTACAGCAAGTCAACGGCAGGCCTCCACTAAAGGTTTCCATCAAGCTTTGGTTGCCCCTCCACCCACTTCTACCCGCCCACTTGCCGCCAATCCCTTCTATGATAATATCCGTCAAAATCGCGAACTTGAGCATGGCATTACAGAGCGTATTCCCCTTCGACTTCCGCCTTCAGTGATTGCCCGTCGCAATGAATTGCCATTCGAATGGCTAAAGGCAATTGTGGACAAGGCGGATAAAGAAGAGGGCACAGAAGATCTTGCCATGCAGTTTTACATGATTGAATTGCGTGAACAACGACGGCTAATGGGAGTAATGGATCATCATAGTCGCGAGCCTGGGCTTTCGCAGACACTAGCTTTGTCCAACGTTATGTTTCCATACAGCATCACTGCGGGTGTCGAAAAGGGGTCTAAGAACAGGTGAGTTCATGTGTGGATGCCTCGAAAATATCGCTTAGACATTGCAGATATACTAATATTTGGCCGTTCGAACACGCTCGTGTGAGACTAAATAGCTCCAATGTCGATGATGGGTCGGATTATATCAACGCATCACATGTGCAACCTCTCGGAACCCGAAGACGATATATTGCGACTCAAGGCCCGTTACCCACCACATATACAGATTTCTGGACGTGAGTACGCCTCCTTTTCATTTTTCTCGCCCGATTCCATTCCATGTGCAGGCTTTGTTGGGAGCAAAATATACACATCATCGTCATGTTGACGAAGCAAATCGAAGGCGCCACGGAAAAATGTGGTTGCTATTGGCGTCAATCTGTATATGGCCCGCTTCGACTTGAGCCTCTTTCATCGACCATGGAAGAAGTTGCTGTTCCATCAGGTCTTGATTTTGATTTCGCCGTACCATCAGCGTCGCAGGATGCCGAACCACCCATTGTTCGCCGGACATTCCTCCTGAGTCACACCGAATACCCGAATCTCCCTCCTCGCAAAGTGACGCAGTTTCAGTATCTTGGTTGGCCTGATTTTGACGTTCCGGAAGATCCAAGAGGCCTTCTGTCACTTATGCAACAAGTGAAGACGCTACGTGATGAAACTGAACTTGAAGACTCAAATCCTCTTCTTTTACATTGTTCAGCTGGCATTGGACGCACTGGTGGGTTCATTGTCGTCGACGCTGCTTTGGACGGAATTAGGCGGGAGATGCTCAAGTCTTCCAAGGCTACTCTCCCTCATCCTGATACGATGGATGTGGAGGAAGTCACTACAGATGACATTGAAATTGATGCTAGCACTGCCCGGGAATCCTCCACCTACCTTAAACACACAGTGGAAATCTCGAGACGACGGCAACGAGCCGCCAGAAATCTGAGTCAACCTGATAGCAGTGGGGCAGAGAGCAGTCCGGGTGTTACAACTGATGGGTCCAGACAACGCTCTCTGTCCCCGGGATCGTCCGTCCCAGGGACGGCATCAGGTTCGTCTAGCAGATCTAGTTCGCATCTCCTGGTGGTAAATGCCGAGGTAGACTTACACATGCCTGTAGCGACTCCACCCCTAGTATCCCTCCAGGCGCTTTTAGGTGATCCTGATTCGGGATCCATGCATAAGTCGCCTGCGGATGCTCTGCACAAGTTCAGAGCCACTCTAGCTTGCGGCAGTGGAGGGGCGTCCAACTCCACTTCCACGACCAATCTCCCGTCCGTGTTTGGTTCTACGTTGCGTTCCCGTGATAGATCTACTGGCGCAACGTCATCATTCCCAGTTTCCGTTGAGTCTTCGCGCTCGACGTCCCCTGCTAAGGATGCTGAATTCTCTCAGGCAAACTCTTCGTTTGATTATACCAACCCCAGGCAACTGCATGGCAATGCAAGCCCGGAGTTGTTGTCAAGCTACTCGCAGCCGGTGCGCAGCATCCTTGAGGATATGCGAGAACAGCGCATGAGTCTCTGTCAAAGCTTGCGGCAGTATGTATTTGTACATCGAGCCATTGTGGAAGGAGCTTTGGACCTTGTGGATGAAACACGCAATGAATTGGATGCGCGGACACTTGAAAACCTAAACAAGTGTAAACGAGGTCCAAGTCCGACCGAGTTGCCGATGGAGGATACGAAAGGCGGGACCAAACTTGTGAAACGTCCGAGTTTCATACGGAAGGAGCGCAGCGATGCTTTGAACGTATCGGAGAGTGTTGCTGCTGTGTAACACTTTATTGTTTCTTCTTACATATCAATTTCGCATTCTCCCTCTCTCCCTTCACACGCATTCTCTACCCTTATTATCATTGCATTCATTTATATATCTGTGACTACTTCCTCCCCTTTGGTTTGTCAGTTATTTACCATCGTCACCCCTCGTACTTTGTCTTTTATCTCTATGAAGTATTACTAGTTCCGGCAGACAGATCATGTCCGGTGTTTTTGTATTGGGAGTGTATCAAACATCTCGGAGACATCTCCAAATCTTCTAGTTATCAGATTAAGTTTGAAACCCTCCCTTTATTAATATATAATATTAAAAGTGCCATTTACAGCAAGCCATTTCAATAACAAAGGCAAGTCACAAGGATATTATATCCTGGCCTCTTGATAAGATATTAGAGCTTGAGATATATAGACCGTTAATTGTTTGAAAATATTGAGCATTCTTAACTAAGCTGAGTTTCAACGATAGCGTCTGGGAAACAGGACATTATGTCGGATTTCCCTGCCTTGCCTAGTTTTTACCAACTGCTGTTTCTATATCTCGAACCAAGTAAGAGGTCAATTTAGTATCCTTTCCCTTAACTATAGCTTTCCCGTTCAATAGTTTCCACCATCTCACCCGCCATCCTTGCATGGATATTCCCAGGAGCGACATGGTTTCATTCTGAGCTTATACCTACCCAATCAACCAGTTCCACCCTACTGGATGCTCGCACTACTATGGCCATATGGCAGCTTGCAAACTGTGACGATTTGTCCAGTCCCTACCTCATTGGAACTGACACGTTTAGTGACCAGGCTACTTCCTCCTTGGGCTCATATCATCCCTAGTGTTTAGAGCAGTAAGAGACGCACTCCCTCACGATCTCGTTGCCCAGGAGAAGATTGTTCGGGCATCTTTGACGGCATTAGCAATTGCTGATGTGTGTTAGCTTCATATTTTGTCTTGTCTTGTCCGTGGAATACTGAGTTGTGTGAACGTTAACAGGTTTCTCAGTGAGTGAAGTCCTTTACTGCCATAAATTACTGTCCTTTAATCAATCATCAGCGTGGGATTATCCTTGATTGGTCTTCCTTCAGAGATAAGAACAAACCCTTCAACATGGAATCCCATGACACATGGTAATGTTACGTTTACGACGTTTCTGTTCATTGTCCGGTTAGTCAATACATTGTGCAGATGTGGTTCCCACTTACATTATCACAGTGTAGCGTGGCTATTGGGCATTGGTCGCAAGACCTACACAGCTCCACCAAAGGGGAAAAAGTCATAAAAGACAGAGTCCTAGTTGAATATTAATAGTAGTATGCGACTAGCTCTCATATCGAAGGAAGCTCGAAGACAAAAAATCTTATCATAATCTAATATCACAAAGCAAGAGGAGAGCACAGTAAGTAAATTGTTGTATCACCGCAGATGTACCACCCTGGAAATTGTCCATAAGCTCTTTCGTGATAAACCAAGACAGCCTGATCAAATCCGAAAGGTTCAACTTGTGTTATTTGCTGCCGCCTCCAAATGTCGATGTGGTGGAAATCTTCTCGGTTTCTTTGCGCTGTATTAGGCGTAGTCAAAAATACAAAGAACAAATCGACGGAAGATAAAGATATGACAACAGAAACGACTTAGCAGTTGTATCTAACACGCACTTTCTGCTTTTCGCGAAGAGCTTCAGCATCGCTGTAGATGTGATTAGATGCCTTTAGATAAAATGAAAGCGGAATGTTCACATACGCTTCCTTCCGCTTCTGTAAACTAGCACCACTCTCCTTTTTGCCTTTACCGGCAGCAGCGGCTTTCTTCTGCGCCTTCTGACGATCTTGTTCTCTTTGATTACCACCTGGATGATAGTGAATAATGACTGTTTTGTCTCTGTAAGCCTTGATACGTACGGGTCATGATGGTGGAATGGAATGTGACACTGCGTGACGCCTCTCCCAAGATTACTAAGCCTTATTTGTCATCAACTCTCGCCAGAATGCTGGAAACGCTGACGTCTCTGTTATTTAAACGCGTTTTGGGAAGTGAGGACGCGCGGTCTCCTACAATCCAGCAATGGTGAGGAAATTTTTGTGAAATTGTCAATGCTGATTTGACGCGTTCTTAGCTTGTTCGAATTAGATCCAAAGATGGTAACTTTCGGTTTGAACTTGAACCAAACGCGAGTGCCTCAGTACTCGCACAGAAGGTTGGATTATTGTATGTATGGTCGGTGTTACTCAACTTATGTAAAATTCAGATCTTAGAAACTACGAGTAATGCAGATCCTTCTTCAATATGTATCTCCGAGAGACCCAGGGGTGGCGAGGTTAATATCCATACCCTCGCTAACCGAACACTCGAAGATCTTGGCTTGAAGTGCGCATATTCTAACCGTATGGAGTAATTTTAGTCCTAAATATTTTATAGGCATGGGGATCTAGTCTTTGTATCCTATACCGATATCCCTGCTGAAGCTCCTTCCGAAAACGGACGTCTTGCACCAACAGACGATCTGACAGTGCCTTTGCAATCTAAGAGGCCTTGGGAACTAGTCGCGGAAGATGCTGTTGACACTCACTATCGAAAAAAGGAAGGGAAGATTCCCCGCTCACGCGACACTCGATTTTGTAAACACGGTGCCAACGCAATGTGCGATTACTGTATGCCCCTAGAGCCATACGACGCTGAGTACCACAGCAAGAACAACATCAAGCATTTATCATTTCATTCATATCTTCGCAAGATTTCGCCTCCCTCTACTGCCACTTCTTCAAGTGCCACACTTCCACCTCTAGTTCCTCTATCGTACAAGGTCAAAATACCTTGTCCAAGCGGTGGACACCCCCCCTGGCCCGCTGGAATATGTACCGGATGCCAACCGTCTGCAATCACCCTACAACCTCAGCCATTCCGCATGGTTGATCATCTGGAGTTTGCGGATCCGACCATAATTGACCGCTTCTTACATGCTTGGCGCCGCACCGCTACACAACGCTTTGGCTGGCTGCTAGGTAGATATGAGCCATATGACGAAGTGCCGTTGGGGATCAAAGCTGTCGTCGAGGCTATCCACGAGCCTACCCAGGAAGGTGAACTTGATGGCCTCAGCCTCGGCCTGCCTTGGGAGGATGAAGCGCGTATTCGCAATTTGGCAGAATCTGCAACGTTTCCACTTATGATTGTTGGACAAATCTTCACCGACCTCACTCCGGACGAAAATGACAAGACTAAGTTGGTATACAAGCGGCACCAAGGCTCCTACTTCTTATCGTCTTTGGAAGCCATATGGGCAGCCCAGCAACAACTCCGTTATCCGACACCCTCACGATCCTCTCCGACTGGCAGTTTCAGCTCTCGCCTCGTAACAGCTGTATTATCAGGTACAGAAGAAGGGGGTGTTGACGTCCAAGCATATCAAGTTTCAGAGCAAGCATGCGCCATGGTAGATGCCGATATGATAGAGGCCAGTGTAGAACCTGGTGTTATTCGTGTTAAGGATGAGGATCGAGCTGTAGACACAGCTCGGTATGTTCCAGATGTGTTCTTCCGATATAAGAATGAATATGGTCTAGAGGTCAAGAAAAGTGCCAAGCCCTGTTTCCCCGTGGAATATTTAATTGTCAATGTATGCTGTGACCGTATCAGTTATGCCCATTCATAGTTACTGAATTTTTGCAGGTCACGCACGGATTTCCGAAAGATCCCGCGCCTTTATTCCGTTCAACAACGTTTCCGATTGAAAATCGGCCCGGATTGGAGGACCAAAATCTCGAGTTTGTTCTTCGAGAACTGCAGCGACTCCGAGCCTTTGAGGTTCTTGACAGCAACCATGGCACCACAGCTAAAGACGCTTCCTCACGTCTGCAGCTTGCACAGTGGCTAAGTGATTGGCATTTAGTGTCGTTTCTTGGTACCGTTGATTTTCTTTCACCTGTGGGTTTCTATTTATGAGAAATTACTGCTCCAACTAACTTGAACAAGAGTGAGATGAAGGTCCTCGTTCGCACAGCAACAGCGCCGAGTATTGAAGATTCCTCCGTTCTAGATGAGCTCCTTGCTACTAATGGCTGGCAAACGCTAGTAACTATTGCCAGGGAAAGTGGTGGTATGGTTGAGAATTTTTTTACAATGGCGCAATTGTCTGATTTATTGGTTAGCTCCTCAACGGCCGTCGGTTCCTGCACCAAATATATCAAGCAGCAATAACGATGAAATCCCGCCGGAACTATTTGACCAAATGATGGACGACAACGGAAATGCTGGGGGCGGGGCAGGGACTGAGACAGTGTGTCCGCATTGCACATTCCTAAACTCACATTCCGATGGAGACTGTGATGTCTGTGGTCTTCCGCTTCATTAATACATCTGGAAATACGTGTGTAATATAGCTGGGCCACCTAAATTGTCGAAGAATTAGCACTCAGATAGAAGACAAAGAGTGGCTTTCATGAGCTGCACAACATGTAATTATCCGGGGATGATTATCATTATCAAAGCAGGCAAATATACATTTCAAAAAATACAGTATGTGTGTGACTGAAATGCAAACAGCGCATTGAATAGCGGGAAGCACTCTCTTCCCCCTAAGCCAATGCAATGTTTGCATTTCGGTCTATGTAAATTTACAAAGCTAACAATTACAATTAAGGCGGAGCATGGATACCGAATACACTTGAATAGTTAATCATAATCCTCGTCGATTATGCGTTTTGGTACAGCTGCAGGTGCGCTCTTCTTAAACCTGGGAGAGCGCCTCACGGGAACTCCAGAGCAGGCCCTTGGTTTTCTTGCGGCAGCTGCAGGAGCGCTCTTCTTAAACCTGGGAGAGCGCCTCAAGGGAACTCCAGGCTTCGACCCATAAGAACTCCTATTTCCGACGCCCTTGCCGTTTCCTTGTATGCGCTAGATGACCAAGGGTCAGCAAGGCTAAAGCATGGATATATCAAATAATGACCTTTTTCTTAGAGGGGCCATTTTTTAAGCCTGTCGTGTCTGGTTCCGCTCCAGCATCCTCTTCCGCCTCTCTTCCACGTTTGCGGGTCGTCGAGCGGTCGTCCTAATTGAAGCTCTCAAAATGACCAAGATAATAACGGTGCACGCGCAACTCACGCGCTCACCCGGAAAGTGGCCACCAACAAGTCGGTCATCACCTTTATAACGGGAAGCATTTCCAAGCCTTGAACGTTCTGAGACCGATTCGAAGTTTGATGTCCCGGGGTAGATCATTGGCATATGACCCGAGTAATCCTCCGACTTGACCACAACATCTAGTTTTGATGGAACACATTTCATGTTACCGACCCCAGATGGAGGGGCAACCATGCGAGAGTTGAGATAATCGGGGAAAAACCTGTTTGCAAGCGTTGCCAGTCCGGCCGGGGAATGAGGCGAAGAGGGATGTGCATCGACCAACGGGATCAGAGGGTATACAGGCATTGGGGGAGCCGGAAGTGAGGGGAATTCCTTCTTTGGGAGTCCAGCTGCATATGCCTAGGCAACGTCATGAGCGTTTGATGCCCTACGAGTGTGACAATAAATACTAACCAGTGACGCAGAATGTTCCGAAACCACGTCCAGATGTAGATGATAACAGCTTTGACCTCCATGCACAGGACAATAATTTGTCCGTCGACCATTTTTGTACATCCAAGAGTCCCACGCATCGGCCGGGTAGCTCAACTCGTCTGAATCTTCGATAAGACTAGCCCCGGCATCCCGTTGTAGTCTGATCGTGCAATGCGTGCAGAATTTGTCATGATGATCAAAATAGCCTTTGTCCTCAAACTCCTGAATTAGCGCTCTTCTGCGCCATTGAAAGAGGTCCCCTTCCTAGAGGGGCAAGATTGTAAATGTAAAATAAACGACAAAGAATGACGATTAGGACACACAAGCATTTCATCCGGAATCGGTGGAAGCGGGACATCATGGGCATATGCAGGTCCTACATATATCACATTTAGAAATGTATGGAAAAATGGCGATCGTCACGGGCTTACTTTGGGAAGTGCCTGGATGATAGTAGTAACGTTTTTGGACGTCCCGAGGTTCACACTGAGCCTGGTTATGTAGCACTCGGCCCGCCTTTTTATCAAGGTCTCGCAAACCTGAATATATACTCCTTTGACTCCGGGAGACCTATAAAAGCATTACAGGTGAAAACAATCTCCATAAACATGTAATGAACCATACCCTGATGCTGCTAAATCCGTCCCAGAATTTGAGCACATAGTCCGTGACCTCTTCAGTTGTAGGTTGGCTAACTGGTAAACGCGCCGTGAGCTCGCGACCAAGTGCAAACGTGCAAGGAACATACCCCACTCCTGACGGCTCCATGCATCGAAAATTTCCTCGTGTATGCGTCTTAGCACAGTAGGACTATAGGAAGATGTAAAATTAGTCTGGCAGGAACGATTGGCCGGACGCCAGTAGTAAACTCACGTCGTTATGCCATACTCCTTGTAAGACTTATATTCTTCAACCTCATCGAATGGTCCGGCGAGTATGAATCTTCTTGACTCTGTCTGTGCGTCCAACAAAATTATTGCGGGGTCCAGTTTTATCCGCTTCAGATCTCTTTGACGCAATCGTTTTGACATTCTTCAAGTGGTGGAACCGAAATGAGATAGTTGTGAGATGGTGGTATTATGCAGAAGAGAGTGAGCTTGGAACCATGGTGTAGCATTCTGTCGTTCTTTTGTGGACGACAGAGCACAATAGCGCCACTTGACAAAGGCGTCACACTACGGCGATCGCTTGATGCCCGGTACACTCTAAAGCTTTTGATCTGCGTCTGGTTATCTGATGAGGTATTGCCGGTCTTTTGTTTTTGAACGGCAAGAACAAAGGACAATAGCCCCTTGCTCGTTGAAAGAATTCTAGGTTATTTGACGTTGTGGAATTGTGGGGGACTGGTACTTGCTGCTCCTCTCCGACGTTTTACCGGCCATTGTTCTCTCCCTCCCTCCCTTTCTCGCCTGAAGTGAGAAATATATTAGCTCCTTCTCGTGAACCTAACGCGTCAGCTTTAAATGAATCTTGAACTTTTCAATCTTTCTATTATTCGGAGACGCGTGCCCACTTTCACCCACACCCCAATACACGCATGAGCTGCCATTGGATATACTTAATAACAAAAGGACTTTAGATGAGGTTGGAGGTAACAGTGACCCTTTGGTTTAATCTAATTGACGATAGATCCTGCCAGTGATCGACTATGTTTTGTCATGTTCAGAGTTTCGAACCAGTCTCACGAGCATCATAAACTGAAATGCTGAAGTTAGTAGTTAAAGCCATACTATCCAAAGAGGGGGGAGAGGATCTGTATAGTTGTCAAGATTTTTGTCTCGCTCTATATGTTAGGTTATGAAGGACGCTCTGTCTATCTGAGTCAACTTCAGTATGTATTCTACAGATATAAGAAAAGCTGACCCTTGATTTACAAAGATATGTTCTCTCATGCTAGAATATGTGCGTGCAGGTGGGCGCAATATATATAACAATGGGGAATCCAAGCTCGTGCTTAGCGGAAGACATATGGGCGCAAATCTATATGCCATTATTTGATGCTTACTTAGAGTTTGCTAGGGATGTAGAAGCATAATTCTATTGAATCACTTTATGAGTATGAAACTATCATCAATCATGACTGCTTGTCACCAGATGAACATTCGCCTCCCACATGCATGCAGCATTCCCCCTCGTGTGAGCTGATGGTTAGGCCACTTCGAAGTTAATATTTGAGAAGAATAGATAAATCGAAGGTGGACTGAGTACATAAACGTACATGTTCGATAACCAAACCCATTGTTAAATTATGACGTTTCGTGGTAACTTGGGATACATAACCATCATAACGAATTTAAGTGATATACGATATACCCAATTAGATGGCTGCAGGCCCAAGATATTAATGCCAAACGGACGTTGCTACCTGAATTCCCTTGCATACATTAAGCCTTTATATGTTCGAATACAGTGCTGATTCGTAGTTGTGGGTTCCTGCCATACTGGCTACTGACGTTTTGGTTTACGTAATATTGACGCATTGATTGCCTAGATATTCTTGTATCGGATATGTTCTTCACCTTATCGTTTTCGGTTTTGAGCCAGACGAATAAGGGGGACCGAAACTGGCTACGAAATTACTGACCAAAATATGGACACGAGGAACATAAGGGCAGCGGTGGGTTTATACAATCGTATGCCAACAAATTATATCCCAGAGATCTCTCAACCCACCCCGGACATGTCACCTGACTTGACGTAACTGGAAGACAATCGCGATGTTCTAAGTAAAGTACGCGCACTTGTGTAGTATTACAAGACACAAGTACACAACGGCAAATTGAAAGTTCATGCGTAAATAAGTAGTCCAAGGGCTCATAAGTCGGTAAGGGAAAACGAGAACTCGGGGTCACGCGTTCCTGTCACGTGAGGCTCTGTTGGTTTCCCGATAATGTGGGCATTGCTTGAATCCATATTCATACTCTGGGGGGAGGATTTTTTTTTGCATTTGGATTGAGCAGATGCGGACTTCTATGTTGTCCATGGTCTATGTACGTTTTTCATTCAACAGCGTTACAATATTTTTTTTGGCAGTCACATGATATTTCATGTGATGTGTCCGGGGGGTTGAGCTGGTGCTGCTTTCAGAAAAATCTGCCCAGAGAGAGCGTAGAATGTCGACGTCTGGTATTCAAATTTCTACAAGCAGAAACAAATTCTAGTGGCAAAATTGAAGTGTAGTAGCTCTTTGGACATTTTAACACTCCATCCCACATAAACATGTTGCCACTTCGGTGTTCTCATGATCTTGTTGCCTATCGTCCACCAATCCAACCAACAGTGTCGTTGGCTCCGGGACTCAGCAGGAAATCAGCGAGCATTATAGCTCAACTGCGCATCGGCCACCCCCCATTAAACAAACATCTGTCTTGCTCTCTTCAAGTAGATTTACCCCTGTGCCCCGCGTGCCGTCGAGAAGAAACTGCTCACCACTATATTTTAACCTGCCTGGCGTTTTCAGCACAGAGAAGAAAAATGTTCAGCAAACTTACTAGAGAGACTAAGTCTACTCACCGATACCGAAGGAGTCAAGCGCTTTTGATCTACATCTCAGAGACAGAAGGCCTCAAATCGGTCTTTGGAGACCTAGTCGCCCCCGAACCCATATAATTCTGAACGCATTGCATTACCCTACACCTAATTAATTTGTACTAGAGGCTGCGTTCCTTCGCGAACCCTCATCCCGACTTGTAAAGGGTGCTTATGAATGTCCCCCTCTAATAGATATAAATGGAATTTAAAACAAAAAAATAACCAACAGTGTCGAGGGGAGCATCTAACTCATACCATTGCCCAGATTTGATTCACGGAGTGGGAGCAAGCAAGAAATGCTCCGGGAAGTCGATTTTCTGTCTCACGTGGACTCTGTCCGGCTCTTCAGCTGCCACTTTCTACGGAGTTTTGTGAAGGTAATGCACATTTATGTTGTCGTAGACATACGCATTATATATCCACTCAAAACCAGTCAGATGAATAAAAGACGAGATCAAGACTCCGAGTGTCTTTTGGTGTAGGCAACCACACTGACCTTTCAGTCTGACCATTTTTTTCTCAATAATCAATATTATGCGACATAATGTGCCCATCAGCTAATGCAATTTTCAGGAGATGTAGCTTATTTTAAATTCGGTATTGTGAAAATCCCGTCAAGGTTCTGTTCAGCTATGTATCGCCAGTAATTCAATCCTGACATGTTTCTAAATATAAAGAAATGTCTGTTTCCGCTGTCATAAACGAGGCTGGGCAAATGTAACTTACAATAAATGTAGTGTGAATGCGCTATGCACGCCTGTCCTGGATGGCACCCGGCGAGTACTGCGGGTTATGAGATAGTTGGCAGGGTTGGACACAGCCCAAGTGGAGAATAACCAGACGTCACGACGGAACAGGTAACGTATTCGCTCTTTCAATTCACATTTTATCCATTGTCACAGGCTTCGACTGAAACTACTGTCTTTCTCTTTCATCTCTATCTTGAATTCCATGTCTGCCCCAAGAGACATGGCGGCTGGTCTCACATCTAACGCAGTCACTGCAGTTGCTGCCGATGCGAACAAGGGCGCACCTGTACATATGTTTGATTCAGAAGCATCACCTGAAGAGAAAGCCGCCTCAATAGGGAGAACTATCAAGGTTATAGGGAGTACCAATGGGGTAACCAACAAGGGTAGATATCTTCCGGAGCCCTCGCATAAATGACGGTGATAAGAATTCAATCTTCTGCCCAGAATTGAGTCTTGATACAAGCCGAGGGTCAATCACCCCTACTATCACCATTTCGGATGTCGACAAATCACAAGCCGACGAGGAGGTTGCACCGTCACAGCCTCAATCCACTGTCAGCGAGACCAATAACGAAACTACACCAGGTGCTATTCCAGAGAAGCCAGTCCCTGACATCCCAGATTGGTATCGTATTGGATGGAGAGCTGTTTCGGGCATTGACAATGTTCCCAACACACAGGAGGAAGTGGACAAGGGCATTCTTGCGGCTTTCCTCCATGAACAATATTACGGCGACTGGTATCACAATGCAGGTGTTATCTTCTTCGTGAGTCTAGGCAGGTTGCTCCACTGTTTGCTCTTTTGATATGTTCCTATATTTTAAGGCTGTCATTACGTCGCACTTCCTTACACTCTTTAGGATGGGCTGGGGAGCCCTGATTGTTCTGCTCGCATTCTGTACAACATACTATACTACCTCTCTCGCGCGTGTTCGGCGTCGGGCTCGTGATGACATTCAACGCGAGCTTGTCAAAACACGTCTCCTTTCAGAATCAGAATCTGCAGATTGGATGAACCACTTCCTGGATCGATTTTGGCTAATCTACGAGCCTGTCCTCAGCAGGACAATCACCGCATCGGTTAACCAGATCCTTAGTGTGAACACGCCCCCTTTCCTAGACTCCCTTCGTATTGAACATTTCAGCCTTGGCTCTAAAGCACCTCATATCGATTCCGTCCGGACTTTCCCTAAAACACCGGACGATATCGTTATGATGGACTGGGCCGTTTCCTTTACCCCAAGCGACGAGTCGGAATTGACTGCCACTGAAATCAAAAAGAAGATGAATCCCAAAATTGTTCTTAACATTCGTTTAGGTAAAGGATTTGCGAGCGCTGAGATGCCTGTACTGTATGTTTGGCCTTTTATGGTACATGTGGATCATTCCTGACACCCTCGTAGTCTTGAAGATATCAACTTCCGAGGATTGATGCGCGTCAGATTAAAACTAACTGTTACCTTTCCTCATATCCAGATCGTTGATCTGTGTTTTATGGAGAAACCCCTTATCGACTACGTTTTGAAACCCATCGGAGGCGAAACGTTCGGTTTCGACATAGCCAATGTAGTTGAGTTGTACATCTTCATTATTCGATGCTCACACCAGGCTAGATCCCCGGTCTCTCTCCATTTATTCGGGATATGACACATGGAACGCTTGGCCCAATGATGTATGATCCTAATGGTACTGTATCCGCTATTTATTATCCATCCTTCATGAATTAATCCACTTTCAGTCTTTACCCTCAACCTCGAGCAACTTTTATCTGGCGCACCCATCGACGCAGCCATTGGCGTGTTGCAAATCACCCTCCATCACGCACGGGGTCTAAAGGTTACGAAGATAGGCGGTGGATCCCCTGATCCGTACGTCAGCCTAAGCATCAATCATCGCGCCGAAGTCGCGCGTACTGCCTGGCGGGAGTCGACGTAAGTTCTCTTTTCGAAGGCTAGATACCCTCCTGATGTATATGGGTATGCAGATCCAGTCCGACGTGGCACGAGACTAAATTCCTCCTTATCAATTCATTGAATGACGTCTTGACCCTGACTCTCATGGATTATAACGAACATCGCAAAGATTCGGATTTGGGTTTTGCAACATTCGAGCTCTCGAAGCTTAAGGATGATGCTACACTTGAAGGAATTACTTCGCCAATCGTTAAAGACGGTAAAGACCGGGGTGAACTGCGATTTGACGTGTGAGTCGTCCGTTTGTCAGTCCGGTTGGTTTCGCTCACACCTTCGAAAAAACCTTGTAAAGGTCATTCTACCCCGTTTTAGTCCCAACTAAAGTTGACGGCAAAGACGAACCCGTACCCGAGACCTGTACGTAGAAGCTAAATGAAGTGACCCACACTATGAACTGACGTGTGATTTGCAGCTGCTGGAATCGTACGACTTACAGTTCATCAAGCTAAAGATCTAGATATTAGCAAGAGTCTCTCGAGTGATCTTAATCCCTTTGCCAAAGTCTTTTTGGGATCATCTAAGGAGCCGCTACATAACACTCCCCGCCCGAAGCATACGATCAACCCTGTTTGGGAATCGGCGACAGAATTTTTGTGCTCTGATCGTGCTTCAAGCATTATTAGGGTTGATGTCATCGATGATCGTGACTTTTTAAATGACCCTGTAGTAGGACATCTTCGAGTCAAGCTTAATGATCTTCTGGATGCCAAACAGGCTGGCAAGGACTGGTGGCCGCTAAGCCACTGTAAAACGGGAAGAGTACGTGTGACTGCAGAATGGAAGCCTTTGAACATCGCTGGCAGTCTACAAGGCGCGGACCATTATACCCCGCCTATTGGGGTTGTTAGACTCTGGTGCGTAGTTATTCTTGTTCAGAAAGTTCCGTGGTCACCTTCCTTCCGATGACAGGATGAAGAAGGCGACTGACCTCAAGTACGGATTTCGTTATATACTTCATCTATAAATGTTTACATCTTTCACCTAGGAATGTGGAAGCCCTTGGTGGCAAGGTATGCCGCCCAGATCCAGGGTAATCCCTAGGTTACTAATTTATTGCAGAGTGATCCATATGTGCGCGTGCTGCTGCGTAACATTGTTATGGCAAGAACCGATGTCGTTGACAATAGTGGGTTTAATGTTCGGAGGAATAACGGAATGATTTTGAACGATCGACTTGTTTAGATCTGAATCCAGAGTGGGATCAAATTATCTATGTGCCGGTGCACTCTTCAAAGGAGGTATGAGCTTGCGTGTTTTGCAACTGGCAACACATTGACTATGCATATCAGGTTATAATATTGGGATGTATGGATTGCCAGATTTTGACTAAGGTATGCCCCAGCTCTTAGTTATCTTGGGCCCAAGTGCCCATAGTTCTGCAGGATCGATCACTCGGGTCAGTCGAGCTTCGCGTTCACGATCTAGTCCAACGCTCTACCGAAGACAAGAACTACCCATACGTGTCAACAGGGAGGAAGGAACATACGGAACCTCTGCGACACGACAACAAGGATAACATGTTCAAAGGACAATTGCACTTTGCAGCGGAATTCATCCCAGCAATGTTCCTAAAAGATATTCGATTCGATGCCCCTGCCAACGAAATTGAAGAGGCTGTCGCAGCGAGTTGCGTTGCACAAACTGACGGTTCCACTTCTCGTTCAGGTAGTGAGGAGTCCTTAGCTTTGAGCCCTAGCCAGAATGATGTTCCTGCCAACAATACCTTCAAGCCCACACATACCAAAGCTGCAAAATCCACAGATACAGCAATTACTGTGGACAGTATGGTATCACCAAGCTCACCAACCGGAGCCAATCCTGAATCTATCGCGGAACCCAAGTACGAGGGTGCTGTGTTAACCAAAGAGGAGTTGCTTAAATCTCGTAAGTACTTCAATGTCGACAATTACTGTACTATGTTGATTTGTATTCTAGAGTCTGGAATCATTGTATTCAATCTCATCAGTGGTCAGCTGGCGAAGAAGGCTCGATTGGAAGTTCTTCTAGACGAAGGCTACTGGCCTGTGGTTGTGACTCCAAAGGCTCGTAGCACTAATGCGAAATTCAACATGGCCGGCGAAGGCTTCGTCAAAGAGCTCGACTTCGGGCATGTTTGGCTTAAACTCAATGGAGCTAACGATGATGAGAAAGAAGACGTCATTGCAGAATTCAAGATGGACGTCAAACCCTTTTTAGAGCAGTGCTTGGTATGTTGAAGTTGATCTTTGTTACAAGGATGGTATTCATTATTATTTTTTCCCTAGGATGGCCCTAAGAAGTTCACATTGTGTGACAAGGATGGTCGGAACGAAAGCACCATTGAAGTGGAAGCCAAATATGTTCCCGTCAATATTACTCTTGAGCCTAGAGAGAGTGTTAATAGTAAGTGCATTCGCCCTGAAGGACGGCCTTCTTATGCGGTGCCCTGTTTCAGACCAAGGCATTCTTCGAATAGACTTGATCGAAGGCAAAGGTATCCTTCCTGCGGATCGCAGTGGAACATCGGACCCATATGCAATCTTCACACTCAACGGTCAAAAGATATTCCGGTCGCAGACGAAAAAGAAGACACTTTCCCCCGATTGGAATGAGAGCTTTGAAGTCAATATTGTAAGGAAAGGTGTTTGCCATTGTTTATACGAGGGCTTAATTTCTTCCAGCTATCCCGCGTCGGCACGTGCCTCCAAGTCGAAGTATTCGATTGGAACCAAATTGAACAGTCTAAATCGCTGGGACAAGGCAGCCTTGATTTAGAAAGCCTTGAGCCTTTTCAAGCCGCCCCCACGACAGTGCCCCTCAGCACTCCTAAGCATGGCCCGAAGGGTGAAGTTCACGTCAATTTAATGTTCCAACCCTCAATCATTGCCAAAACACGGAAGACCACTTCAACGTTCTCCTCTCCAGGACGCGCTATGACTCAAGTAGGTGGTATTCCATTTGATACTGGGAAAGGCATCGTCCATGGCGTTGGAAGTGCCGGGAAGACTGTTAAGAGTATTTTCAAACGTGAACATACTCCCTCTCCCTCTGTGGAGGTTCCGTCAGATAGTTTGTCCGCACCAACGCACGACCCCCCTGCCACCCAAGTCTCCAAACTACCGGATTATACATTTCCTGCCGCTGACATACCTCGCACCGGAATTGCTACGGCCCCACACGGTATGGATGATGCTAAGACACATTTCGATTGTGGAATGCTCTCTGTGACCGTCTTGGCTGCCAAGGATCTCGTCGGCGCATCAGCTGGAGACATGGTCAAGCCATACGTCGTAATCAAGGTTGGGGAGAAAGAGCAAAAAACAAAGCACACATCGAAGACTGTAGCGCCGGAATGGTTGGTTCATATACATGGTTTATGTCTACATTTTTGATCGTGTATGATTTTAGGGATGAATCCTTCAAATTCCTTATTGGGCCTGATACACAGTCTTTCACTGCGAATGTCTTTGATCATAAAACGATCGGAAAGGATCGCCTCCTCGGAGAAGCCGAGATTGAAGTACGCTCTTTTTACACTTTCAAGACATATGCCTCTGACAACTCCTTATAGATTTGGAGGCACCTTAATCTGACAACCGGAACTACAACAATGGATGTTTGGGTAGAGCTGCGCGAAGGCGACGGTCTCCTTCGGCTCCGCCTAGAATTCGAAAAAGGCAGACAAGGCTCTATTTTGTCAGCAGCGGCTCCCTCATCTTCAAGATTCACGTCTTTGAGGAGGTCAACCACTCGTGAGCGTACTTAGGCCCATCTATGACTTGACAGGACCTTCATTTTGAATTTACATTTCTGTAAAATGCTCCTACTACTTTGT
This sequence comes from Hysterangium stoloniferum, assembly GCA_015178975.1. Lineage (NCBI taxonomy): Eukaryota > Fungi > Basidiomycota > Agaricomycetes > Hysterangiales > Hysterangiaceae > Hysterangium > Hysterangium stoloniferum. The sequence continues at coordinate 525,077 of WHVD01000013.1, forward strand.
ATTATAGTCACACTTCTTGGATTCTTGGATTCTTTAGGCATCACTTTCTGAACCAGAATACGTTACAAGTAAACATAAAAACGTTTTTTTGTTCCAACAGTGTCATGACGAAAATACATAGGTTGGTTGCAAATTGTTCCTTTATCTGAATTCATAGGCATAATTACAGCATCATCCCGAAAATACATGGATTAATTGCATATTGAGCCTTTATCTGGATTTATAGGCAAAGTCGCGGCACCTTATAATTCGAGTCCTTCCAGAGCAGGCTGGGGCCTCTCTGCTTGGGGTGTAATGCGAGCGCCGTGGCGACGTTCCTTTGACTCGCCGTAATCGACTATGGCAGACTAAAGTGCAATGAGAATTGACAAGAAGAGCATACACCAAGCATAAACGTACGTGCGCTAGAATACGGTTGTCCCATATAACAACGGTATTGGGCTCCCACTATCATAAATCGTCATAAAAGCCCATCCTGGCCATTGATTTGGAAAATGAATTGTAACCGACCTTCACTCTGGCCTGGGAATCTCCCCCCTTGGCTATATGATCACAAAGGAAGTTCAAGATGTTCTCCGACTCCTGACGCTTCAAGCCAACGATTCTGCGAGTGAACTGTCTGTTTACAAAGAGAGATTCTTCACCTGTAACTGGGTGTCGCCTGACAACAGGATGACTGGGAGATGTTTAAATACATTTACTTAGCTATGAGGAAGGAAGCGAAACATACACATTCTCAACGGGTTCACGACGCACGGTAGCACCTCGCTTGCCGGAGCGTGAATAGTTAGCCTGTTCAATACCTGAATTCAAAACCACCAATCAACGCCGGCAGAGAAAAGGAGACAGTGTGGCGTTGCTACAGACCAGAGTGAACTGCCTTTAGTGTACGTAAAAACGCAACGAATTGGGGGGATAAGCGTCGTAACGCCGCAACTTGGGATGAAAACAGCGTGTCCCCTCCAGTTGAAGCTGGGAGAATTATGACATATCAAAACGAAAACGACACGAAAGGCAAAGGGTGCCTTACGCTGAGCCAGCAAATAGAACGTCGTCAAGCCTGGAGGCTGCAATTCATAACTGACATCGTTGTGCCAATTTAAACTGGTAATGCTATCATCGTTTTCAAAATTGAATGTGTGATTCGCATCACGGTAGACCAGGTGTAATTCGGGAGCGCCGTCCTGTTGAGCAATGAGCCTGAGAGCCGAGGTATTTGTGAACTTGCAAGAAAGTGCTTACAGGATGTCCTGACGTTGGGTGTATGTGCAATCGTCCGAAGTGGCTACCCCAGGCTCTGTGATAGTCGACATCACGGTCGATAAAGTCTTGTTGGTTTCTAAACACGACGAGACCGCGTTGAGCCACCTGGGGCATTTTGAACGGTCAGTTTTAAAGAGGTGTGGTGAATTTTCTCGTACATATAATGCTAGTTGATCTCTCCCGTCGCTGTCAAGGTCGGTGAGCTGGACTCCCTCTATGTCTACCCCCAAGTAAGGCTGTATTTCAGTCACACGTGTTGCATTTTTGAGGAGGGAGCGTGGGTCAGGGTGGGTCAGCGCGCGATGACCAGGATCAGCATGTTCAAAAGGTTCGAGGGGAAGATATTTATCGGCAGAGAAGTATGGGAGTAAATGCGCATACTTATATTCTGATGCCTGCACCCTGAATCCGTCTGGCTGCTGGGGCCCCTTCAATGTTACTGAGGGAGTAGTTTGGGTAGTAGTTTTTGATACGGTAGACATTGTTCAGGGAGTTTGGTAGCGGGGAAGTTGAGAGAGAATTGAACAAACACTTCTAGTCTCGATATATAGTCTCATTATTAGAACACGTAGTGAGAACGAGTGTAGGGAAAGTCCTAATATTACGAAAAAGCACGCAATCGTTATGTCGACTTTCGCAGTGAGTGATCCTATTCGAGGGAGCTACGCCCTATTTCAAGAGATGCGGCCAGCTTGCCGAGAGCGATGACGGACAATCCCATCGTTCAACGTCAACGAGAAGCCGTTAGTTATCCCGTCATTAAAAAGGTTAAGAAAATACCATTATAAACTAGTTTAAAGTTTCTCGTGAGGACAGACACGCCTCACCAAAAAGTGCAAAGTGCAACATTGAACAAGCTGAGATGATTGAACAGGTAAACTGCCTGTGGGGGTTTAAATTATTATTACGTGAATCATAGAAGAGACGGCACTGATTGTTGGATATTTTTGATGATATTGAGGGGCGTATAATTAGAGATATAAGTTACATGTTTGTAATCGAGAACAGACTCAACAATAACTCCAAACCACTAAACCGCTCCGCTTTGTGAGTGTACTCTGGCTGATCCCTTATCGCCACCCTGCAAATAAATTTTGATGTTGTTTCGACCAATTTCGAAATAAGTGGTATCAGTGATGGTTTAGTGAGCTACCCGAATTAACCACGGCTAAGTTCTCACAATTATAGCTGCTATATTGGTAAATGATGACCCATCGAAGTATGTCGACTGATTTTGGTCTCCTCAAGCTTGTAAGACGTATTGTAGACGTTTCCTTCATGTAAGTTCTTGCGACGTAGCATTGCTCTTAATATATACACATTTTGTTCCAAATACGGATGAATGTGTTCCTGGAAAGAAAATAGTAGACATCCCGGGTCAGGCCAAGCCTGTCCGAATTAGGCCATACAACAAGAGCAGCAAGGTCACGTGCTGACCCTTCTCTCGTCGCAATGAGGACCACAATAAAGGAAACCATCATGACCTAGCCTAGGCCAGTTGTATACGGCCGCTTGAAAGCATCGCCTCTTATTGTCGCACCAAAAGGAACGATCTCTTGTCTGTAAATGGCATTTTTTTCAATTATACGCATGCGAGTGTCCTGTGTCGTTGGTTTGTTGTCGCCCATAAATGTGTTCTGTGGCCATTCTAGTACACAATAGGGCGATACTCTTTTAAGCAGATGGTTTTCTCTGCCAGAACTCACTGCTTCCGCCTTCGCCTCTCTCCCCTGTTGATACCGCTAGGCATTTATGGACTCGGCAACTATTCTTCGACGCCGCAGGGCTCTACCAGATGTGCCGGAGGACATCACCCTCGAGGATCATCTTGTGCATTTGAATGACCCCAACTACACTTTCGATTCCCAGGAGTGGTCAGAAACTGACTCCTTCGAGCTTGACGACAAGAATAGTGCAGTCGAATCCCACTTTTCTAGCGGGAAGACCGAAACTTACTATGATGTTGAATCTGCGACGCAAAGCGACTATTCTCGTTCGAGCTCACGTATCGCTACTTCGCGTGCACCTGTATTGGTCGACGAGTACGTTTCAATAGTTTTCATTTGTTACCGCTTTATCTAAACAACTATACAAAGGGAATACGATGAGTCGCCCTATCCAGAAGTCCGCGCAGCTGTTCCTACCATGGATGACCCCAACATGCCAATAAACACTTTTCGTACATGGTTCCTTGGTCTGCTTTTATCAGCCATCATCTCGGGAGTAAACCAATTCTTCAATGCTCGTACCCCCGGCATTTTCGTGACAGCTCTCATCATTCAGCTCATTGCTTTGCCTATGGGCAAAGGAATGGAGTACATTCTGCCCACGTGGAAGTTTACCCTTAGGATTCCATTTACGTCACAAAAGTATGTGTGTAGTTTCAATCCGGGTCCATTCAACATCAAGGAACATGTGAGAAATTTCTCCAACTTTCCTATCACCCCTTCCTTATCCGACTCTTTTCTTTTTAAGGTGCTTATTACCGTCATGGCTAACGTCACTGCTGGAGGTTCCTATGCGACAGACGTTATCATGGTCCAGAGGCTCGACTACAATTATCACAACGTGGCGTATGAACTTTTCTTGACTATCTCTACCCAGATTTTGGGCTTCTCGATAGCCGGGTTCACTCGTCGGTATTTGGTTTGGCCTGCGGCGATGATTTGGCCAGGCGCACTTGTCAACTGTGCGCTTTTCACTACACTTCACAAAAACTACGGTCGAAAGGAGCGAAAACATATCAGTCGAGAGCGTTTCTTCCTTATCGCCTTCCTACTAAGCATAGTGTACTACTGGATTCCTGGTTATCTCTTTACTGCTCTGAGCGTCTTCAACTGGGTATGCTGGATCGCCCCCCAAAATCCCGTTGTCAACACCCTCTTTGGGACCTCCAGCGGTCTAGGCATGGGGATTCTGACCTTCGATTGGAGTATGATCACTTGGATTGGGAGCCCTCTTGTTACGCCCGTATGTTTGATTGGTTTTCTTGCTCATTCGAAATGGGCTGAAATACTACTTTTTTTTAGTGGTGGACCCAGGCAAACATTCTTGTTTCACTTGTCCTCTTCTTTTGGATTATTGCGCCTATCCTTTATTGTACGTATTTTTAACCTGCTTATCATTCAATACTTACAGCTCCCCTAGTCAAAAATGTCTTCTATTCCAAGTTTTTGCCAATGGCCGCACCTGTTGTTTTCGACAACACTGGGTTCCCCTACGATATTTCACGAATCGTGGTCGACGGTGTATTTAGCCCCGAGCTGTATCAACAATATTCCCCCCTCTATCTTCCGTGAGTAGAGACAGTATTGTTAGGTTTATCCCACAAATATTAAATCAAAATTCTCTCACTTTTAAAGGTTGGCATTTGCAATATCATATGGACTTCAATTCGCCACCTTTACGGCCACTCTGGTTCATGTATTCCGTGAGTATTGACCTTCTTGGAGTCTTCTCATCTGACTTGCCAGTAGTCTGGTACCGCAAGGACATCATTCAGCGTTTCAAACGTTCCCTTCGCGAAGAGCGCGACGTCCACTGCCGCCTTATGTCGGTTTATGAAGAAGTTCCAGCTTGGTGGTATACCACCTTAGGTGTTGTCGCATTCACGATTGGATTGATCGTCATCGAGACTTTCCAGACGAAGGTGCGCTTTAAGCGCTTTAAAAAATACATCATGCCTTATATGCTCTCTTTCAGCTCCCAGTCTGGGCATACGTTTTTGCCATCACTATGTCAACTCTGTATGTCATTCCAGCAGGCGTTATTCAGGCCGTTACCAACCAAACAATTGGTCTCAAGTGAGTTTCCCAGTTAAGGTATTTAAACATACTCACATCAATTCCAGTGTTATTTCCGAGGTCATTGGGGGATCCCTTCTTCCCGGAAAGCCCGTTGCTGTTATGCTCTTCAAGACTTACGGTAATGTTACCATGGCTCAAGCAATGGCTTTCACTGCCGATCTCAGTATGCTCCATTCGTCAACACATTTGTTTCTTCATTCTAACAAAACAATAGAACTCGGTCACTACATGAAAATCCCCCCGAGGACGATGTTCATGGCACAAGTTATCGCTACCATTCTCTCGTGTTTCGTAGTTACTGGCGTACAAGATTGGCAATTCGCCAATATCGTCGACTTCTGCTCGCCCGATAACACCCGTGCGTATCGCTGCAATTATACGTGTTGACCCAGGTTACTAAAAAATCATATGCGTCTATAGAAGGTTTCACTTGTCCTCCAGTCTCCATCTTCAGCACGGCAGCAATCGTCTGGGGTGGCGTTGGGTAAGTTCTACTATCACGGTATTACTTCAGTTTATCGACCTTAGTCTCTAGTGCTGGGCGAATGTTTGGACAGGGTGCACTGTGAGTTTCTTCTTTTTTAAACGACTTCTAAAAGCTAGAATCTGACTTTCATTTTAAGGTACTGGCCAAGTGAGCGATCTTTTGAGATATAAATTTATAGAACCTGGCACTTATGTGTCGTTTTTCTCCTCTTTTTAGTGACGTACGTGGTTATAAATGCTTCGGTTGCAGTGATACTTACCTATAAACAATCAACAGTTGGTTTTTCTTCATTGGCGCAGTCCTCCCCATTCCTTTCTATTACGCGGCGAAACGTTGGCCGACATCGGTATGCCTGACTTTATCCTGTTATCCATATTTGTTTTTTGACAACATGTGCAGATATTCAAATATATCAACATTCCGATTTTCTTCTTTGGCCCCGCCATTATTCCTCCTGCCTCTGGCGTCAACATTGCATCTTGGGCCTTGGTCGGATTCATTTTCCAATCTTGGATCCGTCGCACACACTTCAGGGTTTGTTTTCAATTCAATGTCTACTGTATACCCTCTGACCTGGCCGATATAGTGGTGGATGCGCTTCAACTATATTCTTAGTGCCGCCCTTGACGCAGGCGTTGCGGTTGGTGTCCTTCTCGTGTTCTTCAGCCTTCAATTACCCAAAGGCGGCATCACCTTGAACTGGTGGGGTAATACAGTGTGGCGAGAAACTGCGGATGCGCAAGGTCTGCCCTTCATCATTCTTGATGCTAATCAGACTTTCGGGCCATCAGTTGTGCGTAGTTTCTGCAATTTGTATTTGGAATTCTTCCTTAACGCACTGCTTTCAGGGTCAATTCTTCTAAAAAACATTCATTTATTTTATTTCATAAAATTTCGATCATTATTTTTTCACTCATTTTGGTTCCTTTTGTTACAACAAGACTGTGTCCCTCAATGCCTATTAAAGGCACATTGTATAATTACGACAAGGATGGGTACTACTACGCATTTTGTTAGAAGCATTCAAATATATTCGCTTACTACAATATCCTGATGTTCAGATTTAAGGCTTGGGGATCGCAGTCTGAGTCGCAATTAGGAACCAATGTTGGTCTGTGACGTCATTCGCATAGTCTAACCATGGCCACATTGCCCCCCGTTCCCAAAGCTATCCTCTACTATAATCCTCATAGTGTCTGGTCTTCTGCAGGTATGTATGTATTTTTAATGTAACGTGATACTCTTTGACAAGATTTTGACTTGTAGTGTTGCTTGGACTGTGAGTGGAGTGGGATAGTTGATATAAATGAGGTTTCACGCAACATCAATACAGAGAAGAAAAAGGATATGGAATTGATGAACTAGAGCTTAAAACCGTCGATTTAAGTGATTACCAAGGCATTATCTTGAATGTAATGAAGGTTAATAACCAACACCGTTAGAAAGTGGCGAGAATTTTGCACCTGCATACCTTAGGATTAATCCACATGGTAGTGCTGAACATTAATCATTAACCGCGCTCGATATCTCACGTTCTTCATCGACAGGCACCGTCCCAACACTTGTTGTGCCGTTAGAAAAGACTCTCGGCACAGGAATACCTAACAAATACCGAGCGTTGTCAGATACCAAGGTATGTCAACCTCTGAACCCATATCGGGTACTCGGTCGAAATTCGGAATTGATCATGGTGATTTTGCAGTTGATCCTGGAGTTCCTGGATAAATCTCGCTCAGCGGCGTCTCGCACCCATACAACCTCTCTAGCACCAGCCCCAGCGTTGGCCCCCGCTACGATATCTCTCGCTGAGATATACAATAAGATTATATCCTTGCTGCACTCTAGCTCGATCGATTTCATCAATACAGAGGCCGTCACGCCAGAGGAGCTCGCAGCTAAAGCAAGAGGTCCGCGTGCTGCGTACATCAAGGAGCGTCAGGCTGCTCTGGAGAAGTACAGAATGTCACAGGAAGGCCAGGATGCACCGGACATTTTCAAGAGAGTGTGGGAGAAGCACCTTGCAGAAAATAGCTTTATAATACGGGTCTACGAGGCCGCCGATAAGCCTTCTTCCGAGCTAAACGCGCTGCAGCTGGAAGAGCGGGAGGCATTTTTCAGAAGGTCGATTCAGGTATGGACCACCGTCAACGATATTTTGGCACGAGTGGAAGCGGAAATGGTCGGGCCATATGTCCTTGGTAGGTGTCTGATACCGTGAAACTAGGCTGATGGTTCTCATCGACGCAGGTGACCAGTTGGCACTTGTAGATCTGCATCTAGGTGCATGGCTTAGTCGCCTATTCTATGTCTCCGCCGCTGAACCCGAAGCTCTCGGTGATACGATGAAGAGTGCATTTTCCAATCTTGAAAAGATGCAGGGACACACAGACGACCGGGCTCTTAATCTCGGGCCCAAAATACGTGACTTTTGGCACACCTTGAAACAGCGTGACAGCTGGCATAAGGTGTACGATGAACTACACTAAAATACCGAAAGGAAAGGACATTCCAAACGTCGCAATTTTTTTTTTTTTTCCATTTGACTGTATCCAGAGAACGCTGAAAAAGAATATGTTGTGACAAATAAATCGGTTTTTCATGAATCTCGAGTGAACTGTTAGCGGGTGTTTCTGGATTTTTCTATGTTCTTCGAAACTCTTCCAGACAGGGGCGCTTGTCGATCGCATAAAGCTGTTGTGGCTGTGCAAGCTATGACCTCCTGTTTCCAGCGTGTTTTTTGCTACAACCATGTCCACTAAACCTAGGCAAGTACATTATTCTACACTATATGCAACATAACGCTGAGGTCCATTATCTAGGCATGAATTTTATGAGACGGATCAAAGGGTATGTCTTAACCTCTATTAAGAAAGGAGTAATATGAACGCCACATCTCCTTTCAGGTGACAATATCCATCTTTGATAAAGGTGCAGACCCAGAGCAGGTCTCTGTCAAGTTCACAGACACCGCTGTACGTATCTTCCTCTCTGAGTTTCCAAACAGACCTTCTGAGCGCTCACCTCTTAGGTAACCTATGAGCACGGCGAGAAGAAACTGGATCTAGACCCTTTAACTGGTAACATTGATCCTGAAACGAGCAGCTTCACCGTCGGGAAGGTTAAAGTGGAGGTAAGCCGCCTTTCAAAGTGTTCTCTTCTTGACGTGTATAACATCTCTTGCACCACCCCCTTTTCCCCCTCACAGATCCGTCTTACGAAAAAGGCGCCAGGTCGATGGGTTAAACTGGTCAGAGACTCAGGAGCGAACTGTTAGTATACCATGTCAATCGCGCTGGGAATCCAATTTCAATTTCCACACTAGCCACGATACTCCCGGGTGGTACTGCGCCAGGATCCAACACGCCCACCGCACGCAAACCCCAGAAGAAGAACTGGGAGCATGTATCAGACGCCATTCTCGAGTCGGAAAAGGAGAAGACGATGTCCGACGACCCTAACGCTATCGACTCAAATCGTGCATTCGCCGAACTTTTCTCGAACGTCGATGATGACGCAAAACGTGCTATAATGAAAAGCTACACTGAGTCGGGAGGAACGACCTTGTCTACTGACTGGAGCGACGTCTCTAAAGGGCAAGTGACTGTCAAGCCCCCTGAAGGACAGGAGTGGCGCAAGTGGGGTTGAGTATTGCAGGATCAATGCTTCTGAATGTTTTTGTAGCTACTCGAATGTTATGTGGACAGTCGAACGAAGAACAAGTTTTATATTATATTCTAATGTGTTATTTTTTAAGTTGTGATATATGATTGATCATAAAAATACAGTCCTTTTCTACACAAAAAGTAGGGCATGATTGACGTCGCATCATAAAAATGACAGGGTCCATACAACATTTCCTTTTTAACGTTGTTCCCAGCTTGCTTGCCTAATTAAAGGTCCCTGTGGACTGACATGAGTGATAATGCACGGGGCGGCGGCTTCGGGACTTCACTTACAGTTCGAGCAGTGAGCAAGGGGTAACGTCCACCATGAAGACGCAGAGGCGGCGGCATGGCGATGGGCGCAGTGCTCACTTGGTGAATCCAGGGAGGTTCTGCTCGAGGATTCATGTTTCTAACAATCTCACTCTCCTGATCCGAACTAAAATAATCCCTGATTGTGGACTCTGAAGAGTTCGAATGTGTGCCCAGGCTCAAGCCCAGTGCCGACTTTGGGAGTGCATGTCGTTGTGCTGAAGACATAGCGCGGTCTCTCGCATTGTTCGTCTCGCGAGACTCGACAACCTTTTCAAACCCTCGACGCTGCCAATACACTTCTTCATCCTCGTTGTCGGAATCACTGTCGTGGCTATGGTCTGGTAAAGTCGCTTCATAGACGGATGGCGAAGACGGCGCCATAGAGGGTTGACTGCGATTGGCCAACGGATTGGATTGAGCATAAAAACCACGGGGGGGTGGCTGCACAGCTGGCTTGGGGTCGGGAGTGGTCCCTAACGGACGAAAAAAGCTTCTGGTAGGAATGACTGACCCACCGGTTTTAGGTGGCAGCGGTGGAGGTGGAGGTCGATTGAAAGCTGAGTACCTGGGAAGTGATGAGGTCTCGTTCGAATTCGTCGTCGAATTGACCATAGAGTCCTGCGCATATGCCATGGAACTTCCGACAGAGGAGGTCGATGCCCTCGCGTCCGCCATCAGGTTTGTATTCAGAGTACTCGGATATGCACTGCCGTTTCCAACGCCCAAGGAATGTGTACTGGACCTAAGAACTGAATTGACTGCAGCGGGATAAAGGCTGTTTGTGAGCTTTGGAACGTCGATCAACTCCGGATAAATGTCAGTATTCTGCTTGGGGGGAAGTTCTGGTGGTACAGAGGGATGACTCAGAGAAGTCGTATCGGGATAGTGTATAACATTCGAATAACCGTTGGTGAAACCTCCTGAATCCTGTCGGGAAGCCCCTGGAATGGGTCTATTACTAGACACCGTGCTCGAAAAACGCTGATTGGTTGCATCGATAGATCTATACGTCTCGGCGCCACCAGCACGCGATTCATTTGACCCTGAGCTTGGGAATCCTGTGTTCCATCCTGATAGCGGCCTGTTAGCTGACGCGCCTGCGCTGAGGATATCACTGAACGCTTGTCTTTGGCTTGCGCGCCTGTAATGCATGCTATCCTGGTATGGTGGACCGTCAACCATGGTCATGGATGGCTCCATCGCTGCATATTTTTTGCAACGACGACGACGGCATTGCGCTAACACCCAAGGCAGGAGAGCAAGGAACGCCAATATTACCAGAGTTACCGTCACGAATACACCTGTAACCGCACTGTGTTCTGAGAAGAAACTAAAAAAGACTAGTAAGATAACGAGGGCTGGTGTAACAGTAAAAGCTGACACACCCATGCTTCGAATGAATCTTAGGAACAACCGTGGAACTAGGCTCAGGGCTTGGTGATACAATCCCTTGTGGTGGCGGAAACAAGGTGGAAGAATTTGAATCAAGCTGCAGAGCTATACATGAATAAAAGTAAATGAATTGAATTGATAGTAAATCTAACCACTGGCGTTGGTCCCGGTACAAGTGTCAAATTTGTATTAGTGAGAGTGTCATAAGAAACAGGTGTTATAGATGTCTCGTTTACAATACCCTGTATGACAATGGGGATACTAGCATTCGCAGGTACTGAGCCGTTATTAGCTGCTGTAGGAGTAATGGCTAATACGGCTGGTGTATTGGACGGCGGAGACGAAGAATACGAAGGAGTGGATGAGGGAGAAGTCGGCTGGTTTGTTGACTCAACTATGGGCTTGGTACTAGAACTCTGCAGGGAATGGTGGATGCTCGGTTCAGATGGCTTCGGTGGATGTGAAGCTGGCGGCTGGGTCGAATGCGTCGGCTGATTGCTGCTAGAAGCGGCAACACTTGTTTGATACAATGAGACAAAGTATCACAATAAATCATCACGAATACACATACGAGTGAGATGTCGCTAGCGTTGGTGTTGCAGCAGGAGACGACTGAGGAGTAGGGATTACATGCGCAGGAGTACTAGTGGCCTTCTCTTTTGTTGGCCTTACTGGCGCCGAAGATACCGTGATCACGCTCATCTTGGTTTCCGGGAGCGCAGAGACTTTGTCCCCCAGTGGTAGCGGTGATGGGGAATCCGTTGCAGCTGAAGAGGTAGTAACATCTGAGGAATTAAGTGTTGACGACAATGAAGGCGTCAGGATGGGATCTGCAGCAGAGGGGAACATTGCATCCACAGAATCAGCCATAGGTCCGCAGGGAATTTCCAGTACACGAACGACCATCTATCGTTTGTTCATGGAGACATATATTCCCCCGAGGAACAGACTGCCAGCAAAGCCATGAACAGCACGCGGTATACAGAAGAAGTACAGTTGGTCGACTTTCTTTCCGTTCCGCAATTAATAAATAGACTTTATCCTTGAAGGACTCCGAAAGTGTCAAGTCATCAATAGCCTAAGGACGTCTTCCGCTTTTTTTGATCCATGACGCAGGCCGAGCACTGCATGTTGAATGCAGACGGCTATTCAGTAGCGGAGCCACATTAAATGTTGGATGTTGATCCTGTACGTTGCGGCATCCCGAGCGCCGCGAATTTCCGATGAGGTCAACAAATCGCTGTGGCGTGCTCGCCGACGAACCAAAAAGAGAGGATTGACATACATATACTATGTCTTCAGACGGCCACGATAGTCGCACTCTACCCATGCGTAGGACGCGCAGATTGTGAAGACAGACTCGTTCAAAATTACACAAGGTCCAACGTAAAGTCAACTGAATCGATTAGCTGGCAACCTCGGGACGGCAAAAGCATGACGGAACAGGCACTCTGTCAACGGACCGTGAGCGGGATTCGGTCACGTGGCAAGGTCCGACGAGCATCAGAAATAATTTATGTGCAACTAATACTCAGGTTTTCTGAGTATCTACGCCGTCAAGCGTATGGGACATCCTACGGGAAATGAAACGAGTCTAACCAATATGCAGAGTGTGCCCACACTACCGAAGTAATAAAATAATACAATTACTATTATACGTATAAAGTCTAACAGTCCAGTCCAGTCAACGATCGTGTTGCAGGGGCATGGTGCATGGGCATGAACATGTGCGTCAAAGGAATGATGAAATGCGCAGGATGAGTAACAATGCGGAAGAATGTTGGACATGATAATTCAAATGCGAAGAAGCGAATGGCCTACAAGGGAGAACGGTGAATGAATAAGATACGACGCCACTAATTGATTGTTAAGACAATTAAGAAAAAACAACCCCGTACTCACGTTGTATTCATTAGACGTAAACGAGTCTAACAACACTTTCGACCACCCCCAACCAAATCCTTCAGCTTCACTGTGATAGCACCGTGTCGCCTAGAACTCGCGCTTGCACTCCCAAAACTCAATCTCGATGCATTGGACACACGTCGTAGGGCTCGGTCACCATAGCTTACACCACTTCCCGCTTTTTCGGGATCTAGCACACCTGATTCTATGGATAGGAGAATAGACCGCGCCGCCAGGAGGAATGGTGCCTCAACATTGTCACCATATAACGATGATGTTTCGAGAAAATGCACATCTGCGACACACGTCACTTGTATCACAATCAAATACCCGCTTTCAAGCATGCTTACCGTTATCCGCAGCCCACTTGCTCGCCTCCGACCATTCCACTTCACGCTCGTCTTCACGATCGCATTTATTCCCAACAAGAACTATCACCAAATGTGGGCTTGCCAGCGCCCTAGCATCTGCTAACCATCTTGATAGGTTGGCGAAGGATTTCCGACTAAATTAATCTAGGGGTAAGCAGAAACTGCATTGAAGGCAAATTCGATACCCACTCGGTGATATCATACACCAAAATAGCACCGGCTGCCCCTCTATAGTAACTTCGAGTAACCGACCTAGTTGTGCCTTGTTAATCCTTCGATTCACGTCCGAACACAGTGCACGTCTACCTAAATCGTTCCTGGCCAGCCGTGTCCCACAGCTATTTAACAAAATAAGTACTGGGAATGTCAAGTGTCACATATAAACTAACCTGCAGCTTCACACGCTTCTCTCCTACATTAACTGTCCGGCTCGAGAACTCCACGCCTATAGTATGTTGCGAGTGCTCTTTAACTGTAACAGATTGAGTTGACTGCTCGGTAAACGTCAGGCCTCTGCAAAACCCACAAGAATTCTGGGTGAAATGATGCAATAAACATGATTTTCCTGCTCCTGCTTCACCTAACCATGCCGACGCTATCAATCTTCGGTTGAATGATAGATTCTATGACCAAAGCGCACCAATAATAATGAATTTCAAAAGAAAATCTACACGCGTATGAGAGGTTTATCTATACCTAAAAAATAACAGACATACCGTATGTCTCGAGGAGCTCTGTGGCATCCTCGTACTCGTTGATGATAGGCATTACAGAGAAGTGTGGCCTAAAGATCTCTCTGCGGGTGCATGTGGGTGGCTCTCCTCATGTCAGTCGCTGAGTCAGCAACGGGCTTTCGACAATTTGGACACACAGCCTGTACATGTATGTATGTACACCTAATATTCTAAACAGCCCACTGTAGTTGGCACCGGTGACGGCGGTTATTGGGCCTGTATCGTAGGCTATCTGATAACAAGGTCTAGACAGTAGAGAACTACTACAGATCATCACTTCCTTTACCATCCTTTCCAGGCAACCCAAACATCCACAACCTTGTCACCTCCATCTCCAGCTTCGGAATCGACAACATAATACCACGGATGATTGGCTGCAGTCAGGCATACGTGCTGGGAAATGAGTTGCACAACACTTCCGATCTTTAGCTTTTCTCCTTTAGGTTCAGATTGCACAAGAACACCGTGCTCCTGGATTGTTAGGTCAGGAATGGTGCGGTGTCAGTACTTTACAAGATTCTTACCTGTGAAACACGACCGAGTTTCCATTTACATCCTACAACATCACCAAAGCCACCGGATGGTCCCGTATCTTTACTCATAGCGATCGCTCCAGCATCGCACATCGCTTCGTCTCCCCCGTCTTTGCCTCGTCCCGAATAGTACGACACTACAGTTGCCAGTATTCTGTGTGATACTCGGTCTTCTCCAACGAGATTTGTATGCATCTGCTGCAAGTCAAGCACGGGATAATTCCCTGCATGCAGCTCTAACTTTCCACACAACTCTGACTTCAACTGTGCTAGTACCTCTCCTGTCGGTTCCGCAAAGGCATGCGCTGTTGGAGTTGCTCCGACAGAAATGACGAATGGCTGGGTGTGTTTAGATGTAGAGTTGGATGCAAGCAAAAGTTTTTGAGCAAGTTTGGCGGCATCGTTGACAGTCTTCACCTCTAACGAAAGGAAACTTGAGGCTTGAGGTAAGGATGTCGATGCATATGACTGGCTGGCATGGCAATAAAATCCATGAACGGAGACTGCCGGTGCGGCGAACAACCCTAACAAAAGTGCTTGGAACTCTGGTGAGTCCGGAGAAAGGCCAGCGCGTCTTTAATGACGCCATACATTCTTCTTAGTGCATCTGGGTTACTTTGAATGATCCTTACCGTGCTCCAACTTCAACTTTCACGAACACGGACCATGCCGTCTGTCGATTGTTCTCCAAATTGAACGTCTTGAGTGCCGCCACCTGTTCTGTGTTATCGATCAACAGGCGCACGACGCCACCGTGGGCTGTTAGTTCATCAGACATCTTGGCTAGGTCGCTTAACTTATTCGTGGCAACTGGAAGACCGTACAGTATCTTTAACGAGGTCAAACGCTAGAACCCCTTTGTTTAAGGCTCAACGTACATCTTTGACAGTTCCATCGGTCACTAGTCCACCGCGGATAATCTCCCAACCCTCCATTAAAGTTGAGACTACAACAGCGGATGTTCGATCTGCTGCAGAAACCAACTGCAGTCTAGTTCCCTCCACGGTCTGTCTTTACTGTGAGTGTCGCAACGCATCGCACCGTGAGTTACTTGCGCACCTTATGCGTCTTGACGTGCGCACGAAAGTCGGCATTCCAAGCCTTCGCGCTTTCATGCATCTTGGCACAGTTATTAGCGAACACTGCCCGATCTATGACCATGGCTGGTGTGCGCAGCGCATCTAGTGGTTTGCCCTTGAACTCGCTCAACAACTTGTCCTTGGAGGGTAAGTTGTCATGCAAATAGGTTAATGTTTGAGTAGGTAGGGCGGTCATGGTACAGAGGAGCGATTCGGAGACCACGTGTTGTGTTATATATGCGTGGCATCCGCCGCTCTGGAGATCACGAGGCCGCGGTGCAGGGAGAAGACGAACTATCTTCAGATGTTCGTTATCCCTTACGCGTGTACGCTGTTTACAAATTTCACTCAAGCGCAAGCTTGCGACACATGTCCCCCATATATGTATATACTGTACAGAATTCTTATATCTCAGAAGGTTCAATTTGGCATGGTCTTTTTTAAGCAGCCGCAATAGCCTCAATTTCGACATCAACGTCGTTGGGGAGTTTGGCTGCCTGGATACATGTCCTTGCTGGCTTTGGGGTTGGAAGGAGCTGTGGCGCATCGGGACGTTAGTCTCAGTGCTGAAGATATAATGATAAATGCGTTTGATGCCAACCTGCTCGTACACCTCGTTCATTGCACCAAAGTTGTCCATGTCCTTGAGATATACATTCACCTTGACAACTTTCTCCCATGAGGATCCAGCCGCTTCAAGGACGTTACCCAAGTTGTTGATACACTGCGCCTGCCTCCTCGATTCAGACGCAGCCGCCAAAACTGTTACTGTCACTCGCAACTTACAGTGTGCTCCTTGATTCCGCCTGGTACAACTTTGCCATCTAGACCAACGGGTGTCTGACCACTAAGAAAAATTAAACCCGGGATCTTCGTGGCATGTGCTGGGAGGGTCAACTCAGGTGTTTGTTTGTTATGTACAGTACATGAAGGGAAAGGCCACCTACACAGAATGTGGGGGTGTTGACCGTTCTTAGTGGAATTGATCTTTTCGATAGACATGATGGTCAGTTAATGAAGAAGAATCTCGGATGGCTTGTCAGAAACGGATCGATTGAGCTTAAGGATGCTGACGTCGTTAGATAATCGGTTCTGTGTGTCATTGATTCCATACGATGCTAACTGCCATCGAAGAATATACGTGACAAAATTATAATTAGTACAACGTGATGCTGAGTGCTAAGTTTATTTGACATTTGTCCTCATGACTATGAACAAACGCTTCGCACTCGCCCCGTCGCCGTGCAAGTCACGGTCCATCTGTAGCTAGTCATCGTGGAAATGAACGAGAACGTCAACGTTGACACACCAGTTAGTGCATGTATAATAATAAAATGTGGCACCATTTGTCAGTCTGTCACGACTCACGCTTGCCTGATGAGATATAGGCCTTGCTACGCCATCTTCTGGTCAAATGCAATAGACCTAGGCAAGAAATCAGCTTTCAGAACGTCTCTCTCGTCAAGATTTAACATAACGCATAGGCTAAACAAATCCTATATATACGCAACATTAGTCCCTCGGGTGTTGATACCGCACGTACAGTAAATAATCGTCATGTTAAGTAGTAACTGGCAAACTATCAACGTCAAAAGCTTCAAGAGCGATGAAAGAGGTCATGCCTGGCCAATAGCGCATGCTGTACTCATCGGGACCTAGAAAATATAAAAAGAAAAGAAGCGAGACAGGGATCGAAGACAACACATGGCATTTTCTGTTATAACTTGTCCTTATTTCAGCACGAAGTGAAAGATATGAGATAAGCTTGACCCGGAGGATTGATACGAACTGCAGATCATCGGATTATTGGTGTGCTTGCATGATAGCATCTGAAATGTAATGAGCTGAAACCTGTTTGCCTCCAAACCAACGGCCATTAAGACCCTTTATAGCCTTTCCAGCCGCGTCCGTGGAGTCAAACCTGACGTAAATTTCACCCTAATGACGGATATCAATGCAGCCCCTACAAAAATCATGACATTTCGGACACACCTGAGATTCTTTTTCTACCTTGATACGTTCCACCTTTCCGTATTGCTGTTCGCATTCGCCCTTGACATCTTCTGCTAAATCTTTGTCCCAATCACGCTCAGTTTCTCTATAACGTAACATTAGGTCAATCACATCATTCTAAAAAAATCTAAGAAGCCTTACTCTTCGGGGTCAAACATATTCTTTAACAAAACACATTTGGAAGTTTGCTGTTGAGGGATGTTAGGCTTCACGCTACGAAATGGTTAGTACATCTGACATCCGACGTGATCGTCAAGCTCACACTTCTGGGGTTGTGGAGGGAGGGGGATCAATCCTGGCAAGTTTTTGCATTAGTGCCTGACGTGAAGCCGCGTTTAGATTACCACCTATGGAAGGGGTCAAATGAATGAAACACAAAGAAATGATGGAAAAATAGACATACCGCCAGCCTCATCCAAGCTATCGTGTTGCTGCAACCTAGCCGTACCCTTCTCGTGTACCGTCTTGACACGCAACTGTCAAAAATATTAGAAACCATACTTGACGCAACTAGACTTTTAAAACATACGGTTCGACCAGCCAGCTCAAAGCCTTCCATCTGCTCGAGTGCCATTCGCGCGTCTTCGGGACGCTTGTATCTAGAGGTATCATCGTACTCAGCCATAATGATG
This sequence comes from Hysterangium stoloniferum, assembly GCA_015178975.1. Lineage (NCBI taxonomy): Eukaryota > Fungi > Basidiomycota > Agaricomycetes > Hysterangiales > Hysterangiaceae > Hysterangium > Hysterangium stoloniferum. The sequence goes on from WHVD01000013.1 coordinate 543,269, forward strand.
GGTGAAGGTAATGTTTGTCACTCACTGTATGAAGCAGAAACCTTTGCTTCGGCCAGTCATGGGATCTCTGTGAAGATCAACGAAGTCAAGTTCTCCGAAAGGTTCAAACACTTGCTTGATGTCGGACTCCGTAAGGTTGAAATGAAGAGACCCGACATATATCCTGTTAAGTAGTTAAGTTTGTTTGTCCAGCCTTTGGAAGGATACATGTTCTTATACGCACTGCATACTTCCATGAGATGACGCACTCCCACCAGAAGGCACGCTGATACTACGAAACGCTTTTGTTAGTGACTAGACCAGTAATGATCAAAAACTACTAACCCATCTCCTGGATGAAGTTTATTCCTTTCGGATTCAGTAAGTTGCACCATAATCGGAAGACCCATGACGGTCGTTCCAGACAAAGCGATAGCTTTAGGGACGAGCTCAATTGAACGGAACTCAACATAACCAATCCTAACAACAAATTAATTAGACTACGTGATATAATAAATATTATGCCTACCCCTTGGAACGCCTGGATAATCTATCGGTGACTATGCGGGCATCCTTAACTGTATTTGCACCCAATTTATCTTCAAAGAAAAAGCCCAAGTCGCGTGCAGTAAGACGAGCGGCCAGCTGCGAGACAAACACAGACCGAGCTTCCGAATCTTCATCTTCTATCATTGGTTCATCGCCTGAGTCTGGTGGGGGCTCATACTGGGGTGATGGGCGGCGTCTGAAAAAATAAATTAGAAGTAAATAAAGGTGGCAAGGTCCTGGACATACACAATAGGCGGTGTGCGAGGTAGGGAACGAACGGGGGTTGGAGCAGGCGGCTCATCGTCGATTTCCCTTGAGGGACCACGACGATCGCGCGGAACTCTTTCATTACTATCACGACGAGAGCCTTTGTCATCGCGGCGACGAGGTGCCTCGTCAATAGTATCCCGGGAAGGGCGGCGCAGCGATCTGTGTCCATGCCTGCGTTCAGAGTCACGAGACATAGAGCGATCCCTTTTCCCATCACCATTCAGATTCGGTGCAATAGCAGTGGCAACATCATGGTCGCTTTCATCCCTTTTCCTTTTCGGACGGTCATCGCCTGCGGCATCGGGGTCATCGTCACGCTTACGCCTACGCTCACGACGATCTCTATCGTCCCGTTCGACGCCCCTTTCACGGCGGCCATCGCGGTCGTCTCTCTCACGACGCCTTTCTCGATCCCTGTCTCGGTGGTGAGACCTGTCATCACTACGACTACGACGGTCACTCCTCCCACTCCTATGTCGTTCGCGACTACGACTTGGTCTTCTGCGCTCGTCATGGTCACGCCTTTCCCGTCGTTTGTCAGTGCGATCCCTGGAATATGATCGCCTTCGGCGGGGTGAATCAGCTCGAGAACTGACATAATGGTCAGTAACTTGTATATGTTTAAACAGTGTGAAGACTCACGATCTGTGGTCAGACATGGGCTTGCTGTTTGGTGAGGACATGTGAGAGAAAAACAAGTTATCGGAGTTTAAAATTTGGTACCTCAACGTACAAGCTCAGTCTGTTTGCATGGCCCGAAATCCACCTTTGTTACTCTGTCTGGTGAGTGGAAGAGAAAATTCAATTATAGTTCTGGAAGCCTTATGTATAATGGTGGTTTTCTTGTGTAGAGAAGGAAGAATTAAAACAGATAAACTCACCCCAATCAAAGGAGCTAGTGGCACTTCTGACCCAAACACAGTAAATGAGGATATATAAGAGCCACATTTACCATACCACATAGCAAAGGTATACTTGATATTGCCATCCATATATTTAGAGCATTCCTTTTACTTCTATATACTATAATTTAAAAATAGTGTCTGAATCTTTTTGTATACTGCAAGACTGCATTGAATTATATTGCTTTAACGGTGCTGAATAGTATGTAGCACTTTCCATGGTTCAAGAGTCGCTGTACAGGGTTGCATGCTAACAGTGTAGAGTACCAGTATTGTCCACGTGCGGTGGCGTCCTAACAGCTTTCCAAGCTTTTGGAGAACAATGGACCAAGGGCATCGGGTATTACTGCTTCAATCTTTTAAACGTTCACGGGAAAAATCTGGAGAAATCCATCTCAATCTGCAGCATGATCACAACTAAAATGCGATCTAAAGACAGACAGTACAAAAATACTCGAGGTAGTAGTCCATAATCCACGACAAGATGTAATAACCACGGAATAATTAGTCGAAAGCAGAGTTCAAAAATTGTAAAAGATTCTCTCGGTTCGCATCACGCTCATGATCAGCGGCGTTCTTGTGCACTTTCAGCTTGATCTGATAAATTTCGATCGCGATTTTGCCCCAGCATTCCATGTTGTCAGGGTACGTTGGAGTCATGTACACCAACTGAGACATACCTTTTTACCAGTTAATATACTCCTTCTTTCATCCCTGTCTTTGTTTTTGGATTTCTTATGGGAAGACTTGTGCTTATCCTTATACCTGGAAGAAGAGGAGGACGAGGGTTTTGTTTTGTGATGGCTGCGGTCGTGAGAACGACTTCGTTCGTGGCGATGTTTCTTCGATCGACGGGAGGAACGATCAGACTCCGAAGATGACGAATCCGAATCTGAAGATGAGGAGACACTTGGAGATCTTTCAGTACGGCCTCTCTGCTTCATAGGTGAGCTGACATCCCACGTTTCAATAGCGACTTGCATACCTTCTCGTGCTTCTCTCGCCGTGCATCGGGAGTTCGGGAACGAGCACGTCTAACCTAAATAAGGAATTGTCACTTTCAATGGTAACGCGTGGTAGGTTTACTCACTGAGTCGTTACTCAGGTCTCTCCTTCTTTCTCGTTCTGATCTTCTCCCCCGTTCCTCTAGTCGTCTATTGTCTCTGTCTCTGTGCCGCCTGTGGTCACGTGAATCTTCATAGTCTCTGTGTCGCCGCGTGTGCTGTTCTTCGTTCTCGTGGTTTGCATTACGACGTGGGGAACGAGACCGTGAGCGACGGTTATCTGTGGAGCACCCCACAACATATGCCCAAGATGTTCAGTATAATAATTCCATCATGAACATGGTCATATTTGAGTCCGCCCGGGGTCGTTCGGGAAGTGTGAATGATTATTTTGAGTTCCCTTGCCATAATAGCATAAAAGATACACTCACCGTGGTCTTTAACACGGTATCTAGATTCAGGATGTTTAGACTTTGAGTGTCGTTGATGATTATGTCGACCTTGAGATACGTCACTCATGGCAATGGTGCAAAAAGCATTCGCTCCTGAGCTGGGGAGTTGCTTTGACGCTCAGTGCTGACAAATGAGCCTTGCAAGTGACGCCAGTCCACTCCAAGTAAACATGTCCCAACTATTCATGCCCGGCACTCAGCTCCAGAGCAGCTTATTTTTAAAATCGAACGGTACAGGGTTCAAGTTTTTTGTCGAAACCGCTGCCGTCCAGGAAAGACCCAAATTAGTGAGACGAATACGGGGGTGTGGTGGCTTAATCGTCAGCTCTGCCCGTGAAGCTGATATTCTTCTTGCCGAGAACAATACTAAGGAGGCATTGGAGATATTGGATGCATGGAGTGCAGATAAGGTGGTGCTGAGCACTCGCTGGGTTGGGCGATGCATCGAGAGCAATGAGTTTTTGGGCAAGGAGCAGAACTGGGGCGAATTCTTTCTCAATCGTGATGAGCTTCGAGAATGCTGCATCGACATAGACGAAGAATATCAGGATACCAAAGATTTGGATGATGATGGCTCGAATGAGACGTGGGTGATTGTTTTGTTCTGCAGCGGCTTGTTTCAACAGATTCACAATTAGATCCAAGCCTATCCGGAGGAAAAGGAAAGCGACAACTACAGTGTCCTCAAACGATTCCCATGCTGGCAAGACCCCCATATCGTCGTCTTCTACAGTGAGGTTGGAGACGCCACTAACTAAAAAGCGTAAAGTAGTCTCGCACCACACGAAGGATTCCAATGAGGTCGAAAACCACACCATCATGCCGTTGTATCAGGCTGGTATGAGTACATCGAGCCCAATTTCTCCAGTGGAAGTTTCAAGCTCCCCGTTCAGCACGCAGCAAATGCAGGCTGTCCTACAGCAGCAAGCTTCCATTATAAACTACCTCAGCGGATTATTCCAGCAGTCCTCACAGCAGAATATTTTCGCGTCTTCCGTGGGGTCGGCCATCAATCCTATGAACACTACACCGATCGTCCAACTTCAGGGTCTCTCAAGTGCACCACAGCAGTTTGCCATCCCTCAACAGATGCAGCTTAACCCCGCCGCGTTCACGCCACAGCATGCAAAGGCTGTGGAGGGGCTTGCGAACATAATTAGTCAAGCGCAATTTGGGTCGGGGACTATATCTATACCTTACCAACAAAATAGCCAGACGACTTCATCTCGTGTAACTCCTGAAGATGCCGAACTTGCTTCGGAAGATCACAGTACACACTCAGAGGGTGAGGTCGAAGTCACCGTCTTGGACCGAAAGCAGAAGCGTAAGGCCCGCCGAAACAGTACGTCCTCCCTCGATGACGGCGCCATACAAACGGCCATTCGATCGAATCCACCCCGTGTGTGGCCGAAGCCAAATGTACCGTCCGTCAAAAATGGCATTTTCACAGATGATAGAGGATTGCCGTCAAAATTCTTTGTTACGCTTGACTTGCGAATTCGGAAGGAACTACTGAAAATCATAAGAGTATGTTTATATTGTCCTCGATATTAATGTAGACATCTCTGACTGGTCTATAGAAGCATGGTGGAGATATAGTCTTGCGTATGGAAGATGCGGACTACATTATATTGAACAATAGTAAATCTGACGTTCTTTCCGTCCATCCCTTTGTGACCCATTGACCCCTTTATAGGATCTCCCCAGTTCCAACAGTGTCTTCAACTATTGCCATTAGACAAGATTGCTCTGTCTCCGACTTGGCTGCAGGAATGTGACAAAACTGGCGCAGTCGCAGGTTTAGCTGGCCATATGATCGATATTGATAGTGGCCATGGTCCTGGTGCGATACGAAAAAAACAAGTGTCTTCTGCGAGAAAAAGCAAGGCCAAGCTGGTAGATAATGACTGTGAAAGCGAAGAAGGTGCCCCTGATCCGCCAACCACTAGTCAAGCATCGGTGCGGACACCTGAAACAAAATCGTTGCCAAAAAAGCTCTTCGAAGATGTCGGGCGGCGATCTCGATCTCCTTTACCTTTCCCTTCCTCTCCCTCTTCCTCTTCCCCTCCCCCTCCTACAACAATCATTCCAACAGATGGCCATAGAATTGCCTTTACAGAGAAGGATCGAGAATGGTTCTTTCGATACGCACGGTTCAAACTCCAACGTGAACCTAAAATGAGCATGATGCAGCTCATGAAATCTGTGGGTCATAAGGTGTGTTGTGATTACCTTTGACGTTCGTAGTTGATCACTGATTATGTTCCATAGGCACCTTACCACTCTGCCCAAAGCTGGGGTACTACAGCACGGGTAAAATGGCGGGATGAGATGGATGCGTTTGAGAGAGAAATACGTTGCCAGCAACCTCGTGTCATATCGCCCACCAATTCTCAGAGACTGATGCAGGGTAGTCAAGAATTGCCCAAGTCACCAAGTGGGCCCGGTGTCGTCTGTGATGGAACACCCTCGAAGGCCAGTGCAGCAGCAGTTCTTGATATGAATGCACTGGAGCACTTTGATGCCAGACCTCCGGATGGTGGATCGTCAGGTAACAGGGCTGATTCGCTGCCCATTCAGGGGAAGGGCTTCGAACCCTTCGCTCCTCAAAGCAATACCAACCCGCTTCTCTTAGGTCAGACAAAAGAGGGTGTTATACCACAATTACAAGGCCAAGTCATCAATGTTGATGAATTCGACGATTGAAGCCTCGGTGATTGCGAAAAAAAACCTGTACTATGCTCTGGGCTATACCGATATGTATTGTAGATATCACAAAGTTCTGTTGACAGTTGTTTTCTGATTCAGGGATAAATTTGATGTAAAAAAGCCATTGTTTAAAGTCTGTTTAGTAGTTACACGCAATAAATATCTACGAATCTCCCGGTAGTGGTGTAACTGACACAGAGGGCTGGTGTTTGAAAAACCGTCGTCGTCTTTCCTCTTTTGTGACAGGTGATACCATATCCAGTCCCTGTCCCCTAAGGCTACTCCCTGCAGCATCGAAGGTACCAACCAAGGCCGCTATACCTGCACACGAAGCTATCCCTACGGGTATTGATCGTCCTAACATCATATAAGAAATCGGCATATGCAGATACTCTAAAACGTTACCTCGGGCCCCTGCTAGGAGACCAACCGCACAACCAGCGATTGCACCATTCAAAGGATCTTCTTGTTGTCGAAGATTCGTGACGTATGAATCGGTGAATGCGAAGGTAGCAGCCATGGCTCCTGCGTGAGGCATGAGGAACATTAGCCATAAATATAGGACATCTCTGGAATACATCGGATGTACCAAAAAAGCCGATAGTGCCCCCACTGCGTGTGAGAACACCCATTGCACCGCGATTGTGGCTTTGTAGTGCATTTTGTACCGACGCGACGAGCACACCCACGCCTGCGCCTTGCAGGCCGATAAGTGCAGCATTCTTCACTGTAGACCGCTCGTTGTAAACAGATTCGGGAGGTGATACTGGTGCATCGCCTGTGGAATCAGCCATAGTAGCTGTCTAGGGACCTTATGTCGAGCACGGAACGGAAAGTAGAAGTCGCAAGGTTCGGATTTGGCCGCCCTCACTGCGAGCGCTTGTCTTTAATGGTGGCTTATAGGGCCAAATAATTTCTTCGGACAATCTCTCTGCAGTCAGCTGATTGGACCAATGAGACTTGGGGGTTAGTTGTGGACAATATTGCTTGAATACGTGAATGATAAGACATGACCACGCCTGAGCATAGAATTCCATGAACCAAATTACAAAGTCTATTATACTTTTCGTCTTTTCCCCCCACCATCATCTACCAGGGCACTCTTGCGCTTAACACTTTCCACGAGGCCTTTGAGACTTCGACTAGTATTGTTATCGGGCTGCTGCATTCGGTGTTCCTCAGCCTTCCCGGGTCGACGTTGACGTTTGGCACGCTCTTCGAGCAGTGCCGACATACTCTTTGTCTTCTTAAAGCTGAGAATATGTTAGTATCTTTGTTTTCAAGGTAAGGAAATATATATATATAAAGCTTACTGAGGATTTGTCGGGTCAATCGCGAATGCATGATCTTCATGTAAAGCCTTGAACCGATCATCCTTGACATTAATCGTAAAGTCCTGCTGTATCTCACTCTCATCCGCCTCGTGATTTTTCTTGTTGCCCTTCTTACTCCGTTTCTTTGACCCGGACTTTTCAGCCTTGATCACAGACCGCATATCGAAGTGCTTTGGCTCGTCGGAAGGAGTTGTTGACGCCAGAAGAAGTTCCAGTTCGGCCGGTGTTGATTCAACATGCCCGATCGCAACATCCTTGGATTGACTTTTAACACCGCGCTTCACGGATGATTTGGCCGTGTGGCGATCATTGTCTTCCCCTGAATCGTCTCCAAAGAATTCATCATCAGCTCCAGGAGCTTTTTGAATCGTCTCCACTTCCGCCTTCGCTGCCTTCCTTTGTTTCCTCTTCTCTTTCTGCTTCCTAAGGTATCGTTCCAATGTAGTCTCTTCCTCTCCACCACCACTGGCCGTCATATCTCTGAGCCCGGGAGTAAACGTTATCTCCATTTCTCCAGCTTTATCCACATTCTGACCCCAGCCTTCAGGGAGCAACTCATTGTCTTCGCCTGCACCTCCCAACAATAATGCACGTAATCGGTCTCCTTTGCCACCTTCTGCATCCGATTCCTCCCCTGAACTTCCGGAGGAGGCTATGTATGCCTTAAAGTCTGATTCGTCGATCTCCTTTCTAGAAAGAGTCCGTCGAGTAACTTTAGTACGCTCAGGATCATCATCGTCCCAGGTTAGTTTCACTTTGGAATGCCGAAGAGCCTGAGGAATGATCAGAGTAAAAATCAATGAGATGAAGACAAAACTCACATCGGTGACAAATTCCACAGCTTTAAATGATCCAGCTACATCTTGAGTAGCTTCGTCACTTGGAAATAACAATTAGCTTTAGCATATACTAGATAGTAGTTCTAGACAGACTCACGTAAAGTCATCCGTAAATTCCATATCATTTGGTACAAAACTCAAATCAAACACATTGGCAGATCGTTCTAATTCGGTGCCGTCCAGCTCCGAATAGACGTGGGCCGCTGCACTTACAGTATCGCATGATACGATGGCATAATAATAGCTAAAACGAAAATTATTGGCATGACTGGAATGAATGGGAAGTAGCCACACCGAAGTCGTTCTAATTGATAGTTCCGTAAGGCCGCTTCATCATACTCATTACCATCGTCCTCTTCAATGAGAGGCCCATCCACATCATTTACATCCCGTTTTTTGAAAATTTCCTTAGGAGGACCTTCTTTCTTTTCCTTTTCCAATCTTGTTTTTCCGAATTCACTGGGATAAATCCGGACATTGAGAACTTTGCCCTTATGGACCACAGGACGTGTCTTGTCGCTTTCCCGTGTGTTGGGCGGTGAAACGACAGAAGAGAATATTTTAAATAGATGTTGCGCCCGAACATGGTCCCAATCCAGGTTAACGATCGCAATACGGTTGGTTTGTTCTCCGTTAGGTGATGGGGATGTTTCGTTGGCTTTAGCTGCATTTACTTCGGCTATTGCGTCTAGCTCTGCAAATTGTGACTCGTCCAGGTCAATCTCGGGCTCATCTGGGAGGACTTGGATCGGTCTGTGTATATTTCTCCCGAGGATGACTTCGCCGTCATCGGATTCATCAGAAATCTCAGCCTCTTCATCGGAGCTCTCTAAAAGGACCTCGCCTCGAGCCAAGTCGGGTATGGACGGTTCAGCTGCTGCATTATCGCCTTCTTCATCTTCTTCAAGACGATAGAACCGCTTGAGATTATCACTATCATGAGCGACAGAAATTTTCCTGCCATATTTGTCAATTTTTGTTTCTAGTTAATAAAGAAAGCGAATTCATTAGTCGAAAACCACGATACAAATATTTTTGCAATACCTTTTGCTCTCCTCTTCCCATTCCCACCTTTAGTCTTTTCACCTTCATCAAAAATCGACTTAAAACGATCATCTATCACGACTTTTTTATTCTTTTTCCGAGGCTTCCGAAAACGAGGGTCAGTTTTCAAACGAGCGAAACGAGGATCTGACATTTTGTCGAATGTCTAACGTTTGTGAGCTTTTGTGACCAGTCACAGACTCAAAAATAATTTGTTTTCACCAAATATTTCATGCTATGAACTTCTAAATAATCGTTAATGGGTAAGATAAGACTGCGGAATTTTGTTGTATGGTCACTGGCTCTCCCTTCTCACACCAAGGACGTACCTACAGTGTTTGCTTGAACTGGAAGCTTTTATGTTTCCAACTCGGGCCATAACAACATTAGTACTCTTTAAGGCCTCGTATGAAAAAAAGAAAGAACTTGTGCTAATATTATGTTTCAATGTCTGGTACCGTCATGGTAAACCACGATGTGACCTCTCAACGCCTATATATATGGGGGCATCTCAGGCAGCGTGTTAGCGATGTCAACTAGGAACATTTCACATCAGGCTGTGAAAATAGCGATGGCCAGAGAGAGCGGGCCGTTCGAGGGTCTCGATACAGTACAGCGGTAGTAATTAGAGAGGTAGTATGATTTCGCCATCTACCGTAAAAGCTCTGTTGCATCAAGTGGTACTTGTAAAAGGCCTCAGACAATATGTTAATATACTTGGAGGTACCTCAAATGTCGATCATTTCTTGTGTCTAATTTGAGTCATTTACTCAACGATTGATGTGATGGTGATACAAGCTATTTTGGCTCACAGATGGAGACCACGATCAAAGGCAGGCGCTGTGTTACCAACAATAAAGCGCGCGCATTCGTTTCTTCTCTTACCGCCATCTCCCTTCACCTTTCTTTCGTAGGTGCCACCATCTCTCACATTTCACCGTTCTTTAATAGTTCCTTTTCTCCCCATAGATTCTACGACACCACAGGCCGCAGGCGACCATCCTTCGAATACCGTTCAATTGTCCCATTTCTAAAGAACATTTTACTCACAACATGTTGTCCAACTCCGTTCTTTTGCTTGTCATGGCTGGTTTTTTCTCCAAGTCCATGGGTGCGCCTATGCTTGCCCAGGTGAGCAGTCTAAGAACATCCTGCGAACGTACGCACAACTCACAATAATATCGGAACAAGAACTCGGTGTCTCAGCAGACCCGTGATTTACCTGTCGATGTCATTCAAGCGTTTGTTCGAGACTTCATTCCTGACACTATCGCAACATCCGCTCCTAAGTATATACCATATTTTATATATGATTCCTCTACAGCGACTTACCTGTACTTTGAATTTGGTAGTGGGGGAACTCCGCAACCATACAAGCGTGCTGTAATCCCCGACACCATTCCAACGGTCGCGAAAAAGTAAGAACTCGATTTGTTTCTTACCAGCTACATGCTTAAATATCTTTACAGTGGTCAAGATCCCGTGCCATACAAGCGTGCTGTAATCCCCGACACCATTCCAACGGTCGCAAAAAAGTAAGAACTCGATTCATTTCTCACCAGCCACATGCTTAAATATTTTTACAGTGGTCAAGATCCCGTGCCATACAAGCGTGCTATAATCCCCGACACCATTCCAACGGTCGCGAAAAAGTAAGAACTCAATTCTTTTCTCACCAGCTACATGCTTAAATATTTTTATAGTGGCCAAGATCCCGTGCCGTATAAGCGCGCTGTAATCCCTGACACCATTCCGACAGTTTCGAGAAAGTACGAACTTGACTCGTTTCTCACCAGCTGCATACTTAAAAATCTTTATAGTGGCCAAGATCCCGTGCCGTACAAGCGTGCTGTAATTCCTGACATCATTCCGACAGTTTCAAAGAAGTAAGAACTTGACTCGTTTTTCATCAGCTACATGCTTAAATAACTTTACAGTGGCCAGGATCCCGTTCCATACAAGCGTGATGTAATCCCCGACACCATTCCAACGGTCGCGAAAAAGTAAGAACTCGATTCATTTCTCACCAGCTACATGCTTAAATATGTTTACAGTGGTCAAGATCCTGTGCCATACAAACGTGCTTCAATCCCGGACACCATCCCAACAGTTGCGAAGAAGTAAGCGTCCATGCGGTCTTATAGGGTGCATATTTAAATTGTCTCTACAGTGGTCAAGACCCTGTGCCATACAAACGCGGATTTTCATTCACTGAGGCAGTTATGGCACCGTGAGGGCTAATCTAGTGTCTTAAATTTTCAACCTGCTCACATGTTTACTTTGCAGACGAGGCATAGTCGTTCCATATGACAACGTATGTGTGTTTTGTTTATCCTTTGCATGTCACTAATTATTCTGCATATGCAGTAAATTTTGCGGGATTTCACGTGTTTTTGACGTTGGTGCTTCTTTTTAACGGTTTTCTTAATTTTGCGCCGTGGCGTCGATGTGCAGGCATATTTTTTTCTTATACATTCATAGTCGATTGTATCGATGATGTTTGTAGCATTCGTTACTTCTTTCAATATAACAGTGGAGATGGAAAAAATACACAGCGAAATTTAGAATATCTCGCGGAACAGATGGACAAGTTGAGCGCCGTCGGTATGCCGAATTTTGAAGTTCCGGAAGGATCCGATGTCGGATGTAGACGCCCAACGCGGGCCGTGGATGAAAAGAGAAAAATTTTGAGTCCCGCCTTCATAGCTTTCTCCTTCTTTCAAACCACCGCTCAAACCACTCCTCCTCTCCTCCCGGTCCCCCGTCTTCGCCCTAAAAAATGGCCGACGTCAAAAAGGTTAAGTCTCCGAAAGATTTCGCCAGTGAGTTTGTACTTTCCGTATCACCATCGAGCTCCATGGTTGACACGTCAAAATAGTCGATTTCATGATGGGCGGTGTGTCTGCGGTATATTCAACGGTTTTTTTGGTTTTCGTATACAGTACTGAATGTTGCGATCTCGTTAGGCTGTTGCGAAGACCAGTGCTGCTCCCATCGAGCGTATCAAGGTTAGTTGTCTCTTTAAACGGCGATGGATACGAACAAGAACTCACTTCTTTTCCCTAGCTCCTTGTACAAAACCAGGTATTGTTACTCTAAGGCTTATTACGCTTGCCCTCCTGATCTGTGTTTGCCGAAAAACCTGTAGGATGAAATGGTACGAAGAGAATTTAGCTCCATCAGGACATTCCCATCATCTTTTGTTATAGATCAAACAAGGTCGTCTGGCTGCTCCTTACAAGGGTATCGGTGACTGCTTTGCCCGTACTTACCGGGAAGAAGGTCTTGTCTCTCTTTGGAGAGGTAACACTGCCAACGTCATTCGATACTTCCCTACACAAGCTTTGAACTTTGCCTTCAGTAAGTGCATTACTCTTTGTAGAAAATGAAGTTTCTCATTATGTTATGCAGAGGATTACTTCAAGTCCTTGTTCGGTTTCAAGAAGAGCGAGGGTTACTGGACGTGGTTCGCTGGTAACGTCGCATCCGGTGGTGCTGCTGGTGCCTCGTCACTTCTCTTCGTTTACTCGCTTGACTTTGCCCGTACACGTTTGGCCAATGACGCCAAGTCGGCCAAGGGTGGAGGAGCTAGGCAGTTCAACGGTCTCGTCGATGTTTACAAGAAGACTCTCGCTTCCGATGGTATCGCTGGACTTTACCGTGGTTTCGTCCCGTCCGTCGTCGGTATCATTGTCTACCGTGGTCTCTAGTCAGTATCACGCTTTTTGCATTATGCCATACCCATTCTGATTAACTATCCTTCCTAAGCTTTGGTGTCTACGACTCATTGAGTGTGTTTTATTATATCAATTTTCCACGTTCCTTCTGACATTGTCGCAGAGCCCGTTGTTCTTACTGGTGCTCTCGAAGGAAGCTTCTTCGCCTCTTTCTTGCTGGGCTGGAGTGTTACCATTGGTGCTGGTCTTGCTTCATACCCTCTGGATACTATCAGGCGTCGGATGATGATGACGTCCGGTGGAACCGTCCACTACAAGTCTATGTTCGATGCCGGCTCGCAGGTCTGTCACTTAATGTCATGAGGTGTGTTTATTGACTAATGCCTTGCTCGCAATAGATCATCGCAAAGGAGGGAACCAAATCACTGTTCAAGGGTGCAGGTGCCAACATTCTCCGTGGTGTTGCTGGCGCCGGTGTGCTCTCGCTTTACGACAAGCTACAGGAGGTCATGTTCGGCAAGGTCTACTCTGGAGGTAAAACGAACATATCTTTGTTCTTTATTTGGTACTAAACTAATATCTTTAGGATCCGGCTAAATTGTTTGCTACCTATTTCCTTTATACAATTAAAGCAATTTATAGAACCTTTTCTTTTCCATACACTCTCTCTTCCTTATGTGCTACCGAGTGCTGCTGTGGGCTGGGTGGCAGGGGAGGATTTACGTTCCATCTTGTCTATATACTCGGGATTTTGCAAAAATATAGCTCCACGAGTTATCGAACGAAAATAAAGTGTGGAGTAAGTTTAAGACAAGAGTTTACCCGACGATCAACTAACCAAAGGAAGGCAGATTACGCCATGTACTTCTATTTTTAATCTTCATTCAATGGGCCATATTTAATACAAAGAAAGAAATGCAGGGTTACGGTTACATTGTATGTTGGCTTTTCCATGGCTGTCGTAGTATATATCTTGACCATAGGCATTTCTCTTGTGCCACTCCTCCTGCTTTATGTAGCATACATTGTTTTGATCGAACCGCGTCTCTCTCCGATCCATTATCTTCCCGGTCCTCCAGTTTCGAGATGGCTTACCTCCCATCTAAGTCTAATCCTAGACCCAAGCAAATCTGCTCGTGAAGTCGAGGAATTGGTGCAAAAGTATGGGCGTACATTCCGGATAGTAGGCATGGGACCTGTAAGTTCGCGTCGTAGACTTGCCCATACCATGCTCTAATACGCTGTTCACTACATAGCACGATGAGCGACTAATGACTATCGATCCTACCGCGATATCGCACGTGCTGGGTAGATCCATATATGAAAAACCGTGGCAATCGAGGAGGTTGATTAGTCGACTTATCGGCGAGGGGCTGCTTTCGTCGGAAGGGAACATGCACAAACGACAGGCAGGTTTTTCTGAACCGGGAATATTGTTAGACGTAAAAGCTTACCGCACTTTTTGTCAGCGCAAAGTATCAAACCCGGCATTCTCACAGCAGAATCTGCGTGAGCTACTGCCCATATTTTTTCAGAAGGCTGAGGAGGTCCGACATTTTGTGCCACTTCCGTCGTTTCACCGTTTACTTCTCTGTCTCTTCAGCTGCGATGTACTTGGTTGAAACTTGCGGACCCGAAAGGCACAAAAATCGACGTATGTCACTGGTTGGGACGCGCCACTTTCGACATCATCGGACTCGCTGGTGTGCAATGCAACACTTCAGGACCATTTATTTGTTGAATACTAATAAGGCGGAACAGGATTTGATTACGCGTTCGATGCCATCCAAGACGAAACAAATGAGATTTACTTGGCCTATCGGGACATGTTCGATGCAGCTCTTAATCGAGGACAAGACTGGACTACGGTCGCTGGCGTCTACTTCCCTATTTTCAACAAGTATTGGGTTCGTGTTCTTTGTCCACCAAAGGTTGTTGTCTTGAAGTAGATAAACCAGCGTAGCGAGAAAAACTGCGTCATTGAGAACAGCCTGGCGGTCATTCAACGTGCTGGCACCCGGTTGGTACAGGAGAAAAAAAAGGCTCTCGCGGAAGGTGCTAAGACGAAGGATCTTCTCGGTCTCATGCGTAGGTTCTTCATATATTTACATATTCAAGTGCTCAATTTCCACTAGTGATGTCCAATCTTTCCACCGAGATTCCGATTGACCAACGAATATCAGATGAAGATATATTTAACCAGATATCCACGTTCTTGTTCGCTGGTTCAGATACCTCGTCCTTGTCACTGACCTGGACACTCTATCTTTTGGCAAAGCATCCTGAGGTACAGTCCAAGGTTAGAGAAGAGCTAAAATCCGTCCGGGCTAAGCTTTCCGAGTCGTGGATCGTGGTGGATGATGATCGCTGCGGGCCAGACAATCATTTGAAGCTTTACAGAGCTTTAGATGCGCTGCCAGTGCTTGATGGCGTCGTACGAGAATCTCTGCGCTTTATTCCACCTATCCATTCATCTCTTCGGGTGGCGACACGGGATGACGAAATTCCACTCTCAGAGCCTGTTACTATGAGGGATGGGTCGAAGAAATGGAGTATCGGCATTAGGAAGGGGCAGTTTGTTCATGTGGCCATGAGAGATTTTAATCTTGATAGAGGCGCATGGGGAGAAACGGGATGGGAATTTGAGTGAGTTGTGACTGCCTTTTCTGGTATTTATACGGTTATTAATATAGGAGGATAGCCCGAATCGATGGTCGAGTTTGTCAGAGAAAGCCAAGCAGCAGCCTGGCTTATATCCGAATATCATGACATTTTCCGCTGGTCCCAGGGTATGTAGAACACCACTGTGTTTTGCGTTTTGCATTTCATGGCTTCAAGTGTTTACTAACTTGTTTTTAGGGATGCATTGGAATGACGTTCGCTCTTATGGAGTATATCTCGCTCTTCGTTCACATGGTCATTATGCAGCGCTTACCTGTTTGCAGGATAAAAATTATTCTCTACACATTAATTACTTCGTTCGTATTCTCGGATCCAGAAAATATTATTCAAGTGAATGCGTACGCACTTTTATTAAATGCTTGCTTTGCGTGCTTCCTGACCATTGACGTTAGGGTGCTCATTAGGCCATTTGTACGTGGAAAGTCGAACAAGGGTAGCCAATGTCCTATCACCGTTACACCCTGCTAAAAAAAGTTTACTTTATGAATACCCATAATAATCTACTGTAATCTATTGTACAAATACATTCGATATCCCATCTAATTATAGTGCTTGCTTGCATTGCATGTGGGTGTGACCTGAATGTGACCTATTTGGCGTTCAATGGACTGCTGCTGGCTCATTGTCCTCTGAACAATCTCGACAGCTCACAGTGAAGAAGTACCCAGCCTTTTAGAGGCCGTAGATCGTGCCTCGTCCTCTCTTTACTTCAAAATCACAATCACATTGACTTATTCGCCGTTCACACTCCTATATTAGGGCATATTTAACGTGGATTACATTTCGCATTCTAAGACACCTTTCCTCAAACATTAATGCCTAAACCACCGCCACGCCCACTCTGCCTACCAGAATTGGTAGCTAATCCTCAAACCCGTTTAAATTTCATCCAAGCCAACCCACCAAAGCACGGACCATTGAGCTCACGGCCGTCATCGTTTTACGACTGTGCTTCTAATTCATCTGTACCACCATCTCCGACTTCAACCAACGACGCCAATTCCCATCGGACGTCGGCCGCTACATCGACTAGTCTGATGTCGCCCGGCCTGACCGCGAGCACGCGTACGAGCCTCAGCGTGCACAATCTACCCTGGAACGGTGATGCTTCCAAGAGGAGTTCGGGGATCTCTGGATTACTCTCAAGAGCAAGCAATGGGGAAGGCAAAGGATGGAACTTGGGGAATCTCACCAAGCGCGACGTAGAGGATAAGAAGCCGAGGGCATCTTGGTCGAGTGCTTTCAGCGGCACCAAGTCATGGTTTGGTCATCCAGCTGCTGCGGAAAGTCGTGAAGACAGCGCCTTGATGCCAAACACGTCTGATCAAAGAGAAATAAAGTCCGCATCTTTTCTTAAGTGAGCTATTGAAGCATACTAATCGACTATTTGTTCAGACTTTCCCCGAGCATGATAGCTGCTGGTGCAACTTCTCCCTCGCACCACTCCCGACCCATGTCTTCTCCCTATCCAATGGGTAGTCCACGTACTCCTAGAGTCGGCACCGGCTTGCAATACTACAGTGAACGTAATCCAGCCCCCGCCAACATACGTGTTCAAATACCAGGTCCAATTGACGACCAAACCCTAGATCAGCCACCACCAGCACACTTAACCAACGCTGAGGCATCCATGGCTATTTCCGTGAATGCAAAGGAATCATCACCTGTTCCAGGGGTGTCTGTACTTGCATCACCGGATGTTATTGAGTCATCGCCTCCCACACGAGATAGTAACGTACCAGACATTAGAGTTAGTTTCGGAGAGGATTCATGATCTCTTCCTTTGATCTATCATCTGTATGAATTTAATAATGTACTAGTATGTCTATGTTTATGTTGAGTAAATATTGGGATTCTTGCATTTCTAATTATGACACAGTAGTAACAAGAACGTAACTATGCTTGAGGGAGTAAAGTAAACAAATACCATACCTGGAAGATGACGTCACATGATAGTCGTCGCTTCATGAATTATGGCCTTGTGTATGATGATAAGGGACACTGTAGTAAGGTGGGGGTGAGCGCGCTGTGTTGGACGTGATGGACCGCGGAACATCTCGTGATCCGTAATTGTCGTATGTCCCACTCGTCAGTGGATGTCCTGGTAACGCCGTTGAAGAGCCATTGGTAGGTGGGAAAGAGGCTTGATAAGGGAGAGGCAACCCAGATCCCCAATTGTTGGTACCCGATGATCCAGACCCAGATGCCCCATATGTGTCGTGAGCGCCGTTTATGTTTGGGATACCTGAAACGCTGGACCCTCCAACACCATTCGTGTATCCGCCAAAAGCACCTCTGTCGGCGGTTATAGTCGACCCCGAGGCGACCGGCGGGCTTGTTTGCGGCGCACTATATCTGCTTCTTTTGAAGGACGCCATCATCTCATTTGATGGATTCAACTCCATCTCCTTCCGCTTATGAGTAGGCTTTGGAGGCGGCGGCAGCTCGTCATCGTCTGAATCAAGAGTCAAGTCTATAACCTCGTTCGCCGATGCGGGTTTTGGAAAAGGAGGTAATGGCTGTGAGGACGGTGCATAGCTGCTCGTTGGTGACAATTCTCGCTTTACAACGCCTTCCTCCTCGTCTTCTGAATCGGACAGTAGAATTACTTCTTGACGGGTGCGACTGCTCGTCAACTTTGGTGTACGTTCTTTTTGTGGAGAAACAGGCACAACCGAGACTACGCCAGTCGTTAAAGGATGTGAGGCACGCCACCCAGCAGACGCGTATTTGTTGTCAGATGTATGCCATTCTCCGTCAGCCTCTACCATAACGTCTTCTGCATCTGGCGCGTCCTTCAAAATATGATCGAAATACCTTGAATCCCAATTACTAAATAAAACAGACACATATAAGTGTACACACATACCCATCGATTATAAGATCTTCGACCACTAAAACCTTGTCACAGACGGGACATAACCACGTCGTAGTTTGCTCCATCATTGCGAACCAACTCGTGGCATCAAAACACTGGGCATGTGGGCAATGTATGGATCTGCAAGGTGTATCCACTCTAAGATAACTCAACTACGAGGATTGTCAATGATAGAGGGACACAGCGGAATTTAGTATGGCATGACATACCGGACACTTCAAAGACATCTTCTGTGGACCAGCTTCAATATCTTCGTCAAATCTGGCTGTTTGTATCACTGAAAGGATATTCATAACAAGACTAATCATGAAGGTCATCCACGTACTCTTCGCCCGTATGTCACCTTCACTTTTATATTTCCCCTTCCTCAATTTTTCGACCAGCTGGTCCACACTTGTTACCTCTACTAAATTGACGATCATATAAAATTTCTAATAGAATAATATTCAAATCAAATCACATGGATATTAAACATGTACAGACCTTGTGTAATACTGGTTGTTGATTATTCACATACACCATATTTACGTGGTTCTGGATTTGCGTATTTTCTCTCACTGAACTTCCAAGATCTGGTGGGGGTGCCGTTCCGGGCTTCTTCTTGAGTCCTTTGAGATTGGCTGTTAGCTGTGTGTTGTTAACGCGCACTTCACACGTGGCCGGGAACTCGATAGGGCATGGTTGTTCTGTACGGAAACCGGTGTTATGATGGGTATGCCATGAGGATGACGTGCAGAACAGGCGCAATTGAAAACTTTTTGACGTGGGAGAAGAAAAGAGTCAGAATGTACAATTTTTTTCGAAATACAGAGGAACGAACTTAGGTGCCTGAAGTTTGCTTATCTGTTCACTTGTGAGAGTAAAGGCGAGAGTCTGAGATCGTCGGTCCATTGCGCTGGTAGATTCTATCGCGATGTTCAGTTTCCAGTTGGAATGTTTTATCACATTTAATCTACATACCTGGGCATTCTACTACAGCCGATACCGCCTGATCAATGCGATAGAACGGCGATGATTTGAAACGGATGCCTATTTTATATTACTATAATGGTGTAAAAATGGATAGGACGGGCACTGACTAGGTTTGACGTGCGTAACCGTTTGGGACGGAGCAGACGATTCAATTTTGCGCGCGGGCGCATAGGGATTATATCGTATATGGGACGAGCCTGCTCCAGTTGGCGCAAGATAGGCAGGAGTTCCGTTGAGTTTATGTGAACTACTGGATGCAAAGGGTTGTGGATATGGCCCTCCTGTAACATCAGGTGGCATGGCATAATGACTGTATCTGGGGTTTGAAAAGAATACCATGTTAGCATCGTGTAATTTGCACAGGACTGGACACATGTGTGCAACCAAAATTCCATACAATACCACACATGACAATTTGACAATCAAGTATGACTTTTCAAATGGACATGCACCGAAAAGTTTGATACTCACTGCCCAGTCTCCTTTACTTGCTCAAGAACCGCTTTCGCTCGGAGCCACTTATCCACTTGATTACTTTCCTTCCAATCGTTCATCACCCTTGTCATCCGATCAATTAAATCTTGCTTTTTCCCCGACTTCGCAATGTTCACGCGACATTGGTCTGACCAGCCGGTGATGATGGTCTGAAGTTTAGCAACAGTATTGAGGCGAATACTGTTTTTAAAGACCTATTATAAGCACGCATGATCAATTGACATATTTGAGTTACGATCTAGTAAACAAACCTCAAAATCGGCCCATATATTAGAGCTGGACATTGCTTGAAGGTGAGAAAGCAGAGAGTTCGGGGAGACAAACCTGACGGAAGCTTCCGCGGCTGCTCGAACCTGTACACTTGATCACAATGTCCACTTCAACAGACTACGATAAAATGAGCAAGGAGGAGCGCGAGGTTTGTTATTTTATAATCGTTCAGATCGGTGCTTCAACTATAATACTACAGGTGTATGATAAGGCGGAAAGAGCACGAGAAGCAGCTGAACAAGCAGGCAAGCAGATCTATAGCCTAGTGTCTCACTTCCTCATCGATAAAACAGCTTTACCTTATACTTGGAAACAAGAACTTGGTGACGTTTCCGTCGTCGTTCCAGTTCCAAAAGGAACTCGGGCAAAGAACTTGGATATCATATTACAAAAGAAGAAATTACGAGTGGGTTTGAAGGGTCAGGACCCAATTTTGGACGGCGAACTTTGTAAAGATATAAAGGTTGAAGACAGCACATGGACTTTGGGTGCGCCGACATCCCTGCGATTGTCCTCACACACCTGATACAATGCCAAAGAGGATCAGCAGGCTATACACATCCATCTCGAGAAGATCAATAAGCAGCAATGGTGGGAAAACGTTCTCACTCACCACCCAAAGATCGATGTAAGAAAGATCCAGCCGGAGAATAGCAAATTAAGTGATTTGGATGGAGAAACACGGTAAGTGATCCAGAAATCCTAGCAATGGCATACTTTTTTGAGCAAGTTCACAGTGGCATGGTGGAAAAGATGATGGTGAGTAGCACATATCCGTTATACATTGTGCAAGGATGGCCTAAATGCTGGTGTAGTTCGACAATCAGCAAAAGGTCGGTTGCAATACTAGTAGTCCGTATTTATGCATACAGTTTACATTATTTCGTTGGTAGCAAATGGGTAAACCGACGTCGGATGAAGCGAAGAAGATGGAGGTGAAACAATATTTTACATTATATGGATATTGGACTAAATTACCCCTAGGCACTCAAGAAGTTCCAAGCAGCTCATCCGGAAATGGACTTTTCAAAAGCAAAGATCTGTTGAGTGTGTAATAGGGAAAGTAGCTACCGTTCCGTGTGTCATTAACATCCAACATCCTCTTCCGCTTAAATATCATTTAGTTGACGACTGCAGTGACTAGTGGTCATCGACTCGTTGAGTGAGTCCAACTTTTTAGACATTCTAAAGAGCCCCGGGGACATTTGGTTTAAGATTAAAAGACTTCGTGATTGTCAGCTCCCATCCAATGTCTTGCACCAATAGGCTTTTTGTATGTCGTCCGTACTGTAAATTTGTAGCCGACGAGAAATTGAATGAGCTCACCTTTAGGTTAAACGTCACGTGACTAGCTCCAACCAGCTGCAAGCTACCTCTTCTCTTAGTGGTATAAAGATCGATTTAGAGGCTGAGTGCACCATATGTTCTTGCGGACAGTTTATTTTTTCCGTAGACTGCAAGCTACCAGTCGTCGGGCTAAAGCGTTGCGATGTTTTGCAACGACCACTGAACTGGAACCAATTGTCCTTCGGCCTTACCAGGAATCCTGTTTACAAGCGTGTCTGGATGCCTTTGAGAATGGTGTAAGACGTATCGGCGTTTCTTTGCCCACTGGCTCAGGGAAAACCACTGTTTTTGTATCCTTAATATCGAGGCTACCTCCCAGAGGAGGACACGAAGGTGCAAATCGTGCTCTTATCATTGTTAACAGCATTGAGTTGGCACGCCAATCTGCGTCACAAGTTGAGAGAATGTTCCCCGACATGTCAGTTGAGATAGAACAAGGCGTTAAACATAAAGCTTCGGGAAAAGCAGATGTGTAAGTAGAATTATGGGTTATGTAGTACACCCAGGACTGACTTCTCTGTACAGCACCGTCGCCACGTATCAAACATTACTACGACCCGAAAGGCTCTACAAATTTGATCCTACGTTTTTAAAAGCAATCGTTGTAGATGAGGCTCACCACGCCGCTGCACCTTCGTATGTCCGCTGTGCTATTATAACTGTATGTTCATCTCCAACGGTTCGGCAGTTATCGACGCATTCTCGGACATTTCGATCCAGCTGTATCAACAGAAATTACAGTCCCTCCTTCTGCAGAAGAATGTCTCTCTTCCATACCTATTATTGGATTTTCCGCCACTTTCGGTCGACATGATGGTCTTTCCCTCGGGACGGTCTTTGAGAGAATTGTTTATCATCGAGATTTTCTCCAAATGATAAAGGATAAGTGGTTAGTCGGATTCTTTTTTTCGTATCGACCTATAAATTACTGAAGGGTTGAAGGCTGTGTGACGTCCGCTTCACTTCAGTTCGAGCTCGGATGAATTTATCGCAAGTTACGATTAATACCCGGACGGGCGATTTTAACGCGTCCAGTTTAGCCCATGTTGTTAATACAGACACGGTTAACACACTTATCGTGCAATCGTGGCTTGATCGGGCATGTGGGTACTTCCTCCTTGCTTTTCAGGCAGTTTTTAATCAGGTTTTACTCAAGCAACACGGAAGTCTACCCTTGTATTCTGCGTGAATCTAGTACATGTGCGTGATCTTACAAATGCGTTCCGTACGGCCGGCGTCGATGCTCGATATCTACATTCCGGTACGCCTGTGATAGAACGTAAAGCTTTACTCGATTGCTTTAGACGTGGGGATTTTCCTGTTCTGGTCAATTGCGGTACGAAGCCGTTCATTTACATTCCAAGGAAAGATTTGAATGAGAAGCAGCCATTCTAACCGAGGGTGCCGATATCCCAAATATTGATTGCGTGGTTATTGCAAGACCTACGCGCTCTAGGAATGTCTTTGCTCAGATGGTTTGTGACAGCTACTCCTTATCTGAAAGTCGTTCCAATCGATTTGTCCCAGATTGGTCGTGGGATGCGACTTTCTCCACAAACCGCAAAGACCGATTGTCGTATCATAGATTTCGTTGATAGCCATTCACGAGTATCCGGTATAATATCTATGCCTACTCTTTTTGGGCTGGATATAGATGAACAAATCGAAGGTGGTGTTTGTATCCACCGACTTGAGAGACGGACTCTGACCTTTCCTAGATGAAACCTTGACTTCATTAGAAGAACGTGCTGAGAAACTGAATAACGACCCAGTGCCTGAATTCCGTATACAGGATGTTCCGGAGCCAACTTCTATAACATATATTGATTATGAGAATCCGTTCGTAAGTGTCCATCATGTTCCGGATTATGAGAATCGTCCTCATATGATAGTACAGTCCCTAGTACATCAAGCAACTGGTTCTCCGCATGTAGCAAAACTCAGCCCTTTTGCTTGGGTTGCGTGTGGTGGCGATATATATGTTTTAGAGTGTCTTGGAAAAGGTCATATCCGTATAGAACCTTTACCAGGTAACGATATCGAGAAGGGTACGGTTCTGTAAGACAATGATATTACGCGATGCTTGAATGTTTCTCAGGTCAGCCCGCATTCCATGGACACTTCACTCCAACCGCAGCAGAAGGCTTCCATACCTTTAAAGTGAATCCTTCCAAATATGCAGCTTTTCGGCGAAGCCGGAGAATTCTCACTGCTGGTAACCTAAACGATGCCATTCGAGGGTGCGACACATACGCAAAAGAACATGTTATGAACGGCATCATGTTGCAAGGGTGGGTGTACACGCCACCATACATATATGGGGATTATTCTTACCAGTTTTTCGTATAGACTTTTCCGTACTGCCAAATGGCGAAAGCTCCCCCCTACAGATGGTCAGAGGAAGTTTATTATGAAACGCTGGGGAGGTGACAAAGACAACGACGACGACGGCACGCCAAATGAGCTTCCAATCAAGACAATGACAAGAGGAGAGGCTGCTAACATATTAACTCGTTTGAAACATGGGGCACAGGTGAGTCAACATTTCCGTCATGTTGATTAACTATTGAATCCTGCAAGGCTCGATACAAGAAAAAGATGAAAGATGCACTAAAGAAAGCAAGCGCCATGGAAGAGGTGATGGCCCGTCGAGCTCGACAAGTCGTCCGAGTGGGACCTTTATCTTCTCATGTCGATCGTGACATTAGCTCGATCTAGTCAAACCTCGACGCAACAATGGAGACACTGCCTCAGAACTGGATAAAGACAATATCGCGGCACACTGCGCCTCTTCAACAATCCTGTCCAAACTTGCCACGGAGTCCATTGCACCAGATACGCTAAGACTTGCTAACAGAGATCCCACGAAGGAGTCTCCCGCACCAGTAACATTTACTATCCTCTCTCGGAGAGGAATGGCTGGATAGTGCTTCATTACTAACATACTGTTTTCGCCATTGGCTATAAGCAAGCGTTCGTCTGGTCGAGTCCGCTCATGGGACCAACTCAAAGCGCGCTCGTCCACCATACGCATCGCAACAAAGACACCTGAAATATATGTGGCATATTATCTGGATTTTCGGTAAAGTTGTACGTACCGTGCTCGCCGCACTTAATAAACAAATGCTGGAAGAATGGCAACAAAGTTATCGCCATTTGAGGCAAACCAGCATGAAACATATTGATTTCTCCATATGATTTTGATAACACGGCAAGATCTGCGCGATAGCTATCTCCCAATTTGAGGTCATCCATGACTGACCACCAAATTCGTTTATTGGTCAGGTCCAACGGTGAATTGGTAATTTCTTGAAAAAGATGGGTAACTTCAAGGCGATTTGGTGAAGCAAAAGTTATCGGAGATGTCTGTTGATGATTCATACTAATTGTTTCCTCCAAAGCAGGTAAGATTGTGGTGCACTTTGGTAACGAAGTAGGCTCGTAAAAGGCTATAGGTTAAATGATCAGTTTGCGGTGGTCATCGTTGAAATGTAATTTCGTACTGGGTATCTGGCGTCTTCCACAGAACTGCACTATAGCTGAAATTGTCTTTGGATTGAGATTAGCATCGAAAGCTACAAGGCCGGGCTTATGTTTGTCTATGAGCTCTATTACCTGCCAATACTACTAGTAAATACCCACTACAACGGAATAGTGATAGATCATACTTACCGGTGTGGCATCGATGTTTTGGACAATATCCATGTCTGCCACGCCAGTTGTGAGATTCCCTGAGACGTCAAGGTGCATATTGCACACGGCAGATCCTTGTTTGGTGGAAGTAACTAAAAGGCCATCGGTGCGCATCCCTAATCTTTGAGTATCATTCAAAATCAAGTCGCCAGGAAGATCACTTCCTATGGGTGAGACCAGTAAGGTCTGATGTGATCCCAAAACACGATGGGCTGCTTCAGCCATGTTACGACCTACGCCACCGAGTGAAAACCTGACTCGGCCTGGCGAGGTTGTGTGGGTAGTAATAGAAGCGTCGGTAGACGAACTCCTGGGTTGTGAGATGACATCTAGAGCTGCAGCACCCACTATCAATAGCTTAGCAGGGAAACCGGAAAGTAAGCCACATTATGCTAAAGTTCATAGCAAAGCAAACACACTGGTAAGTTTGATGATAATGGTTCTTGGACATCAGCCTTGAGCGCCGTATTCACAAGGGAAGACGAGTAGTTACATGTAATCTATAACCGTTATCATTATATCCGAATACTAAGATCTCAACGCACTAACATCGACAGAGTGCGAGTCCTCAGCATTACTACGTGCAAGTATGGCATATTCCCGCGCAATTTGCCCGCCAATGAAGGCAGTATTTTCAATCAAGGCGACATCTGGAAAATAAGGATAAACCTAGGCTAATTAACCTTACAGCTGACTTACTATTGGGAATTGACTTTCCGTGTGTAAGCTCGGCGATCCGACGTAAAATCCAAGGTGTGGCCTCTTTACCACGTTTACTAACGCCGTTTTCTTCCGATTCCTTTACAGCAGCGTTAGCGGCCATTTGGATTTCGTCAGCATCGCTTGAGTATTGTTCTGGTATCGCAGCCGCGAAGAGCTGGCCACTTTTCAGTCCAAGCTTTCGGCTAGCATCTATGATGAAGGTTATACGAACAAGCCTTGCACTTAATCCTTTGCAACATCCCACCTATGATGCGAGCGGCAGCCTCGGGGGTACCGACCTGCCACGGACTCTGATAGCATATAATTACACGCTAGCTATTTGCATGTTTAGTTTAACGCACATTAAAACCAGACTTGGGACTATAAAATCCAGGGAAATCGTGGGTTGGTCCATAGGTTACAACAGAAACCCCTTGAGTTTCCTACGCGTAATTGAGATAGATATCCCTTGTCAGAATAAAACCCCAAGTTACCAGATACTCTAGTGTACGGCCAATGTCCAAGATTGATTTAACACCAGCAGAGACGACTGCAATAGGGGTGCGTCCAAGCTAGGCGCGGGACCGGTGTCAGGTATACAGCCGCAGTCATTCACAAGGGATGATGATATACACCTCAGTTAAATCAGCCGACACGTCCCAGCTAATCTCTCCGCCTCGATGCACTCCGCCTAAGCCACCAGTAGCAAAAACCTATTAACTTAAAGTACAGCTCTGTGGTGAACATATTTTACAGCGAATCCTCACCCGAATACCAGCAATAGATGCTATTAAGGATGTAGCTGCGATTGTTGTACCACCAGATTTACGAAGACCCGTTGCAACAGCCAGATCTCTACGAGATATCTTTATGAGCTCAGGATCACTCTTATTAGATAAAGTTTCCAGTTGTGTTTTCTCCATCCCCACTAGAATGCGACCATTGATCACGCCTATAGTCGCTGGGATGGAGCCTGCAGATCTGACCTTGGCTTCAACAGAAAGGGCTGTTCGAAAATTTGTCGGATATGGCATCCCATGAGTGATAATAGTGGATTCGAGCGCGACAACTGGGGAACCTGCTTGTAAGGCATCCTGAACTTCAGGGCTTATGTCAATCAGACTTCTTGACAGTGAATAAAGCCTTTTTCGGCCCCCTGAGAGCTGTCTTAAACATAAACGAGAGCATGTAAACATCATGATAAGCAGAGAATTTGAGATGCCTGATCGTACGCGACGGCTCTATACAAGAACTTCGGAAGCTATATATACAACTAGGCCAATCCACGAATAGATCCAATCTCAGCTTCTTCACATCCAGCTACACAATATTACAGGACGCTTCTGGGTGTAACATATAGAATATAATACCAAGATTTACCAGGTGCTTGAAGTTCTAAATGACATTCGAACAAAGGGGATAAAAGTCTCAGAAAAGTTGTTGGTTCAGATGTCAGTTAATTTACACCAATATGTACTTTAATGTGAGCCAAGAATATCACTGTTTATTTAGTTATCAAAGACCCGGTAGATCATATATAGTAGAAGGGTATTAATTGAGCTCAATTGGGGGACTATTAGATACAACGGAAAAAGGTACGAGATGCAAACTGAGTCCCTGATGAATCATTATATATGCTAACACCTTCATGGACCTGTATCCAGATCCATACACGACATGCAAGCAAATTTCCAATTCACACGGCTGCTCTACTGGAGCGGTGAAGGACGCTGTACCACAATTAGTCCGGCCGTATTATCCAATCGAGTGAGCAGTGTGCCCAAGTCTCCAATGGTTTGCCTCAATTCTGGCGTGTTTTCATTGGTGCCCAACATGTGTCTCAATTCCATGTTCTGCTCCCGCGAGATTCCTCTTCGTCGACCAACAAGCATGAACGGTTGCTTCTTCTGCTGCGTAGCAACCACAACCTGAGTTTGGAGTTGTGCCAGAGTCCCTCTCAAGGTTGTGGAAGGCTCTTTCTCGATGAAGTTCATCCTAGTGACTGCATCGCGCAGAGCAGGTGATAGAGTTGATATGCCTGCGTCGGTAGTAAAAGTGTCCCACAATAGAGTATCTTGCCGTTCGCCTGTGAGGCCCGAGACCTGTAGATTGATTATGAGTTTTTGGCCGTATTTTTTTGAAATGTATCGATTCATTGAACTAACCGCATTCATATTATTACTACCCCCGCCACTATCGTGTGTCCCATTCTCCTGACATTGGGAATTGATCGCCGTCTCCGAGGCGCTAGAGCCGACACTGTTACGACCAGAGTCGTCTCTACACTTGTCAAGGCGAAAAATTGTAGCTGTCGTGTTTGGATTAAAACATAATTGTGCTATAAGTAAGAATGCAAAGCGATCGTCAGATCCTCCTAGAAAAGGCAGCAATAGATGATAACCATCATATTGCCAGGTTTCTCCTCGCTCCCGATCAATGAAGAGGGCAATATCGGTTTTTGACAGAGACATGACATTGCACAAAAATTGACAGTATAATTTGGGAGGAGACGAATCCAGTGATTGTCTCAATCCGAAGCCATCCAGTTGTGATTTGCCAGATTCAAGCATGAAGGAAGCGGCGACACTGGAGTAATGCAACCACGGGATTATAACAAGTTGCGAGAGTGTTTCCGTTGCGTATTCCGACACCCTTGCAGCGAGATCTTCAAAGGGGACCACGGATAACGAAGCTGCCGTACTAATGCGGTTAATTCTGCAAGAAGCTTTAAAGATGTTCAGGACCGGATCAGCCTGAATGAGCGATTCATTTTCCATCGTCGATTTCATGACGTCGCTGACACGATCGGAAAGTTCGACCAAGCGTAACGCATTTACGGTGATAGAGGGCATGACGGTGGTGGGCGAGGGGCTGCCCCACTCCAAGTCTGAGGCGTCACCCCCCACATGACATTGAGTTGAAGAGATGGAAACACTCAGTTGACAGAAAAGTTGAGTGATCGATAGAATGCTCGGCAGATGCTCTGCTTTATCCAGAACCACTACTAATCGGCTTTTCCGTTCCAGCGCAGAATGTACCAGAGAATTTATCTCGGAATCTTTAGGCAAACCATCTGAGATGTCAGCTTTAGGGCTAGCGTTCGAAAATGCATTTCGGTTGTGATATGCGGGAGGGTATATCTTTACGACGACGGGGGTTGTCATGAACGTAAGGAATAGAGCCTCCAGGACAAACATAGAGAAAACTCGCTGCATAGACTTAATACAAATAGTCCTTGCTGGAGTGTTAAAGAAGGACGCTTACTGTGTTCAAAATCCCGGCCGATAGTCCGACGTTAAGTACAATAAGCTCGACGAGACTAAAATTGCAATGTATGTTGAGCTCGCTTTACTAAGTTGGGCTGCATAATAAATATTCACCCTTTACAGCTCATCAAAGTTCCAATTGACGTCGCCTCTCGCCAATGAAACCCTGATAACCTCGCCGCTGCTGCACACCCTCCGAATTTGCCTGACCATGCGATAAGAATAATGCCTAAAGTAAATGCCCAAGTGATTTCATCATTCAACAATCCAAAGTCTGTAGATAATCCAGAGAGAGTGAAGTACTAATGGACAACATTACTGAGTGATCCAATGGTCATGCAAAAGGAGAGATACCAGCGGGAGGAACAAGATTGAAACCATGTCTTCTAGTTTTTCCGTGAGAGCAACGGCCAGCCCATTATTGCGAGGTATGACAAGTCCTGCCAAAAAACCACCTTGGATTTTGACATCATTATAAATACGGACATTATTGCCTTGTTAGCGTACCAAAGATTGCGTGGACGCCTAAAATAGTAGTGTATTAGGTTCCAATAACAGGAAAAAAAGTGCCACGCATACCGATCATGTCCGTTAATAAAGCTGAACAGAATACTGTTATTAGTGTGCACTAAATCCATCCTTCGATCAAAAAAATATTAATCGTTGACTAAACTGTAAGTCTACCGTCGTGAAAAATAGAGTTGGTCCATTTCTGATAGAACCCGTTGTATGTGCCAACCAGTAAAACGCTCTCCGTACAGGAAATAAGAGAAAAAGTGACCATCCGATACAAGGTAAAAGGATCTGTAATGCGGCCAGGCTGGAGCCTGAATTAGCCAGAGCCGTGGTAACAGCCAATAAAGTCCATCCGACGATGTCGTTAGCAACTCCAGCGCTTAATACTACGATGCCAATAGTAGTATCGAGAAGCTTAAGCTCTATAGTTTTTCATTAAAGTAGACTGAGAAGTAGTATACAAAATAAAACCACGACGCACCTGTCAAGATTCGGCAAAGGACCGGGAAAGCGGTGATAGAGAATGCTACACCGACAAAAAGTAAAAAGTGAGTGAAGTTTGTAGTGGGGTCGATGAATTGGTTGTATATGGCGATTGAAAACACGGAACCCACGCTAAAGGGTATGATCATGCCCGCTACAGCGATCGACATGGAAAGCCTTGCATTTTTTCTTATTATTTCACCGTCGATCTCTAAGCCGACTAAAAACAAGAAAAGAATGATCCCGATGTTGGCCAGAAGCGTCAGGTATGGTATTGATTCGTCAGGAAAGACTGTCTCTGTGAAGCCTGGAATCCTGCCAAGGATTGAAGGGCTCAGAATAATACCTCCTAGAACCTCGGCAATTACTTTGGGTTGATGTAATCTCCTCAATGGCAAAGATATTATTTGTGTGACAATTATGATAATGCCTGAATAGCCGCTTTAAGTATTCACCAGCGCCTCGTGCCTGTAACAATGATCACGGACCAAATTGAAATATCCACATTCGGAGAGGGTCGTATATCTGATCCAAGTCATTCCAGATATGTTCACCGTTTTGATGCAGAATCTTTTGCTGAGCACTCGTGTATAATGGCATTTGAACAGCATGACCAACTGTCCTTTGGAAAAGTGGGCTCCCCAGAAGCATACGACGACCAAAACCGAGTCACAGAGGATGAGGAACCTTGAGAGACGTCGCACAGAATGAATCACCATGAGAGGGCATATATATTTATTTACGATTTAGCATAGCATACGCAACCAGATGTTAGCGGAATGATTAAAACTCCGAACCTCCGCTGATGAAAACTAGATCTGGTAGAGGCGTTACTAAAAACGTGGGGTTCCAATAAAAATATAGATTAATTCCAAGAAAAAGTTATTTCTTTGAGTTGTTTCATACTAGACATGGTTGCCACTATATTTATACAATTAATACTCCATTAAATCTCTGTGTTTTTTTGGAGGAAAGCCTTTAACTGACACTTCAGAAGTTCATGGTTACTTACAAATTAACAATTTTCGCCACACACTTGAACAAAACTCAAAATGATATTTGGTTTATTCACATTACAGAGTGTAAATCAACACAGCCTTTGCGTAGTAAAAAACTGGTGTTTGGTCACGAAAAATAGATAAAGATAAACAGAGAAAGAAAAGAAAAGGTGAGAGAATAAAATACAGGACGAGAAAAAAAAGTTGTGTCATCTAAAACAACCTTCGATACCAGTATAACTTAAAAACCTGAATTGGAGTGTCGTTTTCTTGCATGAAAAGTGTAAGCGTCGTTGAAGTAAAAAAGCTTCGAAGCGTTTTGAGCCGTAGAAGCACCACAACAGGGAAAGAACGCATCTAGGATTGCCTCGGTGGCGCAAATTATTCTAGACCGCACTTCAACATGCCATTTTTGCATACCAAAGGGACAAGAAAAAACCAGCTATTGCAATTATTGGTACTTACTTTCTGATTAAGGATGGAGACTTCGTGTAACCGCATGGCAGCTTGCAAGAGAGGTGAACCCACCACACAAAAATGAGGATTATGAGATCTTCTGCCCGACGGTTCAATTGTTTTTTAAAGGAAATTTCAGAGGCAAAAGAGTGTCTGGCATGTCACACTGTGACGTATGTACATGCACGCCGACGCTTAATTAAGGTCAACGATTGTGTCTCGAACCACTGAGCATGACTTCCTCATCGCCCGACTCTGAAAGTCTTAAACGACTTTCGCCTCAGGATGACAATATCAATGTATCACGCGGAATAACATCATCTGCTTTAAAACTAGCTGCAATTCCTTTGCGTCCCATGCGACCACTCCTACCGCATTTATTACCGCTCGTGGTTTGCTTGCTATGCGTTCCGGTATTGATGTTTTTATCTGGAGCTGCGGGGTTGGCTGTTTGGAATAGTGTACCCGTTGGGTGGAAGGTAGAAACCTACCTACAGTATGGGTAATTCCTACTTCCTGTTATGTACTTCTTACATCTCATTTCTTCTCCAAGCGACGCTGTGAATCCATTTGCTATCACACAGCTGCCACCTATCTTTGCAAACCAACCCTATGACGTCTCACTTCATCTGGTGCTACCTGCTACAGAAGCAAATTACGCTCTCGGAAATTTCATGACCACTCTGAGACTTTCCACAACATATAATGAATCCCTTATTACTGTCCGTCGTTCTGTAAGTTATGTCAATTTGCGATAAAATATCCCCGAAATTGACTTTCGATCCCTAGACTGCTCTGGTACCGCCGCGTACTTCACTCTTAAAACAATTCGTCCTGGGCTCCCAGCCTATAATCAAACTTGATATACCATTACTGTCCCAATTTGTGGCCGGAAGCACTAACATAATTGCGTATCTCGAACTGGGACGTCCTGATGCATGGAAAAATATAGGAAGCGGACAACAAAGAGAAATTAGCATCGCTCAATCTACATTGAAAGGAACCGTGCGGCCAACTGGAATTCGGTAGGTTGAATCGCTAGGCATATGGTATTTTTTCACATCGTCTTTATAGCGCTATACGGGCCCGCTATCCGCGATTGACCACATTTCTGTCCACGTTTATTTTCTTTTTCGTCTCTATCATGGTTGTTACTGGATTTCTTTTCTTTGCCATTGGTGGCAAACCCTCCACTCATCCCCCATCAATGGAGGAGAACGAAGACTCTGAGTCTGATCGAGTCGATGATACACACGATAATGATTATTTCAAACCAAGACTTGCCAAGAGGGGTGGTTACAGGGATCAGGAGAGCGAATCCGATTCCAGGACAAATGAGGATCACACGCCAAACATCAAATCTGAAGATAATTTTCCGCCATCTGGCTTACGCGTACGAAGGTCTATGGGAAATACCCCGAGTGCAGATACACACAAACGACCAAGTCAGATAAAAATCGAGACAGATGTAAATATCCATTTCTTCCATTCATATCCTCGGTTTCTTATTCATCATATCTTCAGGACACAGGACAGAGAGACGGTGTAAAATCATCTGTATATCCGAAATCGCCATTCCCTTACCCTCCCTCGGCAATAGACTCTGATCTAGAGGCTGTATCGCCCCAAGATCCTAAGGTCAATTCTAGTCCCTCTCTATCTGAGAACGCTAAAAGCGATGTAAAAGCATGACACCATTGTTCCCTATAGTTCCAGAATAATTGTAGGTAACTTATTGTCGAGCTCGCTTTTCGCTCTTCTTCGTTCTCTATGCATATTCGAGGACTTCTTCCAAATGCCTCATCTGGCCGTTACAGTACTATATATTATAATACAATAGACAACCTTTGCCCCTTGTGGATTTTCTGTAGTTTTAAGTACTGTAGCATTTATGACGGTCAGTGAAATGGGTTTGATTCTTTCCCTTTCTATTCTACACGCCAGTCGAAGGCGATTGTTTTCGCCTGAGACCCGATTTCTATGAGGGGGATGTTTGGTCATTAATGTTATACCGCATTGCACATGGGGCTGCAGCCAGCGAGTCCGTACGGTAGACGTGGAACTATGCATATAGGGCTACACCGTACATCTTCTCTAAACAAGAACCGCATGCCTGTCATACTACCCAAAAATATGCATCAAATGATAGCTGATAAAAACACCTAGGTTACCTCACTTGGAATATCGCCTCGTGATGTCAACAAACTAACGTTATTGTCAGACGTATAGGAGCTGTAATAATAACAATTATAAGATGAAATAAACGATGCCACTGATGACTTCATACTTCATGACACGACCCTTCTGGCTAACTTTGAAAAAAGCAGGAGAGCCGGATCACAGCTTTGGTTTTTTTTTTTTTTTTTGGAGAGAGAGCTGGTAGGTCAAATTGAAGCAAGCGACATCTACGTATGTAAAACCATGCCCGCAGGTACCAGTATGGATTGGATGGTTTTTTTTAGGCAGTGTCAGTGATCATATATGCTTCTAAGCTCGCCGACATTTGATTGGACACTGCCTTGCCTCCATTCTCTGTGCACTTTTCCTCCCTTATCGCCAGTATTTACTCGATACCATCCGTTGTGAACATTCTAATGAAGAGAGCCCTGCCGACTTTTTCCGTCGACCGCATAAAGGCTGAGCAGAAGGCCTCGTTACGTGCGAAGCGGTAGATCCAGCGGGGGCAGGACACAGCATAGTTGAATTAGCGGGCTTAACTGGTAGGTCTGTCTTTTATATAAGAGGCCCTCCTATTGCTGGACGGGACGATTATCTATCTACCAGGCGATCCAGATGCGGCAACACCGTGCAAGGCAAAGATGCTTCGTACTGTCTTGAAACCTTCTTCTAGATCTCGCGTTCCCTTGTCATCACAGATCAATCTAGCCAACAATTGCTCATATTCCGGCGATAGTGTTTCGTCGCCACTGGAAGACGTGTTTTTGAATGTTTGGCAATTTGTGAAGAACGACGCAAGTACGACATAGACCTATTATCACGAGTATTATATCTTAAAATAACCACATATGGTACGGTTTGTTGGTGTTGACGGAGGAGTATAAACATGTTTGATAATTTTTGGCGGAGAGATTGCAGAAGAGAGATTTGATTGTGCTATAACCAGGTACTACGTGAAGTAGGGTTTCTCTGGACTGGCTGGACTGGCCACCATTAATATATAAAATGTTCTTGGCCCTGATGTTGTCCTAAAGTACCTTAATAGGTTGTCCTCATCATGACAGCGTACGCTGGACACGCTGCAAGTTAAATGATAGCGGCCGTATAACGATCCAGCAAGACGGTGAGGCAGACGATTAAGATTGTTAGCATAATACTAGTGTTGACGCTAAATATACGGGAATGAGAAGCTAAGCATGGTGGGAGCGGTCAGGGACCAGTAAAAGCCAGTAAATAGACAATTTCGTGACTGCTCACTGGGGATGCGACTCGGATGTGCTACTTACCACGGATGTCTCGAGTAACCATCAATCATAACGAATTGAAATTATAACATAGGATTCATCCACATGTCTCAATTGCTGTCAATATACGGAGCTCAGAGGCACTAAGAAAAAACCAGTGAATACTATAAATGGGTTCGCTTGTCATCAGGTTAGGTATTCCAGCCTCTTCGTGAAGACATAGAATCAGCATCATCTATTTTCCCTATAAATGTATATATAAACGTATATAGCGACATAAGCAAGACGATTACCGCAACTGTAAGCCGTTATTATTCAAGGGAAATCACGTGTGAATAAGTGATCGTCAGTGTGTGATGACATTAAGGATCATTGATCACGGGTTTTGAAACCGCTGGATAAAGCCGCTGTGGGAGGATTAATCGAAGGTATACCGTACCGAGACTTAAGATACTCTCAGAACGTGGTCGCGTGGCCGGGATTAACCTGCATTAATGCTGACTTCCAAGTTGTTGCGTACCACGACGTTGTCGCTATCTACCATTCGTTCCATGGCTACTACGGCAGGTTTGAACTCGTTTGCTCGCACTAAAGCCGAAGAAATTACGAAGATATGGAAGGGTACCAATGCTACTGGCGGAAAAACAAAGTGCCCCTTCTTTCTGAAAGCATAAACATCTTGTTTGAAACGCATATCACAGGAACTTCATAGGAGGTCAGTTCGTTGAAAGTCACAGCACGGAATGGATCGAGGTTTTAGACCCTGTTTGTTCATTCCGACGTCTCTTGAGATGTGGAATTCTGATGGTGGACCGTAGGCCACCCAAACTCTTATCACTCGGGTGCCTCAAACTACTCCCACCGAGTTTGAACAGGCTGTAGCCGCTGCATCGGCGGCCTTTAAGACGTGGAGTCGTACAAGTGTCTTAACCAGGCAGCGCTTTGTGCTCGAGTTCGTAGCAATCGACACATTAGCAGCCCGAGTTGCTGAACAGAATATCATCCAGGCTCCAGCGATTGATCCGCGAAAATCAGGACAGAATAGCAGAGTCTATCGTGCTAGAGCAAGGCAAAACTTTCGCTGGTGCGATCTTGAGTCAACCTGTGAGATGGCATATACTAACATTTATATGGGAAGATGCACGCGGTGACGTTTTGAGAGGTTTACAAGTTGTAGAAACGTAACGTTTCTCACTCCAATGCTATGCCCATATAGCTCTAATTTAATTCAAAAAATAGGGCCGCAGGCATTACTTCAACTCTCATGGGAGACAAAATCGAAGGTATCAAGACGTTGAAACTTCCCTCGTCTTGTATATTCACGGTATCGTTTTTTTTTTTTAGTCAGTAGAGACATGGACACATACTCTCGACGGATCCCACTTGGTGTCTGCGCAAGGTATGCATGTTATATTGGAAAATAGTATTTCTCCTTTACAGGAATTCCTTTACCAGTGTAGCCCCATTTAATTTTCCAGCGTATGTCATTACTCTTCTTTGACATAATACCGATCTCACGATTTTATAGCATGATCCCCCTCTGGACAATTCCTATGGCCACTGTAACCGGTAACACGTTAATTCTTAAGCCCTCTGAGCGAGATCCAGGTGCTGCGATGATAATAGCCGAGCTTTGCGAGCGTGCTGGATTACCCCCTGGTGTCTTGAACGTCGTACACGGAGGCGTTCCGACTGTTAATGCAATTTGCGATCATCCGGATATTAAGGCCATTAGTTTTGTGGGAGGCGATCGGGCAGGTAAACACATTTATGAAAGGTTGTAATTTTCACATTATGGTGATTAGTATTAATGGACTGCAATACAGAGGCACAAAGAACGGTAAACGTGTACAGGTAATGCGGTGACAGATTCTATTTCATTTGAAGTCTTTCCTTACTCCATCTCAGGCGAATCTTGGAGCCAAGAATGTAAATGCTTATTACGATTGTTGTCTGGCATTAATTGATGTTTCCGTGCGCAGCATGCAGTCATAATGCCTGACGGTGAGCGACCCTTTTATTTCATATCTTAGCGACAGTAATACTAGGATGCTCATATCAATTCAAGCCAACCAGAATCTGACCCTCAATTCGCTTACTGGGGCTGCTTTTGGAGCGGCTGGGCAAAGATGCATGGCAATCTCGGTTGGTGAGCACTTACTGCATGCATTTATAGCAA
This sequence comes from Hysterangium stoloniferum, assembly GCA_015178975.1. Taxonomy (NCBI): domain Eukaryota; kingdom Fungi; phylum Basidiomycota; class Agaricomycetes; order Hysterangiales; family Hysterangiaceae; genus Hysterangium; species Hysterangium stoloniferum. The sequence continues at coordinate 580,387 of WHVD01000013.1, forward strand.
GATCTTGGCCAAAACAATAACTTATCACAGCTGTGATGGTCGGAAGTGCGCGAGAATGGCTGCCTGACCTGGTTGAACGCTCTAAAGCCCTAAAAGTATCAGGAGGCTTCGAGAAGAATGCTGACTTGTGGGTAGCCGTTGCGCCTGACATTAAATCCAATCATCGAATTAATGGTGTTATAGGGGTCCATTAATTTCCCCCGCCGCGAAAGCACGTGTTGAAGGTTTGATTCAATCGTGTGTCGATGAAGGGGGAAAAATCCACCTAGATGGACGCGGCGTCAAAGTTGCAGGCTATGAGAATGGCAACTTTGTCGCCCCCACTATCATTGAGGCGAATGTGGCACAACGATGCTACAAGTACGTTCCTTGACCCATCATTCATGCCAGCAACTACTTAAAGACATTCACAAGGGAGGAAATTTTCGGGCCTGCTCTGATCATTATCAACGCCGAAACACTCGATGATGCCCTCGCTATCATTAATGGGAACAAGTATGGAAATGGAGCTGCCATCTTTACACAGTCTGGCGCTACCGCCCGGAAGTTTGAACAAGAAGTTAATGTTGGACAAATTGGCATTAATGTACCCATTCCTGTGCCCTTGCCGTTTTTCTCTTGGAGTGGAAATAAAGTATATCCATTGTTATATCTCATTTCTACCGTTAAATTCTAACTTCCTTCCTACTAGGCAAGTTTCATGGGAGACATTGGCTTTTACGGGAAGAACGGCATTAACTTCTACACCCAGTACAAGGTGAGTACACTATTGCAGCGTAAGGAGGCGGATGCACCTAACATGGTTCACAGACTACAACAAGTCTCTGGCGTAGTGAGGATGCTCTTGGAAACAGGGCATCAGTCAACATGCCCACGATGAAATAAATAAATGTGTTGGTTAGGGGGAATGTCATCCTGGCGCATCGTGATCATGTGTACCCTAGACTAGAAAGATGTCTATAGGAATAGCGAAATGAATTTTGAAGAACAGTTATTCAAATTGCCACAATGTGCATGTGGGAGGGATTATATATTGTTACAGGGCTAGTTTGGCAAGAATACCAATACTATCTGGTAGCAGATATTTACCCACTAGCGTTAACTTCAGACCTGCATGATTCAGCACCTAATCTTATTATTTAGTTTGGATGCCATCACCGAGACAAATTCGAATATCTCCTCGCTAGGCAGTGCCACAATTATATGCATGTCTCTCACTAAGGTATTGGTTGATACTTAGCTAGGAGTGAATCGTTGGAATCTCGACTTGCGGTTCAACGCTAAATTTGTCGTGTATACATGTTCACGGGCTTTGTCTCTACTTCGGAAGCATAGGACTGGAACTTATGTCTCGCTCGAAGAGTTCAAGGCTGCATGTGTCCTAGTTATTTAATTAGTTACAGTAATAACCAAATGGTGTGGCACACGTGATTTTCCGTGTTAGACGAATTCACACGTAGATATTAATAGGTGTCCAGGGGATATTAGTTGAGGCCCGTGCAGAACTTAACAGCAAAGACTTAGCCTTCTCAATATATTCTTTCTGTTTGTGATGGCCGCTCCTGCTGAAATGACCACCGCCGCATTGTCGGGTACGTTCGTCATGGTACGTACGGACGCTTATCAGCTTTTGGTCCAGATTGACCGTTTTTCACTGCAGAACAAAAACCTCAGCGATGATACGGACAAAATCCTCGAACTCCAGGGTGTGAGCTGGTTTGTGCGGAAAGCGATCGGCTTTGCCACTATCACCCTCCATGTTAAACAGTATAAAGATGAAGGCGGCGTGGAGCATATCGATATTAAGCAGACCTTAACGGGAGGTATAGGAGGGACAGAAGAAAATCGGACCCTCGATTGGACAGAGCGATCTTATAGTGATAGAATATTTGGGGATGTCGGTGAGCGTCGGCGTCGTCAGAAACATATGTTGGATGACTGACTCGTCCCCAGTCAGCAAGTCCAGACGTATCTCGCTCGACGAAGTCACAGATGAATTCTTGAAGACGGGTTGGATTCCAGAAGCAGTTGAACCTGGTGTCATCCATTCTTATGTGGTTAGCGACACATCCAAGTCTGGACTCTCGTGGACTGCCGAGCAGGTATGTACCATCTCACTTTTATGCGAGCCAAAACTGACTGGCAGAAAGATCTGGGGATTCGAGCTCATTGGGGAGGAGAAGCGATATGTCAGACATGTGCACTTCACGAGTGGCGACACAATTATCAAAGCAAAGCTTATCTATGACTATAGTAAGTTCTAATTTTCCTGCTGAAGCCCGAGAATATATTTTACTGAGAACCTCCATCCAGATGGACCATTGTCCCAATGAGCGGTGGGACAGACAGGCTTTGCAAAGAACATGGAGTCGTACCTCCAAATGACATATGGCAATTATATGATGAATATTAGTTACGAAGGCTCCACGAGTTGGTGCTCCTCTTTGCAAGCGAGCTATGCTGGAATATCTAGACTTGGTTTCGCATAATTTGAGGCCGCATGCGACTTTACTAGTGTGTTTTGTTGATCTAGGTTATTCCTGTTCTTTCGGAAAGCGGTATCCTTTGTGATATCTCAGTGCTTTCACTTGTTGTATGTAAAATAGGAATGACAATAGCTAGTTGTAATCTAAAAGGGATTTGTCGACCCCACCCGAAGAAAATGTCAAGCTGGAGAACGCGATCGACGACACTTGCTATTGATGAATGCCATCTGGCCCGTTCGGCAACGGCGTGATCGCCGGGTCGATTCCAAAATCCTGGTTGATGCTGACTTCTTCAGGACCCTAAACCTTCATTCTAGCGGTTGACAATAATGTAACTCAAAAATATTTCTTGTTTCCAGAATATCAACTTGATTTGTATATGTATGCCTGCATTAATTATAGAAGAGGGATGGATCTAGCATTATGTTATTTATTTGGTGGTGTAATTGTTCGGCACACCTTTTGGTATATTTAGACCATAACCCGAAAAACTTTTTAGCTGTCAGGACATTACTAACTCCATGCGGTATACCGGATCGAATGGAATATATTAAGGCGAAAATCTTTTCAGTCCATCCTTAAGGTTCTGACCAGAACGGTAACAGTTGACATTAATCCGGATCGAAGCGTCTGCGAACTAGCTGATTTGGACTGAAAGAACCGAGTTAGCAAGTTGTCCACACTTTCTTACGCCTGCGGCTCCCTGTTGTATCCAGATCTACGTGTCTATTATAGTTGGACACCACACTGATGGCCTCGCTTTCCAATCCCGCTAAAGAGAAAGTTTCCTCCCCCGAAACTCCCAAACCACCTAGGAAGTCTCTATCTCACTTTCTCCCGTCGTGGGTTGGAAACAATCTAAACAAGTCGTCTTATAAAATCCTTTTTCGAACATGGGTGGCTGCATGGGCTTCATTCTTACTCATGATTCCAAACCGCTCCCTTGAAACCTTTGGAAATGCGTATGTACAAGTCTATCTGCTACGTAGTGCCTACGCAAGCTCACAACAAACTAGGGCATTTTTTGCGTGCATGACTGTAATTCTAATCCCACCGTCTCACCCAGTTCAATTATTCTTTTTTGTCACGGGTATCATGGTATTGGGCAGTTTACTTGGTTGGGCGTGGGGTTGTCTCGCAATGAAGATATCCCTTTTGGCTAGAAGCCAAGTCCTTCTACTATCTCAGATCCAGCTGGCGCAACAAACGTACGTTGACTATGAATTCCTAAGTAATGAACTCGGAATCCTATTATGAAGCCTCCCTTCACCCTACTCGAACGTCTTCTTATTTTGTCACCTTGTCCAACTAGATAACTTCTGATGATTTTTTCACCTATAAATAGCACTGCAGGGTCGGCAAACCTCGATGCCCTGTTCGAACTCGAGTTATTTCAAGGACACTTTCTGGATCCCAGGTATTTAGTCTATACCTGCATGTCCCGATATTAAACGTATAGTACATAGGTCTAGCGTAGTATTTGGAATCTTCTTCGCAGTTGGTGTATTTTTTTTTGCTGTCGCACGAGCATCCTCTCCGAGGCTGTCATTGTTTAGTGTCTTCGGGTTAGTTTCTTCTCGATTTCTCTTTCACATTCGATATCAATGTCAATATCTTGTAGGACAATTTTCTTGGACATAATTTGCGTAAGCCTTTATTTAAAGGCAACGTCATATCTACATATTAATGAAATTTCAGAGCTATGGACCATTGTTTCCAGTGCCAAATTACACAATTTTGCAATCTTTCGTCTCTTGCACCGCAGCATCTGTAGCCATTAGCTGCGTTGTTGTCGTCTTTATTTTTCCTGAGACGCTTAATCACTCTTTTCTCAACGGCATTGCAGGGTTGATTTCTGTCCTGCGTCAGCTGATAGAACTCCAAGAGCGAGTTTTAACAATTTCCCACCCAGAACAGCCGGATCTTGCCTCTCAGACCGCATCGCAAATGCAGACCATGCGTTCTGGTGCGCTTTCAAGTCTTCAAAAATGTGCGTCTATACTTTTGTTACTGTAAGATGCCCTGACCGGTGCATCAGTGTCCGGAAATGCTGGCATTCTTTCCGTGGAATTTAGCTATGGGAGATTCAATGGTGAGGATATACGCTCCATTTTAGAACCCCTCACTATCCTCATCAGCAGAATCGGTGAGCCAACATCTTTGTCATGAGCTCTATTTATTAAAATGCTTGCAGCTGGTCTCCAGAATTTATCTAGGCTAATCAGTACCGATGACATCCAAAATGTAAAAATATCATCTGCCGATCATGCAGGGGCTTTCCCTGTCCACTCGTCCACACTCAGCGATCCTGTTCAGGGTACTGATGATTATCTTCTACGTGGACTCGATGGACGTTCTGAGACAATTGGTCTCAAGCGTGAAGCAGACATTCTGCAACTCATGGTCCTTCCTGTATTGCATACAGCGACGGCCGACTTACGCCGATCCTGCGTTGAAGCTCTACAAATCGCCAGCCAATTAATTATCCGTGTTAATACTACGCGGTGGAAGGATTCTACTGAACCCGAGCTGGACCTTGATGCTTTCATGGATAAGCTTCGATTATCCTTGGACGAATTTAAAAACACTGGGCGCCTCGAGATCGTGCAGATATTCAAGCGTTCAGCTAATCCGCCTAACCCCGAAACTGATTTTCCTCGATGGGCAGTGTTCTATGCATTCGTTTTCCAGGCTAATTTAATCTGGGTCGCAGAGGGGATTCTAAACCTTTTGGAGACGCTTGCTGAAATAGCTAGAAAACGACCTCGATCACGACTGTGGGCACCGAAGAGCCTTAGGGCCATCTGGAAACTCATTACCGCGAATGATGATGGGGACGATAGTCCATTTCATGAAGACGATCCACCCATAGATCCAGTGGAGGTCCAACGTGCGCAGATGAGTGAAAGTAAGTCGTACATTTTTATGTATGGAAGGGTGTTTCATCCAATGTTTGTCAGAGAAAGACCCGGATAGCAAACCTCCTACCAACGCTTTTCAACATGTCGCAGCATTTATCTTTCGGTGTTTTGCATGGTGTAAGACACCGAAGGCACTTGTGAGCGTGTTTCAATCTGCCTTGTACACCGATACTTATATATTATGGCTATCAGTATGCTTTTAAATACACCATTGTGAGCGTGGCTCTATGGCTACCGGGGGTATTCAAAACTAGTGCATGTGGGTCATTCTAACTAGTCATATAATACCCGTTTCATATGCTTATATTTTGTACAGTTTTCAATTATGCGAACAAAGGAATCTGGGCACTGATCATGTGAGTTGTGAGAAATGGGGGGAGAAGGTCACTGATACATGTTTTCGAATTCTCAGGTCACAGACGACCATGGAACCTTACATCGCTGATCAAATCTATTCGTAATCGTCATGTCAATCGACTTACAGTTAGCAGTAGACTGAGCCTTCCCATTTTTAGATATTTCGGACGCCTCACAGCGACTACAGCAGGTATAGCCATTGGATTGATAGGCTGGTACATTGGTATGCATTTTGACGTCACAAAAGTCATACAAAAAAATTTTTACCAGCTATTTAAGGTGCTGGGAATGGAAACGGCAATCCTTTTGGGATCGCCGCTGTCATGGGAGTGATCCTCATCCCCTTGATGTTTTGGCGGGTGTTTACGCCATCGATTGTTCCAGCTATTATGGGTGGTGTGAGTGATATTACTATTTTGTTTTTTCTTCTTCTCGTGGCTTGATCTCAGTCTAGATCACCGTTCTCTTGGTTATCGGGTATTCGTGGATTGACTCGTAAGGATGTTCCCTTTGTTGCCATCAAGACACAGTTTTTGACAGTAGTATCCCAAGACACCTACAACTCCTCGGAAACACAGGTGTTGGGTGGCCAGTGGCCTGGAAAAGGTGGCTCTTAGTCGTTATAGGCAAGTAGTTCGGTAGACTATTATGCCCGAGTTTAGATCTCACTGGATTTGTACAAAAGGCTCGGGTGCATCCGCAATCATGATGTTCATCCCACCCAAGTCAGCTAGAACGGCAGTCCGCCATTCCAACGCGGCCTTGGTTTTCAAACTGTCGCAACTGTATGGTCTGCTAATTTCAGAGTGGATTTTTGTTGAAGAGGGAACTGAGTTGGGACAAAAGCGGACGAAACAGACCCCAGGCCAATTACGCAGCTGGTCTGATAAGTTCAGGAAGGATTTTACAAAGGTGGGAGTTGAAATACAAGGGCTAAAAGTAAGGACTTCCCTTGCACGTTGGGAAGGCTCGATAAGAGGAGCATGGCCTGTAAAAGAATACGAGGAACTTAACAACGTAGAATCAGATATGTTATTCTATATTGCGCAGGTGCGTATTATTGATATGATTGCCCTTTACGGTTAACAAGAGGGTTTTTATAGCTCGCTGGTGCTGTATATCATTTGGATCCAGTGTGGAGAACACGGCTTGTTCACAGAACAAAGTTTTTGAATCCTAATTTTGTAAGTTGTTCAAATGTGGTAATTTATAATGACAATTCAAATACTCTCCAGATCGCAGAGGTTATGTCTGTATTTTCTCTAGTGTCCCGTTCATTGCGTACAGGGGAACCTCTACAGGAAACAATGCCCAAAGATCTTCTTAGCCATGTTTTCTATCACCATCGGCGTAGTCATCCTAGAGAGACAGAAGATTCTTCTGTTTCGGCGACGACAAATGATTATTGGGAACAACTGGAGTCCCCAGAATACATGTCTTTTGCTGCGGGCGTGACCGCAGTCTATAAAATCCTTTCGGTGAGAATTAGAATTATACTCTTGAATCTTCCTTTAAATTAAACTGTGACAAGCTGCTTGACCGACTACATCAAATAACTGCGGATCTATGTGGAGAGGTGCCTTTACAAGGCTTTTCGGAGTGGAAAGAGCTGCATGATATGAGAAGGATTTGAGAAAACATTTGAGGAATAGACTTAATTTACCACACTAAATATATAAAAAATACCCATCGTGTTTATTTTTATTTTCCTTGTTGATCGTTCGTGTGGCTGATTACAAACTAACCGTTGCATCTCATCTGAGTCTGAACATCAGAACATAGCATACACACGATGCGGATGCCCAGCGGCCCGCTTCTTCCCTACATAGGTTCCCAATGTCTATCCCTGCCATAGATAATCGCATAGAGGGTGTCAGGGTGGAGAGCTCTTCGTCGTCTCCGAATGATGCGCAAGGCTTGCTTTATGAAAGGGCTAGACAGGACTATACGAAAGAGCTCAAACCTGAGCAATTACCCTCGCTGCCTTCATGGTATGTTCGACCTGTGAAGAGTGTGTATAGTCGCTTTCCCAGAGTAAGTCGCATTGTATCGAAGTGGTTACTCTATGCTAGAGGTCCAAGTCCTCCTCGGCCGTTGTCGCGTATGTCATGCACTTGTGATGTACTCGTCGTACTGGGCTCATTTTGCACTACAGCTCCTGAACCATTCCTTAATTTCAATTTTCAACCGCCTCTTTTCATGACTATGGGATGGCCAGAGCGAGTCTATGTTCCTATTGAGTCGTGGTTTCTAGCCAAAACAAGCTTTCTTACCCGCACTTGGATGATGCTCCTTTTCGGAGCGGGCTACATTGTAGCGCTTTCGTTCCTTGCACGAGCCCAATGGTTCACCATCCCTGCAGACTCATTTGTCGGATGCACGTCGACTTACTGGCTACAAAACGACGCTTGCGGTCTTAATGGCGATTTATGCACCCCGTTTTCCAACAGCACCTTCGAGTTTCGATGTCCAGCTCAGTGCACCTCAGTTATTTTGCAAAATCCGCGAGCGGTGGGCGCCGCACTTGTTGATTTTGTGCCTCTCGTAGTTGGGGGAGGGAACTCGGGGAACGCGTCCTTTCCCGGTTCTTATCGAGGCGATAGTTTCATTTGTGCCGCAGCCGCGCATGCGTTTGTCTTTCGCCACCATCATTGATCTGCGGCTGTCTGATATTTTTTTCTATACTTTTTTGTCGACAGTGGTATCATTGACGATTCCAAAGGAGGTTGTGCGACCGTGTCATTGGTCGGCACCCAAGGCCCCTTCGAGTCTGTTGATGCGCACGGGATTTCTTCAGCCGCATTTCCGACATTTTTTCCTCTGTCCCTGCGTTTTAGTTCGTCGACAGCTCTCAACCAGTGCAGTGACCTCCGCAACTGGGCGCTCGCATTCAACATAGTATCCTCTTGCATCGTTTTCTTCCTGCTACGTCCTAACCATCTCGTTTTGTACTGGTGTTTAGTGTGCATGGGCTTTTGGCATGTCATTTTCTTCTCACAGCCATCAGGTGCACCCCCTTCTGTTTCTACAGCAATTGGTACATTCTTGCCAACGCTTTTCATCTGTCACGCATTTTGGGAAGTCGCCTTTCGCCATGTCCTACCTTATTTCTCACAGATGCCAATCGAACGCGCTGTTTGGTATTTGGCACCATTTTGGCCAGGTAATGTCTGTTTCCCAAGCCACTTTATTTGCCACTAATGGTTGTGATAAGGCGTGCTATTCAATATATTGACTGACAAGATACCGATAGACAGACTGTTGGCTTCTGATATCTCTAAGCGATCGGGAGCGATCGTTGCGCTGGTTATCATTGTTATCGTTCTGGTTCCCATCGTTGTGAACCAACTGCGAGTCATCCGCAAAACTGGATGGTTACCACACTACCTCGGCGGATATATCATTGCTGGGCTCATTATCATGGTTCTAGCTCTTCTCCCCGATCTCCAATTCAGATTGCATCATTATTTCGCGGCAATGTTACTCATGCCACTAACGGCGTTCCCTACACGCCTCTCTGCCATATATCAGGGGTTCGTACTCGGCATGTTTTTGAACGGTGTTTCTGCCTTTGGACTTGATTCGATTCTTCAGACTGCAGCTGAAGTAAGCTGTCGTTCTCTGTCTAGTCGTCTGTACTGACGGAAAGGCAACATGCAGCTTCAGAGAGACGCACCTGCTGGAACGCAACTGCCAACGTTCTTGACCAATTCCACTAACTATAATTCAAGTATTCCGTTATCTACTCAAAACATCCTATGGGATGATTTCCCTCTGGACAATCCTGCCGGGTGGAACGGGTTTGCCTTACTGGTAGACGACGTAGAGCGATTCATCGGCGATGCTCTTAATTTTAGTCTGGCTGCCCTTGATACGACAGTACCTCATTTCTTTAGGTTGGCAGTGGGTGTATACGCTTGTTCAATTTGGCCGATTGACTTAGATATGACCTAGTTTCAATCGGATGGCAAAAGTGGAGACTTCACCCGAGCAGCCACTTTGTGGCCAAATGGGACATGGACAGATCCCCTCCCTGGACCCTCATAATCTACAAACATCGTTATCATTATTGTATTTATTTTCTGTGGGGCTGTTTGAACTGGGCACATCTTGGGCCACGGGTTGCTATGCACTGTACGGTAGTTTTTATTCAACGTTCTGCCGCAGCTCGAAACCCGGATCACAGGTTATTTGCTTCATACGCTAACCGAAAGCTAATCTTCCAAGATTTATGGGTTCTTAGTATGTGTGCTGCTCCCAAGTTATATATGGGTGTTAAGCTGGGAACAAATGTTCTTGTCCATCTACTAATCCACCAAAATAGCAAGTAACTGCCTTCAACTTATTACCCATCCATGCTTCTTGTACTTCAATTTTTTCCGCAATTTCACTGTCACCAACGGTCTTTTGGGGCTGCGGGATGAGTTCTGATACTTGTTTTAAATTTACGTGCTTCGGCAAGTAATATGCAACATTTAAAGTAATGCCTCGCGATAGGTGAAAGAGCTCCGAGCCAGGCAAAGGTTTGATCCTGTCCAGACAGTAGCTATTGCCATCAGTCAAATCTTCGTCGACATCACCATTTTGAGTTTTCTGTGGTGACGAAGTGTAATCCACACCACCCCATGGCGGTGACAGAAACACCACATCGACCGTCGTGCGCGCGTGCGCAGGAAGGGTGAGATAGGCCTTCGCAAAGGACACGTAGTCGCCCAAGATGAAGTCGATGCGGTCCTGCACGCCGTAGATGGCGGCATTGTGGCGCGCAAGCCGCAAGCGCGTCTCCGACGTGTCGATCGCAATCACTGCAGGCCACGTCAGGTCCGCAACGCGCTTAGGACCACACACTGAGTCGGGCGCACCTCTCTCGCATGTCCGCGCAAACGCGATGGCGTTCCCGCCCACCCCGCAGAATGCATCCACGATCGTGCCGCATCTGCATCGCTCTGCGATGGCGTCTGCAATGCCTTCCGGGGTGACGCTGTACCACCCCTCTTCGTCCAGAAGGCAGCCCTGATCATACAGGGAGAAATAGCGTTCACGCTGATAGAAATCTTGATGCTCGTCGTTCAACGTCGCGTGCGGAGAGACAACAAGCGTGTGTGTGTATTCACTCACACTTCTTCAGCTTCTTTGGAACATCCTTCTCTTCTGTGTAGAATGAGACAAGGTTGCTCGCATCATATTTCGCCCATCCAGGGCCGAGCAAACCCCCGCTTTTTTGCTTCTTTGTGGAGACGGGTATTTCTGAGTCTGCACTGCGCTTGATCCCAATAACAGTCGGGTCGCTTTGGGTTGATGCTGTTGTACTTCGGATGCTCTCGAGCACCGATGGTGGTAGGCCAGCTAAGAGAGATCTAGGTTGTCTGTTTTTGCTCTTGCCCATTTTCAAGTTGCGTCAGGGACTTGTAGACGCTCACCAAAGTATCAGATTCATCATGTCAAAGGAGAAGGTACTTGCTGGATGCCAATGAGTGGTGATTAATATTTCTTTCATTTCATTATGTGTGATATATCCGAAAATACAGCTACAGGTAATTCCAGTCCCAGTCTACGAATCGGAAAGTCACGGAATGGACAAGGAATACCAATGTGTAATTCACGAATATTTATAATTCAATTTGATCTTTACGTATAATAACGGGTGACGGTGTGGGTTCTAACGATGGTGGTGCTTGCTTTTGCCCAGGCCCATGAATATCTAACCATTTGTCCATTTCGTCGGCACGATTGGCGAATGGTCTCTTTCCGAGCAATGCAATCATGTCCTCCCTGAACACAATAAGAAAAAAAGATCTACCTGGATCGTTGATACGGAGGGCTTACCTCGTCAGAACTTCCTTCTCTAACAGCCGTTGTGCGACTTTCTCAACCGCGTCACGTTTGTCTATCAAAAGTTCCGTTGTACGTTTGTGTGCGATGCTAGACGGCACCACGTTCAGTGAATCAATCCATATATAATGTGGAATCGCATACTTGATCATCTTCCGGACTTCATTATCTAACATCTCTCCCGTCTTCTCACTGAAGGGCTTCTGGAATCCCTCACGTTGTTTATCACCACCACCATAACTTATCGGTCCAACGATGGTATTCATTCCGTAATTGGCCACTGCCTCAAATGCCAACCGCGTAATTTTCTGTAAATCGTCCTGAGCACCTGTGGTAATCTGATCTGGACCAAAGAAAATTTCTTCCGAAACTCGGCCACCTAGAGTCATGCATATCCGATCTAGCAATTGCGGTGTGGATAGGAGATAACGATCCGGGGGGAGATACTTGACAGAAAACCATCAACACACAGGCATACAAAGAGAGTGACAAAAAACTGTTACCTGTGCATACCCGAGTGCGCCGACACCACGGGGGATAATGCTGACTTTGAGCAGCGGGTCGGCATGTTCTAAGAACCAACCACACACTGCATGCCCTGCTTCATGATAGGCAACCGTTTTCTTCTCCTCTTTACTCAAGACACGACTTTTCCTTTCCAGACCAGCAATTACTCGCTCAATGGCACTTTCAAAATCTTCCTCCTCCACATGATCGTGTCCGTGTCGAGCTGCGTGCAAAGCTGCCTCATTACAAACATTCGCGATATCCGCACCAGAAAAGCCAGGTGTAAGCACCGCAAGCTTTTGAGCAAAGGCCTCGACATTGGATAAAACCTTCGAAAGACGAAGGGGTCGCAAGTGGACTTTGAATATTTGATTTCGCCCGGAAACGTCTGGGCGATCGACAGCAATATGTCGGTCAAAACGTCCAGGTCGCAACAGGGCGGGGTCAAGTACATCAGGTCTGTTAGTGCCCGCAAGTACAACGATATGTTCTTGAGTACCGAAGCCATCCATCTCAACAAGCAGCTGATTAAGAGTAGATTCTCTCTCGTCGTTGCCACCAAATCCGCCCGACTTGCCTCGCGATTTACCGATAGCGTCGATTTCGTCAATGAAGATGATACAGGGTGCATGCTTCTTTGCGGATGCGAAAAGATCCCGTACACGCGATGGTCCAACGCCGACAAACATCTCTACGAATTCGGAACCAGAGACGGACAGGAAAGGTACAGATGCCTCACCAGCCGTAGCTTTCGCAAGAAGTGTTTTACCAGTTCCAGGAGGTCCTGAGAGGATAGCACCACGGGGAATCTTGGCTCCAAGCTTCTCGTACACGGCAGGCTCCTTCAAAAACTTGACAAACTCCATAATTTCCTCCTTCGCCTCATCCATTCCGGCTACATCCTTAAATTTGACTTTAACATCAGTCTCCTGGTTGAACATTTTAGCGCGACTCTTTCCTATGTTGAATATGCCTCCAGCACCTGATCCACCACTGGTGGCTCGACGTGACATCCAAAATAGTATACCAGTGAGTAGCAAGGTTGGGGCAAAGTGCATCAATGTGTTGAGTGTTGAAATCTCTTCATGATATGCAACGGGTATGCGCTCGTGGCTTGGAACACCAAGCTCGTCTTGAGCTTCTTCCAACTTGCGCTCAAAAGCCTCGACACTACCGATACTGAACCAGTAATTTCCGGGTGCCCCGTCAGTAGAGGGATACATAGAACCAGTAGCGTTTGTATGTAATCGGACACGGACTATTTTCCTATTCACCACGATTAATTTGTCGACAAGACCCTTGTCGAGAAACGCGGTCTTGAACTCCTGCCACGTGATCTCACGAGGAGAAGATGAAGCACCGAATGAGACGAAAGAAGTGAGAAACATCATCGCGAGGAAGAGGTTAATAAGTGTGTCCTGTGATATCCCACCACCACCTCCTGAAGGCGATGGTGGCGCTGTCCTTTTTCTGTGTTGATCCTTCTGTTCTTTCTCTTGGCCTGGCTCCTCCTCCCCCTGTTGGTGTTGCGACCGTTCGCGCTCCTCGGACGTCTCTTCCTTCTCACGAGACTGCAAGTCCTGCCGTTGTTGCTGGTGTCGCTTGAAAAATCCATCCAACACCCGTGGGATCTCCATCCTATCATCCTCGTCCGCCTTATTAGACGCAGTGCCCTTTTCATTCTCCCTTCCATTGCTCGGTGGTTGCTTGCCCTTCCCCTTGGCCGACTGCTCGGGATCTTCAGATGGCGTCGCAAATGCTCGCTGCGAGCCCACTCGAGAGAGGTGCACGGGTGCACGACGGATAGCCCTCGATGCACGAAGGGTCCTTGAAAGCATGCTGGTGGTGACGGATGGGGGTTTTGCGGGCTAACCCGAACCTTGGGTTGGCTAGGACGAAGAAGGCCTGCCGCGGTCGCTTGCGTAATACTCTGTGCGCATGCCGCGCGCCGACTCAAATTTCGAGGGTACGTAGGTGCTTTGAGCAGGAGGCGATATTCCTGTAAAACAAGTAAACTGTAGGTACCCAACAGCAAATACGGTGAGTTAATTTGACGCTATTACTTTGTCTACAAAAGACTCCGACGACCATGTACGCTCTGCCAGAACACTCTGGCCACACACAAGAAATTTTCATTGATAATTACAGATGAAATGAGAGTCGGTACTACTTGGCAGCCAACTGAAGAATCGAAACACTAGTCTTTGTTATCCGAGGGACACTTTGGCGGCATGGACGGCAGAGCGTGACATGTGACACACTGATGTCACTCCCGATGTAGAATACCTCAGTTAAAATATCACCCGAAATTCTGGAGGTTTATGTAATCTTAAATATAGACATCGTTATGTTATCCTTCTTTTTTTGCGTCTCAGTGTTAGGCCCTGCCGTAAGGTGAGGCATACTTTTCCTTTTCTCTCGACCTTCGCTGGAACCTATGCTGGTGAGCAGGCGCTGAAGGCGTCCAGGAGATGATGTACACTCTCCCCGTGCCATTCGATAACTCGGACGTGGGTCGACGAAGACGCTGAAGAGTCAAACTCCCGATAGCGGGGTGACTATGTCAACTTTTCAGCCACCTGGTGGATCATAATATACCCTATCGAGTGCCCCTAGTCGATTAGATCGACTACCTTTCTACTAGGTGCTTACTGATTGACTGCACTATAAGTATACCAGAGAGGCGCTGGAAGCGCTCATGCGCTTATGATGCACCATACAGTGGTTTCTGCAAATTGACTATCCTGAAGTGATCGTGGAATAGGCATAAACGAGTCGAAATCCAGGGGAGAGCCAAGGCAGAGGCTCTGGTAGAATGTATCTGGCCCTAATATGAGGCAGGAGACGACTCCAAAACGTCTAGGAATATAGTTAAAGTTCTCAGGGAGACCTAATCCCAGTTCAAACTGCACTGCCAGTGCCTCTTGAGTGCCATGACAAATCCGTTATGAGGCTAGCGTATGTGTGTTAAACAGCGCTGAAAACGATGATCTAATTAAGACCGTAAGGCGAACAATCTGATATATTAGATTGCTCACCTCTGCCAGGCATACATCAGGAAACGGATCGCGGTTCGACTATTCTAGGCTAATTGTAACTCTATGGTCTAGGCGATCTGGGCAATCCCTACAGCCGCCCTATTTGCCATAATTTTTTGCAATCCCTGGTGTATATATATGTCTGGCGCAGCTTGTAGGCAATCTCGATCCTCGGTGAGATGATTCAAAGTACTGTTCTATCGCTGTAAAGTGACACAAACCCTTAAACAGGCTAAGCATTAATATTGTTGCAACCATATATAGTCATTAATACTCGCCACCACCGTTCTTAAGGAGAGGACGGACGTGTACACCCTCTGGGCTTCGATCCGTGATAAAAGGGATGTAAGGAAGTCCGCAATATTAATAGAAACATCTTCACCCAATCGTTATCTTTACGCAGAGATATCGTGTAGGTTGAAGGGAGCGTGTTAGAGAAGATGCATGTGTCAGCCAACCATCATCATGGTCTTACCTTTCCATGAGCTCAATTTACATGCGGGAATTCAAACTAACTTGATTGCATTTTACATCAGGTATATGAGGAGATATACCCATTACCTAGACTACCTGTACCTATCTTGTATACTTATTAGACAGATAGATAGGGTCCTAATGACACCAGCCGAGTCTTGCCGAGCACATATATTTTCTGATGTTCCCATATTTCGCTTCTTCTTTTTTTTTTTTTTCTTAAAAAAAAAGCCAGTTCGAAGAAGGCCATACATGTATCGAGCCTCCTATTATACTTATGATGATACTTATGATGATATGCAAGATTAACGCCGGAAAGTTACACATTCGTTTTGGAAAACTTTAATAAATGTTGGGGACCGGTGAGGACGCGCTCCAATAACAAGCAGGTGACTCGGCTAAGCAACCCGGGAGCATAAGACCTCCTAAGCTCACCTCCTAGGCTGCATCTGACCCTCATGGAAACGGGTTCAGCTGGGGCCCACACCAAAAAACGCACCGTGATATGAGAGCCACGATCTCTTCATCTTCCTACGACAATTCGGCAACTGAAAATGAAGCGCAGTCTAAACAAGCTTCTGTTCATTATTGGCTTAACTGGTTGAGCTGCCAACGTTATAGTGCGCCTTGAATCCTGGGAGGTTCGATCTCGGAGCTTCAGCTACAATCTCTTAAATCCTATCGACTCGCTGGCCACGTATACCCTGTTAAAGATCGGGTCATCAGGAGCCTAATCTGATCTCGGCCAGGTTTCCTCCATGTGGCTATCGTGTTGCCTCGTCGCTTCTTTGCTATCTTGTGGTCTCTTGTGCTAAGTGTGCTGCGTATTATAGGAGACACGGACACCCCTATGTGTTATTCTTGACTTTCTGTGGCTCATTCGCTTACCTCGTGTGATCATCTCGCACGACCGCATTCCGTATCTCTAATCTTGCAAGTACATCAATAACCGCTTCTATTTTTATTTTGCTGGGCAAATGCGTAACATAGGGTTATATCCTGTCACCATCTTGTCGGAAGAAATTTCGTGATTGAGTCACAAGCCTGGTCGTATTTCTTCAGAGCTACCTCCTGACTGAAACAGGCTGTATCTGTGCTTCGCAACCGCGTGTGGTTCCAACTTCCCATATTCGCTCATTTATAGGTCACAGCAATCTCTTTCTCGAGTCCTCTAGCCACTTCCGTCTGCAACAAATGTTGTTCTCAGCCATTCTTGTCCTATTACTCTTCACTGGCATAACTGCCTCACCATCTCCTCCGACTTCCCATGCGTCATATAATGCTGTCGCCCGGTCGACGACACTTACCCCTGACTTACAGGCGATCTATGAGGCCGCGTATGCCACAGACAGCCAAACCTGGCTGTCAAACATTTCCACCGATCCATTCTATAATAGCCCTATCGATGCTGCTAGCTACTTACCTGGAGACGTCATGCGTTTAGAGAAAGTCAGTGGGGAGCAGCTAAAGCAATATACCATCCCGCTTGGGCTTTCTCTATATCGCATGCTCTATCAGTCTGCCGATATGGACGACCGTCCGGTACCAGCTTCAGCATTCATCCTCCTCCCATATAGTCGTCCCCAGAGTGGGGAACCACTCAAAGTCATAGTTTGGACTCACGGAACAGCTGGCATAGATCGACAATGTGCCCCCAGTAATCGGCACGATCTCTATTACGATTATGACGGCCCGTACGCAATGGCGCTGCGTGGATACGCTGTCATTGCACCGGATTATGCAGGCTTGGGGACAAATACAACCTTCCATTACATGGCTGGTCCCTCACACGCATTAGATGTTGCTTTTGCGGTAGTTGCCGCACGTCGAAACCTACCCCCCGGTCTTATTGGGCAGGATTGGGTTGTCGTTGGGCATAGTGAAGGAGGGATGACTGCGTGGATTACCAATGAACTGCAGGTTACACAGCCTATCGGTGGATTCCGAGGCTCCGTCGCCATAGCGCCCGCTCTGCAGAATATCCATATTCTCAGATATGGTATGGAACATGATAATGTTGGAGAGAGTTTATTCTATTCCCCTTATACATTACACGCAATCGCACGGATGTATGAGTCGGTGGATGTGAGTGACTACCTGACTGACCTCGGAATGGAACGGACAAGACTTGCACGGACGGGATGTTACCACACGGCCTCAACGTTGTTTGCTAACCTGACATATTCAGACGTGATCAAGGATAAATCCTGGCTGGACTCGACCTGGGCCGCGGAGTGGGAGACCCGCACGTCTGTTTCTGGGGAAAAGCCACTCGCCCAACCACTTCTCCTCGTTCAGGCTCAGGCTGATCGCGCTGTATTTCCGGCCATCACTGAGGCTGTTTTTAGCAGGCACTGTACCAGTCAGCCTAACACCCGGGCGCATCTCAGCCGATACCCTGACCTCGATCATGACGGTGTCAATTATGTTGCTCAACTGGAGTACTTTGATTGGATCGCAGACCGGTTTAATGGTGTAGAGGTGGAGGGCTGTTCGAACAGCACGGTTGACACGATCCAAATTAACACTAATAGGCTCGTCATTCAAGCATGATTATAACCCTACATCCGTGATAATGGTAGTGCTCTGATGTTCAAATTGTACCATGTATCTATATACCATGTAAAACGTGTATAATATTATAATAGATGGTGAGCCAGTTTGGATTTTTCACTTGGTGCCAGATTATTTCGTTTACAAAAATCCTGACAGATTTACAAAATTGTGAGTCGGGGATTCTTGTGTGATATCGTACTGATTCGTCCAACGCGAGATTTTATGTTTTTTTTTGTAGCATGTTATGATCTCGAGAGTGAACCGATAACATAACACCATGTGCAACTGCAAGAAATCTTGTATAACTAATATGGGATGCATTAAAAACCCTTTACAGTGAAAGCAGGATGTCATTTATGCGATGTCTTCCCTGAAGCTTGTCTTGTTTTTGTGCGGATATGTTGGGAGATAAGCCCCACTTATGTAGAGCATATTACCTAGGAGTTCCCACTACTAACTAGGGGCAAGAGCCCAGCGCGTGCCACAATCCGAAACAGTACTATACATCCCGATAACATAACACAGGCAATGCATGCCATGGATAGATACAGGTTTTTTTTTATGGCTGCACTACTACGACACATTATTGTCTATCAGAGGCTGCCGCCCACTCGTCCTCGCCCAATCCAGCAGCGATGTCGCCATCGAATCGGCGCGCCCAGGAGGATCGCCAGACAGCCAAAGAAGACGCCTCGGGGGAGGGAAGCGTGGATGGTGTGGTCTGAATGGGAAATCGCATCGCCCAAGTGCCCGCGCCAGTCTCCGAGCCCTTTCACAGTTAAATGCGGCCGGCGTCCGTGTGCTGCCCAATGCCAATTCTTCATGACGCCCGGGGTGGGTAATCTTTGAAATGTGAGCTGGTTCGCTGTATTGATCGACCCGTGCGGGCACGGAGTGTATATGGTGATAAGAGACGGGGTATCTTGATCTCGTACAGCAGCAAGTCATCGGCCTGAAGTCGATTTCTGGTTTCTAGGGACGCACTATCAGAGGGAGAAAAATAGTAGGTAGCGCAAGACTGAGCATATCCCATGTCCGAAATATCTAGCCTGGAGAAGGACCGGGGGAGGCAAGAGCCTGTGCGTACAGCAGACGAGGCGTTGCTCCACTCCCTGGGGTACAAGCAGGAATTCAAGCGGGAGTTCAGTCCGTTTGAGGTGTTTGGTATGTGTTGGCTGGTTGCTGGGCCTTTTCACCCCCTCATGCGGCGGCCCGGTAGGGATCGCATTTTCCATTATTGGGCTGCTGCCCTCGATCGCCTCCGTGCTCTTCTATGCGGTGCCCAACGGCGGCCCTGTGGGGATGGTACGAATGTTTCACGTGCAGCTCTGCCTAGAGGTTCTGATTAATTGTTTCTCATGACAAGGTTTGGGGATGGGCCGTTCCCAGTGCATTTATTCTCACCGTGGCGCTGTCACTGGCCGAATTGGCCAGTGCAGCCCCAACGTCGGGAGGACTCTACTTTTGGACATAGTGGGTTGGTTCTGTTGTTTTTGCACGGATCTGTGACACACAAAGTACCGCTTTCAGCAAGTATGCTAGTCCCGAAACGAGAAACCTGCTCTGTTGGATTGTGGGCTACGCCAACACTATTGGCTCGATCTCTGGAGTGGCGAGCATAGACTGGGCATGCGCTGTCCAGGTGCGACTTTAGTTTCCCGGGGCTATTGTTGGATTGACTTACTCGCTACTAGGTTATGGCGGCTGCAGCAATTGGTTCAAGAGACGAAAGTTTTGTACCAACAGCAGGAGAGACCTAGTGAGCCTGTTCCTAAATGTATTTGGATATTCTTAATATCGTTGGGATTTCTCTAGTCTGGTATATCTGGCTATTGTGGTGACACATGCAGTTGTATGTTCTCTTGCAACAAGGGTACTTGCCAGGCTGCAAAGCATTTATGTTGTTCTCAACATCACGTAGGTCTATCGATCTATTTATTGGCTGTGAGGTGGGCTGACATATAATTTATAGGTTGTGTATTGTTTTCATCGTCGTTTTGCCTATCCTCACGCCAAAAGGATCGATAAATGACGCATCTTTCGCGCTAGGAAACTTCACGAACTGTATGTGATTTAAGCAATATTTGACGATCATCTCTAAAATACGGATTTCACAGTAAGCGGTTGGCCCGACGGGTTTGCCTTTTTTCTTAGCTGGCAAGCACCAGCGTGGACAATTGGTTTGTTAATATATTTAGTATACTCGACAATTGACTCAGACTGGCAGCGGGATTCGATTCGAGTGTCCACATAAGTGAAGAAGCGTAGGTTATTTTTCAAAATCCATTCGTGGCTTTTTTTTGACCTTTTTAGAACGAATGCCGCAACTGCTGTGCCATGGGCAATCGTCGGAGCAGTCGCTCTCGGTGGCATTTTAGGCACCGCGATAAATATTGTATTGGCCTTCTGCGCGGGGAGAGACATGGCTGCTATCTTAGACAGCAAGATTGGCCAGCCAATGGCAACGGTGAGTGTTTTTAATATCAAGTCACCGCAACGCTTCACCTGTTATACGGGCTAATATTTTTGATACAGATTATATTTGATAGGCTAGGTTCGCGTGGGACTCTCTCTCTGTGGTCTGTCATTGTCATCGTACAATACATGATGGGAAGCAGTATGGTACGTGTAGGCCTCTTGAAAGGCTCTCTTACAACTTACCTACCTTTAAAAATTTGACAGCTTCTTGCTGCTTCACGCCAAACGTTTGCATTTTCTCGGGATGGCGCACTCCCGCTTTCACGGTATATGTACTCTATCAATAGGTACACGAAGACGCCGGTTAACAGTGATATATTTTTATTCATAAAGCCCGCCACATATGCTGACCATGCTGCCCTTCTAATTTCAGCTGTGTGGTTTGTTGCCGTTCTCGCAGCATTTCTGGGTCTCTTATCCTTTGCTGGACCATCTGCTACCAATGCACTGTTTGCAGTGAGTTTACAAGCTCAATACAACGGATGGTTTGATTGACAAATAAATACCAACAGCTGTCGATCACAGGGAATAATATCGCAGTGAGTGTGCCCCTGACATGACGATGTGAATCGGTAATGAAAGTGGTGCATAGTACACGATTCCTGTTGTGGCGCGGTTCATTTATTCTCGACATACATTTCAACGTGGCCCTTTTAGTCTCGGAAGATGTGTAAGCTTTTCTTGTTCCCCAAATCCCGAAATTTATTATTTGCTAGTCGCTGCCCATAGCGATGATTGCTGTGGGGTTCATGGCATTCATTAATATAATTTTCTTTTTCCCACCAACCCCACAGACCAATACAAAGGACATGAATTACTGTAATGTGGCTGCTAACATCACGCGGTATTGCCACTGATCCCAATTTTAATCAGCTGTCGTGGTCATGTGCGGAGCAATCATCTTTAGTCTTGCATGGTACTATATGCCGAAGTATGGCGGCATACATTGGTTCACTGGACCCGTGAGGACTGCTGGGGATGGCATTAAGGAATAATCTAGTGATCACGCGTTCTCTTATTAAAGGTGGCATACCTAAAGTAACTATATATATCATAAAGAGGACTTGGTTGTTGCCTGTAAACTCGCCGTTCCGGACGCGAAATTCATGTGTTATTTCTCTTCGTCTGAGACGAGTACATGATCTTGAGGGTGGGTCCTTAGCGTATCAACCAATGCATATACGACTTCAAGAGGCCTTATTACTAACATTAATGCGGAATATACTGGGCGTTAACGGCGTTGAACCTGGTTTTAAGCGCCGGGAGGAAGTACCCTCCCTCCCTAAGTATTCTGGATGCTCCAGGCTAAAGAGCCTCCTAAACAGAATGGGAGGACTTCCCCAGGAAACGTCCATATAAAAAAACAATCTACTGATGAAGATCGCCAAGTTGCAAACCTAGATGGTAATCCGAATGGGAAATGATATCATTAATATTACTCAAATGCTCGCGCCAGTCCCGTATCGACTTGAACCCAAACTAACAGTTCACGTGCTGGTCGATGATATTTCATGACGCTCAATGTGGAATGTTAATAATAATAAAGGATGAGATACCTTGATCTCCCAGAATAGGCTGTTGACTAAGGAGGCATTCAGCTATAAACCTTGGATTTCTGATTTCTTCTCAGCCGAAGGGACTTGATAGGATAAAAGTTGCAGACAGCCCGAGATTGAACATACATAAAATGTCTAGCCTGGAGAAGGAGGGGGGGACCCTGTTCTTACGAGAGATGACACTGTACTACACCCGTTACAAACAAAAAAAAATCGAACGGGAGTTCAGCCTGTTTGAAGTATTGGCATGCGTTGCCCGTTAAACCTTTCACCCCTCATTCAGAAGTTGGCTGAGGATCGCATTTTCCATTATTGGGCTGCTGCCGAGCTCAATAGCCTCCTCGCTCTTCTATGGAGTTCCCAGCGGTGGCCTTGTGGGAACGGCACGGATGATTCACATGCAAATCTGCTTAGTGCTTCTGATTAATTCGTTTTCCTAACAGGTTTGGGGATGGGCCATTCTCAGTGCATTCATCCTTACAGTGGCGCTGTCACTAGCTGAATTAGCCAGTGCAGCTCCAACATC
This sequence comes from Hysterangium stoloniferum, assembly GCA_015178975.1. Classification (NCBI taxonomy): domain Eukaryota; kingdom Fungi; phylum Basidiomycota; class Agaricomycetes; order Hysterangiales; family Hysterangiaceae; genus Hysterangium; species Hysterangium stoloniferum. Next base: position 603,118 of record WHVD01000013.1, read on the forward strand.
TGGAGGACTTTTTACTTTTGGACATGGTGGGTTCATTTTGTTATTTGCACGGTAGCTCTGGCATCTCTGACTGGATGGACAAAATTTCGCTTTCAGCAAGTATGCAAGTACCGAAACAAGAAACCTATTCTGCTGGCTTGTGGGTTATGCACACACTATTGACACTATCTCTGGAGTAGCGAGTATAGATTGGGCTTGTGGGTTATGCAAACACTATTGACACTATCTCCAGAGTGGCGAGTATAGATTGGGCTTGTGGGTTATGCAAACACTATTGGCTCTATCTCCAGAGTGGCGAGTATAGATTGGGCTTGTGGGTTATGCAAACACTATTGGCTCTATCTCTGGAGTAGCGAGTATAGATTGGGCATATGCCATCCAGGTGCGACTTCTGGCCTAGGACTGTCGTTGAACTGACTCACTCGCTGTTAGGTTATGGCGGTCGCAACAATTCGGGTCAAAAGACGAGAGTTTTGTACCAACGACAGGACAGACATAGTGAGCTTACCATTCTTTTTGAAAACATTGAGGATCCGTAATTTCATAGGGATTACTCTAGTCGGGTATACCTGGCTATTTAAATCATACATGCATTAGGGTGTTCTCTTGCGACAATGGTACTTGCCATATGTTATTCTTGACATAACGTAAGTTTATTTATTTAGTGGTTGGCTGTTGCATGGGCTGAGACATATATTATGTTGCGTATAGTTTTCCTCGTAGTTCTGCCTAACTATACACCGAAAGGCTCTATGAATAACGCATCGTTCGCGCTGGGAAAACTTCACAAACCGTATGTAATCCTGGGGAGTCCCGACAATTGTCTTTTCCTTTCTGAAAGACGTAATTCGCAGTAAATGGTTAGCCTGACGGCTTCGCCTTTTTTTCACATTTTTAGAACGAATGCCGCAACTACTGTGCCGTGGGCAACCATTGGAGCAGTCGCTCTCGGTTGCATTTTAGGCACCGCGATAAATATCGTATTGGCCTTCTGCGCGGGGAGAGACATGGCTACTATCTTAGACAGCAAGATTGGCCATCCAATGGTGACGGCGTGTTCCTCATATCAAGTCACCGCAACGCTTCACCTATTATATGGGTTTATCTGTTTGATATATTTGATAGGCTAGGTTCGCGCGGGGACACACTCTTTGTGCTCTGTCATTGTCATCGCACAATACATGATGGGAAGCAATATGGTACGTATAGGCCTCTTGACAGCCTCTCTTACAACTTACCTACCTTTAAAAATTTGACAGCTTCTTGCTGCTTCACGCCAAACGTTTGCATTTTCTCGGGATGGCGCACTTCCGCTTTCACGGTATATGTGCTCTATCAATAGGTACATGAAGACGCCGGGTAACAGTGATATTATATTTATTCGTAAAGTCTGTCATATATATTGACCATAGGCCTTTTTAATTCTAGCTGTGTGGTTTGTTGCCGTTCTCGCACCATGTATGGGCCTCTTATCCTTCTCTGGACCGTCTGCTAAGAATGCATTGTTTGCAGTGAGTTTACAGGCTCTATTAATGGATGGTTTGATTAGTGAATGATATCAACAGGTGTCCATCATAGGGAACAATATCACAGTGAGCTTTCACTGCTAGCAATGGCAATATAAATCAGTAGTAAAAACGATACACAGTACACGATTCTGATCGTGGCGCGTTTCATTTATTCTCGACATACATTTCAACGTGGCCCCTACTCTCGGGACATGGGTAAGTATCTATTGTTCCAAAAAATCCCGAAATTAATGATTACACGCAAGACATAAACTACTGTAATATGGCTGTTGACATTACATGATATTATGACTGATACGAGTTTTACTCAGCTGTCGTAGTAATGTATGGGGCAAGTGTCTTTAGTCTCGCATGGTACTATATACCCAAGTATAGGGGCATACATTGGTTCAACTGGACCCATGACTATTGGGGATGGCATTACGGAAAATCTAGTCGCCTAGTCAAGCCAACCTAAGAGAGCATCCGTAACGACTGTATTGTGCTAAATCACACTAATATTGTAAAAGAAGGTCCAGTACGCTGTCTCACGATTGTGCATGGAGTCGGACAATATTAATGGGCAACGTGCAGCGTAATGCAACACTCCCTAACTCCGATGTTTAGTAGGTGACAGGGCTTAGGTAGCGAACGGCTTGTATACCGAACCTAATATTGCTTGCATTACTCCCCTCCCTTTCATTTCCCAGGAATACAGGGGCCTCCTTGAGTGTCATAAAATGCAAAGGGCCACCCTCCTTTGTCCAACAGATATTATGGACTGTACAGGGACGTCACATGTAGATCCTAAGCTTGCGTGCCCACCTTGATGATGAGACTTTATTTTAGTCGATAATGTTTGTCTGTGATGTCTCCCCTTGTTAAATCTTTTATATCGCTCTCTCCACTTTCACTTGACCTAGCATAGGTGAATCACCATGTCATTAATCCCTTGGACATCGATTCCCAATAATTTAACAGTCCCATTCACACCATCAAGTATTCAAGCTGCATATGATGACGTTGTGACGTCGTGAGTGGAGTCGGTGCTGTGCTTAGTGTCGAGAACCGCTCGAGCACTCCCTATTTGACTTTTAATATCCTATTAATAGCACCCCAGGTTCGTCATATTGACACTCATAAGTTGTATCCTTGAACTCCAACGCTCGCCGTCATCGACATTAATCTGTGGAATTCCAAGGAGGTGCCTCTGACATCGATATCACGTCATAGACCAGCCACAATGGCAATTTAATCGCGGCCATTCATCGGAATTCCTGCAGTTATATTTCTGAATCCTATTCATCATGGGCGACGAGATTCCAAAGAGCACACTACCTATTCACAAGGACAAGAAATACGTTATTTTTTCTGATTGGTATGTCGAATCTGCCCAGACAATGACTCACGGATAACGGGTTTAAATTCTACAGGGACGGCACAATTACAACCTATGATTCGAACGATTGTATGTAAACTGTTTTTAACGCCACTTATGACGCGTCAATGAGTATCTTTTCCGCGTGGCGCAGACCTCACCGATAACCTTGGGTTCGGGAAGGAGAAACGACGTGAGGGAAATTTGAAAATTCTGTCCGGCAGAGCCACTTTCAGAGATGCATTCCGTGAAATGCTGGAAAGCGTGCCAAACACTTTTGAAGAATGCAGGGAGCTCCTGAAAAAGAGTTCGTTGTAAATGCCGTACAGTCCTCATTCTGGTCTGACCGTTAATGCTGCAGACATCAAACTAGACGAAGGCTTTAAAGATTTCTATGCGTGGACGAAAGCCAATAATATACCTGTCATCATTGTTTCGAGGCAAGCATGCACCGTTGCTGCCTTTTTCCGATTCGCGACTCAATCTTTAATACAGCGGAATGGCACCCCTCATTCGGGCCGTGCTATCCAATCTCCTAGGGGAAGAGGATGCAAGAGATATTGAGATTATCTCGAATAATGTCAAGGTTCATGATGATGGTAAATGGGAGATCCAATTTCGCCATCCTACAAGGTGAAGGGGGCGATATATGAAAGCGTTTGTATACTCATACAAGATCGAGCAGCAACTTCGGGCACGATAAATCGCAGGCGATCCTACCATATCGTAATTTATCTAACCCTCCTACTTTGTTCTTCTTCGGCGATGGAGTATCAGGTAGGTTACTGTTTACAGCGGAATGATGCCTCACTACTCTCCTGCCTACCAGATATATCTGCAACTCAACATGCTGATCTGCTGTTCGCCAAGAAGCTTCCAGACAAGGAAAGTGACCTTGCGACGTATTGCGAGAAGGAGGGCTTGCCCCATATAACCTTCCAGAATTTCTCGGAGGCGTTGCCAGTGGTTCAGTCCTTAGTTTTGGGGAAGGCAACCAAGGAAGATATTCTCAGGAATGGAAAAGCTTAGATATGAAGAGATTTAAGCCGGGGGTACTCCCTTTAGGGCCTGGTATTATTGTAATAAATTCAACGAAGAAGACTCTGTTCAGTGCCTTATGAAGCGCCACGGCGTCTAAAGGGGCTGTAGTTAGCCGCTAAAGGTAGCCCCATTTCGAAAAAGTGTATTTTCCCAATTTATACTTGGCGACTGAACGCATTTGGCAAAGTATACCCTTTCTCTCTTTGTCTCCCACCTCATTTATATCTCTTGACTCCAAATGGCTCCTATGGGGAGAGAACCTGGCCAAAAAGGCGTGAACTGGTCTAACATCGCTGTCGGTATGTGTATTTATTGAGGTGGTACGATCCACGGACTTAGGGTTTGTATTTACAGGCGGTATTATGAACATGGTATGCGCCGTATTCTGAAGCATATTGTTGCGCAGTGCGCTGACCTTTGTCTTGTCCGTTTGTTGCTCGTGATGATGGGATATTAGTTCGTAAGCACCTCGTACTCACCGTTGTAATTACTAGCTCACTTCATACATAGGAGGCATGTTCGCTTGTTACTATGTTTCAGGCCAATACATTAACATTACGGGCAGGTCACGACACTGGGTCAACCACTAGAAGTCCTGAAGACTCAGATGGCCGCCAATCGGTCAGAGAGTATGCTCCAGGCTTTCCGGACTATCTGGAGTCGAGGCGGGGTCCTTGGTTTCTACCAGGGTCTTATCCCATGGGTGGGTGTCTACATAAGGATTGCATACCGAGGGTAGATATTCAATGTAATATGCAGGCTTGGATCGAGGCTTCAACGAAAGGCGCCGTGTTACTTTTCACCGCCTCCGAGGTGGAGACTTCCGTTGTCAAAATGGGAGTTAATCCTGGTATGGCAGGTCTATTGGGTGGCATGGCAGGCGGTGTTGTTCAGTCCTACGTGACCATGGGTACATCACATGCAGAAACGAAAAAGGACCGTTTTCTGATGTATTTGACAGGTTTTTGCACAACGATGAAGACCGCTGAAATTACGCGTCATAAGCAAGCGGCTTCGGGAGTCAAGCCTCCTTCAACATGGGCACTCTTTGCTGATATCTATCGCCGCGAGGGCATTAAAGGAATTAACAAGGGCGTCAATGCTGTGGCCTTGCGTCAATGTACTAATTGGGGTTCCAGGCAAGTCGGATACAGCGTTTGGCCCTTTATGTGTCATTTATTCTGCTCCAATACAGAATGGGTTTTGCGCGTTTAGCTGAAGATATGATTCGTTCAGCCCGCGGCAAGCAACAGGGTGAATCTTTGAGTGCACTTGATAAGATTTTCAGTTCCGCAGTTGGTCTGTAGCGTTCTGTGTATTGCAATGACACGTTGCTTATTTTTATCCCTAGGTGGTGCTCTTGCGACGTGGAATCAGCCCATCGAGGTTGTCCGAGTCGAGGTATGGGTCATCCACCATTCTCTCAAGTAGTCTGACGTTGATAATTGGAAGATGCAATCAATGTCTCGAGGCGCTGCGCATGCGAACCGCCCTGCCAAGCTGACTGTGTTCAACACCCTTGCCTTTGTTTACCGAGAGAACGGCATCAAGGGACTTTACCGAGGAGTTACCCCACGTATTGGCCTGGGTATATGGCAGACAATATGCATGGTCTCATTTGCAGACTATGTCAAGGCTTGGTGAGTCTCGTTTGGATGTTTTGCAGCCCACAGCTGACTTTGCGAGTAGGGTTAAAAGAGTAAATTAGAAAAAAAAGTATTCTATATGTTGAGATAAATCATGCGCGTTCGACTTGCTAGGCCCTCGTATAGATATCCATTATTTTGTTATTTTTGCGCGAGTCACACATACTATAAAGGGTGGGATCATCAAATAATCAACAATTTCAACAACTCGAATATATTCGCCATTATATTGACATGGTAAAGTTTCCTGGACCGGAAGGCTTAATAAAGATTTTGTTTAAAACTCCGAACTCTTCTGTAGGCTTTCAAACTCAGTTAGGCCGGTGGTACATCTCACAAAGAAATAAAAGGTCTTTCCGAGTATGTTGAAATTTTTGAATATATGTGGTAAATTCTATATATTTCAAAGAATTCTCCGGGACTTTTTTAATATGTAAATCGAAGTACATATATTGCTTGGCAAGTGCCCAGGGAATTCTATAAGATTTTCCGATATTAAAAATTTGCTGTGAGTAGTCTTCATGTACCCGGTAGCCGGCTAATGTCGGTCGCAACGTTCATCCTTGAACCGATATGAGTACTGCTGCAAAGAACCCATTGCTGCAACGCTACACTGCGCAACTCACAGCGCATCCGCTGAGGACTAAAGCCATTACTGCAGGTCAGTGGAATGCATCACACTGAGTACACTTGCACCTATATGATGTGGTAACTGAGTAAACGCGTCTTGACAGGCATTCTCTCTTTCTTGCAGGAACTCCTTGCCTCCCACCTCGCCGGCACGCCATCGGCTCCAGTCTCCAAGTCTGCCAGTCCACTTAGCCATGCGATCGCCGCGACGAAGATCAGTCCCCGTGCATTCAAGATGGCGCTGTACGGCTTCCTGGTGTCGGCGCCGCTTGGGCATGTCCTCGTTGGACGGCTGCAGCGCACCTTTGCTGGCCAGAGGCTCGCGATGATATTGGCGAGCAATCTGCTCGTTGCACCGATCCAGACTACTGGTGCGTGAGCGTTGGTACACAGATTGCGACGCTGTCGGGCTGACATACAGCATCAAGTGTACCTCGTGTGCATGGCTCTTATCGGCGGTGCCAAGTCAGTGGATGGCATTGTTAAAACTGTGAAGGGCGGATTTATGACCGTCATGAGGGTATGTCCAAGCCCATCGAGGAATTGATCGGTCCAGTTGACGTGGCGCCATAGATCACCTGGATGACCTCACCACTTGCGACAGTGTTTGCGCAGAAGTTCCTTGCCCCCGAGGTCAGATATAGTTGCTTATACATGGCTCGTGCTAACACATGTTTTAGTTGTGGGTGCCATTCTTCAACTTGGTATCTTTTGTCCTCGGGGTACGTTCAATGGCACTTCTCAAAGCAAAGTTCCGTGTCTCTTTCAATTCTGACTACTATTCCAGACGTATTTTAACACCAAGCTCAAGCTCAGAATGCGCGCGGCCGAGCAGGAGAAAAAGGCTCGCGAAGGCAAGGGCGAGTAAGCTTTGTCTAACCGGACTTCTTAGCTGCACTCGTCTGCTCAGACAGATCCAATCTCTATTCTTATCCCATGTCACCCCTTTTCTGATTGGATTCCTTTTAAACCTATGTTTGACCCGTTCCTCCGAGGAGGCATGCTACGGTGCTTGTACCACAATTACAATACTTTCCTCTCCTGAGAGCTGCCCTTGACTGAAAGACGCCCGAGTACACCATGGATCAACTTCTCGCTCGCCGACTTCCGTTTCCAGCCGCCAGCCACTCAATCCGTAGATGCCTGGCCGTGAAACCCACATCTTTGCCTCCACAATTGCTGTAGACATGGGAGTCAGCTCTCCACGTCGAGTCAGTTTGCCAACATAACTGGACGGTAAGATTTGCCTAGGTAGAGTAGCGTGATAAAGGATGGTTGACAATCATGTTTAATCACTTACGCTTCTGAATATTGGAAGTAATCGACAGGTTGCAGTCGAAGGACAAACCGTATGTGGTTTGTTAAAGAGAAGTTGCGAATTGTAAATGTAACAGGCACAGTCAAGTCACTGGGTGGCGTATGTTAATGAGATACGTTTTGAAATCAAGCAGTTACTTACCCTTTCAAGAAATCGTGCTCAACGCGAGGGGAGGAAGTTACTCTTACAACGGCTGGGTTCATGTTTGCATTCCAGTCAGAAACGCGAAGTGCATCCTGGACCTGCGTTTTCTCCTTTGCGGTTTCAGCATACATAGTCCGCTTCACTTTTGCTGTCTCCGACTGCAATATAAGTTCATCTAGCGGTCCATGGTTGGCCCCTAGAAGGAGACTTGGTATAGTAACATATCCACACCGCCGCTGAGAGGGGAGGTCCCACCAGACTATGATATCCATGCTTTGTGGGTTTCGAAGAGGGAAAAGGTGGGGTAACGAGCTTGGCGGCAGCTGAGGAAACTGGTCAAGTAGTGAATTCCATATGAATATTCTTTTGGAAGACTCTAGAAGTTGTTGGTTGCAGGAGTCGCATGCAGATATCCTGTCTCCGGGCTGTAAAACGGTTCTATGTAAGGGCAAGACGTAGTTCTGCAAAGCGCGTACCTCAGCGATATGACTAAAAATCACATCTAATAAAGGTGGTTCCAATGGTTCAGGTTGTTCCCCGTTGAGAACCGCGGACAACTGTCGAATAACAAATTGCTTGCTCTCCAATGATCCTGACCCTTCGGTCCATCGCTGCGCATTAAGGAAAACCCTTCCCGTTTGTCGTGAAGGTAAATTACTGAGGCCACACCTATGATGACATCAGAGACCGAGCTATGAATCGGAAGTAACGACAAACAATGGAGTGAAATTCAATGGAGTGCTTCTCCAATCAGCACTAGCAGTCGTAACTTGCGAAATTCGCACTTCTGAAGCTGCGTCGACATTTTGGATCTGATTGTCCTTTAGCAACACCGCTTTTCTTAGGAAAGAAAGGGCTAACCTCGAGATTAATTGTGTATGAAATATCTGAGTTGGCGCTGGGTCGGACTGAGGCACCTATCTCAAGGATAGGGACGACATCAAATACGTGGTACAGTTTACTTGAAAAAAAGGAAGTTTGGTTGTGCTGGATGAGATGATTCAAAACATTAGTCGATTTATATAGGCTGTGAAAGTAGAATCAGACAACCTCTCGATAAATGAGAAGTACAGCGAATTCTTGTGATGATGATGATTGCTCAGCATGCAGGGTCAGCGGAAGATCGATTGAATCGTTTGACGCAAGGACTGTCGCAGAATGCAGTTTTGCGAGAGGAACAGATAATGGGAGCGCAGAGGCTAAGCTGTTATTCGACCGGAGCACTTCCGTGAGATCTGGACTGGGCACAGGAGACGATCCTATGATGTTTTGAACAATTTAATGCTAATTGACGGGCAGAAGTCATACCATGAGGTTCAAGATCCAGCCATACAGAAGGGCTGTGTATGATCCATATATCATCAATACTTCCCGATCCAGTGTTCCGCAAATTAAGCCTGAAGTCCGCGCACTCCCCAGCAGACAAAGTAAACGCACCAAAACCCCCTTCGGAGTTGGATAAGGAACATTCTAAACGGCGACCACCCTCATCGACACACATTGTAGGAATGACATCAGTCCCATACACGACGCCTTGTCTCTGGGCCGCCGTGTCTTGAAGTCGAGCCCCTCGAACGGCCAGTGATTCCGAAACGGGCAATAATGAAAGAAAATAATAAGTTAAATGCGTAAATTTCAGTGTTGCAGCATTATGCGATATCACAGATATCGTAACCTAGGGAGAGTAAGTCATCGAGTGTTTGCGTTGCTAAACGGATTGAACTTACGATCCGAGTCTCCTTCGCCTCTAGGAGGATGTTGTCGACGGTCTCGACATCAACAGCGACATTATTATCAGGGGCCGTGATGACCTTTACGGTGACATTTGTCAAAGTTACTTCTATATTTAGTGGATTCTTGAGCACAATTTCGATGAAGAATCGCTCTTCGAATAAAGCCGTCAGTTACGTAGATCAACATCCTGAATGAGTTTTCATCTTGACAGACCTCCCACAGATGCCCGTCCAGTTTTCTCTATCCGCTCATTGCCTTTTGTTTTCCAGAATTGAGACCACGTCTGCTCGAAGGTATCCCATATACCATTACTTGAATCTGATTCGCCTTGATGGCTAAGGCGTATCTTGGTTTCGGCCGGATGCGACAACGAAAATTGTGGCTTCAAATCAGTAGGCAATGCGTTCCCCCCTACTATTGTTTTCATGTGCTGACCTCTGCAAGTTAACGATATATGACAATGTCTCAACTGCACATACCTCATAAGCAACCTTAAAATCCCCTACATATAGTGCATGTATGAGACTCAAGTCTTGCTCGTTCTGGCTAGAGAACGGCGAGCCTTTCAATAGCCCGAGAAAATATCGTAAAGCACCCTCAGTGTCTCCACTGGTATACATCAAGCGCCCTACAGCTATTTAGAATCAAGAATTTTTTGTGGGCGGCAAGTTGCATACTTACCTAACGAGTATTCGATGCTGGGAAGTATCGCGTCAAACCACTGCATCTCTTTCCGTGCAGTGACTTCGTCAAAAGAAGGCGAAAGGTTTTTGGATGGTCTTGCATGATACCGCTCATGCGCCTTCCGTAGAAAATAGACAGTCAACGGCTTCTGTTAAGGAACATAACATTTAACAAACGTGTATACGGGCATAATACAAAAAGGCATACAATGCCGCATTTTTCTAATCGCTGTCCTGCGAAAAAATACCACATCGCTGCCCGTCTTTTTGCTCCTTTCCGATCACTGATAAGTGCTGCATGAGCCAGTAAGAGTGCGGGAGGAGGTTCTTCTACCTTTAATAATCGAACCATTAATGTACGCAAAAAAACATCTGAAGTAAATGGCGAGCTCACGGAACCAGCTGCTGCGACAAGCCATCTATCTCCTTCAAGGTCTTCTAAACTTTGTACCCCTGTCCCCCAACGAACTGCGTATGCAAGTGCACGTAATTGTGAAGATGGGCCAGCACTTGTCTGCAGAGTTGAAAGTGCATAGTTTGCATGTGCACCCACAGCAGGAGAAGGCGCTAGCAGAAGTGGGAGAACTTCCTAATAGAAGGGAGCCCGTGAGAGCTAAATAAGGATCAAAGGTTAATGAAACGTACCGATCCGCCTCGACCATCCTTTCTCAATGACTCCCAAACAGAGACGGCAAGTTTCAGGTCACCCAAAAATGTGGCAAATTCAGCGAGACGACGCTGTTGCGATGGTGGGGCTGCCCCAAAAGCCGGTGACGTAGGAGAAGAGGAACTGTTGGCATATGAACTATTCGAGTAGGAGGGTAGAGAGGTAGGAGTACTAATTGAGCCCCCAAACAGCTTTCTCGTAGATGAAAATAGCCGAGAAGGAAGTCGACGCGTTGATGTGTACTTCAAGATAGTAAAGGATAAGTTGAGTAATATGCAGAAAGCATTGTCCGACGTACTGCTTCGTTCCAGTCTAGAACACACCGCTCCAACCAAGGAATGAGACTCATGGTGACAAATTCACGAACAAAGTGCGCGAATTGGGCCATATCCTCCTCGGTGAGATTTAAATGCTGTGTTCCTTCAGGTAGAGCTTTGGAGAAAGCCGCATCTGGTAAAGGCGTAGCGGGCAGTTCCGGGAGAAATGAAGGCACGGCAAGAGGAGATGCTGGGGGCGAAAATGATACGGCCAGGAGGTGTGTGTGTAACCCAAATTGTTTTTTAGTGGCATTAAAGAGAGCCATTGCTCTGTAAACCAGACATCATGCAAGGACATCTATCAAACATTAGACAACATACTCATCAGAATTCAACGGCGAGTTGGTTGGATGTATTATAAGAGTGTGACGAAGCCTTGTCGGGTCTACCCAGGAAGGCAAATGGACTTCATTGTATTTCGAATGTAACTCGGTAACAGCTTGCAATGGATTAGGGGCAAGCGTAGATACAGCCAAAATAACTACGAGGCTCTGGATTAAGTACATAACAGTATAGCAATGTATATGTCACCCACCTGCTACAGGATGATTCCATCCCTCATGCTTCGACGGCGTATGGTCCCCTTCAGTGCAACGCTGTAACTCACGCCACCAGGGCGGCAATGCCTTGTTGTCGTTCGCATGATCTGTACCTTCAGCCTCTTCGACCCAAGCGGCAGCTCTCTTCGCTACACGTTGACCGATCCAGTCGATGGTCCGACCTGCACGCGAGTCTTCGTCCTCTTTACAGGCAGTATTGACATCGTTAAAGTCCGAGAAACGCAAGGAAAAGCTTGCGTGCGTCACTGTCGTCAACGTCGTCGTGCGCGTGGTAACTGCACGAATGTCAGAATATATAAGATTGTGCCATGACACGCGTACCATGACGCAACGGCGAAAAGAGCTGCAACAAACGATGGAGCGTTGGAAGTGAGCATGACGATAACAGCTCTGTCAGGTCTGCGGAAGGAAATACGCATACATGGGGAGAGATGGACAAAGGTAGGTTCGGAGAGGTGGACATGCCTGTAAATCCTTAAGTAACCGTTGGGTAGAAGGTCACGGGAGCAAATTATCTTTCCCGACTTGTTCTGTGTTCATCATATTTTATTCTGGTTGGGCACTTTAACTTGTTGTCATTAGAATTTATGCTCAGATGCTCCGCTTCGCGTCTCATGTCTAAACCTACACGGAGTCCTACTCATAACAAGCAGCCAAGGAACCTGACGGTGTTGACTCGGACGACTAAAGGAATTCAGGTCCGGCTACACGTTAAACCTAACTCAAAGGTCGACAGACTGGTAGCCGTTGAAAGAGACTGTGTGCATATTGCTGTGACTGGGGCTGCTCAAGAGGGAGAAGCAAATCGAGGTGTTATAAGTCTTATGACGCAGGCATGTAGAGTGTGCTCTTTAAACGGCCGCCTTCGAGAACTAATCTATTCAAAAAGATCCTTGGTATCCATAAGAATGATGCGAGCATAGTTGTCGGACATAAAAGTCGTGAAAAAATACTGCTTATTCACTCAACACAAGGAATATCGACAAGTCCGAACCTCGACTTGACTCGAATATATGAAACACTGCAACGGAATTCACGGCAATAAATAGACTGGCGGCTAAAACAATACGAGTCTTGTACATAGCACTGCCGAGGCTATCGAATGCACAAAGAACGAAAAGGATCGGCGGTGAAATCCAACCCGGCACGTATATCTGCGAACAAGTTGGCACCTACATATACTACCCCCTAGGAGTAGTATTTTATTGTCTGTGCCGGAATTTCCGGGTGAGACACTGCAATTCGAGTTGCTGTGCGGTGATTTTGGGGATCTCCGTCGGGCTATGCAAAGCACATTGGTCATTATGATTATCATATCTAATTTCATGCGTCAGCTTCTACGCATTGCTGTTCTAAATTGGATGTGGAGATGCTTACAGTAAACGGAGCATTGATGGTATGTGATGTGCTCTCTCACTTTGATAATTACATGACATTGTTCCATAGGTCCAGTAACTTTTCTCAGCTCTCCCGTAATACATACCGTAAACCACGTCAATATGTCGCATAATTGACATTCGAATCATAGCGTTTTCCTATGTATAACCGCAGCGCTACCCATGCTGTGCTTTGAACTACGGAATGTGGTGCTCTGTTGATGGCTATTGTGCCTCGTGTGCCCCACGTCATACCCTTTATCACACACATCCGAGCTTGGTCCTACTTGAAACTCTTCCGCTGACCACCAACTAGCTACATTGACAACCCATGTCAGAGAAACCATACGCTCCTCCATCTCAACCCCCTCCGCATGAGGGTGACAGTAGGCCGTTACCAGATGGTATGTCACTGGTACATTATCGTCAAGACACTGATTCTTATTAGTCATTGCCTAGGATGGATGAGACAGTTCGATTCCAAGTACGCTACTGTTTACTTTCATGAACTCACGACCTGATTGCGTATAATACAGCTCTAATGCCTGGTTCTATGTACGTAATTGGCTTATGCGCTCAACATCCTGCTGTTTCACAACCAAGATCTAGGTTGACACCAGAGCCTCGCCGCCGCGTTCAATTTGGCTACATCCTCTCGACGATGCGAAATTCTTAGAAGAGCATCCGCATTTCAGGGATTATGGCCACCCACCCAACTATGAAGGATCCCCAAGCCCTCCCCCCGTTCCTACATCTTCCCGGCCAAGGCTAGATGCAGAGAAAAAGAAGCCCGAGAAGCGTAGCTTTATAGGGAAATTGAAGGATAAAGCCATCGGGACGAAAGAAGAGAGAGCGGCGGCTAAGGAGCAGGCTAGGAGAGCTCGAGAGGAAGAGGTGACCTATACTTCTCATTTTACACCATTATTTTGACCAAGACTATTGTGCAGAAAAGACAACGTCTTGAGTGGCAACGTGCACATGCAGCGCAGTATGGCGCTCCGCCACAATTTGGCGGGTATCAACAACAATACGCTGGTCCTAGCCAAGGATACGGACAGCCTGTGTATGGGCAGCCCATGCAACAAGGATACGGACAGCCTGCGTATCAGCAGCCTCGTCGGGGGGGCGGCATGGGTATGGGTGTTCCTCTACTGGGCGGGTTGGCAGGTGGCCTATTGCTTGGTGAAATGTTAGGTGGCGATGGCGGCGGAGATTTCGGTGGTGGTGATTTCGGCGGCGGTGACTTCTGATCTTGTCGTCAAGGGGACTATGTATTTATAAAGCCTGTAATAACTCCACAAAACCCGAGGATGATTTTAATGGATATTAGATAGTATTATTAGCCACATAGTCAGATTAGATCTCAGCAAGCACAATGACAGTTGAGTAGGAGTCTCGTGTTAGTTTATCAATTGGATCCCACGCTTTATAGTCGCCGGCCTCAGCAGTAACAGGAACAAGCGTATATACTGTTGTTTCCTCTCAAATCATGGCCTAGAGAATCCAAGTAGTTGACCTTTACATGGCGGATATTTCTTCGAGGATACTTTATCAGTGGCTTTCTCACGGTTTGTACTGAGGTCATGAGAACAGCTCGTTGAATGTACAGTTGGGAGCCTCTCTCTGCATGGATGGATCCGTAGTGATGGCGCTGAAACTTGAGAATAATGACTCTGTCAGACAGGAATCTTTCAACCAGGAGACTATTGATGCAACCCTGTCCCCTCGTAGTAGTGGTGCTCTATTAGTCGTTGAGCCAAAGCTCTGCTTTCTTTTCCCTAGTCAAATGTAAAATCTAACAATATTAATGTCGTCACAAGTCTATTTCGCTATATATATATGGTGTTCTTGAATTATCCAAGACAATCCCCTGTTGAAATACGCGTGTCTCTATCACATACTCAAGTAGCAGAAGACCCTCGCAATCGCGCAGCGAGCTGTATTCGCATGTAGCTATGTATGTTTAAGAACAATAGAATTATAAATGGGAAGACAATGGGAGTATGAAAAAGGGGGACAATAGGGCAAGGGAGCAAAAGAACATGAGCTTGCATGTATGATGCTCAAAATCCAACATTCCCCTGCTGACACTCAACAAGGATGCAGGGATCCTTCTGGCCATTTCATCTGTGTAATATACTCAGCGAGCAAAGCAGCCTTGGCCAACACCGCGTTCGCCTTATGTCATGTTCATTTTTGCACAGCCGAATTATTGCCTTTAAAAAATATTTGTATTGCAGACCAGCTTGCCTACATTCAACCCAAATGTCGTTGCCACAGCACGGTAAGGAAGGGCCATTATCAGAGGGTATGTCGCCATACGTTATCGTCTGACCTTGATTCTATTAGTCTCAAACCCAGGGAAAAATCCCGAGAAACTTGGCATTATGGGCAAACTGAAGGACAAAATTTTCGGCACGAAAGGAAAGACGGTGCCTAAGGGGACGATCCCTAAAGGGGCTAAGACACTGTCTCTGGGTGAGCTGGTAAATTTTGATGGTGGCGGTGGCGGTGGCGGTGGCGGTGGCGGTGGTGGTAGTAATGGCGGTGGTGGTAGTAATGGCGGCGATGGCGGTAGTGGTGGCGATGGCGGTGGTTGTGGCGGTGGCGATGGCGGCGGCGGCGGTGGGGGGGCGATTGATCTCATTACCAAGAGACGAACTATGAATTTATCATGTCTGTAATAACTCTTCAAGCAGCCTGGAATAATTACAATGCGTCGTTCAATCGTCAAAGCAATTACAATGAAGATGTGATAGCAAGAGATGAGTGCATATAATCAAGCAAAGATGCTCCGACTCGGCCAGTAGAATTGCCTCGTACCCGTTGTCGACAACTTGGGAGCCTTCATGACGTTCTCTCTGCATGCAAGGATCCGTAGTGATGGCGTTGAAACTTACGAATAATGACTCTGTCAGAAAGAGACTATTGATGCAACCCTGTCTCCTCGTAGTGGTGCTTCTGTTAATCGTTGTAGCCAAAGCTCTGCTTTCTTTTCCCTAGTCAAATGTAAATTCTAATAATATTAATGTCGTCACAAGTCTGGAGCTAATTTCGCTATATATATGCGGTGTTCGTGAACAATCCAAGACAATCCCCTGTTGAAATACGTGCGTCTCTATCACGTACTCGAGTAGCAGAAGGCCCTCGCAACCACGCAGGGAGCTGTATTCGCATGTAGCTATGCATATCTAAGAACAATAAAATTCTAAATGGGGAAGACAATGGGAGCATGAAAAAGGGGGATGATGACAATAGGGCAAGGGAGCAGAGGAACATGAGCTTGTATGGCAGGGATGCAGGGATCCTTCTGGCCATTTCATCCCTGTAATATACTCAGCGAGCAACGAAGCCTTGGTCAACACCGTCAATCTATGCCTCGTGCCGTCCGCGTTCGCCCTCATGCCCTTTTTTGCACGGCCGAATTATTGCCTTTTGAGGTATCTTTATTGCAGCTCCACTGACCACCAACTTGCCTACATTCAACCCAAATGTCGCTGCCGCAGCACGGTAAGGAGGGGCCATTATCAGAGGGTATGTCACTATAGGTTATCGTCAGAACCTTGATTCTATCAGCGCGACGCGTCTGCGTCACGTGTCTGTTTGGTCCACTACCTCCACATACGTTTGTGTATGGACGTCAAAACCATTAATATTATATATGTTGGCAGTCTGAGTTAGAAAGTTTTTCCCTCAGTTCTCGTCTACATTCTACGAGCTGAGGTCAGTAGATGTTTATTAAATCATGCACAAGAACTAATTACTGATACTTCTATTAGTATTGTTGTTACAGCTTCGTATCCCAACACCCCAACCCAGGGAAAAACCCCGAGAAACGTAGCTTTATGTGCAACCTAAAGGACATATTTTTCGGCAAGAAAGAAAAGACGGTGCCTAAGAAGGCGGCCCCCAAGGAGGAGGCTAAGAAACAGTCTCTTCCTCCGCTGAGTGGGCTGGTAGATTCTGATAGTGCCCCTGACGGTGGTGATGGCGGTGGTAATAATAGTGGTGGCGATGGCGGTAGCGGTGGTGGTGGCGATGGCGGTGGTGGTGGCGGTGGCGGTGACTGATCTCATTGTCAAGAGACGAACTATGAATTCATCATGTCTATAATAACTCTTCAAGCAGCCTGGACTAATTTCAATGCGTAGTACAATCGTCAAAGCAATTACGATGAAGTGATAGCAAGAGATGAGTGCACATAGTCAAGCAAAAATGCTCCGGCTCGGGCCAGTAGAATTGCCTCGTGCCCGTTGTCGGCGAGTATAGCAACGTTGAGTTACTCTACGAACAATCCCACAGAGTTGAGGCTCACGTTTAAGTCCCCGCTTTATAGCCGCCTGCATCTGGCCGGCTTTTACATGTCGAATATTTCCTCAGAGAGTTCAACTCGTCGCGGTCCACAGGATACCAGTGGGTTTCTTACCTTTGCGACCGAAGTTCTGAGAACAGCTCACTTGGATTGTTTCTCGTAAACCTGAAACTGTTGGCGCACCGTAGTGGTGCAACGTTCTGCTTCGGTTTCCTTAGGGGATCCCTCCGGCCGTTTCCACAGGCCTTCAAATGAAGGCTACACGCAGTATACTCAGCGATCAGGGGAGCCTTGGTCTCAACACCGCGTTGACTATATATACCCAATCCATGCCTGTGCGATTCATACTATACCCTTTATCGTACGGCCCAAGTATTAGCCTCGGCTTCCTTGATTGCAGTTCTCCTACTGATCACCAATTTGCCTGTATTCAACAATCCTAAATGCAGAGGAATGGAAAGGCTATGACGACAAAAAGAAACATTCCGAAAGGCATAGCTTTATGAACAAGCTTAAAAAAAAAAACAGGACATTGGGGCGAAAGAAAATGGCGCGTGCCGGCCAAGTGGCAAAAACAGCCTGTGCCACCACCGATCAAGCTGATAGATTTCAGCCCTTTCCACTAATTCCGTGGTGCTCATTCCAGTAGATGTTTAATACCGTTGTGGTCATTCTGGTGGTGACGACACTGGTAGTAGGGAATGACTGATCTCGTCGCCGAAGGACGAGCTGTGTATTCATGTAACAACTCTACAAGTAGTCTGAAATGATTCCCGTTTGTACTTCAGTCATCAGAGCCATTACATTAAAAGATGAGAGAGAGCAAGAGCTGTACTAGCCACATAGTCAAGCCAAATCCCCAGCAGGCACCATCGCAGCACCTGCGTGGATAACGCTCCGGCTTAAATGGGCTAGTAGATCTATCTTTCCTCCCCAGCATACCCGTCGTCGCACAGCATGGCAACCTCGAGTTACCCTACGAAGAATCTCGCGGAGTCGTGGTAGAGGTTCAAGTTTTGAAAATTCATATCCATCAATTCCCACGCTTTATGCTAGCCGCCTGCGTTCGGCCAGGGAGTAGCAGGCTGCGATCTATCTGGGTGGCCCACATACCTTTTGGCTTTTACCATGTCGGATGCTGCGAGGTCTTCGGGTCTTCGCGGTCCGCGAGATATCAGTGGGTTTCTCATGTTTTGCGACGGACGTCCTGGGCTCACCGCGGCTTTTCGCGATCTAGTTGCCATATTCCACTGCTCATTTCACCCTACGCGCGGAAATATTATAGACTGGCATATGAAAGCAAGTGATGGTCGGTCAAACCTTGTGTAGTTCCGCCCCCCACGTTAACTAGACTTGCATGAAAGATCTGAAGCTGGACGGTGTTGAATTCACGGCCTTGCCTAGTGGATTGCATCTTGTCGATACGGACGTTGTGTAAGCCAGCACTGCTGAATATCACGGCTTGTCTTGACGAGCTACACTATTGTTGCAGACACATAACTCACAAGGTTCATCATGGAATATCTGTCTTCCGACGGCGACAAACAGACGAGGTATAGTTCTTCGGTGGCTGATATGATACTCATACCTGTCGCACTCATGTATTCTAGGCAGGAATGCGTGGCTTCCGTTTGGAGTCGCTCGGCATACTTGTCGCACAATCGCCGCGGCCACGACCATGGAGGCATCTCGCAGCACTCAAAGAACTTTCTAGTTCGCTCGAAACCCATTGGGTTTCCAGGCAATCACAATATTCGGATATAAATGCTAGAGACTGGTCACTTCTTGAAAAATGGTACAACGATCGTGTGTTCCGCCGCATAGGAGAGCAAGGAGAGTGGCTGGGCTGGGACGAAGAGCTATCATCTGACAGCGTATGCTAATTTTATTATAAATTGCAATGACTTGCTGATTCCTTAGAACTTATTGTCAGTCAAATCACCCGGCTTTACATCTACCGCATTTATTGCGAATTTTGGGCCCTTCTTCACTGACGCTGTATAAGCACGCACTGGCACGACGCCGGGTTCTCATTTACACAAACCCACCAGTGGAACCGGCATGTATTCTTGCTCAAATCGCCGCTGACATTTGTGGTGGAGGAGGTGCGCCGAATGTTCTGGGTATGGTGGGCATAGGACACATCGAGAAATTGGATACGGAGAGCCGGGGCGGTCATGGTTGGATCGCATGTAAGCAATGTTTGCTCAGAAGCTAGTTCATCTTTCACCTCACCTTATTACAGGCACAACCGATGCCATTTTCCTGGAGAAGCCTTCTCTGTACGATCTTGTCATAGATATGACCACATCGCGTCCGGCACGGCCAGCCTTCTTTGTCACACGTCCTGCACTTGCCTCACCACGCGGTCCTCGCCATCGACTAGTTCCCGTCCGCTTCACATTCAGTGACGTGCGTCTCTGGTCGGAACTTGAACGCACACTGCGTGCCGACGCTGACGAAGCTGGCAGCAATGCCGAGAGCAAATCCCGGTGGACAGATGGATGGCGCTTGTATGAAGATGTCTGTGTAGCGTGTGCAGGTGCGTGGATGGGCGGATGGCGAAGTGGTAACAGCGCATGGGGCATTGGGAGCAGCGGCTCCCTCCATGTCAACAAAAGCGGCGGAATTAGACTCGACGGGGATGATGATGGCATTCGAAACGCTGGAAGAGGAATAGAAGGTCGACCGGTTATGACAACGTCGCCAAGCTCGACAGTAATCTCGAAGGAAGGGCTATCAAGGCAAGTCCAGACAACCTTGGCCCTGTTGAACACATTCCACGCGCATTCGGAATTCTTGTCAGAACGACTGTCAGAGCTGCTTGACGAGGCGAGTGCGGATTCGAACTCGACGGAGACGTTGGTACTTCATCCGAGAGACGTCATGTCGCTTGAACTAGGTGTGCTAAGTGATCTGGATGCGAGGTTCCTTGAATGGCTCGCGGAGAGGAACAAGAAGTCGGGAGGGCGAAAAGTCATTGTCAAGCGCGGGTGGAAGGACCTTTTGGCAGTGTTGCTTGGTTTCGGCTGAAGCACGGCCCGTCTAAGGACGACATATTTTACGCTATATATACCACTAATTATTTGCTATCTTGCCTTTTTATTTTTTTTCATAGCTTTTGGGACCTGCTGTCGAGAGCTGTGTATTTTATATTCCCAATGACGTCATAGAGAATTAGGTAGTGCCCAATCAACAAGAGCGAGTTTGTCACTTGGTGAGACCAGTTACCCCATAATTTCAAATAAGATTACCCGGGATAATCAACCGTCGACTAAGACTTAATGCTCACTAGACTCCGAGCCCTCACACACCATCTTGTCCAGTCCCGTACAATGACAACCAAAATTCACAACTCCAACACTGCTTGCTGCTCGATCCCTCCCGTTCGGTCTTCTTACGAACCTAAAGGGTCTTTCAAAGCCTATGCAGGATTCAGCAAAACCTATCAAACTGGCCCGGAGGGCACCAGCCGTGCTCTCATCGCTGTGTATGACATCTTCGGGTTCTGGCCACAGACTCAGCAAGGAGCCGATATCCTTGCAGAGACACTCCAAGTGAGGGTCATAATGCCCGACTTTTTTGAGCCCGATGCTGCGTTTCCCATGGAGTACTATCCCCCAGATACAACCGAAAAGAAGGCTGCAATACAGGCTTTCTTTGGAGGTCCCGCGAAGATGGACAAGACCCTCCCGAATGTGAAGAAAGTAGGCGATGCACTCAGGGCAGATGGATACAAGAATGTCGGCGTGTATGGGTATTGCTGGGGTGTGTGCCTGGCTCTTTCATCGATGGCCTGACATGTTCTGAGATGCATGATAGGCGGAAAGGTTGCGACCCTCACCGGTGCCGACAGCAGTTTTGATGCGGTTGCGGCTATCCATCCAGCGTGAGATTAATTAATTACACCTTCGCGTCATCAATCATTACATAATGTCATAGAATGCTAGATGCATCGGATGCCAAGAGTCTCGCTGTTCCTCTCGGTCTCTTCCCATCCAAAGATGAGCCCATTGCGGAGGTGAGATTCGACTGTATCGGACTCCAGCCTTGTCTGACATTTCCTCAGTATGAGAAACTTGTGAAAGCCATCTCCGACAAACCCTTTGCCTCCAGGAATGCATACAAACTCTATCCGACTGTCCACCACGGCTGGGCTGCTGCTCGCGCAGATCTCAGTGACCCCGAAAACAAAAAGCAATATGAGGATCTGTATGGGACTTTAGCTGGGTTCTTCCAAGGCGTGTGGGCGTGAGCGATGCCTCATTTCTGGTAGTCGCCCTAATTTTGAAACGCTTGCCATTGAGTGGCGTTGAATGAGAAGTGTACATCGAAGAGGCTGACAATAACAATTTTTTTCTCTACTGCCCCTGACTGATGGCCACCAATATTAAGCGCATCGATCGATCAATATGCATGCATCATGCGTTGATAATTGGCCACCGGCCCCAAATAGGCTCAAGTGGCGCGAAACTCGTCGAGGCTTTTGTGTCGACTGCAGGTATGGAAACTTTGTCAAATTTAGATTCTAATTGTCGCCTCGTGGAGCTCTGGCTAATGATTCAATTTATGGAGGGAAACTCATTGAGCCTTGTGTCGACTGCAGGTATTGAAACGTTGCCAAATTTAGATTCTCATTGTCGCCTCGCGGAGGCAGGAGACTCTGGCTAATGATTCGATTTACGGACATCCGATCTGAGTCGGTCGTAGCTCCCTGAGATCCCGCATTAGGTATGACTGTGTAACCTTTTGTTTCTTTGCTTCCGTGCGGCTTTATATATCCTGTCCTCCTCGCCTTCAGTTTCTCTGTAACATCCCCTCCCCCTAACATCCCCTGCCACTAACCTCATCCCCTGCCACTAACCTCATCCCCTGCCACTAACCTCATCCCCTGCCACTAACCTCATCCCCTGCCACTAACCTCATCCCCTGCCACTAACCTCATCCCCTGCCACTAACCTCATCCCCTGCCACTAACCTCATCCCCTGCCACTAACCTCATCCCCTGCCACTAACCTCATCCCCTGCCACTAACCTCATCCCCTGCCACTAACCTCATCCCCTGCCACTAACCTCATCCCCTGCCACTAACCTCATCCCCTGCCACTAACCTCATCCCCTGCCACTAACCTCATCCCCTGCCACTAACCTCATCCCCTGCCACTAACATCCCCTTCCCTCCCAAAAAAATGGCGACTCACTCAGGTAGTCGTCAAGGTCGTAAACCTGGAACAGCAGGTCGAGCTGTTCAGGTTACCACAAATTCTTTCCCCGTAGTAAACTTGCCCGCTAATACGTTTTACCAATATGATGGTGCGTACAAATGACCTGGAAAATGGCTATCAATATCAACCCTGACCACTCTTTCGATGTATGCACATATTAGTTGGTGAGCGAGGCACTGTCTTCCTCGATGGTTTGAAAGAAATTTTTACGTTGTTTTAGTAATCGACGGACAGTTTAACAGAAGGCGCAACCTCCTTGTCTGGTTTAATCTTCAGGTTCAGTATGCTGCGATATTCAATCCTCGTGCTGCATACGACGGCGAGAAGAACATGTTTCGTGCGACAATACTCGATCTTCCCAACAATGCCGGTAACGTATGTGGCGCCGATCTCGAATCATTTCTTATGCTAACCTAAGATGCAAGTTTGTGGTGTATCTAAATGGTAATGCAACGGAGGCAAGGCGTAAGCAACTTCCGGGCATAAACGTGAAACTCACACTAGTCGGCCGCATCAATCCCAGGTAGGTATAGTCATCGTCGTTACCCATTGAATGGAATTAATTATACAACATCAGCTCTTTAGTTGCCGTTCTGAGAGGTCACCGTGGAGCAACGATGGGTTCTGAGGAACTTACGTCTATCATGCTACTCAATGTTTTGGTAAAGATGGCGCCCCTCTTGTGAGTTGTTTAACACTGCACCCGCTCTTTCCATAACGTAACAACAATCCCAATAGGATCTGTATCAATAAAAACACCAACAATCCCGACCCTCATCCCTCAACTGCTCGCTCATTTTTCGTGCAAAGCAAGAGCGTGGATGTGAGTATATGCTCTTTGATCCTTTTCGCATTTTAAAACCAATTTTATCTCCCAGATTGGTAAGGGTCTTGAAATGTGGCGTGGATATTTCCAGTATGTGCTATTATGAACACAGTAGGTATCAATATCATACCTTCCTACAGATCCGTCCGCCCTTCTATTGATAGGCTAATAGTCAACGTGGATGTTACATCTGCCGTCATGTGCGCACAATAATCTTCGCAAGGACACATCCTTAATTTCTCTTATCAGGTACCAGGGCGGCCCTCTCATATCGCTTGCCATGAATTTTCTCGGTTTCAACAACGTGGCCAAGCTCGGAATTCCGGACGTGGACGAGCGTACAATTCGCATCTTGGACGGGTTTTTGACGGGTCTTTTGGTTTCTTATACTATGTCCGATCCTGAGAGGCCTGGAAGGCCTAAAAAGTACAAGACCATCAAAAGTGTAGAAAATTTCTGTGCCAATGAGTTCAAGTTTGATTGGAAGGGCCGGCGGTGCACGATATCGGTATGGCTCCAAGATGTCTTATTTGCTCCGCCGACTTCTGCTGACAATGCGTAGGAATATTTCTGGCGGACGTACAACTATACTATCAAGTATGGACAGATGATCTGCGTGAATTTGTCAAGCAATAGGCAAGTCATTCTGCCGATGGAGGTTCTTGACGTGAAGCCTGGACAATTTTACAAGAGGGTCCTGTCACCTGCCGAAACGGCACGGGCTATTAAGTTCTCGAGTCCGAGCCCGGTGAGTTCTCTTGTACAATCATGATTCACGTAAATTAATTTTTCCATTGCAGAAAGAGCGACTTGATGACATTAAAGACGCTTGGAAGGTAAACCCATACCAGTGATATATCAACTTATTTATTCGTTGTTTAACTTATGCCGCATCAGTCCGAAGTTTTCGCATACAGCGATTCTGACCTCTTACGTTTCTCTGGTATGACAATTGCGACTGCGCCCATGGTTATTCCGGCAAGAACGCTCGCCCCTCTCAAAATCACGTATGGCGATAATTTCGAGGAAGTAAGTCATTATTTGCCCACACGATCTTACTGCTGATCCGATGCCCCTTCGTCAGAATCCTATTAATGGCGCCTGGAATGTCATGAACCGGAAATTTGTTGTACCCATAAGTGTACCATCCTGGGCAGTGATGGTCTTTGACCAGGATATAAGTCTCAAAGAGGCAGAAGGCTTTGCCATAAGCCTTCAAAAGGCATGTGCGGCATTAGGTGCGTGATCACATCAATTCATTTTGCTGTACTGATAGTGACACTTACAGGAATGAGTGAGTGATGCTGAAACATACAAGTTATTTTAACTCAACGGTGGTTCATCAGACTTTACATCATCCAGGCCGCCGTTTATCCTGGGCAACCCGCAGGGTAACTACGAATCCCTAGCCCGAGTGAGTCTGCCGTCTGATGATTCACATTAAATATACTTCCTTATCAACTTATATTATAATACGACGTAGCAATTTGACGATGCCTGTGGTTCTGCTGAGAGGACATTTCGGGGTAAACCCTCGTTTATTTTGGTCATATTGCCGGAATTCGCCCCAGACATCATTACTGCTGTAAAGTACTGGGGGGATTGTCAGAAGGGCTGCCCGACTCAATGTGTGGTATGTGCTGATACATGTTTTCTTTCCAGATATTTACTGTGGATAAATCTTTCATAGAAGCGTAGTAAGATACGAAAGGCAAACAACCAATACTGTAACAATGTGGCTCTTAAGTGAAATTTCCTAATTATATTGTGCTAGTTTTTGGAATCTAACCTATGGTCTTCAGAGTCAACATCCGCATTGGAGGCGTCAATTGGTATCCCAGTGAATCCCTCTATGTTATGCAGTATTTGAAATCGTCCCCGATTATGGTAGTAGGTCAGAAATTCCACAAACAGTTTCCATTCAATATTGATATCCGGCAATAGGGGCAGACGTCAGTCATGCCGGACCTGATACACAGAGGCCGTCTGTAGCAGGATTGGTTTCTTCGGTCGATGAGAAGATGTGTCGATATGTAGCATCAACATCGGTTCAAGAGAGTAGAGTCGAGGGCATCATCGGACTGGGTGACATGATGGCAGTAAGTCTATAATAACATTTTGACATACTTCGTCTCCTGATTTAGATCACCAGAACGCGATAACGATGTTCGATAGATACCAGCAAGTAGTCCATCACCAAAGTAACCCACTTAAGGGCGTAATATTTTATCGGTGATTACTGATTACGACGAACCATTATTTTTTGTTTCGTCTACTGAAACTGTACCCTTCTCACAGTGACGGTCTTTCAGAGGGCCAGTTTGACGTGGTGGCGCGTGAAGAAATCAGGATTATACAAAGTAATTAGTTATCTGTCAATGCGATGTGGCTCTGACTGTGATATACAGCGGTCTTTCAGAGGTTGAATGTCAACGCCAAACTCGTGTATATCGTTGTCGGCAAGAGGCATCATATTCGATTTTTCCCTCCGAATGGTGGTGGTGATAGGAGCGGCAACTGTGAAGCTGGACTCGTCGTTGATCAAGTTCTCGTGCATCCTATCGAATATGATTTCTACCTGCAATCGCATACAGGTATCCTTGGAAGTATGTTCCGCTGTTTTTCAGACGCCTCACTTTGAGATCGTACTTAACCTTTGTATAGCGAGTCGTTCTGCGCATTACACTGTGTTACTAGATGAATTGGATTTGCCCTCTGATGGCATTCAAGGAATAACATTCGTACTCTGTCATGTACGCCATATCGTCCTATGAAGATCCTAATTAACATGTATTCCATAGGTTTACGGACGCGCGACGCGGTCGGTCTCCATTCCAGCTCCAGTATATTGTGAGTTTAATTAGCCACCTAACATGCGAATAACATTTTCATTTTACCTTCAAATCCCTTAGATGCGGATGTGAGTTCCTTTGACTTCCCTATTTATCGGTGACCCTTCATACTCGCCTTTCAGCTTGTTTGTGGACGGGCTACATACCATTCTCTGTTGTTCCGCGGCGGCGGCGAGTCTTCTACGCTTGAAGAGCACAAAGAGGTTAGAGAGTTAAAGCACCATAAAATTATTGTATTTGACCCTTGTCATGTTTCAGGCTTTCTGCAAAATCCATCGCAGGATGGAGACGTCAATGTACTGGATATAAACCCCTTCGTTTCCGTTTTGTCGGACTTCTTGGCATGTTCTTCCTTGGCTTTGATGTTCTGGGTGTCGCAAAACCGAGGTTCTTCCACATCGATTTTGCGACTCCTGCAACATACTCCCACTCCTTGTCCTGGGTGTGTAGGATTGCCGTTGTTATGTTCCATCTATTTTTATCAGGTTTGTCGATATCCTGGCATGTCCCCGTTGTTCGAAGCAGTATACGTTAGAGGTAGAGAGTCGTCTCTCTTGGTGTCTGTCTAGGTTTCTTGTGTCCATATGAACAAAGCTTGTTATGCATTATTTTCGCGGGAGGATAATTGTGATTTTATGTATGATGATGAAACAGCACTCCTTCGACAGGGTTTTATTTTCTGTACTCAATAAGATGAACTAGTTAAGACTGCCAATGTGAACCAAGTCAAGCAAAGGCTTTCGAATATAACTCCTTCCCGATAACAGCCTCGACATCGCGTAATGCCTCTCGAAGCCATCCTCGGACGATGTCGGTCTCAGTTCCTGCAGCACGTAATATCCATCCACCGTCTACAGCACTAAATGACCATATAAATGGCGGTGGTTCAGAGACCTGCATCTGTGAGATGGCCGCTTGTTCTTTCTGGATCCCCGCTGCGATGCCCTTTACCAGTGGTCCAAACAAGAAGACCGTCGCGTAACACGCATATGGACGCAACGTATCACGCAGTGTGCGCGGTGGCAGAGGAAACGGCGGTGCGGAAGACGCCTCGAGCAACACAGCGTCGCGGGCGAGGCGCCGTCCGTCCCGCCATACCTCATTGACGCTGTGGTACCGAGCAAAGTCCCATTCCTCCCCGCGGGACATTCGGCCCGAAGTAAGCCAGTCGAGGGCAACAAGCGAGGCTGTCGGCGCAAGGTGGAATGCTTGGTATTGTGTGTACGCGGCGTCTCGGAAACAGGTGACGGGATCGACGAGCAGGAGGAGGATGCTGTTGTCTCTGATAGTAACGTCAATCTGTTGGATGGTGGATGAGGCGGGTGACGGGTCTTGTGGGAGTGTGCCACTGTTCGCTAACCTGTAGTTATATTCTGTGCGTGTTCTGAAGATCTTGGTGGATCCCTGGTCAAGAATTTGGTCAAACAATCAACATCGCAAATCTGCGTGTCGGGAAAACTAACCTGGGTGAGTAGCATAAGAGCCGCCCCGTCACCAACATCTGCTTCTAAGTCGATTTTATCTCCCGGTACAAGGCCGCCTCCATAGGATAAGACATAGGCAACTGACGCAGGATGACTTCCGGTTGACTGTAGGCGGGGCGAAAGCAACTTCAGCGGATATGCGTACGATAATTCTGAGAACGCTGATTGCTTGCCATATGCGCGTACGACGGCTTTGCCTTTGCCAGATGGACGTGGTACAGTTTCAGCCATGAATTTCGTCTACGTCATTTACGCAGGCGGGATTATTTTAAATTCCGCAATATGTTTATTTTATTTAGTGATCACATTCCACAAGTAAATTGAGGAGGGTGAAGTTGCATAAAGCATACATTGTTTCCAAGCTGTGCATGATACAGTCTAAACAGGTTACTATCAGATCGGAAATCGAAAGTAGTGAAAGGGGAGGGGAAGGGAAAAGGAAGGGTGGGGATGGGATGGGAGGGGCATAAGGGTATGTGACAGAGAAATAGATGGGGTGAGCAGACGAGAAAGAGATAGCAAACAAAACGAGATAGTTATGTGTCGAGAACCAGGTGCAGTGAAATACGAGAGTCGTAACGTAAGTGAACGGTCGAAGGTATGCATGTGAATGGTGTGTTCAAATATACAACGTGCAACTGATTGCACGAGCCACTCCTGATGAATGGGGTGGGGAGAGGAGAATTGTGTTAATACTGTCTTGTCGCTAATGCCCGAATTTCAAACAGCGCAGAGGAATCAGACCGATTTGCATCAGGAGGTAACCGCCAGCCTTTCATCTCTGCACGATGACGGTCTTCCGCAATACGACATCTCTCAAGCAGTTTGCCGTCAACGTCTTGCAAGCTTCGTAGTGCGGGACGCGACCCGCGCTCTGACCCGCTTTCAGACATTGCCCGCGTGTGGGATGAGCTTGGTCGACCAGGACTAGGTGTTTCGCCACGCGTTGCAGCCGTAGCAAGGCTCGAATCGCCTGCATTTGTCTGTGTGCTCGCACGAATGGTACCACCTCGTGACTCCCAGTCGTCCTCATCATCTGCGAGCCCAGCAAATACGTCGGGCTCATCCTCTTCTGGCGGGAGGCGCGAGATCCAGCACATGCGCGAAGGATCGAAGATCATGTTACCGACTACACGTGCACCAGCTGCAGCGAAAGAGCCTGCGCCTACGGGTGAACCAATTGACGAGCCTGTCAGATGTGTAATAAGAGCGGGACGAGTTGAAGAAGCAACTACGGCGTCAAAGTCACGGAGAGCGTGTTCATTACCCTCCCAGCGCAGTGTTTGTGGATTCCACTTCATATCACCGACCACTACAGAATTTACAACTTAGATTCGAAGCTCATGAATGTCTGTAAGAAATACCTTTGGGTGCGCCAGCGCCACCGAGATTGCGAATAAGCGTAGGCTTCCGTTTTGTTGTGCCACCGGGAAGTGTAGATGGCATTTGTGCAGGAAGTTTCTTCCGTGATGTCTTACGGGACTGTGGTTCAACAATAGGCGGCGGCTTCGGAGTATTGAAATCTATGCGATCTTTACGCCGTAGGGTATTTGTAGACGGTACGGGAGCTTTAATTTCTGTCAATGATATGTTTAGCACGAGTTCAAGCAGACGTGTCACGGTACTTACCATGCTCCCGCTTGCCACTTTTACGTCCTAGTGTGCCTTTGTTATCCTTTTCAGCCAGTGCCTTTTCCTTTTCTGGGCTAGCCTTCTCGATCTTTGTGACTCCTCGTGTAGTGCCTGCGCCTCTAGGGACCACGCGATATCGTTTTTCGCGCTCTTTATCGGTGGGCAGGTCCTCAATTCCGTCCAACTCTGTCCCGTCACCGTATAACCGTGCACGCTTCGGCCGCCGTAGAATTTTTGGGGCGGCAGATTGTGTAGCAGTCTGCGTATTTTGTGATTTCGAGTTCGAGGAAGAACCACTGGATGCAGTGGAAGAGGGGCGCGATGATGGAGACGCCCTGCCATCCTTGTTCTTGGTGTGGATTGAACCGAAGACCGATGATATAGCAGGACGGATCTTCGCGCGACTTGAGCTTGTAGGCATAGTCAGCCTTAATGCGGCAGTGCTGGTACTTGGTGTTGATGGCCGTGTAGGAGGGACATAGTATTGGTGTGATGATTGTGCAGGTTGTGTGGTGGCAAAGTATGCTTGTGTGCGTGCACGAGACGCCGCTGTCGGAGCAGCATATGATGTCGGAGATTGGACGGTTTGGGGAGGTAGACCAACCCCTGCAGCGGCGACGATATCGATGAGCGAACAGAGAGAAGCCTTGCGAGCGAGGGAAGAACGGGGGGATGGGGGTTTTAATGCTGCATGGGACTTCTGTGCACGGAGGGGGGCTGACGTTGATGTTGAGGCTTGAACTGAAAATGAACTGGGGGCGGGTGAAAGTGTTTGTAGTGTTGTTTTGCGTGTGAGTGTCGGACGTGGAATGTTAGGTGGAGGAAGTGCAAGAGGGCGAAAATGGCGGGTCATGGCAGAAGTCGGTAATGATGGTGATTTCGAACGGTCTTTTGAACCGCCAAGACGCGAGGAAGGACGGAATGGGACGACGGGGGGACGGGGTGGGACGGACTTACTCCTGTTGAGTGTCTTTTTCTCCGGGGCAGCCTGGTTGCGATTGCTTGGGAGACGAGAAGGACTGAGGTCCAAGTCATCGTCAATGACAAGACCTATTTCAAAATCGTCTTCTGAATCCAAAGTTGTTGGTCTGGATCGCTCCTGCACTACAGGGAGGCGTTTCTTAGCCTCGAGAATTTTAGAAAAATGACGGCCCCCGTGTCCGGAATCAACAATACTGGCTGGAAAGACGAGACCATCGAGTTCTCCTTCTTCATCATCGTCATCATCTGTTTCTAGATCTCCGACTGAAGGGGCGGATGTGGAATTGGACGATGGGGATGCACTAGGACCAAAGCCAAGCGTCGAATACGCATCTGAAGAGTTAGAAGAACTTGTATGATCTCTATCGCCCCATTCAAGAGAGGTTTTAGAAATACGATGGTGCAGTTGAAGGGGACGCAGGGAGAGTTGTGAAAGTTCTGACGGTAGTTCGAATGCGGCTTCTATGTCATTATCCATAGATGGAGGTGTTTTGAGCGGTATGGGAGGCATGTGAGAAATCTTAATAGTCGAGGCCCCCTCGTCATCGACATCAAAATCGTCCTCGTCGTCGGCCTGATCTCCTGCCTGGAGGTTTAAGGGAGGGCGAATAGTGATCATGTTGGTGGAGAATGTACGAGGGGTGGATGCAAGGGGTGATGAAGCCAGGGTAGCTTTAGCACCACCTGTTGGACCGAGTTCCATCTCAACGTCCCAATCCTCTGCTTCGTTATCGGATTCTGCGTCTGAATGGGTGTTGACGTTTAGAGGAGCGCCTTCTGGAAGATCAAAGTCTGCATCTGCCCACTCTTCTTGAGGGAAGACCACAGATGGGGCAGGGACCGGAGTCATATTGATGAATAAATGATATTAAAGAGGGCAGGCTGGATGAATGAAGGCTGAGGCCCAAGAGGGCGTGCCCAGGGTGTGTTAAGCTGCAGATGGTGGTAATGTAATATGAAAGGGAATAAAAGGAAGGACTTTAAGTATTCGGAAACCGGGAATCAATAGAAATTGAGGAATAAAAGAATCGAAATAAGCAAAGGAGTCGTCTTTGTTGATGAGGCGAGCACTGGCGGGTGCAGCTTGGAGGAAGAGGTCTATTCAAGTCGGAGTCTTTAGCGGAGTCAAAATTTCCCATTGTCCACGAGGCCACTGCTTAGCGGCTTATTGTCTTTAGCCGTCAACTATACAGTCAGAGGAATAAGCTGTGAGATTCAGGCATGCCTTTACAACATTTCAGAGGCGAAATGATGAACTTGGCTGCCAACTTTTGAGGAAGGTCGATTAGGGTGGCGTCGAGCGGTATTATGGCTCATCCGGTTATCATTATTATTTATGTAAATCAGTTGGGTCTCAGAAAGGTGCAAGCCGTCTATAATCTCTCGTCTCCTTCTCCAGCTCCAGCTCTGCCTCACCATCACTTGAGTTGCCATCCGAGTCACTGCTACCACTCCTTTTATTTGCATCGATATACTCCTCCAGTCCTCTATGCATTCTGATGCCTCTCTCCGCCATGCTTTCTGCCCATGCCTCTAGTTCGCTAGCTGTGAAAACTGAACGCAGGGCTCTAAATGCCACAAGGTAAAGCTCTGGAGTAGCCATGAGCAAAAGTCCCAGGAAAACGTACATAGACCTACCCTTCACGAGAGGACATTCTGCGACTGCTCTAAACAGCAACCCTTTGGCTCTCTTCAGCTCTCCGCAATATATCTCCAATGCGACATAAATCTGCCATATAATAGCGGAAGCCCGCGTCCTGTCAAACATGTCAGTCTCAGCTAAGGTAGAAAAATCTACAGCAACTTACCTCTCATCACCAACAGCAATACCCATCGAATTCCGCACACGTTCCTTTTCATCTTCCCATCTCCCAGGCTCCCAGCTCGCAAGCCACACCTCCCATATCCTCCGTGAGACCCCTCTCTCAGGCACTTTAAAAGTGATTCCATCCTCACCACCCATCAGTGCAGGATCCCCCATTAATGCTCTCACTCGACCCCAGACGCTTTCGCCTTTCTCACCCTCGAGAAACACCCCCAATATCGCGGTATTCGTATACCCCGCTTGTTCAGTCTCCCGCAGCACACCCGTGACAATATTCCGCACCACACTTCTCTTAGCTTGCCGCCGGAGCAGGACAGCATGCTTCCATTCCAACAACAACATGCGTGTCCACGCACTCTCTCGTTGCACTCCTGTCAACCCCTCATCATTGACGTATCTTTGCAGTACCCGCATGCCTTCTTCGATTGCTCCGGCCCCACCAGCGAGAACTTCAAGCAGGGCAAGCAAGCAAACCCAAGCCTCGCGTTCCTTCCATTCCGATGAACTGCGCAACCGCTCCTCCAACGCGCGCTTTCCTCTCAAGATGGCCATGGGGCCACCAACAGCCACTCCAACAGCCTGCAGGGCAACTGTCCGAGCACGATCATCGTCGCCCTGGATCCATTCCATCTCAGCCCAAGCCCACCACAATGTTGCTTCCCCGCGCCGGAGTTCTGGAGAACGGGATGTGCTGGACAGTGCTGTCTCGTAAACTCGTCGCGCTTCGTCTATTTTCCCCCGCATTTTCTCTAGGCGGGCATGAGTACCCCATAGCGGAACTGACTCGCGTGAGGTGGAGAGTATCGTTCGAGACAGCTTGATCGCACTTTATATGATTATAAGTGGTCATATAGATTAGGCATGATAAAAATAGTACCTTTTAATACTATGGGCTGCTTCAAATGCCATAGCCATCATATCCCATTCTTCGTCATGCTGTAAGCAACTGTCATGCCGTCGAAGCTGTTGAAAGATCCGCCTTAACATGATATGTTAGATTTAACATATAAAGAGATGCAATAGAAATCGAAAAACTCACCTCACGAGATCCTTATTGACAGCTTGGATATCTCTCTTCCCCCACAAGGAGGTGGTTTCGCCGATGTTCTCCAGGGGTTCAAAAACACCACGGCCCCACTCTTTCACCACTCCGAAAGTTGGGCCATACGTCTTTTCTCGCGCCACAATCGTTCCGGCGATTGCATCCCAGTCCCGGTTTTTCCCTGCAGTAGGGTTTGGAGGGAATAGCGCTTCCAAGCAAGGCGCACGTGAGAGATGCCTATGTGCCCATACGTCATCGCGCGTATTTGTGTTCTGTCCCAGGAATTCCACAAATCCAGGAATGTGCAATCCAATATACCCAAGCCATGCAAGCCGAAGAGCATGTTTCGCATCCGCACTTCTGATATCCAATAGAAGGTCTTTGATATCAGAAAAGAGGATCGTGGCATATGGATCATCGCCTGCGTCGTCAGCGCATTTCGGCATACACGAGGTGGCGTCTTGATTGACTTCGTCAATCGCCCAGCGAACATACGGATCTGAGGATTTATCAATATCCATATTCGACGCGGGGTATTGGGGAATGGGTGCGGATGGGCGAATATCCGGTTTTCCTTCACGAACCCATGCTTGCCAACCATGAGCATCTACTTCTCCTACTCGAGGGATCTCAGCTTCCCAGAACTCCTCGAGCGACTGTAAACGTTCAGGGAAAGGCCTGGAAGCAAGACTCGAAGGACAATTGAATGTTCTATGGCCAAGGTCAGTAATTGATGTAGTATGAGCAACCATGTATTTTTACAATTCTATTTGAGCTTGAAATAGTGCCATGGCGCGTTCAGAGAAGCCTGGTTACTACAGCGTAAGCATCTGAAGTGCTGATAACAAAAATCTCGCATTTCATACCAGCGTCCTGTAATACAACCGTAATCCTCCAGAGAATCTTGACCATCATAAGTTCCCCGTCAACATTTCCTAACACCCGCCTGGCATCCTCAATGATTCCTTCAACGTTCGCTCTGGTTCCCCTGCCAGCACTGCTTATCCGCCAACGCAGCCACTCGTCCCACATATTGTTCCGCGTAAACCCTCGTTCCACTTTATCATTACCCATCATCCCGAGTTCTCTCACGGCCTGATCCCATTCTTTCTCCAGTTTCTCACCATCCCAAATATCAGCACCAGCATTGAGCCACTTGACTCGCAATTCAACAGAATCCTTGTTCCTGCTGTCTGTCCGCATAGCACGATCCAGCACAGAAAGCTTTATGTCGGCACGGGCGCGAATGAGTGATGTTTTAGCGGATGGTGGCAGGGTGCTCAAAGTAAGTTCGACTAGCGCGAACCAGAGTGGGAGGGATGTCGGATTTTTCTGCAAGGATGCCTCAAGCCTGGCCAGCGAATCTTGGTGGGCTGTTCGGGGCATATTGTCCTCGGCGTCCGATTCAGACGAGGCCCCAATACCGTCAGAGACTGAAGACGCCACTGAGTCGGAATCAGAGGCTTCAGGCTTCAAAGTGTTGATTGAGCGATATGTGGACAGTGGGTCAGTATCCGGACGTCCCTTTCGCGATGGAAGTCGGATAAAGTCGGGAGCAGGCACTGTGTCGCCTTCGATAGAGAGATCAAGCCTTCCTTTCCCTTTACTTGCATATGATGGCAAGAGCTGGCGCGTCTGGGAAGTTGTTAAGAGTGCAAAGGATCGGGATTCGATGTAACGAGCTCGCTGAGTAGTTAAAAGTTATAGTATGGTAATGTCAGATGTGGAAAATTATACGTACAGGACGTTTCCCATTTACGCCAACCTCCAATAATTTTCCCCCAGTACTCCGAGTGATAATTCTGAGTGATGGAGGTAAACCAAGGATTTGTCCATCTGAACACAGGCCATTCAGTACCGTTGCCACAGAAAGTTATTAAACAAACATTCACATCCTGCTCTTTTGTACTTCGGAACGTCTGTAGCATTCAGTCCGCCGTAAACCACATTCATAGGGTCACCGGATTTATCTACAACAAACAACCTTGGTGCGCCTCCTTCATAATTCTCACCTAGGCGGACATGGTGATCCTCTTCATGTTTTCCGCGCTCGTCGTCAAATCGGTCGTGTCTACGCCTCTTCTCTTTGCGCTTCTCCTTCCTTGCCTTGCTTTCAGAGGCATTCGTATCCTTGCGCTTATCCCGATGTCGATCGTGACCTTTCCTTGAACGTTCAGGGCGAGAGTCCAAGTCATCTTTCTGTCGAAGCTTGCTAGACCCCGCTTTCCTGTCATTTTCTTCTGTATCCGGGAATGATCCAAAGGATGGAGGAAAGGAGGAAAAAGAAGGCGCATTCATGATAGTGTAATAACATACAACGCCTCTGATTCTAGCCGGAAGCCTGAGGTGCACTGAAGTTAGCTTCACTCGCGTTGGTCACGTGAAGAATTTTTGAATCCACTCTCACCCGTCCTTGCGACGCCAAAAGTACCATTGTGCTAGATATCCTTCACAATGCGCCCACTAACAGAGGAAGAAAGCAAAGCTGTCTTCGCCAAGCTAGCTAACTATATCGTGAGTGGTAGATCATACCCGTCCTGGTCGATTTTTCACCTCCTGAGGCAGGGTAAAAATCTCGTTCACCTTATTGACCGCCCGGACGACAACTATTGCTTTCGCCTACATCGGGATCGTGTATTCTACGTCTCCGAATCATCGATGCGTCTTGCTGTGTCAGTTGCAAGACCAAATTTAGTCAGTCTGGGCACTTATTTTGGCAAGTTCAGCAAAAGCGGGAAGTTCAAGCTACATATAACTGCCTTGGATTATTTGGCTCAGTATGCAAAGTACAAGGTCAGTCAATAGTCAAATGACTCTTACCTCGTTATCAATCAGCGCCATAGATATGGATAAAACCTAACGGTGAAATGCCATTTCTCTATGGCAATCATGTCGTAAAGGCCCACCTTGGACGAATAACAGAAGATACCCCAGAGCACCAAGGCGTGGTTGTATACAGTATGAGTGATGTACCACTTGTAAGTTCTCTTTCCAGGTCTAAATGCGCTGATTGACATCGAAGCTAGGGGTTTGGTGTCACTGCACGCTCTACGATTGACACACGCAAGTTGGATCCTACAGCTATAATTGTTTTTCATCAAGCGTAAGAACATGACTCTCTTGTGGCGAGTGATGGTGCGATCTCACTGTTGTCAATTTTGTTCTATTTTCAGTGATGTTGGCGAGTATCTGCGAGACGAGGTAAGCGGTCTAAGAAATTCTTTATAACAGTGGTTGCTAAATATGATTAGGATACATTATTTTGATTTTATTCACGTTTATGCTGTCACTCCCATCTTGTTATGTTTGCGGGAGGAATATGGTGACTATTTCCGCAAATGCAGGTTTAATAGTCATTAAGATGGACGCTAGGCCGTCACAGGACCTCCAAATGTTTTTCTTCACATCTAAAAAGGCACATATAGGATTATATCTGCAATGAGTGGCAAATGCTGCCTTGAAGAGATTTCCTTCTATATCAAAATATCGAACGTCGTCGCACCGAGACACATCATGTATCAGTGTACTCCAGTACTTCCTTTAGAACGTTAGCGATCAGTTATCTATTGGCTGGTGTAATAATAAATTGGGTGTAATATCATTCTGGCTAAACACGTCAGGGAGATCTTAAGGAGCCGGAGCCTGCCAAGTTAATATCTGCGTGGAGACAGTATGCACTGGGAATGTGTCATTGATGTTCCATGCATGCTGTCTGTAGTGTACATATTCAGTACTACTGTTAGTTCATTGTAGATAAGAGGGATGAATATATCTAGACTCTCATTGGGCATGCAGGTATCTGAAGAAGATCTTAGAGATAATATATTAAACTCCCTTAAAGAGTTAAGAGGCATTTTAAATTTGGCTTGAAATGTCTCTAGACAAATGTAATAGATTCTATTTTATTCCCTTATCAAGATGCGACTGACATGAATCTGCATATTTGTATGTGTCCATCCCGCATATATGGATGTGGAGTCGATACACAGAATTCACGCAGTTCACGGTGCCGCAAGCAGGTGACCTATTTCACGGACACCACGGATATTTTACCCGGTATTCTCAAATTTGATCTTACTAAGTACTTCCAGACTACCCCCATTTCAAGTTATCAGCATTATAAATAGCAATCTCAAGCAATTTTATTCATTTCATTTCACTGACTCACCGCCCATACAATCTCAGTATGCTGCCAGTATAGGAGGAAATCAATACATCACTTTTCTTGGACCAGTTTCTTGAAAAAAACCCTGCAGTATTATAACATGGATTTCTCAAGTGATCCAGTATG
Source organism: Hysterangium stoloniferum (assembly GCA_015178975.1). Lineage (NCBI taxonomy): Eukaryota > Fungi > Basidiomycota > Agaricomycetes > Hysterangiales > Hysterangiaceae > Hysterangium > Hysterangium stoloniferum. The sequence continues at coordinate 640,590 of WHVD01000013.1, forward strand.
ATGTGCTTTTGACGTCGATAGAGTATCAATTATCCTAGACTTTCTTTGATCGATTGTGGGTCATCTCCCTGGGTCTCGGCCTGAGACGTCCGGGAAGAGGGCGTTACCCGTAAAAACCATTCCTGATCTTCCGAGTACCTGTGTCTACTCATCATCATACATGTAATTGATTATTAGATCCATGAATCAGGTAACCTATAATAAAAAACAAAAACATAATCCATCGTCCGTAAACAGATTCGAAAATCCTTTTCCACGTATAAACCAAAGGTTCCAGTGGAAATAAGTATCTTTCAAACCGTACAGCAGAACGGGCTAGGACCAGACAAGAAGCAGCAGCATAACCACTTGATACTCACGACAGCTCTCTATGAGATGCCCGGCATGCCTCGTGGAATGTAGTGGGTTAGAACCCACGAGGGGTGGGATATGAATGAGGTCACGGTGTTATACGAATTAGATGCTACGAGACGAAATGCACGGTTGAAATTTTGGAGCCGGAGATATTCGAAGAAACAGCTGGTGGATATTGCAAATAAAGTGGAAGTCAAAGGGAAGATAAAATCAGCGTGAATAGTGCAGATAAGCCCCGGGATAGAGAAACGAAGATTCAAGGAATAAGCGAGTCGAGACGGTGTGGACGTCATATTGCTGTACCGTGTAAGACGAGGGATTACCTGTCACTGTCATCATTAACGGTATCGAAAATAATTGCTGGCATGGCAACTATGTCCCTGGAAGGCACAGGCTAAGACCCAGGGGAACTAACTCATGGAACTTAATTCCTCGACCGTGATCATGATTCGGTGTATCTGCTGTGGACATATGTGTTATCCAGTAGAGGAATGAACTCGACAAGTAAAAAACCCACCCCACTCACTAAGTTGACGCGGGATACAGCAAATGTCAGATGTAACACGGAGTTGACGTTGTGACGGGGTAATGTAAAAAATAATTAGATGTTTGAGTTGTAAACTTGACTCCTGAGATGTAACCGAGTGTCAAGTGTGCCACACCTCCGGCTAGGATGGCGTGTGATATATGTTTTGCAAGTAGGTCAGGTCGTTTGCACGGACAAAGCGAAAGGGGAACATTCATTACCAATACATATTTAATTCAGAATGGTAGTCGACAAATGGCAGGTGAGCGGATCATCTAGAGTTAACTTCCAAATATCGTGATGGTTGACTCACCCCTGGAAAGATACGGTGTGAAAGAGTGTCGGGAGAAGAATGACCCGAAGTGGGGAGGGATCTATAATCAATAGAGGGATGAGAGTTGATGTCGACGACGGAGTGTAACTGAGCGCCGATGAAGATGGAAGGGAGTGAGAGGAGGTGGGGTAGCACTGGGTATAGACCCAACAGAAGAATCGATGGTGCCTCGCTGAATCGAGTCAGAAGACCGGTAAACATGTATTGAAGGGGATAGGGCTCCCAGTACGAGTTGCCGCATTCGTCATCGGTGACAGACAACACTCGGTTTGCGGCGCGCTGGCAATGGAACAGACAATGACGAAACATCGAGGCTTGGTAGAGAAAGGATATACGTTAGCGGTATTGGCCAGCAGGACACAGCACTTCCATTGCAAGAATTGGTGAGGATCTGCAGGAATGGGCGCACAGGTTACCAGCGTGGCAGTGAAGTGATAGCCGCCGACCTACAGAAAAAAAGATGCTACTAAGAAATGTAATGGTACAGCAGTGTTGACGTGTACCGCCTGCAGAAGATGAGAATTAAAAGTTGTGAGACTCGTTTTTACAGTGAGGTATATCGGTGCGGGTGATGTGCCTGCATGGTGAGGATAACAATGCGGTAGCCTACCCCCATTGCGAAATGTACTGACGGTCGGGATAAAATTTGACGTTTTTGATTAGCATTTGCCCACGAAATTATTGTTGTTTCCGTCACCGTCAATAGTGAAAGAACGTCCTTAGTCATCGTCATGAACAGTGAGAGAGACTGTTGGACGATCACAGCATTACGAGCGCTTCTCGGCGCAAGACCAAGGACCCTGACTGCCTCATGCTATTACTGCTTGTAATATTGTATATGCATATATATATATACATTGGACTTCCCTTATACGGTAATTTCGCAAGTTAAAACCCGGCTACGCTTGACTGAACTCGAGGACTGCACCTCAAAAAATGTGCTGCTATATAATCCCCACTAGAAAATCCCCAATGCTGCCACCTCTAGATCTCGTGTGCTCGCAGAATGCCTTCTCAACGTCAACGCCCAAGAGCGAAGAAGAACCGGTTCAACCCCTACCCCTCAGCTCTCCCAGATCTTTCGGGTCATTCGCACAATACGTATCTCACCCCTGACTCGAATGTCAAGGACCAGGAAGACAAAGTTCCGGCACAAGCTCCAAATTCCTTTTTCTGTTTCATGCAAGAGGGACGTAGGCTTTACAACACGGACCGACAAGCATTTTTTGAACGGTTTGAAATCGACCCTGAGATCAAAAGACCAAATTTCAACCTGCCCAAAAGTATGAGTGCTGCTTGGCGGAAGCTCTCCGAGACGCATAGAAAAAAGTACAAGAATCTTGCAGCCGTACGAAAGGCGGAGTACATTGCCAAGTATCCCAGCCTCAAACACACCAAGTGCCACAAGGACAAGAAGAAGCTAACCCAGGACGAGGTACACCGTTCCATTATGTTTTGCCTACCGCGCATGTCTGATCCCGATGGTTTTCAAGGATGAAGAGACAGCTTCCATCACTTTGACACCGGTAACGAGCCCGGCACCGACCCCGGCACTCTCGTATACAAGTCCCTGCTCCACGGCGTCCGCTCGAGCTGAAAGTTCGCTCGGCCCAATCACCCCCTCGCCATCTGCATCGATCCCGCCGTCGCCCTGGTCCGCCTCCAGGCACCTCGCAAACGGCTCCCCCGCTACGCTCATGATGACCCTTCAGTCTGTATCATACCCTACCCTTGAGATCCACAAAAACTCAGACGTGCACAATACCCGTTCGGTTGAGGCCGCTCCGCGACCGTCTTCCCCCGTTGATGCTCCGTTCACGTCCCCGGCTAGCGGCGGGGTACCACTAACTGGGTCCGAGCCCTCTTCCCATACTCCCAATGAGCACACCGACTTGGACGCTGACTATTCGTCCCTTCCCTCGCTCCTTGATGCTCCGGGACATGAACTTGACTTCCATCACGAGTTTATGTCATATCGGCACTCTGATTTGTCATTTTTAAACCACCCATTGGCCTTTCAGTACCCAGACCCAAACACGCACTACGCCCTTAAGTACCCTGTTGAACCGTCTTCCAGGCTTTACCCTCTTCCGTTTGAGACTGGGTATGAATACGACAGTACCATGGCCAGCTCCTCCCCTTACAACGGTCATTTCAATACTTTCGCCTCTGGCTCCAACTCGTACTCACACTCCCATGCTGGACCATCCAATTCTTCCCATCCTACCTCTCGACCTGTCTCCCCTTACTCGTATAGTGACTTCCTCAGCGCCTCCACGAATACCTCCGCCTTCCGTCATTCACACCCCTCCTTACACCGCTCCCTGAATTCCTACCCTTACCTGTACTCCGACGCAGGCCCAAGTCCAGAATTCAACCCTGGGTCAAGGTCTAATCCCAATTCTGTCACAGGCGGTTCCACCCCACGCTCCGGTACACCTGTGCATGGGGAATTAGTTCCCGCCCTCGAAGCGACACATTTGCAAGCCCCATTAGGTCCTGGAGCGGGGCACCGGCCCAATCTTAGGGATGTGGGACAGGTTCCAATTCCGGGTACTCTGGGGGATGGTAAGGCTCTCGATTTCGGCGTCAATGATTCAGCTGCGAGAAAAGATGAATGGCCAGAGCAAATACTAGAAAACTGTGCCTGGGATGTGGTAGAGGGTGAACAAAAGCCGGAAAAATAGCAAATGACGCTGGAGCTGAGGTGTTTTTCCCGGGTATATTGCCTCTACATTTGACATCTTATTTCCTCATTTCATTTTTTCGTGTTGCGCACTGTTGGAGAGCCTTATCTTTTTCGGATATCATTGCACATACCAATTTAGCTTTCTTATATGTTTATTTTGGATTACGCACTGGCGTGAAAAACGGGAAAAAATACCTGTCAATGGATGGGTACTTTGATGAGCCATACCCACAACGGGTGGAATTTCTTGATACCACTATGTAGCGATGTAATTGCGGAGCTGCGTGAAGGCACCTCAACCAACATGACAGGATAAGTGAAGTTTTTAAAAAAATGCTATACGTATAGTGAGTGGGTACTTTTCTACGCCTCTCCGAATCCCTTCCACTCCTCCTTCACTATCTTCTCCTTCCGCCTTTTCGATCCCAGTATCATATCACTGAACAGCAAGTCAGCTGGGCGTAAACTATAACACGTCCCACGCACCGTTTCTTCCTTGCATCACTCCGCCCAATTCGTCCCGCTGTATCGACGTCGTCCTCACGTCTGATCTTTCGCATTTGCTGGCGCAGGAGCTGGGAGGGCTTTGGAAGCTTGAGAATCCAGTCCGGGACAGGCGAGCCGGACTGAAGGAGGACGTTTGCAATTCTACGAGCCAACAATGCCGTTCGTTAGTGATCGAATAAACCCTGAGTGAAAAAAAAAAAAACAAAAAAAAAAAATTTGGGAGCTCACGTCTTCAAAAACGGCGCATCCTCATTTGTCCAGTATGTTACCGCAAATCCCTCTCTCCCCGCTCTTCCTGTTCGCCCGATCCGATGCACATAACTCTGCACGCTTCCAGGCCAGTCATAATTGATCACGCCTCGTATGCCCTTGAAGTCCATCCCTCTCGCTACTACTTCCGTACACACGAGCACCCAGCACTCCCCTGCGCGCATGCGGCGAACGACGTCCAGGCGTTGTGCATTCGAGAGCGCAGCGTGGAGCAGGAATACGTTCGGGACGGAGTGGAGGAGGAGCGATGCATGCAGCGACGCTGCGCGCGGCTGGGAAGAGGCAAAGATGAGAATGGGTGGTGCCCACGGCGGCGGGTCATGCGGAGAAGCGGGGGTGGTGCAGGTAGATGTGAGGTAGGATATCAGGCTGGGAAGCTTGGAGGCCTCGTCGGCGACGTAGACGAGGGACTGGCGAATCAGGGGGAGTGGCGTGTCCTTGAGACCGACAACTACTCGGATCGGGTTTGTGAGCATGTTCATTGCGACTTGCTCAGCGCCTGCTGGGAGTGTGGCACTAAATATCGCCTTTTGGATGGAGGTGTGCGAGCACGAGTCGACGATTTCTTGGACCTGAGGCAGGAACTCTGCGTCAAGCATGCGGTCAGCTTCGTCGAGGACGAGGTGGCGAACACTGGGAAGAGTAAGACGCGTGATTGACAACCGTATGAACATGAAGGCTCACTTGTCAAGTTCGATTTTTCCCTCTTTGAGGGACGCCACCAGTCTCATAGGCGTGCTTATAACGATATCTACAGAAGCCACATCACAGACGTTTCCTACTCACCATAGCAGACACATACCAACTTTGTCGCGAACGCTCTTATCCGCTAATGTCGCGGCTGTAGCCTTGCTATACAAAGTGATCCTCCACTTTCTTCCTTCACAGATCTTTAGACACTCGTTGTATATCTGATGCGCCAGTTCCCGCGTTGGGGCAAGTATGAGCGCGCGCACGCCATTTCCTGCCTCAGGCAGCTGCAATTGGGATATCGGCGCACCTAGACGTGCAATGATAGAGAGCAGGTATGCGAGCGTTTTGCCGGTCCCAGTCGGGGATATAGCAGCAATGTCTCGCGACTGTTGACCAGGTTAATCAAGTCTACGTGTACGCATCGACCAAGGTGGTCACTCGCCTCCATTAAAATGGGTATACCGTACGCTTGAATGCCCGTTGGCGAATTCCAGCCATTCTTTTCCAAATTCTGGAGTATAAGGGATGAGACTGTGTATCGCTGTCGTAGCTCCTCAAATGACTCTGTGGGCTCCGGGACGTCTCGTCCTTTGCAAACCACTCTCTGGCGAGGAGAATTCGACGGTTCGCATGCGTTGAGCTTCCGTCTCTTCTCTCTGGAAGACTCAGCATCATCAAGCTCGTCCGTCGTCTCGTTCTTGTGCTCGTCCTCGTAGTCAGTTTCTTTCTTTTCTTTTACCTCAGGTTGTGCCTTCCTCTTTACTCCACTACTTCCCTTCGCATATCGAAAGAAATCCAGCTCCTGGGGCAACTCGTCTGCAACGATCTCAGGCTTTTTACCCTTGTCGACATTTTTCGATGGCTGCTCTTAATCAACTTCGGTACCACATGATTATAAAGAGTAAACGCACGGTGAATAGTTGGACGTCTGACTGGAAGCGTTTTTTGTTGAACTTTGCTCCGCCTTTGGAGAGAAGTTGGAATGTGTCCATGAAGCTGGATTTGTTGAGGAGATTTACTTTTTGATTTAGAAGTAATTTCCCACGCTTGATTAGAGGAGGTCTAGAGCGGTACAAGTACCACTGGCGCCCCCCACTATGACATTCCCAAAATGGTAGTGATTACAAATACGGTGGATAATCGATAAGATTTGTCTCAAGTGTTCCATCCAAGCCATTGCTCCGCTAAGCCAGATGCTTGACTAATTACCGGCACTATCAGGGGGTCATAGCACTTTTGAGATGATAGGTGATGGTTTCAGGGAGGTCGGGGAAGCAAGAAAATATGAAATTCTCAAAGAGCTTGGAAGGACATAGATAGATACACGTATATCATAGAGAACACGAAGAGTTGGGCTAGAGGCCTCCCCTCCTCTCATCTGCATCCCCCATGAATGCGTTTCCTTCATTTTCATCTTCATCCGCACTTTTGGCTCGATCATCACGCATTAAACTGAGAGCCCGTCCGAACGCCAACATCCCGCCTTCTTCATTATCTTCTTCTAGCTCGTGCTCATGCTCCGAGTCATTAGCAACTTCGTTTGTAGGGTCTTCTATCTCAACTGAAGCCTTCTCTGTTGTATGCCTTTGCGCAATTATTGCAGGTAGCCTTGTCGCCTTTTTTTGCCCTTGCACATTTCCGTTTATTGGAGTTACTCGGAGCCATCAACTCAGACTGTTGAGAATCTGATTGTACCGGCCTGGGTGTTGAGACAGGGATGAAATTGCGAGTCTATGAAAATATTAACAGCCACAAGCTGTTACAGGACGTATGAACCACCTTTACAAATACTGTATGGGGCTCGTTCTTCCGGAAAAAGAAGGAGAATTGATAAGTACCTGTGAAATTTACAAGTTGGAAGTAGAGTAGGAAGCATCTCAGGGGACACCCACCTCCTCTGCTGACTGAGACAGGTGCCCTTTTAGCTGTGGAAGATCTTTGCTCCTTGCTCCTCCTTGAGCTTGGGTCCTATCCTGGAATGAGGTGAGTATGAACATACACTACGCTGTGGACAAGAAGTTACACAGGGCGCAGATCCTCGAGCACACGTTGTAGGGTGTCTATAGTATGTGAAAACCACATATATAATTGTGTTAGTATTCTGTTAATGTTGTGACGACGCGAAGGACGAACAGTCAGACATCCAACATGTTGTTTGGTTGTTTGGTTCAGATAGTGTTTGTAGACGCGTTGTTTGGTTCAGATTGTTTGGATTTGTAATAATTTCCTTTTTTGGCAAATGTCATAGTGGGGGGCGCCTGTGTTCGTTGAGCGGTACTATCATGTGGTATATGCCCATTATTATTGAGTTTCCTTTTTTCTCCAGTAAATCTTCATATTAATAATTTCTAGCTTAGACTATTGGGTTCTAACGACAGCACATGATGTCTATTTACAAGCCAGTCTACGCAGCCAAAAAGGGATGAGACACGTTCTTGAACCTCCATATCATTACGTGCTGCGGATGTACTGGTATCAAGAAATACCGAACTATTGGAAATAGATTACTGGGTGAACTTCCATGCATTTTTTAATTGCTGTGAATGCATCAGAATCGGCGAGTAAGAAATGAACAGGTGGGTTATAATCACCTCTAAGAATACGAAAAGTAACACAGTGTTAGGCGCAAGGCGTATAAAGGCTGGTGTCCAGCCTTTAAAGAGGAACAAGGGTCCTTCCTCCCGGAGAGACTTGGTGAGAATCCCTATAATACTCGATGAAGAGGTCTTTCATGACTAGAATCAGCTGGAGCTGACATATGAAAGAGGAGAACTTACAGATGCCATTACGCGTGCCTTTATGACGTCTGCAGGCGAACATATTGCTGTGATATTTGAGCAACAACACACACACGTACACAATTAACTCACTCGTTGCAACTGTCCCTGCGAGACTGCTGGATATCGTATGAAGTAGTAGGCTATCTTGTAGTTGGATGTTGGTAAACGGTAGTCCGTTCGCTAATAAGTACGTCTTAAAATAATCATAGCTGTTGGAATCAGCATGTGGGGAAGGCGTGTACATGTTCATTACTTACGATGCTAATTGCGATGTCTATAAAAAAGTTTGCACTTGAATATAATATTAGACCTGATAGGATGATAGAGCCTACGTTCATTAATATCGCTCGGACCTAATCCATTGTGAGTAGGTAGGCACAAAATAGAAAAATGTAAATATATCAATATATACCGTGTTGGGCATGAGGCCTCTTGTGAGTCCGCGCGAACCTTCCTCACGCACCAATCTAATTAGGCCACTCCAAACGTTTTTGTAACTATGGCGGCTCTCCAGAGGTTTTAGGGGATCTGTAGTCATTCTAACAAGTAAAATATCTTGAGAGTCATTTATTCAGCAGAATTAGTAATATTCAATACTGGTGATTGTGACCTACCGGCTGGGTTTCCGGCTATACCACCAAGACCCCCCGCGATGCCAGCAGCAAGGAGCAGCTGGCCGGCAGTAGTTTTTTTGCCTGTTGAGCGAGTGATTAAACGCAGATCCATACGATTCCATTATATTACCATTGGATATCCATGCCTTTATGCCTTCGTAAGAACCCAGTCGCACAAGGCTGTATGTCATCTGCCTGAGGACAGATGCTGATAAACCAGTATAGAGGCTCCTTAGGCCCGTCAAGGCAACGGTTTGGCGAATAACCTTCAGCGTGGATGGACCCGCTCCATTGTGGCTGGTCATGGTCTGCATGCGAAGCTTGGTGAGGTCTAAGGGATGTGTTACGCATGCTGCCACTGTAGCAAAAAAACGGGATTCGTTAGACTGCTCTTTTCATATGAGGCTGCATGTCGCGTACTAGAACCAGCCACCCCTGTACATTCGACGCGCATTCATTGAGCTGGCAAAAAAAAGGGATCGCGATCGGAATACACACCTCCTAACCTGTGATAACTATGAGACGCACGAAGTGGCACATGAAGGAAAGTGGAACTCACCAAAAGGGAGAGCTTGCAGAGGACATTGCGAGTTGGCCACAAAAGTGCCCTCTGCAATTCTTTTATTATATAAGAGACAAATTAATGATAGGCGCTTCGCGTCCTGGTATTTTTTCTGGTCTTCTTTCTTAGTAATTGGCAATGGCTCGGGTTTGATTGACCACTGCCAAGTTCGCAAATTCCCAGAGTCCGAGTCGCCAAGTTCACAAATTCCCAGAGTCGGCGTCGTGTCCCCTGTTATCTCGTCCTGAAGACCCGAGCTAGGATTAATTCGTAGAGGGAATATCCAAAAGTACCCCTATCAACTTAGGGTATTTTAAGTCTTGACCATAATTAGCAAGAAGCGCGACTCGACTTATCATCGGACATTGAAGCATGCAACCCTACAGACGATGACCTCCGCGGACGATACCTCAACGAACATACAGTCCCACCTCTATTCCAGCTTCTTGAAAGGTTATATTGCGGACGTCGCACTCCATACGAAGGGTCCAACTTGGGAGGCCGTTTATCAACTCCATAGGGTTGTTCTCATTCAGGCGGTCCGTGATCTTTTCAAAGTGTGCTGACACACAAGTCTGAACAACATCAGGGCTTCTTTCGCTCCCTATTCACAGCAGGTTTTCTCGAATCGAATCGCCAAACCAATGGTGCCAGTTATTTCAGCTCCCCGCCAGACAAAGTTTATGTTCGATTTGACGACGAAAATATCACACGAGCAGGTGTGTGTTCTAATTAATATATCCCTAATCGAGCCTTACCTTCGATTAGCCTTTGAGTATGCATTTCTGCATCTGTCATGTTAATTAATAGTGCTCATTTCATACCAGAATCTGCATTGCACGTCTCTACGGTGGAGGACCCGATCTTTATTTTTTACCCTCTCTCCTTCCTACCACAGCATACCCTCTCACCCCTGCTTTATGTACCTCTCAACAAGATCCACAATGCCCTCCTAATCAACATCCAGCAACACCTCGCTTCCTTCTGTCGCTTCTGGCAACATCTATTTATCTCTCAATACCATCCATCACGTCTCGAGCTCTATCCATGATTATTAGTTCAATAGGACCTTACACCGTAATTCGTTATCTTGACTTTGCCACGGGAAAAGGTATTGGTCCCCCCGCTGGTGACGATCCCGAGTCTGCAGTTGGTCTGGAGCACATTGGCAAGCCCCCGCTAACCAGGCAACACTCTCAAGCATCCTCAGAAAGCATACACTCCAGTGCTACTACTAAAACCGATGACTTGGATATAACCCATAAACTCAGCAATCTGGATTTTGATCCGCCGACCGGTGAAGTACAGGATCAATTTAGAACAACGGTGGAAGAGCCTGGGTTTAACTACGGTGGTATTGGCGATAAAGTAGGGGAAGCCTGTGCTTGTTGGCTCATGCGATGGGGAGCTGATATTCTACCCTATGAAGAACTCCCAATTATGCGACCCACGCCGGAAACCCCCTCAATGGGTGATCAACCCTCGAGCAGAGACACGATATCATCCTCCCAAAAACGATCCTCGGGTGTAATTTTAAAGTCTCCTGCAGTATGGGCTAAAGGGGGATTGACTGCTGCGTGGGTCCGGACAGTTATTTCGTCAAACGACTTTTTTGTCAAAGGCGAATTCGAGAGATATGAATTTGCCGCACGAGTTGTAGATATTCGGCGCCGAGATGGTTTGGATGAGAATGAAGAAAGTGAGTGGCGTCAACTCTTTCTACACGGTATCCACTACTGTCACATGGTGCGTTCCATTCGAAGAGATACCAGGATGACCTAATTATTACCACAGACCTTCGAGGAGCTCGTAACTATATCACAAGATGTATCTCCTGTTAACGGTCATCCCTATCTGGCCCTGGAGACATTACAGGCAGCGCATTGGACGCAGTCACTTTTGCGGCAGCGGATAGTTACTCGATCTCATGTCTCAGGGGGTAGAGCGGGTTCACCTCCACCTCGCAATAAGGAGATAGGCATCACCTTGGATGCTGCAGACCTTCGGGTGACGCTCGTGCCTGACAATATACAGTGTCTGCAAAGCGCGAAGCTGTATTATCCTGTTCCGGATGATTCGTCCCAGCGTATTGGTGATTCCGACAACGCTTTTGCGAACTTATCAACCTCAGCAGAACAACTGCTAGGTAACGTATCCCACTCGCCTGACTCCTCACACTCAATTCCGAGCCAGGCTAATTTCTTCGGCATTTTAACACCCTTGCGAACCGCCAATTCATGCCTCCAGGACCCCGATGTGAACAAGACACGATGGTCGCCATATCCGCCATTTCGCTTTGGCGTTGAGTTCTGGGGCATTGGACGGTTGCTGGAGAAGTCCCGCCTGTATTCTCAAACTGTCTGGTATGCCGGATCATTGTTCAATGTTTATGTCCAAGTCGTGCGTAAAAAGGGCATACAATTGGGCGTCTACCTTCATCGTCAATCCACTGTTGATCCGCTACCTCGACCCTCCGCACCGTCTCCCGTACCAACACGAGGAGAAAGGATTTTGAACTCCAGCGCCGCGCAGACCAGCCCGCGCGACATACCCTCGTCCGCCCGGCCCATGTCGCCCTCTCGTAGCTATTATTCACTACCAGCCTCCAATTCTGTGCCAAGTGTCGGACTTGTAATTCCAGGGTCTCCCCGTCTTCCCCCCAGTCCTTCTCATTTGCACCGGTCGGCATCTTCATCCCCAGGAAGTACGCCACCGCCCGCAAGCATAGCTCCTCAACAACCCTATCGTGACCCGCGTGCTGCAGTCCTGACCTATTTCACCATTTCGTGCATATCTTCATCGGGAACGTCGTTGTCGCGTTTTTCTAGCTCCCCAGACCAGTTTTCCATCGGTCAGAGTTGGGGCTGGAAGAGCAGCTCGCTGAGAATCGAAGAATACGAAGATGTCAACGCAATGAAGGGGAACAGCGAGGGCAGGGAGGTCAGTTTGCGGGCTACCGTTCTTATTGGACTCGTTTAGAGACGAAGCGGTTATACCATTTCCTTTTGCATGTGCCTTCTTTCAGTATCATCACAATTCAGCCATGTAGTGTATTAATGATTATTGGGTGCATCAGTGTCCTTCACATATCTTACCATTTCTATTGTAGCGATTTCATTTCATGTTTTGGATATGTTTATGACCATTTGATTACGACTATATTGTGATAAACTGTAGATATAACGTTGAAAGATGCCCGCAAAGGGGAGTAATGCCGTGGTGTGAATAAATGGAAACATCATGAAGCGGAGAGAGAGCGTCAAATAAAAGAAATAAAACTGCATTAGCTCAACCCAGGGAACGGTGGTGGTGCATGTGGATGACAGTCCCCGTTTGTCAGCTTTTCTAGAGGATCCCCCTCTGGGTGGCTTTGAACAGGGAGCAGACCATTGGGCTCGCTCACCACTCTGCTCTTGTCGACTTCACAATCTGTTGTCTGTGGAGAGGGCAGGTCATTGCCATTGGCAACTACAGTGTCCGCCGGCAGTGGTTCGTCCTCAGATGAGAGTTCCGGCGCTTCATCGACTACTTTGACAGCGGGGCGCACTATACTTGAGGGATATCTTGCGCGAAGAATCGCCGCGAGCGGTGAAAGAAACGGTGAGGACTTGCGAGCGGGAGGCCTTGTAGTGGGGGACTCAGATGAGCCTGCACCAGACTGTGCGTGTACGTCGAGGGCTAGTGGTGACACGGCACGGGTCGATAACCCAAGTATAATAGACGGTATTGGACCACGACTGAGGAATAGTTGGATCAGCGGCTACGCACAGGTACTTGACACATACGTGTGTTTGATCTCTTCCCCTGTTGTCAGCGTCAGGAGGAGATTCTTCAAATTCGGAAGGGTATGGCGCATGTCCATAGCACGAAGATTACGATCAGCCATTACCTGAACAGCATAAACTAAAATAAGAATGTCTTCATGTGAAGATTGCATACCAATTCGATATTTTTATTAAGTAGAAATACCGCATACTCGAAGCGATACGTCTCCACACCTTTCGAGTATAGTGGAAATCTAAAAGAAAATATCAGGGTATGTATCGTGCTACTTTAGAGTTGAACATACGTCCTAGGACCCATCATCGCAGAAATAGGATCCTTACAGATGCTTTTACTGCCGCAGCATGTAATAGGATAGACAAGCGACCTCCCTATATATGCCGATACAAGCTGTATGACCTGGGCCACATACCCCAACGCGGTAGCAATTGTGTCTTCAGTCACGTCAGGGTGTGATGGCAAAGAAAGTGGTGGGGCTGGATCTGAAGATGATAAAGGAATGGGAAGTGGCGCTCCAAGGATACTAAATAGAAGGTCTGGCGCAGAGAGGGGCTCAATGGGAAAAATAAAACTGGCCGTTTGGATGAGGGTGGTGCGTAGCGGTTGGATCGAGGAGACTAGACCTCCACACCGTCGTCTAGACACTTATCAGCAGGTGTATTTATCTAGGCATAGGGAATTGCTTACTGTTCAGTTGCAATTTCCCGCCGCTGCATAGCCAATTTTGCGCTGTCTTGTTTATAGTGTTCGCGTGCTGTAGCAAGGGTTGCGCGTCGCAGTGCAAGACTTTCTGTCCGTGATTCAATATCTCTGCGGGCTGAATCAATGGCAACGTGTCACAGGTGTCAATGCGACGATACGACAATGCACACACAAACCTTGAGTCGAACTATCAAGCACCTGGTCCCGCTCAGAATGTAATCTGGTTATCCATTCTTCTCGTTCGGAATATTCACGGCACTAGCTCCAGACTCAGTATTTGTTATTAAATTGTTTGACATGCTCACCAATGCTTCACAAGTATCGCTCTCTAAAAGGGTATCACAACTGCGAACAGCTTCCTCTAATAACTCCCGCGTCTCAGAAATAACAGCCTGCAAGTTGACTAGCCTATGAAATCCAGTTAAAATATTACGCAAAATGTTGTGAAGGATTCCTAATGAACGCACTTCACCAAGTCCTGCCACGTTGCGCTCTTCTTCATCCTCGTCTCTCGAAGATTTTTTGCGAGAGTTTCATGTCGCTTCTGTGCATCAATAGCCACATTTTCACGGTGTCGAAGTCCGTCGACTTCGCTGTCGGAGCTGTATTCAGGACCCACCTGAGTAGAGACACGTGGATGGACACAATTTGCATTCCGCAAAGAGATAGACGGTATACAAAAGGTCTGTCCGGATGAGAGCGTGAGAAGTAGAGTATTAGATGCTAGGTGTGATGTTGTTTTCTGTAGAGTATACATCAATGGACCAGAATGTGAACAGAGGTTGAGATTACTTCTGGTGAAAATAATTCCATGTCCTCCAAATCGATACACCAATCATCAATTATGCGCCATGTAGAATCCCCATCCGTTGAGCTGGTAATAATTTGGGCTGTGCTGGCCTTGCCTTTGCCTTTCATATCCTTACCGAAAGATGACATAGTTTGTGTTGGCTCTTCACTCTTACGACCCCACACGGATGCTTTCAAACGCGAGCCACTAGTATCGGCCCACGGAGCAAATTCCGTCTCTGCGTCTATCTGAAAGAACTTTGGATTTGTGGAAGGAAGATGAATGGAGGATATATAAAAGGGGGTTTCCAGCGGGGGGATGTTTGATAGTAAATCAACGTCTGAGGGCCGAAAATCTTGTGGTATATTGGGAGATGGAGGCGGTTTTAGACGTGGAGACCCTGGTGGTGGCGTGGGTGGCGGCGAAGGAAAGTTCGCTGCTCTAGAGGTGGATCCCGTAGCGCGAATATTGCCTGCTGCTCTATGACGAGGGGTAGCAGGAGACGCTGGCCGAGCTACCAGCTGGGAGCGGGTCACATGAGGCAAAGAGTTACTAGAGCTTGAAGATGACGTAGATGTGCCTCTTCGATGATTGATCGTTGAAGCTGAAATGGCCCTTTTAATTGGTGTATCCTTAGTTTTCCGCAAAGCAGGAGATGAGGGAGGTGGAGAGGATGGTGGAGAGAACGGATGTGCTGGTAAAGGTGGATCGGGTGCGGCAGACGAACGTAGCAAAGTTAAAGTTACAAAAGTCTCAACCAAACGCGATGTCACGATCTTTTCCAGTGCCATTTGTGAATGGGTGACAAAGAGCCCAGAGTATGGAATCGAATCTTGCTCTCCTAGAGTCACTGAGTCCTCGGCCTGGTTAGGAGCAGGACCTTGCCGCACAATAGGGGACGTCTTCGAAGGTGTGCGGACCTTTGGACGTGTGGTGGGTGGTAGCGAGCTCGATACAGCGCTTCTCCCGCCTTGGAAACTTCCTCTGGAAAAGGATCTTCCCTGCTTCCTTAATATCGGATTGGGACTACCCTCTTCCTCAGCTTCAGGATTAAGTACAGTGGCTATAGAACCTGAAGATATGCGCCGCATGCGCTGAGATATAGTCAAGTCAATGTCATCTGATGATTGCTGGGGCAGCAGAGATGAGCTTGGAACAGGTTGGATGAGAGACTGTGCCAATGCATCGCGGGCTGGGAATGGTGTTAAATTACGAACTTGGAGAGAAGTGATATGGCGAATACGCCGCTAAATTAACTATTAGATTGAAATCACATATCCAGTAGAAACGTTGACTCACCTGCGGTGGTGGTAGATGATCTTCTGGAGCTATCACAGACATGCTGGATGGAGGACGAAGGATGCTCGTGTGATAGGCTGAGGGGCTGGGCACACACAGGCTGTCCTATCCTGCAATGACAATCGATGGTCTCCTCCTTCGAATCAAATACGGTCCTATGAACGATTAATGGCAAGCTTTGTGAAAAAGGATAAGTACCCGACCGCAACTAGAGCTTAGTGAGTTAGTTATATGTACAAGGTCGGCCGACGTCACAACGTGAGTGACATGATGCTCCTGCATCACGTTCACAAACAACTACATAAGATTCACCGCCCATTTTTTCGTCATATCGACATGTCTTCTGGTTTATCATACACGAGTTTATTTCCCCGACATCGTGCGCGATTGTCTAGTAATAATATGACTATCAACCTGTCAGACGTTGAGAGCCAGCTCTGCACACTTTTGGATGAATTTACCCAACAGCTTCGAACAGAAAACCAGGTCATAGAATGTTGTATTGCGGGTGGATGGGTCCGTGATAAGGTACGGCTCTCTTTGTCATTTTTTTGCCTCGCTGATTCCTTATAGCTCCTTGGTCTATCTAGTAACGACATCGATATCGCACTTTCTAGCATGATGGGCTTCCCATTCGCGGTTCAATTCTCGCAATTTCTCGAATCTCGCTCTATTCCAGTTACTCGTGTTACTAAAGTTGAAAGTCGTGCTGAACAGTCGAAGCATCTTGAGACTGCTAAAGTCGCTGTGCTTGGCTTGGATCTGGACTTTGTGAATTTAAGAAGTGAAGTATATGCTGAAGGGAGCAGGATTCCTGTTAAAGTTGTGCGCATATTTACCACTTTTTTCTCATGGGCAAAACGGCTTGAAATGCATAAGGAAGTAGGAATTTGGGACAAAACTTGAAGACACTTTACGAAGAGATACCACTATTAACGCACTACTATATAACATACACACTCGCTCCGTCGAAGACCATACGGGAAAGGTGGGTATCCCTTCTCGAACCAATGGTTAGCTAATTGGTTGTCCAGGGTCTTTCCGACTTACGTGACGGAATAATCCGCACACCCCTTCCACCTAAACAGACGTTCCTTGACGATCCACTCCGCGTTCTTCGCTGTGTACGATTTGCGAGCAGGTTTGGATATGAACTTGTTCCCGAATTAGCAGATGCTGCGCGAGATGGGGAAATACAGGCAAGTAATGGCACAGCATCTGCATAGGCGTTGGCTTTTCACATCTACGAGCAGCATGCGTTAGATACAAAAATTACCAGAGAAAGAGTAGGGGAGGAGATGCATAAAATGATGAAAGGTGCTTTGCGCGCATATCTCTTTTTTGCTATTTACAAAGCTATTTAGGCCCTGACCCCCTTCGTGCCATTGAATTAATCGATTCGCTTTCCCTCAGCCGTTCTATCTTCACGCCACCACCCCCAACCGTTGTACCCACTGATATTTCGTATCACACCGCGCCGATCGCGGCACGTATACTCTCTCAACTCCTCTCCACGGTCCCCACCAACACCCCTCTCCACTCTTCCCACCCAAGTATCTTATCTTACATCCTCTCATCAACATCGGCCCAGAGTCGATTGTATCTTGCATGTGCATTAACGCCATTTAAAGGCCTAACATATACTGACAAAAAGAAAAAGAAGTTGTTGGTTGAAGCCTGCATAAGAGAGGGTCTAAAGGTAGGTTTTGTTGCGCGCGACGGCTTCTTACACATGGCATTCTTTAATGCGTTTGTTGTTGCCCGCAGTTAGGCGTTCAAAACCATTTCCTGGACGGGATCCCACCGTTGTTCGAAGCCGCAGCCATGCTTCATCAACCAATGCTGGAAAAGTATAGACAGCCTTCCCAGCGCGTTGCACTGGGTAAATTTCGTTTGGCAATGAGAATTCAAGCTTAGTAGCTGATCCGCATGCAAGGTTTAATGCTACGAGACAAAAGAATACATTGTGCAATCACAGGGACACATTGGACAGGTAGTATTTTATTCGCACTTGTCCAAGAGCTCGTCCCCCTTTGGAAGGCGGATGAGGGTGGTCTTGATGGTGTGTATGGCTTATTTTCTCCATATCATTCATGGTGTTAAAGCTATATTCTACTTTTAGTACTCGCCGCTAATGAGGTTATTGACACCTACAATGCCCTGGCAGCAAAACTTGAGGAGTTAGACCTCCCGAAGGTAGTTGAAAGTCCGCCTTTGCTCAACGTACGCCAGTCACCTTTACCATTTTTGCTTCTCTGACCTTTTTTTTTTTCACAAGGGGACACAAGTAACCACTCTCCTTTCCAAAAAGCCTGGCCAATGGCTCAGCGGGGTTCTCAACAAGGTCGTTGAATGGCAGCTTGACAATCCCCAAGGTACCCAAGAGGCCTGTAAGGAATGGCTGAAACAGGCCGTTGACGAAGGGATGATCGATGTAGGTGTGGACCCTGAACGGCCCAAAGCTAAAAAAGCAAAATTATCAAAGGAGTAACTTGGATACATTTGTTTTATATGTAGTTCAACAGGCGTCCTCGTGGTCATACGCAGATATGTATCTCTTTAGAGGCAAAAGTCAAATGAGTTTTGAATGTGGTAAAGAGTAATGCAGCATCGATTTGGTGTGAAGGAATTATCCCCGAAGACTCATAAGAACGACCACCTGCGATAGCCAATCTTATTGACCTTGCCATCTCTCTATTCAGACATTACTTCTTTATCCCACGTTCTTCAAGTGGCATAAGACTACAATTTGTAGTTTCTGACATCTATGGAAAAATTACGAATCTAACCCCCGTGCTAGGAAAATGACACTCTTGCGATAGCGATGGCAAGCTCTCCTAAAGTGCAGGGGCTATGAAAACGGAAAAAAACATTGCCATCCTTCTCTTCAGCGCGTGTCTCCGATATCCACTCATTGACCATCATTGTTGACTCATCCAAGCTGATGAGTAGGTCCGAGGCCGAAGAAGCTAATGCAGCTGATGTTTCGAGCTCAAGTTTTGTTTCAGAGTGGAATGCACAAAACGATATGAGGAGAGGAGAAGATGGAGCTCTGAAAATTAAATGCTTGCCAGGGGATTTGATTATCACACGTGGAAAGTTGATATGAGGAAGAAACAGGTTGTTATACATTACTTCAATTGACATTAAAGGCGAGGGGAAAGCTCCTTGCTGAATATTACTGGCTATCGTGAGGGTGACGGGCTGGTCTTCAGTTGTAAAGCCTTTCTTAGGCATGGTGACATCCGATGCAGCAGGAAGTTCCCCAGATCCGTGATTCTGAAAACAACCTGATGGCTGATTGGATGCCTGGGTAGTTTGTTAAACATGACTCTGCACCAGAAAAATTAGTGAACATCATACGTACCTTAGTCTTCGCAGCATTCGGCGAACATGGACATCGTAGGTAGCTTAGGACGACTTGGGCTTCGGAGGCGTCTCCTTCAGTGGTCTTGTGGGTTGTTGACCTAATAGCCTCGCTCTGATGCATCGATAAGTCTGGATCTAAAAATAGCATATGACGTGGGGGCTGTGGCCATTTTACGTGCTCAGTATTAACTAAGCTCTCCAAAGTACCTCCATAACACGAGCTCGTATCATCATGGTCAAGATTAGTTCTTTGACCATGACCATCAGTCAGAAGCGAAGGAGACGGTAAATTAATTTGAACCATTGGGTTATACTTGGATCCAGGAAATGATGACTTTTTGGATAAAGGGTGGATATTTGTAAATTTGGACTCTGTTTTGACAGGTTGAGTAACGATGGCGGTGTGCAGCTCCCCGGGCGAATTTTCACAGGGAAGCGAAAGTTGTTTGTCCTCAAGGCAGATCGAACAAATGTTCGTCAGACTATAACTGGAGTCCATATGCATAAAGGATTTCCGCTCAAGCTTTACAGCGCTCTGAGAAGACGGATCTTGGCTAGTGAAGGTTGCTGATTTCGCAGATGTGTAACTAGCTGAAGAGTGGAATATTAATTCTGGAAGACGAGGAGGCTCCGATGATGTTATTAATGTCGGAAAAGGATCATCAGTAACGCCAGGTCCCAGGGAACGACAGCCGGTATGATGATTGGGATTCTGACATGGGTTAATTTCTGAAGAAGCTATGAGAGCATGCGCTTGTGTGATTAATTTGTCATGGAATATTGCGCCAAGATTTTCAGGGAGGGATGGCTGAACTATCTATGACAGCCTCTTTAATATATTGCCTACGATAGTGTTTTCAGACGAAACATACTCTGTCGGAAGCCAGAATCCCGGAAACTGGTTCAGGTTGAGGCCGTTTCCAAGTTTCAAATTCTGAAGAATTGACTGACAAGTCATCTATCTCTTCTCTAGGATCGCAAGCCAAGTACAGCAGTCTGCCACTTTGGTAACCCTTTGAAACGTCTTGTTGGTTGTAAATCGAGTCTCCAGGCATGTCAGGTAAAATTGGTTTATGCACGTCACGATTGGGGCTGAAAGAACGAGAGGCATAACAGCACAGCTCTGGAGGAAATCCGTCACCCTGTCTGGGTGATTCAGGTGGTGCGATGACATCCGCCTTTATGCGACGTCGTCTGGAGTTCTCAAGGAAAGACAACACAGGAGGAAGACCTAATGTTCTCCAAAAGCCAATCTTTCTTTTATTAGATTGATTTTTCTGCGGTGTGAGGGCATTGGCCACATTTTTAATAGGACTCGATTTCAAACGTGTAGCTTCATAATCTACGAGAGTGGTATTAGCCATGTCTAAGAATGATAACGGCGCTACGGAGCTCGACGAATTGGCCAGTGTCGGCGTAGTAGACCATGATGGGTTCAAATATAGTTGATGTTGACAAGACAGACGATTCTCGTCGACCGCGTTAATAAAACCCATAGAGAAAGGATGGGACGGTGCATCTATAGTGTTGACCCCAGCAACACCATGCACGGAGCCATTTTTTCTGAGAAATATGAAACCATCTGAAGAGCTGGTTTTGAGATTGTATTTTCTGCTGGACTGTGTTTCTATCTCTCCCTTTGTGTTCAAGTGATGTGGGGGCAAACCCATAGCCAAGGAACTGCTGCAAAGTGAGGGGGTGGGTGGTCGAAACCCGCTACGCCCGCCACACGACGGATTTGAAAGTTGATCGACCATAAATTGCAGATGTTGGTTGTTTATTCTTTTTATTTAGCGCGAGTCGCAGAAACACGTAGAGACACGCTGAATATTGTGAGTTGCAAATTACAAGATAGTCTGGGATTGTTGCAACAAAACGACAACCGTCATCAGACTAAGGCATCAGACGGGTGGAATGATGTGGCAAAGAAAAAATTGTGACGTGATCGTGACGAACCGCATTTCTTTGGTGCCGATCTTACAGCTATGGCGAGTCTCAAATTCGCCATGGATGCGCTGAGAAAATGCGCGATACAGCTTCAAACCATAATAAATTGTAGACAATATGGCGCTAGTGCATATCCCCAAAATAACACGCTATGACCGTAAAGCGGTTCCTACAATCTGCAGTTATTTTATGCTGTATATACGTGTCCGCAATTTCGGGGTTTAACGATATATATCGCAGTGTGAGCGCAAGTATATATAATTACAACTTCGAAGCCAATTTGAACCCCGCCCCAAGTACCCGGAACAGCTTCACTATTTATAACTGTCTGTATTCTGTGATATAGGATATACAGTCATAAGGAAAGCATGTTGTTTAGGTACCTGTCCCCAACCTAATGAGTAAAGCAATCCTTCTGTCCCCTTCCAGTAATCCATAGCATCAATGTTATGAACTGAGGCTCACGCGTGCTTACAGGGGGGTGTGGCGTAACAAGAGTGCCTCAGAAAACATGAGGCAACTTACAATCATGATTTGCGACCATTGTTCGAACGGTTTTCCTTTTGTTCTATTCTTTTGTTCTATAATGAGTCGTTGCCACTCAAAGCCTTTTCCTTTTTTGTCTCTCTATTGTTTTTCTTTCGTATAAATGCCAGGTTTTTTCCAACGCCATTACACCCCAGTCGATTCTTCAATTGTGTCGACTGAGGTAAGTTACTTATGTCAAACTATTCTAGATAGCACACTAAAATTAGCAGATATTATATTCATTATAATCAAGGAGTGATACGACAGCTATGGTGCACCTTGTCTGCATGACATTGAACAGTACCATCTAGAACTATGTTGATTTCTTAAAACACCAAATCATCCCTCAGACAATACGTTAATAATACAAAGGTCCTTCTTGGCTCAGATATACTAAAGTATATTACAGATATTACACTGATTCCTTTACTTTCCACAGCCAAAAGGGACCTAATAAAGAGCGTGATAAGGAGAAATACTACATACCAAGTTGCGCCGTACTTACCGACTGGGTCACGTTCAGTGTGTTCGGCACCAGTCCAAGTGCCTATAACACCCATAGCAGAAGCCACACCGCCTATTTGGATGCCTTCGGAACTGTACGTACATTTCAGTCGATGTACGGCTGAATACAGTAAAGAAAACTCACATCCACTGAGTCCTTCCATCATACACAGATACCTGGCACGATTTATTATTCATCGAGAACTTACTTCGAAAGATCGGGTCACGGCACTTACAAATTTCCATCTTACTTGTCCATCGAGTGTCATACGGACCGTGCCCCTTACACGTGCCTCATTGCCCTAATTCATGGAGTCCATAAGATCGGTGAATCGTGCTCTGAGAATCCATACCTGAGCTCCTTTGCTTGCACCTTCGAACCTGAGAATAGGCCGATGTGGATGCAAATTGCAAGGAATGGTTTCGGTTACACGAAGATTTAGCTCGATCAATCTGATCGCTTCCTGGAACTCTTCATGTTCAATAACCGCAGGGTTTAAATACGCCGTTTCTGACGCGTTCGGCCTCGAGAACTATTTGAAAATAAAAGCATCATAGATAAGGAATGTATGTAGATACTGATTGGCACGTACGTTGAACGCTTTCGGGAGGAAATAGATCTCTCAGAATATAGTGACAAATATATCATTACTAACTCACCCATGAGATCTCTGGAAATACAGGTCAATACTGGAAAGACATGGCAGGTAAAACTAACCTGTAATCCATGAAACAAACATATCGGTACCATTTGCCTTCAATACCAGCCCAGTCTTTGGGCGAGGCATGTTCAACATCGGGGGCTGAATATGGCCTAGTGGCTTCTAAACCTGTTGGCGGTCTCATTTGTTCCCATAATTCAACAATATCCTCCAAATTCATAGATATGACATTGACGACATGGTCTATATGGACCCAGCTAACCCTGGCTCCGGAATCTCTGAGAAATGGTCCCCACAAATTCGACTTCGTGTACTTGCGGAGATCATAAACGAAGCTCCGGGACTCTGTGCGCATTGCCTGCGCGCCAGGCATCTGTTTCTCTTCTCGAGTCAGTCCAAAATAAACATGCATTTGAGCATATAACTCTATCGTATCATCCGTGCAGGGAAATTTGAAGATCTCTGCAGTTCCGATGAGCCGCCTGACCCAGTCGACATCCTGGGAGATTACCGCAAGATACGCTGGAGGGGCACAATATATAGCATCCGCTAATGTCCGTAGTACCAAAACCTTTTCTTCAGGCGAAAGTGATATGAACTTGTTACGGCGTGTAAGAAGTGTGTCTGATCGTATTCGCCGTTGAAGTTCTGCAGACCATGGGTAGTGATTGGCATCGTGACCATACAAACTGAAAGTAATTCGAGGGTCGTCAAAACGTCTGAGAAAGAGAGATCTCCAGAGATGCTGATCCACAGGCCGGTGAATGAGATTTCGAAAGAAAGTGCAAGACTGGGCCATGGCAGCAATCGCGGGAGGCTCGCTGAGAGTAAGTATCCTCTCGTTGATTTCCGCCGGAATCGTCAACATCGGGGGTAACCCGCGCATAGATGGAGGAGTGCGGTTTGAGGAGGCGGATGACCTCTTGGAGACCATGGTCAGCGTCCAAACTCTGACGGTACTCTTGGGACGGACGGAATCAATTCCAAAGATCTAACTCCGATATCCAAGTTTGACACAATGCACCCAACACTGATCAGTATTGCCCTTTTCCTAACTACCGTTAAGAGTTTCCAGTTCTCGGCCTCATTACCATTTCTTCGGTGGGATTCTACTCCATCACATCGGATTGCAATCATTGGCGCAGGGGCGGGTGGCTCCAGTGCTGCATTCTGGATCTCACGCGCTCAAAACAGAACACAGGGGCACAATCTATTCGTGGATGTCTTCGAGAAAGAATCATATATAGGTGGTCGTGAGCCAATACTCATTTTCTCGAAAGTGCAAGTCTCAGCAGAGGTTTTGCATACCTAATACCTAGGCAGCACTGTTGTATATCCATATGATTCTCAGGAGTACGACCCAATCGAACTGGGTGCATCCATTTTCGTAACTGCCAACAAGAACCTTATGCGCGCCACCGAAGAATTCAACCTTTCATTCAATACCTTGTCTGATGAAGATGGTGAATTGGGCATCTGGGACGGAGCTACATTCCGCTTCCGTGTGAGTCGCTCGGAGATGTTCCGCATGATGAACCCTTAGAACAGGGATTAAAAGTGATATATAGGCTAAACAGAAAAACGGGCAATTCAGCTGGTGGGACGTTATCAGGTTACTGTGGAGATACGGTTTTAATAGCCCGAGACGCGCTCAAGCTCTGTCCGTCGTTTTGCATTTCCCTTAAACAAATATTTGGGATTGCTCATTTATTTTATTCTCAGAGTAACAAATTTGATTGATCAGTATCTAACTCTTTACGATACTTCTACACCCAACTGGCAAGATGTGGCAAATATATCCAATTATTTAAATTTCACCAATCTTACCTCCCAAACAACGGAGGTCTATCTTGAAGCTCAAGGCGTTTCAGCACTCTACGCTAACGAGATGGTTGAAGGTAGGACATCAATGACCTTTGTTTTTTTGTCAACTTCACATTGCTTTAAGCTCTTACTAGAGTTAATTACGCTCAGGTAAGCCTGCAGCGTCGCTCAAAATGTGCATCCTCATACCTATCGATCTCCGTATAGAACATAAATGAGATACATGCCCTCGAAGGACTGGTCAGTCAGGCGACATCAGGCGCATCCAGTGTCGCCGGAGGCAACTTCCAGATATTTGAGCAATTTTTAGCCCGCTCCGGTGCTAAGGTATATCTCAACACCACGGTCTGTATTCAACCCTCATAAATGTTTATTGTTCGTTTTTCACACGAGTACATTTATAGGTTGAATCCCTCACGCGGAAGGGGAGCAAGTGGGTTCTTGTTGCTTCCGACGGCGAGAGCCGCACGTACGATAGTGTCATTCTTGCAGCCCCCTTTCATTCCACAAACATAACCATAACCCCTCCCCTCCGCGATCAAATTCCTAAGCAACCATATGTGCATCTTCATGTGACATTGCTCACTACGTCCGCAGCAACGCCTAAAGCCGCGTATTATTCCCTCTCGGATGGCACTACAGCACCCAACTCCGTGTTGACAACTAATGAAGGTTTTGAGAGTGGCGGTCCAGAGCCAGAGTTTAACTCATTGACATACTTGAAGCGGACGGAAGGTTATGGTGGCAGGCCCGCGGAATACATCGTAAAAATATTTTCTCTCAAGGAACTCGACATGGCGTGGTTAAGGAAAATGTTCGGAGTGGTTCACTGGGTTCATCGCAAGGAGGTAAGTACTAAGTAGCATAAACTTCTTCGCCCAAATCTAAATGAAGTTCCTTTACAAGTGGGATGCCTACCCCCAACTTCCCCCAACGGCGACATTCCCCTCCGTGGTGCCAGATGTCGGTTTTTACTACGTAAATTCGTTCGAGCCGTACGTTTCATATTTATGTGGCTGCCCTTCGAGGTGCAAACTGACTCGGCTGCTAGCTTTATTTCAACTATGGAGACGGAAACTGTGAGCCTTCGCATACGTTCCGCCTGTATTTCTAACTCACAAGCGCATAGGTATCGTCCCTCAACGCAGTCCAGCTCCTCCTCAACAAAGTGTATGACGTGAATACAACGACTTGTTCCGTTAATGGAACCAGTCGTGCCAATGGGGAAATTATGAAAGGCTGGGACTGTTGAATATATGTCACCACATGCCATCTAGTTTATACCGGTCGACGCTCTTACGCTCCAGTTCGGCCACTTTGCCAACTATTATAAACCATTAATTAGCTATAGCACCCTCGTATTGCCATTGGCTATCATGTGTGTATGATCTATATTTGAACTCCAGCATACCTGTCAACGCCCTTGTTGTTTATGTAATTGGAAAGAGTAATCTTGACCACTTTGCCAACTATTACAAACCATCAGCGAATACATTTTCATATTGCCATCAGTTATCATGTGGGGGTTTTCTGCTATATACATTCAGTTCTTAACCGTAACATTCATTGGTTATCATCTATATCTGAACCAGAGTGTGTGCATATATCCGCTATCCACTATTCCAAGACACGGAGTTGTATCAGTATTCCTGCCGCTATCCACTATCCAAGACACGGAGTTGTATCGGTATTCCTGCGTAAGTAAAGTTATCCAGGTACATTCACCACTGTGGTTATTTCGCCTCCAGATTGCTGTTTCTCAAAATAGAAAACACCTAGAGGATCCTGCGGAGCATTGCATCCATTTAGTGATGAGCTTTGTGTGGCACTGTGGTCAGGTTTGCTGTCCATGATCTCAGATGTGCATTCATGTTTCGCATAAACGTCATTGGACTCTTTGACACGAGTTGTCATAGGTGGATTCCAGTCGAGAAAGTCTCGACGAATCTCAATGTAGTCGTTGGCAAACTCCCCTATCTGAAATAAGTAACACGTTAAGAATTCGTAAACCATAGTGAGAAATAACAAAGGACACCTCTGTTTCGTCCATGCCAAGATTCTCTGCAGAGTCAGAAGCACGTAGATGAAGGCCAGGGATCAGATCAATGCCCTTTGCGAGAAGATATGTTGTTACAAAGGCTAGAGTCGACGGGATAAGAGCGTTAATCAGACAAAAATTTTTTTTACTTACCATAACCGGTGCACGCGCACACATAAGCAAACTGTTTGTAAAGTCGTTTCCTGGAAAAGAGGAAGCGAATGAATAAACCAGAAAAGCAGGTTCCTAGTCATTCATACCAATTCTGAGTGAACCCACCCGCTTCGATTGTAGATATCCCGTCTAGTCCTACGACATCTTTATCTGCAAAGATCGCGATGGAAATTAACCCTATCATGCCGCCAATTGCATGCTCAGCAAATAGATCGAGTGCATCATCGATCCGAAGGAGGAACTTGACTTTAGAATAAATGGCTTCAATTCAAGCCGGGACAACACAACGGCAATGGAACATACGTTTTGTGGCGTAGTTACATACTCCACCTGCGACAACACCAATGATGATAGAAGCCCAAGGGGAGACATACCCGCACGATGGAGTAGCTGCAACAAGGCCAGCAATCGTTCCCGAACAGAATCCGACCATGCTCCATCTTTTCTCGAGTCGAAAGTCAAGAAGACACCATGTGACCCCGCCCATTGCTGCGCATATACAGGAATTGAACGCTGCAACAATCGCACGCATGTTGGCACCAAACGCAGATCCGCCATTAAAACTAGAGATAACTTCAGTTGAATGTTCGTGCAGAAACATGAACAATGGAAAATTACCCAATCCAACCTGGACTGAAAGTCAGAACTACAGCGTCTGTGTTCATGACAAAACGACACTCACCAAACCAGAGCATCCATGTTGCGAGAGCTACCATGGAAACATTATGTGGTCTAAAGTTCAGCAATTCTGTTGGCTTTCGTGGTCCAAGGGCAAGCGCATATGCTATGCCTCCTATACCTGACCCAATTTCAACGGGACCACCGCCTAAAGGAAACGTTAGAGTAGAGCTCGACAAACAGCATTGCTAAGATGTACCAGCGAAATCCATGATACCCTAAAATGGCCGGTGAAGCCAACTCTTCGAACAATGACATGAAAGGACACTTACCCAAGCGAAGGCCCACCCGTTGATATTCCATGCCCAACAGGCCAGCGGGCAATACACAATCGTTACCCAGAAAAATGAGAATACTATGGCTGGGAGCACGCGACCCCGCTCTGCCACGCCGCCCATGAGGATCCCCACAGTTACCGCGGCAAATTCCATCTGAAAAAAGGCATATAGCAGGTCCGGAATGAAAGGCGAACCTGGTGAGGGTTCACCCAGGACATCCCGCAGCCCAAGGTGTCGAAGATCGCCAATGAATCCGTTCGCTGCCGTAGGAGAAAATGCCAGAGAATAACCCCAGAAAAACCACTGGAAAATTACGATTGCATTGGAGGCACAGACCACCCAGACCAGGGAAAGAGCAGATTTCCTCCGGGTAAGCCCAGAATAAAGGAACGCCAACCCTGGGATCATGAAGCCGACCTAGCGACGGGTAGCAGCTCAGGAAAACGTGCCGAAAATAAGGACATTGATAAGACATTACCAAAGCACCGGCCATGATAACGAAGCCGACATCGCCTTTGTCAAAGCTGTAAAGCCATTGCACCAATCAGATTCAGAAGATGAGAAGATAAGGGACAATTTTACGTTGAGCTGCTATCAGCACCTTATACAGCAAGGTATAATCGACAATCAGTCTGAGAATCGATATAGGAAGACTGGAGAACGCTTACGGTTTGCAAACGAAGTAATAGAGACCTCGTGTGTAGGCTCACTCATGGTAGGCGGTAATGAGATGATCACCAGGCGATAAGCACAGACCATCATCTTATTGGTCGATCACGGCAAGGGCGTCAAAAAAACTGAACCACTTGTCCGATTAAGGGAGGGGGATATACATAACTGTGTGTTATGTAATACCCACGTGATCCTAAAACAAAAATAAAATACCAATCCCTACACTCTAACACCCAACCTGTAAACCGCCTAGAGGGTCTTCCAATATGATTTCCAATTGTTTGATGATTGGCAGCGATTAGGTAGTAGAGTTGGGAATAGCTCAACGTAAGTTGCGGGTTCAATTCTCCCTCTCATACACATAGCAAACGACTAGGAGCGTCAAAGTAATTCACGAAAACCTGAATCGGTAACACAGAATTAAATTACCTCTTAGGACACCATTACACTTGTCAACTTGTCTACGCTACGTCGAAGCTTTTGTACCATAGTGATTGCACTCAAAACTTCATCCCCTTGCGCATTTGTCGTTCTTCATACAACTTCCGCTGAGACATCAATTTTTTTCGCAAGCCTGGAATATCCTGCAGCTGTGGCACTGCAACTGAAACATTCTATGCGGCGTGGATAATGAGTCTCGGCATTATATGCAAGCGAACGAATCACCTTCAGAGGCTTCTCGGCCGCGTCACTAGACGTCGAATTCACAACTAATTCTATCCCGATGGCATGAGCGACAGGCTCAGGCAGAGCCATAGGAACTGATAATATGATCCCGTCTGTGTACTGGACGCAAGGTTAGAAGAATGTAACACAGTAACACGTCGAAGCACCTTGCATTGAGTTATTGCTAATGCCCGTTCAAGCAAAGTGAGCAATGGTCTTGCTCCAGTTTGCACTTGAATGTCCTAAAAAAAAGCAACACTGATGTGTGCTCTCACGTACACGGAAAATTAGAGACTTACCTGGTCTGTCCAGAGCCCAACTATCAGAACACCGTTTTCTTCAATTTCTTTAGCCCTTCTGAGGAGCTCGACGTGTCCGGCGCCGAAACAGTCCCAGCTGCCCCCGATGTACTTGATCGTTTTACCCGCAGGCCGTTTCGTACGAATATCTTCCACCCCATTGCCGCACAGTAGATTCCCGTAGTCAAGCACGGCATACGGATATGGAACTGCGGCAACAAACAGATCAAGAAGTTCTCTGAGTTTTCCTTGTTCAGGCTCTTCAGTACTCGTGGTCTCGGGAAGCAATAAACGTTGAATGAGTGATGTTGTGGAAATTCCTTCGGTGCGTTTACATTCTAGATATTTACCAGCTGCTTTGTATGCTGCATAGCAGTCGTTACCTTCAGCATCCTCCAGAAAAATATATCAGGATAATTATCGACCAGCAAAGCCGATCACGCACAAGAACGATGTCGTCACCGTGTACCACAAAATCTATTATAGATTCATTATATAATTGTTACTAGCAAAAGTGGATCTCACTGACCTATGTTCTTCCCTCGAGTGACGTCAAAACGTGTCACATAAGGGACGTCCTCAACAACTTCGTCTATCCAACGGCATCCACGAATCAACGCGTAACTGTAGAGCAGTGTTACGGTTACGTCTGAAACGTGATACAGTTATGGTCACCGTTCAGTCTGGTCGAAAAGAGGCGGTCCCTTATTTCTTTTAAAAAAAAAGCCCCATCATGAGATAAAGAATATCAACTTGATATTGCTGTACATACTTGAGGATTTCTTTGTCGGCGTGTATCCCAGCGAAAATCCGTGGACGAGGTTCATTTTCAATTAAGAACAAAGCTTGTCGTATCGCATTGGCATGAGCATACTATATGGGGCATCAACATGAGCGCACGAGCCGGAGAAAGAATCATTCTACATGGAATCCATCAAAGCATCCATCAAGCCTGAAATTTGAAAGCTGGTTAACAAACAAAATAAACTGAAAAGGAAGTTTGAGGCGGACCAGAGTGAAATCGGCATCAAATTCTGTGCACCTAATCTACTCCAAAATTCACCCTTTTATCTGCAGAATCTTGGGACGCAATCCTTCCCAATGAGATATCAATGAAGGTGTTACTTGAAGCGTACATTGCACGTGACCCTGTATTTATATATAGCACCTTCAAATTCTCAAACAAACCACTAGTTGCTTAAAATGAAAGTTGTTACTTATTAAAACAGTATCAAACAGTTGATCAACGAAATATATTCATCATTCCATATTAATTGTAATAGGAGAGTATTAGATGACACCGTTTGCTTTGCGAGAAATGCTGTTCACACGGTATCAGTAAACATGGACCTACATGATTACACTCTAAACTAAATCCTTTTTTTCAATGCCTACGGGATAAGAGACAACCCCATACTACATGGTTACCTCTATAACGTTTTCGTCAAGAGCATCAATCATAATTATCAACGATGTACTATGTGGATAGAGTCCTACTAGTCCCTTTCTCACTGACAGCCCCCCACGGGTCAAGAGCCGTTTAAATGATCTGATTGCAATGAGCCCCTCATTATAACTCTGATCATCAATTGTGGTACCGGAGGCGCTCTGAAGCATGTCAAAATATCAGTTATCAAGGCCTATACGAGGCTCACTACGCTCTTTCTCAGCCTCGTCTCAAGCAAGGGCGCCCGAAGGCAGTGTTCTTACCAACCTTTTCATCTTGTCATGAATAAACAGCGTCTGAGCATTTAAATCACCAAAAACTATTACCTCTTGCTGGTTCTTTTGTCTTGTTCTGATGCCATACTGCCTCTTTTGAGTCTTCCCTGAAGACCCTTTCACCGCCTCCAGGTGTCGGAGCCAAATGTATGGTTATCTGACGACACGTGCTGTTCGTCGACAGTGACCCATTAATTTCATCTATTGTCCTGCCTTCTGCAGACGCACAGGAATGTTCCGCCCCACTGATAAATTGACGCTGGTCTTGCCTACGCACTCTCATTGGACGAGGCCAAGATATGACGAAAAAGGCAAGTATGGTATGTTTCTGAGCTATCTGATTGGCTGCAGAAATAAAAGTTGACGGGAAAGGATTGGGGGGGTTTATGCCTTCGCAAACTTAGTGGACGACACAAACAAATTCATTTTTTGAGAGGATATAAGTATACCACCCATGTTTGACAAGGTTCCACCCCCCATCCCCACCCCCAATTTGCCCTCGCAGACAGTTCTCAGAGACATCAGCCCAGTCCTATCTTGTGCAGTCAATATGTCTCTCGATCGCACCCCGCGTAGTGCTGGCTTGGCAGCCCGTAAGCCCCCCGGAGCGAATTAAATAAATGTTTGCTGATTGTCTTTCCTCAACAGAATCCAATATAACAGCTTCAGCTGACGGCCATGTGGAAGACAACCACACAACCCCACAGAAAAATAAACCCGACCGCAAGCCATCCGCTTCCAACAACCCTAAACGTCCCAAAAACCGATTCTTCATCTTCCTCACAGATTTCCACAGAGAGCACAAAACGAGCGGAAAACTTAACGGATTTACAAATTCCGAGATCACTCGAATCGCCTCTAACATTTGGAATTCGTTGACGGAGGACCAGCAAGCTCCTTATTTGCGTCGTCAGATCAAGGAATTCGCTGAACACAGGAAAATGTATCCCGGCTATCGCTACACTCCAGCCGCACACTCATCAGAAAGCGTCAGACGCAAACGCAAGACGAAGTACGACAGTAGTGAAGCTGCCATGCGCTGTAGGAAAGCTGCCGAGCTTCTCATGTCTGGATCACTGGCAGGAGATGGGAGCACCATCGAGATTTCGCAGTCAATCGACACGGACAATTCTCAAGTTCACATTGAATTCGAATCGCCTTTAACAGACGTTTCCTTTCATGATGACACTTTTTCTACCGCGCACAAAAACTCTGTGGCGAGGGAAACGACAGCAAAGCAAGGGAGTCTTTCCACTGATTCAAGTCTGCACCTTGCAACCACTGTGGGGATGTCCGTAGACGGCGAACTATTCTCTCCTCAGAGCCCTCCCGAGAAATCACTCGCACCAAGTCCAGCTGATTTCCTTGCTGAGGTAGGCTTTATTTTCGAAAAATCTGGTCAGTCACGTTCTAATGCTTGTCCTTTCTCAGACGCAGACAAATTCCCCCACCGCCGAATGGCACGGCTGCCTACCTGCTTGGGACATCGCGTCGTCATCTCTTCCAGGCCTGAGCAGCGTTGCATACTCGCAACCGTACGATGGTTCCTCAAATATCAATACTTTTGAAATTGAGGCTTACGCTTCTCGGTCGTCTTTCAACGAAGGAGAAGTCATATTCTCCTCCAGTTTCTCCCCGATGCCCGCAAGCCACGAATCGTTCATACCGATGCTCTCCGAATGGCATGGGCTACTAGAGCAAGTGGGTATAACGGATGTTAACCTTGCCCCCGTTGAGAGCACCTACCCCCATGGCGTCGGGTGTACGGGCAGCACCTTGGACGACCTTTCATACGACGAGATTTTCAACTGTGATGCGAATTGATTCTCTTCTCTATTCTCCCTTTGAATAGTCACGCCCAGCATGCATCACCCGCCTTCTTATACAACCTATGCCAACACTTTCTCTTCCTCCTCTCTTCTCTATGTCCTTTTCAATAGGCTATTTCGCCACATAGACGTTGTGCATCTTGTGCGCATTTCAGGATACAAATTTTCAGAGACAGGCAACGTTATCGCTTTCACTAGGAAAGAGTCGTTGGGGATTCAGTCATCTGTGAACGGCCTACTATAAAAACTGAACGCCTAGACTAAAAATACATGCAGGAATAGCTCCTTTGAGATAGCTTTATGTCTTCTGAATTACGCCGTTCGTTTTTAAAATAAATAAATAAAAGTGTTACTTATACAAACTAACTGACTCAAATACTGTTGATACAGCTACATTATTGTGATTTCGATCTGTATTTTGAATACGGGCTATAGGAAAGTGCTCGCGAGGGAATGTCTCTTTCTCCGGGTGAATCTGACATTCGCGTAGTCTTATTAATACCACACAGCTCGTGTTTCTTTTACTTCGAAATTTCAGGCCCCCAGTGCACATACCGCCTATCATATCCAAACGTGCTTTAATCTTTACGTGAGCTTGAACGTTTGAGCTGTCATAGTCCATGCTCTCGCCTGCCTGTAACACTTATATAGCACAGACCATGTATCGCCGGCCTCGCCTAGCCGTCCCCCTCGGTTTCTTGCAGATATCTGTCTTACAGTATTAACGATATAGCGTTTGACCCGCATCAACTTAAAGTGGCAGTCCTATATCCCAGTATTTAACTATAGTACACCTTATCGCAATGCCGGTGATCACTGTCGATGCTGTGAGTGTCCTGCCTTCAAACTTGAGGTCCCGTTTTTCAACTGTGGGCACCGCCCAGATCCTGTTCGATATGGATGGGTAGATTGGGAATACTTCTTCCCTTCATGGTGTACTTACAAAGAGCCTTGCACATAGAACACTCATTGACTCCACGCCCGGCGTGGTCAAGGCGTGGGGAGTCTTCGGGAAAGAGTACAATTTTGATCCAGTGGCAGCCTGCAATGGTAGGAAAACATCGTCCGAATTCAGTGTTTCACTGATTGTAGTCATATATTAAACAGCAACACATGGCGTGCGGCTTTCAGAGTCCCTCCGCACATGGTGTAATGTCCACGATGAATCCAAAATAAAGGTTTGATACGTATCATTACCTGTCTTTTTTTCTTTCTTTTTGTAAGAAAAACCATGCCATTCTTAGGACGAAGCCGTTCGCTTTGAGTACGAAGTACTCGAAGGCGGCGTTATCGTACTACCTGGTGTACACGACTTGTTGCATCAGGTAAAAATTCCGACGTGAACTTGATTTTAAAATTTACGGAATTTACGATAGATTCGCACCAGTTCCTCTGCTAGAACACCAGGATGGACTATTGTCACTAGCGGTGAATTGCTCTAACAAACATTACCCTGTAGAGATTACTTACCTATCATATACTAAGCTACCAATGTGTATACCTCCAAAGCACTTGATCAATGCAGACTTGAGGGCCCACAATATGCGCCACTGATCACTGCGGATGATGTACCTAAGGGTAAACCTGACCCTGCTCCTTACCTTACTGGTGCGAAGGCTCTCGGCGTGGATCCCAGAAATTGTATGTTTTTCTTCAGTGCGAGTTGGGACCCACATTTTAACTCTGTTTTCAAAACAAATCTAGGCCTTGTTGTTGAGGATGCTGTTAGCGGTATCATCAGTGGCAAAGCGGCGGGTGCACGCGTCCTCGCTGTGACGACTTCCACAACTCGGGAGGTAGTTGCTACAGCTGAACCAGATTGGATTGTCTCAGACTTAAAACGGTGAGTTCATAAGCATTGATTAAAGCACGTTTATGCAATTGACATCCATAGTGTATCCGCCAAATGGGTCGATGGGAAGATTGAACTCACCATCTGTGATGAATGACTTGGACTGAGCTCGGCGATTGGGATCTCTGCCTTTGTTACACTGCGAGAGAAATAGACGACCCTGATGAATTAGAGTTTCGCAATTTGAGCCTGGATTATTTAGCCCAAAATTAACAATCTGCCAAGACTTAGTTAGCATCTTCCTTGACCAAAACCACTTCACTATTCGATATTAACTGTTTCTTAATACACTGATATCGATCTAGAAAAATTCCAAGGTGATCATCGATTATGCAACAACTCACATCTCCTTGGGAGTGGTTGATCAAATACCTAACAAGTCCCGCTGGCACCGCAAAAATTAATGATTAGACGTTTCAGGGTTCTTTAGAGTACAAATCCAGCACAAGTCCAAGAGCAGTTCGGATCACTTCTTCCCCGCACCTTTCAGCTCTTCTTTCGTTTCCCGAGCCTCTGCTTCTGCCTAGGTTAACATTTGTGAGCAAAGATGACCTCCGTGATAAACCCAAGGAGCTGTACCTTATTTGCTGTCTGTCCAGCAGCGGTGGTCAGTCGTTCGGCCTTGTCTCTGGTCCCTTTTGAAGCATCTCCTGCGTATGACGTTAAAAGAAACAACGTCTTACTAGTGTCTTGTGGTCTTATGTACTCACCGACCACCTCCTTCGTAACTTTCTCTCCTGATTCTATCACGGATGCAAGTCCTTTGCCGACCTTCTTATTAATCTGTGATATTTTCAAATGAGTAGGATGAAGTCACAGCTATAGTGGCTGAGAAACGACTTACAACGTCCGCTACTTCGCTAACCTTTTCTTTGACGGTCTTTCCGTTGACATGTGATATTGCAAACGGCCGGCTAGATAGAACGACAGGTGTCCGCGATGATTTGACTAGGGCTGAGCGGTACATGGTGGTAACAAGGAATTTGGGTCAGGAGCTCCGGTGTTTTTTTATCGTTTTGACATCTTACATGACGAACGGGATGATGTCACACGAGTCGCGTTCAACTCTGACACGTGAAATACACGTGATACTACGTCACGCATTCCTTAATGATTGTTAGATTCAAAATCACAAGCATATCAAATTTTAAATTGTTTTTTAGAATTTAATGACTAGATAGATATATGTGCCGACTCATGTCCATACCTACCAAATCCACCCGCGCGGCGCGTAATACGGCATGCCTTGGATGATAACTTCTCGGATGGGTATTCAACGGTGAGTTGTGGACTTACTACCGCCACAACTCCCTCACCCATCACCTCTGATGGAGGAGAATCGGAGGAGTTCTTTAGTTTACGCGCCGCCCCTCCTTCTCTATCCTTGTAAAGGAGGATATCCCCGTCGTCCTCCACGAACTGGCACTGCGTAAAGGAGCGCCACAATGCATGAAATGTATACTACGAAAATTCAGCTGGAGAGACAATGTAGAAGAGAGTTCTCACGGATGAATCATAGGAATATTGCTCCCGGAGAATCGGTTTGATTGCTTCAGTGACCAGGGGTAAATTGTCTGCCCTAGATATTAAGAATGGGAAGGCAAATGACAAAGTGGTTACGGACAGAAAGGTACATTGGAAAACAAGTGGTGAGCAGTATGATCATGCGAAATCTTATCGTAATTTAGCTGGATGTTCTCGAAGACAGCTAGAAAAACCTACATTGTACAAAAAGAAACGGCCAGCCCAGCCAAGAAGTGGTCGATCCACTGTCGCCAATGAGCCACGGACAAAAGTCCAGGCACCCTAGGGATTGATTGAATTACTTGTATACGCAACTTGGCAAGCTTTTACTTACCATGCGATAATGCGGAATTGTAGGATCCGAATGTTGAAGAAACGTTAAAATAACCACCCTTTATTTATTATTTACAGCCTGTAGTAAAGTTCCCGAGGAGTATTTAACGTACCAATGATTAGCAAACTAAGGAAGCGAATATAAGCATTAGAGGTAGACTCGAATAATAATAATCAATTGAGCGTACAAGGTATGGAACTAGATAGTATTTGACAACCGCAGCAAAGCCATACTGATACCCTGAAATTGCAATTACGCCCAACATGACGCCTAATCCGAGATCAGAAAGTAAAATGAGATGCCCTTATATATGGTTGTGGTGAGGACAAAAAGGTAGGTGTTCTTACTAGACGCACAGTGCTTCCGCTTAAACAATGGAGACCAAGGGTTGATATGCTGTAATAAAATGTCATATATATCGATAAACCCAGGAGAAAGGCCGTGGAGCTCTACAACTCACATTAGTTCCGGGAGGGTATGAGGGAGAACCCATGGCATTGGAGCTGGGAAAAGTACGTGAGATAATGCATACAAGTGGCGAACTTGTCTCCTACACCATGTACACTTGAAACCCAGCCAATGTCATAAAAATGAGCTTTATGAGCGTGCATATAGGTGCCTCTTCAAAAATCTCGTTATAATCGATCTTCTTGCTCCTCTGGGGTGCTGGTAGTTTCAGTTGGCTACGAGTGCGAGGGACGTAATTCTCGTCTCGCTCCAGTAATGCGGATGCTTTCTGGGAAACATACGATCATCAGTATATGCAGGGAAACGGACAAAGATGGAGAACGTACATGGTGGTTACGATGCGTCCATCGCCACGAAAAGTAAGGCACCAGTATGAAGGTATGGAGGGTAAAGCCTAGGGCATGGTTCAGCCATTTATAGGGGGAAAGCGTGCCGTGTCCGGCCTGAACAGGGAATGAGATAAATGGGTTCCTAACTATTCGCTCGAGAAACCGACCTCATGCGCTGGACAAGAAAAGAATACGGGTGTGAATAGACAGCATACAAGGTACAGATATATGCGTACCTAACACCCATAATGAAGCACCAGCTAAGCTTTGGAAGAACCAGTACACAGTCCATAGCCAACACCGAATAAGAGAAGCAGCGAGAGGGAAAATATCCGAGGAGCGGACGGAGGGGTCTATGGAATTTGCCAATGCAAAGAACACAAAGACAAGGGCGACACTGCGCACTACATAGTACACTCCTCGTGCGGTACTCTTCTCAAAGGCTTTTTTTGGGACAACATCACGCAGTTCCTTAAGAGTAATGTCCGTGGCAACGAAGTCTCGCTGCCGTCTTGCTTGATATTCCTGGGCATCAACTGTGAAGAAAGACATAGCGGGATGGTTGTGTGCCGTGACTCTTTTGAGAAACAGATCCTTGTTAAGTACATACCCGCGAAGATATTTCACAATGTTTTCCCCCGCGGACAAAAGGACGCTTAATGATATATTTATTCCGAGGATCAGAAATTTCATGGCCATGTGTTCGCTGGATTGGGGAGCTGGTAGATCTTCTATGAATCTTTGTTGTTACTCAAGCCTGATTGGATACAGCGGTGGTTACACATTTTAGGCCACAAATTTTCCGTTTAGCCGTAGTCCGCTATTTACGTAAAAAATTACCCGAGTTCATATGGAAGCTTCTAATCACTACGGTTAATTGCCTCAAAATGTGGCTTAATATTATTTTACAAACTAAGTCACGTGTTTGTCTAAGCGCTAGACCGAGGTCGGAATTTCAATACACAACCATCCTTTGGGAACAATCTGCAGATAATATATTAGCAAGACAGATAAAGACCGTATCTGGATAAACGGAAGTGGTACACACGTTGCTATGATTCTGCACCACAATCAGTAAGCATCTCGATTTCAAAGGAATCCAGCGTGGGACACTCACTGAACCTTATCGCTCTCGACGGTCCTGACATGCTCCCAATCCATAAGCACACTAGCCGTCCCGAGAACACATGCCATGTGCATGAGTGTGTATTCGATGCCGATGCATTTGTGCGGTCCGCTTCCGAACACAAGGAAGTTTTTGGGGTTACTCCACGCTGAGCCTGCGGGGTCCAGCCAACGCTCTGGAATGAACTTCTTTGGTTCCGGGAAGATTTCTGAATCGTGGCAAGAGGGGTACAGAGAAGGGATCACCATGCTACCTGCGGGGACCGTGTATGTCGCTGAGATAGGGAAAGCCTTTGTCGATTTATAAGGAACCTAACACAAAGGTTATGAGTATATGCATATATAGACAGGGAACAACACGATATACCATAGTGACCGGTGGCTTGAGACGTAGACTTTCTCTTATAGCCGATCGCAAATATGGCATCTCATCCAGCATGTCAAGGGTCATAGGGCGGTTGTAGTCACCGCCTCGGACGCGTTGCTGCTCCTCACGAACTTTGGCCAATACTTCTGGGTGGTCTGCGAAGTGTTGGAAAGCGTAAATTATTCCACTTGACATGGCATCTTGAGAAGCAAACAAGAACGAGAGGATAACCATGGCCATTTCCCTGTCTGAAAAGTCTTTTCGCCCTTTACTCTCTGGGTTGAGTAGCTCCATGACCCATTTATCAAGCAAACAGCTCGGCTCGGCGCCTTCCTTCATTGCGATCTTGCTGAGCCGCGCCGCATTCTCAAGCCATCTCATTGCAACTTTGCGGGCTTGTATGGCGCTATAGACCTTTGTCCCAGGTATCGCCAGAGGAAAGTTCACGAGCTCCAAAGCGCGAGTGATAAGCCAATATTTGTCGGAAATTTCCTTTACGGCTTCCTCTGGTATGTGTGGTCCACAAAATACCTTTAGGGAAGTTCGCATATTAAGGTCCCGGGCGGGTATCATGAAAGTTATGGGTTTATCAGATTCACTGCACTCTTTCAACCATATCTTGAAATGCTTTCGGGCCAAATTATCCTGCATACTCAGGTACAGGCTGTCCTCTGATAAATGATGGCGTATCGAATAATAGAAGTATCTACAAACCTCAAAGCCTTGCGTGTGAACAACGTATTAAGGATCCGACGATATTCTACGTGGACCTTACCGGTGAGAAAAACCCTATTATATTGTCAGGACCGTGTGAGCAAGAAAATACTGATACTTACCAATTATCAGGGGAAAGAACCTGCTTAGCAGATGCAACCAAACAGGGCTCCGCATACGTAGGTGAATTCAAGATTTTGCGGGTGTATTCATTCGACGAGGCCATGACAATAAAGCTACGCAAATCAACAAATTGTAACAAAGTTGGAGGTGGAAACTTACATATTGAAAACACTAAGAGCGCTGAGCGCGCCGGAGTCCCATTGTCTTTGGTATCCCTCCATGGTTGGATTCATACTGTCAGCAAATTTTCCAATGATAGGTATAGTCCAGCTGGAGCCAGGAAGATTAGCCTTTTTCCGTCTATAAATTGTCTGTTCTAAGATAAAAAGAGCTGCAAGAACAGCCAAAGAAGTATATAGCCATGTGGATGAGGAAGATATTGTAGGCAAAATAGTTGAATTCGTGAAGTAAGACAGAGGCATCTCTGTATAAGAGGGGACTATCGCGGGCCGAGAATGTTCAGCCATGTGTGTGGATGAAGGTGGGGAAGATGTCAACGGATTAGGCTAAAATCTGGCGTTTGACTTTTATACTTTTTCGTCGTACGGTCACCTCATTCGATCCCTGCCTTCTGATTGGTTATCCGTGCGTCGCTTGTTACATAAGCCACGTGACATTTTTACGTAAAGCAATAATCCTACTTTCACTCACTCTGTGCAGCATAGTTTCCCCTCAATGGCTAATACTAATGCTCTCGATGTCAGTTTCTCTCTGGTACCAATACTGGCAATCCACTCACATATTACTATTTCAGAGAGCTATGGCAATGGTACAGCGAGCTATCGATGAAGATGTCAACCAGAACTACGAGGAGGCCTACAAACAATACCAGAACTCCCTCGATTATTTCATGCTCGCCCTCAAGTGTGCGTGTACATATAAGTCGCTTCTACTTGAACCTAACATGGGTCTACCATCTCCAGATGAGAAGAATGACAGGATGAAAGCCTTGGTTCGCGTCAAGGTTACAGAATATCTCGAACGCGCTGAGAAGCTCAAGGCCCATCTCAGCAAGTCAGAGGAGAAGCGTTCGAGAAGTGCGATAGGAGCTAATGGAAAGGAATCTGGTGGGGGCGGGGGTGCAGGCAAAAAGTAAGTGAACTGGGCCGCAGTTGACTGCGGTTATTTATTGTTGGACTCGTGGCATTGCAGGCGGGACGATGAAGATGATGACGCCGATACCAAGAAGCTTCGAGCTGGCCTAGCAAGTTGGTGCTCCCCTCGTACCTTTACTTGTTCTTCATTTAACCAAACCACCAGGTGCTATCCTGTCCGAGACGCCGAATGTAAAATGGGACGATGTTGCTGGTCTTGAAGGCGCAAAGGATGCTTTGAAGGAGGCCGTTATTTTACCCATCAAATTTCCCCACTTATTCACTGGCAAGCGCACCCCGTGGCGCGGTATTCTGCTTTACGGACCTCCAGGCACGGGGAAGAGCTATCTCGCCAAAGCCGTTGCCACTGAAGCCAAAAGCACCTTCTTTAGTGTCAGTTCAAGTGATCTTGTCAGTAAATGGATGGGTGAATCAGAAAGGTTCGGATATTATTTCTTGGTATCATTTCGCCGCTCATGTAAGTGACAGGCTTGTCAAACAATTATTTACCATGGCACGGGAAAACAAGCCTGCAATTATCTTCATTGATGAAGTGGATTCATTATGTGGTACTAGAGGCGAAGGTGAAAGCGAGGCATCTCGTCGGATCAAGACTGAGTTCCTAGTACAAATGAATGGCGTCGGGAATGACGACACTGGTGTTCTCGTTCTGGGTGCGACAAACATCCCATGGCAGCTTGACAATGCCATCAAACGACGGTGAGCCATGTCCTTGTACTATAAAGCCCCACTAGACAGATTGACAGATTTGAAAAACGAATTTATATCCCACTTCCGGGACCCGAAGCCCGGAAACGCATGTTTGAGTTGAATGTGGGCACCACGCCGTGTGAACTAACTCAAAAGGAATACCGGAGTCTAGCCTCTAAGACCGACGGGTAAGACAGTAATTGGATACATCTCTAGCATGTCTCATTATTTATTCGTCAGCTACACGGGATCCGATATTTCAGTTGTAGTGCGCGATGCCTTGATGCAGCCCGTGCGCAAGGTGCTTTCGGCGACACACTTTAAGCCTGTCGCGGTTCCCGACGAAGAGAAGGTAAAGTATACACCATGTT
The DNA here is from genome assembly GCA_015178975.1 of Hysterangium stoloniferum. Taxonomy (NCBI): domain Eukaryota; kingdom Fungi; phylum Basidiomycota; class Agaricomycetes; order Hysterangiales; family Hysterangiaceae; genus Hysterangium; species Hysterangium stoloniferum. The sequence goes on from WHVD01000013.1 coordinate 682,695, forward strand.
CACCGGGCGACCCGGAAGCTATCGAGAAGTCATGGACAGATGTGGAAAGCGACGAGCTATTAGAGCCACCGTTGCGAGTCAGTGATTTTCTACGTGCAGTTACCAGTGTGCGGCCCACAGTAACATTAGAAGATATTAAAAAACATGATGAATGGACCAACGATTCAGGTATCTTTCTTTGCATAACTCCTGTGGTACGTTTTCTAACCTGATAATATTTTAGGGAATGACGGAGCATAGCGATTTTGTACATCTTCCTTCATCTTGTGTTCTTTTAGGGCCGTTTCATTCAGATTGGTTTCATCATAGTTACCCCCTCTTTCACTTACATTGTCATAACTCCTGTATCTTTGCAATATGTTATCAGATGGGACAAACTTGTTATACAGCGCTCTGCACGATGCAATTCATCTGGTTACCCGACAGAGTATCTTACACTAGTACTATGATCATAATGTATTGCTGAATTCTTTTGGAGACCCAGCCCGGGAACTCGAGGTAAGGCTAAATTACAAATTAAATTCAAAAGTGAATTTTTATATACTTTCGCCTGACTACTGAGCTAAGGATTCAAGTGAATCAGGAGTTAAGTTTGGTACATACACTAGTAGTCAAGTGGTCAAGTTCCCATTCCAATATTGATGGTGGTCCAGGAACATGACCTGATTGCCCAAGTAAGCATCTGAGACCATGTAATTGTGAAGAATAAAGTTCATCATCATGGATCCTTATCTTATCTTGCGGAATTACAAAATAATCTCATAGCCGAGTCCTCACGGCTTGCATTTTTTTGTCATGTTCAGCTGCTGAAACGTTATCGTCTACTCCCAGCCGCCTCTTTGCTTCTTGGTCTCGTTATGTTTAATATAGCTGCATTCATATCCCAGGAAATCGCCATTATTCCCTTATTTACCTTGGAATGTGGCACGACACTACGTGAGGTACCCGTTGCATATAAAACTTGGGGTAGTCTCAATGAAACCAAAAACAATGTCATGATTATTTGCCATGCATTAACAGGAAGTGCCGATGTTCAGGACTGGTCAGGACATTTTTGCTTTCCACATTAGTCACTGAGTCACTTTTAATTACTTATGCATGCAGGTGGGGGCCGTTGATGGGACCAGGAAAAGCCTTTGACTTCAATCGCTTTTTCATCTTCTGTGCAAATGTCATGGGCTCGCCGTATGGATCTGCGTCCCCGGTGTGTGTGAATCCGGATACTGGTCGACCATATGGACCTGAATTCCCATCAACCACTATTCGAGACGACGTTCGGTTAGCCAGGTTTTACTTGAGTTGCGTCTGTAGTTTTTCTCATGCAATAACCCAGGCTGCACAAGCTCGTCCTTGATCGACTCGGTGTCCGCTCGGTCGCCGTAGTTATAGGTGGATCTATGGGGGGGATGGCGACCCTCGAGTGGCCTCTGTGCACCGATCCGGGTTATATACGTCATATAGTTCCAATTGCAACATCTCCGCAGCATTCGGCTTGGTGTATCAGTTGGGGTGAAGCACAGCGCCAGAGCATTTTTGCAGATCCAGCGTATGACGATGGTTATTACTCCGAGAGCACTCAACCCAAAACAGGGTTAGCCGCAGCACGTATGGCAGCCCTTCTGACATATCGTTCCCGCGATTCCTTCGAAAGCCGTTTTGGTCGAAGGCCGCAGCCTGGTGGGCCCATAACTCCGCCTGGCTCAACTCCTACGTCCCCTGCGCTCTCGGCCGTCGTGTTTCATAATGATGGCCACCGCAGTGCACAAGCTCGTCCGTCTAACGGCGCAATCTCACAGAACATCGAGCCTCCAACCCATCCTACAGTTTTCTCAGCCCAGGGATACCTTCGCTATCAAGGTGATAAGTTTACTGCACGGTTTGACGCGAACTGCTACATTCACATCACACGCAAAATGGATACCCACGACGTTTCTCGTGGACGTTTTCTAGCCGCTTCAGATGAAGCTACGTCTGTGCCTAAGGCACTTGCGATGGAACCCAGTGGTGCTCTCGTGATAGGCATCCAATCAGATGGATTATTTACTCCATCAGAGCAGCTTGAGCTTTCGAAACACATTCCAGATGCAGAACTCGTCATGATACAGTCCCCCGATGGCCATGACGGATTTCTACTGGAGTTTGAACAAATCAATCGGCATATTTTACTTTTCCTTAAGAAGAAATTTCCAGAGTATTACACTGGTGCCATCGAAGGTCCCGCAACGCCGGAGGACTTTGAAGTCAAGCAAAGCTCGATGTTTGGGGAGGCAGAAGTAGACATCACACGATGGTAAAAATGACTTGTAGCACGGAGTTAAGATTGCCCTAGCGTTAAGTAACGTATATCATGGATCGTAATATCATAAGACATGCGGGTATACATAATAAGAATGTGCTAATGAAAGGAGCTAAAGCTAAATGAGTGAAGACAACTATAATGCTAATTAACTGTGACTCAACGTTCGCTGCAATTTACCGTCGACCTGATACTAGACCTTCAATTGAGTGATGTTCTAGGTCATTCCTTGCCTTTAGGATCGATGCATGCATCTCCTTCATGGCATTACCCAGCTTGACACCGAATCGGCTGAGAATATCCCGCTGCCAGGCATCGTACTTCGCATTGACGCGTGCCTGCACCTGTTCATAGTCGATAATGCAAACGCCTAAGGATTTCTGTGTCTCCGATGTGTCGAACGTTGACCGCGTTTTCTTGATCTCTGTGAGAAGCTGTTGCCAATGCGCGAGGGAATCGCCCAGACGATTGAACACATATTCGGCTTCGAGATCCCAAAGCGACTGGAATTGAAGCCATTTCGCAACGTAATCCTTGAGCTGCTGAACTTTGTTCTCAATCAAAGAAAATGGCTTGGTAAGGACCGCCTCATCGAAACGAGTCAACTGTCGTTGGAGTTAATCAAATGACCCATTGAAATACCAAACCACGTACCAACGACGTATATGTGGTCTCTGTCGCGAAACGGCTCTGCATTTGCAGACCGATCTCATACCGCGAACTTTGTATTCGGCGCAGGCTACAAATCACCCCTAACTTGAGATTCAGATAAATTCAATTGACAAAAGGAGCTAATTTTACCGAGCCATTCATGAAGTTGTTTTATCCACGTTTGACGAGCATATTCTATCGGAGGATCAAGAAATATGACTTGATTTTGTATACGAATTTCATGCACGATCGGTTTCAAAGTCAGGTACCCGTCAAGATGCTGTGAAAAGACTTGAGTTTGAGACAAACATTTAACGAACCCAGGCATACCTTGTCATCTTTGAACTTCTTATCACCTCTTCGTTTGTTTGTAATATCTCGCAAGACTGTGTCTCGGCGGGTATCGCCATCATCGGTCCGATCAAACTCGGCGCAGAATTGCTGGATGATGTGGGAAAGCCTTTGCAACAAAATTGCCTCGATCCGGGAATCAAGTTCAGCCACCCAATTTTCCAAATTGGCGTAACCCTCAAGATTTAATCGGTCAATCTAATGTGTGCAACGAACGAGGTTATCATCAAAATGAAATACGTTACTATTCAATATTACATACCGCAGCCTGGATTTTGGAGATTAATTCCGAGAAAGCTTCTGTTGTGTAAGGACAAGTCGAGAGATCTTCCACTACTCGTGTGATCTCTTTATACAAATCGATCAAAGTGTTGGTCTTGTCCTATAATGCACTTTAAAACCCCGATGTGGTAACAGAAGTGATTTTTCATTCACCTGCAATACAGAAACTACACTGGCGAATTCACGAACAAACTGTATATGTCGGTTGTCACGACCATCAGGTGTCGGGATGTAACGTGTTGTATCATACGCATTCACAAAATAGTCCCAGCGCAGATTCATGCCTAAACGTTATGAATAAATAGATACAATGGTGAAGAGAAAAATGATGTACCTTTGGCGACATGGCTCTGTGCCTCATTGCGATACTCCGCCACCAGCATCTCAATATCCTTGTTTTTGTCCACTAAATCTAACGTCTGCCCATATGTCCTGACAGTCTCCATCAAGCTCACGGCGTGTGGATATACCCTCTTTGCATCTTTCGCCATGTTACTGATCGCATGTGGCACTTGAAAATTCAGCCATAGCAAATTCCGCACTTCCTTGAATAGCGTGATTATCTGAGGGTCGAAATTTACGGCCAGTTGAAAGCCTCCCCCCCGCAGTCGTACAATTTCGAATAGGCGGCCGTTGACACCCATATCGCGGCGGTTAATATCATGCAACCAGGCTTCATACACGGGACGGGTGTCAAGTTTTTTCCGAAATGATGCACTTTCAGCCTGGAGTTTTTGACCTTCGGCGTAGAGTTCCCAGCCTTTGCCAAGAACATCTTCTACACGTTTCATATAGGTCGAGAGTTGTCGCTCAATTTGCCTTGCCCAAATAATTGCACCTGCTATTGGTGGAAGGTCTCGCATTTGGGCCATGTGGTAAGCTTCGGAATAGCGATACTGGGTTTTGAACTGCAGAGAGATAAATTATTCCGGGCACTAGCTTGTGGTTACTTTTTTCTTACTTTGTCATGTAGACGCTTGATGTCTTCCTTCACTGAATCAATAAGCTGGGTCTGGTATTCTTGAATGGCACCACGAATCTGTGAATATTCATCGGGTTAATAATGGACGAATGAAAAAAAAAAACAGTGACGCACTTTGGGTCGCACGAATAATGCATTGAACTTTGAGAAGACACGGAACATCTCATTCGCATTACGTGCAGTACCCAAACGATCCCGTAATCGTGAAATGATTTGGTTTTCTACCCGGGCAACCCGCTCGTTATACGCATTTTCAGCTGTGATCCAAATCTCGGTTCCCTCTAATATTAAAAAATTAATAAAAAAGACCTTAAAAACGGTAAGATGACTTGCCAGTTGACACATCCAAGATATCAATGCTCTTAACAGCCTCGTACGCTTCTTTCACCTCTTCTTCCATATCCATCCCACCAATTTCCTTTCCCATGCTCAAACCCTTCGTCGGTCCCGTCATAACAGCCAGCTGTTCGTGTTGTTTTCGCCATTCTCTTAGATATCGTGCTCTCTCCATCAACTTCTGGTGAGCAGCATTTACTTTAATGGGGATGAACTTCTCGTTTCGTCGCCGCATCACCTCACGAGCTACGTTTGTGAATTCTTTGATGAGCTCGTCCCACGTGCGGAAGATATTATGCACTTGTGAGAGGAGGCGTTCAAAGGTATCATAGGGCTGGTAAGGAAGACGGTGAGAAGTTAGAACCCGAAGAAGTTGATCGTTGAAGTCACGAGAAATGGCTTCGACGAGAGGAAGTGCGCGCCGAATAGGATAAGGAGAAAGTTTCAGTTTGCGGTTGATGTGTCCGAAAATGAGACCAAGTGCATCCTGGATTTTATCAAGGTCGGTGGCGGAGAGAAGCTCATTAAGAGGGAAGTCCTTCATCAGTTGGTTATACTTATGGACTGTAGATTAACTCCTTAGCACGATTCGTAATAGAACTGTTGAGATGACCTGCCTTGATCCGTAGCCTGCTTGAGCCCTGTATCTGCAATAAAACTAACCGTCGCACGGAAACGCTTTGCATTCCGTAAACAGTCCAGGACCATGTGCACCTCATCGCTCTTCAGCTGACCCTCGATCCCTTCAAGTGCGGCTTCCAGACTCAACCAGAAATTAATTTCCTGCGACGCCGTACCACTTGACACATCTCTGGTCAGTTTCGTCACCGCTTGGATTGACTTGATCCATGAGTTTACTTGGTTGTGAAGGTTGTTAAGGAAGGTGCTATCTGTGAGTGTTTTCTGTGGAATGAGAGAAATGTTTGGTCTTTGTCCGTTTGCGCGAGCTTCGGCGATGGCACGTTGAACTACGGGGTGGATCATTAGATGCGTTTCAGGGATCTCGACATTCTGCTGGAGATGAAGCAGAGAAAGCTCAAGTTCTGCGAATTTCTTTTTTGCCATGGGTATACCTGCATAGTTGCTGAAGGTGAAACGGCAGAGTTCACCGTAGAAACAGAATCACATACCCATTTTAGTGTCGCCGTCCTTTCCAGCAGACCGTGTGCCTGCAAATGCGTCAAACCAGGGCTTTACAGCCATACTGACGACAGCATGAAGACTTTCATACGGCGTGTCTTCACCACCGAAAAGATTAAGAATGTGTAATTGGACAGGGAGAGGTAATAAGGAATCGAGGGTAGGGGAGCGCTTGATAATGGCAAGCGTGCTGACGTGCGAAGGAGCATAGACGAGGTGGGGGGTGAGGGAATAAGAATACGTTGGTGGTGCCTCATCTGCATGGGCAAATCAGCTAAATAACAAGCACGATCGACGTGAATGCACCTACCATCTACTTCATCCTTCACTTTGACGACATAAATAACATTCCCGCCTTCACTGGCAAACTTTGTCACGCGTTCTTCATAGTCTTGGTCAAAAAGCGTTGCCTCCAGTTCATCCGGGGTCGCCCCAATAACAGGGGGCAGCAACGAGAGTAGGTAGGGCTTAAATACTGTTATATCAAAAGGCACAGCAGGAGTAGGTGCTGGCTGTGGAGTTGCAGAGTCTCCATGGACGCCATTCGCAGTAGGGGTAGCAATAGCTTCTTCGGCAGACATTATGGTAGATGTATGATTGCGTTCCTGACGAACGTCTTCCGATATACCAAGCAGTGTCCTATGGTGTGACCTGGATAGTTTGAATGACCACGCGTGAAACCTCGGTGGGGATCTGCGGGTATGGCTGCTGTAATAGCGATGAAAACCATTAGTGTTTGTAGAGTCCTCGTCGCTGGACGACATTAGTTTGAAACATACTTTTAATTTTCGTCCTTTCCTCTCAGCCGAATGAGTTGCACAAATGCTGCAAAGGGCAGGGAACCTCACCGTTAGACTGGCTGCGTGAGCTTAAGGGTTGCGAACGCCTTTGCTTATTAGGCGCGCAAGTCGATATAGCAAAAATATTGTAGTTTATTAGAGCTTTAATTTGGGATATTTACTTGGAATAACATATTCGAGCATTTGGTCAAATTCTCATAGTAGTTTACCAAGGTGCCCAGAGCTATGAAGGTTAGACTTGAGTTCCTACCGGGATAAAGACGGATAATGTGCGTTCATGTATACCACAAAATAATTCCTTCCATGAATTTATAAATCTAGATACTGACATGAAGTGCCTTGGGAGACCTGAGGTACATGACACCATATGTGTGATATCTGTATCCCAACTAATGCGCTTCTAGGAATTATATTAGCCCAATAATGACAAAAAAAGGCTCAACGACAGCATATCAGTAAGGCCGGTCTCTCCGGTCGCGAGTGAATTGCGTATCAGCCGTCGAGCCACCCCCCACGCCTGTCAATCCCGACAGCGACACAGTCCTAGCTTCATGCCCATCTCGTCTTGTCTCACGTGGTTCGCGCCTAGCTTCATGTGGTTCGCGCCTAGCTTCATGCGATTCGCGCCTCCCCTCATGCGGTTCGCGTCTAGGCAGCATCCCATTCTCAGTATAGACATCCTGTCTGGATCCCAAGCTTCCCCCAAACGACTCCCCGACTCCCCTTGGACCTCGCATCCCATCACCGCTGGGATTCGTGAGGTATGGGCCTGACGATCCAGAGACGAGCTTTGCTGGCGTTGGACTCAGCGGGCGCGACGTGGATGATTTTGGCCCGACGGGTCCAGGGCCCGCGGGAACCGGTGTGATAGGCATAGAACGTGGTGATGGAGGGAACACGCCCATGCCAGGACCGGAAGGGTGGTGTGAAGGGCTACCTAGCGTCTGGCGACGTCCTGGTGGGGAGCCTAGCGCGCTGCTATGGCGGGGCGGGTGAGCGAGTGCATGAGGGGGAGGGAGACGACCACCGGGGCTTCCAAGTGATGAACGGGAAGGTAAGCTTTGAGAAGGTCCATCGTCCCATGTATCATGGCGTCGTGGAGATGTTGGAGGGAATGGTGAAGTGAAAACACGCTCGTATCCAATAGAAGTCGAGGACGGCTGTCCGTGCAAAGACGTTGAAGAGACGTGCGGTATATCGATGCCAGCCCGCCTTTCACGTTCCCTGTCCCTGTCCCTCTCGCGTTCCCGTTCCCGTTCCCTATCACGTTCGCGGTCTCGCTCCCCACGCTCACGCCCATTCAGCACTCCATCCCCGTCCCTCCAAAACGGTGCTGGGCTACTTTTTTCATCCGTAATATGGGCAAAAGGTGGCTTATCCGGCGCTAGGACCCCAGATGGATATACACCGGGCTGCGAATAACCCATTTCCTGCGTTCTTCGCGGTTGTGAACTCGAGGATTGTACTAGTCCTCCCGGTCCAGCATGGTGGTGATGGTGTACATGAACGTGATGGTGGTGTGGATGCGGATGTATGTGGGTATGTTGGTGCTGATGACCGAGGGGAAATGCGATGTGTGTCGGCGGGTGAGAAGGATGTGCGTGTTGTATATTGTGATGCGGAATAGAATGCGAATGAACGACGGGAAGGCCCTGGCGGGGACCATTTCTGTCTCTGTCCCTGTCCCGCTCTCTCTCCGTTCGCGCCGTATCCTCTTCGAGCCTTCGTTTTCCCCATCCATTCATAGTAATTTCATCCCCACTAAACAAATTCCCTCCAATATGGCGGAAATGCTGTCCGGGCGACACATCGAACATCGACGGCGGTCTCTGAGCCCTCGTGTCCCGTTCTCTATCTTTCAAGGCATGATCTGTACCGCCGTTCATGTAGATGGACGCCTCCGAAGGTCCACCGCCCGGTCCATCCATTGACCAGAAGCGTCGCTTGCCGCCTGTGATACAGCTCAAGTCGGCATCAACTTCGGTGTGAGTCAAAGGTGTCAGCGATGTCCGCAGTGGCCGTGAAGCGTAAGCAGCCGAGTAAGGTTGGTGGGTGTCGAAGTTAAGAAGGGTGCTCAAAGTCAGCGCAGGAGGCAGCGAACGAGGATGTGGCTGCGCCGGGATGCGACGCACTGTATGATTTGACAGACAATGTCAGCTTGAAAGATAACTTGATCGGAAAATACTGACATTGGGGAGGTTTGTCATAATTCCGTCGCTGTCGCTCTATCTTGCGACGCTTGCGATTGTGTGTGGATATCATATCCTTTTGCAATTCTTCACATTCGAACTTGATGAAAAATTTATCAGCAACTTATTGCAATGAAAGAGAGAGAAGAAAGCACCCTCCACCATTCCCACACGGTATTCTGTTCGTCCCGTCTCCTTGAGCGAATGCTAGTTTCTTCATATTCTTTACGACGCGCGGCAAGTTCAAGTCGTTTATCGCGTCGGGTTGATAGTTCAAGTTGAAGATGAAGCAACTCGGGATGTGTCCCTAAACACTTCATGTAGGAAACACACACACAAGACATTGACAGCAATACCTACCGTTTATGATCATCCCTTCCTCTTCAACAAGTTCCTCCATTTTCTCTACATACAATCGCTCACGGAGAAGTGCAAACTTGAGTTCAATTAGAGCCAAGGCGTCAAGAGCCTCGACACGATGACCAGAATGCAAGTCGAGTAGGTCTGGCTCCGGTGTCGGCGAACGTGAAGAATGCTCAGGAGTAGGGGATACGGCTTCTGCGTCTGCGTCTGCATCTGCATCTGCATCAGCCTCACCCGCTGGTGGTCTTTTTTCAACTTCAACGTCGTCATCATCTTGCTCAACGTCCACAGCATCCTCATCTTGCTCTGCCTCGTCCTCTTGTTCGACTTCCATCTCCACATCACCTTCAGGGACTGGCTCATCTGGTTCATCTGGTTCTGGAGATGGGGAAGGGTCCGCTGATGCTCTGTCTACGTCCATTGTTGGTACAGGGGCCGGTATAGGTGCCATGAGAGAGCTCGGTTGTTTTGTTACACCCGGTGGCTTTGGCTGATCCTCGTCGACATCCGTAGGCGGCGAGGATGAGGGCCGGGAAGACGCGATATCATCGATGTCATCTTCATTGGCATGAGGTGAGGGTGAGTCCTCCGCGTCGTTCTCGTCATCCGCCGCGTTTTCTTGATCTGAACCGCTATTGTCATCTTCATCGTCAGGATCCTCTTCTTCATCCTCTTCATCGGCTGCAGGGGCCTCATCTTCGGGTGGATCATATGGGATGGAGATAGGTGGTGAAACCGCTGCCACTGGAGGGTTTTCTGTGTTCTCCTCAGAAGAATCGATTTCCATGTCGTCTTCGCCTTTTCCTTCATCGGCTTGTGGAATCATACTGGGAACTGGTAGTGGTGGTGGGTCTGGGAATGCATTTTCAGCGGTTGCAGTTGCAGCGGCAGCAAGTAACGCGACAGGATTATCAACTATGTTGGGGTGCGGCTCGTCCTTCGGCTTGGGATCCTCCACCCGCTGGATCTTTGGCTCTGGGACATCCAGTTCAGCTTCGTGGTTTGTCTCATCCTCCTCTAACTCGCCCTCTTTCTGCTCAGCTGCGTCGCCGTTGTCGCCATCATCATCGTCCTCAACGTTTCGCTCCTCCAGAACGGTCTTCTTTGTTTTATACCAATCCCACATGTCTCCGGGAACGACGCCACCTCTCTTTCTTCTTGATCGCGTCCTACTGAAGCGACCTTCATCGTCGTTGCTCTCATTGTTATTGTTGTTCTGGTGGCCATCGTCGTCATCTGACAGCTCGGACAGCTCGGAATCTGAACCGAACCCGGCTGCTCTCGCTGAGGCAGTACTAGCTGGCTTGGTCGGGGGAGCCGGGGACTGTGGCGGTGAAGGCGTAGGAGAACTCAATGGCTCACTCGACGCTGCTGAACGCATGATTACAGGCTCAGAGTCTCTACAGCGAACAGGTCACACGCCAGTCACGTTGCAGTCACATTGTCGATCCGAAACTGAGCGCCAGATGCCCCCCAAGCAGCTCATTCTGTCTATAATATGCACTCAAACTCTCAAGCAAACATATAATATAAGAGGTTTGACCGCTGTCTAGTCATAGCAATCGATATGTATTTTTCTCGCCTTCGCTGGCTCATTCTCCTCCTACTCCTCCCACCAATAGCCCAGTATTCTCTCTCTCTAGCACGTCGGCGGCGGCGGCGGAGACTCATCCCGCATGCAAAGGAGCGCATCATTATCATCGGCGCGTCATCTGGCATCGGAAGGGAGATTGCACATCAGTACGCAGCACGGGATGCGTTTGTTTGTATCGTCGGGAGACGAGAGGACAAGCTGGAAGCAGTAAGAAATGAATGCGCGGATTTGCTGCCCTCCAGAGATCATGCAAAAATTATCCAAATCAGTGCGGATTGTTCGGATCCAGCGGAGATGCTAAGAATCAAAGATTATGTTGTGAAAGGTGAGTCGTTTATCAGTGTAGTTACCGCGAAGAATTCAATGAGTTGAGTATGATTCTGGAAGAATGGAACGGCATTGACACTGTTATCGTCAGCGCTGGTGTCTCGGCTCTTTCTCCCCTTTTGGCCATCGCTGGTGAAGACCCAAGAGCTGTTAGTACCTCGGGTCCCAATCTGGAAGGCCTTACCCGTGTACGAGATGTCTCTTCTGCTGCCTTTCAAGGCAACTTCATGGGGCCTCTTCTTTCTGCCGTGGCATTTGTGCGTCAATGTTTTTCCTTCCCTTTCTATACTATACGGGTCCCGGAATTAGCTAAACACACAAGACATTTTAGGTACCATTGCTCACGCGCTCTTCGTCCTCACCCGCACTCCTCCTCATATCATCCATAGCAGCTGTCATTCCAGCGCCTACTCGAACTCTCTACGCAGCATCTAAAGGCGCGTCACTCCTCCTATACCAGGCTCTCTCCATCGAGCATCCAGAAATCAAGTTCACAAGCGTGATCCCGTACACTGTGCGGAAAAACCCATGCCATCTTCTCACCTTTAAGCTAATAATGATGTCTTCTGCTGGCATGTAGGTAGAAGGCGACTTCCGAGCCTCAGCCGTAGACGGTGGTATGATCCGCGAAAATTTGACTAAAGTTAGTCCCAAAATTCATGTATTTTTTCACGCCGTTTCCTTGTGTGACTCCTTTACTCAGCCACCTTCGCAGAGCCTTAAAAAGAAGGACGTGGCTCGAGACTGCATCTATGCTGTTGACACCGGTGCTCGTACTGTTTGGCTTCCCGGGACGTTCCGTCTGGCCCACCTTCTCTATTGGATCATCCCGGCTGCCATTGATGCAGGAGCAAGAAGGAAGTATAATTTCAAGGCGTGAGGCGGTGTGGCGTCGGTCTTATTGCATCTTAGAAGCCAAAATTATTACGTATGTATTTCAGCCTCAGATGAATGGGATGGTGCGATGGTTATATCGGTGAAAGCATCATCTGGTGTGTGCTTGGGTATGGGTGTAGCTTGGCTACCCCGAAGCGTGGAAGGCACTCCACCCCCGTCCATCCATGTGATGTCAGTCAGCTGGTCGCCACAATAGTGAAGTCCATTGATAAAGGTCAGATACTCACTATAAGTAGGACACTATCATTTGTGTTTTCCCTATCGGGACGGGCATGGGCCAGATGGTAGGGTTAACCCGGCGGCCAGGTGGTCCCTGGTACCTTCTTGCGGGCCGGGTTAGAAAGTAAACACCTCTCAGTCACGTGAATATCACGTGACACCAATTAGTTGTCACGTTCGTCATATATCTAAACGAGATCAAATCACTTGGTGATCCAATACCTATATATTTGACGTGTGAAAACGAAGCTTTGTGAAAATTAATCACTTTCATATGTAGCAGAACTACAACAGGGACAGCAATCACACGCATGTGGGGAAACAAAAAGGTAACCGGCGGATAAACGAGATATGAAGACAGAAGAAACAAGGAAATAAAAAAGACGACTTAATGTGCTCATGCGATATGAGCCGTGTCTAACCGATCAGTGAAGAGACAGCGTCTTTATGGTGGACGCAACGACCTTTGTTATTGGGGTACGCGGGAGGAATTCGACGTATGTGCCTGAAGCACCTCACGGGCGTGCACGTGCACATGCGTAGGATTCTTCACCTCGGTGCAAACTTCGATGCTTTGAATCCAGGAGTGCAACATGGCCTCGTCGATCACGCAACGGGTCTTGGGGTCGGGATCAAGCATCCGGCGCAAAAGGGAGCGGCAGGCACGGGGGGAGAGGTTGTTGATGGTCGGCGGGCACGTCGATGCCGAGGTTGAGTTTGCGCAGGCGGAGGCATACGCGGCGTACAGCGGATCCGACTGCTGGGCCACGCGCCAAGGCAGCTCTTGGAAGTGCAGACAGTAGTAGACGATACCGCACGCCCAAATATCAACCAGACGGGCGTCATACGCTACACATGAATAGGTGGTAAGGCAAGGTACTCGGAAACGTGTGAGAAACAACTTACTCTTTTGCGTAAACTGTTCGGGTGCAATGTAAGGCTCGCTTCCGCAAAGCCCCGTTGACATATGCACGGTTGCTTCCCAAGGGAGTCGATAAACGGTTGATGCACCGTAGTCGCCAATCTAGGCGATGACATAACTAAAGACCAACCCCGAACAGATGGAAATGCTCAATCCTGCATACCTTGAGATGCCCTTTTGCATCAAAGAACAGGTTCTCAGGCTTGATATCACGGTGGGCAACGCCCTGACCATGCAAATATGCGACACCGGTTAGGATCTGTTTGAGACAGCATTCGACTTCGCTGGGGGACATACCACCCTTCTTGATCGCAGCGTACAGATCACCGCCCGGGCAGTACTCCATGACTTCACACCAACGCTGTTGCTCGTCTTGTAAGAGATCGACCGTCTCAACGATGTTAATATGGTGTAATGTCGAGGATATACAAAACTCGGCAGTGAGCTTCTTTACATATTCCTTCTCTGTTTCGTTTTTTCGTCTCTTGCGGAATTCCTGACGATAGGTTGTAAATAATGGACCATGTCATCACTGTTACGATCACGTACTTTGACTGCATACAATTTCTCCTCGCTTCTGTCCCACTTGTGGGCCAAACGTACGACAGATGTGGCACCCTTCCCAATAGCAACACGCTCACATACACCATACTTCTTGAGGAGGTTGCTCGTGTCAGAGCGGTCTGAATCAGACTTCTTACTGCTCCCGCCAGAGCGCTGAGAAGTCTTGCGATGAAGTTTGGGACCTGAGCTGAGAAGTTCCTTCAGTGTAAACTTGCCCTCACCATCACTGCTTCTACTCTTCATGGATTTGACAGAAGCGGGACGAGAAGGAGGGGCAGAGCTTGCAGCGGGAGGACGAACTGTGCTCTCAGATGAAGCAAGTATATTGGTATCTTTCGGATCGCTGCGGCCAACACTAACCCCGCGACTTGGCGGACGAGTTGAAGGGGGGCTTGGGCCCCACTCACTGTCGGAGGCGGAGGGCGATTCGCCGGTGGAAGGGGTGTTAGCGCCGGACTTTGGAGGAAGTTGCTGCGGCTTTGGAGCGTGTCCATTTGTGTGAATGAATTTCTGTACGACGGGAGGTGCCGGTATGTTGGCTTGTGGCTGCGGAGTTGAGGCATTTGAACGATTCGGCGACTGAGTGGAAGAGCCAAACATGCGTTTCACGCCATTTGAAAAGGAGTAGCCACGATCCTTGGAAGTTTTGGTTGGCGTGGGGCTGAGAGAAGTTGTTTGCGTTACGGGTGACGAGACAATTGGAGTGTTATTACCATGCGGGGGTTTGTCTGTCTCTTGAGACTCGTCGTCGGTGGTTAGGGTCTCTAATTCTGGCATGATGGAACGTGATATTTGAGAACTGGGTTGCAAGGAAAGCGCGGGGAGAATATCAGAGAGTAATACAGTAGATGGGGAATGATGTGAATCGTAATGAAAATTCACAACGACATGCTGTATCAGCGTGTAGGGAAGGGGTTAAGGTGGGGGCTTGGATGACCGTGACTTGTCGAGGGAGAAAATGGGCCGAAACCCTCTCGACGAAGCCGCAAATGGCGCGGCTTGTGCTGTAGCGGGGGAGGCGGAGCCTAGCTCAATAGATGGGGAAAACAACGTGGGGCGGGTGGAAGAGAGGCTCTTTGGTTTCCCTTAAAAGAGATGTCAATTCAGGCGGAGATTGAATTCGGTTGATGAGTGATAATGAAACAAAATATGGAGGATTGCGGGAGGCGGATTTATCAACGGGAATAAGATTGTTTTACCTTATATAAATATAAATTCGAAGAATACTTAACTTGTAATGTTAAGACAGGTTGGCTTGATCTGCCATGTCGACCCAGTATTCCGATGCAACAGAAACTGGTTTACGGCTACCAGTGAGATTGGGGTGGGGATGAAATCGGAAGTAATAAGTTATGGAACAGAATACTTCTTAGAATGTTCTTATCAGAGGTCCATTTAGACGAATGTATACCGGCACTTCGAATCCAACTTTGACGCAAATACACACGTTCTTGGCATCGAGCGTGACAGCATAACGGCATGATTGTCCACAATGCCCTATGACCACCCATACTCACCCCTACCTACCCCTTCAAACAACGACCCACAGCCACCCATTCCTCGTCGGACTTGAAACTATACAGTCTGACCAAGCAATCCCATCCTCCACCACCACCTTCAAGGTAAGCGTCAAGGTTCGATTTCAAAGTCATTTTTTATCCAGCAGAGTTCACTCACTCCCTCATTTCACTTCACAGACCCCTCGCAGGCCATGGTCAACCTTCGTTCTCAAAAGCGGCTCGCCGCCTCGGTAGCTGGCGTCGGGAAACGCAAAATTTGGCTTGACCCAGCAGAGCAAGCTGAAATTGGCAACGCTAACTCACGCACACACATAAAAAAACTCATCAAAGATGGCCATGTCATCGTAAAACCCTCCCAAGGCCATTCACGCGCACGCACCCGCGATCTCCTTGCCGCAAAACGCAAGGGTCGTCACACCGGTCCCGGTAAAAGAAAAGGTACCAATGAGGCCCGTATGCCCACCAAAGTGCTCTGGATGCGTAGACAAAGAGTCTTGAGGAGACTCCTCCGCAAGTACCGTGAAGCCGGAAAAATCGACAAGCATCTGTGCGTTTTGCTATTTTCTCATCTTTCTCACACGACAACTCACTCCATCCAGATACCATTCGCTCTACCAAAAATCGAAGGGTAACGTCTTTAAGAACAAGCGGGTCTTGATGGAGTACATTCACAAGGCAAAGGCCGAGAAGACACGGACAAAGGTCCTTACAGACCAAATGGAGGCAAGACGAGTCAAGAACAAGGTAAGCAACCCGCCCCTTGCCAGTCTTCTCTCACTCTCAACTTATCCTCCAGGCCGCCCGGGAACGCCGTGCCACTCGCATTGCAGAAAAGCGTCAGGCCATTTTCGCCGTCGAGCACGAGGCCCCTGTCAAGGAATAAATTCATCATTACTTCCTATGTATCTTACCTCTATGCACACATGTCCTATTGCATTGATACGTTTATATTCATGCGTTTTTCATGTTGTTCAATCCGACCCCTGTGTGAGATAATCGAGAATCCCGAACGCTTGTGTGAGTGAACTTTAAACAGGTTGATGCGTGGTATCTTCAAATACTCCGACCGCGACGCCCGACGCCCGTTCACCGTTGAGTGCACTACATCTGCGCCGCCCACTATTTTTGTTACTTCAAATAATTACATAAATACTTTTTATAATATCTTGCGTAAAGACCAACATCCGCCTTTGTCTCATAACGCGCCCGCTCCCATACCACCCACGCCATGGCGCCCCTCAACCCGCCCCCCCGTCATTCAGACCTCCATGCCGAAGAACGAAGCGTATATATCATCACAAATCCCAAAACAGGTGTACAGCGTACGTGCCCGATCCCCCCCTACCCTTTTTTACCCCTCCTCACCAACATCACTGTGACACTCAGGACAAGCACAGATCCTTCAGCGCACCACCACAGAAGCTTATGTCCACTTTTTAAATACTGATAGACGGCTAGACGAATGGGTTCCTGAGTCCCAGTTGCGTCTTGCAGAACCCCATGAGATCACCGAGCCGGTTGAGGTTCGTGGCCGTAAACGCAAGAGAATTCACCACCACCAGCACACGGCGGGCTCTCCTGGTCCATCTCTCAATGGTGATGCGTCTGCGAGCGAAGTCGAGAGCGAGAGCGAGCAGGACTCGGATACGGGCGAACATCTGAGACTCACGGCAAAGAGGAACTTTGACAAGGTCAATTTTGGACACTGGCAGATAAAGACGTGGCAAGTGCCTTGTTCTACTTGTTCTGTGCTGTTGGGTCCTTATTTGTGCTCTCGTGTTCCCGTGGGGAGTAGGTATTTCTCGCCTTATCCCGTCTCTGAAACGGAGCAGGAGGATGGTCATCCGATGTCGTCTGACCCGTTCAAGGCTGCCCGTGCGGCAGATAGACAGCGGGTTGTGGGTGTCCATCGTACCACAGTGCGTGCGCACGGACGTACAGCAGATCTCGTTGCGGGAGGGATGATCCGTGATAGGGATACAGAACCCTCGGGACAATCAACGCTGTGGGTTTGCGACAGGTGCTTCAAGTACATGCGCGAGGGTATGCAGTGGGAAGTTCATACAGTGCGTTGTGGCTTTTTTTTGCCCTTTGTTATTGCTCGTTACAAAAAGCTGCTGCTGCTGCTGCTATAGAGGAATTGCAAGTGGAAGTCCCCACCAGGGAAGAAAGTCTACGAGCGAGGCGCACATATTATTTGGGAGGTAGACGGCGCAACTGAGAAGGCGAGTTTTCAGTGTACCTTTGCCTACTGCAGTATCTCACAATTCCCGCCTTTTCCCGAACAGCTGTACTGCCAAAATCTCTCCCTATTCGGAAAGCTTTTCATTGACATCAAGACACTCTTTTTCGACACTGAAAACTGTAAGCTTTTCAAACGAAACATCGCTTCAGCTCTCATTAACGTGGCACGATGCCAGTCATGTTCTATCTCCTCACTGACGCCGACTCACAACGAGATCACGTACTCGGATTTTTCTCAAAGGTACGTTTTTTTGTATGTGTAGCAATGCCTTTTGCGCTGATTGTGCCGTGCCATGTAGGAAAAGGTATCATATGACAATTACAACCTTGCCTGCATTGTCACTCTACCCCCATACCAACGGAAAGGTTACGGTACTCTGCTGATAGAATTCAGTACGTCTCGTTGCATTACAGCACAGTACAGTACATAGGTTCTCAACTTTTTTTGCACTTAGGCTACGAATTATCGCGACGCACAGGGACATGGGGCACTCCTGAACGTCCACTTTCCGATCTTGGCCTCCGTAGCTACTTGAGATTCTGGATCTCCGTCCTCGTGAGGTTCTTCAGGTCCGTACCTTATTGTGCCGCGCTTTTTGATAACCCTCTCTCATCTTGGCCCCCATTATCCCACAGGCGTGTCCTCACAGCAGGCATTGCGGATGTGGCTGCTGTACAGGGAACATCACTTGAGGCCGCTGCCGCCGTTACGGATACAGATCCAGCGCGGAAGAGACGGCGGATAAAGGGACCTGATGCTCTGGCGCCAGGAGGACTGGTAACGAATCTTGCCACAGGACCTATGAATTCCACCGAAGGTGCGTGGGTTTTGAAACTCCCTTTTCATTATTTGCCACAACGGTTCAAGTCAATGATGTCTCTTGTCGTCCTTTAGCCCCCTTTTTCGAGGCTTTCCGCCGCACAATGACGTTCAGCAACCCAGATGGCAGTGCCACCACACATATCGTTGTGTCTTGCACACTAGACGATATCTCGAAGGCGACAGCTTTGAGGCCTGATGATGTGGCGTTTGCGCTGAAGGAGTGTGGGCTTCTGCGAAGGAGGAAGAAACATGAGTCGCAGCAGGGAGAGGATGTAATTTGTATTTCGAGGGAGATGGTGGAAAAACTTATGACAGAGAGGATGATTAAGAAGAATATGATGGAGTTGAATCATGTCTTGTTGTGAGTTTCAGACGTGTCTCCATCTCCTTTCTTCCCTTGCTTCATTCTCTTCGCTTCTTGGGTTATTAACACATCCTTGGCTTGTTCTTTGCCCTCGCTTACTTCGTCCCTTGTTGTACTTATGGACTTTATGGTATTCACAACTTCGAAATTTCACAAATTGGATCCATAATAGTAATACATGGTCGTAGACCTTGATATCCCCTGAATCCTGAGCAAACACTGGTGCTTTTGGATCGTTTGTACAAGGTTTGTTCTAACCCTTCATTGTGTGAAGGCCCTTCTTGGAATCAGGTGCGAAAGAATTACTTCATGTACTATGAACTTACCAAGTCCTTAGATAGAGATATTCCTTGGGCTCCTACTAATATAGAGTGATTGCCTGACATATAAACCTTTCAACATCTGGTGGATCATTCAACTCTAAGCTAGTGATGGGTTTCCGATACTTCGGTCAGCCCGGCTCCGTACAGACAAGTAACATTGCCGACTTATACTCAGTGTTCTACTTACAACGACAATATACAATCAATGCTTTCGAGAGACTGACGAATCACACAAATCAGAGCTGCGAAAGAATAAGTACTGATATTTTTAATCGGAGATATTTCATTGACGTCTGGCAAGTGCATACACATTGTTACCTTAGAACCGAATGAGCATATTTTTGCATGTGCTGGCATAGGAGAGTGTAGTATGCAAATAACATGATGTAACGAAAAGCTTGAATGTGATAGATAAAAGACTTTAACGGTAACTGAGTGGAAAGGGTTAATACACGTCTCATGAATTGATGTCCGGAAGGCATACCTTTTTTGACGCCTTGCACGCGCACCCTGTCCACCAAACTTCTTCGGCTCCATCCGTCTTGGGTCAGCAATCAATAGCGACCTGTCATATGACACCAAAGTCTTCTTCAACTCGAGAGCACTGAACGCGTCGAAGTATTTGTGGTAGAAGGCAACAATGGCCTTGGCAATGGCCTGGCGGATGGCATACACTTGGGATGTGTGTCCTCCACCCTTCACACGGACTCGGATGTCAAGAGCCTCAAACTTGTCCTCACCAACAACGAGGATTGGCTCGTAGATTTTGTAGCGCAAGATTTCTGGACGGATCAGGTTGATGGGAGAACCATTGACACGGATCAGTCCCTTCCCCTCTTTTGCATGGGCGACTGCAGTGGCAGTCTGTTCGAAATATAAGTGTTGGGTTGCGTAGATACAACAAAGGACGGACCTTCTTTTTACCGAAAGTTTGAACAGCGTTGACAGGCATACTGGAGAAATAAATCCCTTAAAAACAGGGATTATACTGGCAAGATATATGTAGTCAGTATGGACGGAAATATGATAGACTAGAAATGGTATGTGAGGCAGAGGTCATCCATAGTACGCGTTCCACATCCATCCTAGTAAGAGAAGTAGCACGCCTAATACATCTTCTGGCTACTCTCGGAGCACCTCTCATGCCTCACAAACCACATAAATCTCATAAACTCACCCTTGGGGAGGGCCGGGGACGTTGAAGATGTTGACGAGCGATACCTGTCGGGCCTCGAAATTTATCCATAGACGCCCACGTGTCACGGCGTTTAGCAACCATTCCAAGGTCATGCTCTCTTCAACATTTGGACACACGCTGCGACTGGTAATTGCTTGGGGTTAACTGTTTAGATATATATTCACATTTTAACTCCAGGCTTGCTCTAGATCGGGACTCAGAACGTTCGCCACCACTATTGCTTCGCCTCATGCATCTCCAAATGAAGGCATCGCTCTCTCAACAAATCAAGGGCTAGCTGAAAGTGACCCAATTTTGTCATCAAAGCTAGAGTTTGGTACGTTGGATGCGCTTTGTTAAGTATACATACTTATACAGTAACAGCTCCACAACCCGTATACATTCAACTCTCGTCCCTTATTCCTCCAGAAGCAGTAGCTCCTAGGGTGGTCGTCCTCCCGCCTTCTGTTTTCAATCATCCCATCCGCAAAGATATTCTTAATCTATGTGTAGTACACTACCTAGATGGATTGAGGCAGGGCACAGCTGCAACTAAATCCCGAGGTGAAGTGAGGGGTTCCGGTCGAAAGATTCGACCGCAGAAAGGATCAGGAAGGGCACGTCTAGGAGATGGCCAGTCACCTATGCTACGGGGCGGTGGACATGCTTTTGCCAAGAAAGCTCGAGACTTCAGTACAAAACTGCCGCGAAAAGTTATCCAGATGGGGATGCGGGTTGCACTGAGTGCGAAGGTGTCGGAAGATGCTCTTGGAGTTGTAGAATCCCTTGACTGGCCATCTGGGAAAACACGACAATTGGAGAAACGCATCGAAGAGCTTGGATGGCAGAAGACTCTTCTAGTAACAGGATCTGACACTGTGTCAGATACTCTGGTGAGAAGTTGTAGGGCCCTAGACTACATCAAGGCGACCACAGCAGCCAGTTTGAATATTCACGAGACCATTAAATGGGAACGAATAGTCCTGGATTTTTCTGCCATCGAATTTTTCGAGCGTAATTTGAAGAAACCGGAAATTGACGCGTTGGTTGGCATGTAACTAAATTACCCTAATGAATATATCCTTATCAGCGTGTTTTCTTTCTGAAAATTTTTAATTCGCTTTCTCGTGCTAACAATAGTTCAATATAAGAAACATACGGCCATCACGTGACTAAACGCGTCGTGACAGGACGTGACGCGACCTTCTCACTTAACCCAGCCGTTCCGTTTATATCCAGTCACGTAGGATGTCTCAACCCCCAAACTCACAGCAGTCTCGACAAGAGGAAGATGATTATGAGGCATGCGGCCCGCTTCTTGTCAGCAAACTTCAAGTCAGTTTCATCGTGGTGCGCGTCCTGAGGAATTAGCTGACAGATTGGTGGCATTGCAAGGAATTTGGTATCGCACCACAAGATATCAAGAAGTTGGTTGATGCTGGATTACACACTGTTGAAGCTGTTGCGTACACGCCAAAGAAGAATCTAATAGCTATAAAAGGCATATCAGATGCAAAAGCTGACAAAATCCTTGCTGAAGGTTTGGGAGTTTACCTGCCTGGACAAACTGGCTTTGACCATTTTGCAGCCGCAAAGATTATTCCTCTGGGTTTCCAAAGTGCTACTGAAGTACATGCTCGCCGGGCGGAATTAGTCTGTATTACAACCGGTTCCAAGCAATTAGATACCCTTTTGGGAGGTATGTTACGCGTTTCATCGCCTTCTTAACGTTGAATCAGTGATTAGGTGGGATTGAAACCGGCGCGATCACGGAGCTATTTGGGGAGTTCAGGACAGGCAAATCGCAAATTTGCCATACATTAGCAGTTACGTGTCAGGTAAGCAATGGTGCAACAGGTAAAAACTTTCTCGTTAAGTTTTGAAAAAGCTTCCCGTTTCTATGGGAGGTGGAGAAGGCAAATGTCTCTACATTGACACCGAAGGGACTTTTCGTCCAGTTCGACTTCTCGCCGTCGCTGAGCGGTATGGACTTAACGGAGAGGAAGTCCTGGACAATGTTGCTTATGCTCGAGCATATAATGCAGATCATCAAAATCAATTGTTGGTTTCTGCAAGTGCCCTTATGGCGGAATCGAGGTTCGAACAACTACTGATTATTCCTGTATTCGAGTTATTAATGGTCTCTCAGATTTTGTCTGCTAATCGTCGATTCATGTACTGCTTTATATAGGACTGATTTCAACGGACGTGGCGAGCTTTCGGCTCGGCAAGGACATCTGGGTAAATTCTTGCGAACGTTGTTGAGGCTTGCAGATGAGGTTCGTCGTCTATGTTATAACACGGAGAGCTCACTCACAGATCCAATCCCAGTACGGTGTAGCTGTGGTAGTCACAAATCAAGTGATGTCTTCGCCAGATGCTTCGGGGGGAATGTATGCTGCCAATGAGAAAAAACCAATCGGAGGAAACATCATGGCTCATGCTTCAACAACCCGGTGAGTCCGTTTCTCCATGTCAGTTCATAACTCATCAACCACGTACCACAGCTTGCAACTAAAGAAGGGCAGGGGAAGTACTCGTATATGTAAGGTTTACGATTCACCCTGTCTGCCTGAAAGTGAAGCACAATTCGCGATTTTGGCCAACGGTATTGGCGATCCAGAAGAAGAACCATGATATCATTTCAATTTTCAATTTTCAATCACGCAGTTTTGTAAATATTATCTGGGTTGAACACAGCATCATTACACTAGATCCGTTGAGGACCGTTACATGTACAATAATAGGCATACATTATGGCGATGCGCACTGTTGTGGCTCTATTCGCTAATAATCTTCCCTCATACATTTCGATTGACATTTAGGCCAAAAGACGAGTGAGGATGTTGCTTTTTGTCTTGTTGATCTGTTCATGTAGGGTTTCTATGTCATGCCGAGTAACCTGAGCAATGTCGGCCATGAGATATGCCACATCTGCTTTTGAATCTGAATACTGTTTTTCAACATTGAATGGAGAGAGAATCTCGTTGACTTCGCGCAGGACGCCAGGCTGGTTTTTGTGCACATAGCAGACACGGATATAGTGGCTCTGCTCGGCGAGGATCGCGCGCAGGTCGACCTCGGGGAAGTTGACAGATCCGAGGGTGGAACCTGCGTTGAGATAGCGGGTGAGAGCTTGCGAGACCTCCTCGCCGATCATGCGTTGTGCCTCTTCTGTGGAACCACCGATATGCGGTGTCAAGCACACGTTCGGTAATGCACGCAACGCAGAGGCAAACGGATTGAGCGTATCATCAAACCCTTGACCATTGGCGCCAGGCTCCGCAGGGTATACATCGAGTGCCGCTCCTGCAAGATGCCCTGACTGGAGAGCGTCAATGAGTGCGGGGATATCGACGACTCGTCCACGGGCGTTATTTATTAGGTATGCACCCTTCTTCATTTGGGACAACTCCGGTTGTCCAATGAGGTTCGTCGTTTCCGGGAGCTCGGGAACATGTAATGTTACGAAGTCAGAGCTGGAAAGAAGGTCGGAGAGACTATCGACCTGGCGGGCAGAGCCGAGAGGCATGATGTTGACGACATCGTAGAACAATACACGCATTCCAAATGCTTCAGCAAGGACTGAGAGTTGTGAGCCGATATGGCCATAGCCGATGATCCCGAGGGTCTTGCCACGAATCTCCCAGCACCCTTTAGACACCTTGTTCCATATGCCTTGCTTCATTTCCCGTGAACGGTCGAATAACTGGCGTGAAAGACCGATGACCTCGGAAATGACGAGTTCGGCGACGGAGCGTGAGTTGGAGAAGGGCGAATTAAAAACAGGGATGCCTGCCCTTGCTGCAGTTAATAAGTCGACTTGATTGGTACCAATACAGAAACAGCCGATGACCAAAAGCTATCTGATATTAAATGACGATGAAACAGTAAACGAGGACAGACATGCCTTGGATGCTGCTTTGATCACTCGTTCAGTTATCTTCGTTTTGCTCCTTATGCCAATAGCATGATAGGTGCCGATTTTTTCGACGAGTTCGTCCTCATTCCATGCCTTGACGAAATGGTCTACTTGGAAGCCCTGGTCCTTGAAGGCCTTCACAGCGCCTTGGCTGATGTTTTCGAGGAGTAAAAGTCTGAATTCGTCGGTTGAGACAGGATGGAGAACCTTTGCCTGTCGAACAAGATCAGGGCCCAAAGTCTCGCGAAAGCGTGCAACAAGAGCGTTGGGAGAGGCGGGAGAGACAGAAACAGCAGCAACAGCTAGGTGAGGTTCAATTGAGTCACTGGAACGACTTTTCAAAGGAATGGGGATACCGTTCATAATGGTTTACAAGGAAGTAAATAATAACAACCTCTACTTTTTATACTCGTGACTCAACCGGGGATCGGTTTTAGGGTGGTGATCGTATATGGTGTGTCCGGATTTGGTGACAAATGCGGCCATTATTACGTTGCAACAAAGTCATATAATTTAATTTAATTTTTGAGTAAAGTCATGTCAGAATAAGTATCGAAAGGTAACATAGCATGATATTGGCATTAGTCTTTTACTCATATCAAAAATATATTTAGCACGTAATTTTCAACGTCTAGTTTCTTCCCAGATTAACATCTAATCCCGTCCGTTAATCGAGACACCACCGATGCCGCGAATCAGTTCTTCGACCTCATCATCAGATGATGGTATATCGACGGTAACATTGACACGATGGACGGTAGGTTGCGACATGCGGGGAGATTCGTTCGACGGGTGAGCCAGTGCACGTGGCGACTCTGTATTCATTGTAAATATTTAAGAACGCTAAAATGAGTTCCAATTACAAACCATGCAAAGACCCAGAGGCAAGTTTGCTTTCACTTGTCGCTTTTTTCTTCCCTCGTGTTGGGAACAATGGCTTCAGCCTACCAGCAGGAGTACACAGGCTACAACCTGTAACATCATATATGCCTCAATATATTATTTCAATGTGATAAAATGATAATGTACCCACCGTGCGTTTCAATATCAATCGAGTTCGAAAATCGCCCGTACACCTTACCACATTCGATACACTCCCATCTGTGCGTGTAGTTGATCGTGTATGAGTGCTTGGTCTATGCATGGTGTGAATGGAAAGTAGAAAAGAAATGCCAAACTCGCCCACGCTGATAGTAATGTCGGGACGTGCTTGGGTCACTTGAGAGGCCCTTGCAAGACAAGATGTTACCATTTGATTAAGGGAAGGATAAATTTCCCCTCAACTTACCACGCCTTGAATTGCGGACCATGCCCCACTTCGGATGGGTTATTATCTATCACCCAAACGGCTAGATGGCACATTTCGTGCGCAAGGGTGAGCCTTACACGTTCGTCACAATCCAGTAACTTCGGTGCGAGCTCAATTTTGGTATACGTCTGGTCCTGCCTGTTCCTAAACAAATCCACATCGACGAGCAATTCTGGCATTCATTTAATTATGACAAACCTGCTGAAAAATGCCTTGCCTGCTGTAGATAATAGCCTCACATTCCAGATCAATTCAGTCTCTGGCGGGATGCGTCCACCAAAAACTGTACCATTTAGTTCAGAGAACAACGCCTTGGCATAATCCTCCAAGCGTTGTTGATCAGCCGTGATTTTTCGTTTTCTAGGTGACGCCGACTTCCGCTGCTGGGGCGGCAGTGCATTTGCCAAAGCCAGTGGAATCTCATTGCTACGTGCTGATAACTTCTTTGTGTTGGAAGGGGTACGGGGAACCGGCTTCGCACGGACGTGTGGATCACTGTGTGGACTGTAACGTAGGGTTTGTAGGAGACCGATTGTTTTACTTACAAGGTTAGGATGGCGGGGTCATGTGAGGATGGCTCAGAATCAAAGATGTCAAAGGCCGGAATATTTGTACTCTCAGGTAGTCTTTCTTTGACGGGGGACCCCGAGGGTTGAGGTCCTGATGGGTCAAAATCGGTCTCAGCATCGCTAATACATATGACTTCGTGGTTGTCTTGTGGCACTTGAAGAGGAATTGGTGTTCGGCTGCGTCCCTTCCCTTTTTGTAGTAGTGGAAAAGTAGAGTTGATTGGCGTAGCGGTTGACTTTCGGTTGGTAGAATTCTCATTTGTGAATGGGTCTCTAGTACATGATTGTTTTTTTCGGTCCTCTCGAGACTTTTTGGGTATGGGCTGTCTTCTGTTCTCAAGGTCAGCTCACGGGCATAGCGTCGCCAACCGCGCAAGGAAGACAACTGAACAACTGGCACTGGCAGGAGACTCACTGTGCTGTACAGCATTCTTCATCAGTATCTGACGATATTTCGATAACCTCCGGTTCAACCGGTGCGGTTGACTTTTCAGACAACATAGATTGCTCGAGCATCTCTACTGTCGAGCGCGCTCCTTTGTGCGTTATTTTTCTTCTGAAGGCAGGTCAGTCACCCCTGGGTTAAAATTTATCAGTGGATAAGCACTCATTGACTCGCTCTTCTTCACTATCAGGAATGACCTCATCTGTGGACCGCCATCTTGCGTTTTGAGAAGTCATAGCAAGTCTTAGAGATGTTGAAGAGGCGCGCTTGTGTGTTGAGAAACTTCTTGGGTTTGCGAGTTGTGGGCGCGATTGAGGGCTAAGACACGTTCGTTTTATTCATCAAACTCATATACGATACTAATGCCTTGGATGTGGCTTGGAAAAAAGGAACTATGAATTATGTTGAGCTTGGAGGTATTCGACTTGAACAAGCGCGATCGGTTACATGTCACGTGATGCAGTGTGTGACAATTGCGTGACGGACTAGATTAGGAATGAGAAATTGTAAAAGTAGAGATTAACTCTCACCATACTGGAGAAATTGTAGCAAAAATGCCGCGATCAATTTATATCAGGAATTTACCTCGTATAGGTATGCATTGGTATCCAGGTGTTTAGGTTTGAATTAATTAATTAATTGGACTGAGACCAAACAACTATACTGGTTCCCGGTACTTGTTCAGATCAACAATTACACCCAAAAAAGCTAGAATTTATCGCTCTTAACTCGAATAAATTGACTACGAACTAGCTGTAAACGTTAATCAACCAGAAAAAGTGCAGAGATGTCGGTGATAATTAAACCGCTGATGGAGCCAGCCTGTCGTCTCACGTCTCTCTAGGTTTCGGTATCTTCCGACAGGCTGAAAGCCATCCTCAGCCTAAGCACAAAGACACCCCGCCGTCGTCGCCAAGCTTGTCTGACCCCGCTATTCTACCTTCTTAGTTATCCTACTGGCCAGTACTTATGGGGAATTCTGTTTCTAGCTGCTGCAATTGCTGTATTTCTCTCTCTTTCTCTTTTTTTTCTCCGGTTTCCTAATATCAATGTTTGCAGTTGGGTCGCGCAGGTCGCATGCATATGAACCACTTCTCCTTGAGAATGAACGTGAGGCGGTTGCAGATTTACTTCAATTTCTTGAGAGTAAGTCTTCCTTACAATTTTTGCCCTGATTCACAACAGATCGCACAGACCGGACAACTACCAACTTCTTTGCAGGCCCACCTCTTTCCGCGCTCACAACACTTTCCTTTTCTGATAACGTTGATTTACAACGGAGTGCTGCTCTTGCATTCGCTGAGATCACAGAGAAAGAGGTTCGCCAGGTCGGGAGAGATACGCTCGATCCAATTTTGTTCCTCCTGAGCAGCCATGACACCGAAGTCCAACGTGCAGGCAGTGCAGCACTGGGTAATTTGGCAGTAAACAGTACGTCACTTGTTCAATGATGGCATTTTTCTCGCTAAGGGGGACAAAAAATTACTAGCCGAAAATAAACTACTTATCGTTAAATTGGGAGGCCTTGAGCCCCTTATCCGTCAGATGTTAAGCCCTAACGTGGAAGTACAATGTAATGCTGTTGGCTGTGTCACCAATCTTGCTACTCATGGTGAGAATGCACGGTTGTGATAGGTTTTTGAATGTCCATTTAATTATTATAGATGATAACAAAACGAAGATCGCTAAGTCTGGAGCATTAGTCCCCCTTACCCGTCTCGCACGTTCAAAGGATATGCGCGTGCAGCGGAATGCTACCGGCGCTCTCTTAAATATGACGCACTCAGGTATGTCGTTCACGAGCTGTCTTTCCTATATGCACGGCACCTAACTATAACTGTTACAGATGAAAACCGACAACAACTAGTAAATGCAGGAGCGATTCCTGTTCTAGTTAGCCTTTTAAACTCCCCGGATACCGATGTGCAATATTATTGCACTACCGCACTCAGTAATATTGCTGTTGATGGTGAGTGCTGCCCGCCTTGTTGGCAGGTATATTCTAATTTATAAAAAGCGACGAACCGCAAGAAGCTGGCTCAGAGCGAACCCAAACTGGTTCTAAGCTTGGTGATGCTCATGGACAGCCCTAGTCTCAAAGTTCAATGCCAAGCGGCTCTTGCCCTTCGAAATCTTGCTAGTGATGGTATGTCGTCACCAGTCACTCTGGTTGTCTATAACGAACATTTGGAATTCTTTTGTAGAAAAATATCAACTCGAAATTGTTAAAGCTGACGGCCTTCCTGCGTTATTACGTCTTCTCCAGTCAGCATATCTTCCCCTTATTCTCTCCTCCGCGGCATGTGTTCGCAATGTCTCCATACATCCCCTAAACGAGTCGCCAATTATTGAAGCTGGGTTCCTGGGTCCCCTCGTCCAACTCCTTTCCTTTGAAGACAACGAGGAGGTTCAGTGCCACGCCATCTCGACTCTACGAAATCTTGCCGCTAGTTCAGAGAATAATAAAGGGCAGATCGTGGAAGCTGGTGCAGCCATCAAGATCAAAGAACTGTTACTTAATGTATCGCTACATGTCCAAAGCGAGATGACTGCCTGTGTGGCTGTGTTGGCATTAAGTGGTGAGTTGGAGCTACATCTTGAGGTTTGTGAAGCTTGAATGCTCACTTTTGAATGAATAGAGGATTTGAAGCCACTATTGCTGGAATTGGGCATTTGTGAGGTTCTCATTCCATTGACAAATTCTCCTAGTGTAGAAGTACAGGGGAATAGCGCGGCAGCACTGGGTAATCTTTCGTCCAAGGGTATATAACCATTTTTCCCGCCCTTATTCACAGCCTTCTAACACTTCTATAGACAGCCGGACATCGGCAGAAGACTACGCAACGTTCAATGACGTTTGGGACAAGCCCGATGGTGGCATACATGGCTATCTCTTTCGCTTCTTGACCAATCCCGACCCTACATTCCAACACATTGCCGTCTGGACAATTGTGCAGCTCCTTGAATCAGGAGGTATGTTGGCTGCCTTGCAATTCCATTCTAATTGCTGAGTTATTCTTCGTGTTGTAGATCCAATCTTGACTGCTAATATTCGCTCCTCCAAGCTCCTGATTCCGAACATTGGCACCCTTGCACATTCACCGCCTACAAGCGTGAGCTCTTCAATTGGCTCGCGTTCACATACACTTTCCCAATCGTATGATGAGACGGATCATGGAGGAGTCCAGGATGTGGGACGAATTTCTGTGCTTGCGAAGCGTATACTGGAGTTTGCGCAAGGAGATGAGGAGGTCTTCCATCCTGTCTTACAGATGCATGATGACGATGATTCAGATGATGATGGGTTGAGGAGAAGTGTGCAGGACGCGTTAGGTCCCTCAGCGAGTCATGACAGTCCTTATTAGCGGTGATCTTGTCACGAGGCTGCCTTCCGATACTTTACAAATCTTCTTTGGCTGACGACATTTTGGATTAACGGACTTGTTGCCAAAAATTAGTGTTTTGACATACATCCTACATATGCCTCTCTACATATATGCCTTTCATCAGACTCAGTATCTTATCGAATGAAGTCCTATATATGCCTCTCAGACTCAGTATTTTCTTATCCAATCAAGTCGTGTTCAAAGTCAAATGAAAATGTGGTCTAAACAAACGACTCGAGATTCTTGAATAAGTACAGTTTAACACAACACAAGGTGAGGTGGATGCGGTATTAGACAATGGAGCCAAACCATGAAACGTGTACTGTGCTGTACAAGGTGTGTGGCATCAAGAAGGGAAGAGCGTGAATGAAATACAAATGCGGGGGTGGGTGGTAATATTCGATGGAACAAAGGAAAGCAGACATGGAAACAGGAAACAATGAAAGCGACGTAAAAATATGACGAGCCTAAAATGAGTCGGTAGTGATGTACGATAATGATGACGAGTGTAGATAGAGTATAGAGTCCGAGGGCAGCGGGCATGAGTCTGCCCAAGAGCATAGCGTAGTCCGGGAAGCATAATCCGCATAATAAAGCGCGAGGTGTCCGATGTCCGACAGGGCGGAACGGTTTTACGTGATACCAAAAGATGACCGCGCTACATTCCGTAGGGAAAGCTGGCGCGTTGTTGATGGTAGTGGTCAGTGAGACCAGCTCCAAGACTGACGGAGCTTCCGAAAGTCCCACCTCCGAGAGGGGTAGAGAACGCGCTAGTACTCCCGAAACCACTACTGGCATGATTGCCACCAAGTGCACCGTGTGACGAGTTGTTTTGAAGCACATAACCTTCGATGGGCGAGTGGTGCTGCAAACTGCTGTGTAACTGTTGGTTGTGCAGCTGGGTTTGCCCAAGGCCCGGTTGTTGGTGCGGGTGCAAGCCTGCTCCATTCTGAAGCGAATACAGAGAGGACTGATTATACATATCTCCGATTTGATTGAGTTGATTAGGGTGGTGTATAGATTGTGCATGAATATGACGGCCTTGGGGGGCATGGCCGCCGTGGGGGTGCCCGCCAAGACCTATACTAAGGTTAGCGAGCGCTTGATGCTGGTTATTGGGGTATCCACCGCCACCGTAGTGGCCCGAGCTGGCAGCGTCCATCTGTTCTCTTTGGAGTTTGCTTTGGATGCGCTTGCCATATGGGGTATTCCGAATCAGAGGCAAGATCGGACGAATCCCTTCGACCAGCTGGAGGGAAAGAAATTAGAAAAATAGACCTACGACGTCATTACTCTATACTTACCGCCATCCTTTGATTAGGCTCTGCATAGTCCAAAGCCGTCTATACCATATTTGTTCAGGAGAAATTATTAATAAAACACAGACAAATACAGTACCTGGACGCAATAATTGCCGTAGGAGTCCCGAAGGAGTTTTTCAAGACGAGCACGGTTCAACAGTTCATCAATTAACATTTTTCGGGTGTTGTGCTCTGCGACACGGATACACTTCTCGATAACGTTGGAACTGAATTTTTGAACAGATAACGCGCAAACGTTGCCAGTGAACTGCCGAATGACGCCGTCGCTGAACCGGTTGTCGTTCAAATCCAAGATATATTGAACGACCTTGAGGAAAAGTAGCGTAAATATGTCTAGTCAACGACTAACAGATACATACGTAATTGCCGTAAGGATCTTGAACCAGAGTCAACGCGTTGTAGGTGATCTCCTGCACCAACTGGACTCTTTGCTGATCCGAAGCATGATCAATACAGCGTTGAAGAACACAGCATCCATGTCGATGAGTGGCCACTTCAACACAATTAGCCGCAACGGCATTATAAATGAACTAAAAGAGGTTAAGTTGGTACAATGGGAGAAAATGTAGGCGCACTCGTACCTGATTGTCATCAGGTGCCAGCTTGTTGAGGCACTTTTGAATGACGTGGTTGCCATTAAGATCCTTGATTAACGTCACGACGTGCAGACTGAGGGCAACAATGATAGCATGAATCTGAGCATCGTATCTAAGATCAGCCTGCTTAATTTCAGTAATGCGCATTGCCGTGCCCGGCTTGTAAGCGCAATGTTGAGGGTTAATAGATTGGTTACTTGCCTGTCTTTGGGTCGATAAGAAATCAATCATTTTTTGAACAGCACGAGTACCATGCATGTTCAAGGAAATAGTGACGAGATCAGATGCGACAGATTCGCAAATGACGTTCCGCTGCTCATCGGTTGAGTATTCGAGCAACTTTTGGCACAGATAATTTCCGAAGGGGTCTACAGGCGACGATTGTTAGGTCAAAACAAAAAAAGGCCAAGTGCAGTGGGTATACCAGTCATAAGATC
The DNA here is from genome assembly GCA_015178975.1 of Hysterangium stoloniferum. Lineage (NCBI taxonomy): Eukaryota > Fungi > Basidiomycota > Agaricomycetes > Hysterangiales > Hysterangiaceae > Hysterangium > Hysterangium stoloniferum. The sequence goes on from WHVD01000013.1 coordinate 715,045, forward strand.
TGCGAAATGACCAAAAGTCTCGCGGAAGATCATGTCCCGATGTTCTGGCACACCCTCCTCTAGTTTTTTTTGCAAGTAGCGACAACCATGCTGGTCCTTGCAGAGTTGCGGTATCTCGCCTTGTAATTCCTCCAAACGAGTGCCTGCAAATCTATTGACTATAAAAGCAGTGTTTTCATTAAGTCAAACTTAGGATAGACAATTAACCTACATTCACGATCAATATCACCACGCTTGTGCTTAGGACCGTGAAGGCCATTCATCTTGCTATCAGGACCGACCATCCTGCTACCAAGACCAAGGCCATACCTCGATCCATGATGATGATATAACGCAGTTGAACCGGCACCTGCTGCCTGCGTTGAATTCATGCGACCATGTTGATCAAACCCATAGGAGTTGTAACGGTTCCCTTCTGGTAATCCATTACTGAGGTTGTTGGATGCTCCGTAGACCCCATCCTGGGTATTCCCATTGCCGTACTACACAGGACAATTAGGCAGAGCAACGCACGAGTAATAGTTACTCACTTGTAGCGAATCATCCATATTGTGCTGGATGGAGCCAAAGGACAATGGGTTCTCGTACTGGCCGTTGCCTAGACGAGACAACGTTGCAGATAAATCGGTGGCAGAGACACCTCCCTGTCCTTCACCTAGGCCTCCTCCGCCAAGTTGGTTAACAGGATGAGGAACAAATCCAACATTCCCACTACCCGAGCCTGCACCTGGAGTGCCGGGCACTTTAGCTAAATTCGTCATATCAGTGCGGCCAGGGAGAACTCCGAGTGGAGTGGCAGGCACAGATCGCGCAGTCGTGATGGCAGACATTGTAGACAAAGTGTCCGACATTCCCGGGGGAGATGATCGACGTGAGTCATTGGGAGTATGGTGTTGCGCAATGTTTGGCGTTGCAGATGCAGATACAGTTGCACCCAATTTCGAACCTGATACCTCGTTAAAGGCAGGACCAAGAGCACTCAGATGGCCCGGGTTCGTGACAGTGCGTCGTTGATCAGGACGTTGACCTGCGATAACGATGTCAGGAGGACCGCCGCGAGGAGGGCCAGAAAATTGAGGCCATTCCGAGGACTTGCCGATGGCATCATGCAGCCCACGCTGCATGATTGAATTACGGGGTGTTTGGGAGAGCGGGGCCAAGTCCAAGGCAACAGATGAAGCAGATAACTGGGATGGGATGGGGTCAGTCCTAGAGTCTTGTCAAAAATAAGTCAATTACCTTGTGATACTTGTCATCGTCTGAGGTCGGAAGGTTCCTCATGGCATCTATCAACTATGAGAAGCTGAGACGAACAAGGATTATTTTGAGCGACATACTATGCATTTCTTGGTCGAGCTGCTGATCTAACATCATGCCTGCATTGTAAGCGGTGCCGCCATGACCGACGAAACCATGGCTATCGCCAATTACTCCAGGCTCGTCAGCAAACCTTTTGATTTTTGATTTCAGAATGCTCTGTGGCTGTGAATGATGTCCATTAGGGTCCATGAGCGCAAGACTCTGAAGGGTGCCTGCAAGGTCATCGGCCTCTAAGCTTTCAGCTGACGCAGAGGTACGCCGACTGGCGGGCATGGATTTGGCACCGGCAGCGCGCGCAATGGGACCGAGACTTGCTGCAGAGCTGACGGTGAGGCCGGCCTCCGGAGAGTGCAGGATTGAAGGAGAAGGAGCATAGGTTACAGATTTCCGCTTATCAGCTTTGCTCATTGCGGAGGTCAACGCACTGGCATGCATTTGGTGCTCTGGGAGACCGTACGAGTCACGAAGGCCGGTGCTAGTTGGCGAAGCACCCAGACCGTTAACGACGCTCGGTGCCCTGGGAGGGGTTGTGGGAGCAGAAAGTGCCATGTGAATCCCGCTCGAAGATGTTACATCATTAGGATCGACAGGGATACTGAGAAGCTCCGCAGCCTGCTGCTGCTCTAACGCTTTCATCTGTTCCTCGAAAAGCTGCCGCTGAATGGCACGTTGACGCTCGTGCTCCATACGTTTTTCCATGCGTTTAAGCTCGACTCGCTGCAAAGAAAGGGATCAGCGAGCTATTCCTCAATGTGCTTGTGACGACGCACAGCAGACATATCCGGCATATTAGTGCCCAGTCTCGCGGCCTTGGCCAAGTGAGAAAACGAAAGAAAGAAGAAAGAAAAAAAAGCGCTACTGACCGAATCAGCGAGATCAAGAAAAGCAGGGGGGCTCTGCTTCCTGCCTTCCGGGGTATACTGGGCGTCGTTGGACGGGGTATTAGATTCTGTCGGAGAAGTTGCCATTGGTTGAACAACAGAACGGGATCTTTTTGTATAGAAAAAAGGACTGAGGGAAGGACAAAGCTGTTAATGGAGATATAGGGAGAAAATGAATCGCTAATTGCACAACTTGATCCTATAAGTATGAAAGTGAGATGGAAAGTTTCTAGAAGAAAAGAAGTGTTTCACCTGCAGACCGATGGAGTTTTGAGCCTGTCTAAAAGACTGGTAGTACAATTGGTCGAGGAGCTATAAGATGAGTGTGATAAGTTTGATATGAAGGGAGGAGGACTCGTCGTTGTGTGGAGGGGGACTGACCTTTTGAGAGGCAGCGACGCTAGAAGTGAAATAGGCAAGAGGGCGTTTGTGGGCGCCCGGTCTTGAAGATACATTTCGAACCCCGACAGCCCGCATAGGCGCCTAAGAGCCTTTGGACTCCGCCACGGTATTTACGACAATAAACCTGGGACCCGTTCCTTGCCTGTTCCTTATTATTTACTTGCCTATCCTAATATATGTTTAATATTGTTGGTGACCTTGATTTTCAGCCTTGGGATAATTAGTGCCTTCTATGTGGACCCTTACCTATGGAGGTCGCTATGTGATCTTTGTAGCGAAAGTCGGGACCCGCGGAGGTTTCCAGCAACTACTGGATATAGCCTTTCACGCTGTTCTTTCACACCAAAGTATATATACTTATTATTTCACCATTTATTTACATACAGTAGGCGGATTCCGCCTGATTAATTTCCAGACAACTATTTGTTTCAAACGGTAGTTGCCAGTGGATTGTTCCTTGTCGTTGCTGCCTACGAATGGGAGAATCCGAAGGCTGGGGAGCGACTTGAAATGTTTTTATTTTTATTTTTATGAACATCTCGAGATGCAATCTTACGTAAGAGAATCTTCAAAAAAAGATTGATCAACTCGCTAAACAGAAACTCTGCCTCGTACGATGCTGAGACAGGAACCTCAGTCTAAGCGTGGCTGGACGAAATTTGTCCTTGTCGTCACCGTCAAAGCTTCGCGAGCCTAAAATTACCGTCAGGCGAAGTCGCCGCTGTGAAAGCCTGTGGTATTATTCCAGAAAACTACAAAAGCCTGGACATCTATGGCTACAAACGCTAATGACCGACAAAAGACGGGTCGGTGCATTGTGGAAGTAAAAAAATACTCAATTTCGCGACATCTGTTTCGAGGAACAAGATCCGCGACGAGTTGCACTTAAATTAGACTCTCAATATTAATCGTCGTCGAGGTATGCCATGATTCAAAGTCCGCACACATGAAACTATGAGCTCCAGCAACACGGTAGCAGTTGCTGGAAGCTCAAGCAGCAGCAGCAGCAGCAACCAGGCTGCAATTAACACATTAAAAAACCCTGATCAGGGCTCAGTCAATCCCACTTCTCTTCCCTCACTCTGGAATTATGTTGAACCTGCCTTGCGCCACATTCTCTGCACCCCAACAACCACTCCAGGCAAAGCGCCCACAATAGACGTTGCATACCATGTCGGCATTCATACAGCAGTTTATAACTATTTTACCTCTCAGTCCGAATCCCCATCAGTATATGTTCCTAGCAAGCCAAATGGCAAAGGGAAAGACCTCGTCGCAAGTGGAACAGACCTTTATGACCAGTTGGACAGATACTTTGCACAAGTGGCCCAAGAAAATCTTCTAGGCATTCCTTCTGACGACTCCACTCTCCTAGAGTTCTATGTTCCCTCCTTCAATCGTTACTCTACAGGTATTCAGTCAATCAATCGTCTACTAAACTAGTGAGCTTTTTCTGCTCCTGTCTATTACTTGAAAGATATGTTAATTCCCATATCTGCCAGTGTCAATCGACACTACGTCAAACGCAGTGTTGATGAAGACAAGGGTTGGTTGCGGCTAACTGACGTACTGGACGCTGTCGCTAAAACCATCACCTCGGAGGATACGCGCGACAAAATCTCTGCCAAGCTACGCGAGAAGCGAAGCGACGAGCTCAAACGCTGGGGGTATGAGGACGGGGGATCAACGGAGATGATGACAGCCGCCGAAGCATCCGCCGAAGCTGCGAGCTCTCCCGATCGTGTCATCCCCGTCGTTTCACTTGGTCACAGACGTTGGCGGACAGAAGTCATTGAACCGTTGCTGTCTGTGCCAAAAGCAAAAGGAAAACGTAAGGGTAAACCCCTTGTTACCACTACAAATGCGGAGAAGGGGCCGAGAGGGCGTTTGGCAAGAGCCGTTAAAGATCTCATCGAAGGCCCATACGCCCGTGAGCCCTCTTCGATAGAGCTTGCCGCGTCCCTCGCAGCATCCCTTCGCGTATGTGGTATCCGCATAGATCATCCGCTGAGGAAGAAGCTTGACAAGTTTCTTGCTACCTCACAACCTGTCTAGGCTTATATTATGCCCAGCTTTTTTACATAAGGCTTATATTGTATGCCTAGGACGTTACTTTTATTCTCATTACTCTGGATGGATATGTACAACATACGGATTTGGATGTAATTGCCATATTGTTTCAGCCAGAATCCTTCCGAATGTTTTACATAGCTCATATGCTGGATTTTTTTATGTAATACAGAATTAGAGAAAGAAGTATTTTATTGACCACTGCCTGCTGAAGGATTGGCATTGTTGACTCCATCCATCGCTAGCAACTGTGACATGAGTTCCATTTCATCCTGTGCATCCACATGGCCTTCTCCTCCAGAGTCTCCAGGCGGCTCAAAAAAGCCAGTGAAATTAGTCAAGTCTAGACCAGACAAATCAAATTGGGTCTCTGTACCCGAATCCCCGCCAAGATTAGGGAATGTGTCCCCTAATGGTTGACTTGGAACTGCCTGTGAGTCGTCACTAGGCATAAGTGATGGCATTACATTCGAACTTTCACCAGAATTTGTATTTGCAGCAATACTGGCGAGAATGGAGCGTGCGTCAGGTGCCTCGCTTGTACCATGGCTCTGGTCGAGTTGAAATGTATTCTGATCATCTTGAGGAGTAAACAACCCCTCCATATCAACATCAAGCTGCGTAGCGTCTGGATTACTGCCTGTATTGTTTCCAGGGATAGCTTCACCCTGACTGGCCTGAACATCACCAAAGAGATCGTCATAAGATCCCTCCAAGTCAAGTTCAATCGGCTTATCTGCCGAATCACCTAGTTGGGGAGCGGGCCCCGTCTCCGACTCCGTAAGATCAATTATTTCTTCTGGCATCTGCCTCGTTGTCTTCATACCGACATTACCCGTCACTGGCCCTGCCAGGGAACCCGAATCACTTTGAGCAGAACCGTCTTGGGGTAGACTCTGCGAAGGATCAATTGCAAATATGTCAGGAAGGGATGCATCATTGGGGAGTGCCCTGGCGGTCTTGGGTGCAAGTGTGACGGGACTGGGCAGAGCCGTTAACCCTAAATCCACATTCACATCTACCGGGGAAGAAGAGCGCTCCCTGTTTCTACTCGCAAGTGCTGCGGCGGACAGATCTAGTTTGAGGGGAAAACCAGGTCTATGAAGGGACGATAAGATAGCACTAGGGCGGCGAGGCACAATGGATGTTGCTGATGCACCAGAGGGCAAAGGGAAATGCGAAGATGCAACCGTTGAAGTGGGTGACTCCGTCAGCGGGATCTGATCTAACCCCGGAGGAGGGGAACCATCTGGAAGAGTGGCTGAGGGTGGGGGGGACGGTCGTTTAGAACGGGTGTTTGAAGCCAAAGCTTCAGCCTTTAATCGAGCTTGTTCAGCCTCAAGATCTCGTTCAAGAACAGAAATGGCGAGTTGCTAAACAAAGCAGTCTATGAGAAAGCTGGGTTCTAGAGGATACAGGGACACGAACAAGCTGAGTCTCGATCGTATCACAAATCTGGTCATATCTCTCGAGAGAGCGTCCCAATGAGCGCGTTATAGAACGTGGTGGGTATGGGGCATGGGATTTTATGCGCCTGGGGAAACAGTGAATAAACTCATGGTAGGTAATAACTTGGATAAACTTACTCCTTCTTTGTGTCGGAATAGAACCGAAATACTCTCCCCGTGTGACGTGCTGCTTCCTTCAACGAGCCTTCTAACGCCTGCATTTCTCCTCCCAAGATAGTCGTGGGTTGTGGAGGCGGTGGAGGCGGTGGTGGTAGCATCTTTGCTGTGGTAGAGATCTTCGGTAGAGACTTATTCTTCGCTGCCTGAGAAGCCCAAGGCTCCTGTACATCTCGGTCAGGAGGTTGTGCAGCAACAGACGCTTTGCGAACCATTCGAGGTTTAGGTGGCATATTAATGAAATTATAGCTGTGATCTCACTTACGAGAGCAGCATATATTTTGCTTCCGTCGCGCCTACGTTACACTGGCCCCGTGCTGCTTGACGCTGCGTAACACAAAAGTTAAAATAAATAAGAAAAGTTTCGAGATCAAAACACAAAGCACTAATTAATGGGTAGAGCAAGCAGGGCAATGCTGCATATACACGCAAATTATCCAGACGCCTCAAAACTTCGAAGTCCGATCGATATCCAAAAGTATCACGGGGATGGCCTACACTCAACCACATTCGCGTTTCTCAGTCGTCTCCAACAGCTCTGCAGACCATGTCTCGACGTCAAGTGGGCCCACATCCACACGCTTTTCGTTGCCAACCCCATCCATAAATACCACAGCCACCTCACAACAAAAGTCGGCTACCCGTACTACAATATACGACAGGCCTCTTAACAAAACACGGACATCAGAGGTTTCGGCATCAGCCTTCGCATTTCTTTTTTCAGAGATGATCCAGTACACGCAGAAACGCGTTAGTGGTATCGAGGACCTGGAACGCAGGTTCGTGTTATTTCAGGTTGACAAATGCCGAAGGTAACGTCGATTCGACAGATTAAGTACTCTGGGCTATCGAATTGGTACCCGATACTTAGAGTTAATGACATGGAGGAACGAATCTGTATCGAAAACTCCAAAACGGGAGATTAGATTTTTAGCTGCATTAATGATGATTCACACACAACTCTGGCGAGCAGTTTTCGGGAAACCAGCTGATGCGATCGAAAAGAGTGTAGAAAATGACGATGAATGTATGTGAATCCGTGTCCATGGCATCTGGCAATTAACCAATCTAATCTTCGTTTAGATATGCTCATTGACAATGATCCATCGATCACTCGACATATATCCATTCCTCGAGACATGAGTTCGCTGAGCTGTTCAGCTCTTACCGCCGGCATAGTGGAGGCGGTTCTAGACGGTCTAGGTTTTGTGAGCAATATCAGCCGCCTTGAGAGCCAAGTAATTCATTTCTTTTATCTATTAGCCCGCTCGAGTAACTGCTCACTCTGTGCCCACCGATGCCTATCCTTCTCGAACCACAATCCTCGTCAAATTTCAGAAAGAGGTTTTGGAGCGCGAAGATGCTTTGAAATAGATTTTTCGTGTATTATTATTGATATGAACATCGCTACAAACTCCCAAGTATAACTTCCATGTAGTGGTACCTTCAAAGTCCGACTATCTTGAACCGCTCTGAAATAACGCCCATTACACACATTTCTATAGGATATTCCATGGCCAAGATTCATACCATAGTGCTAAATCCACCCGTTTTAAACTCCTCCAGTTATTGGGCATCTTCACGCCTACAACTCGAAGAACTTTATGCGTGTGTTTGGACTGGAGGGGTAACGACTCGTACTGCTACCCTCCTTGGGTTTGCCGAGGATTCTAGTACTCACAAGGTTCTGGTTGTGCTTTTCATGAATATCTCAATGGTACATTGATACCGCGTTTCTCTAGCATGCACTAATGCAAGGCAATTCCTCTATCAATAGCTATGGATATTCCCCGCTGCCGCTCTCCCAATATTTAACGTGGATTCGGGATATGCTCGTCAAGACAAAGTCCACAAAGCCGTTCATTATCAGCATCGCACCTGCATCCACGGATGAACTGTCACAGATGCTAGAGATGATACAAGCACTCCGTAGAGAACTGAGTGACGCCAATTCGAAAACATCGAGAATTGCGATTGAACTCAACACATCCTGTCCCAACATCGAAGGCTATCCACCACCGGCGTACGCTCCCCAATCGCTACAACCACTTCTTGAAGTCTTTCGGCGACAATTCGTCCAAGATCCTACCTTAACGATAGGTCTGAAACTCGCACCATTCGTCCATGTAGGACAGTTCCAAAGCGTCGTAGATCTGTTAGCAAATATTTCTGACGTGAGTCATTCCGGAGAAAAAGTAAATTGTGTGTCGTTCTTGAGTTGCACAAACACGCTCGGATCTAGCGTGGTATTTGAAGACCAAACAACTGTGAAGAACGTCGTACCAGGAGAATCGTCAACTTATGCTGTTCCTGCCATCATTGGTGGGCTAGCTGGGGACGCTATCCATCCGTTATCGCTTGGGTAAGAGGGCAACTCTCCATCCAATTGTGCCACCATAGTGCTTATTTGACACACGTAGGAACGTACATTCGTTCAAAAAGCTCTTGTCAGAACATCCTGATCTGTCATTACGAAATATTTCTATCATAGGCATCGGGGGGGTGACATCTAAAGAGGCAGTAAGGCGAATGATATGCGTTGGTGCCTCTGCTGTAGGGTGTGCGACGGCATTAGGGACGCATGGCGTCGGTGTCTTTGAGAGATTGATCCAAGGACTGTAGCGGATTTGAATGATAATAGATCTCTATTTCCGCGAGCGTGCATGATTGGCAATAATTGCCAGTCACACTACTTCCGTCACGCGTCGAAGGGTGACGCGTCCTAACAGCTACCACCTTTCCACCCTCACTACGTACAGTAATATGGTCTGTATGCATATTTTATGTTTAAGTTTCTATATTGACAGCCTGTCAGAGTGTTTCATATCGCATTGTGCCCGCCAATGGCGCACCTTCCAAGGCATCCGTAGAAGATACATCAAATAGTTTAGGACTGCACGATACGCTTCGTTATGGACCTCGCAGTCTTGCAAATGATATCAAAGGTAGAAGTGTGCTTCAGCAACGACTTGAACAGGTACGGCACGTCCCCCGGAAATTTCTTTGTTTGCACTCAGCTGTTCGACAGTGGGAGGAGACACAAGACCAGTTGAAACTAACCTTGCAGCGGAACTTGTACGGTTTGCATTTACCTGTACGCCAAATGATGGAGCGTAAGATTGTTTCGGCCGTACGTCTCATTTTTGCCTTCTGTGGTGGTCGTTAAACCGGGTGGATTCGTAGAGTCCGCATATGCCTGCCATGGCGCAATTTCACTCGAATGTTCATTTGGACATTCTCATGGGACGCGATGAGGCGCTCGATGTTGCAGACTTCTTCGGAGGCAAGTCTTTGAATCTAATCATGCTTTATTCTATTACTGAACTAGGCTCTGTAGATGAGTGCACTGGGCTTCCCTTAGATATTCACTCGGAGATGGAGCGGAAGAAGGGTATTTGAGCATTTGTGTCTAATCTAATAATATTAAAGCACTGTCACCCATACTCTCATGTTGAGAGCAGAGCGGTTAAATACTACCACGGGGCATCCTTTAATCGGACCCCTTCAGAGTGTAGGATGCCCTGTTCTACCACATCTCTTGCGCTCGCAACGCACCCCTCTAACAATGGTATGCCTGCATATGCGTATGATCCACACACCCATATTCCAGGTATATCTGAGGTGTATATACGTCCCGCTCCCTGTAGTGGTCCAAGAGATGAATGACCCTCGTGCTGTATCGAAATTTGACGAAGGGCAGCTTTACTCTCTGTGGTTAAGACCGCCCGCTCCAGGACAGCCGTTGATAGAATGCGGTCTTCGCGTAATGCCACTATTGGATTTGTCGTTTGATAAATGGGCTTATCTGACTTGAAACGTGCAAGTATATGGGTAGCCATGGTGTGTCCTATGGGGACTGTGTTCCCTCCTGTTCCTTTCTGGTCCAGAGCCTCCTGCACTGCGCGAACTAAGTTCAGGTCCCTTCTATCTCGTTGGTCGTGAGGCAGAATCGTCTCATCGGTGTGGTTGATGACGATATTCTTACAATACCGGAATGATCTAAGGCATTCGATAAGTTCGTCGAGTACTCGCCGCTGTTTTGCCGCACTGTTGGGTAGAGATGAGGAATATGACGTCAAGAGCGGAATCGCACTATTGGCCTGAGTGGCAATAATAAGGTGCGAGAATCCTGGATATGACCCTTCAGTGGTATTAATTATTAGCTTGCTCGAGTCCGAGAGGTCGGCCTCTATTGACACAATGGAACTCGAAAGGTGGATATGCTGAAGACGTGCGCTCATACGGGAAACGACATCTCGGACGCCATTCTGGACAACATAATGATGGGTACCCAGTACCATCCATATATATTCTGTTGAGGTGAGTACAGATGAAATAGAATCTAGAAGTACCTGCTCACCAAGAAATTCCTCCATTGGGTGGTCGTTAATATCATCTTCTGTCGCAGTACAAACGGCAGTGAACATTGGCATCAATACACCTTGTGTGAACGCTGTCCATGACACGTCAAAACCTGTCCAACGAGCGAAGGTACCCCGAGGTGTTGTTTGGCTAGTCCATTCACGAAAAGTCACAGACGGGCCAGGACGGAAGTAGGGAGATGCAAGGATAAGCAAACGAAGATAGTTGAATAACAATACTAAAGACGCCACCACGAAAGCCATCAACGACGATATTTTAAAAATGAGAGATTGCGTGACATCGCCATGAGGATTGTTGACCGGAAAGCTAACCCCATTCAATCCAGACTTTCCGTTGTATATAAGATATGTTTGGAGTGCTACTGCCCGTTTTAAGCCTTGAGTGAGGAACGATAATGAATAAGTGAAGTCAGCGGAACGAAAGTCCACTCCTAGACGTCGGTATAAAGCGATTAATTGTTTATAGTAACCACCTGTTGTGACAGAGGTCATAAATTATTATAATTACACTGTGAGTGTTAACTCAACGGATCCATACCCTGAAAGGACCGCATTGGGACGTCTATTCTTTGCTCGCCACGTTCATCTAAAGAGACAGAAATTGAATAGGTATCCATTCCAAGGGATGGCGCCTAATATAACCAGACAGTTAGACTCGAAAATAACATGTAGTTGGCTTGGACGAGCTTTTTCGAATAAATGAACATCGAACTCGATATTTGGGTTGGTTGAGCTTGATGATAGCAAATATGCCGCTGTCAAACCTGCCAGCCCTATATAAAAAGGTAAGCGGGACAGAGAGAGTCTTCTAGAAAGAAGGCATTGACCACTTCCTATAACAGCGATGGCAGTGTTTCGCTGCTTGTCCGAGTATTGACTAGTCATAATTGATGAACTCAAGAACCCCACGGGATTGAGCTTCTGTAATGCGAAAGCCTAGATCTTGAAATACGCTGAACCTGCTGGTTTGTCTGGGTTATTGAGTTCAAGTCTAGAGCTTAATGATCTGAAATATGGAGAAATAGAGATATAGCTGGTGAGAACAAGTTGACCGCCTCATCATCGCTAACGGGCTGTGTTGGAAAGCATCATGGACAACAGTGTCTATTCTTAGAATGACAAAGGGGTGGTCTCCAGAACTTGTGGACACACAGGGATGTAGGGGCCGCGTCACCTTGTATATGTTACTTAGTCTGTTATACTTATCCATGACTCCCTAATAATATGGGTCTTGAATTTCAACAGACTGGAGTGTGGGAGACACATAGTTTTAGAGGTTCACAGATTGGACGACCTCCCAGAGCTTTCCGGATTATAGCTGTTCCGGGTACCTAAGGCGGAGTTTCATTCACATTTGCCTCCGAAGTGCAATTTTGCTTGTGTTCACAAAATGTGCGATTTCTCGAAATAGCACACTTCAAACCATAGTAAATTGCTGGTATATATATAATAATATATGGGCATTTCAAGACCAAAATCACACGCTATGAATGGTCCCTGCAATCTTCAATTATAACTGCTTATGCTTCTCCTGCACAAACTATGTAATATTAAGAGCAATGAAGCTTTGAGAACCTATTTACAATCCTATAAAAAAAAATCCTCTCAGTACTTTATTTCCATGTATAAAGTGGTTTGAACTTCCATCTCCTACCACCCTGTCTTTGTGAGGGAGTAGGTGTGTTAGGATCCCAGTCATTCAGCCCCCATAACCTCATTATACTCTCCCCACCCTCTGGTGTCCCACCATCAGTACTCCCAACCACATTGTCACCACCCATGGCACCCCAACACTTGGTTCACTATGGTTTTCCCTTGTTGTCATCCCATTCTGTCTCCATCCCAGAAATTTATGGGGTAAATACTATAATGTATAAGCCTTAGTTGGGACCATTAAATGAGCAACTAAGTTAACTACCTATAGTGTATAACTACATGTAGATCAGTATAGGTATATCGTGATAATTATAGTATCATTACTTATGCCTTAGTTGGGACCGTTAGGTGAGCAACTAAGGTGATGAAAACTCCTCATTAAGTATATATACTACTTTGGCAATGCATTGCCAAGTCAGCATTCTCCCCCTGTGTTCTAAGTGGTCGACACTATTATTCCAACACATAGAGCCTTCTCTTTAATCTTTGTTTAGATCTTAACAGCACCCACAAGTATACATAATGCTTCCAGCTATAGCCTAAGATATTCAAGGAATATCTTAGTCAAATTGTGTAGAATAAAGTATAGAAAGATTTAGAAGAAAATATTAAATGTCCTGGGCTGAAAGGAGGAAACATAAGAGAAGATTATACTGATCCCCCCTTACAGTGGGTGTAAAAAATTTAAGTGGAACTCGAACAGGATGGGGATGGAATATGGAATGCAGCATATATAGAATAAACAATGGAAGAGAACAATGGAAGAGAACAAAGGGGAAAGTAGAACGAGGAGAACAAAGAAATAATGAGTGGCATAAAGTGATCAAGCTTCACAGAGAAAATGGACAAGCTAATTTGTCCAAATCACATTGATCTGGCCTTGGTTGTCCCTAACACCAGGAAAACCCCTCTCTCCAAAAGATTTTAGGATCTGTAGTAGAGCCTTATCTTATATAAACCCCAATAATCTCTATTGGATCCTTATAAGATTTAAAATTGGTTAAGGATCCAAAAGGTGGGTGGAGGGTGATCAGGTGTACATAGGATCTTTTAAGTATCAACCATATCATGGAATATAAACTCCTTCAATTTTGTATAGTCCAGTGGGATTCTGTATCTCTTTATCTTTCCTGTGACTTGTCAGAGGATAATCCAATTAAAAATCCACAAAACTCCCAGATGTGGTTGCAGGATTTAGCATCACATAGAACATGTGTGTAATCAATCAATCATATATATATACGAGCCGGCCTTTCTTAATTACAAGGACAAGAGAAGGAGAGAGAAAAGGTCTACTCATGGCATAAATTAGTCTACCCTTCGCCTTTTTTCTCTATCCCTGCTATCAGTATCAAAAGAAGGACTACGGGTACGAGGCCGCCTGGACGGTCGATCTCCGCGACTGTGCGATCTTGATTGTGGGTGGCGTCGATAATCGTCTCTCCACCTCTCGCTATCTTGACGTGGCGAAAAGTCGTGACGACGACTCCGGTCATTTTTACGGTAGATATCGTCGCGGCCCCTGTCCTTCCAGGATTTCGAATCACCATCGTCCCGTCTGCCCCATTGCCGTTGCTCGCCTTGGGCTGCATCTGATGCCCCGCTAAATGCAGTTCGATTTGCTCCAGACCCAGGTGGCCCTGTCTGACTTGCCAATTGCGGACAGTCTACAAAGTGTGTGAGTTTGGCAAGACGACTGAGCCGTGGTAAGAATCATACCTTTCTTAAGGTGAGGTCCTCCACACAAAAAGCAGCCTTGGCCCACGGTTGGCTTGACAGACCCTGTCCCACCAAATCCCCCACTCGGAATTGTTGTGTCTTGATCAAGGAGATGGGTATACTTAGTGCGACTCCTTTTTCCAAAATCTCTAACCTGCATGACCTTCGGTAGAAGAGTAACATCGATGGTTGATTCGGTAGCTTCTGTGTAATCGTGGCGTTTTAATATCTCTTCATCCTGTCACGGTTTCAGAACAACATATGGACCCTAGATACGACATTTCTTACCTGATGGAAAGCACCCTTATGCCAATACTTCTGAAGGAATTTTTGCTGTCCTTTCGGCTTCTCATCTCGTGTTTTTTGGGCGCGTTCCAGATCCTCCTTTAATCGTACCTCTTCGGGAAGAGCTCGACGGCGCTCAATCTCTTCACGTTCCACCTCACGCCTGACCTGCTCCTCCTTGTCACGCTTAATACGACCTAGTTCACGTAGCCTCCATGCCTCAAATTCAGCCATAGGGTCTATATCGTCCGTATCATCCACATCGGGGACGTGATCTTCTGTCTCCTCTATAGAACACATGAATGTGAATTATGCGGTATAGTGTATTAAATAACGCACTTTCCGCCAGTTCTCGTTTTATGCTTTCCGCAACCATATCATGACTCTGCTTTCTCCGTTCCTCCGCTTCAAGTTCTCGTTTACGTTGTGCTTCCTCCGTTTCTAAAATTTCAGCCTCTCGTTCTGCAATCGTTACACGAGCTCGTCTAATTATTCACGTCATTAGACCATCATTATACTCCTACAAGTTAAAACGTACTTGGGAACAAACACTGGTCTGAAAATGGAGGCGGGCTTGATCTTTTCCTCCTCAGAATCAGTTTCGTACTCACTGGACTGTGTATGATTAAAGAGTGATCTATTATACTAAATAATATCTGTACATACTCCAGATTCTTCATCATGTGCCAACTCGGCTTCCTCCTCCTCCTCGTTCTCTTCTTCTGCACCCTCTATATAAATATGTTTCTTAATTAACCATTGTAACCTATTACTTGGAAACGCACCTCGTTCCTGTAACGTTCGTCCCGACTCTTCTTTACCCGCAACAATAACTTTACCTTCTTTAGAAATGTTCACATTCTTGAGAGCCACGTTCATAGTCTTTCTCATCGTGGCTGTCTGAATAGGAATTCCTTCCTCCGTGTCCTCAACTTCATCTCCATCGCCTTCTAGATCTGCAATTGGCTCGTCCCCAGGCTCTGTCTCTTGGGCAGTCTCGTCATAATCGGAATCAGAGTCTTGCATCTCAGCAATGCCTTTCGGAGCCTTCCCCTTCCAATAGCGCACAAGAGGACGTGCCAGTCGAGGAGCATCTTTTTTCTTAGCAGGCTGCATTATGAATACTAGAGACACGCAAGAACACGGGCAACAGTATACGTGCTGGGGGGTAGACGCCCGTCTATTCAGGTTCAAGCTCAGTTTGAACTCTTTGTTGGATCTTCTGCTCCTTTTCCTACTACCTCTTTGTCACCGGTTGCCTTTAGTTACATTTACTTACTAGTCACTATGAGCTCACGCGACGAGGAACTTATCGACTACGAGGATGAGAACGACATCACGAACGGCCCCCCCGCCACCCAAAATGGAGCCGCAGCCACTGCTGCTGTGGCAGCACCCGCAGGGGCTGACGGGGATAAGGACAAGAAAAACTATGCTGGAATCCATTCGACTGGATTCAGGTCAGAATTTGGCTTCTTTTCATAATCGCATGTTTCTGAAAATGTCTTCATCCTTAACAGGGACTTTCTGTTAAAGTCCGAACTTTTGCGGGCCATCAGCGACTTGGGTTTTGAGCATCCGTCTGAAGGTTTGCCTTCTTCTTCCAGTTTGTATGTAGCAAAATCTAAGTGAAGACTTTTCGTATAGTCCAACAGGAATGTATCCCCCAAGCTGTTTTGGGCATGGACGTCCTATGCCAGGCCAAGTCTGGTCATGGAAAGACTGCCGTCTTCGTCCTTGCAACACTGCAACAGCTGGAACCGCAAGATGGCGAGGTTTCGGTGCTCGTATTATGCCACACGCGTGAGCTCGCATTTCAAATCAGGAATGAGTACCTCCGCTTTGCAAAATACATGCCCGACATCCGGACCAGCGTATTTTATGGGGGGACACCTGTAACAAAAGACGCGGAGCTGCTGAAAGACCCCAAAACCTGTCCGCATATCGTGGTTGCGACACCTGGCCGACTCAACGCCCTCGCCCGAGACAAGTACCTCAACTCCAAACACGTGAAGCACTTCGTTCTGGATGAGTGCGATAAAATGCTAGAACAGCTCGGTTAGTCACTCGGCACCTACGCATCCCGTTTTCTCTTTATCATCGCCTACCGTCGCGGCTTGCGCGTCATTTTACTTTTTGGCGTCCGCCCTTTGGGCATCATAGCAACATCTTTACTTCGGGTACAAGACTTATACAGGGTAGTAGATGTCAATTGGGGCATGTCGATCCGCTATTTGTGATGGAGGTGTGTGGGGGAGAGTAGTATGAGGGCAGTGGGATTTAGCTATGATGCTCTTTCAACATTTTCGTTGGCAACCTTTTCCCTCTTCTCCGCGCGTCGCCTCAACAAGGTTCTTACGTTCTTCTTTCCCTTTGTCGGTCCTATCTTCGCATTTTCGACATGCACCGCTAGACATGCGCCGAGACGTTCAAGAAATATTCCGCGTCACACCGCACTCCAAGCAGGTCATGATGTTTAGCGCGACCCTGTCCAAGGACATTCGTGTCACGTGTAAAAAATTCATGGCTAACGTGTGTTACATTCACCTGCCCTGTACTTTTTGGAGCTAAATGTGGCAACGACAGCCGCTCGAAATCTTTGTCGACGACGAGACAAAGTTAACCCTTCACGGTCTCCAACAATATTATGTCAAACTCGAAGAGATCGCGAAGAATCGCAAACTGAATGATTTGTTGGACACATTAGAATTCAACCAGGTGCTGTACCTATATTCTTCATTGGATATCTCTTTCTTAACACATCTCTCAGGTCGTCATCTTCGTGAAATCGGTGGCACGGGCGGTCGAGTTGGACAGATTGTTGAAGGAATGCAATTTTCCAAGTATAAGCATTCATTCTGGTCTGCAGCAGGACGAGCGGTATGCTTCTTCCGTCAGAGAATGATTTCTACTCACAGCTGCTATTTTGGTGGGGGCAGCATTTCACGTTACAATCAGTTTAAGAACTTCGAAAAGCGAATTCTGGTCGCAACGGACATCTTTGGCCGTGGAATTGATGTTGAGCGTGTCAATATTGTGATCAACTATGACGCGCCAATCGACGCCGATAGCTACCTGCATCGTGTTGGGTAAGCAAAAAATGATCTAATCTGATGATCCATTATGCTAATCCGATTTTGATTGATTCCCTTAGTCGTGCTGGTCGTTTTGGTACCAAGGGGCTTGCCATTACCTTCATATCTACAGACGCAGATCAAAAAGTGATGAATGACATCCAGTCCAGATTCGAGGTTGCTGTGACTGAATTGCCTGATCACATTGATGCTACTAGTTATAGTGCGTACCTGCTCCGACACTGACCACAATGTGTGATGCTCACTCACTACCAGTGACTTCCTGATTGGCGACATTCTTGGTTTCACATGACACCTTGAAATTTGTTTGAACTGAAATAAACTCCCATTGCGATTCATTTTACGTGTAACTTCTCCTATGTTTGATACAAAAACATGCTATATTGGGATCAATTCGTGCTTGCTAGTGTACCTTGGGCCTGGCTGGTCATGGATATGATCAGACTGTCATTGTGTGACAGCACAGCCATGTTGAAAATTAGGATGCAACGTGTCTTTTATTGCTTGTATAATAATCCTGTGCAGGTTTTTTGCTGGCTTGACTGACGTCTGGCATGGTTGTATCGAGCTTCTTCAGCGATTAGAGTTTGGAGTCGAATGTAGATGAAAGCAGCAGCGCAGTCAGCGATTAAGCAAGAGGCGACACAACCGGTACTTTAACTGACAAGGAACCATTTCAAGTCGGAACCAGCACGCTTGAGGTGTTAGATCCATGGAATTGCCCGTTAGACTGAGAACTTAGTCAAGCTGAGACGATACCCTGGTGTCAGAGCGTCTGGAGTGAAGAGTAGCCAGGAGTCCTGCTTTTCCTAAATATTATTCTAGGCCTCAGACCGCTTGTAACATTGCAATTTGTTCCAGCGTCGCGATCCTCGGGCAAGTGTTAGTCCAAGAGCTCCCGGCTAATTCTCGTGGGCGTTGTGCCTTGCAGAAATTACAGTCCACAACAGGTCCGAGACCAAGTAACAGTATTAGGTCGAGCCTTAATCTCATACCTACGACTCGGAGGGCTTGTCCTTGCTCACGTCGCTCCTTGCAATGTATATGACTTTGCTGACGTTTGCTTCCCTTATTGTCCTCGCCGTCCAAGTCGCCTCGACTGCAGCTGCAAGTAGTGGCCCGCCAAATTGGTTACCCCAGGTATCTCCTCAACTTCCTATGCAAATTATATATAAGTTCACCTTTACTTAGTCATGGTATTTCGATTGGACACCCCAAGGGGCTCCCCTTCCTACACCCATCACCGCGCAGTGTGAGACGATACACATCGCATGGACTCGCGGGACAGCCACAGGGTCAGTTGTTTGTCTGTAACCTGTATAGTGTACTGATGTCGTGACTATCATCACCTTAGACCTGATGGGACCGCGCCTTATTATCTCCAAATTTATACTTCGTCAGTCACTAGTGCCTATGTCATCGCGCGTTTTGTCTTGACATTTCCAATTAGAAACTATATTTTCCCCTTCATACTTCCCACTGGCTCAAATCCTCAAATGGTTCGTGTTAGTCTTCTTGACTCTGGCTGCTGCCATTGATTATCCTTCTGTAGGATGTCACCATTCCATTTGCACCTGGTACTCAAGTAAGTGGAGTAACTATATTCCTTGTTTACTTAGGGGTGCTCATTGAATCTCCAGTATCAAATCTGCATGGTAGAAATGATTTCTTTGCTTAATAATGATTGCTTACGGGGTGATATTATCAGTTCGATTCTAATGGAAGCACGGGGTAAGATGATCTCAAACGTCAATCCCTACATATGACCTCATCACTCCTTTGCAGCGGCTGTCAGGCTGTTTATACCGTTTATGCAAATTCCACGACTCCTCCTACGTGTGCAAATTTCACTATGCCTGCATCGAACCTAAATGTAAGGATGGAGGGCAGTCAAGGGGCTTTGTCCATGTATGGATGGGCAAATTCAGTATGCGGGAACACCTCGTTAAATACTACCAAAATATTGAGCACAGAATTTTACAGTGCAGCGATATTAAAGTGACCCCGCTGGAAGGGAAGCCGCCGTTTATATTTACTGTCAGTGCCCCGGAAACATTTACCCTTGTAAGCTGATCGTTATTATGCTAATACTAGGTGGCTCCCGCATTACATCCGCCTTTTAATATCACGTCTCACGACATGTCTCCCATCAACTGGACAGTTGCACTCGTAAGGAATCTACATAATTGTCGAGCGCTGATATTAATTGTGAGGTAGTCCTGGGCATCTCCTTTCTTTGTTTCCCTTGTCGATGCAAACGGTCTTTCATGGTCCAATGGTCCTCTTCATTCTGGAGATGGACAAACAAATTGTTTGTCTGCAGTGTAAGATGACCTTCCTCCTTGGTTGATATTCCACACGATTAAGACGTTTCCGCAGTTCGGGGAGTAGCCACGGTCCTGTCGGTATTACGATTGGTGCAGCCATCGGAGGCGCCGTGCTAGGCGGGTTGATATCCATCATCATAGCATATTTCATGAGGAAACGGACATCCGCAGCACGGGCCCCGTCCGTCGCATCCTCAGTTGAAATCCATCCGTACACCTATCTTAGCACAACTTCACCCCCCCCAGGCACAACAACGACATTTAGTCATCAGCAACAGTTGTCGATATCTTCCGCAAAGCAGCAATCGCCCGCTGCACCGCATCGTTCTGGTGGATCAACAATCACATTGGGACGGGAGTATGCGGTGGAGCCGTTTAATTATGATCGCTCGCCCGGAAGTGCTACACAACCTCAGATTCGACATTCCGCCAGTGCGACCAGCATAGCTCCTAACCCCTCGGTAGAAGCAAGTCCCAACTCAGATACGCCTTCGCGGTCGACTGGTGTCCCACAGGAAGGTGGGAGCCAGGTTTATGTAATCCACCACGATTCGGGAAGAGCTCCTGTGAGCGTAATAACGTCTCCTGGGACCGAGGTAGTTGAATTGCCACCCGGATATTCACCAGAATATTTGAGCGCACCTACAGCTTCGCAGAGGAGGAGTGCTAAATCTCCTGTTACAAATCGGTCTAGATCGTAAGGATGGAAAGAAAATTCGAGTGTTCTATTTTGTTTTCACAGTCAACACGAGGCCGTGTATCTTAGAGGAAAAATAACTCGATGGATAATGGATAATGGATATTATATGGCATCCTTGTCATTGCTGACGATACAATATTATCACTCCTTCCTTTGTAAAGTAACGCCATTTGTACAGTGTTTTATCCTAAATAATACCACTAAGATCAGATGACCCCCTTGTTGTATGTTTTGAAAATCAATACTGATACTGATATGTGAGGTACATGGTAAAACTAATAAATATATATCAGGCTCTATATACTCGATTATCTTATCAGTAAGTTACATAAGCGATAGCTGTCCGCGACCACTCTACAACGTCAGCTCAATAAACTCCCACGTCCGAGACGACTCAGCTGGCTATCAGGTCTGTATATATGGTCTGCCCATAATGCGATATCTGTCTCACCTCGGTACTTAAGCGTCAAATGCTGCTCACTAACAATACTTACTCAGAGCGCATTAACATTCACTTTGTTGCGTGTGTTTGCGCGGAGGACACCAAAGTACATATGAGACCTATGCGTTGAATCGGACTACCTGCCTTAATCGTAATCTCGCATGATGGGTGCATATATTGGACTACATCTTAGAGCTCTTGTCTCGTTAGCCTTCTCAGCTTAAGCATGAGCTTTTCACCCACATCTCCAATATCGTATCTTCATTACATCTAGAACACTCCAAACGGCGAAGCATCTGGCCTTGACCCTGAGAAACATACCGTCCTACTTCTTCCCCCAGTGTGGATGGAGACATACGTGGATTAAATTTGAAGTACGTGTCCTGTTGTGAAGTGGGTAAATGCGTCTCCCACCAGTCAATTATCTAGAGTGTATACGGTTGAGATGGAAGGTATGCAGCAATGAGAGCTCAGACTAACTTCAGCTTCAAACTCGACAGATGATTGCTTTATTACAGCACTCAGCGGATGAATTAGTAAAGAAGAACTCCTACTTACTCCATTTATCAGAAACCTCCCCAGTAGGGAGCGTATAAATTGATGGTTTTCCAAGCTTCTAGGAAAACACCAGTTCCGTAGAATACCCTCATACTCATGTTGCGCGCGGCGCCACTCTGGGGCTATTTCCAACACCAGCACAAATAATCAATCTACTGTGATATAAATTACCTGAACTCACTCATGAGGATTCCTTCACGTAGGAATAATGACAGACATACTTCTGGGAAGAACGCGGCAAAGCGTAGAGCAGCTGTGCAATGAGGAATACCGCTCACAAAAACGCGACAGGATTGGAGGATTTCATGGAAGACAGCCATATCGGCTGCATCAACCCAGCCATCATCGATTGGTCCTTTATATTGCCCAACCCCTAGACCAGTGAGGTTGTATTGACTAGAGAGTCTTTCATCCTTTGAAATAAAGTTATTACAAGATGCAGGCCCACGAATCCTATTATCAGTCTATTTCAATGATTATATCTTAAATCTATGTAGAATAGCGCTGTTTTTATTTAAACCATGTATTTATCATCATGTCTCTCTCTATTCAGTCAAAATCGTGGATATCCCAGCTGTATTTATGCAGGTCAGTCATCATTCGCTCATATACATGCATTCTCTTAGTTTTGTTAGGGAGATAAAGGATTTGTCAATACCGCAGAGCAGATTAAAGAAACATTAAGTGATTGAATGCCGAATGTGAAGCTGCTTGTTACTCACGGTTAGTGTGAATTGGCTAAGTTCATCTTGCCGCTGTAATGACTTAAATACATCATACCCACAAGGCGGTCCAAAATATTCCGCGATAATTCCTGAATATGCGTCCATCAATTGTGTATCTTGCCAATTCCTGCAATCTCTCCTCGACAAAAATATGGAGCTTCCGAGTTGCCCTCTTGATTTACAAGGCATGTAAAGCAGGTCTAGCTTGGCTCGCAGAATTAACGGATGATCCCACTATTGCTCATGCTGATCCAAATGATGCGCGGTCATTCAACCGGTTGAAGCCTGCTAATATCGAAAGAAGCATTGGATGTTTGGTTCCATAAATCAAAACGGCGAGTTCAAAACGAAGTGAATCCGGTTATCACGGGATTATCTGGGTTTGGTTGTGATGACAGCAGTTTTTCTAGCGCATGTCGTGGACTGGAGACGTTTGAGTGCATGATGTTGAAAGACGTCGAAGCAAATATCTTTAAGGTGGAGGTGGATACTTCTGTTATGGGGGAAGATGTTCAGTAATTGTTTTATATGTCGGGAGACTTGGCTTGATGTAAAATGTCGTCATTTATCGTTGTCTAGGTCAAAGAAGAATTTAATGACCGCTTCTAATATATACTCACTCCACGATGGAGGTTCGACTACGGTATTCGGATGTGGGTATTAGTGCGGGAGGCGAAGGGTAAGGCCGATCTAACCGCACCTGTCATCAGGTCTTGGCTATTGCTCACACGATTAACATCGTCTTTGTTCTTCAGAGTTGCCCATTCACGTTTGGCACGTTGGGCGGCTTCCTTGGCTACTGCCTGCTCGTCCTCTTGTACGTACAAGTTGCAGGAATCGCATTGATTACAAGGTAAACCCGGCAACGTTCGAAAATGGCGACAGAAATGATCGTAGCGGATTTGACGCAGATCTTCTCTGCAGGTGTAGCACATTTTATAACCACAAGGACAAGTAAGCATATTGCATCCACCAGTCTTGACGAAGGATGTTCGACATTGTGGACACTGGGAATCGAGTGCGAAACTAAGTTTAATGGATGTTGCAAATACTTTGATGCTCACCGTTCGTTTTACTGCTTCCGACATGGCACGTTCTACATACAGCCTTTCATTATCAATCGCATCCTGATGACAATTGTGAAACGCAGTCCACCGTTTACCGCAAAGCCTACAGCTATCCATGTTGCAACGGGGATTTTCACATTTGAATAGCATGCGATGTTTGGGAAAACTTCGCCTCCGGATGCGAGTGACCACGTTATCACACCACGATGGAACATGCTTCGATATATCCTTCATTTGCGACAGTGCGTGGTATAAAGATATTAACAATAAGACCAGTCCAAAGAGAAGAGTGGGAGAGAGCGCATAAAGTTGAAATGTGAGTATAGTTAAAAGAGACAGGGGTCCAATTCTCAAAAGTTTTGGTCTAAGAGACGCGAGAGCAACACCTTGTTCGAAAGCCGCATAATGACAACCTGGGCAACGTGTCAAATTTAATGCCGAATACTGTAGATCATCGCGTGCAAAACGGTCTTCCAGTTGGTGGTACAGATTAGGTACCAGCACATGAGAAAGTAGTTCCGACGCTACGAAGCCTCTACATGCTGGCACAGCCACAGAAGAGATGCAACGTACGGTACCTTTCTCCCGCAATAGGCAGCCGCCTTGGCCGTATAATGCCTCATTGACGCTGCGATCAAGACAGCTGCGACAGAAGAAATGACCCTCTGAACAGACCGTCAAGTCTTCCCAAGTGTAATCGCCAAAGCAACATTCACATTCCAACAGTGCCGCCTCCCGGGTGTAGTCTTCTTCGTTGAGCGTTTTCGCCAGCTGCTCGTCTTGAGCTGATTGAGCTTCACGATCGGAACGCCCGAGTGCGTAAATTTCATTATCCAGTAACGGACATCCAGTGGATACATCTATGACATTAGGCAGTACGAAGGGCGGTTGCGGTTTCGTAAACCAACTTCTGACTTTTAGACGCCAGGATCTCGAAGAAATGTTGTGAAGTGCTTCTCGACTACGCAAGTAGTCGTTATTGTTCTCCAACATGACGTTACAAATAGTGGACTTCGACAATCCTTGATATTCCAATATCCTGGGAACAATGAAGGTTGCCGTCAAAAACATGCAGATGATATTTCCCTTACAGCAGCTGTTCAGTAGCCCTGATATATTCCAGCGGGCGGAACATCTCCATTCTGGTAAGTTGCCCAGATTTGAGTGGATTAAATCTTGTTTTGAATTTCTTTGGATTATGTAGAAGCGCGTCTGCGACGATATGCAGTCGAGATTCTTGTGAGGAGTCTAAGAGGAGGTTGCGGAGAGTAGAAACTTCATGCTCTGGAAATACCTCCACTAAAATGAAAAGAAGAGCATTCAATTCATCCGGTAACATCTGGACTGGCTGTAAAGAGAACTTTGAGGCTGAAAACTTGGAAAAAAGCTCAGAGAACATGACGGAGGAACGACATGTAACGGTCACATGGTGGTTGCAGATGTGCTGCAGGAACCCACAAATCTGCTGTCTGTCAACAGTTCATCGGGGCAAGTGATCTAACTCAGAGACACTTATTTTTAAAATGATTAAATTTTATTTATTATTTAAAATTATACTTTTTTTAAATTTATTGAACCTAAAAGACATAAGTCAGTATCTCTTTGTAATCTGGTGTGAATACTCTGTGAAGAGTTGTGGAAGTTCTGACCACTCTATATATGAAGAATATTGACCATCTAGGTATGATATTGACTATCAAAGTACAATATAGATAACAAATAGTTTTAGTCAACTTAAGTAGCTGTAAGACAATTAAGATGTGCCAATAGGAGAGTTATAGACGAGCAAATGGATACCTGGTTCGAACAGGGTGTCATTGAGCCATCTAAAAGCCCCTGGGGAGCGCCAGCCTTTGTAGTATATCGCAATGGTAAACCGCGGGTGGTCATCGACTATCGGAAACTTAACCATCTCACTGTTCCAGACGAATTCCCTTTACGACGTCAATCGGAGATTATGCAAGCGCTGTCGGGGTCAAATGTTCTTTCTTCTTTCGATGTGCTAGCCGGGTTTACTCAATTAGAAATGTTGGAGGACGATAAGCCCAAAACAGCCTTTAGATCCCATAGAGGGCTGTGGCAATTTAAAAGGATGCCATTTGGGCTCAGAAACGGCCCCTCTACATTTCAGCGCGTCATGCAAACAGTTTTAGCACCCTACTTGTGGATTTTTTGTTTAGTCTACATCGATGACATAGTCATATTCTCTAAGAACTGGGATGATCATTTGCTTCACCTGAATCAGGTGCTTGGCGCTATCGCTTCGGCCGGTATCACTCTCTCTCCCAAGAAATGTTTTATCGGATATAATTCGATATTGTTATTGGGTCATAAAGTATCTAGGCTGGGTTTTTCAACCCACCAAGAAAAAGTTCGCGCTATATTGGAATTGGCCCCACCCACTAAGGTTTCTGATCTACAACAGTTCCTTGGAATGGTCCTTTACTTTTCAGCATATATACCATTTTATTCATGGATGGTGTCCCCTTTATTCTCGCTCCTAAAAAAGGGAACACCTTGGACGTGGACTGCTGAACATGTCCGAGCTTATGAGGATGTTAAAACCGCATTAGGATCAGCTCCAGTGCTGGGACATCCAGTTAGTGGGATGCCCTACCGATTGTATACGGACGCTTCAGATTTTGCCTTGGGTTGTTGCCTCCAACAAGTCCAGAAGATGGCTTTAGGAGATTTAGTGGACACTAAAATCTATGCCCAAGCCAAATTGGCTTTTGACCGTGCGCAGGACGTGCCATCCTTTGTTCATTGGTACAAAACCAAACAGCCCGAGATTGAGTGGTCGGATTCGTGGGGATCCACTTTTGAGGTGACCGAAGTTACTGTTGAACGAGTCATTGCATATTGGAGTCGCATGCTGAAAAGCGCTGAGCGTAACTATTCTGCTACTGAACGGGAAGCTTTAGCAGCAAAGGAGGGACTGGTCCACTTTCAACCTTTCATTGAAGGTGAACATGTCCTGCTCATTACGGACCATGCAGCTCTGCAATGGGCTAGATCTTACGAGAACACTAATCGTCGACTAGCTGCATGGGGGGCGATATACGCTGCATTTCCAGGTCTCGAGATTTTGCATCGAGCAGGGAGAGTTCACAGCAACGTGGATCCACTGTCCAGACTCCCTCGGGTACCAGCCTTCGTGAGCCCTATTAGAGATGATTTGCAGGCTATCACCTCGACTTCTCTGGACAAGAGTACTGAGGAAAAACTATGGAAAGACGAACCCGCTAAGAAAGCGGTCTTCTCTACCATACTCGATTCTATGGAGCCTTTCGGAGTAACTCAAAAGGTCCGACAGTCAGAATGGGATACTCATAACGCAATAAGGAACAACCAGGAAGACGAGTCCGACTTCGCATTGCGTCATCCTCAGCTACTAATCAGCATCGAGGAGGGATATATAAAGAAATTTCTAGAGGGTTATTCAAAGGACCCGGTTTTCAGGAATCTCTACACTTTAGATACCCCTTCACCCAACGCGGTTGTTACTCCTTCTCACTACTTCGTGGGAGCAAACTGACTCCTGTACTTTCGCGACTCGGACTGAAAAAGTCGAGTCTGTGTACCCAGAACCATGATTAACTCGATTCTAAGGTTGGTGCATGATAACCCTTTTGAGGGAGCACACGCCGGAGGCCAGCGGTTGTTCAACCTGATGAAAGACTGGTTCTTTTGGCCAAGAATGCTACAAGATTGCATGTCGTACGCGCGTACCTGCGATATCTGCCAAAAAACCAAAGTCGATCGCACCGCTCGTCAAGGAGCCCTCAGACCGGCTGATGTACCTTTTAGGCCATTCGAGGTAGTTTCTATGGACTTAATCACTGGACTACCCGATTCAGGAAAGGATTCGTATTCCGCAGTCTTCGTTGCCGTTGATAAATTGACGCGCTACGCTATTACAATACCTACCTTTTCGAACCTTACAGCTGAAGGATTCGCACAAATATTTGTCAAACAGGTAGCAAGCCCCTTCGGACTGCCCTCTCGAATAATCTGTGACCGGGATAAGAGATGGACCTGCAGGTTTTGGCGGGAAGTCTGTAAGATCTATGGTCCCACCCTTGCGGTATCTTCGGCTCATCATCCTCAAACAGATGGGCAAATGGAGAATATGAACGCGACCATAGAACAGATGCTTCGAGCCTATTGTGCCTCTGCTAAGGAAAGCTGGTCCCAGTGGATTGAGGTAGTTGTTCATGCATACAACTCGACTGTTCACAGTTCCACAAACTACGCCCCGGCCTTCTTATTAATGGGATACCTCCCAAGAGGAATGTCTCGAGTTCTAGGAGGTGACGAGCCCCTAGTTCCTAGAGAACTATCAGACAGCCCTATGGCCGACCAATGGATCCTCGAGCTAGAAAATCATCAGCAGATGGCGCGGGATTCAATCACTCGAGCCCAAGAGATTCAAGCACGAGCGTATAACAAGAAGCAAAGACCTGTAGAAGATATCTCCGAGGGAGACTTTGTATTGGTGAACCCCCACTCCCTCGAACTGGTGGAAGTCAAGGGAACGGGGAAGAAACTAATACAAAGACGGATTGGACCATTCGAGGTCCTTGAGAAATTGAACTCTCAAGTATTTAGGCTTAAGATTCCCCCGGAGTATCCTATGCATCCAGTCATTAATCGGGATCATCTGCGGAAATATCAACCCTCTCCTTCCAAGCTAGGTCCGAGACCCCAACTTGAGAACCTAAGAGAGTTGAAATCAGATCATGAAGAATATGAAGTCGAAGCTATTGTTGGACATAGGAAACAGCGAAATCGTCTGCTATTTAGGGTGCGCTGGAAAGGTTATGGACCCGAGGAGGATTCGTGGTTAAGCAGCACTGACCTTAGAAACGCTCCGGCACTTCTGAGGGCGTACAAGGCGCTGTTCAACATTTAACGGGATATATGCGCTCAAGGAATCATCTATTCCCTCTCTTTTGTAACTTCCTTTCAGAAATATCTCAGTTATTCAGTGAGCCATCTCGTTGGCTTTTATTCTTTTTCATTTTTCTATCCCTTCGGTCGATTGGGACAACCATTAATTGGCAGTGGACACATTTCCCCAAAACCTGGCCACAATTAATGAATTTTATTTAACGACCAACCGAGCGGAGTTTCAATTCAATATATATAAAAAAAAGTACATGTAAATTCACATAAATTTTCTTTATCTTTCACACCACGTCCTTCACTTATCTACAGCCCTTCCCTCTATCTTCAACTTCACCACTTTTATCGTGCTATAATGCTCCCTTTCCAACAAAACAAGCAAGTCCTCCCTAAGTTCAAAAAGGTCCCGCGAGCCCCGACAGCCAGTACATCCACGACCGGCGGGGGATTCATCACCCGCGTGCCTCGTACAGACAATGTCGAGAGCAATTGGGGTACCCAAGGATCAACCCCCCTGTCGACTTTCTCCTTTGGTGATGAGCCGGGGAAAAATACCGGTACGGATTGGAGCAAGCCGTTAGGCCCCTCCGTCAGACCGTCATCTGAGGAAGTCGCTGCTAGCATGTGGAAGCAGGAAATGTTCATGGAAGAACACAACGCAAGGAGACTCACCCGCAAGAGAGAAAGGCGTGCTGAGTATAGAAGTCAACAGGAGGCGAGGGGAGCAAGAGAAGGAGTCCCCTCCAAGCAGCAGCGGCGTGAGTACAGAGCGCAATGCGGAAACAGAGCTTCCGTGCCGATCCTTCCCCCTGCGGGAGAGAAATGGGCTGACTTCGCGGAGACCGATGATAGCGAGGGTGGGACGCCTTGTATTAGGACGACGGGAACCAAGAGCTGGAAGGAGAAGGAGGGTACCATCTTTTATGACTGGGAGCTACTTCGACGTATTAAGTTGCAATGCATAGTTCTTACCCGAGGGGACGGTCAAACGCTGCCCCAACAAGAAAAGGGATACCGTAGGGGACCAATTGAGTTTTCCTCGGACTAGGATGAGGAGGAGGACGAGAACAGGAATGGCATGTATAGCATCCGATCTCTGGGAGAGGATTGCCATGAAGGGTTCCTTCTCCCATCTAAAGTTCATTTCGTAACCAGCAACCCCAACCAAAGACAAACGCGGAGACTGTCATCCAGAGTATGGAGGGGTCACCGCCCTAGTCAACAGTCACTGGAACGCGAACCTTCCACGATTCCGGTCCCACATCTCTCGCCAACGTCGAGGCCCCTTCCCATCATTCACCCTACACACACTCCCTCAGCCCCGATTCTAACGCCTCATTTACCTCCCTCTTCAAACGCTGTACCAGTCCCAACCTCACTTGGGATGTCGAGGCCCCCTCCCATCCTTCACCCGACACACACTCCCTCAGCCCAACGCAAACCTTCCCTGATTCTGGCGCCTCGTCTCTCTCCCTCCCCGAAAGCTATACCGGTACCGACCCAACTTCCGCCGTCACCAGGTATCCCTCCCGACTCTCCGTATTCATATTGCGTGTCCTTGGGTAGCCCTATCCAGGACCTTCCACCAGAGCGAATGGATGTCGATTTGGACCCCCCTACACCAGACGTCATCGATCCCTGGCAAGCAGAAAGGTGAAGGAGATGCAGAAAGCCACCACTCCTCTCCGAGAACAATCCCCTATTCCCATCCTTGACAGCCCGGTTCCCCTCACTGAGCCCGTATCCACAACTTTCTGGATGCGAGTAGCTGTCAACTACCCTTCCGAACAGTTTCCTGTCAGAAGGGTGCTATCAGAGCTCGTGCCAGTACTTCAGCAACCGGTCCTTCAAGGGAGCCTCAAGGGTTGTCGCGGTCTGGCTCCGTTGTCGGAGATAATGGAGGATTTCTATTTCTCCTTCGAGGATCTCGCAGAGGGGAAGAACTTTGCACGAGCAGCACAGGAGATTAAACTCTCTATGTTCCGGCACATCATAGTGGAGCTTCACCGTCTGCCCCCAGACTCAGCGAATGTCCTCTCTATTGCTGGCTTAGTAGATTTACTCGAGGCCCTCGTCCTGACGCCTCCCACAGAGACCACCATGCAACCACACGTTCCTGCGCTACTGCCCATGTCTTCGTTTCCCCTCCCCAATGCTCCTCTTCTCACGCGGATTTCCGCTCCGCCGGTTAGTGTCCGCGCAGTCGTTCGTTGCAGAGAGAAAGCCTACAGACGATGGGCCAACTCCTTGTACAGGAATTCTAGTGATTTGACTCGGGCGAGAATAGCTGAATCCTTCAGAGTAAAAAGGGAACGATGGGGAAACCTCATTTTGGACCTTGGGGGATCCTCACAGGAAGCTTGGGGCGGCGTCCCAGATGCTCTTCGACACCTAGTATAGCACATCCCTTCGAACTGGGGGGCACTGTAAAGGGTATGCATATATGCATACCTGGACTAAGGAATAATAACTGGATTATAGTACTTTATTATTTACCTTTTATTTTCTTTCTTTATATTCTTTCTATATTTCGAGCACACCTTGATTTTGTAGTTTGAAGCTTTGTGTATACGTATGGGCGCTCTCGGTGCCAAAAGAGACAGACAACTTTTACCCAGCAGACACCACCTCGTAAACAACCCAGACGTCGAATAGCGAGAGGTGTCAAGGGTAACGTTTCAACTACCTTTAAAAGGTAGTATTCTCTTGCATACTAACGTACTTCGGACTCGAACCGCGAAGGTCGAGTTCCAATCTAAGGTCTTTGTGCCAGTCGACATTATAGTCGACTCGCGCTATTATTTCTTTACTCTAGATATTCAACTTCGCGTTGATTATCTACTTTACATCTAGCTGCGAGTTGTACCGTGAAGGTCAACTCTTTCATTCTTTCATTCTAGCCGTCAAGAGCAACTGTACAGCTGCTCTTGTGACGCATAGCGTGTCTTCTTACTAGTACAGCTTGTCTAGTAATCTACGGTATTGTACTGTACGGTCAATATCTGCTAATAGTAGTTGAATAGACACTATTCTTCGTATATCGAACGGTCAGAATCTATCGACTCTTCACACTAGTACTGCCAGTCTAGTAATCTACGGTATTGTACTGTACGGTCAATATCTACTAATAGTAGTTGAATAAACACTATTCTTTGTATATAGAACGGTCAGAATCTATCGACTCTTCACACCTACTATAGCTTCTACTTCATACTCCTCGTCGTTACAATTGAGTTCTCGAGGGTTCTCGAGTAGCTCCCTGGATCCGAATTCCTTAGGGGAGAGGTGGTACTTTTTAAGATGGTCTCGATTAATCACTGGATGTAATTGATATTCTGAGGGAATGCGGAGTCGGAAGACTTGAGGATTGATCTTTTCCAAGACCTCAAACGGCCCTATCCGTCTTTGTATAAGTTTCCTTCCAGGTCCCTTGGCTTCGATGAGCTCGAGAGAATGGGGATTAATCAGAACATAATCTCCCTCTGAGATATCTTCCACCAATCTCCATCTCTTGTTGTAACTGCGAGCTTGGGTTTCTTGTGCTCGCGCAATCGAATCCCGCGCCACTTGTCAGTGATTTTCCAATTCTAAGATCCATTGGTCGGCTACAAGGCTATCTGATAATTCTCTGGGAACCACAGGGTCGTCCCCTCCCAGACAGCTAGACATTCCTCTTGGTAAGTAGCCCATCAGCAAAAAGGCCGGCGCATAGCTTGTTGAGCTTTGAACCGTCGAATTGTAGGTATGAGCCACTACTTGAGTCCATTTAGACCATTCCTCCTTCGAAGAGGCGCAGTACGCTCTGAGCATTTGCTCCACAATAGCATTAGCGTTCTCCATTTGACCGTCGGTCTGAGGATGGTGGGACGAGGATACTGCAAGGGCACTTCCGTATACTTTGCAGACTTCTCTCCAGAACCTACAGGTCCACCTCTTGTCTCGATCACAGATTATCCTTGAAGGCAGGCCAAAAGGAGCAGCTACTTTATTCACGAAGATTCGCGCGAATCCTTCTGCAGATAGATCTGAAGTGGTGGGTTCACAGATTAAGAAACGTGTGAGTTTATCCACAGCGACAAAGATGGCAGAATAAGCACCCTCTGTAGAAGGAGGCAATCCAGTAATTAGGTCCATCGAGACAACCTCAAATGGCCTTAGGAGTACATCCGCGGGTCGAAGAGCTCCTTGTCGAGCGGAATGATCAATTTTAGTTTTCTGGCATATGTCGCAGCTGCGAGCATACACCACACAGTCATGCAACATCCTCGGCCAAAAGAAACGGTCTTTCATCAGCCCAAAGAGTCTGTGGCCGCCTGCATGAGCTCTTTCGAAGGGATTATCATGTATCAGCTTGAGTATGGTTGTCGTCATGCTACTAGGAACGCAGATTTGACTTTTCCAGTCCGAATCTCGAAAGAACAATAGCTTATTCTTGCCAATGAAATAATGCGAAGGAGTAGTTACCATGTTTGGAGAAATGGGATCGGTGGCGTAATGATTTCTGAAGGCAGGATCCTTCTGGTATCCATCGCGAAGTTCCTTAGCATAATTTTCATCGATCTCTATAAGCAATTGTGGATTCGAGAGAGTAAAATTCGCTTCATCGGTTTCATCATTTCTGGGGAGGTTGTGCAAGTCCCATTTCGTTTGGGGGACCTCTTCCATGGTTCCGACTGGTTCGACTAACTCGTGATGAGTGAGAAAGACGGCTTTTTCCGCTGGTTTGTTCTCCCATAACATCTCATCGTCATTCCAGTTATAAGAATCCGCTACGATCGGTAAAAGGTCGTCTCTTGCGGGGCTAGCATAGTCCGGTACTCGAGGAAGTCTGGACAGTGGGTCAACATTGCTATGTATTCGTCCTGCTCTATGTAGGATTTCCAGACCGGGGTATGCAGCGTATACCACCCCCCATGCTGTGAAGAGTGGCGGAAGTTCTGACCGTTCTATATACGAAGAAATGAGTAGAAAGGAAGGATATTGACCTATTCGGTGCAATATAAGAGAAAGTGAGAGAAGGAGCACGAGATGACGAAGGAGTCAATGAGTGCAATGGTTCGAGTGGAGGCCTCGACTGTTACAGTTTGAGGCCAGAAGTATTCAGTAGTTCAGATAATGCTACCTATGTGGTAGCTGACACGTTACCCTGATCACCGCTCGTAGTAGACCTAGTTTGTGTCTTACGAGTGGTGGTTCTTGGGTTAAAGTGTGTCTGAGTTCTAATTGGTGCTGAGTGCACCCACAAGTATACACAATGCTTCAAACTAATGAAATATGCAATATTCGAAGAATATGAAAGATAGGAAAATATGAATAGAATATGTAAAATATAAATGAAATAAAAGGAGTGTTTTACCACAATGAAACTGTGGTAAAAGCATACTCCTCGCACATGTGGCCAGTCAATGATTAGTATTCTTGTAAGATCTGGCCCATTGTAACGCCGCATGGTCAGTGATCAGAAGGATATGTTCGCCTTCGATAAAGGGCTGGAAATGGACTAATCCTTCTTTAGCAGCTAACGCTTCTCGCTCTGTGGCTGAATAGTTACATTCTGCTTTCTTGAGCGTACGGCTCCAATAGGTGATAACGTGTTCGACCGTGACACTGGTGTCGTCAAAATCTGCGGCCCAGGAATCCATCCAGGTGAATTCCGGCTCCTTGGTTTTATAATGAGTAACGAAGATGGGCACGTCTCGTGATTGATCGAAGGCTGCTCATGCTTGGGCATAAATTTTCGTATCCTTAAGGTCTTTAAGTGTCATTTTCTGTATTTGTTGGAGACAACATCCTAGCGCAAAGTCTGAAGCGTCTGTGTATAACCGATAAGGCATACCGCTCGTGGGGTGTCTGAGTACTGGAGCTGAGCTCAACGCAACCTTGATGTTCTCAAAAGCTCGGGCGTGTTCAGAATCCCAATTCCAACGAACTCCTTTCTTCAAGAGGTTGAAAAGTGGAGCGACCGTCCAGGAGTAAAATGGTATGTACGCGGAGAAGTACAGAACCATTCCTAGAAAACGTTGAAGATCTGCTATCTTAGAAGGCGTAGCCAATTCTAATATAGCAGCGACCTTTTCTTGATGGGTCGAAAAGCCGAGTCTAGACACCTTATGTCCTAGTAGTAGAATTGAATTATACCCCACATAGCACTTTTTGGGCAAGAGAGTGATTCCCACAGCAATTATGGCTTGTAAAACCTGATCTAAATGTTCTAGATGATCGTCCCATGTCTTAGAAAAGATCACGATGTCGTCAATATAAACCAGGCAAAATATCCATAAGTAAGGTGCAAGTACGGTTTTCATAACCCTTTGAAATATAGAAGGTCCATTACGAAGTCCAAAGGGCATTCTCCTGAATTGCCACAGTCCTCGATGGGATCTGAAGGCGGTCTTTGGCTTGTCTTCCTCTAACATTTCAAGTTGGGTAAAACCGGCTAGTGCATTGAAGGAAGATAAGATGTTGGAGCCCGAAAGCGCTTGCATGATTTCCGACTGGTGTGGCAGTGGGAATTCATCGGGAACTGTTAGGCTGTTCAACTTTCTATAGTCAATCACTACTCATGGTTTCCCGTTGCGATAGACGACAAAGGCTGGCACCCCCCAAGGACTCTTGGACGGTTTGATTACTCCCTTTTGTTCATCAATGACTTTCCTATTAGCTGGGGAGGTTGGGAACATTGACATTGAAATAGGTTGCGCGCCCTCTTTCAATGGGACATTGACCTTGACATCCACTTGTCCCAGTCGCCCGTCTACTCCGAAGGCTAGGACATTCTTAGTTAATACCGACTCCAAGCGGGAGGAGACATCGGTAGGGATGTCAGGTCCTAAGTTAACCAGCTTATGCAGATCTTCCACATGAAATGTTTCTGTGGTGGCAACCTCTGACGTTTTAGGACCTGCCGGATCGAAATCGTCTGCGAGTTCCCATTCTGGGGGCAGTCCGGAGGATTGAGGATTAAGGACACGCTCCTCTTCTATTTTTGATAGACTCTCAACGAGATGGGCGATCTTGGTTGCCGTTGTGAAGAGTCGATAGATTCTGACCGTTCAATATACGAAGTATAGTGTTTTATTCAACTACTATTATTAAGTATTGACTGTTCTGTACAATACTGTAGATTACTAGACTGATAGTACTAGTAAAGAGACGCACTACATGTCACAAGAGCAACTGCACAGTTGCTCGTGACAATAAGGACTGGAGGAAAGAAGAGTTGACCTTTACGGTACAACATGTAACTAGAAGTAAGAAAGATAGTCAGCAAAAGACTGAGTATCAGAGGTAGAGATATAGCAGCGCGAATCAACTAGAGTGTCGATGAGCGCAAAGACTTGAGAATGGGACTCGACCTTCACGGTTTGAGTCCAAAGATTACTATTACGCAAGAAGTTGCTACCTTTATAAGTAGCTGAGACTTCACCCTTGACACCTCTTGCTATTCGACGTTGGGGTCGTTACGAGGTGGTGTCTGCTAGGTAAAAAGTGTCTGTCGTTTGGCGCCGAGAGCGCCCATAGGTATACACAAGACTTCGAACTAAGAAATATGGGTATGCTCGAAGGATATAGGGAATTAAAGAAAAGAAATAGAAACTAGATAATATAGTACTATAATATGCATATTAATCCACTGTCCAATTATGCATATATGCATACCCTTCACAGCCGTTGACTGCATCAATGCTTTCTCAGTCGAAGATCTAGGAGTCTGGGCCCATTTGTTCGCATCGTGAATTAATCCAATGGTTTCCCCTCGTCTGATGATTCTTGGCGTCAGAGAGGGATTAGCGAGAGGTATCGCGGCATGTTCCCTAGAGATGGTGGTGGTGGGAGCAGCTAGTATACTCCCATCGTCGTTTTGCAAGACAACTCCCTCAACTATCCATTGGTCACCAATAAGATCTCCTACAAAGATTGGTACTAATCGAGCCGATTCCGGTTCTATAGTACAATCTTGTAAGGCCCATGCGACTCTTTCAGTACGCACTCCTTTGTCTGGTTTGGAAGTCAATTCAGGCGAGTCATTGGCTAATTCCTCAAAGGGTGTGAAGAGTCGATAGATTCTGACCGTTCTATATACGAAGAATAGTGTTTATTCAACTACTATTAGTAGATATTGACCGTACAGTACAATACCGTAGATTACTAGACTGGCAGTACTAGTAAGGAGACACGCTATGCGTCACAAGAGCAACTGTACAGTTGCTCTTGACAGCTAGAATGAGAGAAGGAAAGAGTTGACCTTCACGGTACAACTCGTAGCTAGACGTAAGATAGATAATCAACGAGAAGCTGAATATCTAAAGTAAAGATATAGTAGCGCGAGTCGACTATAGTGTCGACGAGCACAAAGACCTTAGAGGGGAACTCGACCTTCGTGGTTTGAGTTCAAAGTACTTTAGTATGCGAGAGAATACTACCTTTATAGGTAGTTGAGACCTTACCCTTGACACCTCTCGCTATTCGACATCTGGGTCGTTTACGAGGTGGTGTCTGCTGGGTGAAAAGTGTCTATCGTTTGGCGCCGAGAGCACCCATACGTATACACAAGCTTCGAACTACAAAATAAGGGTATGCTCGAAATATAGAAAGAATGTAAATGAAGAAAATAAAAAGTAAATAATAAAATACTATAATCCAACTATTATTCCTTAGTCCAATTATACATATATGCATACCCTTCACAAAGGGGATCTTGCTAATCGAAAAGGTTAAAGGCTGCGGCTCCTTGGAAGAACTGGCTGGGATAGATCCTGCTCTCCCAGGCAAAATCAATCTGGAACCCAGCAGTTGGTCTCGCAGTGTCCCAATCTCATAGTTCACATGAAAGTCTTCTCCAAGAAGGATCGGGACAGTCATACCTCGGACAACATATGTTTCGGCGGTAAATTTAAGGAGTATACCGGTGTCGTCCTCGAGATAAATGGGGACGTTGACGTATCCTAATACTTTGGCATTACCGGTAAGTTGCACGAGGTGCAGCTTGAGTCCTTGCTTGAGTTTAGGGCAGTCCTCTAGTTCCTTATAGAAATCCTCCGAGATTAAGGAGAGGTCAGCCCCAGCGTCCAGCCTGATTTTAATAGGATTTGAGGCTTCTGAGTTCCCTACGCATCCGTAGACGTGTAATGCTGAAATCCCAATACTGGAATATCCACCCGGAGGGTCCCTTCTGCGATAGATAATAGTCGAATCCTCTTTCATAAGTCAACTGGATCGGGGGTATTGAACTCTAGGTCTTTTGCTTTCTTTTCTTGCAGCCAGTTTGACGTTCCTCCTGATACGTCTACCGTTAGGTACCTTGGGAGTGGGGTTCGAAATAGAGTCGTCTGTTTCAGAGTCTGATTCATCGCTAGGAATTAAGTCGGGTAATTGCCCTGGGTCAAAGGGGAAGCTCTCCTCCTCCGATCCCTCTGACTCAGAGGGGTCTTCTATAACGTAGGTCTGACTTATTTCCTTAGATCGGTTCGCAAATGCATCCTCGTCGATGATTTCCTCAATGGTGGGAGGTTCAGGGTGCGATAAAACTCTCGTCTCAGTCAGACCTTCACGGTTCTGATGATGAGCATCTAGCCAGTCTCTTTTCTTGAGAAAATCATGGTCTGATATAGAAACATAAACTTGTGATGTCTCGTTCTCATTCGAGGATGCTTTCACGTCTGAAACGATATTGTCCTCTGACTGAGGAAGGTAGACAGAAATGAAAATCGATTCCTCATCAATGTTATGTACTTGTCCCTGTACACTTAATCCATAAACCGTTTTATAAGCCCTTTGATCCTCCACCTCCTCCATTGGGTTCTGCATGGAGCACTTGTTAATAGAGACATAGTGTGACATCCTGCCCACGTGGGGGCAGTCGATCTTGAAATGCTCTAAACTCCCACAAATCCAACACTCCTTTGGAGGTTTGGCGATGCTTTTCTTGTCACTTCATTCAAAAAAGAACTTGCCGTGTTTCTTACCCTGCTTAGCGTTTGATCTCCTAGGGACGGTTTTATCCTCGAGTTCGCCGAGGAGGACGTGACCTCAGTTAGTGGGGTCGATTCCTCCAGAGTGTTCTTCCTCATGCCAGGAATCCAACTCGTCTTGCTCGGCGATCATGACTCTAGGCTTTTGGAACCAATAACGCTCTCGATGTGTTTGAACCCAAGCGTTAATCAACGCCTCTTGTAAATTGTTCGCATAAGTCTGCAGGCTCATGATGTCGTCGATAGGTTGTCCCTGTAGAAGGTAAAGCCATTCCGTGGGCAGCGTCAGGATGAGTCTGTGCGTTTCATCCTTCCGGTTTTGGTGGAATTCGTACAAGAATCGATAGAGCTTGACCCTCCGCTGAATGTAATGAACGGGTGTCTCACGATTGTGACCGATTTGTTGAAATTTCATGGCTTCCCATTCTAGAGCTAAGGATTCACGCCAACGAGTTCCAAGTAATCCTTCTACGATACCCCAAAGAAACGATCTGTGAGATCGACTGAATTCAGTGCAATGTTTACGGTCTAGGGTGCTCCACCAGATCTTGGCATCACCGGTAAGTCATCTTGGCAGAGCAACTCCCAACAGTGTGCTCATGGAGTCTGAGATCTCCGAGAGACTCATAATATCCATGATGTAATCCAATGCCTTGGACTGAGTTCCATCGTATTTGGGAAGGTCTTACCATTTTATCTTGATGTCGTTGGTGTTAAGAGTGATCCTTTTATCCTTAGGTAAGTCATCAATAGGTGCGCTGACTCGAGGCTGCATCGGAGTTTGAAAGGGAGAGTTAGGTACTCTACTGTAATGCCCCCCACATCCTGAATTTCCTCCATAGCTTGAGGCACTAGAACTCCTGGATGAATTACTAGGGGGTCCTCCTGCTGGCAAAAAGGGGTTTGAGGAGATCGGCAGGGAATGGCAGGGATCGACTGGATTCAGCGATCCTCGACCAGCAACTTGACCAGCTACATATACCCTCAGTGAATGCAGTAGAGAAAGACGGTCGACCCCTGTTGGCGACTGATCGATTCCTAGTGTGAGGAGTATGCTTTTACCACAGTATCATTGTGGTAAAACACTCCTTTTATTTCATTTATATTTTACATATTTTATTCATATTTTTCTATCTTTCATATTCTTCGAATCTTGCATATTTCATTAGTTCGAAGCATTGTGTATACTTGTGGGTGCACTCAGCACCAATTAGAACTCAGACAACTTTTTACCCAGCAGACACCACTTCGTAACGACTCAGACGTCGAACAACGAGAGGTGTCAAGGGTAGTATCTCAGCTACCATAAAGGTAGCATTCTCTAGTCTACTAATAGCCTTTTGAACTCGAACCGCTAAGGTCGAGTTCCGCTTTCAAGACTTTGCGCTCGTCGACACCGTAGTCGACTCACGCTACTAATACTCTATCCTAGACACTCAGTCTTTAGCTGAGTATCTTTCTTATTTCTAGCTACTAGTTGTACCGTAAAAGGTCAACTCGTTATCTTACTGTTCTAAGCCGTCGCGAGCAACTATACAGTTGCTCTTGAGGCGTGCAGTGCGTTCTTATACTAGTACTAACAGTCTAGTAGTCTATAGTATTGTACTGACGGTCAATACTCTCTAATAGTAGTTGAATAAACACTATTCTTCGTATATAGAGCGGTCAGAACCCACCACTCTTCACAGGTGCCAAGACCCCAGTATTCGAAGAGAGGTTGGTGGGTTTATAGGCAGTAAGGAAAGATGTTGATGTGGAAAAAGGGAGGGAAGGGAAGGGGAAAAAAATAGATCCATTCTTTTCCTTCAGTCCCTAGTCGAGCACTCCTTCAGTCCTCGAACAGCAAATGGACTACTTGATAGCCTTCTAGACACTGCCACATTGTCTCCTTCCAGGACATGAGGCATTCCTCATAGTAGATGTCCTGTAGGCAGACAAACTGTCATGTAGCTCGTTGGGCAGTGCATCTTGGGGTTAGGAAGGTAAGCTATCATTAGAGTCCATCGGAATCTCCTCCTCCTTAAATGAGTACCGGAGGAGGTTTATAATGCTTTGCTGTGACGAGATAGTGTAAGACTTGGGATTAGGATCTTTCCATGCTGCTAGTCTATGGGACCTAGCAGCATGCTAGGATGTATACCCTATACCCCCTATACCGCCCCCCACTTTGCGATATTGTGATTCCACCACGATCTCGCAAATTACCCATTATTGTGCACAGTTAGGTTGCAGTCTGTGTTCCTGAAAGGTCTAGCCCATGGCAGGTCTAGAAAGTGTCCAGGAATGCTTCAAGTAGGTAGGCGAGTCCGGAGGAAAAAGAAAAAATCACGAAATCGACTGAGTTCAGTACGATTGTAATAATGAACCCGAATACGGTACTTGAGTTGGGTGTGTACACATTCCTCACTCCAAAATCCCAACACTGGCACATAACTGCTTTTCCTGCCCCCGTCGCAGCCGAATTTGACATCACAAGTCATGCCTATCGAAAATGTGTGTCGTCGCTATGCCTAACGAAAGCACATGAACTGAAATCGAAAGTGAAAGGGGTGAAGGGGAAAGAGTCCCTGTCACCGTCGTTGTTGCATCGTCACGGACGTCGCACACCTTTCTGACACTTATACTACGATGTCAACCTGGACCGCCGCCACGCCTCGTTGGAAGGCATGCGCTGCACTGAACCCAAACCCGAACTTGTCGAACAATGCTGCATATAATGGATGGGTAACCGGGCATTCGTGACGAGTTCCATGTACCCAGGAGGGGAAAGAGCCGGTGTCCATTGGCGAAATACTGTCAGGGCACGGTGTTGCGTGGCCAGAGGACTACAGGTGCGTCGATGGGTGTGAGAAGGATGCTCGTGAATTTGACCGTGAGAGATGAGCGCATCAACGCAACTTGCAAATTCGACCACAAACGACAAGCGCGTTGGCGTGGCTCATGAACTCCATTAGAAGTCAGCATCCGTCGGTGAGGTCATTGAGGCATGGTGTTATGCAGCCCGTGAGCTACGAGCGCATCAATGTAGTATATCTTCAAGCTGTGCCCCCACACCGTATTTGCGCACCCGTGTAGCACAAGTTGCGCCCTCATGTAGCCCAGTCGCATGGTCGTACCGTTGCGCAGTCGCACCATCACGCAGTCGTGCCGTCGCGCTGTAGCACAGTCGCGCTGTAGCACAGTCGCGCAGTCGTGCCGTCGCACACCCGTGCAGCGCGGTCGTGCCGTCGCACCCTCGTACAGCGCGATCGTGCAGTCACACCGTCGTGCAGTCGCACCATCGCGCTGTAGCACAGTCGCGCAGTCGCACCGTCGTGCACCCGTGCAGCGCGGTCGTGTGGTCGCACCCTCGTACAGCATGATCGCGCAGTCACACTGTCGTGCAGTCGCACCGTCGCGCTGTAGCACAGTCACGCAGTCGCGCCGTCGCGCACCCGTGCAGCGTGGTCGTGCAGTCGCGCACTCGTACAGCGCGATCGCGTAGTCACACCGTCGTGCAGTCGCACCGTCGCGCTATCGCATGGTCGTACAGTCGCGCCGTCGTGCACCCGTGCAGCGCGATCGTGTGGTCGTGAACTCTTGCAGCGCAGTCACGCAATCGCACCATCATACCCCGTCCCTCTATTTTTTGACGTTCCTTTGAAACAACCTCTGCTAGACCAGATTCCCCGGACGTCTCCCTGACCAAGAGAAGTTCCGTCGACGCCATTTCCCACAAGTCAACAACGTCGTGGGATAGTAGTAGTGTCGATGCTGATGACAAGGAGTGGGGAAGAGTACGAGACCGAGGTCAGGACCAAGACCGATGTCGAGACAAGTCAGAAAGGAAAAGCTTTGACTATTTCAGTACAAAGCTTTAACAGAGGGGAAGGCTAAGAGTAGATGACGTTGAAGGTTGAGATGGC
The DNA here is from genome assembly GCA_015178975.1 of Hysterangium stoloniferum. Lineage (NCBI taxonomy): Eukaryota > Fungi > Basidiomycota > Agaricomycetes > Hysterangiales > Hysterangiaceae > Hysterangium > Hysterangium stoloniferum. The sequence continues at coordinate 757,083 of WHVD01000013.1, forward strand.
GTGAAGGCGTCGTTATGAGGTGACACGGCCCCGTGTCCACATGTGTCCACAAGTTTTGAAAGTCAGTCCTTTACTCTGTTTCGTACTCGACTGTCAACCTCACACCATATCCATGCGCCACGCGCACGCGCACGCATCACGTCCACACGCCGCGCGCACGCACCACGTCCACGCGCCGCGCGCACGCACCACATCCATGCACCTCCACACACCCCGCGCCACGCGCACACGCCACGTCCACGCGCCTCCACACGCCGCGCGCACGAACCACGTCCACGGTCGTGCGCACGCACCATCTCCACGCGTCGTGCGCACGCACCACCTCCATGCCCCGCACGCGCGCACTACATCCACGCGCCACACGCGCGCACCCTCACGCGTCGTGCATGCGCACTTTCATGTGTCGCACGTGCGCACATTCACGTGTCGCGCAGCGCACTGGCGTCTTCAAACTACACCCATGCGCCGCACCTGCGCACCCGCGCAATTGTGCCTTCAAACCACGCCCACGCACCGGACCTGCGCACACCCGCATCTTCAAACCATACCCATGCGCCACACTTGCACACTCTCGCAGCATGCTCACGCACTGCATCCAGCTCTCGACCATTTCATTGGCGAGACTGGTGACGCAGTCGTTTGCATGCTGCCACACCTGCATCCATGCACCACACCCATACTCCCGCACACTTGCACCTATGTGCTCACGCACTGCACCCCACTCTCGACTGTTCTATCAGCGAGAGTGGTGACAAAGTCGTTTGCATGCTCTTGCTGGCAATAGGTGACGATCCCGTATGTGCCTTCTCCTATACCCCCTCTACTGCCCCCCTGTTGCGATACTGTTGTTCCAGAACAATCTCGCAACATAATGATTGTCCCCTACTTGATGTAATCTTTCGAGGGAGCGCCCTGGGTCGAACGGAAATGTATCCGTCCTTGGCTTGGTCTGTCGAGGGGTATCCTTCGCGGTGTGTCCATGATTGACTTCCATTCGCAGAAACCTTGTCAGTGCCCCCCATTCTGGGATTAGGGGTTTATGTCGACGAATTCCCAGTGGTATCTGCATGGGAAAGCTTTTGGTTGGTGAGTCCTGTCCCGGGCCTTTTCTATCGTCAATACCATAATCTGATTTCTGCTCCCCAGTTCCCAGGCCTCTACTGCAATCCCAATCATTCGAGCTATTGGACGACTTGTTGGAGGGTCCACTGGGGGAAGTAAATGGGATAGGATGGATAGGTGATGGATGGCGAGATTCGTCAGGACACTGCGAATCTCGACCTGAGGATGATGGGGAACTGGAGACGACCTTGACTGTGATCTTTTCTGCAGACACATTCGAGAAAGACGACTGTCCTTTTTCGGCAGTTGATCTGGCATAGATTCCAGGACATTCTTTGACAAAGGGACCAGAGCTGGAGGATGAAGATGTTCGTTCTGGCTCATCAAATCTACTGAGCAATTCCACCTTCATCTTGTTACATCTCTCCAGGTTGTGCATCAATCTTGACCTGAGAGTAAAGTAGGCGAAACACACATTCGAGGGTTTACCGTATATGGATTCCTTCAATGTTTGAATATATATGAAATCCGTATCGACCCTTGGCACGATGTGGTCCCCTCCAAGCAATACATGCATAATCTGTAGCAGATCATCATGCATACAAAGTAAATCGGAGAGCAGAATGAACAATTCCATCTTGATACCCACTATTCCCTTTTCTCGGAAGGACATCACTTTGTTTGACCACTTTGGAATCGACTTTGTTACCTCGTCGAGAGTTCCAGGCCAAGTGAATAAGTCCTGTGCCGATATGATGCCATGGTACCTTCCCAGCCAGATGGCTATTCTCGTAGGCATGGATGGGTACCTTGCCTTGTAATCCTTTGTGGCGGTGACAACCTTTTCCCTCGAAACTCGAGAAGTGTAGTAGGAGCTCCACTTCACATTGACAGGCTCCGAATAAAGTAGTTGGCCATGATGCTTGAGCATAACTTGTCTCGGCGGGAAGACCAGTGTATCCTTCATGAAGATGCGAGCATTTTGCCTTTCCAAGGGACTCGACTGCTCGAAGTTCGAGTTACCTTCCATTTGACCAGATTCGCAACGCTCAGCGTGCGAGAAGTTCCAGACAGCGTTTTGCGAAGTTGCGAATGTTGACACTTTGCAGCTGTGTAGTTAGAATTTCGTATTGAATATAAAAGAGATTTTCTTCGTAGGGAAAGAGCGGTCCGGCCCGGATCACCACTGTGAAGAGTGGTGGAAGTTCTGACCGTTCTATATACGAAGAAATGAGTAGAAAGGAAGGATATTGACCTATTCGGTGCAATATAAGAGAAAGTGAGAGAAAGAGCACGAGATGACGAAGGAGTCAACGAGTGCGATGGTTCGAGTGGAGGCCTCGACTATTACAGTTCGAGGCCAGAAGTGTTTAGTAGTTCAGATATTGCTACTTATGTAGTAGCTGACACGTTACCCTGATCACCGCTCGTAGTAGACCTAGTTTGTGTCTTACGAGTGGTGGTTCTTGGGTTAAAGTGTGTCTGAGTTCTAATTGGTGCTGAGTGCACCCACAAGTATACACAATGCTTCGAACTAATGAAATATGCAAGTTTCGAAGAATATAAAGATAGAAAAATATGAATAAAATATGTAAAATATAAATGAAATAAAAGGAGTGTTTTACCACAATGATACTGTGGTAAAAGCATACTCCTCACAATGGGTGTGGTCCATGGGTGCGGTTCAAAGGCTAAGGGGCTGACCTCCAAATCTTGTGGACACATGTGGACACGGGGCCGTGTCACCTCATAACGACACCTTCACGCCATCTCAACCTTCAACGTCATCTACTCTTAGCCTTTCCCTCTGCTAAAGCTTCGTACTGAAATAGTCGAAGCTCTGTTCTTCTAAGCCTTTCAACTTACAGGTTCAGCACACACTGTTCAACAAGGTCTTTCCTCAAGGATAAAGCTTCGCATTGAAATAGTCGAAGCTTTGCCTTTCTGACCTTCGCAACTTACAGCATGCAGCGTTTTTCAACAAGGTATCCATGGGCGACAGATCTTCGATTTCACCTCCACCTGGTGCTCTTAGCATCTTCGATGCCTACAAAATACGCTCATTGCTCACAGTCAAATCCACCCTTTCCTCTCCACCCCTCCACTTTACCTTCATTGGCAATCGACTAGCTACAAAAGGTTCAATAACTCGCAGGGCAACACCTAGGTCAGATACGTCTGGACAGAACTATGCGACCCAACCTCAGTGCTGTATTTGGGTTCATCATCACAATTGTACTGAACTCAGTCAATTTCATGATTTTTTCTTTTTCCTCCGGACTCGCCTACCTACTTGAAGCATTCCTGGACACTTTCTAGACCTGCCATGGGCTAGACCTTTCGGGAACACAGACTGCAACCTAACTGTGCACAATAATGGGTAATTTGCGAGATCGTGGTGGAATCACAATATCGCAAAGTGGGGGGCGGTATAGGGGGTATAGGGTATACATCCTAGCATGCTGCTAGGTCCCATAGACTAGCAGCATGGAAAGATCCTAATCCCGAGTCTTACACTATCTCGTCACAGCAAAGCATCATAAACCTCCTCCAGTACTCATTTAAGGAGGAGGAGATTCCGATGGACTCTAATGATAGCTTACCTTCCTAACCCCAAGATGCACTGCCCAACGAGTTACATGACAGTCTGTCTGCCTACAGGACATCTACTATGAGGAATGCCTCGTGTCCTGGAAGGAGACAATGTGGCAGTGTCTAGAAGGCTATCAAGTAGTCCATTTGCTGTTCGAGGACTGAAGGAGTGCTCGACTAGGGACTGAAGGAAAAGAATGGATCTATTTTTTTCCCCTTCCCTTCCCTCCCTTTTTCCACATCGACATCTTTCCTTACTGCCTATAAACCCACCAACCTCTCTTCGAATACTGGGGTCTTGGCACCTTGCAGTTTGGGGGGCTACACACAAGACACCTGGGGGGCATCCCCGAAGCTTTCCAGAACTTCGTATAGCACATCCCTTCGAACTGGGGGGCACTGTGAGGAGTATGCTTTTACCACAGTATCATTGTGGTAAAACACTCCTTTTATTTCATTTATATTTTACATATTTTATTCATATTTTTCTATCTTTCATATTCTTCGAATATTGCATATTTCATTAGTTTGAAGCATTGTGTATACTTGTGGGTGCACTCAGCACCAATTAGAACTCAGACACACTTTAACCCAAGAACCACCACTCGAAAGACACAAACTAGGTCTACTACGAGCGGTGATCAGGGTAACGTGTCAGCTACTACATAAGTAGCAATATCTGAACTACTAAACACTTCTGGCCTCGAACTGTAATAGTCGAGGCCTCCACTTGAACCATCGCACTCGTTGACTCCTTCGTCATCTTGTGCTCTTTCTCTCACTTTCTCTTATATTGCACCGAATAGGTCAATATCTTTCCTTTCTACTCATTTCTTTGTATATAGAACGGTCTGAACTTCTACCACTCTTCACACTGCAGGTCCATCTCTTATCCCGGTCACAGATTATTCGAGAGGGCAGTCCGAAGGGGCTTGCCACCTGTTTGACAAATATTCGTGCGAATCCTTCAGCCGTAAGGTTCGAAAAGGTAGGTATTGTAATAGCGTAACGTGTCAATTTATCAACAGCGACGAAGACTGCAGAATACGAATCCTTTCCTGAATCGGGTAGTCCAGTGATTAAGTCCATAGAAACTACCTCGAATGGCCTAAAAGGTACATCAGCCGGTCTGAGGGCTCCTTGACGAGCGGTGCGATCGACTTTGGTTTTTTGGCAGATGTTGCAGGTACGCGTGTACGACACGCAATCTTGTAGCATTTTTGGCCAAAAGAACCGGTCTTTCATCAGGTTGAACAACCGCTGGCCTCTGGCGTGTGCTCCCTCAAAAGGGTTATCATGTACCAACCTTAAAATCAAGTTAATCATGGTTCTGGGTACACAGACTCGACTTTTCGAGTCCGAGTCACGAAAGTACAGGAGTCGGATTGCTCCCACGAAGTAGTGAGAAGGAGTAACAACCGCATTGGGTGAAGGGGTATCTAGAGCGTAGAGATTCCTGAAAACGGAGTCCTTTGAATAACCCTCTAGAAATTTATTTATATATCCTTCCTCGATGCTGATTAGTAGCTGAGGATGACGCAATGCAAAGTCAGACTCGTCTTCCTGATCATTCCTTACTGCGTTATGAGAATCCCATTCTGACTGTCGGACCTTTTGAGTTACTCCGAAAGGTTCCATAGAATTGAGTATGGTAGAGAAGACCGCCTTCTTAGCGGGTTCGTCCTTCCATAGTTTTTCCTCAGTACTCTTGTCCAGAGAGGTCGAGGTGATAGCTTGCAAGTCATCTCTAATAGGGCTCACGAAGGCTGGTACCCGAGGGAGTCTGGATAGTGGGTCCACGTTGCTGTGAACTCTCCCTGCTCGATGCAAAATCTCGAGACCTGGAAATGCAGCGTATATCGCCCCCCATGCGGCTAGTCGACGATTAGTGTTCTCGTAAGATCTAGCCCATTGCAGAGCTGCATGGTCCGTAATCAGCAGAACATGTTCACCTTCAATGAAAGGTTGGAAGTGGACTAGTCCCTCCTTTGCTGCTAATGCTTCCCGTTCAGTAGCAGAATAGTTGCGTTCAGCGCTTTTCAGTGTGTGACTCCAATATGAAATGACTCGTTCAACAGTAACTTTGGTCGTGTTAAGAACTGAAAACTGACTAATGTCGGTGGCCGACAGGGACCGATCGGAAGGACTTGGCTTCAGCTTATGTGCTGCGCCCTCGCAAATATCCGTAGGATGTCCTTAAATTTCGGGCGGGCAAAGACTAATCCTAATGAGTACCTTTCGGCGTGATACCGATCGGAATCGAAGGACAAGTCGAGCGTCGGGCCAAGGGGTCGGGGCTGGGAGTGGGCGAGCGCACGCGAAGGCGGATGGAGGGATTCCTAGTATGAGACTGATACAGGCGTATGAGGGTATTCTGAGTCGATATTCTGATTGCCTAGTGACTACAACTACAGCGGGTTCATATACAAGTAACAGGCATCTGGAAAATACTAATGGGGAGAAGGGCGGAACACGGTATTAACAATAAGCTTGACTAGGAACGGGAAGTTTATGATTAGTTTGGAGGCCGATGATAACCGAGAGCGGGATTACGATAAAAGGAAATAGTTCAAGGACTACAAATATAGATAGACATATGCGAAACATAAGATTGGACGGATCAACATAATAAAGGGGACGTATCAAAGTTTGACCAGACAATACGAGTTATTTTGACGTGGGCGTAAATGGAGTTTGATCTTCGCGAAAACATTCGTCAGCTTCGGGGCCGATGGTTTCCGAGAGGATGACTTGAAACATTGACAAGTGGCGATAACCTCGGGACCGATAGGGTTGCGACACAGTAGTAACAGGTCACCTCAAAAGTGGGTCCCCACGAATCCGACCACTCAATCTCGGGCTGTTTGGTTTTGTACCAATGAACAAAGGATGGCACATCCTGCGCACGGTCAAAAGCTAACTTGGCTTGGGCATAGATTTTAGTGTCCACTAAGTCTCCTAAAGCCATCTTCTGGACTTGTTGGAGACAACAACCCAAGGCAAAATCCGAAGCGTCCGTATACAATCGATAGGGCATCCCACTAACTGGATGTCCCAGCATTGGAGCTGATCCTAATGCAGTTTTAACATCCTCATAAGCTGGGACATGTTCAGCGGTCCACGTCCAGGGTGTTCCCTGTTTTAGGAGCGAGAATAAAGGGGACACCATCCATGAATAGAATGGTATATACGCTGAAAAGTAAAGGACCATTCCAAGGAACCGTTGCAGTTCAGAAACCTTACTGGGTGGGGCCAGTTCCAATATAACGTGAACTTTTTCTTGGTGGGTTGAAAAACCCAACCTGGATACTTTATGACCCAACAACAAGATCAAATTATATCTGATAAAACATTTCTTGGGAGAGAGAGTGATACCGGCCAAAGCGATAGCGCCAAGCACCTGATTCAGGTGAAGCAAATGATCATCCCAGTTCTTAGAGAATATGACTATGTCATCGATGTAGACTAAACAAAAAATCCACAAGTAGGGTGCTAAAACTGTTTGCATGACGCGCTGAAATGTGGAGGGGCCGTTTCTGAGCCCGAACGGCATCCTTTTAAATTGCCACAGCCCTCTATAGGATCTGAAGGCTGTTTTGGGCTTATCGTCCTCCAACATTTCTAATTGAGTAAACCCAGCTAGCGCATCGAAAGAAGAAAGAACATTTGATCCCGACAGCGCCTGCATGATCTCCGATTGACGTGGTAAAGGGAATTCGTCTGGAACAGTGAGATGATTAAGTTTCCGATAGTCGATGACCACCTGCGGTTTACCATTGTGATATACTACAAAGGCTGGCGCTCCCCAGGGGCTTTTAGATGGCTCAATGACACCCTGTTCGAACCAGGTATCCATTTGCTCGTCTATAACTCTCCTATTGGCAGGGGACGAAGGGAACATAGGCATGGATATGGGCTGGGCTCCCTCTTTCAAGGGGACAGGGACTCTACATTCCACTTGCCCTAACCGTCTGTCGACTCCGAAAGCCTTAACGTTCTCAGTCAAAACTGATCTGAGATGTGGCAGGACCTCCATTGGTATATCTGGTCCCAAATTGACTAACTTGTGAAGATCCTCTGAGGCAAATTTCTCATTATCAGCCACTGCAGCCGTCTTAGGACCAGGCGGTTCGAAATTGTCTGCAATCTCTGGTTCAACAGGTGGCTTAGGCCTCTCTGAGGTGACTTGACGGTCCTCCTCAAGTTGAGAGAGACTTTCGATAAGGTGTGCGATCTTGGTCGCACCTGCTACCATTAAACCTTTCTCCTCGAGTGACCTGGGCTTGTGAGCCCAACAAGCAGGGTCATGAATTATCCCTATTGTCTCCCCTCGTCGGATAGTCTTAGGGGTTAGCGATGGATTGGCTAAAGGTACTGCCGCACTATTCCTTGAAATTGCCGTGATTGGTGTGGCTAATATAGAACTGTCCTCGTTTTGCAGTACAATTCCTTCAACAATCCATTCCTCGCCCTTTAGATCTTCAACAAAAATAGGCACTAGTCTGGCTGACTCTGGATCGATAGTGCAATCCTCCAAGGCTCGCACGACTCTTTCAGTACGCACACCTTTATCGGGAAGAGAGGTGAGTTTGGATGACTCCTTCTCATGCTTCCCGAAAGGGGCCTTATTGACGGTGAAGGTCAAAGGTTGAGGTTCCTTAGAAGAACTGGCTGGAATAAAACCCTGTTGTCCCGGGAGAATAAGTCTAGATCCCAACGGCTGATCTCTTAGAGTACCAATTTCATAATTAATATGGAAGTCTTCTCCCAAAAGAATTGGCACCGTCATTCCTCTAACAACATAAGTTTCTGCCGCAAACTTCAGTAACGTTCCACTGTCGTCCTCCAGGTAAATGGGGATATTAACATATCCGATAACCTTAGCGTTACCCGTGAGCTGGATTAGACGTAACTTGAGTCCTTGTTTCAACTTATACATGCCCTGCAGTTCCTTGTAGAATTCCTCCGATATAAGGGAAAGATCCGCTCCCGTGTCCATTCGAATTTTAACACATTCAGGTGAATCGGGAGTTCCTACATGACCGAAAACATGGAGCGCTGCAACTCCTATCTATGCTAGAGTAACCACTAGGAGGATCCCGTTTTCGATAAAGGATCGTAGTATCCTCCTTCATCAGACGACTGGGATGAGGGTATTGGATTCTAGGCCTCTTACTTTCCTTGCGCAGGGACAAGCTTACATTCCTGCGCTCACTTCAGCAAGGAACATGCTTCGAAGGGGAATCCAATACTGGATCATTGTCGCTGTCCTCTGAATCCGAGTCCTCGTACGGTAGTAAGTCGGGGGGGGTTCCCGGGATCAAACGGGAAAGTGTCAACATCAGCTCCAGGCGAACAGAGCAAATTCGAGCTGATTTGTTCGTGAGAATCTCCAGTCTGATGGTAGTTCTCGGTCAGGCCTTCAAGGTCCTGCCGATGAGCACTCAGCTGGTCTCCCTTTTCGAAGAAATCTGCGGCGAGTATGGACACATAAACTTCAGACAGAAGAGCTTCACCAGTCGTTCGATTTTCCTCCCTTACTAATTTGTCTCCGACTTGGGGCGCATAAATGGAAACAAAAGTCAATTCGTCATCAGAGCTATTTACTTGTCCTTGTATAGATAAGATAGTCCATGAACCGCTTCATATAGCCTTTGCTCCTCAGCTTCCTCTGACATATCCTGTGCGGAGCATTTGTTGATAGAGACATAATGAGACATTTTGCCAGCTTGAGGGCAGTCTATCTTGAAATGCTCTGGACTTCTGCATATCCAACATTCCTTGGTGGGTTTGACCGCGCTCTTCTTGTTACTCCTCTCGAAGAACATTTTTCCGTGACACTTTCCCTGCATTGGATTAGCGACGTCAGGGATGGTCCTTCTCGTCGAGCCTCTCTCGTTAGTCTCACTAACGAGAACCTGGTTAGGTGAAGAGAAGTCGTTGGTGACTCTAAAATCCACTTCCTGACCCTCTGCTAACATTACGCGTGGTTTCTGGAACCTGTAACGTTCCCGGTGTGTTTGGACCCAAGCGTTAATCAGAGCTTCTTGCAGGTTATTAGCATAATTCTGCAAACTCATGATATCGTTGATGGGTTGTCCTTGAAGAAGGTAGAGCCATTCCGTAGGCAGCGTGAGGATGAGTCTGCGTGTCTCATCTCCTCTGTCCTGGTGGAACCCGTACAGAAAGCAATAGAGTTTAACTCTCCGTTGGATATAGTGGACGGGTGTCTCGCGATCATGACCAACTTGTCAAAATTTCATGGCTTCCCATTCTAAGGCCAAGGATTCACGCCAGCGAGTTCCAAGCAATCCTTCCACAATGCCCCAGAGAAATGACCCATGAGATTGACTGAATTCAGTACGATGCTCATGGTCTAGGGTGCTCCACCAGATCTTAGCGTTTCCCGTGAGTCGTCTTGGCAGAGCGACTCCTAACATCACACTCAAAGAGTCTGATATCTCCGCAAGACTCATTATGTCCATGATATAGTCCAAGGCCTTGGATTGGGCTCCATCATATTTGGGGAGGTCAGACCACTTGATCTTGAGGTCGCTGGTGTTAAGAGTGATCTTCTTGTCCTTAGGTAAGTCATCAATAAGCGCGCTAGCTTGAGACCGCATCGGAGTTAGAAAAGGGGTATTAGGCACTCTATTGTGGTGCTCCCCACGTCCCGAGTTCCCTCCTCGGTCTGAAGTATTCGAACTCCCGGATGAATCACTAGGGGGTCCTCCTGATGGCAAGAAAGGATTTGAAGTGATCGGCAGAGAATGGCAGGGACCGTCTGGGTTCAGCGATCCTCGACCAGCAACTGGGCCAGCTATACCCTCAGTGAATGCTGTAGAGAAGGACGGTCGACCCTTGCTGGCGACCGATCAGTTTCTGACAGTGGTCACCTCGTTCCCGACGTTAGGGCTGTTGGAAACTCCCTCAAACGCGATGCGAGAGCGGGGATCTCCCTGAACAGGCGTGGGACCAGATTCCATCGCGATTTGTCTCTCCATCTCCATCGTGTTCAGGAGTCGACGTGGCTGCGGTTGATGAAAGGGAGCACAGACCTCAATCCTCTTTTCTTGAAGGCGTTCTATCACCTGTGTCCTCAAGTCCAGCGGAAAGTCCTCCATTATCACAGGACGGTTGAGAGAACGTAGGAAATGAGTATCTGGAGACCCATTTAGGTTGCGAACGAACGAATTAGTCATGGAGATAGGCGAATCGGGGACCTGTATCGAGTCATTATAGGGGAGGAGTACCTCTAAAACCATCTTATCGAGTCTTCTTTGATTTCATTTCAGCCGACCTCTTAAAGTGAAGTACGCAAACGGCAAATTTGGCGTGACTCCATTGAGAGACTCCTCCAACATGCAGATATACATGTACTGGTAGTCAACCTTAGGCACGACATGGTCTCCGCCGAGCAGGACGTGCAGGATCTGCAACGCATCATCATGCGTACGAAGTGCTTCAAGGAATAGAGAAAACACTTCTTGCTTGAGAACCCTTCTTCCACCTTCTATAGCAGTAGTCACCTCATTTGACCATTCAGGAATCGATCGGGTCAAGTCCTCAAGGTTCCCTGGTCGTGTGAATAAATCTCACGCCGATAAGATCGCCTGGTAATGACCTAACCACACTGCTACAGTCACTGGTAAAATGGGGTAATCCGTATTGTACTCCTCTACAAAGGGGGTAACCAGATCCTCGGAGATTCAATCGGTGTAGTACATATCCCATTGTAAGTCGATGGGCTGAGCATAAATCATATGACCTCCAAGGAACTGCTTGAGAATAACCTGTCTCGGAGGGAACCTGAGAACAGGCGAGGGTGCTCGACCAGCCTCAACGTTGGCTCCAGGGGCGTTTGACTGCCCGAGTGACGAGCATTCTTCAGGTGGGTCAGGTGGAATGTTCATTGACGAATCCGCTACTACTCCGGAAGGTTCCTCCAGAGGAGTTGATCCTTGGAGAGTCGACGAAGACTTCCTCAAAGTGACATTACGGGGTGGTTCCAAATTAGCGGATTTTTGACGAGGCATGGAGCTACTCGGAGCTGATGAAGACCTAGGTGTTTGGTTCTTGCCCGTAGTCATTCACGTGTTCGAGTTTTAGTAGTCCAATAATAAGATCTTTCTTCGTAGGAAAAGAACGGTCTGGCCCGGATCACCACTGTGAAGAGTTGATAGATTCTGACTGTTCAATATACGAAGTATAGTGTTTATTCAACTACTACTAGCAGGTATTGACCGTTCAGTACAATACCGTAGATTACTAGACTGGCCGTACTAGTAAGGAGACACGCAACACGTCACAAGAGCAACTGTACAGTTGCTCTTGATGGCTAGAATGAAGAATGAAAGAGTTGACCTTCACGGTACAACTCGTAGCTAGACGTAAGATAGATAATCAACGAGAGGCCGAATATCTAAAGTAAAGGGATAATAGTGCGAGTCAACTATAATGTCGACGAGCGCAAAGACCTTAGAGTGGAACTCGACCTTCGCGGTTTGAGTCCAAAGTCTGTGAGTATGTGAGAGAACACTACCTTTATAGGCAGTTGAGACGTTACCCTTGACACCTCTTGCTATTCGACGTTTGGGTCGTTTACGAGGTGGTGTCTGTTGGGTAAAAAGTGTCTATCGTTTGGTGCCGAGAGCGCCCATACGTATACACAAAGCTTCGAACTACAAAATAAGGGTATGCTCGAAATATAGAAAGAATGTAAATGAAGAAAATAAAAAGTAAATAATAAAGTACTATAATCCAACTATTATTCCTTAGTCCAATTATGCATATATGCATACCCTTCACACTTACCCAAACACCCATTAGTGTCCTGTAAGTTGTGATTGGTGTATCATCTCGACCGTCACAGACGGGCTTTAGCTATCTACTCTATCAGAGTTTCGAACTGTACCAGTCGAAACTCAATCCTTATCTCAACTCGCGTGGACTACATCCACGCTACTCTATTATTCAACTCTCTAGTACTCTACTTTACTCTCGAGTAGTTGTTCAGAATCGCACTTGACAGTCAATTCTACTTATTCGTTTTAGCTCTCTACCTTATTCTAGATAGCTACTTCCCTCTACCGTATTGAACTAAAGTAGTCAATACGCGTTCATTCTGTATTAGACTTCGACAGTCAATACATCTTAGTGTCGTACCTAAACGGTCGATATCCTTCGTATATAGAACGGTTAGAACTTCCACTACTCTTCACACTGGGGGAGTGTAAGGTATCCGGCTATTTACTCTCTCAAATAATTAACAAGCGTTGACACGGCAAGGGATTCAAGAAATAAACAAATAAAGGTCCAGTAATTTAAATACTGATAGATTAATTAGCTGCGCTATTAAGCTTAAACAACTAAAGTCAATATTTGTTTGGTCTCTTGACAAATTCAGATGAACTTGTAGTGACGTGCTCTACGAAAGTTAAGTTCTCTTTGAGAATAAAGGTTCGGGAGCTGAATGTATGCACAATAAGTTGGCGGAAACTTGTCGTAAGCCTTCGCTTTCTTGTAGCCTTTTAGTTTACTATTTATAAATATTTAACAAGCTGTTAAATAATTTATAAATAGAGAGATTGTCCGAGAGTCGAATATCCAAACATTTGTTTAAAGATCGATTAACTGTGCTGTTAAAATGGGCTCTTGAATAACCTAAATGGGCAGGGATTTCAGTAATGAGAATTTAGATTTACATAAGTGATTAGTAAGCCTAAAGGTTTTCCGGGAAGCTGAGGGAACTTAGATGAATTAGCTAAGTTCAAGAGAAAGAGTTCAAGATGCTGCAAGTGTAGGTGCTTGCAGTTAGATATCAGACTAAGGCTATTTTTGTCCTTAGGATGATTAGATAAGCTTTGAGCTGGTGCTGTTGATAGTAATAAAGTAGTAGTAGTTTATTCAGTGATTTAGGCCTCCTTTTATACATGTAGAGATTTTTGCTTAATAATAGCTAAATAACTAATTAGGAAATTATTAGAAGCTTCTAAAAGTTTCTATAATTCCGCTATGATGTCATAGCTATCACCCGACTCGAAGATCCAAACCGAAGATCCAAACCGGTCGAGTCAGGAAATAAACCCGGGATGGCCGAGGGTGGAAGCAAAATAAGCCGTGGTGCCGAAACAGAAATAAACACGGCCGGGCGGCTGCGAAAACTACTCGCGACGATTTGTAAACACGTTGTGACGTCGTCGTCACGTGATGTCACGTGATCGCGCGATAATAATGCGCATATATGTACTAATATAATATAATAAAAACCCGGTCTCTCGAAATTAGATAACCCGGCTTTATTATATTTATATTTCAACCACTCTAGGCTTCGATTACATAATATGATGTCATTCGAAGCTTTGAGTATTCGAAGTTAAAAGGAAATAGCCTAATTCTTGAATTAATAAATAAAATAAAATAGAATAAAATAAATTGAAATAAATTCGGGAAAATTAAGGGAAAATTCGTGAATATATACTAGATACATCACAGGGAGTGTGAAGGGTATGCATATATGCATAATTGGACTAAGGAATAATAGTTGGATTATAGTACTTTATTATTTACCTTTTATTTTCTTCATTTACATTCTTTCTATATTTCGAGCATACCCTTATTTTGTAGTTCGAAGCTTTGTGTATACGTATGGGTGCTCTCGGCGCCAAACGATAGACACTTTTCACCCAGCAGACACCACCTCGTAAACAACCCAGACGTCGAATAGCGAGAGGTGTCAAGGGTAAAGTCTCAACTACCTATAAAGGTAGTGTTCTCTCGCATACTAAAGTACTTTGAACTCGAACCGCGAAGGTCGAGTTCCACTCTAAGGTCTTTGCGCTCGTCGGCACTATAGTCGACTCGCGCTACTATATCTTTACTTTAGATATTCAGCTTCTCGTTGAGTATCTATCTTACGTCTAGCTACGAGTTGTACCGTGAAGGTCAACTCTTTCCTTCTCTCATTCTAGCCGTCAAGAGCAACTGTACAGTTGCTCTTGTGACGCATAGCGTGTCTCCTTACTAGTACTGCCAGTCTAGTAATCTACGGTATTGTACTGTATGGTCAATACCTACTAATAGTAGTTGAATAAATACTATTCTTCGTATATAGAACGGTCAGAATCTATCGACTCTTCACAGGGAGACATGAGCTCCACACCGCTCATCACTCCTACCCCGCCATCACTACACCCTCAACCCCCTCTCATTGCCCGTATTACTGACGCTTCCACTGATCGCATTCGCACCATAATTCAAATGCACCAGAAGGCCCACGGTCGTTGGGTCTCGTCAATCCAAAAACTGGATGGGTTGACATCCGCCAATGACGCTTCGAAGCGGGAGGACATCGCTCTTTCCTTACATGCCAAGCGTCTTGCCTGGGGCAACGCTATCCTACACCTTGGGGGTTCATCGCAGGACGCATGGGGAGGAGTTCCAAGCATCCTTCGACATCTTCTTTGACATAGCTCTTCAACCTGGGGGGCACTGTGAGAGGTATGGCAAAATACATTCAGGAAATATAGTCAGATGAGCTCTTACTATATCTCCTTTATTATTTCTATTTTCTCTCTTTTATTATATCTATAATTAGTTCGACGACCTATGTATGCGGTACATCGACTCTTGTGGGTGCACACACGCCAGACTTATGTATTCTAGCGCCCGTAGTTTAGAACTCAGACACTTTTACACCACAACCACAACTTACTCAGACACCTGTTAGTGTCCTGTAAGTTGTGATTGGTGTATCATCTCGACCGCCACAGATGGGCTTTAGCTACTCATTCAATCTGAGTTTCGAACTGTACCAGTCAAAACTCAATCCTTATCTCAACCCGCGTGGACTACATCCACACTACTCTATTATTCGACTCTCTAACTACTCTACTTGCACTCGAGCAGTCGTCCAGAATCGCACTTAACAGTCGATTCTACTTATTCATTCTAGCTATCTACCTTACTTTAGATAGCTACTTCTCTCTACCGTATTGAACTAAGTAGTCAATACGTGTTCGGTCTGTATTAGACTTAGACAGTCAATACATCGTGGTATCATACCTAAACGGTCGATATTCTTCGTATATAGAACGGTTAGAACTTCTACCACTCTTCACAGTTAGTGCCCGGAGTCCGGCGGGATTGTCCGGTCGTAACACTGGGGTATCATCTCAGCCATCTTGAATGGCTTCTAACTTGAACTTACAACAACTATCTAGCTTTGCACTGTATAGTCGAAACTTGAGCTACTATTGACTTCTGCTTGCATCTCACATTATTTGTATCATCCTCCCTCTCTCTAACTCATTACTCCATCAACTCACTCCTTGTCACAAATCGAATTTTACTCAATAGAGTCAAACAAACAATCAAAGAATATTCAACAATATTGAATAAAGATGCCTCATTCGACGAAGTATTAATTTGTCCTGTTGATAAAGCATGAGGCAAAGATAGGACACAGAGGCTCATGAATAAATAAGTCAAAGAAGGACTTGGAAAAGTTTGATGATTATGTAATACAGTAATAATATAATATAATACAGGTTTTCTGACTGACTTCCTTCGTTCCTATCATTGCCCTTATATACTATATATCATTTACCTATGATGATAATATGATATCAAAGTGAAATCATCAATGACATCAACTTGAGACAAGTTGAAGATATTCAAGATTGTCGAAGATATTGTCGAAGAATGGTCGAGTCGGAAGTCAAATTGGAAGTCGAGTTGGAAGTCAAATTGGAAGTCAAGTCGGAAGTCAAATTGGAAGTCAAGTCGGAAGTCAAATTGGAAGTCAAGTCGGAATGTCGAAGAAATGTTGAAGAAATGTAATATTGAATATTATCGAAATTTGAGCTTATACGTTCATGACACTCCTCAGAATTGTACTGTAAAGTTGATTCTATTCTTTCTTAGGGGACGAGGGGAACATAGGCATGGATATGGGCTGGGCGCCCTCTTTCAAGGGGACAGGGACTCTACATTCCACTTGCCCTAACTGTCCGTCGACTCCG
Organism: Hysterangium stoloniferum; assembly: GCA_015178975.1. Classification (NCBI taxonomy): domain Eukaryota; kingdom Fungi; phylum Basidiomycota; class Agaricomycetes; order Hysterangiales; family Hysterangiaceae; genus Hysterangium; species Hysterangium stoloniferum. The sequence goes on from WHVD01000013.1 coordinate 773,759, forward strand.
AAAGCCTTAACGTTCTCAGTCAAAACTGATCTGAGACGTGGCAGGACCTCCGTTGGTATATCCAGTCCCAAATTGACTAACTTGTGAAGATCCTCTGAGGCAAATTTCTCATTATCAGCCACTGCAGCCGTCTTAGGACCAGGCGGTTCGAAATTGTCTGCAATCTCTGGTTCAACAGGTGGCTTAGGCCTTTCTGAGGCGACTTGACGGTCCTCCTCAAGTTGAGAGAGACTTTCGATAAGGTGTGCGATCTTGGTCACACCTGCTACCATTAAACCTTTCTCCTCGAGTGACCTGGGCTTGTGAGCCCAACGAGCAGGGTCATGAATTATCCCTATTGTCTCCCCTCGTCGGATAGTCTTAGGGGTTAGCAATGGATTGGCTAAAGGTACTCCCACACTATTCCTTGAAATTGCCGTGATTGGTGTGGCTAATATAGAACCGTCCTCGTTTTGCAGTACAATTCCTTCAACAATCCATTCCTCGCCCTTTAGATCTTCAACAAAAATAGGCACTAGTCTGGCTGACTCTGGATCGATAGTGCAATCCTCCAAGGCTCGCGCGACTCTTTCAGTACGCACACCTTTATCGGGGAGAGAGGTGAGTTTGGATGACTCCTTCTCATGCTTCCCGAAAGGGGCCTTATTGACGGTGAAGGTCAAAGGTTGAGGTTCCTTAGAAGAACTGGCTGGAATAAAACCCTGTTGTCCCGGGAGAATAAGTCTAGATCCCAACGGCTGATCTCTTAGAGTACCAATTTCATAATTAATATGGAAGTCTTCTCCCAAAAGAATTGGCACCATCATTCCTCTAACGACATAAGTTTCTGCCACGAACTTCAGTAACGTTCCACTGTCGTCCTCCAGGTAAATGGGGATATTAACATATCCGATAACCTTAGCGTTACCCGTGAGCTGGATTAGACGTAACTTGAGTCCTTGTTTCAACTTATACATGCCCTGCAGTTCCTTGTAGAATTCCTCCGATATAAGGGAAAGATCCGCTCCCGTGTCCATTCAAATTTTAACGTGTTCGGGTGAATCGGGAGTTCCTACATGACCGAAAACATGGAGCGCTGCAACTCCTATGCTAGAGTAACCACTGGGAGGATCCCGTTTTCGATAAAGGATCGTAGTATCCTCCTTCATCAGACGACTGGGACGAGGGTATTGGATTCGAGGCCTCTTACTTTCCTTGCGCAGGGACAAGATTACATTCCTGTGTTCACTTCGGCAAGGAACATGCTTCGAAGGGGAATCCAATACTGGATCATCGTCGCTGTCCTCCGAATCCGAATTCTCGTACGGTAGTAAATCGGGGGGGTTCCCGGGATCAAACGGGAACGTGTCAACATCAGCTCCAGGCGAACAGAGTGAATTCGAACTGATTTGTTCGTGAGAATCTCCAGTCTGACAGTAGTCCTCGGTCAGGCCTTCAAGGTCCTGCCGATGAGCACTCAGCCGGTCTCCTTTTTCGAAGAAATCTGCGGCGAGTATGGATACGTAAGCTTCAGACAGAAGAGCTTCACCAGTCGTTCGATTTTCCTCCCTCACTAATTTGTCTTTGACATGGGGCGAATAAACGGAAACAAAAGTCAATTCGTCATCAGAGTTATTTACTTGTCCTTGTATAGATAGTCCATGAACCGCTTCATATAACCTTTGCTCCTCAGCTTCCTCCGACATATCCTGTGCGGAGCATTTGTTGATAGAGACATAATGAGACATTTTGCCAGCTTGAGGGCAGTCTATCTTAAAATGCTCCGGACTTCCACTGTGAAGGGTATTGTGAAGAGTGGCGGAAGTTCTGACCGTTCTATATACGAAGAAATGAATAGAAAGGAAGGATATTGACCTATTCGGTGCAATATAAGAGAAAGTGAGAGAAAGAGCACGAGATGACGAAGGAGTCAACGAGTGCGATGGTTCGAGTGGAGGCCTCGACTATTACAGTTCGAGGCCAGAAGTGTTTAGCAGTTCAGATATTGCTACTTATGTAGTAGCTGACACGTTACCCTGATCACCGCTCGTAGTAGACCTAGTTTGTGTCTTACGAGTGGTGGTTCTTGGGTTAAAGTGTGTCTGAGTTCTAATTGGTGCTGAGTGCACCCACAAGTATACACAATGCTTCGAACTAATGAAATATGCAATATTCGAAGAATATGAAAGATAGAAAAATATGAATAGAATATGTAAAATATAATTAAAATAAAAGGAGTATTTTACCACAATGAAACTGTGGTAAAAGCATACTCCTCACAGGTATGCATATATCATGATTGGACTGTGGAATAATACATATATTATAGTATTATATTATTTAGTTCTTACTCTTTTTCCCTAACTCTCTAGATCTTCGAGCATACCCGTATTTCTTAGTTTGAAGTCTTGTGTATATCTATGGGCGCTCTCAGCGCTAAATGGAGACAACTTTTTACCCAGCAGACACCACTTCGTAATGACTCAGACGTCGAATAACGAGAGGTGTCAAGGGTAGTATCTCAGCTACCATAAAGGTAGCATTCTCTAGTCTACTAATAGCCTTTTGAACTCGAACCGCTAAGGTCGAGTTCCGCTTTCAAGACTTTGCGCTCGTCGACACCGTAGTCGACTCACGCTACTAATACTCTATCCTAGACACTCAGTCTTTAGCTGAGTATCTTTCTTATTTCTAGCTACTAGTTGTACCGTAAAAGGTCAACTCGTTATCTTACTGTTCTAAGCCGTCACAAGCAACTATACAGTTGCTCTTGAGGCGTGCAGTGCGTTCTTATACTAGTACTAACAGTCTAGTAGTCTATAGTATTGTACTGATGGTCAATACTCTCTAATAGTAGTTGAATAAACACTATTCTTCGTATATAGAGCGGTCAGAACCCACCACTCTTCACAGTGGTGATCCGAGCCGGACCGTTCTTTTCCTACGAGGAAAAACTTATTATTTGACTACTAAGACCTGGACACGCGAATGACTACGGGCAAGAATCAAACGTCTAGGCCTTCATCAACGCCTGGTAGCTCCATGCCTCGTCAAAAATCTTTTAACCTAGAACCACCCCGTAACGTCACCCTGAGGAAGTCTTCGTCGACTTTTCAAGGATCAGCTCCTCCGGAGGATTCCCCCGGAGTAGTAGCTGGGTCGTCTACGAACATTCCCCAGCTTCCTCCAGGATCACCCACTCCAGAGGATTCCCCCGGAGTAGTAGTTGGATCGTCAACGAACATTCCCCCCGATCCACCTGAGGAACGCTCGTTACTCGAGCAGTTGGACACCCCTGGAGTTAACATTGAGTCTAATTGAGCACCCACGCCCGTTCTCAGATTCCCTCCGAGACAGGTCATCCTTAAGCAGTTCCTCGGAGGTCATATGGTTTACGCCCAGCCCATCGATTACAAATGGGATATGTACTACACCGATTGAATCCCCGAGGATCAGGTTACCCCCTTCGCGGAGGAGTACAGTACGGATTACCCTATTCTACCGGAGACTGTAGCAGTCTGGTTAGGGCGTTATCAAGCGATTTTATCGGCGCGGGATTTATTCACGCGACCAGGGAACCTTGAGGATTTGACCCAATCGATTCCTGAATGGTCGAACGAGGTGACGATTACTATGGAAGGAGGAAGAAGAATTCTTAAGCGGGAAGTGTTTTCTTTGTTCCTTGAAGCACTTCGTACGCATGATGATGTGTTACAGATCCTGCATGTCCTGCTTGGAGGAGATCATGTTGTGCCTAAGGTTGACTACCAGTACATGTACATCCGTATGTTGGAGGAGTCTCTCAATGGAGTCACGCCGAATCTATCGCTGGCATACCTCACTTTAAGAGGTCGGTTGAAGCGAAACCAAAGAAGACTTGATAAGATGGTTTTAGAGGTACTCCTCCCCTATAACGACTCGATCCAGGTCCCTGATTCGCCTATCTCCACAACCAATTCGTTTGTTCGCAACTTAAACGGGTCCCCTGATACTCGTTTTCTGCATTCTCTCAACCGTCCTGTAATATTGGAGGATTTTCCACTGGATTTGAGGACGCAAGTAATAGAACGCCTTCAGGAGAAGAGGATTGAGGTCTGCGCTCCCTTCCATCAACCCCAGCCGTGTCGACTTCTGAACGCGACGGAGATCGAGAGACAAATCGCGATGGAACCAGGCCTAACGTCTTTCCAGGGAGATCACCGCTCTCGCGTCGCATTTGAGGGAGTCTCCAACAGCCCTAACTTCAGGGATGAAGCGACCACTCTCAGAAACCGATCAGTCGCCAACAAGGGTCGACCGTCCTTCTCCACGGCATTTACTGAGGGCATAGCTGGCCCAGTTGCTGGTCGAGGATCGCTTAATCCAGATGGTCCCCGCCATTCTCTACCGATCGCTTCAAACCCTTTCTTGCCATCAGGAGGACCCCCTAGCGATTCATCTGGGAGTTCGAATACTTCAGACCGGGGAGGGAACTCAGGACGTGGGGAACGCCACAATGGAGTGCCTAATACCCCTTTTCGAACTCCGATGCGGTCTCGAGCTAGCGCACTTATTGACGACTTACCTAAGGACAAGAAGGTCACTCTTAACACCAACGACCTCAAGATCAAATGGTCTGATCTCCCTGAATACGATGGAGCTCAATCCGAAGCCCTGGACTATATCATGGATATCATGAGTCTCGCGGAGATATCAGACTCTATGAGTGCGATCTTAGGAGTTGCTCTGCCAAGACGACTCAAGGGGCACGCTAAGGTCTGGTGGAGCACCTTAGACCATGAGCATCGTACTGAATTCAGTCAATCTCATGGGTCGTTTCTTTGGGGTATCGTCGAAGGATTGCTCGGAACTCGTTGGCGTGAATCCTTAGCCTTAGAATGGGAAGCTATGAAATTTCGACAGGCTGGTCACGATCGTGAGACACCCGTCCACTATATCCAACGGAGAGTTAAACTTTATCGTTTCCTGTACGGGTTCCACCAGGACAGAGGGGATGAGACACGCAGACTCATTCTCACACTGCCTACGGAATGGCTCTACCTTCTTCAAGGACAACCCATCGATAATATCATGAGTTTACAGACTTATGCTAATAACCTGCAAGAAGCTCTGATTAATGCTTGGGTCCAAACACACCGGGAACGTTACAGGTTCCAGAAACCGCGTGTAATGTTATCGGAGGGTCAAGAATTGGATTTTAGAGTCACCGGCGACTCCTCTTCACCTAACCATATTCTCATTAGTGAGACTAACGAGAGAGGCTCGACGAGAAGGACCGTTCCAGACGTCGCTGATCCAAAACAGGGAAAGCGTCACGGAAAAATGTTCTTCGAGAGGAGTAACAAGAGGAGTTCGATCAAACCCACCAAGGAATGTTGGATATGTGGAAGTCCGGAGCATTTTAAGATAGACTGCCCTCAAGCTGGCAAAATGTCTCATTATGTCTCTATCAACAAATGCTCCGCACAGGATATGTCGGAGGAAGCTGAGGAGCAAAGGTTATATGAAGCGGTTCATGGACTATCTATACAAGGACAAGTAAATAACTCTGATGACGAATTGACTTTTGTTTCCGTTTATTCGCCCCATGTCAAAGACAAATTAGTGAGGGAGGAAAATCGAACGACTGGTGAAGCTCTTCTGTCTGAAGCTTACGTATCCATACTCGCCGCAGATTTCTTCGAAAAAGGAGACCGGCTGAGTGCTCATCGGCAGGACCTTGAAGGCCTGACCGAGGACTACTGTCAGACTGGAGATTCTCACGAACAAATCAGTTCGAATTCACTCTGTTCGCCTGGAGCTGATGTTGACACGTTCCCGTTTGATCCCGGGAACCCCCCCGATTTACTACCATACGAGAATTCGGATTCGGAGGACAGCGACGATGATCCAGTATTGGATTCCCCTTCGAAGCATGTTCCTTGCCGAAGTGAACACAGGAATGTAATCTTGTCCCTGCGCAAGGAAAGTAAGAGGCCTCGAATCCAATACCCTCATCCCAGTCGTCTGATGAAGGAGGATACTACGATCCTTTATCGAAAACGGGATCCTCCCAGTGGTTACTCTAGCATAGGAGTTGCAGCGCTCCATGTTTTCGGTCATGTAGGAACTCCCGATTCACCCAAACGCGTTAAAATTCGAATGGACACGGGAGCGGATCTTTCCCTTATATCGGAGGAATTCTACAAGGAACTGCAGGGCATGTATAAGTTGAAACAAGGACTCAAATTACGTCTAATTCAGCTCACGGGTAACGCTAAGGTTATCGGATATGTTAATGTCCCCATTTACCTGGAGGACGACAGTGGAACGTTACTGAAGTTTGCGGCTGAAACTTATGTCGTTAGAGGAATGACGGTGCCAATTCTTTTGGGAGAAGACTTCCATATTAATTATGAAATTGGTACTCTAAGAGATCAGCCGTTGGGATCTAGACTTATTCTCCCGGGACAACAGGGTTTTATTCCAGCCAGCTCTTCTAAGGAACCTCAACCTTTGACCTTCACCGTCAATAAGGCCCCTTTCGGGAAGCATGAGAAGGAGTCATCCAAACTCACCTCTCTCCCCGATAAAGGTGTGCGTACTGAAAGAGTCGCGCGAGCCTTGGAGGATTGCACTATCGATCCAGAGTCAGCCAGACTAGTGCCTATTTTTGTTGAAGATCTAAAGGGCGAGGAATGGATTGTTGAAGGAATTGTACTGCAAAACGAGGACGGTTCTATATTAGCCACACCAATCACGGCAATTTCAAGGAATAGTGCGGCAGTACCTTTAGCCAATCCATCACTAACCCCTAAGACTATCCGACGAGGGGAGACAATAGGGATAATTCATGACCCCGCTCGTTGGGCTCACAAGCCCAGGTCATTCGAGGAGAAAAGTTTAATGGTAGCAGGCGCGACCAAGATCGCACACCTTATTGAAAGTCTCTCTCAACTTGAGGAGGACCGTCAAGTCGCCTCAGAAAGACCTAAGCCACCTGTTGAATCAGAGATTGCAGACAATTTCGAACCGCCTGGTCCTAAGACGGCTGCAGTGGCTGATAATGAGAAATTTGCCTCAGAGGATCTTCACAAGTTAGTCAATTTGGGACCAGATATACCAACGGAGGTCCTGCCACGTCTCAGATCAGTTTTGACTGAGAACGTTAAGGCCTTCGGAGTCGTTGGACGGTTAGGGCAAGTGGAATGTAGAGTCCCTGTCCCCTTGAAAGAGGGCGCTCAGCCCATATCCATGCCTATGTTCCCCTCGTCCCCTGCCAATAGGCGAGTTATAGATGAGCAAATGGATACCTGGTTCGAACAGGGTGTCATTGAGCCATCTAAAAGCCCCTGGGAAGCGCCAGCCTTTGTAGTATATCACAATGGTAAACCGCGGGTGGTCATCGACTATCGGAAACTTAACCATCTCACGGTTCCAGATAAATTTCCTTTACCACGTCAATCGGAGATTATGCAAGCGCTGTCGGGGTCAAATGTTCTTTCTTCTTTCGACGCGCTGGCAGGGTTTACTCAATTAGAAATGTTGGAGGACGATAAGCCCAAAACAGCCTTTAGATCCCATAGAGGGCTGTGGCAATTTAAAAGGATGCCATTTGGGCTCAGAAATGGCCCCTCTACATTTCAGCGCGTCATGCAAACGGTTCTAGCACCCTACTTGTGGATTTTTTGTTTAGTCTACATCGATGACATAGTCATATTCTCTAAGAACTGGGATGATCATTTGCTTCATCTGAATGAGGTGCTTGGCGCTATCGCTTCGGCCGGTATTACTCTCTCTCCCAAGAAATGTTTTATCGGATATAATTCGATATTGTTATTGGGTCATAAAGTATCTAGGCTGGGTTTTTCAACCCATCAAGAAAAGGTTCGCGCTATATTGGAATTGGCCCCACCCACTAAGGTTTCTGATCTACAACGGTTTCTTGGAATGGTCCTTTACTTTTCAGCATATATACCATTTTATTCATGGATGGTGTCCCCTTTATTCTCGCTCCTAAAAAAGGGAACACCTTGGACGTGGACTGCTGAACATGTCCGAGCTTATGAGGATGTTAAAACCGCATTAGGATCAGCTCCAGTGTTGGGACATCCAGTTAGTGGGATGCCCTACCGATTGTATACGGACGCTTCGGATTTTGCCTTGGGTTGTTGCCTCCAACAAGTCCAGAAGATGGCTTTAGGAGATTTAGTGGATACAAAAATCTACGCCCAAGCCAAATTGGCTTTTGACCGTGCGCAGGACGTGCCTTCCATTGTTCATTGGTACAAAACCAAACAGCCCGAAATTGAGTGGTCGGATTCGTGGGGATCCACTTTTGAGGTGACCGAAGTTACTGTTGAACGAGTCATTGCATATTGGAGTCGCACGCTGAAAAGCGCGGAGCGTAACTATTCTGCTACTGAACGGGAAGCATTAGCAGCAAAGGAGGGACTGGTCCACTTTCAACCTTTCATTGAAGGTGAACATGTCCTGCTCATTACGGACCATGCAGCTCTGCAATGGGCTAGATCTTACGAGAACACTAATCATCGACTAGCCGCATGGGGGGCGATATACGCTGCATTTCCAGGTCTCAAGATTTTGCATCGAGCAGGGAGAATTCACAGCAATGTGGATCCACTGTCCAGACTCCCTCGGGTACCAGCCTTCGTGAGCCCTATTAGAGATGATTTGCAGGCTATCACCTCGACTTCTCTGGACAAGAATACTGAGGAAAAACTATGGAAAGACGAACCCGCTAAGAAGGCGGTCTTCTCTACCATACTCGATTCTATGGAGCCTTTTGGAGTAACTCAAAAGGTCCGACGGTCAGAATGGGATATTCATAACGCAATAAGGAATGACCAGGAAGACGAGTCCGACTTCGCATTGCATCATCCTCAGCTACTAATCAGCATCGAGGAGGGATATACAAAGAAATTTCTAGAGGGTTATTCAAAGGACCCGGTTTTCAGGAATCTCTATGCTTTAGATACCCCTTCACCCAACGCAGTTGTTACTCCTTCTCACTACTTCGTGGGAGCAAACCGACTCCTGTACTTTCGCGACTCGGACTGGAAAAGTCGAGTCTGTGTACCCAGAACCATGATTAACTCGATTCTAAGGTTGGTGCATGATAACCCTTTTGAGGGAGCACACGCCGGAGGCCAGCGGTTGTTCAACCTGATGAAAGACCGGTTCTTTTGGCCGAGAATGCTACAAGATTGCGTGTCGTACGCGCGTACCTGCGATATCTGCCAAAAAACCAAAGTCGATCGCACCGCTCGTCAAGGAGCCCTCAGACCGGCTGACGTACCTTTTAGGCCATTCGAGGTAGTTTCTATGGACTTGATCACTGGACTACCCGATTCAGGAAAGGATTCGTATTCCGCAGTCTTCGTTGCCGTTGATAAATTGATGCGCTACGCTATTACAATACCTACCTTTTCGAACCTTACCGCTGAAGGATTCGCACGAATATTTGTCAAACAGGTAGCAAGCCCCTTCGGACTGCCCTCGCGAATAATCTGTGACCGGGATAAGAGATGGACCTGCAGGTTTTGGCGGGAAGTCTGTAAGATCTATGGTACCACCCTTGCGGTATCTTCGGCTCATCATCCTCAAACGGATGGGCAAACGGAGAATATGAACGTGACCATAGAACAGATGCTTCGAGCCTATTGTGCCTCTGCTAAAGAAAGCTGGTCCCAGTGGATTGAGGTAGTTGTTCACGCATACAACTCGACTGTTCACAGTTCCACAAACTACGCCCCGGCCTTCTTATTAATGGGATACCTCCCAAGAGGAATGTCTCGAGTTCTAGGAGGTGACGAGCCCCTAGTTCCTAGAGAACTATCAGACAGCCCTATGGCCGACCAATGGATCCTCGAGCTAGAAAATCATCGGCAGATGGCACGGGATTCCATCGCTCGAGCCCAAGAGATTCAAGCACGAGCGTATAACAAGAAGCAAAGACCTGTAGAAGATATCTCTGAAGGAGACTTTGTATTGGTGAACCCCCACTCCCTCAAACTGGTGGAAGTCAAGGGAACGGGGAAGAAACTGATACAAAGACGGATTGGACCATTCGAGGTCCTTGAGAAATTGAACTCTCAAGTATTTAGGCTTAAGATTCCCCCGGAGTACCCTATGCATCCAGTCATTAATCGGGATCATCTGCGGAAATATCAACCCTCTCCTTCCAAGCTAGGTCCGAGACCCCAACTTGAGAACCTAAGAGAGTTGAAATCAGATCACGAAGAATATGAAGTCGAAGCTATTGTTGGACATAGGAAACAGCAAAATCGTCTGCTATTTAGGGTGCGCTGGAAAGGTTATGGACCCGAGGAGGATTCGTGGTTAAGCAGCACTGACCTTAGAAACGCTCCGGCACTTTTGAGGGCATACAAGGCGCTGTTCAACATTTAACGGGATATATGCGCTCAAGGAATCATCTATTCCCTCTCTTTTGTAACTTCCTTTCAGAAATATCTCAGTTATTCGGTGAGCCATCTCGTTGGCTTTTATTCTTTTTCATTTTCCTATCCCTTCTGTCGATTGGGACAACCATTAACTGGCAGCGGATACATTTCCCCAAAACCCGGCCACAATTAATGAATTCTATTTAACGACCAACCGAGTGGAGTTTCAATTCAATATATATATAAAAAAAAGTACACGTAAATTCGCATAAATTTTCTTTATCTTTCACACCACGTCCTTCCCTCTATCTTCAACTTCACCACTTTTATCGCGTTATAATGCTCCCTTTCCAACAAAACAAGCAAGTCCTCCCTAAGTTCAAAAAGGTCCAGCGAGCCCCGACAGCCAGTACATCCACGACCGGCGGGGGATTCATCACCCGCGTGCCTCGTACAGACAATGTCGAGAGCAATTGGGATATCCAGGAATCAACCCCCCTTTCGACTTTCTCCTTTGGTGATGAGCCGGGGAAAAGTACCGGTACGGATTGGAGCAAGCCGTTAGGCCCCTCCGTCAGGCCATCATCTGAGGAAGTCGCTGCTAGCATGCGGAAGCAGGAAATGTTCATGGAAGAACACAACGCAAGGAGACTCGCCCGCAAAAGAGAAAGGCGTGCTGAGTATAGAAGTCAACAGGAGGCGAGGGGAGCAAGAGAAGGAGTCCCTTCCAAGCGGCAGCAGCGTGAGTACAGAGCGCAGTGCGGAAACAGAGCTTCAGTGCCGATCCTTCCCCCAGCGGGAGAGAAATGGGCCGACTTCGCGGAGACCGATGATAGCGAGGGTGGGACGCCTCGTATTAGGACGACGGGAACCAAGAGCTGGAAGGAGAAGGAGTGTGAAGAGTGGTGGGTTCTGACCGCTCTATATACGAAGAATAGTGTTTATTCAACTACTATTAGAGAGTATTGACCGTCAGTACAATACTATAGACTACTAGACTGTTAGTACTAGTATAAGAACGCACAGCACGCCTCAAGAGCAACTGTATAGTTGCTCGCGACGGCTTAGAACAGTAAGATAACGAGTTGACCCTTTACGGTACAACTAGTAGCTAGAAATAAGAAAGATACTCAGCTAAAGACTGAGAGTCTAGGATAGAGTATTAGTAGCGTGAGTCGACTACGGTGTCGACGAGCGCAAAATCTTGAAAGCGGAACTCGACCTTAGCGGTTCGAGTTCAAAAGGCTATTAGTAGACTAGAGAATGCTACCTTTATGGTAGCTGAGATACTACCCTTGACACCTCTCGTTATTCAACGTCTGAGTCGTTACGAAGTGGTGTCTGCTGGGTAAAAAGTTGTCTATCGTTTGGCGCCGAGGGCGCCCATACGTATACACAAAGCTTTGAACTACAAATCAAGGTGTGCTCGAAATATAGAAAGAATATAAAGAAAGAGAATAAAAGGTAAATAATAAAGTACTATAATCTGGTTATTATTCCTTAGTCCAGGTATGCATATATGCATACCCTTTACAAGGAGGGTACCATCTTTTACGACTGGGAGCTACTTCGACGCATTAAGTTGCAACGCATAGTTCTCACCCGAGGGGATGGTCAAACGCTGCCCCAACGAGAAAAGGGATACCGTAGGGGACCAATTGAGTTTTCCTCGGATGAGGATGAGGAGGAGGACGAGAACAGGAATGGCGTGTATAGTATCCGATCTTTGGGAGAGGATTGCCATGAAGGGTTCCTTCTCCCATCTGAAGTTCGTTTCGTAACCAGCGACCCCAACCAAAGACAAACGCGGAGACTGTCATCCAGAGTATGGAGGGGTTACCGCCCTAGTCAACAGTCACTGGAACGCGAACCTTCCACGATTCCGGTCCCACATCTCTCGCCAACGTCGAGGCTCCTTCCCATCATTCACCCTACACACACTCCCTCAGCCCCGATTCTAACGCCTCATCTACCTCCCTCTTCAAACACTGTACCAGTCCCAACCTCACTTGGGATGTCGAGGCCCCCTCCCATCCTTCACCCGACACACACTCCCTCTGCCCAACGCAAACCTTCCCCGATTCTGGCACCTCGTCTCTCTCCCTCCCCGAAAGCTATACCGGTACCGACCCAACTTCCGCCGTCACCAGGTATCCCTCCCGACTCTCCGTATTCATATTGCGTGTCCTTGGGTAGCCCTATCCAGGACCTTCCACCAGAGCGAATGGATGTCGATTTAGACCCCCCTACACCGGACGTCATTGATCCCCTGGCAAGCAGAAAGGTGAAGGAGATGCAGAAAGCCACCACTCCTCTCCGAGAACAATCCTCTATTCCCGTCCTTGACAGCCCGGTTCCCCTCACTGAGCCTGTATCTACAACTTTCTGGATGCGAGTAGCCGTCAACTACCCTTCCGAACAGTTTCCTGTCAGAAGGGTGCTATCGGAGCTCGTGCCAGTACTTCAACAACCAGTCCTTCAAGGGAGCCTCAAGGGTTGTCGCGGTCTGGCTCCATTGTCGGAGATAATGGAGGATTTCTATCTCTCCTTCGAGGATCTCGCAGAGGGGAAGAACTTTGCACGAGCAGCACAGGAGATTAAACTCTCTATGTTCCGGCACATCATAGTGGAGCTTCACCGTCTGCCCCCAGACTCAGCGAATGTCCTCTCTATTGCTGGCTTAGTAGATTTACTCAAGGCCCTCGTCCTGACGCCTCCCACAGAGACCACCGTGCAACCACACGTTCCTGCCCTACTGCCCACGTCTTCGTTTCCCATCCCCAATGCTCCTCTTCTCGCGCGGATTTCCGCTCCGCCGGTTAGTGTCCGCGCAGTCGTTCGTTGCAGAGAGAAAGCCTACAGACGATGGGCCGACTCCTTGTACAGGAATCCTAGTGATTTGACTCGGGCGAGAATAGCTGAATCCTTCAGAGTAAAAAGGGAACGATGGGGAAACCTCATTTTGGACTTTGGGGGATCCTCACAGGAAGCTTGGGGCGGCGTCCCAGATGCTCTTCGACACCTAGTATAGCACATCCCTTCGAACTGGGGGGCACTGTAAAGGGTATGCATATATGCATACCTGGACTAAGGAATAATAACCGGATTATAGTACTTTATTATTTACCTTTTATTTTCTTTCTTTATATTCTTTCTATATTTCGAGCACACCTTGATTTGTAGTTCGAAGCTTTGTGTATACGTATGGGCGCCCTCGGCGCCAAACGATAGACAACTTTTTACCCAGCAGACACCACTTCGTAACGACTCAGACGTCAAATAACGAGAGGTGTCAAGGGTAGTATCTCAGCTACCATAAAGGTAGCATTCTCTAGTCTACTAATAGCCTTTTGAACTCGAACCGCTAAGGTCGAGTTCCGCTTTCAAGATTTTGCACTCGTCGACACCGTAGTCGACTCACGCTACTAATACTCTATCCTAGACTCTCAGTCTTTAGCTGAGTATCTTTCTTATTTCTAGCTACTAGTTGTACCGTAAAGGGTCAACTCGTTATCTTACTGTTCTAAGCCGTCGCGAGCAACTATACAGTTGCTCTTGAGGCGTGCAGTGCGTTCTTATACTAGTACTAACAGTCTAGTAGTCTATAGTATTGTACTGACGGTCAATACTCTCTAATAGTAGTTGAATAAACACTATTCTTCGTATATAGAGCGGTCAGAACCCACCACTCTTCACACTTAGTGTAAAGGGTCGAGTAGTTTACCACTCAATGTACGATCGTTATCGACTAATGATAGTACAAAATACAATTGACTAGTAGTTAAGATGTAGATTACGATCAACCCTTAAGGTACGATCGGCAGATAATTACAAGGATGGATTGACCTTACGGTACGATTCGATTGTTTAGCTAGTTGGGCTGAAGGCTGAATAGACAAGAGAAAGTATATAGTGCGCAAAGGAGAGAGAATATTCTAAGAAAGTTAGTTACGATAGATATTCTTACCGCGCTGTTCAAGAGCTTGAAGTTGAGTCGAATAGTAGTAACGGACTTCGACTGTTTCAGTGCGAAGTGTAATTACTATGACTCAATGAAGAGAGATAGAGTAGAGGTTTGTTTTAGACAAGACCCCAAACCAGTACTTGCGTATGCAGGTGATGGTTGTCGGGGTTGAAAAGTGTCTAAGTTTTTGTTGTGTGACTACTACTGTGACATAGTTGTCGGGGTTGAAAAGTGTCTAAGTTTTTGTCGTGTGACTACTACTGTGACATAGTTGTCAGGGTTGAAAAGTGTCTAAGTTTTTGTCATGTGACTACTACTGTGACATAGTTGTCGGGGTTGAAAAGTGTCTAAGTTTTTGTCGTGTGACTACTACTGTGACATAGTTGTCAGGGTTGAAAAGTGTCTAAGTTTTTGTCGTGTGACTACTACTGTGACATAGTTGTTGGGGTTGAAAAGTGTCTAAGTTTTTGTCGTGTGACTACTACTGTGACATACGCATACTTCTTGTGGGCGAGAGCGCCCACAAGCATACATGGGCTCTCGAACTAATAAAGCGTATTTATGAGTGATAAAGAGAGAATAAAAAATATAAAACAAAATGAAATAATTGTATTATAAAGCAGCTTAAGGTCTAGGCTTAGAGCCTTTAGTCGCGCCTCCTATATGACCTATCCTTCACAGTAATGAGAGAGTCAAATAATAGAGTAGCGCGGATGTAGTCCACGTGGATTGAGATGTAGATGGAGTTTCGACTGGTACAGTTCAAAACTGATTGCGTAGATAGTTAAAGCCCATCTGTGATGGTCGAGATGATACCCCAATCACAACTTATGGGACACTAACTGATGTCTGGGTAAGTCGTGGTTGCAGGGTAAAAAGTGTCTGAGTTTCATTTGGTGCTGAGTGCACCCACAAGTATACACAAAGCTTCAAACTAATGAAATGGTGCAATATTCGAAGAATATAAAGAATAGAAAAATATAAATAGAATGTGTAAAATATAAATAAAATAAAAGGAGTGTTTTACCATAATGAAACTGTGGTAAAAGCATACTCCTCACACATATGTATTCTAGCACCCGTAGTGTAGAACTCAGACACTTTTTAGCCCACAACCACAACTTACCCAGACACCAGTTAGTGTCCTGTAAGTTGTGATTGGGGTATCATCTCGACTGTCACAGATGGGCTTTAACTATCCATGCAATCAGAGTTTTGAACTACACTAGTTGAAACTCCATCTTTATCTCAATCTGTCACAACCGTCACATGTCACATATTGTCACAAACATTCAAAGGTAACTTTCGACAACTCTTCGACTTATTGAATTCAACTCAACAAAACCGAACATTATTCAGCACCATCAAATCTCTTTCGACATGTCTCAATTCGACGTCATGAATGATTTCATTATTAGTTCATAGCATAGTCATAATGATATGATGAAAAGCATAAAAGGGCTATGAAAGGAGCAAGGGAAGTCAGTCGAAATATCTGTATATTAGTGATATTAGTAATCTATCTTGTCGTAACTTCTTCGACAAATACTTCCGTGAGTTCTCGCGACTGGTATTAGCCTCTTACTTCATCTACAGGGTGAATATATACTTTGTCGAACGAGGCTTTCGAGTTCGATTAATAGAATATTATTCAACTTTATTGAAGAATAATCGATTTGTGACATAATCCGTGCGGACTACATCCATGCTACTCTGTTATTTGACTCTCTTGTTATTCACTTCTGCACTCGAGCAGTCATTCAGAATCATACTTCACAGTCGATTCTCCTTATTCATTTTAGCTCTCTATTCTACTTTAGATAGCTATTTTACTCAACCATATTGAACTAAACAGTCAATATGTGTTCGGTCTGTATTAGACTTAGATAGTCAATACATCTTCATGTTGTACCTAAACGGTCGATATTCTTCGTATATAGAACAGTTAGAACTTCCACCACTCTTCACAGTATCTAATATTCACGGTCTGATCATGATATATGCATACCCTTCACAGGTACTGTAATTTATATGACTCTTCACAGAATTGAACTGCAAGGGTTGATTCTTTAACTTTAACTAACATTGTCCTGATCAATGATCAAAGACAGTCAATAAAAGAGTCTCTGCCCTGAATCTGTCAAGTCTAGCATCTCTGACTGTTACATACATGAGGATGGTTGATGGATTCATCCATCTTCTGCTCAAACTTTGAGCAACTGTACAGTTGCTCTTGACCATGACTTATGTACTTATTCTTTACTCTTCTTCCTTCTAAGTAATGTGTATTGTACTAAGTCAGTCAATACAATTCTTACCATACTTTACAAGTCAGTATTCTTTATACATAGGGTGGTAATCAATGTGACTCTTTAGAAATTGGGGAAGAATGAAAATACTATTCCAAGACAGATGTGACTGGTAATGTAGTGTTGAAGGATTATGCCACAAGTAAGTATTCAGCCAGTTGCAGAGAGACTCACTTATGTATGTCTTTTAGGTTCAATGAATTCAAAAAGTATATAAAAGTATATAATTATAAATAATTAATAAAATTTAGGTAAGTTTCTGAGTTAGATCACATGCTTTGATAAATACTTAGAATTATTGACACAGAGGTACCTGGTGGCTTGGCAGACCGTATGTTTTTATTATACTAAGCTCATTTGTTCCCGCGGGCATGACGGTCACATATAAACCTTATTTCTCTCCTCTATAGTTTTGTCACGCGTGACAAGCGGAAAATACTGCCCTCCTCAAACAACTCGGACATCGCAAGTTTCCCTCCTTAGTCTGTCTTTCCATAAACTAATTGCATTAAGCAGAAGTAGCTCCGACTCGAACACACTAATCTAAAAATGACCCACGATTCCGTTTGGTTCTCGCATCCCCGTAAGTACGGGAAGGGATCCCGCCAGTGGTACGCAATCTCTTGTTTTTGTTCAAAAGAGAAGACACACTCATGTTTGGCTATTTCACAGCCGTCTCTGTGCTCACCAGGCTGGTCTTATCCGCAAGTATGGCCTTGATTTATGTCGTCAATGTTTCAGGGAGAAGTCTGCTGCCATTGGTTTCGTCAAGGTGAGCACGTCAACCCAAGGTTCACCTTCTATCTTGTACTCATGACTCGTGTACTATTTTTCCACAGAATCGGTAAAAGCAAGTCGGGGATGGCTATTTCAGATTCCTAGACTTCTCTACTATATCACAGTTTCAAAATCCACTACATGTGTATGTCACTATGCAGCGCATGCTATCATACGGTCCTGAATCATTTGAACTGTTTTGCATGATATTGTTTATGTGTGGGGGTATGATTGACCACCTGGATGCTGCGTGGCTGGTTATGGTCGTTTGACCCGAATTATGGTACACGCTGTGAATGAACTTCGAAAGACTCTTCCAGCAATCATTTAAGGACGCAATTTAAGAGAACTCTACTTGTATTGAGGGCTAATTAATACTCCAGACTGATTTAGCAAAACACGTGTAGTTCCTTTATTAGAATTTATGGAGGCAAGTACTTACAACAGCCCGGAGTCTAGAGTTAAGGCATGTTGCAAACGACCCTGGTGCACTGCTGACCTTGTTTTCTATTGTTGTTTTTCCACCCCCTCCCCCCACCCTTAAAACGAGGCCTGCGGATCTGTGTGAATATCCTTGGCTTGCATACCCTCCAGTGTGTGGATACCCTTGACTGGCTTCCCTTGCTTTTATCTATACTCCTAGTACAATGCTCATTGCTCCTGCATGGCGTCAAGTGTCTCTCCTAACACTCTTCCTTCTCCTATCCGACCATGCTGTAGCTCGTTCAGCCAACTTCTTGTCACGGAAGCATCCAGGGCTTGTCGAGGATCTCAGGATCGCTTGGACTGGACTACTAGACAATCAAGCAGCTTTGATTCAAACTAGAGATATAGAAAACAGCAATGGATCCGGTGTAGCGTCAAGCTCTAACAATGTTCGGTGTACGATCAACTCAATCGATACGCATCTGTTGCCACCCACGTCTTCAGTGCTCAGTTCTGATCCCGCTGGACCAACTGGGAAAGGTGGGACTACAACTGGTGTGACTCCTGCCCCTTCATCTGGGATCCTCGCGCCATCGATATGGAAGATTCAGAAAAACCATGTGAGTAACCTGTTATGTTATTCGACTCGCTATAATATTATTTCACAGACAGGTACCTCCTTCTTCGATGAATGGGACTTCAATGTAGGAGACGATCCCACTCACGGTATTGCAATTTATCTTCTAGCACGCATGTCAAGCTAATATAATTTTTTTTCTCAAGGCAACGTCCAATTCCTAGACGAGAACACAGCTGTATGTCAATTTCTTGACGTTTATCCAATATTTACCTTTCCTTTTAGCGAGCGGCGAACTTAGTGTCTGTTAACAGTGCAGGACATGCCATAATGGCCGTGGATACGACGCAAACTATCACGGGGAATCGCCGAAGTATACGCATCACGACAAATTACAATTTCACAGGTGGTCTTCTTGTTCTTGACGCTGTTCACGCCCCCACAGGATGCGCAACATGGCCTGCTTTTTGGTCGAATGGTCCTGATTGGCCGAACAACGGAGAGGCGAGTTTGATGAGGTCGACACTAAGCTTCTCACTGAAATGTAATCCTTACAGATCGATGTCATGGAGGGAGTGAATGATATCACAGTAAACCAAGCTAGCATACACACTGCCCCTGGCTGCCATATATCCGATTCTGAAACTGCAAATAACGCCACCGGTACACTTGTCGGGGGAAGCGACTGCGCTAGTGCTGAGAGTAACAATGGTGGATGTGGGCAGCAAGCAACGTCTTTGACAAATACTTATGGCCCCTCATTCAACAGCAATGGCGGTGGTGTCTATGCCAGTATGTCGTCATACTATTCCTTCTTCTTACTGACGTTGATGGTTTCCGTTTGGAATAGTGCTTTGGGACGAATCAGGCGTTGCGGTCTACTTTTTTACCCGCAGTGCCATCCCGACCGATCTTACGGGCATGGCACCTCAACCCCAGAATTGGGGTGCGCCGTTTGCTCGGTGGCCTGCGACAAGTTGCAACCCCTTTCAGGTTAGCACCTCCAGCGTATATCCGTACCCTCCTTGACGGACACTTGTTTGTAGTATTTCCAACAGCACACTGCGATTTTTGACACCACATTGTGGTAAGTTTAATCCTTGTTCCAATAAATTGGGCGTTCACCAATCATAGTGGTGATTGGGCTGGAAATGTGTGGAATGTTGCCGGTGCTCCTGGCCAGGAACAGAGCTGCGCTCAGCGGACTGGTTTCGCGACCTGTACCGAGTTTGTACAGAAAAGTGGCTCATCCTTCCAACAAGCTTGTAAGCACATTCGTTTTCACTGCCACTCAGTCAGTTCATCCCTTTATTTTCAGACTGGGAAGTTCGCAGCGTCAGGTTGTATCAGAAGAATGTATGATCCACAAAGTTTTTATTGCAATATCTGCAAATGGTTATTTCACACTTTGGGGTTTATTGGAGTCATACAAGCTTCGATTGATCTGTTATCAGGCAGTGGGTGTCATGTAAATGAATGGATTGTGTGGCGCGACCACCTATTGTGTGCGTACGAAATGTTATTAGTGCGATCTAACGAAGTGCATTGCCTCGGCTTTTCTTTTTCACCATCTTGAACGGCAGCTCATTCTGCGCGGGTTTGGGTTGAGTTTTTACAACTGCAAGGGACAAAGTGAACATCCGCGACTTCAAAAGGCCAATTAAAGCGTACCATCTGCTAACGAAGGTTGTTTCCCCGCTACAGCAAGCTTGGGTCGGTCTGCGGCATCGGCTTTACGTCTAGAACAAAAGTCAGCTGCAAATCTGCGGCCATCCAAAGTTGTGCTATTCATGTAGACCATATCTTGAATGACTTCGACTGTCGAAGGTGGGAAATCTAACGAAAATGTTAACAGCATCGTTATAAACTCCTCTGCTACATAGGAAGTCAGCTATTATGTTTATATAAAGGTACGAACCAGAACACACTATTGAAGCCCGCATTGAAGTCACGTACGGCCTCTCGAAGCCATTTCATGAACTCGGGTGATGGTGCTACGGGGCCTTCTTCGACTGAAGAGGCCGCTGGCTTTGAAGAAGTCAATACAGATTTTGTGGCAGGCGAAGAGGCAACCGAAGAAGATGCCCCAGGACGCGTGGAAGTGGTACCGTTAATCGGTCGAGCGGAAGCCTGCGAGACGACAGGTGTATTGCCGGATGCCTGGCGAGAAGCAGTAGCTGCAGCTGTTACTTTGCCACCAGCTCCAATGGTACTCCAAGCACCACCTGGATATTGGTTGGAGACAACCTGGAAGAAAACTCAGCCCTCATTACGTTGCATATAATACACAGCCTCCATTACCTTATTGGCGGAGTCGGCGTACGCCCTCCTAGCCGCAATGGCTGCAGTCTCCTTCTCTTTGGCAGCCGCCTTTTTCCTGCGTTCCTCCTCTTCCTGAATCTCTTTCATAGTTTTTTTAGCTTGCGTCGGTTTCACAGCATTTGTCCAGACGGGTATAGTCGGCTGGGGAGGAGCAGCTACAGGAGCCTGTTCCTTCGGTACAGCTCGAGCCGTGCCAGCTTGAGAAGTAGGGAGACCCCAAGAAGCCGTGAATGTCTGTGTTTCCTCTTGAGGAACGACACGAGCTGCACGTTCCTTTTCTCGTTCGGCTTGTTTCCTTGCCTCCGCTCTCTTAGCCTCTGCTTCTTGGATCTCCCTCAGACCGGTCTTTGCTGTTTTCTCCTCGTCGGCACTAACAGGCGTTCCCCATGCTGGCTTGACAGGCGCCGGCGTTGAAAGCAACGGGGAAGGAGTCGTCTGAATTGTCATTGATTGAGTTGGTGGTACGGTCACAGGTTTCGCGGCAGTAGACTGGATAGCGGACGTTCGTCTTTTCGCAACTGGTTGCTGAACTGGCTGCGGCGCTACAGTAGGAGTAGGTATTGTGGTAGGAGTGGCTTGAGGAGGCACTGGTTCTGCAGGAGCGGGACTGAGTCGAGGAGGCGTATTCCATGCTGTCTGCTGCTCTTGTGAAAGCTCGGAAGGAGCGGTTCTAAGGGGCTCAGCAGCAGCAACCTCGCCCTCTGCCTTCGAAGAATTGTACCATTCGGTAGGCTCAGGCTGGCCTTGTAGTTTGCTGATGGTGGCTGCAGCATCATCATTAGACGGAGTCGTCACTACGTTGTATGCCGTAGGGTGAGGGGCATCAAATGGACGAGGGCGAGGCTGAGCAGTTTGCGATATGCCCCAAGGACCGCTGGAAATTTGGCTAGGTACTTGATTCGTTACATGCTGAGGAGTTACAGTATGAGTAGGAGCGCCAGAAGCGGTATTAGCTTGAACGTGAACAGGATGTTGCTGGTGTTGGGGGAGTTGCTGTGGAACATGCTGAGAAGCTAGAGGCTGTGGAAGTCCTTGATTATTGGGCAGAGTAAATGTACCAGGAGTGGTAGGTCCATAACTACTTCCGAAACCTGCTTGCATATGAGAATGCTCATCAAAGCCATGTTGTATGTTGTCATCCCTTAGGCTTGCACCAGGACCGACGGTGCTGAACACGGGTTCAACATCCCGCGTCATTTGAGAGAAGCCAGTATTGGCGATGCCATACGCTTCGGGAACGAGCCCAACTGAATCCTGACTGCCACGATTTGGTACAGCTGGACTGCCATACACATTGTTGAGGGTCGTTCTTTGAAGAGAAACATTACCGAGAGCATCATATTCATGGGGTCGTTGGACATTGCTACCATTATGAGTTCCCCACGGTGAGATTGGTACATTGCTGGAGCCTTGACCTTCGAATATGGATCCCCGTTGGCCTAAGATTGTTAAACGAGGCCCAAAAGGTAAATCGTTGGGTGTAGCAAAACCGGCACGGGGACCTAGCCCCGACTGTTGATCATAACTCCCGACTCGCCCCCCGAAGGCCGCATCCGTTCCATCAGGAGTGTAGACGGGACGTCCAAAGGCCTGATCGGGAGAAGCTGTCGACATACCGCCCATAGGGTTGGCGCTGAAGTTGGATAAAATAGGTGACTGGGATGTATTAGAAGACGAACTCAAATATGCGTCGAACGCAGCAGTGCGACTGGTGGCGGCTCCAGGATGACGGAATGCTGTACCATTGGTAAAGGTTTCTTGACCTTGGTGCATGGGTTGAATGGAAGTATTTTGCAATAAAGGTTGTCCAAAGCGGTCAAAAGCTTGACTACCAAGAGGCGGCCCGGTGGAAAGAGGTGTTAAACCAGGAGGACCACGATCTGAAAAGGAACTGAAGAACAACTTTTCTTTGCCTGCACGAAGGCTTAGCTCGCCGACGGGGGTCCAGTCATGGTCCAAATGAGTGCGTTTCATGAGAAGGTCCGGAGCGAAATACCCTTCGTCATACCACTTCTGCATTAGAGTAGCGGCGAAAGGACCTGTTAGGCACATCTTAATTAGCAACTTTCATTCTTGGTGCAGACAAACACTAATACCTTGTATATTGCCTTTTGGATCTCTGTATGACCAATTAACATTAGAAGGATCATCTTCGATGTCCGGGGGGCGAGCAGCGGATATGCCACTTTTGTACGCATTAGAGCCGAGGGTATCTTCATTCAGGCTACTAGGAATATTATCTTGTCTGTTTACTTCGTCCAGCACTGAAAGGACGCCCATAGGCGCACTTAGGTCCTCCAGGTCAGGGCCGCCTCCTCCCGAGTCATCGCGGAAGGAAGGTGGAGATGGGGCCATGGACCTGGCAGAGACCGATTGGGACAAGTCAGAGCTATTGAACGACCCACTAGGATCAACCCCAGATGAGTCCCTCTCTGTCCCCGTTTGTTCGTCACATTCTTCCGTCAGAGTGTCTCCAACGCGGATAGGATCTGGGTCTCGTTTTCGCCAACTACTGTCACCAGCTGTAATGGGACTGTCAAACCCATGTGGCCCATTTCCGAGCCTAGTGCGAGGTGATGGCAGGCCGCCTCCGGTGGGTGATAAAGGCGTCCCCAGGGGTGAGGCGAGAGAAGTCAAGGATAACCTCCGAGGGACCGAAAGGGGAGGCCCTGTATCTACGAGCAGACTTCAAGAAACGGCAGAATACACAGAATAAATACATACCTGTCCCATCCTCCTTCCTCTTCCTAGCCAACATGGCGCTGTACCGCGACTGACCTAAAGATCCATGCGTGCTGGACGCAGAATGCGGGTGCTTTGGCCTTTCAGCGGAACCGGGTAAAAAATCATGCGACTGGCGGCGACGCAGCTCGGAATTGATAGAAAGAGAAAACAACTACGTGTGTGCAATTTTTTATTTTTTATTCACACAAGAGAGGGAAAAAACGCGTAGGGGAGATATGGTTGAGCAGGTTGATGAAGGCTTTCGCAAGGAGCTCTCACCTTTTTTTCTGCATCGCTCATTTCTTTCAGACCGACAGGTTCCCCGCCCGATTCTTTAACGACCCCCTCCCACAGCTCGACTTCGAGACCTAAGGTACCTCGTCCACCGCCCTCCTTCCACACATGTAACATTTCTTCTTTAGAATATTTGAATGGATTGACAACGTCTTGTTTCTCATGGGCTACTGAAGGAGCTGCCGTGAGAAGAGAAGAATACGAAGACGCGCCTGGGGACGTGCCGGGCATTCCAGTGAGGACAGAAGGTGGTGGACGGGCTGTAGATGGAGTAGTTGGTTGTTTGTTTCGCATCCACTCCGGGCCAAACTGAAGTGATGTGGCAGACATGGTATTATGGTGGTGCAAAAAAGACAAGGATTTGATAAGTTGTGGCGAGTCTAACGCTAGTTTGCTGCTGTTCACTGTATAGTGCGTGAAGCAAAGCTCTTTTTGTCCACGAGCGCCCACCAGACGTATTGTAGATGCACTTCCATTTCATTTGCATGTCTTCTACATTACTGGCACTTCTCACGAATTACTGTAGATCCCCTTGTACAATAGCGACCAATAAATAAAGCCCATCATCTTTCCCCTCTCTACCAGTTCAAGTTCACACGCCATTTACTGGCTGGTAATGCTGCAGAGCGCATTAGTTTCCTTCCGCTATCATCCTCCGCTCTTCACTCACCTTGCAATCTCCGCGCTGTGGGGATGATATATACTATGAGGGAAACGAGACCTATTGCCACACATATAGAGGAAACGTAATAGTATCCGTCGCGCATTGTAATGCACTCCCCACCAAGGTCGCTGCATACTTGCTTGCCACGTTCAGATACGCATTCAGAAGCTATATGAACTATTGGTTATGCGATATAAAAGACATACTATACTCCCACACGTACCTTTAATGAGGAGTTCGGATGGATCTTTCGTACTGCATGTAGCCACACTAAATATGTCAACACCGCGCAGAACGAAATACCTTGGCCAGGTTCCACCAAGGTTTGTAGCAGTGTTCAAGAGCTAACGGAAAAAGGATGACCGGGTCAGCCAAAATCTTACGAAACCATGTCCTAACTTACAGTCATGTAAGTGCCACCAATCAAGGGGTCCGCGATTCGAGTATGGAAAGCTGTCACTCCAACAAATTGTACAGTGCTGTAGATGGGATGAGCAGCCCCTCGCCTATGTATGATGACGACCACTTACGAGGAGAAGCCAGATGCAATAGTCATAACTATAATGAAAATGAAAAATGATGTTGGAATCGGAGGCGCAGGAAAGATTGCGATTGTGATCATGGCGCTGACAGCGAACCCAAGGCGAGCCCAGAATGCCCAAATCCACGGTTCGAGTGGTTTATCACCGCGAGACCATCGAGCGGCAAGATAGCCTTCTACCAACTGAAATGGAAAGTCGAGGAGTACGGTGAGTGCCATGTCTTCTTTTTTTAAGCCTTTTTCGACCATTTTTAATTGTGTGATAGCGTCATTGGCTTGGAAACCAATTTTACACACAAAATGCATTAAACAGAGCGCTTGAACGTCTGTACAGATAATTTGGTAAGGGATTCACATATGGAGTACACACACATACGCTTGAGTTTACAAACGGACCATAAAATACTATAGACTCGTTTCAAATTCATATCCTCATCTGTTTCATTTGGGGGATCCTAAAAATAATCAGACAAATGCTACCAGGAAGAAAAAATCTATTTTACTTCGGTTTTGAAGAATAAGAGCCATACTGTCACGGAGTAACAGATTATGGCCCAGAAGGTAAGATATGCACTCAAGGTAAGCCGGGGGGTACCCCATTGTTTGCTAAATGGGCTAATTTACGGACGAGTTTAAGTTGAAAGGGATGTACGCACGCAAAGTCTTCACTGTTTAGAGCTAAGAAAACTGTAAACGATGCAAAGTAGCCGGTATTAAGACCAAAGGTCTGACAAGTCGATGCGTATGATAAATTTTCGGGGGAAAGGAGTGTTAAAGCCCAGCCTATTAAGATCAGTAGTGGATGAGCAATAAATAGAGCCACACACACCATCAACAGCGATATCTATGAAGCACCTGCAGTCTAAGTAATCGATTCTATTGCATACAATTTGACGTACCTTGTGTGGCTGCAAGGAAGACAAGTGTAGTAAATACGGTGGTCAACCAAGACAGATGTTTATCAGGCTGCCAATACGCAAAAATGGCTCAGTCCAGACGTTTGTATGACTAATTTTCAGAAGGAGGTTTAGCTTACGGCTTCGAGTAATTGTTCTGAATTGCGAGCTATCCACAACATCAAAGAACCTATCACAAGTTGCATTGGAACGATCCATGACTTTCGGCGGCCGATTTTACGAAAGAA
This sequence comes from Hysterangium stoloniferum, assembly GCA_015178975.1. Taxonomy (NCBI): domain Eukaryota; kingdom Fungi; phylum Basidiomycota; class Agaricomycetes; order Hysterangiales; family Hysterangiaceae; genus Hysterangium; species Hysterangium stoloniferum. The sequence continues at coordinate 799,883 of WHVD01000013.1, forward strand.
AAGAGAGTCTACTATTGGAGACCAGAAGAGCTTGAGAGAGTATGGGTATCCTGAAAGGGCAAAAATGCCTAGTTGGGAATAGGATAAATGAGCGCGAAGAATGAGAGGGATAGAGCCTATTAAAGATTAGTTGATTGAAAACAGATATTAGTGTGACGCATACCGATAGCCAGCCCAATCTTGGTTAGCGGTTAGCATACAGTTTGTAGCGACGACTTGTAGCAACTTACTGGAACACCCTGAATTAGATCTGAGAGTGACTGATGAGTTGATAGGCAGGAAAAAAGGGAGTGAAGGCGGCTCCTTACACAGGACACAAAGTAATGCCATGCCTTGCTTATCTTTCAAAGATAAAGGCTTCTTTGCATGGGACAAGTCGTCCTGCTCGTCGTCGTCTTGTGCGCTCAAAGCATCATGGCCCTCAACTTCACTGAGCAACCTCATTTCGGCCTCATCAGCGTCTTGGGTGGCGACCCTCGCTACTTTATGAATGCGTGGAGTAAGGGGAGGGTTCGCGGTTCCAAAGACTGGCTGGTTAGAATGAGGGGTCAACATGATGCTTTCTTCGTCTGGTGAAGGTTGACGGGGACCGTCTAGCTGTGACTTGGAAACTTTGTTTAGAATACGTCTTCGGGGTGAAGTGGAACGCTTGGACATTAAAAGATTTTCCCACGTGAAGCGACGAGGATCTAGGAAAGAGATCGAATATGTGATATATACTGAGATAGAGGTGAAGCGCGCTGTGTTCACGACACGACACGACACGACAACAACATGCCCAGTTGATTACCTCAGCGCGACCAACCTATCAAAATATTTAAAAAAATAAAAATAAAGAATACATATTAAAGATGACGTCATGGGTCACTTTCCCTCAACAAAATCTAGAGCGTTCTCTAACCCCCTCATTAAACTCTCTTTCCCAGCTTTCATACTCAATCCACGTATCAGACCCTTCTTCGGCCCTCCACTGCGAGATGATCCCATCTCGGTGTCATCCAACATAAATCGTGCCGTTGTCCTAGCCCTAGCTGTCGCTGTCGCCGTCGCCGTCGCCGTCATTGTTGGTGATCGCGCATTAATCGTAGATGCCCGATGTCGTGTAACAGTCGGCTCCGTTGCAGTGCTAGTTTTCCCTCCAGCCTGATCCTCGTTCGCCCCAGTGATACTCTTAGCCCTGCCCCGTCTCACAGACTTCATCTTCTCTTCACCATCGCTTCCACTCGCCACACTTCTACGCGGTGTATGCACACCAAAGTCCCACGTCCCCACCTTTGCTCTATCCAAGTCATAAGCCCAACCCACCCACTCCGCCTCACTGAATGCATCCGAGTCACGATCACCATCGTCAGAGTCATATAAATCCTCAAACGAGTCGTCCCCCCCATCGCCCGCTTCATCCTCCTTACCAGGATATTCACCCAAACCCGCCTCAATCGCCCGTCGAATTAATTCTTCTCGCCATTCAGGAAATCGCACCCCAAATGTGTGTCCGAGTCCGATCATGCCTTTTGTCCCAGACCCGTGGCGAGGTGGGTCCCCCCGGATAGATGAACCCTCCACTTCATCGTCTCCATCGACGGGGCTGGGGGCGCTGAACTGCAAGTATGACGGGTGTGGAATTTGTGACGGAAGAAAGTCGGTACGCAGGGTACGGGCAGGAGCAGCATGAGAGGAGGTGGTTATAACCGAATAGGAAATACGATGAAAAATGCGAAGGAGATGGTCATGTGCTGGTGGATAAACCAAACGTTAGCCAGAGGACGCACGTAATTGAAGACCAATGAGATTGTTCTAGCAAATACGAATTTGGTGACGAAAGTGGGGGGTGATGGGAAAAAACGCAACTAAAACGACCATGTAATCAAATCAACTCACTATCTTCGTCGTCAAGCTGGACAACAAACCACCCTCCACCTCTAAACCTAACGCATATAGTCCATTTATCATTATCCTTGGTGTCCCTCTCCTTCTCTTGCGCACCCTTCTCCCAGTCTTTGTCATGCCACCCACGGTTATGTATGTGTGCTCCTGCATGAGATGCCTGTCGAAGCGGGAGCTCGACCGCGGGGTGAAATGTCTGTGAATGCGGGACCGTCAATGGTGGGCGGAGGTTTGTTAATGTTTTCAGCTTCAAGGGACCTGGTCAGGAATCATACGTGCTGAGATCTACAACATGTAATAACGTGCAACCCATCACTCACCATACAATCCAGCAATCCCTGTCATTTCCCAAGGATCCTCATCCTCCTTACCGGCCTCTCTCCGCACAGTAACCCACCCCTCTCGTATAACGAGACATGCCCGCTTCCATCCATCATCCTCCCGTTCTTTCCCTTTGCCCTCTTTCTCCCTTTCCCGCTCCTTTCCTTTCCCTTCCCTTTCCCTCTCCCGTTCTTTCACCTTGCCATTTCTATCCCTCTTTTTTTGTGTATGTCCCGTCTGCAATACCCATGCGGCACACTCGAAATAAGCCTGCGCATACGGCGAGCCATGATGGTGGTAATTTCGTCGATGCGAAGCTTCATCCTCCTTCTTACTATATGAGTTCTCGGTTCCGCCTCTCCAGACGGTGGTTGTATTTTTGCGCGGTTCGAGAGGGCGGAGAACTGGAAGTAAAGTACGAGGTAGCGGAACGTAGCTGCCCGCCTGGTGCAGTTCCAGGAGCTCGTTGGGGTGGAGATGAAACTCGGAAAGGGGAAGGTTGTCCGACAAGAGCATCCCCTAGGGGAAAATAAGTTGTAAGCATTCGAAATGAGAAGAGGATATAGACCCCGTACTGTAGAAAAGCTATATATTGCCCATCTTCTCCCATACACACCTGCTCTCTTCACCAGCTCAGATTCAGTCTCCCTCTCACGCATCTTCAATACATTCATACCACTAATGGAGGGTGTGCCGGTGTTGAACGAGTATGGAATTGCGACAGTGCGCTGTGATTCATCCGGCTCGACATGCGTATACCCATCCTCCGAAATCGGGCTAGGAGGGCTGGGGGACGATGCGGCTGCAGTTGCGAATGTTACGGGTGATGATGGACGATAAGATGGAGGTAGAGGTAAGACATTTGAAGGAAGGGCTTTGGAAAGTAGCCATATTTTCAGATCTTGGACATGCCAGGTGCGGTCAATGCGTGTTGTGAACCATTGGTCAGAGGGGACTACAGGAAGTCTGTCAGAGGGTGATATGGACATATGTTATCTACACGCACCGACACGACATGCAATGGGGAACAATCTGTTCCGTTTCGCTGGTCCTAGATCAGCATCAATGTCAACACTAGCACCAGCGTATGGAACAAATATCGATAGCGCAGGACGACGAGGACTTGGACTCTGTGGCGGACTCAACATTATCTCTCTGTGTAGCCGTTGCTGTCGGCAGTGATCGTCGACAGTCGTTGTAGATGTAGGTAGAAGAGATTGACGCCAGCTTACACTAATGTCTGGATTACGCCACCGTTCTCACGATCCTTTTTGATCAAACTATGATAAAAGACATTATGGCGCTCATTCTAGACAATATTGACAAAAATTCTCATGTGAAAAGGTTAATAGATTGCGCATGGGATAGACAATGCATTTTGTTTGATACGATAAAGGTACGAGGTAAGCGCAGGTATGCAAGTGCACGTAAGGAAATGCAGGTAGACAAGTCAGACATGTCAACAGCAGATCTTTCATATCTCACCGTGCCGCCGTGGCAGCAGCAGCACCCCCAGCACCAGCAGCAGCGGTCGCCGCACCCCCAGTTGCATCTGCAGCAGCCTGCACGGCGGGGTTAACTTTCTTTCCATCCTTGTACCTGATGCGGGGGGGTGGAGCACGGTTGCGGCGACCCTCGCGCGAACGGACACGAACAACTGGAAATAACTTAGCAAAGAGGTTGAAGTAGACATGACATCTCCACATACCATGCGAGTGAATTGCACACGAGACACAGTAGGCAATCTTGATGTATAATTTGGGAATCACATACTCTGCACAAATTAACGTAAATATCACCAGAAAAGTACAAAAAAGCAAGTACGCACCAGTGTATACGCTTGCCTCACTGATATCTCTCACGGCAGCACTCTCCACCATATTGCGCACAGTGAAGCGCTTGATAGCCTTATCCTTTGCGACGCAACGTGAGCAGTTGGAACAGCGGACAAACTTAACGTGGCCGCGACCCTTCTTGTTGCGGCCGGTATTCCGTCTTTTTTTAGTCTGTAACGAATGGGATAAGTAGACGTTCGCGGCAAAAGAGGGACAAAATGGATTGAAATCTAGTTATCCAACATTATCCACACCAATCCACCACCGTCCCTCACACAAATCCTTCAAACTCGCACAGAGAGATCTCCAACAAGTACATTTCACTCACCATAGTGTATTCTTGAGATGTCGAACGACGCTGGAGTCGTTGTCTTGGTAGATTGGGAGACGGGTCGGCTGATGAGGAGACGGCGGAGTTTGGATTGCAATGGTCGACTGTGGGCGTCTGGACATCACACAAAAGTGGTTAAGTCAGAGTACCATGTGTATGCTTGATCAATTGCACTGCTGTGTCTTGTTGAATTTGTATATGAGAAGATTTAACAGTGAGTCATGGCCAGGGATGATCAGATGAATGCTTTATCAAGAACAAAATGTGGCAGAGACGTACCGCAACTGGCTTTTGACACCGCGCGCTGGAACTGAGCTTGAAACTGTGCGAGTGAAAGTGATACATTGTGCCACGGGGAACTGGGTCTCTCTTTGTGACCACTTCTTTCTCAAGTCGCTTGTCTCCATCAAGGAAGAACAAAAAAGATCGTCGCTTTCTATCACGCCGTTCATCATCACCACGCGCTACAGTTTGCCCACTAACGGGCTTGTTTGGTCGTCGGCACATCGCAAAATCCGCTAAGATTACGGACGCGGCTCCCCTCGACTATACCAGTTTGACTTCTTCCACAACCCTGTAAGGACAGCTGCGAGCATGACCGATGACTCGTTTGACAGATTACACCTGTGAATGCTGTGACTCAAGCTGTGCACTGATCGTCATTTTGCTACAATTAGATATGTCTATGATAGCCCTTGTACTTTCCATCGTTCCCGGACTCTCTCTAGGCACCATTCCCTTCTTTGCGGCACGCCCAACACAAGACGCTCTACAGCCCACTCCTGTATAACGGAAGCTGTTCACTACCCATTGCGTATGTTTAACCGAATTCTTGCAGGCAACTGCGTTCGGATACTCAGATCCGTAACCGGCAAAGGCGCTTCCGACCTTTGCCATCTTCCTTTGGATTCCCTTTTAAATCAGTTCCAATCTATCTACAGATATGCATCAATTTCCATTCATGGCTACTCCCGATTCATCTCAAAGCCACTTTGATATCTTCTGCTGTGCTAAACGGATTTAGTGAGTAAGGGACTCTGGCCGCCTTGGTATTTCAGCGACTCCAACGCCAGAGCGCTCATAGGCCGAACTCTCGTGTCGTCTTTCTCATATAAAATCCAAATCAATTGACAATATTCACTCACATATATCCCTACTCCAACATACTCTACCATACTCTAAATGTTTTCATTACTCCTCTCGTCCTACCACCCTTTTGTCCGCGCCTTGTTTGACGTGTGCGCTGGCTGGCTAATCGTCTATGTTACCCGTGGTTTATGGAATCAGTTCCGTGTCGCGTCTCTACTAAAGCATGTCCCTGGCCCTAAAACTCCCTCCTGGCTTTGGGGCAGCGAGTGGGATGTTCACAAGGCCCCACCAGGTGTTCGCTATCTCGAATGGAAACGGCAGTACGGGGATGTCGTGAAGTTCAAGGGTGCCTTGGGTGTAAGCTCATGCTCACTCTAAGAACAGTACCTGTGTCCTAACAATTTTTTTTCTAGCGTAATCTCCTAGCGATCTCGGATCCACGCGCAGTAAAGTACATTCTTGAAGAACATGTATTCGACTTCCCGAAACCTCAAGGTGTCCGTGAATGGTTCCGCCTTCTTGTTGGCGATGGTATTCTTGTTGTTGAAGGTAAGCATATAAACATATTCTTGTTATAAGCTTATCCTTCATGCCATGTACAGGCAAGGATGCACACTCGCACCAGAGAAAGATGTTTACCCCAGCACTCAAGTGAGGCATCATGGATAATCCTTCAAACTGTCAATTAACTTTTTTCGATTTCACAGCCAAAATGCTATACGGCCGTTGCTCCCGACATTCTACAATATTGCGTCGCTGGTTAGTGGTTGCTCATTATTCCTCGTTTCCACCGTGCACTAACTAACCGAACTCCAGATAGCAGACGCGATAGCATCAAAGATCGACAATTCTCAGAATGATATAATAGAGGAGGATATGCAAAGGTGGACAAACCGCTTTAGGTGCAAAAGAATCCTTCCGTGTTACGTGAAGCTTACATTTTTTTCAGTCTCGACACCATCGGACTCGCTGGATTCTCGTACGAATTTAACTCCGTATCTAACACCGAAAACAAGCTTTCTAGCTCGCTAGAGAGCCTAACAAATTCGGCCGATAATTTTGCATCTTTCGTCATAAAAGCACTGTTCTTTACCTTCCCCGGCATCTTGAAACGTGCGTGCACCCTTAACACTTTGGCTACTTCAAATTTTAAACGCCTAACCTTCTATATTTGTCCTTAGTTCCCTCTCAGAAGGCAAGGTACATCAACTCTACTCGTAAAGAACTTGGCAAGGCTGCTACCGACATGTGGAATCAAGCGAAGGCGGCTGGAAACATTGAAGACCGGACTCTCATGTCACTGATGAGTATGTGACTAACATCTACTTATCGATCATAATGTGCACTAATTACGGAAATTTCCTACAGTGAAGGCTGATGGTGCAGACGCAATGACTCAAGAGGAGATAGCAACTCAACTGCGCACGCTTGTCCAAGCTGGTTATGAAACAGTCGGCTGTGAACTTGCTGTTAGTATCTCCCTCATAACTGATATGTTATGTCGACCACTTACTTTGACTTCAGTGGATATTTTATGAAATTGCCAAGGATCATAACGTTCAGAAACGCCTCCGGGATGAGGTTACTGCGACCCCTTCAGAGCCGACATACGATGATCTTCTTGAGCGCACGCCATTCCTAGACGCTGTCATCAAGGAATGTCTTCGTCTTCATGCACCCGTTATAGAATTGACCCACGTTGTGAGTATTATCAATTTCTTTTCAATTTTGGCATATTTCCAACCTTTTCTTCAGGCTGCGCATGACTCCGTTGTTCCTCTAGCCAAGCCCTTAAGAGATGCTGGAGAAGTTACTATGGTGATCCCCCGTGGAACCATTATCCAAATACCGGTTGACGTCATGCAAAGGGATCCGGAAGTCTGGGGGTCAGACTCCAATCAATTCAGGCCTGAACGTTGGCTATTGGCTGACAATGAAAAGCATCACAGAGAGGTTTGGGCATTTAGGTTAGTATGTTTGTACACATCATATTGGTCTTTGCTGAAACATCTTCTCTACACGCAGCACTGGACCTCGCAAATGCCCAGGTCGTCAATTCGCTATGATAGAAATGAAGGCTCTCATTGCCATTCTATTACGCCAGTTTGAATTCCAACTTAACGCCGAAAAGCCAATTGAACCGTTCTGGAGCTTCGTCGTCCGTACACGTGTGCAAGGGAACAAAAAGAGCGAGCTTCCTCTCCTGATCTCCAAGCTTAAATATGATGAATGAAATTATGGCAATGGATCCCAACGAATTCAAATGACTAAGTTATTTCCGCCCAATCTGTAGTCTGTAGCCCGGCACGGCATTGTAGCACCATCTAAATATTTATATCGTTACATCAATTATCCTAATGCACGAAAATAATCATTCTTTGCCACTATTTAAAATTTAATCATTTAGTTTCAACTTGGCCAGTTTTTCACATCTACTCTTGACACTTCTACCGCATCTTCACCATCAGAAGATAGCCTTGTTTCAGGAAATCAGGCGACCAACAAGTACGACCAGGAACAAACACTTACGAAGCCGAATCTGTGAAGGAGAGTAAACGATATACTGCCATATATATTAATTCGACATAAAACATATAACTTCTAAATGACACCTACCTCATTGTATTGGAGATATGCACCAGCAGGATTGACTGGGTGTCCTTCGCCGTTGGGCATGTATACCCCTGCTAATTCAGGGTGTTCAAGTGCGTCCCCTGCATCCTTCCACTTGACAGGTTGTGTTCTACCGATGCCTTTTGTCGCCCTTCAAATAAGAAGGCAGAACAGTTGGAATCGGGGAGAATGGAAAAAAATATACATGTGTAGCTTACATCGCTTTGGCAGACTTGCATCCCTGGTCGGCGTTATAATCAGCATTTTCTAATTCGTGGAATGGTCTGACGGCCGCCTCGCAAAGAAGAAGAAGTCCGATGTCATTGCTCAAGCTAATAATGGCCCTAGGTTATATCACAGAACAACAAGACGGGATGTGACCATACGATGCATAGCAGTAATTGGCGGATTTAGACATCATCTGCGAAATAATTTTAATTCCGGGAGTGACGGTGAAGGCAATAGGACATACATCTGCGAGATATATGCCCTTTCCAAACATATAACCGGACACTGGTGCCTCTGGAGGTGCAATCCGTAGACCTTGTTTCAGTATACCGGCGAAATTGGTTGTCCTAGAACCATGCCAGAGCAGCATTCTTTCACCGTCGCCAAGCTTGTCGTAACCGGCTTCCCTGAAAGCTTTGACCTCGGCATCTCTAAAAACAAGCAGAATGGGTCGAAGTCAGAAGAGCTGGAAGCTTCGAAAAGTTTTTCCGTAGCGCAGACATACCTCTCGATTCTGAATGCATTCAAAACCTCGGTGGAGAAATTATGGGTTTGACCGTGAGTATTCTTGACATACGACTGTAATGAGAAAAATTCGTTGCTGGTCCTTGATACAGGAGACATAAAAGAAAGTCCCAGTGATTGGAAGTTTGAATCAAGAGGGTTGATGGCAACACCTTCAACATTAATGGCAGCGGTCGATGAAATAATGTTCTGAGCGACTTCCTAGGATACTAGATAAATAAAATACAGTAAATACCACTGATAAAAAAGGACTGGCCATTTCTCCAAGGTTGTCGAGAGTACTAAGTTCCTGATAAATGGTCATTACTCAAAATACTGATGTAATTACTATCAAGTTATTTACGGCTTTTAATAGCTCCATGCTGTTGATGATTGTAGGCCGATTGCGTCCAAAGTCATGCGGGATGACGCTAAACAGCAGTTAAATGCTCACGGTAAGCACAAGACGACAAATAATGCTCACGAGTAATATCGCCCGCTCAATTCGGCGAAAACCGCATCATTTCTGTCGTAAGGATTAGGATCTTCCAAGATTTCTGCGAGCTCCTACTCAACGACTCAGAATCAGCAAAAACATTACAGTTGCCAAATCCGATACAACGGACCTTCAAGATAGCGAAGCCCTTCAGGATTGTAGACTTGGCAAGTTTTCCTACAGAGTGAAAAGGTCACTTTTAGAAGAGATATAACGGCGTTTAATGGTCATGATCACCTAGGGGAAGTTTGTTCGCGTCGTAATTCATTGAAGAAAGATGCGCAGATAAAAGACTGCAAAAAGACAGTGAACAGTGGAGTCGAGCAATAACAATTTTGTTTACGCTGTGGAGAATATGACTTTGCAGAGTTCCTAATAGTAAGTTAGATTGGATCGGACATTATTTTTGGGAATGATGAATAATATACCTGAACTTCAGGCTCCAATTTAGACAGCGGAATAGGACTTTCATTTCCCTCATTGGCACCAGAACCACCAGCCGCAATGTTATCGGATTCGTCCTCAAAGACACGCTCTGATAGATAGGAAGGCATGGATCAAAAAAGGCGTCGAAATTCTGAGCCATGTAAGGGGCTTACCCAAGAAAGTATACTTGCCTATGGCAGTAATAAATAATGCTATAATATCTTTCACGTTGCGTGGTTACATACCCTTCTTAGGAACCATACCATGTCGGTGTTCCCAAGCAGTGCCAGTTTTGGCCTTAAATTGTTTCTTGAATTGGATAATCGCCTCCTGAGGAGAGAACGGGCCCTGGACGAAGTTAGTAGGTAAAATAAAAATTCCCTCCCTTTAAAAAACACAATCTTGGATCACCTTGGTCTGCGTAGCTCCGTTCTCTCCAACTCTACCCCAGCGTGTAAACATGGTGCATTGACCATCACCTTTATGTAAAAGTTGTATCACATAGAATCTGAAAAGATAAGATAATGCATTCATAAGATAAACGATTTTCGTACTTGTTGCTGTTGGTACTGCCTGATATGTCTGTTTGATTACTGGAACAGATAAATGTATCAGCATCATTCATTGGTGGATAATAAAGTGAACACACAGCATAGCATCCCAAATCTCATTATTATCGTAATACACTTCATGGGTGTCTTGATAGTATTAAATGGGCAAGTGTTCATACTGCAGCGAGAGTAATTATAGCCAAACATACCAACACAGGTGGAGTGAGGATCAACTGGCGCTACTCCTCGTTTCAAAACTGTGACCATTTTCTTTTTATCATCATCGGTCTTTGCCTTCTTCGATACGGGTTTCGAATCACTTTCAGAATCAGAGACTTGGACTCGTTTGGAACCAGATTTAGAACTTGGCTTCGCTTTTGACACGGGTTTCGCTTTGGCGGCGCTGGCGGGCTTCTTCGACCTCGGTGGCATCCTTGTATCAAGATATAGGGTGTGGCGGACAGCAGGAAGTTGGTTGGTTTTGCGTCAAGTGAAATGGAAGCGATCAATATATATTATTATACCGGTCAACCCCCTGTCGAGCAAATGACCAGCGTCTAATAAATGACTGTGATCGGCTCTTTGAACAAAGTAATATAATTCTTTGAGCGTTGACGTTGAGCCCTAAGCAAGATAGGCACCGTTATAACACTCGTATTTCGGAGAAGACTAACAAGTGAGCAAATACTTATACCATAGGCATAAACAAATTACCCCTAGAATTAGCAACTTATGTAATGATCGCGTAAATTGCATGACTCCCTTATTTATGTAACGGTAATCCGCCACACCTGACCACAATGTCTAACCGTTCTACAGAAGATAGCTTAACTGGCGAAGGATGTTCCCCTGTTAAACGTGACCATTCAAGTGACGCTGACGAGCCCGAAGCCCAGAGTGAATCCCAAAACAGTACAGCTTCAATTGACCAAGAATTAAGTTGTGGTAAGTAGGCACCTCGAGTGCGTATTGAAGTTTGTTTTGTGCTGATATATGCTGTACTCGCAATATGGTAGGTATCTGCCTTGATATCCTAGTGTCCCCATATACCAGTTCGTTTTTGTGCCCATCGTCATGAAATATTAACTGGAGTTCTAAAACAGTCATCCCATGTCTACACTCATTTGACAAGAGTTGTTTAATGGAATGGTGGAAAAAGTGCAATATCCAATGCCGTTAATATTATCATGACTCATTATAATTGAGTGCAGAAATTCGAACTGTCCCACCTGCCAAAAGGAATCAACCTCCGCAAAGTCTGCATTCCAGCTAAAAGCCATTATTGATCGTGTTCATAAAAACAAACGGCAAAAGCTGCAATCTACAACTGGTGGTAACAATAATAGCGAGATTTTTCCTTCGGGGGATGGGGGGGCAGATCTATTTGACGAGGAAATTATGGAAGACGACGTAGAACCTGAAGATGGTTTGATTTGGCCGTGTCTCTCATGCGATCCCAATAATGCCACTGGCTATGTTTGTCCTGTCCCTATACCGGCTCCAACACCAGCAGAAAGGCAGGAAGCGAACCATGCTGTACCGCCTTCTCGTGAAACGCCCAAGACCCCTCTTGATTCTCCTGCTGCAAACGGGAAGTTAGTGAACATATTTTACTTGCATTTCTTTTGATAATAAACATCATGTCTTACAGACCTGGAGTTGACTTCCATACCGTTTGCGTCGCATGCAGCAATTATATCCCCCTCAACTTTACGAGACCAATCAAATGTTGGCTCCGGTTTTAGTCGCTAGGCTTCTTCTCAGATTTTACTGAAAAATGTGCATAGGCTCGAATTGCTCTAACGCCCGTTGTAACAATTTCGATCCAGCTGGCTGTCCAAGCGGTATGCCCTTTTACCGTCGTTTGGGTAAGTTCCATATGGATCAAACTTCGCAAAAATCAATTTTAATTGCTCAACAATAGATGTCAAGTTACCGATGCACAGCGTGGATGGTTTGTTGATTTACATGCCACCTAATGTTAACCTGAATAGACACGAACGAACTCGCTTTGTGAATTACATGACAGCCAAGAATCTCTCAGTGGACGATGTGCTCCACGCGTTGTTTGATGCTAAGCATGATCAAGTCGCGGAAGATTTAAATGATCAAATTGCTGATGAAGAATGGGGTCCAGGTGCCTACTTCTGCAATTACTGTGTTGGGAGTGTGGCCATGTCTATGTTTTTTACTTGGTGGATGCATGAACGACAAAAGAGTCTGGACAATGACGATGGTGAGTGTTGCATGTATATCAGAGGACTTACGACGTAATGCTTGCCATCTTGACAGGGATTATCCCATCTAAACAGGATTGTTGGTTAGCCATTGGATATGCTCTAATCGTGGCATCTACTATATTGACAAATGATGTCTCGCAGGTATGGAAGAGAGTGCCGAACACAGACGCACAATGACTCTCACGGAGACAGACTAAATGTGAGTTTTGACTTTCGGCCAAGGAAAGAGACAATGTTAACTTCATGATCTCTACAGCATATCTGCGAGAACACAAGGCCACCGAATCCCTAGTTAGCTAATATTCTGTAGTTCAAGCTTCACCTATATGGAGGTAGGATAATTCGTATTCTTTGTACATGGAATGGTGTGAAAGTAATTCTAATGAATCGAGCATGTTCATAAAATGTGGGCGAGTTAAAGTACACATGCAACTACATTAGCAATACGACGAATATTTTATGATTATCACAACAAATACCATTATATTTTACGACCATTTGAATTCGAATAAAAAAAACATTGCGGCTGCATGTCGCGGAACCAAATGCACAACAACGCGTCGGAGCCTCTATTGACTCTAAAACCAAAGGCCACACTCGCGTTAAACGAGTGGTTACTTCCTCGCCTCTTCTAGTTGAGCCGAGTACCCATCCTTTACCATAATGGCGACAAATGATCTTGCCTCCATTCTCACATCCTCCAGGGCTCTCAATGCTCACTTACAGACGCGTCCAGATCTACCAACAGTCAATTTAGGTCTTGACCAAGTAGAGCTTCAATCCCGCCGATTAGTCAATCGATATGCTGGAGCGTCCTCTGCGGATACCGGGAGAGCGTGAGTGTCAAATATCTATTTTGCAGCTGACTTTTGACACTTGCTATAACAGCAATTATCTTCTGGCTCAAGCACATGTGGATGCGCCGTCGCTCGCAACTTCTATCGCTGCTTTGAACACCTCTACCACATTTTCTCCACTTCAACCCCTTCTTGATACAGATGTCGCGGGCTACCTTCGCCACGCTCACGAACAAACCCTGATTTCAACTATTGAAGAGGGCAGACGCGAGACTGAAACAGAATTCTATCAAGTGCTGGAGGAACGTGTGCGGCGAGATTGGGAAAGTCGCAAGAAAAGAATTTTCGACGAGCTGGGTGGACGTGGTTTCGCGGTTGAGTCGAGTAGGTCTCCTTCAGATCTACATATATCATCCAGAGGAAGTATGCTACAGTCTGTGAGTAAGTTTCTGCAATCTCTGGAATTACTGTGCTCATATCTCATATCACACTTCAAGCTTTCTGCCTCATCTTTTACACCTAGTCTTCAAATGCACCAAAAAATGATGGCATATGATCGGGTGATTTCAGAGTTGACTGTTGCCCGAATTGGCGGAGTATCATATCCTGTTGTCCATTCATTACTCGGTGCAGTGCGGTCTGTGGGGGGAGATGTAGGTATTCTGATGTCTTTACTTGCAATGTATATTAATCCCATCAGTCTTCCAATCAGATTCAAGAAATCCTCCACATTCTGACTAAAATTACCAAAGAGCCCCCAGCTCTACCTCGACAATCTCATGGTGGAGCACATCTGCTCAATATGCCTATTTATGACCGTAAGTATGCCAGAGCGTATCTTGGTGATGAAAACAGTCGAGAAGCAGTCGATCTCCGAATCCAGATCGCTCATGGATCAAAGGCAGCATTAGAAGAACAGTAGGCTCCAAACACTTTTTCTAATCGCTATCATTGATGATGTGACCTAGGTATTGGGAGGTTCTGGAACGTACCATCGCTTCGAATCCATCACAAGCCGCACTGGGCGGTGACCCAAGCGCGGCCAATCGTGTTCGGGCATACTTGGCTGTGAGGTTTTATAGAAACGGTCAATGGGACGAGCGGCTTGAGGTACTGTGAGGGTTTGCTGAAATGTTTTCCAGTAAACTGAACCTTTCAATAGCTTCTCAATGGGCGGCCTCTATGGGCTCAGCTGTTCTATCTTCTTAGAACTGGTCACGCGGAAGATGCGGTGGAATTGGCGTTGAAAAACAAATCAACGTTGGATAGCCGCCAGAGGGATTTCTGTGGTCAGTTCCAGAAATGGGTCCTTTCGGAAGATAAAAAGTCGGTTCTATATGATATTTGGGAAACTACATGAGCTGACTAAGTGTAATACCACGTTAGTATCGTCGACGCAAACAGAAACACATTCCGTACCCATTTAGAACATTCACCCACAGTTGATCCATTCAAAGCCGCTCTATTTAAGCTAATGGGTAGAGTAGAGCCACATACACGCAATGTACCGTATGTTACAGGTACTACAGAAGATTGGCTTTGGTTTCAACTTGCAATGGTATGCGTGATCTTAGCTATCTACCAATGGTCTCTAATGGACATTTGTTCTGTAGATCAATGAAACTGGTGCGAATAACGAGGCCAATGGCTTGAGAGAACTAGTCGAAGTTCTCATGGGCTATGGTGAACAGCATTTCGAGCCTCCATCCGCTCAAAAAAGTGCTGCGTCAAAGCATGGTACTTGGGCAAGAGTTCTTCTTATATGTGGACAGTTTGAAAGGGTGAGTTACATATTATAGGATTCCAGTCAGTCAACTCATTCGCCTTGCAATGATAGGCAGTGGCGGCTTTATATGAGCGGCCTGAGTCTCAAGCAGAAGCAGTGCATCTCAGCATCGCATTGGCGTACCATGGGTTACTGAGAGTAACACCAAAAGTCGAAGCTACAGATGGTACTATCTGTGAGTTTTTTTCCTGTTTATCCTCGGCCACTCATCGATTGAGTTGCCAGTGACTACTTCGTATAATCGACGAGCGTCACTTAACTTAGCTCTGGTTATTGCACGATACATTCGACAGTTCACTCGTACAGATCCCAAAGAAGCCATTCAATATGTTTATTGCGTGGGCTTAGGTGCCGACCAGGGCGAAGGTGTTGGGCAGGAACAGATTGAGATGGCGTGGGATCTGTGCCGAAAAGTCATTGTAACTGCTGAAGCCAGTGGTGGATGGGAAGAACTCGTTGGTGGTTTCCGTCCTGACGGTATTAAATTCGTGAGTTATGTTGCTCTTGACTGTCCAACATCTTGGAGCCCTTATGCACCTGACTAAGAACGGGGAATTGGAGCGGGGTTTACCACTTCTCAAATTGGACAAGCAAAAGTACTACGAAGTTATCCTTCGACCTGCGGCTAAACAATCGGAGCGAGAGAAGCGCATAAATGAGGCAATAAAGCTGTACAATTTGGCCGATTCACCAGATACTGTTATTGCTTGTCTAGCTCGAGAGCTGAGTGAGCTCATTGACGAGCCAGACAACGGCGGGCACCCTGGTGCAGAACTCGCGCAGACTGCTCGGGATATATTAAGGCATTATGAAAGGACAAACAAAGGAGCTGGAAAAGCGAAGGATGCAGTCATCAAATTGCTGAAAATTCGTGATGCCAAAGAAGCTAAAGAGAACGGCAACCTCGAAGCTGCATTGCAGGTATGTTTCTGAGATTTATCCTAGAGTGGTCTCATATTCTCGCGTTCTACTGCAGGCAATCGAGTCCTCGGGCCTTGTTCCATTGGATGGGGATATCACGACAATCACGAAGCGCGCTGAGGAGTTCAAGGACCATGACGATGCCATTACAAGAAATCTGCATGTTTTCTTGCCTTTAACTATGGATATATTGCACAGGCAGCATGAGATCATTAAACGAAGCGTGTATTCTGACTCTGGGCGACAAGCGGTATGTTTTTTTTCGTGTTCATCCCGTATCAAGTCTAAAAGGTTATGGTAGACATTGGTCGCATTGAGGACCAAATCCAGGTCGCTCATGGTGTTTGCCGGAATGTTAAAATACCGAATGTCGGCAGATATATATGCTCATCTAGCTCGAATGGATGTGGATATTGCGCTGTAGGAATACCGTGTACTTTTTTTTATTTTTAAAAAAAAACAAAGATGAAATCCCTATCAATTTACATTTGGTGTCTTCCCTGGAAACGCGAAGCCTGGAATTTGTCACTTCCATAAATTTGGAATGTAGTATAGTTTTGCTAGGTATATATGTTCCAATTTGTTAGATCTAGGCTGATAGAAGCCAACACCATGGTGCTGGACTATGATACCAGCTTGGTCTTCATCGATGATGCAAACCATACCGACGTGACACTCGCCAGATCCACAGGCCGCTTTTCTGACATGGGCATTCTGTTTTCATCTCGCTTATCATAACCATTCATCCGCCATTGTCTATTTACCTGTGACAGGCGCGCGAACTTGAAGATCCGCGTCTCGACTCTCGATCGTGGTGTCACGCCTCTACAGTGACTCTGCGCACAAGTTACCAACTTGTCGACTAACATTATCTTACAACGCTGACTATCACGACACTTTTATGTTATGGCGCGCCGACGCGGAATAAATACCAAAGTATCAATCAAGGAAGCGGGCGCGTTTGACCCAGAGTCGGAACATGTTAAACATACCCGGGTTGGTGTATGGGATTTTTATGAAGATACCAGCTATAAACAGAGGACAATGACCCCCCCGCTTATGAGGCGACTGGAAGATACTCTTGTTTCTTTGCCATATGTTGCTCGAGCTATCAAAGAGGTAGCCATTCTTGCCAATGGCACCTTGATACTTTACTTCGCCTGCACTCTTGTTGCATCCCTTCTACCAGCCGCGACTCTCTACTACTCCAGTCAACTTCTCCATGTGGTCCAGGTGTCCATTGATTCTCGGAGTGTCGACAAAAGTATTCTTTTCGGCGTTCTGTTCTCGCGAATTATCTGCGCAACACTGAGCCATATTGGGCATTATGGGCAAAGCTGGGCATCCTTGCGGATTGCTGCTAAAATGCGCTCCCATTATGCGGAAAGTATTCTCTGTGCCCATGTTCGGTTGGATGTGCCTACTTATAGTGATCCTGCGGTACGCGGACAATTGGAGACAATCGTGACGGCGAGAAGTAATGTCGCCTGGACAGGAATACGGACCCTCACATCTAGCCTCTCCCTTCTTCTTCAGTTATTATCTCAAATATCAATTCTTGTCGCTGTATTGAAGAATCAACCTGACGGTCCGTTGCTTGCTCTTTTAAGTTTCGCAGACCCGATGATATCGTGGTTCAGGCGGTCGAATGTGTTATATGAAGGAGGTACGTCATGTTTTGGAAGTAGCCTTATGGTGTTGCCGCGTTTCAGCAGCAGTTCTGATGTTATTTTGTCGATTAGTTTGGGCTGCTACATGCCGAAATCTGGATTACATCCGTCTACAGGGCTTGAAAGTGTTGGTAGACAATGAGGATTATCGGAAAGAACTAGTAGCTGCAAATTTGGAAGATCATATTTTATCGGGTGGGTACACTACCATCTCCGAAGTAGCGTTATGACACTTAAGTGTGTTCTGTAGAATTTCGTGCTGCACAATTACGGCTTGGGGAAGATGGTGATATGCCATTCCATGAGGCTCACAACGAGAAGATGCGACGACAGGAAATGCTTTCTCCATTTTCTTTTCTGAGTAGTCCATTGCAGGAATTGCCCCAAGTACGATATGACCCCAAGTACTATGCTAATGCCCTAGCTAATGCACCACCTCCAGCTAGTTTTCACCTTAAGAGCTGTTAGGTCACCTCGGTCTATACCGGTGTCCTTGGCCTCCTTGACGCTCATTCGCCAGACTGTCAGCTCCTTCGTTCACCCACTCCTCACTTTAATGCAGCAAACATCGACTGTATCAGAAACCTTTTCCTCCATCCGCCAATTATATGAAATAGTCAATATTCCTAACCAAGTCATTGATGGGACAGAACCGTATCCTGAAGATAGTTCGAAGGTGAAGACTGGTATTGCGATAGAATTTATGTACGTGAATATGTATTCTACGGGTATGGAATACGAGGTATCTATCCATATTCTAGAGACGTATCTTTTAGATATCCGGGTACAGAAGGGGGTACTTGGGCCATAAAGAAGGTGTCCTTCAAAATTGAAGCTGGTCAATTATGTGTGCTCGTGGGATTCAATGGCTCGGGTACTGATCATACTAAGTCGTATTGTTTAAAGCGCTGACTGACAGAATTAGGCAAAAGCACCATCTTGAAACTATTGAACAGACTATACGATCCAACAGAAGGGAGTATCCTCATTGATGGTCGTGATATTAAAAAACTGAAGCTCAAGGATCTGCGAAGTTGTATTTCAACATTATTTCAGGACTATACTCATTTCCCCTTGTCGGTGTGTTACACGAGCATCTAATTTGGTGAACGTATCCTGACGAATGTCAGATCAAAGAAAATATTGGAATGGGTGATCCTCAACACGCTCATGATGAGGATCGGATAAGGCAGGCCGCGGAACTGGGGGGTGCTTTGGATGTGATCACTAACCTCCAGGATGGATTTGATACGTTTTTATCACGGCCAGTGAGGGATTATTATGCAGGATTGCCGGAAGGGTCTCGGAGTCTCTTTGGGAGGGTAATCGACTATGGTGGCGTGAAGAAAAGGGTGGGAAGGACGCGCGACATTGAATTGTCGGGAGGGCAGATGCAGAAGCTTGCTGTGTAAGCATGGCACAGACACTAGTGACAATGTACCCCCTGAACTTTCCCCCAGCTCCCGAACGTTCATGAAGTCGTTAGGAGAGGATTCGAAAGTTGGTCTTCTGTTGTTCGACGAGCCTAGGTGAGTACATGAAATTGTTTCAGTTATTCATTCTCAGACTTCCGATGTTCAGCGCCTCACTTGATCCAACAGCAGAACACGGTGAGCCTACATTTTTGCCTTGTCGTCGTCTAATCCGAGAGCTTTAAGATCTATTCGAACGATTGCGAAAGCTTCGTGGTAATAAGACGATGGTCTTCTCTTCGCATCGTTTTGGGCTACTGACTAAATCTGCTGACCTGGTGAGTCTTGCGTTGTCCCCTTGTTGAAGTGCATTCATATTTTTTTCCGCCTAGATATTGTATGCATCTCAGATAATTCTTTATCTAGACCGACACTGATATTCTTTCAGATATATGGCGGACTCTAGTGTTGTTGAAGCAGGGAGTCACGATGATCTGTTGAATCTGAAGGGTGGATATTCGAAGATGTATAATTTACAAGCCGCACAATTCAGATAACGGATTGTACAAAATCAATACGCGTTGAAGTTGTCCCTGTGGCGACTGATTCACAGAATATTCCGTCACTGCATTGTTGATGAACAAAAAACAAGGGGGTTGCTCGTCGACCGTATATTGCAGCGTTATATAGTATGAGTATTTGCTCTGTGATAAGTTATGACATTTATGTAAGAATATGCGGCAGGTTTCCATGTGGGTGAAGGGGTGACAAAACCCTTAACGAAATACATCCGATGACTAAGCTACTGTACAGTATGAGACCATCAAGCTCAACGGCTTGCAACATATCCTAATAAATCCCAACACGCCCACTTTGCAAGTTGTTGAGAATGCGCCCACTTGACGCAAAATCCATCCGAAAATCCGTCCGAAAATCGAAAATAAAAAATCCACTGCGCCCACCATATGCGATATTCGTCCGAAACTTGAAAATACGCTGCGCCCACTAGACGCAAAAATCGTCTGGTACATTTGGCGTCGAATCATACCTTGGAGCATCCCTTGCTCCTAGTACACATTCCCCCAACCTCCCAGACCACACATCCGCTACGTTAGCGTTGAATTGTACCTCAGGCTCAGAACTCCTAGTACACATCCTCCTAACCTCCCGGAATTCTGATGCCAGACCTCAGAGCCCTGCTCACAACTCGTAGTCCCCACAAATAACAGAATACTTCAGCCTGGCCACTCGTGGGACAACAGGCCTACTTTGCAAAGGTCGGTTCGCAGAACTCGAAGTCGAATGTTGTTGTCTTCATCAAACCCATAGATGTTCTTGGAACAGGTACAACAATCTGTGAGTCCATTCCCAATAAACCATGCTCCATATACCACTGCCACTCCACAGTATCTTTAGTCCCAATACCACACTTTGTAAGTTCACCTCTCATTGCGCCAACAAAAATTTTCGAAATAAGAGCAGCAATGTTGACAATGACGAAGGGGTGTAGCAAATTAGAGGCAACTGGCGGGGCCCATAACCTGTAAGAATATGCGGCAGGTTTCCATGTGGGTGAAGGGGTGACAAAACCCTTAACGAAATACATCCGATGACTAAGCTACTGTACAGTATGAGACCATCAAGCTCAACGGCTTGCAACATATCCTAATAAATCCCAACAATTTAATTAGCTAATGGAATAACACAATTTTTCAAAGTTATTGTTGGTCCACCATTGTTCAGGTATTTGCTGCGGCCGGCGCCACATTTTTGGGTTTCCGAGGTGATGACGATATCGCGTTTCTGGGTTGCCCTGCATCCAAGCGCTGATTGTCTACTCTTTCCACCTCTACCTTGTTTGCCACTCCTCAAGGTATTTTCGCCTTTGTCTTAGAAGAAAAGGCATTGCAAAAGGCGAATTTCTTATTACAACCCTACGCGACTTCATCTCCTGCTTGACATTCGACGCGTACCCTCAGACCACAATGCTCGCCTCATCCAGCTTCACCTGGTATTCTCCCCCAACAGCTAATGCTCCCGTCATACACGCGCCGGCTGTAGTTGATAGTCGCACTATACTTGCTCCAAAGCCAAAATATCCCGAGTCATCATCGCTCACGTCCATTCAACACGCAAGCATGGTGGCTGCCACCCCATCAGCGCCGTCAACGAAGCGTAAACGCGCCCCAGAACTTCCCCTTACCCCTGTGTCGATGTCTCCAACTCCCAGTGAAGAGAAGCAACGCGTGCCATCCTCTTCTGATCGTCGCCCGCATCCCGCGAAACGTGCCAAGACCACTCCTACCAAGAAGGCTTCGAATACTCCCCCAGCAAAAACACCCAAAAGAAAGCGTGCGGCATCGGCCGTGCCACCTCGTCTGGTAGGTGCTTCAGATGCTGGCAACGGAACACGAAGCCCGAGTGCGCGGTCCCGTTCGACGACCGAATTCGGTTCGCTTGAAGATATTATTCCCCGGGAATGTAGTACCACTCACGATGGCTGGTTTACCGACATTATTTCAGCAGAGACCGTAGTAAAGAAGCTGATGCATTCTTACAAGTCGTGTGAGTGTATCCTCGCACAAATCTAACAACGCCGTTTTGACATCTATTAGATTTTAAAAACCCGGACGATCCCACTGACAAAAGTTTCGAGCCTCATCCCATTAACTTCCCCTTCGTGGAACTCGAATATCCAAATACCAATGCTCGTGAAAGATTCCCCTTGTTGGTTCCAAAAGACGAAGATCATTACAGCCCGGTTAAAGAAGTGAAAAAATCCCTATTTACCATCATAGAAAGTGGGTACCACATCCTTTAAGCATGAATCTCCAACTAAAAAAAAATATTCCTCTAGCATATTTATCCCCTTCGCAAGCGGCGCTCTTTGGCACACCCCCCGGTCAACTTCGCCCGTCAGACTTTACCCCACCAAAGTCAGATTCACTTGTATCCAGTTCTCCTGGAAGGTCTAAATCACGCCCTTCCTCTCGCTCCGTTTCACCTGTTCCGCCATCTAATGATCTCCTACGTACGCTTGTCTGGGCAAACAACCAGCGTGATGGTCCCTTATTTGTATCGACATTCCAAAAGATATCAGAATTACTTCGCGCGATCAAGAAAGGCGAGTATGATGAGGATGGCTTCAGAGTAGACGCAGACACCGACGACCAAATGGGGGACCGTCCACAACTTCGACCTACATCAGACCCCAACCCCATGCGGAAACTCTTCCAGAGCTGGAAAGGTGTTTCGCCAGTCATCTGGAAAACCATTGTTGACGAGACTTACCAACGGGCGGTTGGCCCTAATATTCCCTTGCTACGAAAGTATCAAGCATGGTCCAGTGAGGCGTACGGAGAGTTAGAGACCGAGTATGTTTAATTTTCTCGACGTTTGGGCAGGGAAGTTGATTTCAGTCTTTTAGTTTTGTCTCCGACATCGTTCATTATGTGGGACTGACACCATCATCCAATTTCTTTGATATGGGCTCTGGTGTTGGAACTGTTGTGTTACAAGCTGCTCTGCAGGCAGGTTGCACTGCTTCTGGTATCGAGAAAAGTCCCAATCCGGCTGCGATAGCCAAGGATCACCTCCCTCAGTTCCAAAAAAGATGTAGAATGTGGGGTGTAGAACCTGGAGACCTCGAGCTTCTAGAGGGAGATTTTACAGATGATCATCGTGTCATGGAGAAGATGAAAAATGCCGACCTTGTGTTGTGCAATAATTATGCTTTCACTGAACCTTGTAAGGTGTTAACTCTTCTTCATTTGTCGGGTTACTCAATTTTCGTAGTAAATCAAGCATTATTGCACCATTTCTTGGATATGAAGGAGGGTGCTGTTGTAATATCTCTTCGATCATTTGTTCCACCGGATTTTCGACTTACCGATCGTACGGTGAGAAATTGACTTTCTTCCCATTTTATTTGCCCTAATACCGTTCCAGATCAACTCACCAGCAGCCATTTTGCGCGTTGAAGAGCGGTCTTTTCGTGCAGGTTCTGTGTCTTGGATGCCACGCGCGGGCGTCTACTTCATCAACACTATCGATCGAAGCCTACTCACAGCCTATCTTAATGAAGTCAATGCTGAAACACCCAACGCCGGAACCGTCAGGCGGTCACGTACCCCCAGGTCGCGACGATGATGATCTTGGGTTAAATCACGTTATTTTAATTATTGCATCAATTCATTATAGCGCAATATTTATCCACGTTGGACCACCCAATTCTCCTCAATGCATTGGAGCCTCCTCACTATTTTCCCTTGATCGTATTGTAGTAGCCTAGAAGCAACATACATACCCCTTCTACTTACCGTGACTCGCTTTCCTTGTGCTGTCTATTTTGTTTGCTGTCGTTCATGGAATGTATAAACTGGTAATTAATGTGGCTCAAGAGTAAATATATTTGATTCAAGTTGGTTGACTACTACACTACAACAATATCCGTAGTGAGAAATAGTGTTGAACGAAGTTGCACCAGAAGCATAATGTTTATAAACCTCGGAGTGATGTTGCAAATAATTATGTGGTGCTTGGTATGTTTAAGCCTCTTGTACATAGTTACCTGAGAAAACAACGGGTTAAACGATGTTCGTGACTGATATGCATTTAAGACTACCGGGGAAGACGCCTTGTCGCCCATTCAACTTGCCAGTCCACCAATCCTCTTGACTAGGCGTTCTCTCGACAATTTCTATCCGATCACCTGTCATAAAGTCCAAGTCGCCGTCCGCTTGTGCTTGGAAGTCATATAGTGCAACGACGTATTGTACAGCGGGCTTCGGCTTCGGCTTTAATGGTGGTGGTGGCGGCGGTGCACGTTTAGTTGCTGTGGCAAGGGAACTCGGTGCAGGCGAGTACGGAGGAGGTGCAGCAGTGGTAGCACTGGGAGGAGGAGGCGGCGGCTTCTTGACAAAGCTGGACGTTGACCTTGAAACACCTGAGACATTGGTACTGGTGGACGCGCTGGTATTGGCTCGTCCAAGCGTAGAACCGCCTCCGGCGCGTGCAGTCGCCATCATTTTGGCTGCGAGTTCAATCAGGATATTAGTCGGTCAGTTCCCCCGGTGAAACGGGGGTAAGGTGAAGTGGTGCGTGCAACTTACCGGTTGACGTTATCCGCTTGGTGATACCAAGACCTTCAACTTGTTCTTGTGATTCACCAAGTCGTTCGTGATATTCATCAAGCATCTGTTGGGTGTTCTCTGGGACAGTGTACTTGCCATCGGCGAAACCTTGGAGTTTTTCCACCATAATGTAGAATATGTTCAGTCTGTTGGGTTTATTAGATGAGGACTTCATAGTGCGCAAGGAGACGGAAACGGACTGCATGTAATAAAATGAATGGAAAAGTGGATCGATGAACTGCGTTGCAAGGACCATGAATTGGGGCATCTCGGTTTTTAACATGTTATTATAGTGCTCGTATTCGTTAGAGGCCACTTCGTACTCTTGCTCGAGCTGAAAGAAATCAATATTATTAAGACAGACGAAAAAGCTCAGTAGTGATACCTTGAAGAGATTTTTCTCGTCGCTCAGAGATTTTTCCTTCTTGTCTCTCAACTTTGTCAAAGAATTTGTAAATCGATCAAAGTCAGTTAACTGTCAATGCCTTTTTAGCAAAAATTGGATGATGGGGGTTATAGCGCTCACTTTATGATCCCGCTTCGTGATGGTCTTCCGGATCTGCTTCAAAATGCCTTGCAACTCCTTCGCTGGAGCATAGATCTTAGTTTGGATGAGCTCAAGCTCCGGTGCTAAGGCTTCCTTGAGTTCCTCCATAGTCGCTTGATATATATCGGTGTTCTGTAGGGTGTTCCCTGCTGCAGGATGTTTCTCAGCGATATCAAACTCGCCTGATAATGGACGAAAAATGTTGGCAAAGTGGATAGACCATTGTTGCCCAGATTGGAGCATTGCTAAAAAAACTGAAGCATCACGTATTGATCAAGCGTATGTAGGTACGCACTCACTATTGACATTCTCAGAATATGCCTTGGTGTCCTTGAGGAGCTTTTCAATTGAGCTTTCCATAGACGTAAATTTGCGATGATACTCGTCAAATTCAGGGTCATTGGATTCTTATACAAGTATAAGGATGAGCATCACAGATAGAAAATGATCGATGAGAGCTAACTTTTGGACATGCCGACTTTACTAGTCATCAGGTGCGGTGTCCTGGGCGATAAGGTTTTCAATTTCTATTCCACAAACAAAACTAGACATACGTACCGCTTGATCGCTTTTGCTATGCCCTTCATGGTGTTCAAGAGCTAAGGATAAATGACTAGCTGTTATTTGGTGTGAAGGCAACAGGCGCTGACAACTGCGGCTAAGAAATGCTTTCCAAAGTCCGCTAGCCTTCATTCGAGTCTCTGGCCACTTAAATTACTGTGATCTTAGGCCTCGGCGTGCCGACAAGTTTGACGTCGTCCAACATGGCGAGCACACCCATTTCAAACAACGTTCTCGTTATTCCTATTAACACGGCGACTCCTGCTCCTTCAGAGCCCAGTTCATATGATCATCTACGCGGCACGGATACTCCCATTGTTATTGACAATGGAGCAACAACTCTCAGATGGGGGTTTGCAACATCAGCGACGCCCAACTGTCAACCGAATGTGATCACAAAGTACAAAGAACGCAAGACAAATAGACCATTGTTACTCTTTGGTGACGGTGTTGAAGCCGAGAGCGGAGCAAAAGCCCAGGCGCGTACACCATGGGAGAACGACGTCCTCCTCAATTTTGACGCCTTGGTGCGTCTCTGCCTGCTATTCCTGAACATGTTCACTGACTTTCGCCGCGTGGTCGTCGCGTCCAGGAGAACGCGCTGGACTATGTCTTCCTCAACTTGGGCATTGATACAGAAACTGTCAGCCATCCCGTTATCATGTCGGAACGTTTGGCCACGCCTTCTCATTCTCGCGGCCGTATGTTACGTGTTATATGCGGATATTATAATGATTTATGTCCAAGCAGTGACATCTGAGCTTATGTTTGAACAATACTCGGTCCCCTCCCTTACTTACTGCGTTGATTCATTGATGTCGCTATACCAAAACAAACACCAGGGTCGTAGACGTGCTTATTCTGCGGATGGTCTCGTCATCTCTCTCAATACTGCTTCCACTTCGGTCATTCCCGTCCTTAACGGGAGAGGTATTCTGAGTCGGGCTAAGCGGTACGTATCCCATGTCTTTCCGCCTCGCTGTCATCCATAGAAAAAGGAGACTTGCAGTATACCGTGGTCCACTTCACAAGCCTACGAATATCTGCAGAAATTGATTCAAGTCAAGTATCCTTCATTTCCCACTCGAATTACAGGAACTCATACTTCGGTATTACACCTTCACGCTTTGTTATCTATGTCTCACCGTTAATCAGTGGATTTTTCAAAATGTCTGTGAATTTTCACCGGATTATACAATCTTATTACGTAGCCTTCGCGATCCTCTACAAATGCGAGCGAACGAACGCATAATCCAGTTTCCTTTCACTGCACCGGTATGTTTTTGAGATTTTTCATCGTGAATTCATTAAGAAGAGCCATAGATAGAGTCCGAAAAAACTGAAGAAGAACTCGCTCGTATAGCTGAGCGCCGAAGGGAGCAAGGTCGTCGTTTACAGGAAATGGCAGCTAAACAGCGTGAAGAGAAGGTGCGTTCTGCCTCGGTTCGAGTTTGCCATCATCAGTGACATGCTACTTAAAATAGCTTCTTGAACAAGAGAATCACCTAGATTATCTGCAGGTGCTAAAGAGCTCCAAAACAAACTCAACAGATTTTATGGTAAAAGTATTCTTGTATGTGCCTCGTCCTTTTGTAAAGATTTGTCCAGGATCGAATAAAGGCAGACGGATTTTACGACGAGATTTCTCTGGATGAAGCAATTAAGAAACTAGAAACATCAGTAAAGAGAAGACGTAAAAAAAATCTCGTAGAAAATGAAGAAGCCGCTACTGTATGTTCACTAAAGCTTATCTTGTGAACCACATTTAACCTTTCATTCAGGAGGAGCCGTTGTGGCCTTTAGCTGATGTACCCGATGATCAGGTAATGCCAATTCTCACCTATCGTTTAAGGCACTTATGTCTAGATAGCTGGATGAAGATGGCTTAAAAGAAAAACGTCGTCAAAAACTGATGAAAGCTGGCTATGAAGCTCGTTTGAAAAACCGGCGAGGTAAGGAACGTGAAAAAGCCTTAAAAGAAGAGGCCGCTAGACGCGAAAACGAGGAAAGGGAACATGACTTACAGGGATGGACATCCAAAATCCGGGCAGAACATGAGGTATGCTATGTGTCACGTATAGGAACGAAGGGAAACCAATTTGAATTCATAGGCTGCGATGGAGAAATTAAGAGAGAGAAAGCGGCGGAAAGCGGCACTAAGCGACCGCAAAAGTGCGACTGCCCAGGCAAGAATGAAAACCATTGCGAGTTTGGCCAGTGATACGCCTACTGGGAAAAAGCGACGAAAAGGCAATGGCGGTATGGCTTATGCACTCATCCACTGTGGCAGTGTTAAAACACATTGTTAGAGGACAATTTCGGAGCAAATGACGACGACTGGTCCGTGTATCGTAAACTCGTATGTCCAGCCATGACACGCAATGCGTTGTACCACATAAATGACATGCCCCTCTAAATAGAACACGGGGGCAGCGTCTTCCGATGAGGAAGACGACCTAGCACAATTACACACCCTAGAAGCCAAGCTCTTGGAACATGACCCATTATTCACAGAAGCCGACACGTACTCCGTGTTATCCACGCAGCGGTCTGCACTTGTTGAAGCGTATCGACCACGTTATGATGAGGGGAACGTCGCTGGCCAATGTCGTGTACACCTTAGCGTGGAGCGATGGCGTGTCTGTGAACCGTGGTTCACCCCTGGAATGGCAGGTGTTGATACGGCCGGACTGGGAGAGGTTATTGCTAATATTCTGGCGAGTTTTTCGGATCAAGAGAAAGTCCGTCTTGTTGGGGTATGGTTGTTACGTTTCCGAAGATGCAAAATCTTATGGCGATTTGTATAGAATGTTTTCTTGACAGGTACACCTGCACAGGTGCCCGGATTGGGGGAGAGACTTCATGCAACTCTAAGGCCGATTATCGATCCTGATGCCCAGGTAAGAATTACACAGGCATCCGACGTAGGACTGGATGCATGGCGGGGTATGCGAGCATTTGCCAATGCAGACAAGGAGAGCCTGATCAAGTTCAGTGTGTCTAAACGAGAATATGAAGAATGGGGTGGCGAACGCATAAAACGCTGGTGGGGTGGGAATTGGAATTGGGCCGTCTAGTGTACCTACCATTTTGATCCTTTCTTGTTTTTGAACTTGTAACCTTCTGTTTTAATATTTGTCGATGCTAACATTCAGGGTATAAATATGTTTTACATGTGTGTTATGCATTTCATTTGATCTTCGGAAGAGTGAAATACGAATGAGGTATACGTATCTTACAAAGGCCAGTGTAAAATATATATCAACCGTCTTCCATATTAAGTACAACAT
This sequence comes from Hysterangium stoloniferum, assembly GCA_015178975.1. NCBI lineage: Eukaryota > Fungi > Basidiomycota > Agaricomycetes > Hysterangiales > Hysterangiaceae > Hysterangium > Hysterangium stoloniferum. The sequence continues at coordinate 828,517 of WHVD01000013.1, forward strand.
GTTGGACCAGACGCTGATTGCGGTTGAGTCACACTAAAGCCTTTATCCCCCGTCCCCGACCCTCCGTTGTTTGACGACGCTGCTGCATCTGGTTGGGAATCTATCAAGCGTGTTTTGATGTCACTGAGGGAGAATATTGAGCGAAGCACGTTTCCAAATCACTAATTTGTTGGAATTTTGGGACGCACCGTGCCAACGTGAAGAAAGCTTCCTCAACACCTTCATTAACTTTCGCGCTGGTCTCCAGGAAACGGATGCCAAACTCATTAGCAAGCTCGCGGCCTTGTTCTTCTGTTACTGCTTTCTTATCCGTCCAATCTGATTTATTGCCAATGAGGATCTTGTTCACGCCTTCGGATGCATGTTGCTCGATGTTAGCGTGCCACGTTCGGATGTCTATGAAAGGAGGTCAGGCAGAGGATACGAGCGAAGTGGAACGCTTACTATTGAACGAACGCTCGTCTGTGACGTCGTATACTAGAAGAATGCCCATAGCACCGCGGTAATATGCTGTCGTGATTGTCTTGAAACGTTCCTGTCCCGCAGTATCCCACTGCATACACAGCCCTCAACATTGTGATCCTTTTCATTCGTTGGGAAATAATAACATACGATCTGTAATTTAATGCGCTTTCCATCTAATTCGATGGTACGGATCTTGAAGTCTATGCCAATGGTAGTGATAAATGACGGTGTCCACGCATCGTCACAGAACCGGAGGAGGAGACATGATTTGCCCACACCTTTGCGCACGCAAGTCAGATAGAAAGGCTGCAAAATACATCATTTGAAGCATACCAGAGTCACCGATGAGGAGAAGCTGTATAATTTGTTAGTTAGGGAGATATGACCAACTATGTATGGATGTGCTCACTTTGATCAAGAAGTCGTAGTGCGGAGGAGGCATATGCTGAAAACTATGGCGGTGAAGCCAACAAAATCGGCAATTAACAGGGAACTACTGACGCTATAGTAGATATTACAGTTGTGGTGGTGGTGATAATTGAGAAAGGTGCTGGCAACTCTAGACGCTAAAAGGTAACTGATTGAGACGAGTCACGACGTGTCACTCGAATTCGTTAGACTCGTTTGGTCATTCCCTACTACCCGATTCTGCAATGCCCATCAACCAGCCTTCGAATCAGATAAAGTAGGCTCAAACAGCGTTTGTTGTAATATCGGCTCTGAATGTAATATATCAGGCTCACAAATGTCTCTATAGTCCGGTTGAAGAAAGGTGGGAAACGTTTTGAGGTGGGTGGCATTTTGCAAGCTGTGAGGTTAACAAGTAAAGCTCATCTGGACTGTGCTAGATTGCATGTTACAAGAACAAAGTGCAAGAGTGGAGAAGTGGAGTTGAGACGGACTTGGATGATGTGTTGCAGATCAGCAGTGTCTTTATGAATGTGTCCAAGGGCGAGGTTGCGAAAGCCAATGACCTTCAGAAGGCGTTTGGTACATTAGAGGTGAATGATGTCATAAACGAGGTGTGTTAATATTGTTTTTCTTGGGTTTTGCATTCGTTAACTAGGCATGAAGATTCTGAAGAAGGGTGAAATGCAAGTGGGTGAAAAGGAGCGTGCACATGAGCTCGGCAATTTATGGCGGGATATTGCAACTCAAGTGGCAGGAAAATGCGTAGACCCTGCTACACAACGGCCGTACCCTGTGGGAATGATCGAGAAAGCGATGACGGAGGCAGGATTTAGCATCAAGCAGGGGAAAAATGCGAAGAGCCAGGTGCGCAGATCCTTCGTATATACGGGCATATCTCCTTATGGTTTTACAGGTATTAGATTGCATCAGATTGTTGCAAAGCAGCTCGACGCTTCCCATCCAACGTGCACGGATGCGGTTAAGAGTCACGATTCCGACTGTGGACAAAGAGCGTCTTAGAACCCGTATTTTAGACGGTGCAGAGATGGTCGAGAATGAAGATGATGGTGAGGCAGACTGGGTAGTAGTAAGTATCTTGTACCTTTCCGATATGATGGTAATCTGATTCCTATTGCACAGACTCTCCTCATTGACCCAGGCCAATTTCGCGTTCTTAATGATCTTGTTCAAAAAGAAGTCAAAGGCAAAGGTCGTATCGAAACCCTCACTTTTGCCGCCACAGCTGCTACAATATCTACTTAGTTCCGCGGACTATTTCTTACTACATTGTATTAACATTACTTGTTTGTGTTAATTAATGTTGTAAATACACATGCATATTATTACTACTGAACTTTATTCCACAATAACTCTTCAAGACGGCTATTCGAACCCAATCTCGCGCGTGACAATGGGTCGCAAAACGTGATCCCAATTTTCAGACCAACAACACCAATCCCACTCAGATTTGTTGCTGGTGAAGAAGGAGCGAAGTGAGGCGAGGCGAGGTGCTTTAGAGAAAGAAGCGAGAGTTGACTGGGGAGGTTGTCAAAATGGTTGAAAAGGGGTTTGACGGAGTGGAACTTACAATTAGATGCGTCGCCAGCTCATCCGAATTGTGAAACACAAGGCCATTCTTTCCTTCAATGACGAGTTCGTTGAGACTATTTTCAATGGTCAATGGAGGAAGCAAGAACCGTCTCATTCCACGCACCACTTGAAGTCATAGGCGATTACTGGGAGATCACAACCAAACATGTCCACAATTTTCATAGGTAGATCTAATCCTGAGGAACTCGTGTGCAGTGATATACCCAAGTCTGCCGCACCCAGAAGTAGTGGATAGTCTTCTGGTTCGAGCCAAACACTGCGACAACGGACATACTCCCAAGGTTCTTTCTCCTCTAAATCTAACATTTTCTCCATGTAAAAATCACGTAGTGGACCCTTACCGGTCACAATTACTAGTAATCTTGGGAGGGGATTCTTCCCTGTTTGGGCGCGTTCACGTGCTTGCTGCTCGTAATGCAGAAGTCCGGTGAGCAATATGCTGAAATCTTCGTCATCTGTCCAACTAGTACTTGATACAGCCAGTGCAGGGCGATCCGGGCGCAATATGTGCAGGGGAGAGGAAGGGTATATGGACTCTGGAGTGGATGGTGATGGTGAGTTTGTGAGGGTCGTGAAAGGCGTCGATATGGGAAATGTGTACGACGGAAAGAAATCTTCCACGGGTGGATTCAAAGTATCTAGAATGCGAAGGAAGAGCTGTGAGAATCGAGTGTTAGAATGGTGTGATTGGGCTACAAAGCAGGGTATATACATCATGGACTTCCGAGGGTAAACAGGAACGGAAGTGTGAGGGCGGGCGATCGTGTAATACGATTTTAAAACCTCTTCGGAGCTGATAAATATCAAGGCTAATGGTGTTTTCCGACATACTTACTGAAGATCCCACTCTTTCATAAGATAATCTCTCATAGCATGCGTCACGAATAAATGCGCATATGCAGATCGGCCGAACGTCTTTTCGAAGCTGATCATTCGTTAAAATATCTCCGTAAAGGCTATGAGTGCACATACAACTTTGAAAACCTGACCAGGATATTGTTTTGCCCGAGCTTGAGCGCAAGAATTGAATATCCGAGGTTGTGCCAATCAATGATAATTTTTGAACCTCTGAGTTTTCCCACTAGCCAAACGAGCGCGAGGGTGGGGATGCTAGGCGGGTTCTTGCTGAACAATTTTGATCAGAATTACAGCAGTTACGCCTTGGGAGTGGGCAGACCTGGACTAGAATGAACTGCGGGGGTTGCCTGAGGCCATAGAAGAGTGCATAAAGAATCGTTATGAGTTGAAATGAGACTTTCAAGGGTGCGAGAAATAGAAAAAGCTTGCGGGGGAGCTTAGATATGAACGATGGTGGCTCTGGAAGGTAAAAGAAGCGGATTCTGGGAAGTGTGAGCAATACTGGAACAACACGAGAGCCTGACAGCATTTGAATTGATAGAATGTACGTACTGCACACTGAATGCTACTTACCTTTATATCCTATAATATAAGTCTCAAAGTCGTTTTGTGCAAAGCTCTGAGCGTGATACATGATGCGAGGGCTACGGCCGATATCACCCAGAACGACGACGGCGACAGAGCGACGGAGAGGGGGGCCATCATACCTGACGCGAAGAACTAGCCATACAGTTAATACGACAAGGAGAGTCACTACTGCCTGGGACAGTATCAACCAGTTCATGGTTGAGGGAGAGGCTTAGGTAAGCCAATTTCTGGGCGTCTATTTTTCTTTCCTTTACACGTCCTCGCTACTAGAGTCGCCTGCATGCCTCGCACTCGTTGTTCCGGGCTTCGCAGGTGCTTGCGACGACGCAGATCATATTCTCGATGTCCAGAATAGCATTGGGAGGCTACGTCCTCAATCGAGGAACCTGTTTTTCGCCTTATTGCTCGCTTTTCGAGATACATGTTCTTTGTTACCACCTTTGTTAAGAGAATTTATGAAAGTCAAGCACCATGTATACTCCTAGCTTGTATAGCAATAAAATACACTGTTGGACTATGGTTGTCCGCTTATTAAGCTCATTGTTTGCAACCCACGACGGTAGCCAGTGAAATACGTCCGAATCCGTCACCCAGCGTCACTCATGAGATTTTTCGCTGCAATTCACTGCTATAAGTAAGACCTAACACTAACGTGTCTCAGCATATAAAGAATGTCGGCTTCCCACCCAACTCGCAAGTCTATCGTGATCGCCTCCAGAGCATCCAAGCTCGCACAGATCCAGACCTACATCGTTCGCGATGCACTCAAGGCCCTATACCCTGACTTGCCTTTTGAAGTGGCGTTGATGTCCACCGAGGGTGACAAAAATCAGTCTCAGGCACTCTATCTACTCGGAGGAAAATCGCTGTGGACAAAGGAGCTCGAAGTTGCTTTGCTTGAGGACGAAGTCGATATTCTCGTCCACAGTCTGAAAGACGTACCAACCACCCTGCCCGAGGGGTGTGAGCTCGGCGCTATCCTCGAACGAGAAGACCCAGCGGATTCCTTGGTCGTAAAAAAGGACTTGCCATACAAGACTATAGAAGAACTTCCAGACGGGAGCGTGGTAGGCACAAGTAGTGTCCGGAGAGTCGCACAGTTAAAAAGAAAGTTCCCAAATTTAGTGTTTAAAGATGTTGTAAGATTATATTATTCATACCATACTATATAACTCTGACATATTTATTCCTAGCGTGGTAACTTGTATGAATTCATACTCGTCTATCTATCCCTTCGCAATACTCACCCTGTACAGGAACACCCGTCTCGCCAAACTCGATGCACCCGACGGCGAATATGTTGCCCTAATTCTCGCCAAAGCCGGTTTAGTTCGCCTTGATTGGAATGATCGCATCTCATCCGACCTCGTTCCCCCCACTCTATATCATGCCGTCGGCCAGGCAGCGCTCGGCGTCGAGATACGTTCCAATGATACAGAAACAAAACGCATTGTAGCCGGTCTCATTCACCATGCATCTGATATCCGTTGTCGCGCCGAACGTGCATGTCTTCGTGTTCTCGAAGGTGGTTGCAGTGTTCCCGTGGGGACTGCGACGACTCTGGATGCACACGGAAAGCTGACCATGACGGGGACTATTACGAGTTTGGCGGGTGACCGCCACGTCGAGCAGACTAGGAGTAGAGAGGTGAATAGTGTAGAGGATGCCGAGGCGTTGGGGCAGGAAGTTGCTCTTGCCCTCATTGGGACTGGCGGAAGGGCCATCTTAGATGAAGTTGCGGCCGATAGGACGTTGAGGCAAGATATCGGAGACAAACTATTGGGAGCACAGTCGCAGCCACAGCCACAGCCTTAGAGCGTGGCGGGCGTGGCGTGTTTGTCAGGTATACATACGTGAAAGATGAACCGTGTCTATCTCCATCGCACTGTTGACATGAATAATATTTATGCGGTATTATCTTTTTCTTTGAATGCTGAAAAAGTTTGGAAAGTACACACGCAATAGATCTACAGGCGACACTACGCTACAAAAAAGAGACAGCAATAATAGAAATGAGAACAAAACCTATTAATTCAGACCGTCTGTTGGACCTGAAGTTCCCCACAACGTAGCAAATGTCTCTGTAACCCGAGGCCTAGCTTCCATCCTGAGTATTTTTTGTGGACGAAGACTTCCTTCCTCTATCTCCATTTCATCGGCTTCCGCTTCCTTAAGTACACGTTTATCGGCACTTGACCCTCTTTTCTTCATAGAAAGATAATGCAAGTATTTCAGACTGTATCGTGGCATTGGAGCTCGCGCTACATCAATAGGCGGACCGGAGAACCAAAGGATCTTGCTCGTCTCGGGATCACGATCAAAATGTTTGACTATGTTTACCGACATAAGCATCGCAATACCGCGTTATAAAACCAGAGACTCACCTGTTTCCCCCGGTAAAACTTCAATTGATGCCGATGCTCCACCAAGAGCGGTCTTTATTGACCGATCTTCTATCTTTTTCTGCTGGGACATTTGCACGGGAGGGGTAAGAACAGAGGTACTCTCGAGATTTCCAACGACATCTGGTATTGGGGTGGGTGTACCCACAAAGGTCCCATACCGCGGGCCAGCCTGGTCAGTAGCCTGGCCAGCCGCAGTCCTCCGCGGTCTCTTCCGCCCTGTTCCCCCGCCTTCAATTTTTTCTCCTTCCGCCCTTTCAATACTGTCCCCAATGCCTCCGGGACCAGAAATCATCCCACTCACAAATGGGCTAGGATACCGCTTTGGATACACTATCCGTTCAAATGGATAAATCGGCATGAAATCGTTTTTGCGGAACTCTTCAGGAATACATGAATTCCAATTTTTTATTTTAACGAAAACACGTTCGCGGTCGTTGTAGCGGGAGTCACAGACATACAGCGGCCAACCAGGATACCAGTATGGAGGGCGTGGTCGGCCACGGACATGTTTAGCCGTGAATTGGCAGGCTATTTTTTCGATGATATCTTCGCAAACATGATCAGCAAAGTGCCCTAGGTGAGAGTGGTTGGTTAGTATGAACTCGAAAAGGCCACCAACACTCACCCGTTTTGAATATTTCATTCTCCCAGAATTGACGGTGGCGTGGGTGTATTGTCTGGAGATGAGGGTCCTTAGTAAACATTCGCTTCAATCAAGATGTCTTACTTGTTCTGGTCTAAAATACCAACATACAGTCAGCCCTTGCTGAGTTTTCCGAGGTCTATGAAAGGTCAGAATTCGAGAGATCATATTGCTTTCGGAAATCAGACTGACGCGTCCCCTTCTGGTGTCCACGTTTTGAAGACTTGACCAATAATTGGTTTAGCGGGTTCATCTGGGTTCATCAAATGAACCCAATCCCCCATGCGAATTGTCATCCCTTTGTATATAAGCTCATCTGTAAAAACCCTATCCTTCGTAGGTATGCGGAATGTCGTAACAGCGTGAGAGGCTTCTATAGCTTGGGAGTGTAGTGGCTTAGCAACACCAGGTCCGGCCGTAACAGATGAGAAATTAGACGTTGTATGCGGGATGGAATTAGGGAACGGTGGCGAGGTCAAAAGATGATACACTCGCTGCATAGGTGCCCGAATGCTTCAGTAATGGACAAACGACACAGCTCGCATGCTACTTACCTGAAGCAATATGCATTTTCCATAACCTTCCGAACCGGTGGCATACCAACGTCGCCCTTTTTGAAATAGTCGGCCCAAGTCTTGATCAAATTCACGGGGAAGAGTGTAGTGTTGTGAACGCGCGCGTTCCTATGATAGTGTAAGCTGGGAATTGATATATAAACTCTCCAGGCTGTTCAATCCGTACCTCTATGATATCAAAGGAAAGCTGTTCCTGTAAAGAACTGCATTATACACCCGTAGGCCTTTTACACCAATCGTACGCACATTAGATGGTAGATCTTTGATTACTGCATCTTCCGGTATCTTCTGGAGTGACAACCATGGATGTTGGTTGCTACGTAAATCAGCAAAGAGAGGGGCCATATAATGTTGCACTCACGAGGATGTCTTATAATTTTTAAGAAGTGTAAGAATTTCGATATACTTATTAATTAGATCCTATGACAAACCCACATTAGAATTAACTAGGGGAAAAACAAAGAAGGCTTACCCCAGAAACATCTTCCATCCACCCTTTATCATGGCCGCCTTCCCAGCGAGGAAGACCTCTTTCTAGCTGCCGGATGATTTCAGCACTCTCTTCATCTCGAGCCGCAAACTCCCAGCTATGTGATTCGACTTCGTTCTCTTGCGGTTCTGGAGACATGTCGCCGTCTTCATCAGCAATACCTTGCGTCTGTGTGGTATGTACCGTGGAAGCCTGCGAAGTCCTTTTTGCTGGCGGGACAATGATACTAGTTGATGCTCTCGATGGACTTTCTGACACGGTCAAGGGCTGCCTTTTAGATATAGCTATAGCGGGGGACTGTTGAGTGGCCGTAACTGGCGGAGAAGGCGGTGGTGGTGTAGGCAAGGCGGAGTTGCTTTTCCATGTCTCTTCTAACACGCCCTTCTTCCAAGGTTAGACACGATCATATCCAATAATAAGCTGGAACAAACCTTTAACGTGCTGGCGTCTCTCGCTATCTGGCTCCCTTGTTCATTATAGTGCAACGCGTTTGCAAATACGAGCATGAGATCATCGTACACGAGCAAACTATCTTTATATTTTCCCTTCTCGACACCTGTCCGAATACCAAGAAGACAGCGCGGTTCAGGTATAACCTATTGGAAGATATAGGAAAATAAGGTCACAGAGAATATGAGAAACATTTGAAATAATACTTTGTAGTATTCTGGCCAAGTATCTCTATCGACCAACTCCATAAACATGTCGCATATTTTTCGGCGACTTTTGGTTACAGAACAAATAGTTTGTATCACATCTTCAATAGCACGCTTTTGAAGTGGAGAGATGGCCATCAAAAGGAATTGTACCAAAGGAAAGTCACGTGCCACGCGGTTCTTATCTAATTCACTCACTCCTGAGTCCGCCACAAGTACCTGAGTCTGAAACCCACCTCGACTACTTAACAGCCAATGAGCAAGATATACATCATGAATGGTCTGATGGAAAAGGTGAACCCCCAGATTATTTTCCATGGAATTGTTACTTATCTTTGACAAGATGACCTCGCCTGACCAAGATTTCCGGTATGTTTGTGTTAACCAATACGATCTCGGCTTTCTAAGTTTGATCTTCTCCTGATATTTAGGTATATGGCTTTGAATGATCTTATGAGTCAAGTCAAATCCGATCCTACCAGTCTCACCGGAGACGAGAACGTGGAACGCAAAGTCTTGCAGCATGTCCTCCAGCTAGTCCAAGATAAGATTTCAGAAGTAAAGAATCAGGCCGTTAAATGGTAGCCCATATACATCATTAATATATTATGGTGTCTTATATTTTTGATGGCAGTCTGGGTCAATTGATCAAGATTATTCGAGAGGCCCAGATAAACTTTGTTGTCGATTCACTCATTGATTTTTCAGGCAGCCAGGAAGAAGAATTGAGGGATATTGCAAGCTTAGGTTAGCCTTCTGCTAATATCCGTGAGATTGGATGTGCTTCACACTTCACATAGCGTTGAAAACCGTCACTTCGGAAATACCTCAGGACAGCGCGCTTGCTGTTACAGCATGCGCCAGACTTGCTCCAAAACTTCTTGCTCAACTACGAGCTGTAAGTGTTATCTGTTTGATTTGACGTTATTTTGACTGGCTTTTCATAGCCGTCCACTCCGCCTGAGACTTTGCTGGAAACGCTATCAATTCTTTCCATTCTTATATCTCGGTTCCCCACTCACATGGCATCAATGAATCTGCAGCCACCACCTGTACAGGTAATGATTCCATTGCTCGAGCATGGGCGGCCTGCAGTGCGCAAGAAGGCCATTGTGACACTAGGCAAGTCGTTATTTGAGACATATACTACTGGAGCTCATAGACCCTACAGCTCAATTCCTCCCTAGTTCCTCTCCAGAAGTTGCGAATCATTTGTTACGAAATGTAATTGTCTCATCGTTAGACGCTGCGACTCCGGCAGCAATGCAGCGTACGACAATTCAGTTGTTGGGTGCCATCGCAAGATTCTCTCCACAGATAATCTCCTCCGTCCTTGGGGAAGTAGTGCCATGCATTCTCAAAGCTGCTTCTCAAGACGATGATGAGCAAAAGGAAAGCAGCCTTCAGGTATAAATTTTTATCACTACTGCTATGTGACATTGAAATATTATCCAGGCATTAGAAACACTTGTTCTAAGATGCCCATCCGAAATAACCCCATTTCTGAATCAGACTATCTCAATTGGTGTGACCTTGATTAAATATGACCCTGTATGCTTTTCTTTTTTCACTCCTTTTTTCCACCTAAAGCATGTGGAAATTTACCACAGAATTATGCTGGCGATGACGACGATGAGGATGCTGATATGGACAATGGTGACGATGAAGATGATGCCGAACTCGATGATGAGTCAGTTCATCAGCTAATGTACTATTCACGCAGATTTACTTTTTTAAACCAGATACTCCGACGATGAAGATACATCTTATAAGATTCGTCGTTCTGCAACCAAACTGCTTTCGTCAGTTATTGGCACCCGACCGGAACTTCTGATAGCCCTCTATAAGTCTGTATCACCCGTTCTCATTTCTCGGTTTAATGATCGCGAAGAAAGCGTTAAGCTTGAGATCTGGGGAACGTATTCTGTTTTAGTTACGCAAACTGGTGTTTATGGGGGACAGTTGAAAGATCTCGACGCATCCTCCCCAACTGTAGGCAAACGAAAACGAGAAGAAGAGGGAGAAATGGATATCGAAGAAAGTCCGTATACCTTACTGCGTGCGCAAGTCCCGTCCCTTTCGAAAAGACTGTTGAAGCAGCTTCAAGCACCTAAGACATCTCCAGCTACGCTCCAAGCCGGATTCGGTCTCCTTCTGACACTACTTACAGTTCTTCCCGGATGCCTGTCTAGTCAAGTGGTTTCACTCGTTACCACAACAAAGACGGTCTTATCGCAGCCACCGACGACCGGCACCTCAGCCTTACACGTCACAGCCATTTCTTTCATAGCGCTTTTCTTCGCGACACATCCGTCATCCACATTTACCGCATCTCTACCTTTGATAATTCCCTCCATAATAGCATCCATGCGAGAAAGGCACCCTCGAGTTGCTGCTGAAGCTTTCCGCGCTTTCTCTGCCCTTTTAACCTCTCTAAAACCTGTAAAACCTGTTGATTGGACGGATAGTATCTACGCAGAGGCAGTACACCGACTGAAAACCAACGATACCGACTCGGAAGTGCGTGAATGTGCAAGCGAACTCATTGCAGACCTATGGGTGTCTGCTCCAGAGGCTGTCAGACACAAGGGTGGCCAAGAATGGCAGGCACTGTTGAAATCTGGAGGTAGGACGGAGGGCCCCGTCAAAGTTATACAGCGGGTTTCGCTGGAAGCAGATGTCGACGATCTGTGGGTCAACGGATGTATCGAGTGGGTCTCAAACGTCCTCAAAAAAAGGGGCAGAGCAGGCAAGCTGGATGCTTTTGTTACTCTAAACAGTTTGATTGGAAAGTGCGTATGGAATCCAATTAGGTATAGATGAAATCTAATGTTTTGAAAGATACAAGTCTGGCATACCGACCGATTTGGCCCCGCACTTAATACCTCAACTGGGTTTATACTTAACAACTACTGACATAGCTCTTCTATCGCAATCACTGATCACGCTCACTATCCTTCTCCAATGCTCTCCTGCTTCGTCCTTCCCTGAAATCGAGAGGTCTGTTTTAAAAGACATTTATCCACTTGCTCATTCCCCGCTTGTTTCTGGCGCATCTCTCGATGCTCTTCTTGGATTTTTTGGTGCTCTTGTCGAAGCCGATGTACAAATTGCATCTCATGTCGTTCCTGGCTTAGTTACGTCCTTGAAAAAGGCAAACGCTGGCGAAGCCGTTCCAGCCAATGTAGCGAAAGTTGTCAGTCGTGTCGTCCGAAGTCAAATGTCTGTAGCTGCAGGGATGATCGCTGAATTTTCGAAGTCATTAAAGGTAGGTTGGTTCCTGACCAACTTTGCAGGACATAAATCTCATATTAAATATCTCAGGCTGGCTCGAAAGCTCAAGAAGCACAAATACTGCTTAGTCTTCTAGTGTTAGGTGAATTAGGTCGTTTCATGTGAGATATTTTTATGGGCATTATACTATTTAATTGAGCCCTTCATAGCGACATGACTTTGCAGCATGATGTATTCAACATCTCGATTTCGATGTTGGCATCGGATTCCGAGAATGTGCGCACAGCTGCAGCATTCGCTGTCGGTAAGATCTCCGATTTTGATAATCTTCCATACATATGACCCTATTGGGTTACAGGCAACATGACTATTGGCAACATACATCACTTTCTTCCTCCTGTTATCAATCTCGTTCAAACTAACAACGAGAAGCAGTTGCTGGCGCTCCATGCCTTGAAAGAGGTACACATCGTCTTTTGCTTTCTATTAATCAACTTTTTATGAGTTTTAGGTTGTCAGCAATTGTTCTGTCGCGCAGTTGGAAAATGTGGCAGACGCCCTCTGGGTGCCTCTATTCAAAAATTCCGAGAATTCTGACGAAGCTACCCGTAATGTGGCTGCTGCTTGTCTCGGAAAGCTCACAACGACCAATCCTTCAAAGTATTTACCTCAATTGCAGGTATGTCTCAATTGTCAATCCTCGACGATGTGTCCTTTAGCATCTGCTTATCCATCAAGGCGCGCCTTCGGGACCCATCGCCATCAGTAAGAGCAACTGTTGTTTCCGCAATACGCTATACCTTTGCCGATACGGCAAGGTCTTATGATGAATTACTCGCTCCCCTTATTACGGAGTTTCTGTCTCTGATTTTGGATGAGGACCTGGTAAACCACATGCTGATATCAATGTTGCAAATCTAATCCTTTTTGCTAGAATGTGCGACGTTTGTCACTCTCGGCGCTCAACGCTGCAGCTCGTAACAAGCCGCACCTCATCCGTGAACACCTTGGAGCCATCCTACCCCACCTTTATGAACAAACGGTTGTGAACACCGCGTTGATCAGAATGGTACAGATGGGTCCATGGCAACACAAAGTCGACGACGGTTTGGAGGTCCGTAAGACTGCCTATGAGACGATGTACACGTTGGTGAGCCCGTTTGTAATGGAATTTCTATAATGGGTACTGAATCATGACGAATTAGCTGGACACATGTCTCAACAAGCTTGATCTGCATGCATTCTTTGCCAGGGTGTCTGCAGGGCTTGCTGATGAATCAGATGAGATCAAAGTATTATGTCATATGATGCTTTTCCGTCTCTCCCAGGTTGCGCCAACGACTCTCGCACAACGCCTGGACGAGATAACACCTGAACTTGAGAAGACCATGCAAGGAGCCGCCGTTACCAAGGACACCGTCAAGCAAGATCTCGAACGTACCGCCGAACTGCAACGTAGTGCTCTCAGAGCCATTGCTGCCCTTAGCAAAATCAACAACCCTGGCTTTGCGCCTAAATTTGAGGCTTGCGTCGAGAATATCCGCAAGTCACCTTGGGCAACAGAGTTCGGGGAGCTGGCTATCAAAGCCTGAATCGGAACTTTGTAGTTTGATAGTACAATAGCAATATTAAAGAGGGTGTATAATCCATAGTCCCTAATTAAAATGACTTCATGACCTTTAGAAGCCCAACATACGTCGCCTAATTTCTGTGCCCACCCGCCGCCGTTCAGCAGCGGCGCCATCGGCACCAAATAAAACCGACTTGTTCTCAATAGCTCTTCTACACAAGTAGGGCATAACCTGAATAATATTAGCAAGTAAGTGACGGCCCAATGTTAGAACGCAAACCGCACACTCACAGCAGATACGGGCCCATACGGAACATATCTATAACAACAGGTTATTACGGTTAACATTCATAAATTGCTGTGCATTCACTTGATTATGAAGGGTGATGACGACTGTACTTTATTTACCAAGCTGTCAGTTAGAGCGTCTGACATACCTGGAGACATTTTTAATCATTGATAGTAAATGATGTGCCCCAGATACGTACCAAAGAGTTGGCCGATCGCGCAACGGCTTGCAACGGCATCTGGCACGACTACCTGCCCGCCTCGTTCTTCTGCTACGTTCCGTGCTACCAGTCCGTCCAGGATCTTTATGCAGCTATGCGCGTTATGAGTACCGAAGAGAATTCCTATCTGTGGGCGAAGGGCGCTCGAAATATCATCCTTGAGGGCTGACAGCAAAACAGCAGCACACTGGTCATAGCACGCATCCGTCTCCGGCTTGCTGGTCCAAACTGGACACTCTGCGGGCGTAGGGGCTGCTTCGACTTCAAACGGATGATAAGCACCACGGACAAGTTTGATTCCCAGGGAGTATCCGCCTGCTTTGGCATCTTGAATGCTTTGCTGGATGTAACTTGGTGTGCTAAAGTAAAAAAAAAAAAAGAGCTTTGTGCTTCTCTCTTAGGCGACATGGTGAGAATTTACCGTCTCAAATACGCCTGGTACGTAGCGTACACCAATGGTTGGACTGGCTGGACAGTTGAGGATTCTAGACGATGGGTCGATAAGTTGAATCGGCGCATAAGTGACAACGTAAAAGCATCTATAGCAGGCTGAGACAGTTGGTGACATGGCACCGCGAGTTTCTGAAGTGGCGTACTTGATACCAAGTGTACTCCGCATCCACAATGATTTTCACACCTCGTTGTTGTCCGCGTTCAGCGATGCGGGTCAGATCCGCATATAGCTCTTTCAGAGCTGCGACGTCACTCATTGTGAGCGTTGTAGGTGGCGGGGCGCCAGAGTCTATGAAAGCTAGATCAGATGTACGTGGAACCCCTGGAAAGGGAACTAGAGTTAACGATTGGGGGCGAGAGTGACGCAAATGTGCAGAAAGGTTGATTAATGATTGTGCTGATGGTAATAATGCGGTCTATGTGGTAGTTAATCATTGCGAAGCTAATTTATGGTGAAGCGACAGACAAGCTTCACAGCGACCCAAGTTTTCCTTTCGACACCAACACCTAATCTGTCTTCAAAGTCTGCAGCGACATCAATACACCGAATGGTCTCCTCCACGTTCTGTTTGTGTATCTGCGAACTAGATCGCAACGCCCGTTTCTCAACCTTCCCTTCTGCTTCATGTTGACGGACCTCGACGCTGTATGCCAATAACACGCCCTTATTTTCTTCTCGGAGTTGCTGCAAGAGCGGGATCGTATCTTCGGCACTATCCCCGCCGACGAACTGAGCAAAGAAGGTTGCCCGCACGATAGCCTCAGTCACTTGCTTTACGCCTGGAATGGAAATTAAAGTTGTAAGGATAGATGGCGAATAATCAACTAAGACTGGGATCGAGCAGAGAGCGTATACTGTATACGAGCGAAGGAGAGTCGACAGAGGCGTTTGGGTTCTTGAGGGTTTATCGATCTCCGGTGCGTCGGCAAAGATCGAGTGAGTCTTGAGATACCATGTTCCTCCAGCTATACCACAACCTAATAATGCAAGCCTCGTAGGGGATATAGAATAATGGCTTAGAGATGAACGAGTATGAAGGAATTTGTGTGGACGTGGAGACCACAATCGAGTAGGACGCGCCTTACGTAGTGGGAACATATGGGGGAGCTACGAGATCGAACAGAGTGGCGAAGCTATTGGTTAAATAGTCTCGACTGCCTAGATCCGTGCGCTTGTTCGATGAACGTGAACAATTTGTAGGCTATGCTTGCCGCTGGATAGGAACTTGGGACGGAAAAGTCCGATGGTGGCCACCAATTGCCTGAAGAAATTCAGGAGAATATGACATTGTATGAGTGCATCACGTGTTAGAACGCGGTCATGTGATCGATCGTGCTGCCACAACGGCTATGAGCCGAAATGGGAAATTGAATAATCAAAGATTCAGCTTCAATTGTGAGGTGTTCAGAAAATTGTCCTTTTGGGAAAGCACTGGCGATTATACATACCAGGAACATGTTCTGATATCTTGATAGCAAGCATGCACTTCATGAAGGGAACGGATATGCTATCGGGAATCGCGTATGACAAACTACGTCACGGCAGCTAAAGGACGGCGTTATCGGCACAGTACTTCGTGTGACGTCAAGTAGTTAAGTACCGTTTGGGTATTGAAGATATGGGTGATCTGTAGTGGAACTAATGACGGTCCAGTGAGAAAGTGGGTTCTTTCTATTTAATAAATCGGCCAACAGTTGGTCGGATCCGGCGACAGGATTGACCGCTGTGGAATCGGTCCAAACAAGCAAGCCTATCATGTGTCTCGATATAGTCGCAATCTAAATCTTCGTCAACGGATAGCGTAAATACAAAAATCTATACTAGTTATATACGCTTTGAGAACAATAGACGTATGGCAACAAAAGGTTACGCTGAACAATGGGGTGGCAAATTGCCGGTGTGGCACCTTATGCATGCTCGCACAGCCCTATATTCTAACACAGTGGATGATATATGCAGCAATCACGAGAATCGACAAAAGCCTACCGTAAACCACTTTCCTTCCATCGGTAACTTTCAGCTGATTAGCATAGATAATTTATGTTAAACAAGGATCACAGGCAGCCTCCATGCAAATGTCTGGAAAGATTTTTATCGAAATGACCCAATGTGGGTCGAATAATGAGTATGAGTTGGTAGATAAAGAGGACTACCTTTGAGTTTCTTATCCGGAGAATATTTCAAGTCGTACGGGCAGGGAATGCGTTGGCCTATAAATTCAGCAAATAAGTCCATGTAGCGTCGATGTCAATGAGTTGGGGCGACGGCTTTAAATGGATCCAACGGTAAATAGCCAGGGCCAGAAACGCGACAATACAGCTACCACATCAGTTACAAACATAAAGGTATTGATTCAAACGCGGTTGAAGGGGCATGTTCAAAGCAACGCTGATCATGAAAATTCCTGGGTTCGTCGCCATTGGGGTAATCACTGTACATAGGGAGACAACCATTGCGCGTAGCCTTTATGACTCAATTAAAAAAAGGGTAATTTCGATGCGGGTTGCGAATCCACAACAAAGCGTATCTGCTGGTGAGAAACCATGATAATTGGCGCGAACGCGTTATTTGCGCATATTTGTCTTATTTTATTACCCTCAACCGCTCACCAGAAAATGCCAAAACGCAAAGACCAAGACGATGACTCTGATAGCGATGTTGTGCGTGACTTTCACTTCAACTTTTTTCATCTTTATCACTCACATCCACGCCCAGTAGAGTCTCATCGATGTCGATTTCGAGTTCTTTGACCCAAGACCGGTCGATTACATTGCATTGAAACGACTCATGGTGCAGCTGTTCCAAACGGATGTCGAGCAGATTGATGTGCATGAAATGGCGGAGCTGATCATTGCGCAACCACTGGTGGGCACCACTGTGAAGACCGATGGCATCGAGAGCGATCCGTATGCATACCTGACAGTGCTTAACTTGGCGGTGCACAAGGTGAGCAGTGAGCAACACCCAGTCTGGCGCAAGGTTACATGAACAGTATATACAGGACAACGTCGCGATCAAGACATTGACGCAGTATATTCTTAAAAAGGCGGCTGCTTCGCCGTCCCTACAATCGATGCTACAGACATTGTTTACGACGCAACAGGTTGCATTTGTGTTCAGTGAGCGGTTAATAAACATGCCTGTTCAAGTTGTCCCGCCAATGTATCGCATGTTGTCTGATGAGATGCAGTGGGCGATAGAGGAAGTGCGTAAATCATATCAACATAGACATGCATGCATGTTCATGTTTTGGCAGAACGAACCATACACATTCTCACATTATATATTCATTTCGCGGACGTACCGTCTCTCAGCCGAAGAAGAAAACGCAATGGAGGACGTCCAAATGACTAGCCCGCCGACCAAACGATCCAAAAAAAAGTTTACACCTGCCGCGAAGCCAACTGTCCCTTCAGTACACTCATTTCACCCAGAAGACGAGCAAATTCAGAAGGTGCCTGCACAAGTTGAACATTTCTCATCACGCATTAGCTAACGTTATCCATAAAGTTCGCTGCCCATACACTCGACTATGAGTTCAGCAACAAGCAACCAAGGGAGCAGGATTCGTTTGGGACGGATGTCGCAGGTCGGTTAATGCTCATGCCTGCCGACCGATTTCCTGCTCTTGTTCGAGCCATGGCAGAGGCCTATCCAGAACCCACTGCAAAACCATGAAAAGTGGCCAATCCTCACAGGAGCATCATGAAGGAAATATTTCCATTTACATTTGTGGGTTGTCTACACGCTGCACTGCGCTGCATAGGGCTTTCTGTGCTTCAAGTGACATATATATATATATAATGTACTTAGATTCCTGCACCGCCAGTCACTTCGAGTGTGTGACCTGAGACGTACGATGCAAGGGGGGAGCAGAGGCTACAGAGCAACGGTGAATAATTGGGCGATGGAGAAGGATGGGATATCGGGATGGGCACTCACAACAGGATAGCGGCGGCAGCTTCATCGGGCGCCCCGCCACGGGCAAGGGGGATAGCAGCTGTGCGGTTTGGCCCGTTGCTTCCTCCTGGGATACCGAGGGCGACCTTCTTACCATCAATAGTGATGGAAGCGCCACTCTCCTTGGCAGCGGTCAATCTACGTGCTTAACATTTGAATGCCCTTGCTGCATGGATAAGATTACTGCTTAACACACCGTGTCTCAATATATCCGAAGGCAATGGTGCTATTCCGTTTCTCAACTTTGGATTCTATATCAGATAATTCACAGATTGACTCACTTTGCACGCACACCAAATGAACCCCATTCCTTCGCAGTCGTCTTCGTCAGACCGATAACTGCCGCCTTTGCGGCAGCGTAATTGGCCTGTCCGACGTTCCCATGCAAACCGGAGGTACTCGAGACGTTGACGATGCTACGGTTTTCACGCCTCTCGGCTTCTTTGATACGGAAGTAGGGTGCAGCGGCGCGGATGAGACGGAAAGGAGCACGGACGTGCACCTTCTGTATAACATCCCATGCATCGTCGGCGCAGGTGTGAAGCATCTGGGAGGTGGGTGTAAGGGTGAGTTGTAGGGTTCCATCCGCTTGATGAGACTCACGCGGTCATATGTGAAACCGGCTATATGCAAGAAAGGTTTCAGAACGCAAGGATGACTATAGAACGCGACAGACCGTTGTTAACAATGTGATTAATCTTGCCGTATTCCTTAATGGTAGCTTGGACAACTTTCTCCGGGAAGTCATCTGTACTGACATCTCCAGAGACTGCGATGGCGCTGCCGCCTGCCTTTTTTATTTCGTCGACGACAGCTTGTGCTTTGCCCTGGTCTAGGCTGTAGTGACAATATTGGTCACTGTGTATGGGGGAAATGAAGGTAAGTGCGTACTCGCTTACGACGACTTTGGCACCCTCACGTGCGAAGATGATAGCAGCACTACGGCCAATACCCTGCAAATAAGGTAACGAACATTATATATGACCATTGTTGAATGGCAAAGACGTTTTATTGACCTGACCAGCACCGCTACGAAAAATGCTTAAACATGAGAGGTAAGCGTACTAACAGCAAGAAACGTACGTGATAATAGCAACTTCGTTATTCAGTAAACCTCTTCCCCAAGTGTTTGAGAGGTGACCTGAGATCTGTGAGATACGTTGGGACATTGTAGGGAAAGTATAGTAAAGTTAAAAGGTATAGAAACTTCCCGGTAGAGTGGGGACCGGGGTTTTGTCACGTGCATTGTCGCGGCTCAGCTCCTCACTTCCGAGAGCCACATGCCCCTTATTGGTCCTCAGATCCCGACACGCAATGGTTATGACAGCGATGGCGAGGAAGGCAGTTGTCAAAGCTCTAATCTCCACAACGACGAAGAGTACGGTCCAGCCCCTCCACCTCCACTGCCAAAAACAGCAGGACCGTCACTCCCCCCTCATTTAGTTAAAGCTAACCCTGTCGATGATGAAGACGGTGATGAAGACGCGTATGCTCCAGCCCTGCCTCCCCAATTCATCCCACGTCCAAAACGAACCGTCGGTCCCACTTTTCCTTCCGTTCCTCCACCCCAAGCAGCATACGATTCAGACGACGAAGTGGGTCCGATGCCTGCCCCTGCGAGTGCAGCGGCGGATGACCCTGTGCGTGAGTTCATGGAGCGTGAGGAGCGGCGGAAGAAAGCGCAGGAGGAGGCTGCGAAGCCCGTCAAGCCAAGGAGAGAAGAGTGGATGCTTGTGCCACCTACAAATAGTGGCCTATTGGGATGTAAGTGCGTTGTTTGTCCAGTAGCTCCTACATAGTGCTGATGTCGTACAGCGTTGGATCCTACAAAACTAAAGGCTCGTCAATTCTCACGTAGTGCCCGACCTTCACAGGCGGCGTCGGCGGATAACTCATTATGGACTGAGACACCTGCGGAGCGGCAGGCGAGGATCAAGGATGAGGTTGATGGGAAGCGGCGACGAGCGACGGAGGTAGCGGACGAGGATGCAGATGATAGAAATGCAGAGCGTAAACGAATGAAGTATGATGAAGAGGTCAAAGCTCAGGTCGAAGCATATAACGTGAGCAAGCAGCGATGCCACTTGCGTATATATCTCCACTAACTGGCGTCTTCACTCGAAAGCGGGAAACACGTGGACAGTCTCTCGTTGACATGCACAAGTCCGCAAAGGGCAAGGAATCCGAGCAAGAGAAAGCGCAAGAAGGGATATGGGACCATGCTCGAGATATGTCTGTCGGGGGCCGGCTGATGGATGACAAACAGCGTTCGAGGATGATTCAAGACGCACGAACCTTGGGCGATCGGTTCGGTAAAGGGAAAAGTGGGTTTTTATAAGACGAAAAGCCGCAGCACACATGTATTGATTAGAATGGTGGACAAGTAAGATAATTGATGGAAGGTATCATTAGAGAAGGTATATAACGATATTTCATAATGTAATACTACAAAAAGCGAAGTACAATGCACAGATGGATTAACTGACACAAAATGATGGGGAGGAAGGAAGAAAAATGGTGATACAATGTACGTGAATGGAATGGTATATGAGCAAACAGACGCGAAGTGAACATTCAACGCATAGCACTGACACCAATGTCCGATATGCCGGCTGCGACGCCACGTAAGACAGAGGCTGAACCTTTGATGATAGATTCGGAGGCAGCACTAAAGGAAGGACGCCGGCCCTGGACTTTTTTTGGAGAAGTAGAGGGGGCGCGGGGGGGCGCAGACGATGCAATGGGTACTTGGGATGCAAGAGTAATAGGAAGTGCATCCGGATGGGGAAGGTCATTCGAAAGGGTAATGGGAAGGAAGCTTTCGCTGGCAGAAGGCGTAAGGCTCGGAGAAGGATTTGGGGATCGGCGTGGAGAAGGCAAAGGGAAAAGCATGCTTTCATCTTCCTCAAATAAAACTGCGACATCGACGCATTGGCACTCTGGTGGCGCATCCACATCGGACTGGAGAGGCGGCAGAGGATGATTATTGAAACTGCCCGAGTGTCGCCTGTGCGCATCGATCTCATCTACGTTTAGTGCATCAGCGAGTGGTACATGACGGGCACCTTTGGGAGGGTTCCATGGAAAGCTGACACCATACGAGCCAGGTTCGCCTTCACTATATCTCCGAACAGCGCCACTGCTCCATCTTGGGCTCCAACTCTCACCTTGTGCAAGTGCGTCATCAACATGAGTGTGACATGCCTCGCAACACGGACGGAGTGGTACGGTCGCGGCCAACGGGGAGGGAGAGGACGGCTCAACGGTCGGGAATGATGGAGCACGACGGAGGGGCGGCGGTGATGTTAAGATGGGGGATATTGAGGGTGAGGCTGATGGCGAAGTGGTGGAGTCTGCTAATGAACCTGTAGGGTTGCGCTTGGAGAGACAAGGGGATGCAGGGGGTAAAGAAGGGCGTCGTGAGCGGGGTTTGATGATTAGACTGACCGTGTCACGGTAAATCAAACTGAGTGAAGTAAAACGTGAAGACTAGATACTGACCTGGGAACTGAGAGGGTGAGACTGAACGGTTTGCGTTCTGCGTTTGAGTTCTCATCAATGTCGGGAGTATCAAAGACTGAGACCGGAGACGGAATGGCGCTTTTTTTGCCTGAAGCTGGGGACTTCCAAAGTGGGAGAGAGTAGGACTTTGTGATTAGACGAGGACGGGCTTTGGACGGGACACAGGGTGGGATTAGAATGCAAGTGTCCTCAAAGCGAACAGAGCATGAACGTGAGCCTGAGATTGGGGATGTCGACGACATCGCTACGGACGTTGAGTATATTGTTGGAGAGGTCGAGGTCAAGGGCATTGTTGGAGAGGTCGAGGTCGAGGTCATTGTTGGAGAGGTC
This sequence comes from Hysterangium stoloniferum, assembly GCA_015178975.1. NCBI lineage: Eukaryota > Fungi > Basidiomycota > Agaricomycetes > Hysterangiales > Hysterangiaceae > Hysterangium > Hysterangium stoloniferum. Next base: position 850,798 of record WHVD01000013.1, read on the forward strand.
GAGGTCGAGGTCAAAGTCATTGTTGGAGAGGTCGAAGTTATTGTCGGAGAGGTCGAGGTCGTCGTTGAAGATGCCGATGTCGTCGTAAGAAAGGTCGAGGTCATCGTTGGAGACGGCGAGGATATTGATGGAGCGGAAGGAAAAAGTATTGTGGTATCGAGATTTACGAAGTCTGTAAGATTTTAAGTAAAACGACCAGATCCGCTTTCTGCCAGCTGGTCACATGGATCCCTGTATATTTACTACATCTTATTACTTCTTTTTCTTTTTCTTTTTTGTTCTTTTTTATTTATTTTTGTGTCAGAAGACAAGGAATTATTTAATTGATGGGACATTGACAGTGCAGGTATTGGTAACATGCACAGCGGTCAAGTTCTTCATTCCATTTTACTTCTTGTCTCTGCGTCCTCCCTCATCTCTCGTCCAAATTCCATAGGTGCTACCACTCCCAGACTAGCCACTACTGTAGCCAACACACATCTAGACAACCCTCCATCAGCAATCTTCCATCGAGTCTCTTCCTGGTCTCTGTGTCCAAACAAACCCCACCCAAACAACACAACGCACGTCCAAACTATATCCCACCCAATGCTCGCCTGTGCAGGGTGAGAATGCAGTGTTTTCCAAGCTGCCCCATACACGGCTGCGGGTGCGTTCCACAATATGACCGCAAGATCACTCGGGTATGACAGGGAGAAGAAGGGTGACGAGGTAATTCGCAGAAATGAGAGCAGTTTCGCAGTAGTTCGGATACGGAGAGTGATGGACAGTAAGGCAATCAACGTGTAGAATGAACTCGCTCTAGGGGAGAGACTCCTGACCGCAAACTGCGGGAGAGGCAGGAGGGGGATTATCAGCAAGGCATGCATTATCAAAAGGTTGGGCAAGAATGTGCTGGTGGATGTGTATGGGGACAAAGAGACTGTCAACAACGAGAGAACAACGGGGACTGTCACCAGAAGTGGGAGACGCAATGTGGGACGTTCTGACGCATGTGACGATGGCGGAAGAACCACCAGTGCCACATTGAGGAGTGACCATGCGACGGAAATGGCAACGACCTGGCCAAGAAGCATATAGGCCCATATGTGTGGTACTCTTTCTCCTAAAAGAATGACGAAAAATCAGTCAACCGGGGTGAGGCTAACCACGGGGAGTAACCTTAAAACTCACGTTGCATGAAGAGGAAGACAGTGAACGCGCCGGTTGTAAAAAGGCATAACTGCTCGCTCCACCACCAGTTTAAGGGTGACTTGCACACTGCAAGCCACGCTTCTTCAAATAGACCTGTCTTTGTGAGCCAGTTGGCCACCCTCAGCAATGGGCCCTTCTGTGTGATTTCTGCAAGTGTTTGCTTGCTTTCGAAGTTGCTGAAGCTCCACTAATATGAATGTCAGTGCATACAGTCAATTAAATATAGCTGATGCCATTCGCGATGTGACATTTACGAGCATGTATTTAAACATCCCTATAATGGAATGATGTCAATAATCTGAAGGCATTGTCTTATTGCGTGCCTTGATACGTACAAAACCACGTATGCCCGAAGGACACTACGGTCAACGCGTTGAATAGCCATACGCGACCTGGATATGCTGGTGAAGTTGAATACTTTCGGATGGACGATACAATGAGGTAGAAGAGGCCAAATATGAGCAAGAAATAAGAGGAAAATATGGAGAGTGCGACGATATGCTCTATGGTTAAGTTCATGACATGCAGTGACAGTTACGGAGTGTGTGTAAATACCAATTCATCTCTCCCCTGTTTCTTGTTATGAGGGACATTATTGCTCACAATATTCTATCAGAATGATAGAATAGGGCACGGAATAGTGACCCTAGTGGATGAATCACTCTGACACAGACACAAGACTATACTAGTCACCAGACTCAGACGACCGCATGTGGACATAGGGCGTACATCGTCAGGAAATACATTTACGTAGTATCGCGACCGACTCGACATGCGCCGTTTGGGGAAACAAGTCGAACCCTCTCAGACTCTCGAGCTCATACCGCCCATCCGCTCTGTGCTCCGTTTCTTTTAATATAATCCCCACATCTCGAGCCTGTGTGTGCACGTTACAACTGACGTAGACCACGGTGGCAGGTCCAAAGTTGATCAGTTGTTTCAAAAAAGCAATATCACACCCCTTCCTTGGGGGATCGACAACAATCACCGTCTGATTGGGTGGGAAGCTTGTCACGGACTCAAAGATCGCCTCTGCTTTGCCTGCGTGGAAGGTGCATTTACTTGCAGGCACTTGGTTAAGTTCCGCGTTGTGCCGTGCATACTCTATGCTTTCTTTGCTGATTTCTACCCCCGCTACGCGGGAAAAGTGCGGCGAAAGTGTGATCGAAAACAAGCCGCTTCCGCAATACGCATCGACAAGATGAGTGGGAGGCGTGGTAGATGTCCCTAGTACAGCGTCTCGCACGTACGAAGTAAGCGGTTCCAGAATGGAATCGTTGTTTTGGAAAAAGCTACCGGCAGGGTACTCAAACAAGAATTCCCCAACACGTGTTCGTACCAGGGCATGATAGTCTGTGATACAGACATGTTCTTCGGAGGGCGCATCATTGACACTTGCGCCGGTGTTAACGCCATCATTGGCTCCTTTTAGTGGAATAACAAGCGAGTCACGCAATAGAAGGGTTGCGCCTCTTTTATAGCTGGCAATGCGACTGAGAGAAACAGTTTTATGAGCAAGTTGATACCATGGACTAAATTCAACTCACCTCTGGACATCTTTTCGGATAGGGACAAGAGCTTTATTCAGGACTGGCGTAGCTATCGGACACTCCTGGGATGAATTTTAGATTGACAAGATATCCTAATAGTGACTGCACACCTCAATATCCATGACTGCTCGCCTGCCTTTCTGACCAAACCCAATCCGCAGCTCCCACTCCTTCTGAATTGCACTTTCAAATTTTCGAGGCTTTTTAGGCGGGATGTCAAAGTGCGGGGTGATTTTTGTGCGGTAGCCATAAATGAAGGGTGATGCTATTGTTGGTAAAGCAAAAGGTATTAGCTCTTGAGGGAGGTCTGTAAAAGACATGAATTATTTGTGAAGAAAACAATAAGAAAGAAGGCTCACTCGAAAAATTAATGTAAGCCTTATCGACAACTTTTCGTTTGAAGTCAAGCTGATCTTGATATGACAACATCTACAGCGACAATCAAAAGTCGTCCTTCAAGTATTAGAAAATCTGTAAGGCTCACCTGATATTGGCATCCAGCACATTTACCGAAGTACTTGCATTGCACTCTAGACATATCTCTAAGCTCTTCGTTGGGATTTTCCACGCTCATAAGATCCGCGAAAGAGACAAATTTTGCGTTGCGGTATATACGGACACGAGCACGTTCCCCGGGCAAAACAAATGGAACAGCCACTGTCCATGGTGGATAGGGTTCTGGGAGAATGGATAGTGAGTCGCCTGCGATGCCACGAGTAATCAAAATAAAAACGGTCAATGCGTACTCCATCTCATGATGGGACAGACGGCGAACCAGTAGATGACAGGTCTGAAGCAACAAGCTCGAGCTCTGTCCCAATCGGGAGAGGTGCATCCCATGCATTGTCCTCCTCGATGATTTTTCCTGACTTCTGCAGTAGAGCAGTAACATCATGGTATAGGACGTCATCTGACGAGTAAGGTTCCACCACTGGTTGCTTTTGCTTTCTTTTCCTTCGTGTTATGCCAACCTTTTTTGGCCCCTCAGATTTGTCAGGACAAATTGGCTGGTCTGTGTCCAAGAGTGAAACATTAGCGTCGAGCGAAGTAACTTCATCTTTTTGTTCCAGTCGCAGCCGTTTTTCAGGTCTATTTGACATGGACGATGGACTTTCCGGTGTAAGAGACCTCATCCCAGAGAGCTTGTGTGTTGCTTGGTGTAATTGAGGTTTGTACAACCGAGACGCAAGAAAGCAAAGATAATTTGATCTTATAAGGAGCATGGTTCAAGCGCCCTAGTTGGAAAATAGGCTTGTGTATCGGTGACTAGTACGAATTTATTAGGTTTACAATCATACTAATATACTGCATTTTATTTAATTAATCTTGTTGACGATGAGCACGACGACTACATCCGACCGAAATCACGCGCTGTTTTCCGTTCATGCAACATTCTACAAGTATTGTCAATTGAATGCAAAGCCCATCGTATTACACATGCAGAAAAGAAAAAGAAAGTACGGAAGACGTCGTGTGTAAAACAGACGGGAAAAATGTCTACGACCGCGGAAGGACGACTACACTGGCAAGCGGTAAAAATGAAAGAGGAGGTATCGAGAGCCAATGTAACCAGATATATGACAAAATACAAATACGCCCCTGTGAACATCATGTACAACTTCTATGACTCATCTCCGCTATCCACATATACACCCTTCACGCCGCCACTCTGGGTTCGTCCACCATTCCTTGCACGAATTGACCGAATGTGAGGTGTTGGCTTTGCTTCCCCGCGATCCCGCAAAGCCCGCGAACTAGCACTTGAGGGCCTCGAATCATCACCGTCGTCTGATGATGGGAAGGGAAAGTGCTGAACGGGATGTAGCGATGTGTTTGTGTGATGCACGACCTCTTTGCCCTTCTTGCTACCACTCGATTGAGTTCGGGGAGCACCTTTCGAGCTGCTGCGTGGTGAAGATGGGGGAGGCGATGGATCGACCCAGTCTTCATCATCTTCAACAATAACGTCGGGTTCGAATTCTTCTTCGTCACGCATCGGATCTAACTGACGGCCTGTTGAGGTACTTGGCGTGATCGGATCCAATGAAGAGGAGTCTGTTACTGAAGGCGGAACGGGAGACGGCGAGTTAGAAAAAAAGGCACCCTCCTCGCCATCTTCTTGGTCATGATCCATGTCAGGTTCAGAAACAGATTCCAATCCAACGTCATCCGAGTCATCGCTCCATGTTGGTGGTTCTTCTTGGATCGAGAAAATAGGTTTATGTTTCTTACATAGCTATAATAATGTTAACAAAAGGACAGCAAAAGAGATATGTACGAAAGACACTTACATCTGTTACTCGTATACGGAAATCCTGGTAATCTGCCTCATCTTTGCATAAAAAGCCAAGTAACATGCTGGGATCCAAACCAGAGAGCGGCATCTTGCGCACTCGGTCGCAATGGAACGTACGCAACTCTGGTATTGGATAAGCATTGATGTAATGGTCCATAACAGGGTCAAGCTCGAGGGCTGGACTTGCTGTACCAGAGATATACTCATATGAAAGGGGCGACGGCGGTAGAGTCTGGTGGGTGGGCGAACTGGGCGACCATGTCCGTCCTGGGGCAGGACTGGATCGAGGCGAGTGCGAAAAGATGTGACGTTGTAGGTCGGGACTCTCAGCAACTCTTGGTCGTGGTTGTGGTAAACGTCCGTCATCTTCATCAGGTGGCTGGCGTAAAGGTATAGTAGGCCGAGCATGATGCGGATCAAGATAAAAAAGGCTGTCGCCCTGTGACCCTACGAAATAATACGAAGAAGATGGACGACCGCCTGCAATGCCAACGCTTTGAGGAAACGCAAAGAGGGCCTATGCGAGACATGTAGAAAGATACAAACATCAATATTGAAACACATACCTTGACACCATCATAATAGATAGGGTTGACACCGTCAAGACCGAGACGAATACCCACTAAAACAAGTACAGCGCGATTTCCCCATGGGAAACGACCATCCCGGCGTTTACGTTGTGCATTCTCACCAAGATTAGATGCTGCGTAAACATCTGAGTCAAAAACCACGCCGTCGGAGGCAACAGAAACAGCCAGTTGCCCATCGGGAAACTGGTGAACGAGACGTTTAATCGCACCAGCGGCTGTACTTGGTCCAAACCATTGACCGACATCCTTGCCGAGCTCCTTTCCAGCAAGCGCCATACGGTGTACACCGAAAGGGCAGAGTGAGGAAGGGTTATCCAAAAACCACGTCAAGATCTTGACATAGGTAGCATAGTCCTGTGATGACGTGGCATGTAATGGACGTCGCCAATCTATAACCAAATATGAATATTCATCAGAAATGTAATTGAATAAGTTATCGCTTCTACGGACCTCGATTAAGATGAAGGTGTATCAGTGCATTGGCTAGCATAGATTGCCCAGTACGCAACATACAGCCCCATCCAGTATCACTAGTCCATCCTTTCTCTCCTATTACAGGCCAATTCCACTTCTTATTTTGTGAGCTGGAAAGTTGAGAAGTCTCTGAAGGATCAAGGTCTAGTGAAGCCAGGTCAACGTCACGAATAGGTGCATAGTGAGACCGGTACGTCAACCAAATACGAGAAGTAAAATCGGAATAAAATGCGGGAGGCCAAGAAGGAACATGCTTGGAAGAAGACGTAGACTGAGACGTGTTGAGGGTTGAATGTGAGTGAGAGGAGGAGCTACTTGACCTTCGAGAAGGCGGTGAGCGTCTCGAGTCGATCGAATCGCGACGGGTTGGAGGTGGCGTAGAGGGGGGAGGAGGAACGGAAGGTGGGGGAGGCTCATATCCTGGATGTAAAACACCCAATAGCCAAATTGGATCAGTAGACTTGTCTGGTTGTGCGTCGCTGTCAAGGAGATAGCGCACGGCCTTGTCCAGATGCCCTTTTCCATGTCTGGCGGCAGTAAGGAGACCTGACGCCTTGCTTTTGGGAGAAGCATTAGCGACGGCCGCATGAAGTTGCTGCTGAGAAAGGATGGCAGGAAGAGATAAGTCAGTGGAGGAACCGGTGAACGTGTGAGAGAGCCAGCCAGACAGGCGGGAGGGCAGATCAGAGAGGCGTCCGGACGAGGTAGACGGATAAACTGAACTATATGGTCCTCCGTCAGAAATGCTACTCATTGGGCGATTCTCAGTAGCGAGTCTCGAACGGAACGTTGAGGGGGAAGAAGCCGGCTCCACGATTGTGGGGGTCGTAAGCTGTTCGTCCTTCTCCTTAAGATCAAACAGTCTGCTCGACTTGCGAGTCGCGATATGCTTAGAGCTATTGGTTGAAGATTGAGACACAGAAATTGCCGTGTCAACAGGAGCTGGTGGCTGAAGGTCAGCTGTGGATTTTGCTCGATCTCGAGGGTGACGATGAAGAAACTTTGGGAGCTTTGAAGGTGGGGGAGGTTGAGGAGAAGAAATAGGAAGATGGGGAGAAGATGTAGAAGGAGATGTATTAGCGTGTCCAGCCATTAGGACGCGTTCACTGTCGGACACAGTATCCCTCCTAGTGAACCTGTACAAGCGCCGCTTCAATTTCTCCGCTAAGCCACCTACCTCTTGCTCTCACTGCCATCTTGTAGATCTAGTACGCAGTCTTGATGCATCCTTTCAAGCAATCTTTTAACGTCAACGAACTTTCGCTAGTCTGCAGAAGTCCGAGCTTCTGAGATTTCACGTGTTGTTCAAGTCCCTCAAACTTGGCGCTAGCTTTGTTTCTTTTTTACGCCGGGCGATGTTGCCTGAATGATGGCATATCTATCATACAGTTAGGTCTGTGTATTCCAGAAGATCTTTCCATCGAAATTCATCTGCTCTCTCGTGGAAATTTTTCAACAACTTGGCTCGCTCAACCGAGCTCTGGTCCTCGCTAGCCAAATAAAACCGCTGTAAGCCCCCGACTAGCAACTGTGCATCCATTTGCGACAATGAAAACCTCTCTGGGAATGATGGGGAAGGCGTTAGTTCGCCTCTCATAAGGACTATGCCATGCGTTGTAACCAGATCGGTATAAAACGTGAGAACGAGATACGGTTGCGCAAATGATTGACGAAGTTTATATTCTTGAAGTGGTGTGAATAGCACAGTTGAACATACGGGATTTGCCTTTGCAGTGGGTGGAGGAAGGGGAAGTTTATCTTCAAATGGTAGACTAGATATCGACGCAGTCAGTAGAGGATGCTGAGGTACCTCGTAGAAGCTCCATTGTAAATAGAAAAATTCATAGGCCCTTCCTTCAGCGTTCTCCGAAGATGTCCGTGAGAGAGGTAGTATAAAAGAGGGATACTTTGCAGCAGTTCGTAGTGCCATGTTCGCATATATTTCCAAGGATATCGTAGCTGAAAGATAGCCTTGTCCTATTCCCTTCGGCTTGGCGACATGAAAGGCATTCCATATTTGCGATATTTGTTCCGCTGAATGCTGGCTTTCAAAGATCTTCCGAAGGTCCATAATGTCTGCCAATGGCTAGATCACGGTAAGTCGTTTCCATTCTATTGAGTGTATTGAACATGATACTAGCCTTAACAGGGGAGCTATCCTTTCTCACAGTAATATGCGCCGCCTTATTCGAAGACATCCGTGCCATCGTCGTTGCTTGGGGGTTGTCCTTTGAGAGTAAACTCAGCGGGGTGGGAAGCTTCGCCGTCAACTCTTTGAAGTCAGACAAACCCTCTCTGTGCAATAATAATTAGATGCGATATCGAGATGATCGGATTACGCCTACCTTTTCGCTCGTTCACGCAACTTATCTGCATATTTCGACTCAAATTCTCTTCGACGTTCCGACAAGTCAACTAGTGAACGAGATTGCAATCCCAAAACTGTTTTCCTGACTGTTTTGACCACACTATTGGAGTGGTAAAATGCATGTTTTCGGATACAAGACAACATAAGGAGTGCAAGCAGAAGTTGAAAGCTGAGGAGCAACACTTATATATATATATATAAACGGGACCTGACTGACTATCGGCGGTAATATTTGGTCGCAGAGATGCCGTTTCGGCCTGGTTATAGTCACACTCACAAAATGGTCACGCTAATATGATAATTCGAGCCGCTACTTTTATTTTCCGCTCAACCACAGATCCGTTTTGTATAATCAGAGATGCGATATAATTATTCCGTTCATTAAATTTCGGGAAAACCGTCAGAAGTAGTTCGTCTATACTGTTTCAATAGTCTTTATTACGTAAGGCGCACACTTGTATGCCACAAACAGCTGTAATGACAAAATACACTCCTTGAGTATGTAGATACGCGAGCTTATATGCCCTAAAAATTCAGTTTCAGAATTGAACCAATCCGTGAGTTGTCGACACACAAGTAAACTGCTCTAGTTAACCTAACATTGCCCGTACTCTGTTTGCGCCAAGGTTTATCGAATTCGATGCGGGAACCGATCCCTTTATCGCGAAGGCCGGGTCGTTATCACTGGGACCGATTTCTCATATTGGGAATGTCGTATATCGGTAATACTTACTCGGAAACAGCATTATTGCTACTGATTTTTGGTATTTATATAAATAACTGCCGCTTGGCAAGTGCCGTTCTTCACCGTCAGGCACCTGGATTTATTTAAGTCTCATTCTGGGCGGCAGTCCAAGCTTTAAATTATCACTTGCTTCGAACCATTATGCTTGACCATCGTCGCCATCTTACGATATATGGAGCCACGGGCTTTACAGCCAGAGTCATTTTGCACGAACTAGTACAAGGCAATCCAAAAAGATGGCCAAATGACTTTAAGTGGGCACTCGCAGGTCGCAGTCGCAATGCACTGGAGGAATTACGCTTGTCTTTATTCCCTTCGCGAAATTCCGACTCTCCAGGTCCAATACCCTTTCCAGATATAGTCGTCGCCGATGTTTTCGACCGAGAAAGTCTGAATTTAATGGCCTCTGCAACGAACCGTGCGCCAGAATTTCAGCTACATGTCATCACTTAAGTCTTAATTTATGAGTTGTTTTACCTCTAGTTCTTTTAAACTGTGTTGGTCCATATCGAGACTATGGTGAACCTGTCGTTCAGGCATGCCTGCACGCTGGAACCGATTATATTGATTTATGCGGTATTATTCAATGATATTGTCTTCATACCGATTGGTTAATGAAACTTGCAGGAGAACCCGCCTTTATCGAGAAGATGCACATCCTTTACCATGATTCGGCTGTGAAATCTGCAGTTACCATCTGTCATGCTGCGGTATGCGCTTTCTGACGATACTTTTCTGCAGCAAAATAATTTGGCTTTTATTTGTGTCATTTTACAGGCCTTTGACTCGGTTCCTTGTGATTTAAGTGTTAATCTATGCAAGAAATTGCTTGTAGAGAAAGGCGCTTACCCCTCATCTGTCGAAATGTTCATTACTCTCAAAACGACAACGAAGTTCGCTTGTATGCTGCTCTAACCCATCATGCTGCGCAACAGTCGGCTAAAATACTTCCCAGTAAATTATGCAACGTATCAGGCTGCTATTAAAGGTTTCTCTTCGACTACTGAATTACGGGAAATGCGCAAAAATTTGGCACGCCTGAGGCCTACGCCCATCCCTGCCGGACCGCCTCTGAAGGTTAAGGTTGGAGGTGTAAATAGCGGTAGGACTCATTACTACATGTAATTTGTGCTGACAATTTCTGTACCAGGTATATTTGGTCGAGCTGCCTTTAGCCGTAATCCTCGTAACGGTGCCTGGCTGGTACCCTATTTCTTTAGTGGTCGGTCCCTTGTAATGCTCAAAATTCAGCCTACTTCATCCCTCGCGAATATAGATCCTGCAATTGTTCGCCTCTCCCAAATAATCACTTTGCACAATTCAAGGGTCTCAGGAATTTCTGTGCCAACGTACCCTCCTGTCCACTTTGCCGCCCATATTGAGATTCCTAGTCGCACATATTTCATGTTATTCTTCGTGCACTTTGTAATATTTCAATATTTGGCAGTTCGATCTTGGGGACGAAACTTGCTCTACAGGTAAGTTGGCCGCAATAGTCCCTTTATCTTTTGCCTACCACCAATTTAGTTACCCCTCATTGTTCTCTTGGGGATTAGTGAGGAACAAGGACATAACCATGCACGAGTAAGCAAAACTATAATAAAGGTTATTACAGCTGTTAACTCCGCAGTCAACATTAAGATTGCAGGGTACTACCTTTACAGAAACCTTTCATGCACGGGGTAACTCCAGATCTAGTGCCTTCTCAGTACAAAGGAATATGTTACTAATTGTATCTCTCTGTGATAGGATATTCTTCAACGCTCCATCCAACGCCCGTGAATAAGCCCGACGTTGATCTCGTTGTCCGGGTTTCTGGCCCGGAACCTGGCTATATATCCACTGCAATCATATTCTTAGAGACGGCCAGCTTAATGCTCAGGCGGAGAAACCACATCAGAAAAGGCGTACTTACACCTGCCGTCGCATTCGGAGATTTAGACAAAACTGAAGACCGGGGTAGTTTAGAAGATGGTGTCATGAATGCTCTTCAGAAGGATGGGAGGATCACATGGAGCATTTTGAGCACATAAGCTTTTTTCGCAAAATGGAAAGGTGCCATCGGCGATCTATATAATCACATGTAACGAGCTCTATGCTCAAGCTGCATATATTATCCTGTTTATCGCTTAAGAAAAGTCTAATACAATGTCGCGGAAAGAACACTGGAGCATTAATTTCGAAACAGCTAGTTTGGGGCGCCACTCAGGAAGCCTCACTTAATGTTTCTCCCAAGAGCTCCACTACATCGTGTTGAATTTTTGTAAGATATTTCAAGAGATCTTCTTCTGGCAAGGTGGAGTGGTCCAAAGCTTGAGTAAGTTGCGTGCGTAACTAGAAATTTAACAGAGGGAGCTTAGCGTCGTAATATCCAAAGATATCAGGGATCTTCTATCCGACATGCCTGAAGTAAAGCCTTACGCCTAATGAGAATCTTTCCACTAAGACTTCCTTTGTTACGTGCTTCTTGTAGTTCAGCAAGCCTTTTGGCGACTGTTTTCCCCTCAACGAGAACGGCCTCCGGAAGATCAGCAAGCTCCGCCAATTCTATGCCTTGAGATCGGGGTTAGTAGAATAAGCTGTAACATCAATACTAATGGAACAACCATAATGATGGATCTCCTTGGGAGGACCGTCCATGATTCTAATTTTCATTGGTGAGGTACACTAACCTATCGAAGATGACTGTCCTACTTATACTTGAAGATCATCCCGAAACAGGACTCGTTCCGACGTGTTTTCTGTGTTTTGAGATTGAGGGAGTTTCATTTCTAGGTAACGGCGCTTACTTGGATGGAGAGGTGAAGGCTAATGTTCATCAGTATCAATCTAGATGCCAACAAACTATTCTGTGAAATTATCATACTTCACAATAGACGGATGCCGCGACAAGGTGGTCGACAGTTCGTCAAAATGACTGTATATGCGCCTTGGTTTCATTTCCTCGTATTAAGCCAGCCAACAGATAACGTACGTAGCAAAAAAGACGAAAGCCTGCTAATAGATATCATAGTGTTAATTAGAAAATCGAGACTGCATAATACCTTAATTGTGAGCAGTTCCTCGGCAATGGCATGGGAAATTCCGACGCCATCCCGGGGAGACGTTCCTCTCCCGAGCTCGTCAATAAGGATCAACGAGCGAGGGGTCGCGAGACCTATGGAGATGTTATGTGTTATGTAGGTAGAATATTTAGAGCACTGGAGTCCTGGACTTACTCAATATCATACTAGACGACGCCATTTCATTCGCAAATGTACTCAGACTGCGCTCTATATCGTCATCGTTTGAGAGACGACTCAGAAGCGCATCATGAACTCTAAAGGGTGAAGGTGGAACTTCGATCATAAGCAGTGCTTGGGAATATTAAATACCTGAAACTGGCAAACTCGGCGGGAACGTAGCAGCCACACATGGCCATTACTGTGAGGAGCCCAATTTGACGAAGATAGGTGCTTTTGCCTGGAAGATCAAGCTATTAACGTCGGTAGGAGCCTGCAGCAAAAGCTACCTCACCTGACATACTATTTTTATTTCCTAATCTAAACATGTTGTAAAATATTTGCATATTAAGTCAAACCTCACTTTGGGCCTTGAACTATTTGGAAGCACGATGAATCACAACAGTAAACGTCATTGGGGACAAGCGTTCCAGAAGATGATTGTAAACACTCGAGGATTGGATGTCGGCCCGCTTTGATAGCAAGAGTTCCTGTAAACTCCGGACGAACTAATATTCGTATGGGATGCAATGAATTCATAAAAATGAATGGATGGTTCTATTGGAGCTGACCATAATTCCGCACTGCACGCCCTGATGATCAATCAAGGTTGAGAGGGTGTTAACAAACTTACAAATCGAGGCATGAGCAAACGACCAAACCATGTCGAGCAAGGCTAACTGTTTGTGACGAGTAAAAAGGGTAGGTAAGCAAAGATGCACTTTATCGTGACGGTTTGAGGACTAACGGCCTCTGAGGCTTTATACAGCGCACCAATATCATCTAATACATCGTCCAGAAGGTGTTGGATCACTCTAAATTAATTAGCCGGCACTCATCCAATCACAATATATGAGCTTACTTGTCGCTCAATATAAGAGTCTCATCCAGTGCGTCCTTTGTCCTAGCATTCTTCTTTCTCTAAGAAAAAAGTTGGGCATGACATTGGACTGAGGGCAGGTGACTCACAAGTTCCACAGTTGAGAAAGCCCATTTATCACCTTTGGAAACAACATTTATAAACCCTTTGGGGAGTTCCCCATTCACATTAACTTTCCTCAAAGTAAAAGAGTATCCCCCAGAATCAGAGTAGGAAAGTTGGAGTGGAAGATCATACTGTTCAGAGAGGTCGCGGCAAAGTTGATGGGTATCTCCTACATTTTCACGGTATGTCTCACGAGCAACGTCCAATAAGCGATTGATGCTAGCCTGCAACAGGTTCGTTCAATCTTTTAATGCTGACACAATCAGTGTTCTCACTTTAACTGCATATACTCGCACATTCACCGCGGAAATTCCACCCTTCTTCAGTGGTGCATTGTTGCTAGGTATTCAATGAATATGTGGCAACACAACAAACCTTGTTCGATGCTGCATCCTCATTCAGGCTTTCCGATACCCTCTTTTCTATGTTTGTGATTCGGTCATCAGCTAGCATCTATCCAGAGACATCTAGATCACAGGCGACAGTATGGCAACGAAGTTTTACCATCGCAATTATTCTCAGAAGGTGAGACTTAGAGGTTCGCAGAGCTTCTTGTAAAATTGGTAGTGAGCGAACAATATTACGGATATGAAGCATCTGAGTGACACGGGATGCCGCAGGTCTCAAGGACGTCCCACTCGGTTCGCGAGTATGCGACGTAGCAATCTGGATTTTTGACGTTAATACTATCGTGGCTTACATCGAATATGTAGGTAATAAATAACATACGGCGGCAATGAGCTTGTCAAGGTCGATTCTGTGAAGAGTACGAAGGCCATCCTTTATTGCAGTGTAAGCATCTTCGTTTTGAATTAGTTCTGCGAAAACAAAATACGTCGGAATATAATTTGATTTTGTAATTAGTGCTGCGTCGCACCTTCTACAGCGTCCAATCTTGCATTGATGGCAGATTGTACTAGGCAAGAGTTAACCGCCATATACATAAGCCTTGAACAGAACAAACCTGTGATCGGAGCAAGCAGGTTGGTGCGGAGAAGCCTACTGGCCATGGCGGTAAATGTGTAATCAAGTATTCTGTCGGTAGCATGCGATATCAGCATATGTAGGGAGAAATGAGATGTCTTTTGAGGGATACCCAAATAGTGAATGCTTGCTTTTTCTTTTCGACATGTTTTCAACTAGTTCAAGATTTTTGGCAGTCTCCGTATCAATCATCATAGTACCTGAATATATTCAACAAGGGAGCATAAAATCTTTCCATGCCATACCTTCGACCGCTGCGTAAGTGATTCGAAGTGAGTGAGCCGCGAAGATCGTGTTCATCTTAGTTTCAATATGTTTAAACATTGCGGCTGCGGCACTGAGAGCATAATATCTAGAGAGTATTCAGGATACATGTTCGTAGTAATAGGGGATTCGCGGTGTCACTTATTAGACACGGAGAGTACAAGCGCGGTATGATCTTCGATTCCTACGCAAAGTTGATTGATAAAATCTAATCCTTAATTATCTAGGTAAGCGACCGTGTCTCTTTAAACGTGCGTATAAGTTTACCAGCAATCTCACTCCAGTATTTTCTAATGACAGGCTCTATTGGTACACCTGAAAACTCTTCCTGTAAGCAGTCTAAGAGAATAGTACTTTGCGTAGGTCCGTTTGGGTGTCGAGTGCCAGAAATGGCTGGACCAAAAAACGTATCGGGGACAAGAATGAGTGTAGGCGTATGAAGATGAAGGTGATGAATTGTTTTGACGTAAGTTTGGCAGTCTGCTACCTAATCGCAACACCTCAAATCAGAAGCAGGGTTTTTATTTTGGTGCGCACTTGAATCAGAATAGTCCTTCCTGTGTCTTTATCTAGGGCCGCGATGCCAACCTCATGGCCTATGCCTAAGCAAAATGCGAAGTGGAAGAACGGTTATTATCCGTAGCATATTATTGAAGATTACCTCGCCCTTCTATTACTGCTACAATATAGCCTGCCTCCCGGTGACCAACTGTAGTCGAGACTGTAGTCAGGGGACGTGTGGTATGTGGGCGTGCAGTAGAGGGTGCGGCATCATGGGAGCGGGAGTTTGTAGAACGATAATAGGCCATACCCTGGTAAGCGCATGACGTTGAACCATTAGTTAATGGAATGTGTCTATTCATGGTGGCGTATAGACAAGACGCGCTTTGTCACACGTCACTTTTGGAGGACGTGAGGGCTCAGTCACGAAACTCCCTATATAGGACACCAAGCGGATCATATTACTTAAATTCTTATATCGCACCTCCGATCATACGCTCTGGATGCTTGATCTAACCCCTTTACGTTTCTACAAAATGTTGGATCAACAAGCATGAAATAGTCCGCGATGACCGTATTCGGCTATACGGCCACACGGTCATACGGTCATGCAAAGGCCGCAATATGGCCTTACGGCGATATAAACATTGGTAACAATAGTTATTTCGTACCCTTGTCTTGATATTATATATTATATGGATATTTCTCTTGGCTACTAGACAGTTTAAATACAGGACAAATTTAGTTAGTATCACCTCAGCTATTTGGCATACTGCGCGCAAATACTGAGGTGAGATAGTTATCACTACTTTTATTTATCTTTCTTACTCATTTATTACCTAGTATTAATTGTTGTATCTAGGTAATCAACTCAGCTATTTGGCATACTGCGCGCAAATACTGAGTATTAATTGTTGTATCTAGACTCTTAACTCTAATACAAAAGCCGCCAGCTCTGCGCCGTCAAGCTGTATGATCAGCACTCCAGCAACCAATATCTTTTTTCTACCTCGTCCTCCGGCACCACATCAACTCACTTCACCGTCCCAGTAGCTACAATGGCAACCCCACTAACCACTAATACGGGGACTGCGCTTGAAGACTCCTTCCCAATAGTTCCGATATTGTTCACAGTTATAGTACCACCATGCCTGGGAATTTCGGCTGACCCTAGCGTACATAGAAGCTGCCGACCCAGATATTGCCCTCGGCGTAGTCGACCCTGTTGAAATATTAGCATTATGTAAGCTACCTTTGGTAAGCTGGAACGCAGTGTAGGGTAACTGTATAGTTACATTACACTTATGGATACTATATTAGCATAGAGACTGATCGCGTAGCCTCTCAGTGAAGGTTTATCACTCACTGAGAGGTATGCAATTTTCCCTAGTTCTACATTAATAGTTTACTTACTATTAATTCAGTATTATTTAGGTAGATAACAATAGATGTTATAGTGAAGGTTTATCACTCACTGAGAGTATTATTTAGAACTGCGCAAATAATCTCAACAGACCCGTGATATGTATACGAGCTTATGTATCAATCGCAGCCAGCGTCGCGTGTATGAACCCGACGACCTAAACAGAGCATGGCACGTGACAGGGTCTGTAGGAGGAAGAAATGCAAGCCTGTATATTGCATAGTCGGATTTGCCTGTGGAGCTTCAGGGAAAACACCATAAGTGTGAGAGGTATGGTGAAATACACTCAGGAAATATAGTCGGATGAGCTCTTACTATATCTCCTTTATTATTTCTATTTTCTCTCTTTTATTATATCTATAATTAGTTCAATGATCTATGTATGTGGTACATCAACTCTTGTGGGTGTACACACGCCAGACTTATGTATTCTAGCACCCGTAGTTTAAAACTCAGATACTTTTTACACCGTAACCACGACTTACTCAGTGTGAAGAGTGGTAGAAGTTCTAACTGTTCTATATACGAAGAATATCGACCGTTGAAGTACGATACCACAATGTATTGACTACTTAGTTCAATACGGTAGAGAGAAGTAGCTATCTAAAGTAAGGTAGATAGCTAGAACGAATAAGCAGAATCAACTGGTTAAGTGTGATTCTGGACAACTGCTCGAGTGCAAGTAGAGTAGTTAGAGAGTCAAATAATAGAGTAGTGTGGATGTAGTCCACAACGAGTTGAGATAAGGATTGAGTTTCGACTGATACAGTTCGAAACTCAGTTTGAATGAGTAGCTAAAGCCCGTCTGTGACAGTCGAGACAATACACCAATCACAACTTACAGGACACTAACGGGTGTCTGGGTAAGTCGTGGTTGTGGTGTAAAAAGTGTCTGAGTTCTAAACTACGGGTGCTAGAATACATAAGTCTGCGTGTGTGCCCACAAGAGTCAATGTACCGCATACATAGGTCGTCGAACTAATTATAGATATAATAAAAGAGAGAAAATAGAAATAATAAAGGAGATATAGTAAGAGCTCATCCGACTATATTTCCTGAGTGTGAAGAGTCGATAGATTCTGACTGTTCTATATACAAAGAATAGCGTTTATTCAACTACTATTAGTAGGTATTGACTGTACAGTACAATACCGTAGATTACTAGACTGGCAGTACTAGTAAGGAGACACGCTATGCGTCACAAGAGCAACTGTACAGTTGCTCTTGATGGCTAGAATGAGAGAAGGAAAGTGTAAAGGGTATGCATATATGCATAATTGGACTAAGGAATAATAGTTGGATTATAGTACTTTATTATTTATCTTTTATTTTCTTTCTTTACATTCTTTCTATATTTCGAGCATACTTTTATTTTGTAGTTTGAAGCTTTGTGTATACGTATGGGCACTCTCGGCGCCAAAACGACAGACACTTTTTACCCAGCAGACACCACCTTGTAAACGACCCAGACGTCGAATAGCGAGAGGTGTCAAGGGTAACGTCTCAACTACCTATAAAGGTAGTATTCTCTCGCATACTAACGTACTGTTAAGTGCCGTGTCGGGAACTTATTCCGGAACTATCGGGAAGTCACCGGGAAGTCGGAAACTCGTGGATAGGGTCAGGACGTCGGCTTCAGCTTATGTGCTGCACCTCTACGCAAACACTCAATGTCCTTAATTTCGGAAGTGAACTAACGACGGAAGATATGGATATTCAGAGTTCCGAAGAGTTCCGAATATCGAGCGTACAGAAAGACGGGAGGAGGAATAAGAAACTAAGTCGATATCAGATCTAAAGTAAAGTACAAATTCGCGGAAACTAATATAAGTCTACTCGTTATTGTACTACAAACTGAGACCATAATAAGACGGAAACGGAAGTGTTCTTAAAACGGAAATACAATAAGACATATTAGGAAGACAATATTCCGAGACGGGAATACAACAACAAACGAGTGAATACTTGTCAACGGACAAATTACCAAATGCGGAACAAACGAAGAACGCGGATGATACGGTAACTATGATGTTCCGTAGTCGGATATCGGATATCGAAGGTGGGAGATCGGAAGTCGGATATTGAAACATCCGGGAACGGGTCGTAACATGTACTTTGGACTCGAACTGCGAAGGTCGAGTTCCACTCTAAGGTCTTTGTGCTAGTCGACATTATAGTCGACTCGCGCTATTATCTCTTTACTCTAGATATTCAGTTTTGCGTTGATTATCTATTTTACATCTAGCTACGAGTTGTACCGTGAAGGTTAACTCTTTCATTCTTTCATTCTAGCCGTCAAGAGCAACTGTACAGTTGCTCTTGTGATGCATAGCGTGTCTTCTTACTAGTACTGCTTGTCTAGTAATCTACGGTATTGTACTGTACGGTCAATACCTGCTAATAGTAGTTGAATAAACACTATTCTTCGTATATCGAACGGTCAGAATCTATTGACTCTTCACAGAAAGAGTTGACCTTCACGGTACAACTCGTAGCTAGACGTAAGATAGATAATCAACGAGAAGCTGAATATCTAAAGTAAAGATATAGTAGTGTGAGTCGACTATAGTGTCGACGAGCGCAAAGACCTTAGAGGGGAACTTGACCTTCGCGGTTCGAGTTCAAAGTACTTTAGTATGCGAGAGAATACTATCTTTATAGGTAGTTGAGACCTTACCCTTGACACCTCTCGCTATTCGACATCTGGATCGTTTACGAGGTGGTGTCTGCTGGGTGAAAAGTGTCTGTCGTTTGGCGCCGAGAGTGCCCATACGTATACACAAAGCTTCGAACTACAAAATAAGGGTATGCTCGAAATATAGAAAGAATGTAAATGAAGAAAATAAAAGGTAAATAATAAAGTACTATAATCCAACTATTATTCCTTAGTCCAATTATGCATATATGCATACCTGTTATGTATTTTTAAAGGTTTTTCCTATTTTTCGCAATTTCCCCAAAATGAATTCTTAACAAAGGCTTCTAAAATGTACTTATATCGCGATTATAAAAGTTGTACAATATTCTCTTAATTTATATTGAATTTATGCAATTTATTTTGCATTTTTATCTTATAAATTAAGGGAGCTACGAAATTTCTACTTTTTATTCTTTTTTAACTATATATCTTCAAACCGGCCACCTGGCACTTATTACACAATGCGCGGGAATATCCGTCACAAACAAGTGACCATCGTCACAACAAGTGACCGTCATCACAACGAGTGACAGTCA
Source organism: Hysterangium stoloniferum (assembly GCA_015178975.1). Lineage (NCBI taxonomy): Eukaryota > Fungi > Basidiomycota > Agaricomycetes > Hysterangiales > Hysterangiaceae > Hysterangium > Hysterangium stoloniferum. The sequence goes on from WHVD01000013.1 coordinate 870,627, forward strand.
CAAGGGCGTGTGACAGTCACAAGGGCGTGTGACAGTCACAAGGGCGCGCGACAGTCACAAGGCGCGACAGGTGTCACACGCACACTAGCGCGGGAATATTATGTCATACATTATGTCATTTGGGAATATTAAGTCATATGTTATGTCATCTGGGAATATTATGTCATATATTACATCATCATATATGCTACAGTAGAGAATGGCGGAAATGTCTAAAACATTCCAAGTAAAATAGCTAAAATGTTCGATGACAGTGTAAGGAAAACGGACTAGGTTTATGTACGATGACTAAGCTACTGTAAAGTACGAAATAGCCGAGCGTAAAATGCATCAATGGCTTGCAATACAACGTAATCTAACATGCCCACTTTGCAAGTCATTGAAGTGTGCAGTAAGACCATACACACGAAAAACGAGAAATAAACCAGTTTTAACACAAAATATTGCGCCCACTTGATGCAAAACCCATCCGAAAATTGACACGAAAAAACCCGCTGCGCCCACTAGACGCAGAATCCGCTCAAAATTTTTGAGAAACCCGCTGCGCCCACTAGACGCAATATTCGTCTGGTACATTTGGCGTCGAACTGAACCTCAGAGCATCCTCGCTCTTAGAACACGTTCCCCCAACCTCCCAGATTACAAACAAATGCTGGACCTTGGAGCTCTACCCGCAACTCCTAGTCCACGCGATAATTTCAAGTGCGTAAAATATAAACACTCCCTGCACTATCAGTGGGGATCTCCTGGTTTTCGGTAGGTAATCCACTTGAAGATGAAACAACCGGCCTCGGTGCGGGACAAAAACGCGCAATGTGACCTTCGCCGTTGCATCTATAGCAATTCTTCGGCTGTCGTATATTTGGTGAGTCAACTTTCATTTTCATGGCAATTTGACTCTCATTTTCTTTCCGCCCTTTTAGATGGCTTTCTTCTTCTACCAGTGCCGCGGAAATTTCTTCGACTGTAAGTGATCCCACACGCTGCATAAGAGCAGTTGCTACCACACCAAATTCTGGAGCCAAACAATAGATGAGGACATCTGGCACATCCTCATCACATAACTCGACTCCAATCGCTCGAAGCTGCAAAGCCAGAGTCAAAATGCCATGGACATATTCCATCACTGGATTTTTGACATCGTGCTGGTACATATAGAGCTGGCGTTTCAATGAAATCCGATTGGCCCGATTATTTGCCTGATAGATTTTTGCAAGCGCTTGCCATGCCTCTGGTCCAGTGGTGCAATCCCGAATATACGATTGTTGGCTTGACGCAATTGTCAATCCAATTGCCGTGTAACCATCCTCCGAATGCTTTGCCCAATCCAAATACTCCTTGCTATTCTCATCCTTAGGTGCCTTTGTTCCACCATTAACAACACTCCATGATCCAGCACGCCGCAAAACCATTGACAGTGAAAACTTCCATTCGTGGTAGTTATCACCCGAGAGTTTTGGGATACTCGCAAGTAAGGCGTTGATATTAGACATAAGATGATGAGATAGTATTAGTGTGACTTTTAAAGCAACGGGGCGGGGCCCATAACCTGTTCGATGACAGCGTAAGGAAAACGGACTAGGTTTATGTACGATGACTAAGCTACTGTAAAGTACGAAATAGCCGAGCGTAAAACGCATCAATGGCTTGCAATACAACGTAATCTAACATAAAATAGGATAGAAATAAAGTTCAATATGTCTCTAAATGTCTCACATCAGTGTATATAAGGAGCTCTGCTCCAGCCATGAAATATAACCAATTTTATCAACCCATTTACACCACATCTGTGTGTCACTGCAGCAAGCAGGCTACTCCACCCCAATCTGGGCAGTTGGATATCTAATTCCACCTCTATCAGAGCTGTTGGAAACCCTTGCCACCTCTATCAGAGTTGTTGGCCCAATAAGATCCCTTGTCACCTCAATCTGAGTTGTTGACTGATCTTTGTTCCCCCTGTCACCTCAATCTGAGTTGTTGACTTACTTGTTCCCCCTTGCCACCTCTTAATTGAGTAGCTGGCTTTATTACTTTTTCTAACTTCTATTTAAGTTGTTGGAATCCGTTGCCACCTCGGTTAGAGCTGTTGGCTATCAACCAAGTAATAAATAAATTGTTGTTTTATTGTTTGAAATTAGAATATAATTCTAATTTCTCCTGGTTTGGCTTATAGTTAAATACTGAGAATATTCTTGCAGAATCATTAAGACTACATTAAGATCCTGATAAGTTAGTATCACAGTAGACCTTGTAGGTTAGTGTAAATAAAACATATATTAGCCAAATAGTGTTTTATTCTATATCTAATCTTTTGACCTGTTTATAAATATTTTTACTGTTTGATAAATAGTATAAAATATATATAAACTAGCTAGCATTGAAGTTAAATCTAGCTTTGAAATCAGTAAATTGTTATTCTTATTTTAGTAGTTGTTATCACAGAAAAAGAACAAGCTTGCACAAGCAGCTCTCAAAACCTTCTTTGCGAAGTAGGGTGCATATATTCAAGTAAACTCTTGACTTCAGGGGTTCTAAGTCTATTTAGGCTGCCACTGATTAATATCAAATACTTAAATTATTTTACCTTGTAGTGAATTGAGTATTTGCACATTTTGATAGAGCATTGGACTCCTTTTTCCAGAAAATAATATTAAAATAAGGCTAATACATTACAATACCCTTCACACTGAGTGTATTTCGCCATACCTCTCACACTCAGACACCTATTAGTGTCCTGTAAGTTGTGATTGGTGTATCATCTCGACCGTCACAGACGGGCTTTAGCTACTCATTCAATCTGAGTTTTGAACTGTACCAGTCAAAACTCAATCCTTATCTCAACCCGCGTGGACTACATCCACGCTACTCTATTATTCGACTCTCTAACTACTCTACTTGCACTCGAGCAGTCGTCCAGAATCTGTTAGGATACACACACAGGCCGGGTTTCCGGAGAAACCCGCGGGATATCCGGTAGGACTTGGCTTCAGCTTATAGGCTGCGCCCTCGCTAGATCGTGTTGTCCAATTTCAAACGGACGGACGGGGATCCCGGGGGGTCCGGGCGGGGTTTGTGGGTCGTAGGTCATACGTCGGGTCGTGGGTCGTAAGTCAGAGGTCGTGGGTCGTGAGTTGAGTTGGTTGAGAGAGATAGATGCGCCGGAGCCCGTGGGCTCCGACTAGTGCGAGCGATGTGAATCGAGTAAGGTTTTAGAGCGGAAAATATTATTAGATTACTGGGGAGAATCTAAGCTAATTTTCTGACTAGATTGTATGTACAACATCTGCCAGTTTATATAGACCATGGAGTGAATGACATACCAAATCCAGTAATGGTGAAACAAAACTAACAAAACATGAAACGGGAATAGTAAACACCAAATTGGTGTTAGGAATGGAACGGAACGGAGCGGAGTCCGAATCGTGACAAAGCATAACCCATAACGGGAAACGGAGCGGGAGCGGAGTCCTAAATCGTGACAGGTCATTTGACTAAAACGGGAACGGGGCTCGATTAGAGTGGTAACGGGATTCTAAGCGGGGACCGGTGACTGATGCGTGGGACGAAGACGGACATAGACAGAGACGGAGTCCGGGGGAAGTCCGGTGACTGATATGTGTTGTAATGAGGTCGAACGTAACGAGTCTTGACATAACGGAGTCCGGGCGGGAAATCCTATAAACAGATGATTGGTGCTTGTAGCGCGTGGGGGCGTACGGGTTAGTGCCCGGAGTCTGGCGGGATTGTCCGGTCGTAACAGTATCCTCCCTTTATGCCGAAGTCCCAAAGAGGCTCTAGACCTAAATAAGGTTCTTGTCAGCTACGTGCATGTGTCAAAAGTCATGTTGGTTACACGTATGTGTCAAAGAGTCATGTGATCTGGAAGGTAAGGTTCAAACACGACGAGCCTATATAAAAAATTGAAAAAGAAATTTCTTCTTCTTCATTATCCCCATCTTCATCACTATGGGACCAAAACTGTGAAGGGTATGCATATATCATGATTGGACTGTGGAATAATACATATATTATAGTATTATATTATTTAGTTCTTACTCTTTTTCCCTAACTCTCTAGATCTTCGAGCATACCCGTATTTCTTAGTTCGAAGTCTTGTGTATATCTATGGGCGCTCTCAGCGCTAAAGACAGACAACTTTTTACCCAGCAGACACCACTTTGTAACGACTCAGACGTCGAATAGCGAGAGGTGTCAAGGGTAGTATCTCAGCTACCATAAGGGTAGCATTCTCTAGTCTACTAATAGCCTTTTGGACTCGAACCGCTAAGGTCGAGTTCCGCTTTCAAGACTTTGCGCTCGTCGACACCGTAGTCGACTCACGCTACTAATACTCTATCCTAGACACTCAGTCTTTAGCTGAGTATCTTTCTTATTTCTAGCTACTAGTTGTACCATAAAAGGTCAACTCATTATCTTACTGTTCTAAGCCGCCACAAGCAACTATACAGTTGCTCTTGAGGTGTGCAGTGCGTTCTTATACTAGTACTAACAGTCTAGTAGTCTATAGTATTGTACTGACAGTCAATACTCTCTAATAGTAGTTGAATAAGCACTATTCTTCGTATATAGAGCGGTCAGAATCCACCACTCTTCACAAAAACCAACACCACGCAAGCCAATGCCTATAGCAGGGCCCTCCACGGGCACTCCGTATCGGGCACCTTGGACGGCGGCCCAATTGTTGGCGCGGCGAGAAGAGCAGCGCCAGCTTCGTGAAGCAGCAGAGAGAGAGGCGAGGGAGGCTGAGGAGGCCCTGGACAGAGAGTACCAGGAAGCGTTGGCCGCGGAGGAAGAGGCCGCGAAGGAGAGGGAACGAGAGGCGGAGGAGGCTGCGCGAGTGGCCGCGGAGAACGCCTGGGTGGTTGCGGAGAAAGCCCGGTCGGCCGCGGAGAGGGCCGCCATTGTTGCGGGAAAAGTAAGTCCCAAATTCACTTGTCGACTTTTACTGACTTGTCATTTTCAGCGCAAAGTGACAGAGGTGGAGTCAGAGTCCGAGGGGGAGCCAGAGAGCCCCCAAAAGGTAGGCCTCATGTCCGTGGAATACCCGCGGAAACTGACCATATCAACAGAAGGCAAGGAAGGTGGCGCCAGTCCGTCTTCCGACGTGGAACGAGCCGCGGTGTTCCGGTTGCAACGACCGGAACACGGAATGCAACCGAAAGGCCGGCCGGGGGCCGGGATGTTACCAATGCGCGCACCTCAAGGCGAGGTGCTCGCTTGTGCATGAGCAGGCCACGGGGTCCGGGACGCGAGACATAAGCGGAACGGACGGGTTGTCCGGGTTGGATGATGTGAAGAGTGGTGGATTCTGACCGCTCAATATACGAAGAATAGTGTTTATTCAACTACTATTAGAGAGTATTGACCGTCAGTACAATACTATAGATTACTAGACTGTTAGTACTAGTATAAGAACACACTGCACACCTCAAGAGCAACTGTATAGTTGCTCGTGACGGCTTAGAACAGTAAGATAATAAGTTGACCTTTTACGGTACAACCAGTAGCTAGAAATAAGTAAGATACTCAGCTAAAGACTGAGTATCTAGGATAGAGTAATAGTAGCGCGAGTTGACTACAGTGTCGACGAGCGCAAAGTCTTGAAAGCGGAACTCGACCTTAGCGGTTCGAGTCCAAAAGGCTATTAGTAGACTAGAGAATGCTACCCTTATGGTAGCTGAGATACTACCCTTGACACCTCTCGCTATTCGACGTCTGAGTCGTTACGAGGTGGTGTCTGCAGGGTAAAAGTTGTCTGAGATTTAGCGCTGAGAGCGCCCATAGATATACACAAGACTTCGAACTAAGAAATACAGGTATGCTCGAAGATCTAGAGAGTTAGGGAAAAAGAGTAAGAGCTAAATAATAAAATACTATAATATATGTATTATTCCACAGTCCAATCATGATATATGCATACCCTTCACAGACGAGGTCCTTGGACGGATTACCGAGGGCATCGAGGCCCAAAACGAGTTGCTCCGGAAGAGCAACAAGGTCCACATAGTGGTGGTGAAGGAGCTGTGTGGACTCTGCGAGGAATTTTGGAAGTTCCTGGCGGAGTATGGCGGCTATGTTTATGAGGAGCCGCAAATTGGGAGTTCTGAGGATGCCGGATCAGATGAGGACGGGGTTGACGCGGAGGTCGCGGAGCTTCCTGAGGAAGTAGCTGAGGTGGCGGGGAAAAAGCACAGCCCCATAGAAATAGATGAATAGAATAGAAAATAGAACTTAATACTAATTGAAACATAAAAGTAAAACGTGAAAAACATAAAAAATAAGAGTCAAAGCCAAAGTCCACGGAGAGTCCGCTTAAAGACTTGACAAGACATGTCAGAACCTGTAAAAGCAAAGAGAGACATAGGGCGACAGGGAATAATGTAAATGAGTCCAAACGTAACACGGGGTCCGCGGAGTGCGGTCAGAGAGAAGATAATGGTCCAGGTTTGAGCGGGTAAGCTGTATGAAAGTCAGTAACAATTTCCGTGGCATTACCGAGTTCCGTGGCCAAAATCCATGAGGTTTCTTCATCAGTGCCCTCGTAACCCGCCCACTTGACCAAGTAAAGCAGTTTACAAGTGCGTCGACGCTTGTCTATTTTTGAATCTAAAATCTGTGAGATTTCAAACTCGGGTTCTCCGTCAATGACGACAGGAGGAGGCGGAGATTGCACGCGATCTGGGATAGTGTTAGCAGTACAAGGTTCAAGCATAGAAACATGAAATACTGGGTGTACCGCACGCATGCTATCCGGAAGCCGTAGGGTCCAAGAAACTGAACCTACTTGTGCGATAATTTCAAATGGACCTAAATATTTTTCAGCAAGCTTCTTTGATGGACGGGTAGTCTGGAAGAATTGAGCTTTGACATAAACACGGTCGCCAATCTTGAAGTTTGGTGGCGGGATCCAGTGTTTGTCCGCTGAATGTTGGTATTGCTCTTGGGCGGACAATATTGCAGTCCGGAGTTCCTCGTGGAGCTCATGGAGGTCCGTGGTGAACTCTTGAGTACGAACAGAGGCGAGATTTCGTTCTGGATGTACTGTAATGTTTGGATTATATCCTTTATTTGCAAAGAACGGGGAAACACCAGTAGTGGCCGAGGGTGCATTGTTGTAAGCAAACTCTGCAAGTGGTAACAAGGTTTTCCAATTGTCCTGTTGATAGTTGCAATATACGCGGAGGTATTGTTCCAATGTCTGGTTGACATGTTCGGTTTGTCCGTCACCTTCCGGGTGATGTCCGGATGTGAAATGTAATGTCATGTCCAAGGATTTTCCCAGGGATCTAAAGAAGTGAGACACGAACTCTGATCCTCTATCGGAAGTCACGTGGGATGGAACTCCGTGCTTGGAAAATACGTGGATAATGAAAAGTTCCACTAACTGCACGGACGTAATTGTATCATAGGTAGGGATGAATATACCTTGTTTTGAGAATCTGTCAACAACGACTAGAATAGCAGAAAAACCTTCGGAATCCAATAGGTGTTCAATGAAATCCATAGATATAGAATTCCACGGGTGTTCCGGTACTGGGAGTTGTTTCAAAAGGCCGTATGGCTTGTGTCGCTGAGATTTCGAGCGGGGACAAGTAGTGCAAGATTTACAATAGTGCTTAACGAATCCACGGAGTCCGGGCCAAGTATATTCTCTTCTTATTAATGATAGAGTTTTGTTGTACCCAAAATGTGGATGATCATGTTTGTATTGAAGGATCCTGAGGCGGAGGCCGTCGGAGTCCGGTACATAGATCCTATCGTCAAGTCTAATGAAACCATGTTGATCAAGAGACCACCGAGGTTGCTCGGGGTCCACGGGATTGTCCAGATGAGCTTTAGTAACTGGGTCTAGTGGAATTGCCGATAGAATATCTTGATGTAACTTCTCGATATCCATAATGATAATTCCACAGACAATGGGATTGACGAGGAAAGTTGCGCGGACCAATGCGGTAAGTTATTGATTCGTGAAAATAGGTTTCAGGTTGTGCGGATTTACCGTTGCATAGTCATTGCTCCCCTCTTTAGGATAGATGTCCCATCGTCTAGTTAAAGCGTCGGGTTTGCCGCCGAGACGGCTGGGTCGAAAGCGGATAATCATGTTGAAAGCGGAGAGATATTCAGACCAGCAGGCCTGCCAGCGGGTCAAGAGTTTTGTGGTAGAAAAGTATTCCAGGTTTTTGTGATCTGTTACAACGTCAATAGGAGCTCCTGAACCTTCCAAATAGTGTCGCCACGCTTTGAAAGCTGAAAAGATTGCCAGAAGTTCTTTATCATGAACGTCGTAGTTGAGCTCTGCTCCGGTAAAATTCCGGGACAGAAAAGCCACGGGGTGGACTTCTCCGTCGGAGTCCTGGATAGAGAGAATGGCTCCAAGTGCATAGTCGGAGGCGTCCGTTTCAACAATGAGCGGGAAGTCCGGTTTCCAATGCGACAGAATAGGAGCTGTAGAAAAAGAATTTTTTAAAAGATTGAAAGCTTTTTGACACTTATCATTAAAGTTCCACGGAGTACCCTTACGCGTAAGATGGGTAAGGGGTACCATGATGTCGGAATATCCACGGATAAAACGTCTGTAAAAATTGGCAAAGCCGAGGAAGGATTGTATATCTTTAACTTTTTGGGGTTCGGGCCAATCTTTGATGACTTGCACTTTAGTTTCGTCCATGCGGAGTCCATCGGGTCTGTAAAGGGTATGCATATATGCATACCTGGACTAAGGAATAATAACTGGATTATAGTACTATAATATTTACCTTTTATTTTCTTTCTTTATATTCTTTCTATATTTCGAGCATACCTTGATTTGTAGTTTGAAGCTTTGTGTATACGTATGGGCGCCCTCGGCGCCAAACGATAGACAACTTTTACCCTGCAGACACCACCTCGTAACGACTCAGACGTCGAATAGCGAGAGGTGTCAAGGGTAGTATCTCAGCTACCATAAGGGTAGCATTCTCTAGTCTACTAATAGCCTTTTGGACTCGAACCGCTAAGGTCGAGTTCCGCTTTCAAGACTTTGCGCTCGTCGACACTGTAGTCGACTCGCGCTACTATTACTCTATCCTAGATACTCAGTCTTTAGCTGAGTATCTTACTTATTTCTAGCTACTGGTTGTACCGTAAAAGGTCAACTCATTATCTTACTGTTCTAAGCCGTCACGAGCAACTATACAGTTGCTCTTGAGGCGTGCAGTGTGTTCTTATACTAGTACTAACAGTCTAGTAATCTATAGTATTGTACTAACGGTCAATACTCTCTAATAGTAGTTGAATAAACACTATTCTTCGTATATTGAGCAGTCAGAATCCACCACTCTTCACAGGTGGTCCTAGGACATAACTGGCTTACCCGCTACAATCCGTTGATTGACTGGATAGCTAACAGTATAACATTCCGGACTCCCGCGGCGACCGAGGAAACTGCGCCTGTCTCAGCCTCCACGGCACCCATGGCCTTCCTGGCACCTGCAGTCTCGAGGACTCCTGTGATCCCTACGGCACCTATAGCTTCCCCGGAACCCACGGCACCTCCGTCCATTTCTCTGATTAATGCTGCAGCTTTTATTAGGGCTTCAAAAATGGATGGGTCCCAGGCGTTCACTATCAACTTAAAAATTGATGAAGCAACTGGACATTTTTCAACCCCGGTATCTGAATCTGAGCAAGCCGCTGACCTAGAAGGTGTCCCGGAGAAATATCATGACTTCGTGGATGTTTTTAGCAAGCAAAAAGCTGACCGGCTTCCGGCTCATAGAGAATACGACTTAAAAATCGATCTTGAAGATGGCGCCCAGCCACCCCTAGGACATATTTACCTGCTCTCGTCCATGGAACTATCCGCAATCCGTGATTTCCTGGATGAACATTTGTCCATAGGTTTTATTCGACCCTCAAAGTCTCCTTTTGGAGCACCTGTTTTGTTTGTCAGAAAAAAGGATGGATCCCTTCGACTATGTGTTGATTTTAGAGGACTCAATGCTGTCACCAAAAAGGACAAATATCCACTCCCACTTATATCTGACCTGCTCGATGCTCCGCGGAATGCCCGGATTTACACCAAAATAGATCTCAAGCACGCCTATCATTTGGTCTGGATTGCCGCGGGCGACGAATGGAAAACCACTTTTAGAACCCGCTATGGGGCCTTCGAGTGGTTGGTCATCCCTTTTGGACTCACTAATGCCCCGTCTGTTTTTCAGCGTTTTATCAACGACATTTTCTCCGACATGCTCGATGTATGCGTCATTGTTTACTTGGACGACATTCTTATCTACTCCGAGAATCCCGCGGAACATGACAAACAAGTCCGTGAAGTTCTCCGGAGGCTCAGACAACATGGTTTATTCGCAAATGGTAAAAAATGTACTTTTGACACGGACTCCGTGGAATACCTAGGTTTCATGATGGGACCCTGTGAAGAGTGGTGGATTCTGACTGCTCAATATACGAAGAATAGTGTTTATTCAACTACTATTAGAGAGTATTGACTGTCAGTACAATACTATAGATTACTAGACTGTTAGTACTAGTATAAGAACACACTGCATGCCTCAAGAGTAACTGTATAGTTGCTCGTGACAGCTTAGAACAGTAAGATAATGAGTTGACCTTTTACGGTACAACCAGTAGCTAGAAATAAGTAAGATACTCAGCTAAAGACTGAGTATCTAGGATAGAGTAATAGTAGCGCGAGTCGACTACAGTGTCGACGAGTGCAAAGTCTTGAAAGCGGAACTCGACCTTAGCGGTTCGAGTCCAAAAGGCTATTAGTAGACTAGAGAATGCTACCCTTATGGTAGCTGAGATACTACCCTTGACACCTCTCGCTATTCGATGTCTGAGTCGTTACGAGGTGGTGTCTGCAGGGTAAAAGTTGTCTATCGTTTGGCGCCGAGGGCGCCCATACGTATACACAAAGCTTCAAACTACAAATCAAGGTATGCTCGAAATATAGAAAGAATATAAAGAAAGAAAATAAAAGGTAAATATTATAGTACTATAATCCAGTTATTATTCCTTAGTCCAGGTATGTATATATGCATACCCTTTACAGGCCTTAAGGGGAGGGTACTGTCAGGAACCGGAAAACCCGCCGGCCTCCGGGCCCCCGGACCCCATCCTACATGCTCCCGACCCTCTATATTGTATAGTAACAACCGGAGTTCCCACGGGAGCCCGCATGTCAACTTGTTTATGCCTGACTCTCTGTACGTACCCCACCTGTCTGCACCTAACCCTCCATGTCTCATACACCAGTCCTCGGACTCCTCCGGACTCCGGACTCCACTCTATGTACACCCGACACTCTGTGTCTTATGTACCAGTCACCGGACTCTGACTGGACTCCTGGAACCCCTCTAACAGAGCATAGAACCCCACTCCTGTTATCTGTCTCTGCGTCTCACACACCAGTCATTGGAAAACCCACCGGACCTCCTGCACATCAAGCCTGTCTATACCCGACACTATCTTGTGCACCAAGTCACCGGACTCCGACCGGACTTCCGGAACCCCTCTAACTGAGCCCCGCTCCAGTTATGGTTAAATGATCTGTCATGATTCGTTCTCCGCTTCCGTTCCGTTCCGTCCCTAATTCCCAGTTTAGTATTTACCTGTTTCGTTTTATGTTTAATAGTTCTGCCTCTCATTAATACCGGATTTGGTATTATTACATTTCACAGTCTATATAAGTCTGCTATGTTCATGTACTTAGAATCCAGTTTCAATCTCGAACTAGTTTTCCCCCGAACAAGTTTGATCCTTGAACAGTCTCTAGTCCTCTTGTCTGTCTGCACACTCGATTCCCGGAACTCCCACGGGAACTCCGGAATCTATATCTTTCTGTATACATTCTGTCAGCTCGAAATATGGACACCTGAATGAGTGTACGAGGGCGCAGCCTATAAGCTGAAGCCAAGTCCATCTCAGTCGTATCACCAGACTTTCTGGTAATTATTCTGATATCACCGTTCCTTGTACTAATAATCCCCGGAACTTTCCCGGGACCTATTGCCCGGGGACTCCGTGGGACTATTTCCCGGAAGCAGACTTTCTGGTAATTATTCTGATATCACCGTTCCTTGTACTAATAATCCCCGGAACTTTCCCGGGACCTATTGCCCGGGGACTCCGTGGGACTATTTCCCGGAAGCAAGTGTGTTCGGAATAGTTACCGGAAACCTCCGCGGGACTAAGTCAGAAAATACTGTTAGGATACACACACAGGCCGGGTTTCCGGAGAAACCCGCGGGATATCCGGTAGGACTTGGCTTCAGCTTATAGGCTGCGCCCTCGCTAGATCGTGTTGTCCAATTTCAAACGGACGGACGGGGATCCCGGGGGGTCCGGGCGGGGTTCGTGAGTCGTAGGTCGTAAGTCGGGTCGTGGGTCATAAGTCGGAGGTCGTGGGTCGTGAGTCGAGTTGGTTGAGAGAGATAGATGCGCCGGAGCCCGTGGGCTCCGACTAGTGCGAGCGATGTGAATCGAGTAAGGTTTTAGAGCGGAAAATATTATTAGATTACTGGGGGGAATCTAAGCTAATTTTCTGACTGGATTGTATGTACAACATCTGCCAGTTTATATAGACTATGGAGTGAATGACATACCAAATCCAGTAATGGCGAAACGAAACTAACAAAACATGAAACGGGAATAGTAAACACCAAATTGGTGTTAGGAACGGAACGGAACGGAGCGGAGTCCGAATCGTGACAAAGCATAACCCATAACGGGAAACGGAGTGGGAGTGGAGTCCTAAATCGTGACAGGTCATTTGACTAAAACGGGAACAGGGCTCGATTAGAGTGGTAACGGGATTCTAAGCGGGGACCGGTGACTGATGCGTGGGACGAAGACGGACATAGACAGAGACGGAGTCCGGGGGAAGTCCGGTGACTGATATGTGTCGTAATGAGGTCGAACATAACGAGTCTTGACATAACGGAGTCCGGGCGGGAAATCCTATAAACAGACGATTGGTGCTTGTAGCACGTGGGGGCGTACGGGTTAGTGCCCGGAGTCCGGCGGGATTGTCCGGTCGTAACAGAATCGCACTTAACAGTCGATTCTACTTATTCGTTCTAGCTATCTACCTTACTTTAGATAGCTACTTCTCTCTACCGTATTGAACTAAGTAGTCAATACATGTTCAGTCTGTATTAGACTTAAACAGTCAATACATCGTGGTATCGTACCTAAACGGTCGATATTCTTCGTATATACATAGAACGGTTAGAACTTCTACCACTCTTCACAATAAGCTTGTGGAGGATAAACTATGAGTCAGATGACAAAAGACTGTACAAACAAGGAAAGTTGTGATAGGTGACGTTTCTGACACTTGCTAAATAATACCCAAAATGGAGTATTTCTAAGCTCCAAGGATAGCTGTTATTGCTGTTTGCATAATTCATGGCAGAGTCCAAAACCTTCATTTTTTGCCACCATTTTGAAGTAAGAAGTTGTAAAGGGCATATCTCCTCAAATACTGTGATTTAAATCAAGTGTATTATATGAAATTTGATCTAATGTATTTTCTCTTATTTCCTATGGTGCTGGATTGTCACAAAAAGTATGTGCTGCTGGTGCTGCCGGTATGATTGCCTCACATAAGTTAGTCAATTTTCCAAGAAATCTAGCAGTTTAAGTAAATAGTGACCTTTTCATTCCCAATTATAACACTATATTGAGACTCTTTACGGTTGGAATAAGTAATCTGTGTGCTCAATGTCATGTAAAAATGGTTTTGCTTTAAATGTAGAGTGCCTATCCCAAAAAGAAATTGCTTTAGAGGCTAAAACACAAATATCTATAGCAAATCCCTCCATGAGAATCTTTATATATATAATGAAATCACTCTGGTATATTCTCACAAAAAATTGACCATTAAATACCATATAAAAGGAGTCTTATAACACTTACTCATTAAGTTGTAATGCATTTTATCTGTTGAGATAGTGGAAATTTTGGCTCCATAGTTTTCAAGAAAGACAAAAATACATCAATTTTTATATACAACACTTGACCTGAATCACAATATTTGAGGAGATATACCCTTTACAACTTCTCACTTCAAAATGGCGGCAAAAAATGAAGGTTTTGGACTCCGCCATGAATTATGCAAACAGCAATAATAACGCTATTGAAACAAAGAAGTGGGACTTTGGTCATTGCTTTCCACATCGCGAACCGTGCACACTTAATATCTTGGTGGGAGGTTCTGAACGAGCAGTCACTGCATTTGATAAGAATGCTTCTACATCTATCTTCTCAATTCGACGGGGCAACGAGGATCAACATCCTGGTGCTTCGCGTACTGGCACAGGAAGGCGTGGCCAATACATCAGTTAGCGCGGTGCTGAGACCTTTGGATGCAGAGCTGTAGGATAGATCAAGAGGATGAATTTCTAGAAGCCCTTTGATTTTTGGGAGCGGGTTGAATCGATGGTGGAAGTCGGGTAGGGCCGACTCCAGTTTGTTACTGAGACCTCGCTGCGCCCTTCAAAGAGACACAGTCCCTCAAGAAGCTCCGTCTTGTGATTTGTTGTCACCTGGACCTGGGGAGATGTATCTGTGAGAGTTGGCGCCTATGTGGAGGCATATATCACGTGCTACCTTGTATCCAGCGGTTGAGGCGCTCAGATCATTCATATTTCCATTGGTTACAACCGAACACTCTCAGCCACGTGATAATATGCTAGAAATAAAGTATATTGCACAATATATGCTCCTATGGCGTTTTAACTGAGGTTCTTCACACAAATTACAATCAGTGTCGTCACTTCCAAGCGTTACCATGACTTTAGGCCGGATGTTACTTTACTAAGCGCTCGTGCACGTGTGACATTTACGACATGATACGTAGGATACAGTATCTAAACCTTCCCCTCTTCTCTCACCATCAACCTCCTTTGACAAGGTTGCACACTTGTTTAAAATTTCCTGTCTTCATTCTTTTATTCCTCCTCTTGCCTCTAGTGACCAGACAACAATTTCTTTATTCTTACACACTCAAGCATGGGTGCTTGCCTATCATCACCAGATGGCGACCCAGAACAGATTAAACAGAACAAATTAGTGGAAAAGGATTTGAAAGAGGTCTGTCGTTTGTGGCCACACCCTAATCCGCCATATTGTTAATTCTTTTCTTTGTATTCTAAAGACTAGAGCCAAGTTAGAACAGCAGGTCAAGGTGCTTCTTTTGGGCTCTGGTGACTCGGGAAAGTCGACGATTCTCAAGGTATGTTTAATCCCCCTCCTTCCAAACAGGCCACCGTCATACATGTCTTAGCAAATGCGTCTCATCCACAAAGTCCCTTTTACATCCCAAGAAGTCGAATTCTATCGACAGCTTGTCTTCAACAATATCACATATGGACTAAAGGTTGTCTTAGAAGCACTCGAAGATGTCTTCGAAATCAAGTTAGAGGATGAGAACTGGGTATATTCCTCCTCAGTTTTGGTGTCCTAGTGTCTTATGTGTACCACACAGACTTACGCTGATATGGTGCAGGATGCACCAGACTTACGAGACGGGGAACCATTTCCTATGGAATATATGCAGCCACTTCAGGCGCTTTGGAATGATTCGAGTGTGAAGGCGGCGATTGCACGCGGAAACGAAGCCGCTCTCCCCGAGAAGTCAGTCGTGTGCCGCTAATTACACTGATCGATTCTGATTCCCCGCTCCCCAGCTTGACTTAGTACGCACGGCACAGGAATAGCGGTATACTCGCTGATGACTTCGTGTGCGAAGTTTCTTTTCAGATTTATCCCGGCTGTTCGACCCTGAATTTAAACCGACAAACCAGGTTGGCAAAATGTCTCGTGCATATGTAACTGATACAACTAATACTTGATTTCCTCAAAAGGATATTATTCGATCACGGGCCCGAACAACTGGCATCACAGAGACAATATTCAAACTAAGAACTCATAACATGCATATGCTCGACGTCGGTGGTCAGAAGTCCGAGCGTCGCAAGTGGATCCACTGCTTCCAAGACGTGACAACTATTCTTTTCCTCGTATCATTAAGTGGATATGACCAGTGCTTGGTGGAGGATAAAGATGCCGTATGTGTTTAGTTCTTCAGCCAATGCCATAATGTCATTTATGAACCCGTAATTTAGAATCAAATGCAAGACGCAATGACAATTTGGGACTCAATTTGCCATTCTCAATGGTTCAAAAACACTTCAATTGTACGCTCTTTTGTCTGACAATGGTAGTGATTCAAAAATAAATTTTATTATCAGATATTGTTTTTAAACAAGGATGATCTCTTTTCAGACAAGATTTTCCATTCCAATATCAAGGATACGTTCCCCGTATGTGTCTCTTTTCATCATATCTGAAGCGTCGTCATCTGTTGACAACATACAAATCTGCAAGGATTACGAAGGGCCTGCCGGTGATGCAGCTGCTGGCCGCGAGTACTTTAAAAAACGGTTTACACGACTAAGTACAAAAGCTAATCGCACTAACGAGCGTGAAATCTACACTCAGTAGGTCTTTCTCTCTTATTACACACCCTCTAATCGATTGGCAGTTTTACAAATGCTACCGATACGGCTTTGTTGAAGGTGGTTATGGCTGCAGTCGAAGGCAAGTGATTATTTCTCCTTGAATGTGTGCATAAGGAACCTGATATTCTTTCCCCTTGTGATAGAGTAAGTCATTTACATTCATTTTATTCACCTGTCCTCACACATCATTCGACCCCTCCCCCTCGCCTATGACTTCCCGTCTTCCTTTCGTTCTTCCCTTCAGCATCACTCTTCGAAGCAATTTGCAGCATGCCGCATTGATCTGACTTTATCCTTTGTTGATTTTTATGGAACCTGATTCGCTTGCGGCCATTGCTTATCCGTTGTGTACACCTATCACATTCCATCGTCATCTCTGTTTGTAGCACGATCATTTCAAACAATGTAGGTACTCTGACCAGTTTACCCCAAGGTTACTATTGCTGATAGGACGCCACTTGTCAGATCCGCAAGATCATGTTATAATGGTCTGTGAACCGATAGTCAGACCCCCAACTGACTGTCCTAGTGAACATATTGGAACATATTGAGGCCATAATCCGTGTACCGAAATGCACAATGGTATACATTTTGACCAAATATGCGAGGACTTTTTTTTGCCGATTTAACCTTAATTTTCGTTTTACCCTTTTTCTATCTAAATATTCAACCAACCATGTACGCTATGTATCAATGCTTCATTTTGGATTACTTAATATACAAGGGATGATTCTACACACACCCGGTTTTACATAAAGTTCATATTTAGTAGATGATTTTGTGAAGGAATTGTGCCGTAAAGTGAAACTAATACTTAAAGAGAATCATGCATACTAAATCGTATAGGCGTGTCAGGGAGAATGCGAGAGACGAACATAACAACTTACTCGTGTAAAGGTCCCCCTCGTCATAAATGTCTCTTTCTTTTCTATCCCATCCTTTGGCGTGTACAAACTCTTGACAGCATCACTTATAGAACTTTTGCGCCTCTGCTCTTCCACGGCAAGCGCATTAGAAACTACACGAGATGTAGCCACGGCACTGTTTGTGAAAGGTGCTGCTGGCTGGAGAGTAGAGGTGCGAGGAGCTTTGAGGGAAGGTTCTAGTGCTGAACGTTTAATTGCTGGTTCTGAAGCGGGCATCTCGTCAATTTTACGCTTCTTAGATTTCTTGGGCTTGGAGGCTGCCTGTAAGGTACGAAATTTCTCCAGTCTCTCTCGCATTTGATCCTCTTCCTCTGAAGTTGGGTTGAGAAGAACAATATCGGTTGAGCGGGAAAATTTTGTTGAGCACTGGGGACAGATATCTTTCTGTTCGTGGAAATCATCTTTGGTTGCATCATGGGCAGGTGGTGTCGAGCCTGATGAAGTCGAGACCGCACGTAAGCCTGCTTGTGAGAATACACACCCACAAGTAGAGAGGTATACGAATGGGTGAGTTCCAATCATCTCTTTCAGCGTGAGAGGGCAGGCGAATTGTGGACGCTGCTCTGCATCGGTGGTATTGGATATAGGTGCAGGATTATGAGTCAACCTTAAAGTCTTGACATCCTAAGAAGAGGTATTAGACGAAGACAAGACGGCAAGAAATGCGGGTACACGCCTTAAGGGATCGGATATGTCCACATATCTTCTCTCCATCACCATATACAGATTTGTTGAGGAGATATTCTAGGATGGCATCTTTGTTGTAGAGTTTTCCAAGAGGACAGGAGACGATGGGTTGTTGAAGAGGCCGCTTAGGGCATTGTCAGGTATTCCTTCTTAATAACTGATATAATATCTCACCTTTGACAGAGCACAAAAAAACCAACGGGCGATCATCTGATTGTGTTTATCCGCTTGCTCGGCCTGAAGAAGATACCGATGAAGGTCAGTGGAAGGTAGAGAGAGGAAGGGGAAGGAGAACCTTTGGCTTGTTCCTAACAAGATCACGACGGTCTGGTATGCTTCCTGAAGAAAATATAAATCATTAGGAATTATTTTTATATTAATTGACGTACCTCCATCATTGCCCATGGTCACTAGAGATGGTGGTCAAGTAAGTACCTGTCAAGGATCTTGTGTGGCAATGAGCGTCTATTCATCATTAGTCATTCTACAAAGGTGGTTCACCGTCGACTGACCTCTATCGGCTCTCTCTTGCTCGCTGGGGAATCATATTTAAATATAATAGGAAATATTCGACTATAGCCATAGTCTCCGATAATCTCTTTAACTCTTTACCACGTACATGTTCCCTCGATGGTCGAGTGTTCCTATATCCCTCCTCTTTCTCACTACAACTCTTGCCTCTCCAACCCCAAACAATTCCCATGAAGATGCCGAGATAGGATCCTCGACATTTTGGTGGAAGCTGGCAATCTCAGTCTGCCTCATATTGTCTGGCGGTGCTTTCGCGGGTCTTACGCTTGGTCTCATGGGCCTCGATGAGCTCCATCTTCGTGTCTTATCAATGTCCAGTGATTCCCCAAAAGAGAGAGCGAACGCACTGAAAGGTTCCCAGTCTGAGATGAGCATCTAACTTGAACCCTGACTGTTTTTTCCTAGTCCTAAAGCTTATGAATAAGGGCCGACATTGGGTATTAGTGGTCCGTACAGTACCTGATTGACTGGCAAATAGATTTATGTCGCATTATTCTATAGTGCCTTTTACTTTCCAATGTAGTAAGCATACTTGTCTGCATCCAAAGGTGCAATGTCTTCATATCCCAATAGGTCGTGAACGAATCTCTCCCCATATTTTTGGACAGTGCTGTATGTGTTACGTGTTATATGAGTTGGCATTGATGTAATTTTGTAGATTGGCGGAGGTATAGCAGCAGTGGTGATTTCAACAACCGGCATCGTCATTTTTGGGTACGTTGACTTTTTGTGTGGATTATTTAATATTCACCATCACGCAGAGAGTACGTATTAAACAAGGTTACCCATACAGCAGCAGTGATGTAATTATTTCTCTCAGAGTGATCCCCCAAGCTGTCTGTGCTAGATACGGTTTGACCATCGGTGCCCGGTGTGCTCCTTTCGTTTTGTTTCTTATGTATATTCTCTGTACAGGCTTCACTATTATATTTGAACAGGACTCACTCTTTTCTCGTAGCACCAATCGCCTGGCCGATCGCAAAGCTCTTAGATCGGGTCTTGGGACATTCTGAAGGGCATACTTACAAAAAAGCAGAGCTCAAATCTTTCCTTCAGGTATGTGTTAATTTTCGAAAATTACTCATGCATCGCAATGTGACCTAATTCGTAACCAGTTCCATCGACATGGCGAAGAACCGCTTCGTGATGATGAAATCAATATTTTAAATGGTGTTTTGGAACTAAACACAAAGCGTGCTATTGATATTATGACAACCATGAAAGTGAATTAGTCCTGGCCAGAATTACCAAGATTCGAAATTGATACAGACTACTACTACCCATATAGGATGTTGTAACTCTCAGTGCTGATACGATTATGGATCATGAGATGCTCGATCGAATGTAAGTTGAATATTATAGATATACTCTTTGAACGTAAGCTGATTTGTCTTCTCTATTGGCATTAGATTGCAAACAGGTTACTCTCGATTCCCTGTCCATGAGCCTGGAAAACCCTTGAGCTTCATCGGGTTGCTTTTAGTGAAGACAGTATGTACCCTTTACCCTCGCTTGTAATTTTGCTACTGCCGTCTGAAAGCGGCGAGTAGCTTCTTAGATATGATGTGTCTGAGAAGAAAGCTGTCGGCTCTTTTAGGCTTTCCATTTTGCCGGAAGCGTTGCCTAGTATCAACTGCTTCCAAGCTTTGGATTATTTGTAAGTTTAACGTAGTGTGGCTGAGTAGGAGTCGTCTGATTACTGCCGCCTGTGTGTTGCAGCCAGACAGGTCGCGCACATCTCCTATTGATTAGTGAAACTCCTGGTAGAGAAGGCGGAGCTCTTGGCATCGTGACACTAGAAGGTCTGCTCCTGCTCCATCTTCTATCACAAAATTATTTCGGCCGTTTTCTCAATTGATGGCCTCAATACAGATGTAATCGAGGAGATTATCTCGGAAGAAATTGTAGACGAAACAGACTTATATGAATCAAATCGTATAAAGCGGCGAGCCAAGCGTCAGAGCACATCAGTTATGATGCGAGGGTAGTCTTCTTTTCTCTTACCTGATGCTTTTCATTCAGTTGCTTACTCAACCGTTCAGTATCGTTGAACATCATCTCCGACGCGGAGAGGCAATATCAAATTTAGGGGACCGTTCACCGTTGCTCTCTGCTGCACTTTTGGACGACAGATCCATTCGCAGCGAGGGGGCAAGTACAGTTAATGATGGTGCTACACCATCATCTCTTTGGCAACACACTGACATCGCTGGTTAACGTATAAAAGCCAAGAAAAAAGACAGATACAAAGTGTTCCGAGGTGTTGGATTCCCTCATTTTTTCTTTCTCGAACCGTGGTTCCTCTTGGATGATTGCGTCAAGGTTGTGTTGGCAATGTTCTGTTTCAATGACTTGTACCAGTTGTATATTCTAGTCTGAGATAGCCGGATTTTCAAACTATGCTTCAATATATGGAAGATACCAGCAACGTGGAGAACCTTTAAAATAGGTGCTCTAGCATGCTGTCGATCCTATCTAAGCACAATTCTCCGAGGCGTTGTCCAGCTCTTTCAGCCGAACCTGTAAAAAGTTTAAAAAATAGTGAACATTGTGCTAACGATTGACCCACCTCAAGTGCGTAAAGATGCGAATCATACGAATCAGGCGCAAGCTGTCGGACAGCTGTTGCAAGATCATACAAGTAATCCTGATGACCCGTGTGATATACTTCAGTTATACTTACAAAAAAAGTAATACCTTGTTCCGCCCTGAAGGACCAACACTTTTCCAGATGTGTTCTGCTAGGGCATTCAAAGGCTGGGAGCCAACTGTAACAAAGAGAGGACAATGCGAATAGCACGCATCTTTCAACAGAACATGATAAAACATATGTACCGAATGAGGGGTTGTCTTTTCGTCCGACGTAAACCTGATGAAGAATCAATCTAACCATGAGGGGTGCTACGGCTATGGTGGACGATGCCTTACAATTGCCTAGGGGGAACGATGGTTTCGCGTCAATAAGATGGCTACAAAGAGAGGCGAACTTCCAGACTCGACCTGAGGGACTACTACCTTCTCTCTCCCGTCTATGATGCCGTAGACATCTGTCTTGTCAATCGTATATCCATCCTGGAACCGTCAAACATGGGTATATTAGATGGTACAAAATCAGGAAACCTTTTCACGGAAATCTGGGAACTGATATCAAAGAAAACCTAGGTACTTGAAAGCAATTACGACAGACCTAAATATTCGCGAACGGCCTGTTCATGCTTTGGCTCAATGATATATACTATTCCTATGTCGACGTGGCCGTTCGAAGGAGGAAACTACCATTTGAATGTTCCAACATACCCCACACTATATCATCTTCCGGAAATGGATCCTTTTTCAAATCGCAGTCATGCTTGAATCCGTTATTTCTCACGTAACCTAAACATATTGACATACAGAGTCTGAAAAATCCACCCAGTCTTTAGAATGGATCAAAGTCACCACACGACCAGGGTTCTAAAGTGCATGGAGAAAAGGGACTTCTCATAGACACAGCAAAAATAAAATGCACCTCTGGAGTTCCTCGGTGATCACTGGAACTTTGGGCGAATCGACGCACGAATCCTTTAAGAAAGCCTGGAACTAGTTTCATAGTCATTTAATGAATGTTTGAAATACATGGAGATTAAAGACTTTGTGTGAGGACATGGGGAGGTGGCTTTGGATTCATGCATTAGCTTAACATTTTCAGCTGTTTGAGAAATCAAACCTTGAATATTAATGAGCCATATCCAAAGACGGCGTATGGAGGAGAGACAGGTATATCCGCTGGCATGAGCGATGTGGTTGGAAAAGGGATAAGAACTAAATGTACATGATTATATCGAAGTGGTCACACGTGGTGCGAAATGGATATGGCATGTTATTGGATACTGATTATTAGCAATTAACCTCATCAATATCCATATAATCATTCGACGCTTCGTTATTTCCTGTATTTTCAAATACTTCGCCACCCATTTCCCCTAAAACAAAATCAACAACCCAGCTATCTTGCACTAGCTTTTCGACGCGGACTAGATGACGTTCCGTATATGGGATTATACTGTCAACAAAATCTGTTAGGCTTGGGCTTAAGGAATCGCTTTTGGGCGGACGAGGTATTCCATCGCCGGGACTGTCAAAAGCCATTGCGATGTCGTTCGCAGTACGGAGTTTCAGTACAGCATGTAAGACAATTTGTGCGATGTTGCTCGTACGTGCAGTCGCATTCCAAGTGAGAAGGTGACCAAGCAGTTTGGCCAACGATGGTAAAGGCAATGTTCTTAAGACCTCATCCACAGCATGATGGCCCGTGATGCCGGTAGATTCTGATTGACCACTCTTCCAGGCAGCAACAGACGACTGAACCGAATGGAATAATGTCAATAATCGTCCAGGATGGTCCATTGTAAGAGCTAACAATATCGCATTTCGATAATCGTTGAGAGCCACATAATTGGTAAAGTCTTGCTCTCTGTTGTGATAACAAAGGTCAATTAAAGAGTTTCATACGAAAATTCCATTACATACCGGAGCGCCATCTGCTCGCGTTTCTTTTCATTTTCGAGTGAGAGTTCTTCAGTGGAATCTTGCCAAAATGTAACAATCGAATCGGCACTGGCTGAAACGACTGTCTTCTCATCGACGTCCACATCCAACCCCCATATCTATGAAACCAGTGAGACTTAATTCTCCATGAAACCATGGTAATGCCATACCTTATCCTCATGGTTGTCCAATGTCATCACACATTCTTCGGTTCGTACATCCCACAATTTTACAAGCCCGTCGGATGCTGAACTAAGGAGTCGCTGTCCAGCATTCAAAAATTCCACACGTAATACAGAGTTCGTATGCCCCTCAAACGTCTGAAAGGGTTGTTAGAGAGCGGAGATGGAAACAACTAAGGCCAACCTTGAGACAGGAGAAGTCATCTAGGCACCACAACTTGATTGTTTTGTCTCCACTACCGCTGGCAAGTATGCGATCGGTTTTACTGAATCGTACATTCCAAACTCCTCGGCGATGTCCCTTGCAGACACCTAATAGACGCATCTCACCATGGACAGCACCTGAGCTAGATACGAGATATTTGATCTCAAAGATTTTAGCTGTTTTATCCTGTGAACCAGATGCCAAGAGGAGGTCGTTATGTGAAACATCGAGAGAGTTGATATCCTTATCATGAGCAGAGTGTGTTGTCAAGCTATGTGGCTTGCGAGGGTCGTGTTGAGAAGATAAATCGAACACGTTTGGAACGCTCGAGATGTCCCACATTTTAATTGTTCGATCCTGGCTACCGGTGAAAAGGAATCGCAGTCTACCGTTATCTGTGGGCTTGCGTGACATCGCGACGGCACCAACACTTTCAGTATGGCCTTCACAAACGGCTACGCAACCCCAACGATTATTAGGAGATTTGGCACCGGAATGACCGTAAGCCCAAATACGAGCGGTATGATCTTTGCTGCCACTTGCAAACGTAGTTCCGCCATGTCCTCTGTCAAGTGAAAGGACAATACTTGCATGTCCAGAAAGAAGGCGAGCGTCATGCTTGTCTGTACTATAGATACGAATGAGCGACGAATTGGTCGACAATGCAAGGTGACTACTGGATTGTAAAGAGGCGGAATATTGCAAGAGTGTTGCGTCGGTAATCTCATCATTGAAACCCACAAGTTGGCGAACCAACGAATGGGTGAGTACCGAATGAAATAAAATGTTTTGATCTGCATGGAGTGTCACGACCATGTCGTCTGCTGGGAGGTAGCTGAAATAGAATCAATCAAAATCGACTGGAAAGCAGTCGGATAGCCATACATAGCATCGACAATCTCTTTCTGCTCCTCCGCATCGCTGTCAGCGGACTCTTCATATGAATGTGGAGGAGACATAGAAGCAACAACTTTGCCTGCCCAAACATCCCATATCTTGATCACACCATGTTCACCTCCAGTGTAGATTTTTAAAGGAGAGGCATCTGGTTTTGAATCCTGAAAAATGTCTGCAATGATGCCTAAAGTCTCCACGCGTTCAAGTGTCGGAATCGTTTTGACCGGCACGATGGAACCTCGTGTTGTACCTGAAGCTAGGAGATTCCATACAAGGACGACAGAATCCCTTCCTCCACTTACAAGCCACTTGCCGTCTGAAGAGACGGCCAATCCTCTCGGAACAGAGACATGCCCTTCCAAAAGAAGATCCGGTTTTGAAGCGTCGCTACGAGAGGAAGCCAAATTAAAAATACGTATGCGTGTATCAACGGAGGCTGTAAATAAAGTCAATGCAGCGGTTTGACTGACTTCCTTAGGTGAGCGGCGATGGAAAGCGAGTGCGCTGACCACGCCGCCATGACCTTTGAACACATGTGTCACGTAGCCTCGATGAAGGTCCCACACCTTAACAATGCCATCAGCGGAGCCGGAGGCAATGTGTGCAGACCAGGAATCAATAATGGCGACGTGAACAGGTGCGTCGTGTGCTTTTGGAATATGGCGAGTCGGAGAAATAGGCCTTTCCAAAGGAGTGGAGGTTGTGGTCACATCATATATCCGGAGTGAATTGGATGATGTGAATATGATCAAATGTTTTGAGGTGGGAGACATACAAAGGGAGGTAACTGGGGTTGAATCCTGTTCAGAATATCAGGCAGTCTATTCGGAAATATAAAGAATAAGAAAGAAAAAATACTCCTTCAAATCGACATATCTCAATGCCGCTTTCAATATCAGTCAAGACCACTTCGTCCTGGACACATGTTACAATCCTACGAGCATCATGGGATACCGCAAACGGACCTCCTGTATGGAGAGAGGCGATAACACGGCCCTTTCGAAAGCTGCGCATAACACTAAATTAATGACTACGTGAGGGAGCCTTGAAAAACTTACGCAGAGGCCACCGTCGTTTTCGACGAGGAGGCTATCGGGGACATGAAGAAAAAAAATGCCGACTAAGCGTCCATGGGATCGTGGGAAACTTGCCGCCATACTGAAAACATTGGTTTGGACAAATTAGTTTGTCCATTTTCTCTGAAGGAGGCACGTGACATTAGCAAACAATGCTACGCATTATTTCTTTGTTCTCCCCACCCTATTTTCCTCTTTGTTCTCTCCTATTGTCCTTAGGCCATATATACTGCATTCCATAGTACATACCTCTCCATCTCGTCCCGTCTCAATTCCGCACTCGATCGTCTTCAAAGACTTCGAGTTTCCGCCCTTCCGCTTACCCTAGTTTACATTCGGTAGACTTCATGTATTTTCGCTTCCGCCGGCTTGAGCACGGCCCGATCTTTTCTGGTCACGCAAAAGAGCGGTGGCGACGCAATAGAACTCTATTCGCTTGCCCACAGTCACGAACAAACGACAGAGATAAGTTATATTAAGAAATTTTAACGAAGAGAATTAAGCGCGAAGACAAGTTGTCAACAGGGCGAGCTTAAATGAAGGGTGGCATATAGAAATAAACCCGCACCCAACTTTGGAGCACCGAGAAAAGGTTCATATCCTTCACTTCTTTCATGACAATGTAAACTAACCAGATATCTGCTAACAGCATGGAGAATTTAACGAAGCGTTGCTTGACACGTACACTGACGAGGAAGTAGTCACCTGCTCTAATTACCACACGTACGGAATCAATTCGCATTCTTTCACATGACCTGGTGGCAAAGTTGATTCGATGGCCCACGAATTACCGTGACGAAATTGATGCAATGGAGAAGGCATGCTCCATGGGTGTTAACGTGCCCGCCGTCCGTCGCATAGTACCTGTTCGAAAAAAGGATCATCTCATTCTCATGCAACGCATACACGGAGAAACTTTGGAGCAGTTATGGCCCCGCCTCAGTCTATGGACTACCATTCGCATCGCCTGGCAACTTAGGTTGTTTATATCCGCTCTGCGCACCGTCACTTCCCAGACAACTGGAGGTTTATGCTCTGGCAAGGTTCACTCTGAGTGGATCCAAGGGATCAATGGCCCACCGCACGCTTTGCCTTCTCTCTTCTGTGACTATCTCAATTGGTGGCTCATGAAGGCCTGACCGTCCAACTGCGATCCACTCCCACAACTTCTGCTCTCCCCCCCTCGTGAACACGTTCTGATTCATCAAGACATAGCCCCACGAAATATGATTCTAGATTCAAGTGGCCATTTATGGCTTGTGGATTGGGGTTATTCAGGCTTCTATCCAATGTTCATGGAGTGCTTGGGGATGGAAGGACCTGAGTGGGCGATGCCATGGCTTGCTGCTCGAAGTCTCACAGCGTGGTGGGGTCGCATGCGCTGGTCTCTGTTTGGTTTGATTGCTTGCGGGTACTCTCGACTGTATTCCAAAGAACGAGCTGCGATTGTCATTGTGCGACAACGCTCGCTGAGTTACAGGCTGGAGAAGCCGGTGCACTCCATGTGCTATTGACCCAAGCTACACATATCCAGCTGTCCTTCTCAACCAGATATATCATGTCAATGTTTCAATATTCCATTCAACTCATAAAATCCATTAGCCTATACCCTCTACAACTTGGCACCTCTCTAATTTTCAGCTAAGGGTGTCAAAACACTCTTCCTAAAATTTTCTAGATTTTCCGGTTTCATCATCTCATATTTGTTATAAATCCGAATAGTTGACTATCACATTGAATACATCACTTGTATACACAACTTGACTTTAACAAGTGGTTTAAGAAATCTTAATGCCAGCTGTCCACAAACTATCAATCTGAATAAAGGTGTAAGCCTGGCACCTGTCACGAACGTACAAACTCAAATTTCGATAATATTCAATTTAATATTTCTTCGACATTTCCTCAACATTTCTTTGACTTTCCTTTGACTTTCCGACTCGACTTCCGACTCGACTATTCTTTGACAATATCTTCGACAATATTGAATATCTTCAACTTGTCTCAGTTTGACATCATTGATGATTTCACTTTGATATCATATTATCATCATAGGTAAATGATATATAGTATATAAGGGCAATGATAGGAATGAAGAAAGTCAGTCAGAAAACCTGTATTATATTATATTATTACTGTATTACATAATTGTCAAACTTTTCTGAGTCCTTCTTTGACTTATTTATTCGTGAGCCTCTGTGTCCTATCTTTGCCTCACGCTTTATCAACAGGACGAATTAATACTTCGTCAAATGAGGCATCTTTATTCGATATTGTTGAATATTCTTCAATTGTTTATTCGACTTTATTGAGTAAAATTCAATTCGTGACAGCACCCCAGTCTTACGCATTCTTTTTTTGTTCCACTCTTATTGTTCTGTCCCTTTTGTTCTTGGCACGTGATCACAGCATATATAGCATAGGTAGTTTGCCTTCTCTTTCCTTACTGTACACTGCCCGCCATGTAGACTGTTCACTAGTTCATCGAGCAATACACCGTGGTCCTATCAACCGTGTGACCCAGACCCAGTGAGCCTATTTGATGACAGGCTTCCAAAGGTGTGACTAATTCTGTGATCAAGTTTCAGTTTTCGAAAGTAGACCCAGGGACAATTTCATTATTATGATGGAGTGAAATACCAAGTGCTCACCATTTCCCAATGACCTGATTTGAAACTCTCCCTTGGACACTGGTCTATCTATGGAAGGAGTTCCCATAGGGGATGGCCAATACTTGACAAGAGCTGACT
Source organism: Hysterangium stoloniferum (assembly GCA_015178975.1). NCBI lineage: Eukaryota > Fungi > Basidiomycota > Agaricomycetes > Hysterangiales > Hysterangiaceae > Hysterangium > Hysterangium stoloniferum. The sequence continues at coordinate 898,958 of WHVD01000013.1, forward strand.
GAACTTCTTGGAGGTATCCCACATACAAGCCACTCGTATCTTTGATTGATCAAAGGTCCATAAATTTAAGTAGGGACTAGCCCAGTCATCTCCTCACTTTTATTTTTCTTTATATTTCTCTTTATCTTTGTCTTTGTCTTTGTCTTTGCCAGGCATTGTGTCACGAATCGATTATTCTTCAAAAAAGTTGAATAATATTCTATTAATCGAACTCGAAAGCCTCATTTGACGAAGTATATATTCGCCCTGTTGATGAAGTAAGAGGCTATTACCAGTTGCGAGAACTCATGGAAGTATTTGTGGAATAAGTTACGACAAGATAGATTACTAATATCACTAATATACAGATATTTCGACTGACTTCTCTTACTCCTTTCGTAGCCCTTTTATGCTTTTCGTCGTATCGTTATGACTATGTTATGAACTAATTATGAAATCATATATGACGTCGAAATGAGACAAGTCGAAAGAGATTTCATGGTGTTGAATAATGTTCAGTTTTGTCAAGTTGAATTCGATAGGTTGAAGAGTTGTCGAAAGTTACCTTTGAATGTTTGTGACAATATGTGACATGTGACAGTTGTGACACATTGCTGATGAGTTTGGCGGCGGCAAAGTCTTCCACAAGGGTATACAACCAGAAATGACATCCCTCTCTGACAGGTGCAAAAATGTAATGATCTCTCTTTTTCTGGATGAGGACATTAAGTGCACTAAGCCTGGACAACAAACTTCCTTTTTCATCTAGCATCGGAAATTAAGTCAGCAGCAATGATGGACTTTGAATTTACATAATACCAAATATAGTATGATGCATCAACACCTATGCCATCAAACTCCAAGCAAGCAGCTCAAGTTTGTTGTCTGGGCTTAGTGTTCAGGGAGTCTACATAATGGGTACATTCCCAAATACCTGATGTGTAACTTAGTTCATGGTTCAACTTGTCAATATCATGATGCCACTGCATTTTTGTGAGATTAACCTCATGTCAGTAAATAAACTGTTTTGTAATGTTTCTTGGTGTTTTTGGCTATAGGTTTTTCTTCAATTTCAAAGTAATATTTACCATTGCTGTCATGCCTCCACTGAAAATACGAATGGGTTTCAGTCTCCATCACTTTGGTCTATTTTATTAAATTACTGTCACAATGATGCTTTATATCAATTTTTTTGGATAAAATAAGTGGCACTCCAAAACTGCTTGTTGATATGAAATTTCAATTGTCATTGCAGGTGACACAGAAAAGAAATTTATAACAATTTTATTGACTTCCCAACCTTTTTTTTTTTGAAGACTACATTTACATTTTCAGTGGTAAAAAGATGAGGAACTCTTGTATTAAGTGGTATGTACTTCATGCCCTATACACTGTCTCAACCATCCTTAACATGAATTAGAGCTTAGCTCCAGCAAATCTATTTTTAATAGGATGTTTAAGAGTGCCAAGTTGTTGGAGTGGCACTACTATCCAAGTGTGAGAGGTATTCTAAAATATAGCATTTCCCCCCCACCAGTCTCATCACCACCCAAGCTTAAGTTCACTATCAGGCTCACTCAGCTTGGATTGACTTGGAATTAGTGCACCATTGAGAAAAATGAATCCAAGTAAGTTTTTGATGTCCTCTCTATACATGACTGCTATTAAGTCAAAGTCATTGGTATTCCAAGCCTCCAAGGGGTTGTTGTTTACTCCCCATTCAGGCAAACTCAGTACTTCTAAGCTTTTTCTTCACAAATAGCTTTCTGAGCAGTTGTGATGTATTAGCCTTATTTTAATACTATCTTTTGAAAAAGGAGTCCAATGCTCTATCTGTGAAGAGTGGTGGAAGTTCTAACCGTTCTATATACGAAGAATATTGACCGTTTAGGTACGACACCAAGATGTATTGACTGTCGAAGTCTAATACAGAGCGAATGCGTATTGACTCAGTTCAATACGGTAGAAGGAAGTAGCTATCTAGAATAAGGTAGAGAGCTAAAATGAATAGGTAGAATCGACTGTCTAGTGCGATTCTGAACGACTGCTCGAGAGTAAAGTAGAGTACTAGAGAGTCGAATAATAGAATAGCATGGATGTGGTCCACACGAGTAGCGATGAGGATTAAGTTTCGACTGGTACAGTTTGAAACTCTGATAGAGTAGATAGCTAAAGCCCGTCTGTGACGGTCGAGACGATACACCAATCACAACTTATAGGACACTAATGGGTGTCTGGGTAAGTCATGGTTGCGGTGTAAAAAGTGTCTGAGTTCTAAACTACGGGCACTAGAATACATAAGTCTGCATGTGTGCCCACAAGAGTCGATGTACCGCATACATAGGTCGTCAAACTAATTATAGATATAATAAAAGAGAGAAAATAGAAATAATAAAGGAGATATAGTAAGAGCTCATCCGACTATATTTCCTGAGTGTATTTTGCCATACCTCTCACACTATCAAAATGTGCAAATACTCAATTCACTGCAAGGTAAAATAATTTAAGTATTTGATATTAATCAGTGGCAGCCTGAATAGACTTAGAACCCCTGAAGTCAAGAGTTTACTTGAATATATGCACCCTACTTTGCAAAGAAGGTTTTGAGAGCTGCTTTTGCAAACTGTTCTTTTTCTGTGAAAACAAGTACTAAAATATGAATAACAGTTCACTGATTCCGAAATTAGATTCGACTTCGATTCTAGCTAGTTTATATATATTTTATACTATTTATCAAACAGTAAAAATATTTATAAACAGGTCAAAAGATTAGATATAGAATAAAACACTATTTGGCTAATACAGTCGATTAGATCATAATGCATAACACTCGTCCCCACCTTCAGCCAATACATTATGAGATTTATGCAACACCAGAAGTGTCACACATGTGTGACAACATGTGACATATACAATTAAAATGGTTGTTTATGGTATTGTCTGGGGCCAGTCTTCAATGTAAATAACATTTTATTAGAATATTATTTTTTGCAAAAAGACAATTTCAACAGTGATTTAGTTTCAAGAAGGTAATAGGTTGTCTACTATATTTTTCTCTAGATTGGAAACCATTGATAATATGTAAATGTATATTCCATTATCTATGTAGTATGGGCTCTTACCGTAGTTGTGAAGAGTGGTGGAAGTTCTGACCGTTCTATATACGAAGAAATGAGTAGAAAGGAAGGATATTGACCTATTCGGTGCAATATAAGAGAAAGTGAGAGAAAGAGCACGAGATGACGAAGGAGTCAACGAGTGCAATGGTTCGAGTGGAGGCCTCAACTATTACAGTTCGAGGCCAGAAGTGTTTAGTAGTTCAGATATTGCTACTTATGTAGTTGTTATGTATTTTATTAGTTTTCTACCTTTTAAGTCCCCCAAAAGCCGAAATAGCCAAAATGGCTTGTGAAATGTACTTATATTGCGATGATAAAATTTGTATAAATATCTTTTAAATTTCGTTGAATTTCTACAATTTATCTTACATTTTTATCTTAAATATTGAAGAAGTTATGAATTTATTCTTTTTTAACTAAATACTATCAAACCGGCCATCAGGCGCTAATTATACAACACGCGAGAAAATCATGTGACAGTCGTCACAAAAAGGCGCGACGGTCACAAAGCGCGATGGTCACAAGGCACAACGGTCACAAAGCGCGACAGTCACAAGGCGCGACGGTCACAAGGCGCGACGGTCACAAGGCGCGACGGTCACAAGGCGCGATGGTCACAAAGCGCGATGGTCACATAGTGTGACAGTCACACGGCGCGATGATCACAAAGGCGCGCGGATGACATACACGAAAGGCGCGGGAATAGATTACATCATCATGTATGCTATTGTAGAAAAAACCGGAAATTCCTGGAGCATTCCAGAAGCTTCCCCAGGAATAGCTAAATTAGGATAGTAATGATGTAATATGTCTCAAAAATGTCTCACATTTTATTGTATATAAGGAGCTCTGCTCCAGCCGTGAAAATATAACTTTTTATCCACCCACATCTGTGTGTTACTGCAGCAAGCAGGCTATTCCACCCCTATCAGGGCTGTTGGACTTTTCATTCCACCTCTATTTGAGTTGTTGGAAACCTTTGCCACCTCGGTTAGAGTTGTTGGCCCAAGTAGTTCACCTTGTCACCTCAATCTGAGTTGTTGACTTATTTGTTCCCCCTTGCCACCTCTTAATTGAGTAGCTGGCTTTATTACTTTTTCTGACTTCTATTTAAGTTGTTGGAATCTGTTGCCACCTCGGTTAGAGTTGTTGGCTATCAACCAAGTAATAAATAAATTGTTTGTTTTATTGTTTGAAATTAGAATATAATTCTAATTTCTCCTGGTTTGGCTTATAATTAAATACTGAGAATATTCTTGCAGAATCATTAAGACTACATTAAGATCCTGATAAGTTAGTATCACAGTAGATCCAGTAGATTAATTTAAATAAAGCATATATTGCCAAATATTGTTTTATTCTATAGTTGATCTTTTGACCTGTTTATTAATATTTTTACTGTTTGATAAATAGTATAAAATATATATAAACTAGCTAGAATCGAAGTTGAATCTAGTTTTGGAATCAGTAAATTGTTATTCATATTTTAGTGGTTGTTTTCACAGAAAAAGAACAAGCTTACATAAGCAGCTCTCAAAAACCTTCTTTGCGAAGTAGGGTGCATATATTCAAGTAAACTCTTGACTTCAGGGGTTCTAAGTCTATTTAGACTGCCACTGATTAATATCAAATACTTAAATTATTTTACCTTGTTGTGAATTGAGTATTTGCACACTTTGATAGAGCATTGGACTCCTTTTTCCAGAAAATAATATTAAAATAAGTCTAATACATTACAGTAGTAGCCGACACGTTACCCTGATCACCGCTCGTAGTAGACCTAGTTTGTGTCTTACGAGTGGTGGTTCTTGGGTTAAAGTGTGTCTGAGTTCTAATTGGTGCTGAGTGCACCCACAAGTATACACAATGCTTCGAACTAATGAAGTATGCAATATTTGAAGAATATGAAAGATAGAAAAATATGAATAAAATATGTAAAATATAAATGAAATAAAAGGAGTGTTTTACCACAATGATACTGTGGTAAAAGCATACTCCTCACAGTAGTATGCCTGAAAAAGGTGTCAAGAGTAGTTTGTTTTGAGTTAATAGAGTCTTCATGGACCAAATGGGCATGAAATTTGCACAGCAGGTGATTCAACTCGAGATTGTCAGATGGATTTGCCCCATACTTGATTACCAATTGTTCCAGTTGTTTTACCAATTTGATTGTGTCATGTCAACTGAGATTGTCAGTTGGGTCTGAATCATCATTGTCAGATTCATCAATTTCCATGATTTCCCCCTTCTCCACTTGCTGTTCATGTACTACCTGTTACACAATATCCTTATCTCCACCAGGAAATGCATAGGGAGATTCATCTCCATTATTTTTTCCCTCTTCAACAGGGTTGATTAATTCTTTGACAGTTGGTAATTGACCAAAGATATGGTTCTTTTGATGAAGAATTTTAATAAAGCTCCCAAGATTTTCTTCAGCTGTTACAAGCTGGGAAGGACGGAATGCTGGGAGTTTAATGGTGAGCTTGGGCCTTCCACAGGCAGCAGACAATGCCTGAATGGCTTCCTGTGCCTTTGAAACATCACCCTCAGCTTCCATTACAGCTTTAAGAGCTGGACGCCAGTCAGCATCCTTGTACTGATCACTAAGATGCTGAATCAGTGCCATTTCTGCTTGCAAATCTTTGCAAGATATCCCATGCACCAGGATCAGAAGCCACCTGTGGAGTAGTCTTCTCAGAGCTGTCTTTAGCAGATGTTGACAATAGCTGTCTGTTATATATAAATTCAAAAATAATAATTAGTAGCTGTATGAAGAGAGTAAAAAGAGTAAACCTTTGAATTTTAGTGTAGTTCCAACAATGCTGAATGGTCTCAGTGGCTACTGCATCCCAGGCTGCATCAGCCATTTGCATTCCTTCAAGGAGGTCAATTTTATAGGTGTCTGGTTCATTTGCCTCATCAAGGTCAATTGCACGACAACAGAAAAGGCCATGGTAATGTGCTTTGAAACAGCGGATTATTCCTGCATCAAGTGGCTGCACAAAGGAGATGAGATTTGGCTTGAAATACTCAATGTGTATGTTTTTTGGCTGATATTCAATGTAATGACCTGAAAAATTATCAATGACAAGCAAGATGTGCCATCCTTCAGCTCACATCTTCAGGTCAAACTTCTTAATCCATCTGTAGCATTAATTAAGTGCTAGCTTTCAATGTCCTGAGTAAATATGGAAGGAAGGAGGGCTTACTCTTGAAAATATTCCAGATGTCATCCATGCCTTTTTGTTGTTCCAATAATTAAAGCCATAATCTTGAGGTGATTTTTTTCCAAAGCAGCGGGGTTGCTTTGACCTTCCAATGTAAATTGGTGGTATTTTCTCACTGTCATCTGCATTGCAAGCAAATCCCAGGGTAATTTGAAATTTGTCTTTTTTCTTTCCACTCATATGTCTGTCTGACAGGCCACGATCAGGAGGACACCTGGAAATGCATGTGATAATCTCTCATTCAACAAACAAGAATTACTCACTTTGGAAATAGACTTGTCTCATCAAAATTTCACCAGTCACAGGGCTTGAATGTTTCTATCAAGCTCTGAAGCCTTTTCTGTTTAGCCTTTACAGTACTGAGATCTACAGAGCCAGCCTCCCTATGTTGCTGGTATTCCTTAAGCTTATAGGTTGCACAAAAGGAAGGGATCCACCCATTCCCAGTGAGTTGTTGATCATCAGGCACATCAAATAAAGTCTCAAAATGCTTGCGCTTTTCAAGTAACATGGGTCCACTAACAGTCTCATTCTGATAGAACCAATACACGTTCAATGTCAGGTCGAGTGACAATGCATGCACACTTCGAAGATAATGCAGTTGGGTTAGATTGACTGTGTTCTTCAAGTGTTGGACGTTTGCTGATAGCTCGAGAGAGTGCTGATTGGGAAAAATGTAAAGCACCATCAATCTTGGTCTTGAAATGGTTGACAATGTCTCCTTGTGAAAGCAATGGATGTTCATCAACATACTTGAGAACAGTCAGCCAATCAGCAAGTGTCAGATTTGCATGCTGTGTGTGGATTGCTGGTTTTGCAGATGTCTTTGGCATATCTCTATTGTCAATTTGCTTCTGTTTGTTTTTGACATAGGTGCTGGCTTTTCTCAAGGCTTTCGTGTAGTCTTGGGCTCAGTTTTAGGCATTTGGAATCAAAGACACAGTTGGAGAATGATAAAGGGTGCACCTCCTGGAGGAAAGAGAGAGGGGATTCAATCAGAGTAGGACAAAGAGAAAAGGAAATGGGACATGCACTCACTGGTGGACAGAGAGAGGATGCCAATCAGAGGAGGATGGAGAGAGATGTTAGAAATGGGAAAATACAATATCTATATGTGACACACTGTTATAAGACCCAGGTTTGCCATCAGTTATATAAGCTGTTATAAGAGCACAAGTTGGCATCATAAGTCCTTATATATATGTATATATAATCCATCATATAATACTAGACCATAGGTCCAGTAGCTCAGTGGTTAAGAGCACCTGCATATAAAGCCAGGAGGTCCTTGGTTCAATCCCAGGCTGGGTCAATTCTTTTCTATGCCTTTAACAGGTTATGGGCCCCGCGCTCTAAGCGCTCTAGTACAGTATAACGTTTTGCAAACTCGCTTCTTTTGAGTAAGTTTCAGCCTATACTTTTATATTCCCCTGCCAGGCCCAGCCTTATTGCTGTTGCTAGTAGGGAGGAACTTGTACGCCACTAAGGCTGAGTTTCCCTCGAGACTACCGTCTGGACCTCGAGTTAAATACCTTTTTTCTGAACTTCTTTGCGAGTTTGCTCTGTGTATACTACAATGTCATCTTCCATCCCCCAATTCCCTAAACTCAACTCTCATAACTACAACACCTGGTCTGGTGAGATGCAGGCTTGGCTTCGTGCCCAGGGTGTCTGGCGCATTGTTGAGGCCACCTCCATTGCACCTGCACTATCCTCATCTCCCACAGAGGCCCAGCAAACTGCATTTGATGCTTGGGCTCTCAAGTTAGACAAAGCAGCAGGTTGGATGTACTTGAGTGTTGAGGATGATCAAAAGATTCATCTTAAAGGGATTGAGGGTGATCCGGTCAAGATGTGGACCAGTCTGTGTGATGTACACTTGCAGAAGCACCCTGGCATGCGTTTCAATGCGTATGATGATCTCTTCTCCATCAGAAAGGAAGAGAATGAGAATTTGCAAACTCTGATGAATCGGGTGGATCTAGCCATCTGTGCCATCCAGGATCTGCGCCCATTGAATTTTGATCTTGCCAAACTTGATGAGGAACTTGCATCAATGGCAATGATCAGGGCACTTCCTGAGCAGTTTGACAACTTTGCCTCTTCTCTCCTTCTGATGGACAAGCTGGACAAGGCTACTATCCAACAAGCTTTTGTCACAGAAGAGTCACAACGCCGTCATCGGGCTTCACAAGCTCCTGCAGTTGCATCTGCACTTACTGTAAAGGGCAATGCATCCACTGCATTTCTCAAATGTACTTTCTGCTCTATGACCAACCATACTATGGACAAGTGTCATCGCTTCATCAAGATGCAGCAGGAAGCACAGGAGAGTGTCCGTACCAATCGTACCAAAGGAAAGAAGGCAAACGGGACTCAGGAGACAATGTCTCAGGACAATGTGGAATCTGCTGGAAATGCACGTCCTTCCTCCTCATCCGATTCCTCCACCCTGCAGAATGGTTCTGACTATGATTGGCTTGCTGATACAGGTGCTAGTAGTCATATGACTCCTCATAGTCATTGGCTGCGTAACTACACAGCATTATGTGTCCCAATCAAGTTAGCAGATCATACTGTTATCTACTCTGCAGGAGTTGGTTCTGTGGTATTCAACCCAGTTATAAATGGAAGGAAATCGCGATCTGTGGAGCTTACAAGAGTTTTGCATGTACCACAACTGCGTAGTAACCTATTGTCTTGTCTCTATCTCACAAGACACAAAGGACTACTCATACACATTGATCGAACAACCATGCATTTCAAACTCTCTGGCCAGACTTTGTTTACAGCCAGAGTTACTGCACAGAATGCAGGCATCCTAAATGGTGCCACTGCACCTATTATTGAGCAAGCTGGTGCTGCCTCCACTCTTCCCTTTGATATCAATCTCTGGCATCGCCGTCTTGGACATCACAGCTATGCTGATGTCCAGAAGATGATCAGAGAAGGATTGGTGGTTGGCTTAAACCTTGACTCAAAGGAACAACCTGATCCTATCTGTGAACCTTGCCTTGCTGGCAAAATGACTGCCAATCCATTTCCTACCTCACCAAGTCAATCTCAGACACCACTTGAGCTTATTCATAGTGATCTACATGGACCACTTCCTGTGCAAACAACTGAGGGTTATCACTACTGGATAACCTTTATTGATGATTGCACCAAGTTGCGAGCTGTTCTGTTCTTGAAACGGAAGAGTGATGCATTTGAAGCATTCAGGAGATACAAAGCTTATGCTGAGAATCTTCTGGGTTGCAAGGTCAAAGCTCTGCAGGATGACAAAGGGGGGGAGTATATGTCAAATGCCTTTATCAAGTTTACAGATGAATGTGGAATAGTACGCCGCCATACTACTCGCAATCGCCCTCAACAGAATGGAGTTGCAGAAAGAGCCAATCGCACTATGGCTGATCATGTCACTGCCATGATGCATGAGGCGCGTATGCCTGCTTCTTTCTGGAACCATGCTGTGACATCCTATGTCTATGTATGGAATCGTCTGCCTACTGCACCATTGCCTAAAACTACACCCTATGAGCAATGGTACAAGCAGAAACCAGATGTGAGCAACTTGCGAGTGTGGGGGTGTACTGCCTATGTTTACATTCAAAAGGACAAAAGGAAGTCACTTCAGTCACACATGGAGAAATGCCTCTTTCTAGGCTATCCTGTGGGATACAAAGGTTGGCAATTCTACAACCCTGTTACAAAGAAGTTTATCATCTCTGAACGGGCTGTATTTGATGAACGCCACTTTCCTGGTCTATCTACTACTGGACCAATGCCTAATATTAGGCTTTTCCCAAATATACCAAACTCTGACATTCCTTTATTTGTGCCAGAAGTAGAGGGGGATAATGATATTTCTGTCCCTCCTACTCATATTCCTGCACCTCCTGCTTATATTCCTGCACCTCCTGTTCAGATTCCTGCACCTCCTGCTCAGATTCCTGCACTTCCTGAACCCATTCAACTACCTCCTCCACCTGCACCAGAACCACAGCTTCGTCGCTCTCAGCGTGTTCCAAAGCAACCTGGTGAATGGTGGAAGGTACAACCAGCTCCAGCTCTAGCTGAAGATGATGATGAAGACATTGATTATGAGGAAGTACAGTTTGTTGGAACAGCTTCAACTGCTGATCCACAAAACTACAAGCAGGCTATGAAAGGTGATGATGCAGATAAATGGCAAGAGGCTATAAATGCAGAATACAATACACTGGTAGAAAACAAGACGTGGGAACTTGTTGACCTCCCAGTTGGTGCAAAGGCAATTGGTTCGGGTTGGGTGTTTAAAGTCAAACACAATGCAGATGGCACCATTGAGCGTTATAAAGCTCGTCTTGTTGCCAAAGGATACTCACAACGTCCTGGCATTGACTACAATGAAGTGTTTGCACCAACTTTTAGACCTGCCACTCTGCGTTTGATTCTGGCCCTAGCTGCCATTGAAGACATGGACTTGCGCTCTGTTGACATTTCTGCTGCTTTCACCCATGGTGACCTTGATGAGACAATTTATATGAGACAACCTGAAGGTTTCCATCAAGGAGGTCCTAATAAGGTTCTCAGACTCTTGAAATCACTTTATGGTCTCAAGCAGGGATCTCGTCAATGGAACATCAAGTTACATGGTGCACTTACTGAAATGGAGTTCAAACGAATTGAATCTGATACCTCTGTTTACATTTATTCAAATGGAGAGGTGAAGATCTTTGTACCCATTTACATTGATGATATTACATTTGCATCCAAGTCCACTCTTGCCATTGACAAAGCTGTCAAGCAATTGTCCCTGCATTTCAAATGCCGTGATCTTGGATCCACTGTTTATTTACTTGGTGTGGGAGTTAGCAGAGATCGCTCTAAGCGACTCCTTACTCTTGATCAGCGACAGTTTATTCTCAACATGCTTGAGCGTTATAAAATGTCTGATTGTCATCCAGTTCTCACACCTATGACACCTGGTACATCTCTTTCCAAAGAAATGGGTCCTGAGAATGCTGCAGAGGTGGATTTCATGCGTAGTGTTCCTTATCTCAGTGCTGTTGGGTCTTTACAATACCTGGCTACTATGACCCGTCCAGATATTGCTTATACTGTGTCCTACTTGGCACGTTTTAATGGCAATCCTGGACCAAAGCATTGGACAGCAGTGAAGCACTTGTTCAGATACCTAAAAGGTACACTGGAATACAAGTTGCATTACTCTGGTAAATGTGGCTCTGAATTATTCACCACATACACTGATGCTGCTCATGGTGATTGCATTGATTCTGGAAGATCCACTGGTGGTTATGTAACTATGATGGCTGGAGGTGCTATTGGCTGGAGTAGTAAACTACAAAGTATTGTCACACTTTCTACAACTGAAGCAGAATTTGTCTCTGCTGTAGAAGCTGGCAAGGAGATTGCCTGGATGCGGCAAATCCTAGGTGAATTTGGCTACCAAGTTGATCAACCCTCCACTCTACACATTGACAACCAGTCTGCCATCAGTGTTGCTAAGAACCCTGAGCATCATGGAAGGATGAAACATCTTGACCTGCGCTACTATTGGCTTAGGGATGCTGTAAATGCCAAGTGTATTGCTCCTTCCTATATTCCTACTGCAGAACAAATTGCAGATATTCTAACCAAGCCTCTATCTACTCCCAAGGTTCAATTTTGCCGCGATGGAATGGGTATAAGGATTTAGTTTCTTGTTTTCTTTCTTACTCTCTGTAGTTTAGCAAAGTCTCTCTCTCTCTCTCTCTCTCTGTTTCTTTTTCTTTGGAGACATGTGAGATCAGGGGGGTCTGTTAAAACTGCCTCCACTGTCTCCAAAACCTCTCCAGAACCTTCTAGAACCTTCTAGAAGCTTCCAGCATGTTCCAGGGTATTCCCAGTTCATTTCCCATGACAGCTGTCAATCAGCTGTCACTTTGTATTCCAGCTGTCAATCAGCTGTCAGTTTCCATTCAAGCTGTCAATCAGCTGTCACTTATGACAGCTGTCAACCAGCTGTCAACCAGCTGTCACTTATGACAGCTGACAAGCCTACTGATGTATAACATATATAAGCTTGTAGTTAGTGACCTGAATAGTAACAACTTTCCTCAGACTTGTGTGTGTCATGTGTCACAGTAAGTCACAGGTCACATTTAACAAGAGAAGGAATGGGTACACACACAACCTGGAGGAAACAGAGAGGAGGACAGAGAGAGAGAGAGAGAAATGGTACACACACTCACTGCAGGAAAGAGAGGATGCCAATCAGAGGAGACAAGGAGAGAAGGAAATCAATCATACACACACCTCCTGGAGGAAAGTGTGAAGAGTCGATAGATTCTGACCACTTGATATACGAAGAATAGTATTTATCCAACTACTATTAGAAAGTATTGACTGTTCAGTACAATACAATAGGTTACTAGACTGATAGTACTAGTAGAAAGACACACTACATGTGAAGGGTATGCATATATGCATAATTGGACTAAGGAATAATAGTTGGATTATAGTATTTTATTATTTACTTTTTATTTTCTTCATTTACATTTGTAAAGGGTATGCATATATGCATACCTGGACTAAGGAATAATAGCTGGATTATAGTACTTTATTATTTACCTTTTATTTTCTTTCTTTATATTCTTTCTATATTTCGAGCACACCTTGATTTTGTAGTTCGAAGCTTTGTGTATACGTATGGGCGCTCTCGGCGCCAAAAGAGACAGACAACCTTTACCCAGCAGACACCACCTCGTAAACGACCCAGACGTCGAATAGCGAGAGGTGTCAAGGGTAACGTTTCAACTACCTTTAAAGGTAGTATTCTCTTGCATACTAACGTACTTTGGACTCGAACCGCGAAGGTCGAGTTCCAATCTAAGGTCTTTGCGCTAGTCGACATTATAGTCGACTCGCGCTATTATTTCTTTACTCTAGATATTCAGCTTCGCATTGATTATCTATTTTACATCTAGCTACGAGTTGTACCGTGAAGGTCAACTCTTTCATTCTTTCATTCTAGCCGTCAAGAGCAACTGTACAGTTGCTCTTGTGACGCATAGTGTGTCTTCTTACTAGCACAGCTTGTCTAGTAATCTACGGTATTGTACTGTACGGTCAATATCTGCTAATAGTAGTTGAATAGACACTATTCTTCGTATATCGAACGGTCAGAATCTATCGACTCTTCACAACATTCTTTCTATATTTCGAGCATACCCTTATTTTGTAGTTTGAAGCTTTGTGTATACGTATGGGCGCTCTCGGCACCAAACGATAGACACTTTTTACCCCACAGACACCACCTCGTAAACGACCCAGACGTCGAATAGCGAGAGGTGTCAAGGGTAATGTCTCAACTACCTATAAAGGTAGTGTTCTCTCGCATACTCACAGACTTTGGACTCGAACCGCGAAGGTCGAGTTCCACTCTAAGGTCTTTGCGCCAGTCGACATTATAGTCGACTCGCGCTATTATCCCTTTACTTTAGATATTCGGCCTCTCGTTGATTATCTATCTTACATCTAGCTACGAGTTGTACCGTGAAGGTCAACTCTTTCATTCTTCATTCTAGCCATCAAGAGCAACTATACAGTTGCTCTTGTGACGCATTGCGTGTCTCCTTACTAGTATGGCCAGTCTAGTAATCTACGGTATTGTACTGAACGGTCAATACCTGCTAGTAGTAGTTGAATAAATGCTATACTTCGTATATTGAACGGTCAGAATCTATCGACTCTTCACACTACACGTCACAAGAGCAACTGTACAGTTGCTCGTGATGACTAGAACAAGAGAATAGAAGAGTTGACCTTTGCGGTACAACTCGTAGCTAGAAGTAAGAGAGATAATCAGCGAAAGACTAAATATCTAGGGTAGAGAGATAGCAGCACGAGTCGACTACAGTGTCGATAAGCGCAAAGACTTGAGAGTGGGACTTGACCTTCGTGGTTCGATTCCTACGACTATTAGTATGCGAGAAGACACTACCTTTATAGGTAACTGAGATGTTACCCTTGACACCTCTCACTATTCGACCTCTGGGTCATTACAAGGTGGTGTCTGCTGGGTAAAAAGTGTCTGTCTTGGCGCCGAGTGTGCCCATAGGTATACACAATGCTTCAAACTAAGAAATAAAGGTATGCTCGAAAAGTAAAAGGAATTAGAGAAAGAAAATAATACTAGATAATAATGTACTATAATATGTCTAAATATTTAATAGCCTGATCATGATATATGCATACCCTTCACAGAAAGAGAGAGGTGGTTCAATCAGAGTAGGATGAAGAGAGAAGGAAATAGGACACACACCTCCTGGTGGACAGAGAGAGAATGCCAATCAGCGGAGGGTGGAAAGAGAACAACCTGGAGGAAACAGAGAGGATGGAGAGAGAGAGAAAGAAAGGGTACATGCACTCATTGCAGGAAAGAGAGAATGCCAATCAGAGGAGGATGAGGAGAGAGGGAAATCATACACACACCTCCTGGAGGAAAGAGAGAGGAGGTTCAATCAGTGTAGGATGAAGAGAGAAGGAAACAGGCCACCCTGACATGCCTGACGCCTCAGCCTTAGTGCAATACTGGCATTTGTATGAATAGTACAGCCTATTTAATTCAAACCTAAGTAGCCAGTGAAAGCTGTGCCTCAATCACGGTAATTACAGTTCCAAAACCTTAATTTCTCTCCCTGTAGTAATGCATATTGCCGTCCTTGGCCTATGCATTATGTATTCATTTTCCCTGCATACCAACATCGTTCCCTATACAACCCAATGCATTATTAGATTTATGCATTATGACCTTATGCATTATGACCTAATCGACTGTATATGCTTTATTTACACTAACCTACAGGGTCTACTGTGATACTAACTTATCAGGATCTTAATGTAGTCTTAAGGATCTTGCAAGAATATTCTCAGTATTTATTTATGCCAAAAACTGGGTAGAAATTAGAATATGTGTATTCCTAATCTCAATATAACCTAAAATATTTATTACTTTAATTGATAACCAACTGTGAGGAGTATGATTTTACCACAGTTTCATTATGGCAATACACTCCTTTTATTTTATTTATATTTTACACATTTTATTCATATTTTTCTATCCTTTATATTCTTCGAATATTGCATCATTTTATTAGTTCAAAGCTTTGTGTATACTTGTGGGTGCACTTGGCACCAAATGAAACTCAGACACACTTTTACCCAAGCACCACCACTTGTAAGACATAAACTAGGTCTACAGTGAGCGGTGATCAGGGTAACATGTCAGCTACCACATAGGTAGCATTATCTGAGCTATCTAACACTTCAGGCCTCGAACTATAGCAGTTGAGGCCTCCACTTGAATCATCCTTCTTCCCATTCTACTTATTTCTTCGTATATAGAATGGTCAGAACTTCTACCACTCTTCACAGTGGTGATCTGGGCCAGACAGTACTTTCCCTACAAAGAAAATCTCTTTTATTTCAACTATCAAATTCTAAGTACAGAAAGCTATCTGGATTTCCTCATATGCTGAGCATTGCAAACCTGGTTAAATAGAAGGTAACTTGAACTTCGAGCAGTCAAGTCCCTTAGAAAGGCAAATGCTCACACCTTTGTGAAGGATACCCTGGTGTGAGAAGTATGCTTTTACCACAGTTTCATTATGGTAAGACACTCCTTTTATTTTATTTATATTTTACACATTTTATTCATATTTTTCTATTCTTTATATTCTTTGAATATTGCACCATTTCATTAGTTCGAAGCTTTGTGTATACTTGTGGGTGCACTCGGCACCAAATGAAACTCAGACACTTTTGACCCCATAACCACGACTTACCTAGACACCCGTTAGTGTCCTGTAAGTTGTGATTGGGGTATCGTCTCGACCGTCACGTATGGGCTTTAACTATCTACGCAGTCAGATTTTCGAACTGTATCAGTCGAAACTCCATCTATACATATCTCAATCTGCATGGACTACATCCGTGCTACTCTATTATTTGACTCTCTTGTTACTCTTTTCTACACTCGATCAGTCATTCGGAATTGTACTTAACAGTTGATTCCCTTTATTCATTTTAGCTCTCTACTCTACTTTAGATAGCTATTTCACTCAACCATATTGAACTAAGTAGTCAATACCCATTCGGTCTGTATTAGACTTAGACAGTCAATACATCTTCATGTCGTACCTAAATGATCAATATTCTTCATATATAGAACAGTTAGAACTTCCACCACTCTTCACACCTGGTCTTCCTGCTGAGACAAGTTATGCTTGAGCATCATGGTGTCAGGGACTGGAAAACCCACCAGCCTCTGGGCCCCTGGACTCCGTCCTACATGCTCCTGACCCTCTATATTGTATAGTTACAACCGGAGTTCCCACCAGAGCCCACACATCAACTTGTTTATGCCTGACTCTCTATACACACCCCACCTGTAAAGGGTCGAGTAGTTTACCACTCAATGTGCGATTGTTATCGACTAACAATAGTGCGAAGTACAATCGACTAGTAGTTTTAGGTAGTCAAGATGTAGATTACGATTGACCTTTAAGGTGCGATTGGTAGATAATTACAAGGGCGGATTGATCTTACAGTGCAATCCAACTGTGTAGCTAGCTGGGCTGATAGCCAAGTAGATAAGAGAAAGTATATATTGTGAGAGAGATAGAGTGAAGGTTTGTTTTAGACAAGACCCCGAACCAGTACTTGCGTGTGCAGGTAATGGTTGTGTCTAACATTCTCTCGTGTGACTACTACTATGACATGCACATACTTCTTGTGGGCTAGAGTGTCCACAAGTATACATGGACTCTCAAACTAGTAAAAAGAGAATACGGCCTGTATTTATGAGTGATAAAGAAGGAAATAAAAGTATAAAACATAAAAGAAATAAAGGAAATATAAAGTGGCTAAAGGGTAAGGCTTAGAGTCTTTAGTCACACTTCCTATGCGACCTATCCTTTACACCACCTGTTTGCACCTAACCCTCTGTGTCTCATACACCAGTCCTCGGACTCCACCAGACTCTGGACTCCAGCAGACTCCAGACTCCAGCAGACTCCAGACTCCAGCAGACTCCAGACTCCAGCAGACTCCAGACTCCAGCAGACTCTGGACTCCAGCTGTGAGTGTGAAGAGTGGTAGAAGTTCTAACCGTTCTATATACAAAGAATATCGACCGTTGAAGTACAATACCACGATGTATTGACTGTCTAAGTCTAATACAGACTGAACGTGTATTGACTACTTAGTTCAATATGGTAGAGAGAAGTAGCTATCTAAAGTAAGGTAGATAGCTAGAACGAATAAGCAGAATCGACTGGTTAAGTGCAATTCTGGACAACTGCTCAAGTGCAAGTAGAGTAGTTAGAGAGTCGAATAATAGAGTAGCGTGGATGTAGTCCACGCGAGTTGAGATAAGTATTGAGTTTTGACTGATACAGTTCAAAACTCAGTTTGAATGAGTAGCTAAAGCCCGTCTGTGACGGTCGAGACGATACACCAATCACAACTTACAGGACACTATCGGGTGTCTGGGTAAGTCGTGGTTGCAGTGTAAAAAGTGTCTGAGTTCTAAACTACGGGCGCTAGAATACATAAGTCTGGCGTGTGTGCACCCACAAGAGTCGATGTACCGCATACATAGGTCGTCGAACTAATTATAGATGTAATAAAAGAGAGAAAATAGAAATAATAAAGGAAATATAGTAAGAGCTCATCTGACTATATTTCCTGAGTGTATTTCGCCATACCTCTCACAGTGCCCCCCAGGTTGAAGAGCTATGTCAAAGAAGATGTCGAAGGACGCTTGGAACTCCTCCCCATGTTAGAAATGGGAAAATACAATATCTATATGTGACAGACTGTTATAAGACCCAGGTTTGCCATCAGTTATATAAACTGTTATAAGAGCACAAGTTGGCATCATAAGTCCATATATATATGTATATATAATCCATCATATAATACTAGACTATAGGTCCAGTAGCTCAGTGGTTAAGAGCACCTGCATATAAAGCCAGGAGGTCCTTGGTTCAATCCCAGGCTGGGTCAATTCTTTTCTATGCCTTTAACACCCCATGCGTCCTGCGATGAACCCCCAAGGTGTAGGATAGCGTTGCCCCAGGTGAGATGCTTGGCACGAAAGGAAAGAGCGATGTCCTCCCGCCTCGAAGCGTCATTGGCGGATGTCAACCCATCTAGTTTTTGGATCGATGAGACCCAATGACCGTAGGCCTTCTGGCGCGTTTGAATTATGGTGCGAACGCAATCAGTGGAAACGTCAGTTATACGGGCAATGAGAGGGGGTCGAGGGTGTAGTGATGGCGGGGTAGGAGTGATGAGCGGTGTGGAGCTCATGTCTCCCCCAGAGGGGATTTGTAAGGGGACAAGTCATGCACACTTTATTTTCCCCAGATTAGTACCCTCCAGACTATGCCTTATTGTCTATTCCATTTTATTACCTCCCCATAACAGGACATCTTATTCTTTATAGGGTACATTGAACTGATGTAAGAGGGCGCTTAAAGCGTGGGAAAATACACTGCGTGCTGTATAGCTGACATGTCACATCTGGTAGAGTTTCCTTAGACTTTTCTCTTTGGATTTCCTCTACTAGGTGAGTAGATAGTTATCTTGTATTTAGTCATTTATATATACCTTTGGATTTCCTCTACTAGTGTGATATCCACTCTTAGAGTTGCCCTTACAGTAGAAAAGTCTCACAATCTTCGAGAACTGGCCACGATTTTATTACAGGTATTAGACGGAATAAAATCACGACCCCTCCTCACACCCTTACTTCATTCAACTCACTTTTGGGATGTCTCTGCCTCCAGAGCTCGAGCAACGCTTACAGGGCATGGAACAGAACGCCCAAGACAACATCAAGGCTCTCACGGACCTTATCACCCAACTTCAACTCACCGTCAGCAATCTCGCCAACTCTACATCCTCCTCTTCCTCAGCTGCACCTGCTACCCTCCCTCTACACCCAATTGCCCAGCCTACACCATCTGTCGATTCGTCGGCTCGGTCGACACATCACCTGAAAGGTTCGAAACCAAGCGACTTTGACAGTAATAGAGACAGTGGCCGTAACTTCCTACACTCGTGCTACACCTACATGATGCTATGTCCCGAAGACTTCGCGGATGACAACACGCGTATTCTTTGGGTCTTGACCTTCATGAAAACCGGTCGAGCTGCAACTTGGGCAAGCGCAATTCGAAGCGGAATTCTACCCGCAGTTTGAACAGGAGGCCGCCGCCAGTCGACTCAATTCCACGGCGTATTTTCAGGGTACCAGGCATATCGACCTTTACATCGACGAATTTCGAGAAATGGTGCGTAAGGCAGAGTACACCGGTGCCCCCGTGGCCATGGCGTTCAGAGCAGGTCTGAACCACAGCGTCGAGCGACAAGTCGCGACCATGACGGTCGGTCGACCAGGCAATGGTGACCTCGACGGCTGGTTTGAGACCGCGCGCATCGCAGCGCAAGCGCAGACGGCCAGCGACACTTTCCAGCAGTTGCTCCAGCGTCGAAACTTACCTTCGAGAACACCGGTCATTTCGTCGACGACCGGATCGCATTCGCACTCGATCCCCACACCCCCTCGCGTCAACTACGCACCGCTGCCCCCTGGACCTCCCTTCCAAACACCGTCGATGCAACGGGGATCCGCAGTCATGTTAAAGGCATAGAAAAGAACTGACCCAGCCTGGGATTGAACCAAGGACCTCCTGGCTTTATATGCAGGTGCTCTTAACCACTGAGCTACTGGACCTATAGTCTAGTATTATATGATGGATTATATATACATATATATAAGGACTTATGATGCCAACTTGTGCTCTTATAACAGTTTATATAACTGATGGCAAACCTGGGTCTTATAACAGTCTGTCACATATAGATATTGTATTTTCCCATTTCTAACAAGTCGGAATCGTGCCTATGCAAGTGGACCGGACTCGTCGGACCCAGCAACGCATCCCTCTCAATACCTGTCGTAGGTGTGGACAGGTGGGTCATTGGGCACGCGATTGTCCAGAGATTAGGGAAATCCTCCGTTTCCTAGCAGAAGACCCAGACGACCTGTTGGCCTTCACGCAAGATATATTGGCATTAGAGGATGCAGGCCATATTTCCAATATGGACAAGGAGTCACCCCCATTGGGACAGTCGGTGGAACAGGGTTTTCCCCCCAGCAACGAGTGAAGGATGTGCCCTCGTTGCTTATTCATGACCAACTTCACAGTGTAATGATAGATAAGATAGAGCCCCAATACACTCCTCCTACTCATGCTGAAACTGTGAAACCAATAGTCGTATCTAATCTCCCAAAACCCTACCTCCGTCTCCCGAAGTGGGAGCGGAGATTGCCACCCACTTACATCATATGTTCAACCCCCTCGATCAATTCCTTGTCCTTGCCGATTCAGATTCAGGCAACAGACACTGCTGAGATCCATGCCCTGAGTGCTCTTTTAGATTGTGGTGCTACAGGACTATTCATTGACAGGGACTTTGTTAAAAGGAAGCGCCTCACCACTCGTTCCCTCACTCGTCCAATTCCAGTCCTCAATGTTGATGGCACTCACAATGAGGCAGGTGCTATCATGGAAGTAGTTGACCTCATCCTACATTATAAAGATCATTATGAGCGTGCTGTCTTTGCAGTCACTAGTTTGGGTCACCACAATATGCTTCTTGGATTCACCTGGCTGCGACAGCACAACCCAGAGGTAGATTGGTCAACAGGCAAGGTCACCATGAGTCGATGCCCATCTCTGTTAAATGTGACCTGTGACTTACTGTGACACATGACACACTCAAGTCTGAGGAAAGTTGTTACTATTCAGGTCACTAACTACAAGCTTATATATGTTATACATCAGTAGGCTTGTCAGCTGTCAAAAGTGACAGCTGGTTGACAGTGTTAAAGGCATAGAAAAGAATTGACCCAGCCTGGGATTGAACCAAGGACCTCCTGGCTTTATATGCAGGTGCTCTTAACCACTGAGCTACTGGACCTATAGTCTAGTATTATATGATGGATTATATATACATATATATAAGGACTTATGTTGCCAACTTGTGCTCTTATAACAGTTTATATAACTGATGGCAAACCTGGGTCTTATAACAGTCTGTCACATATAGATATTGTATTTTCCCATTTCTAACAGACAGCTGTCAGAAGTGACAGCTGATTGACAGCTTGAATGGAAACTGACAGCTGATTGACAGCTGGAATACAAAGTGACAGCTGATTGACAGCTGTCATGGGAAATGAACTGGAAATACTCTGGAACATGCTGGAAGCTTCTAGAAGGTTCTAGAAGGTTCCAGAAGGTCTTGGAGACAGTGGAGGCAGTTTTAACAATCCCAATGCCGGACTTGCCAACAAGAGTTAAAGGAAGAGCATCGAGCAGCTGCAAGACTTTGGGCCTGTCGTACCGGGCCATTACTTGTTGAAACAGTTGAATAACTCTTAACAAACACCCTGTGAGTGTAAGGAAAGTAAACACTAAGTGTATTCAACTGTGAAATAACTACATACCTGTGAGTGTGAGGAAAGTAAACACTAAGGAGACTTTCCCACACCCACAGCGGAGTATGCTACAGGGTGCTTACCTAAGCACCTACACATCAGTTACCTTACTAGGTAACTCACTCAATACTGCACCTACAGTGCTGGGAAAAATACTACAAATATCAGAAAAATATAGGGAACATCATAGACTATGTAAGAGCTGTAATATCATACTCTAACACTCCCACCTGACGAGACAGCTCTATGCTAGTCCCAGTAGTTTTCGTAAGTATTCTACCTTTGGCTTAGCCAATGGTTTTGTCAATAAATCAGCAGGCATCTCTGAAGTAGGGAGATGAGCAACTTTGATCTTCCCACTATCAACTTCCTGCCTTAACCAATATGTTCTCAAATCCAGATGCTTCATACGGCCATGATGTTCAGGATCTCTGGCAACTGCAATAGAAGATTGGTTGTTAAGATACAAAGTGGATGCAGTCTTTTGAGGATATCCCAATTCCTCAAATAAGTTTCGCAACCATAGCACTTCCTGACCAGCTGACACTGCTGCAATATACTCTGCTTCAGTAGTAGAGAGAGTTACAATAGTCTGGAGTTTGCTCTGCCAGCTAATGGCTCCAGTACCCATCTTAACCACATATGCATCAGTAGATTTTCCAGTCGACTTATCACCTCCATGGTCAGCATCTGAATAAGACACAAACAATTCCCTGTCATTACTAGGGCCAAAGGTCAAGCCCAAGTCAAGGGTGCCTTTGAGATATCGAAAGAGATGTTGTACTGCTAGCCAATGAGCCTTTCCTGGATTGTGATTAAATCTGGCTAATACTCCAACAGTATAGGCAATGTCTGGACGAGTGGCAACAGCCAAATACATAAGAGAACCAACAGCATGGATGTATGGAATGTCCTTCATGTATGCAATCTCTTCAGGAGACACTGGAGCCTGGTCTTTACTCAATTTTGAGTTAGGTATCATAGGTGTACCAATGGGATTGCAGTCAGCAAGACCATAACGCTGTAACATGTCCAAGATGTATTGACGCTGTGATAGAGTAATAGTACGCTTTGTCCTGTCTCTTTCAATGCCAACACCTAACAAGTAAGAAGTAGGACCAAGATCATGCAATTTGAAGTGGCTCTTTAGATCATCTTTGAGCTTTTTGATAGCCTCCTTGGATTTAGATGCAATAGTCATGTCATCTACAAATACTGGTATAATGACTTTGACATCACCCTTTTGGAAGACCCAAATGCTATGATCGCATAGCACTTGTTTGAAACCCAAACTGAGCAGGACAGCATTCAACTTCTTGTGCCAGATACGAGGTGACTGGTGTAAACCATATAGTCCTTTCAGAAGAAGTAAGAACTCATCACGAGCACCTTGGTGAAAACCTTCAGGCTGCTGCAAGTATACTTCCTCTTCAAGTTCACCATTCAAGAATGCAGAGGAGATATCTACACTCTCAAGTTCCATGTCCTCCAGTGCAGCCAATGCTAGGACAGCACGCAAAGTGGCCCATTTGGCAGTAGGAGCAAAGGTATCAGTGAAGTCAAACCCTGGTCGTTGTGCATAGCCTTTTGCAACAAGACGAGCTTTGAACTTGTCAATTGACCCATCCTTCTTATGCTTGATCACAAACACCCAACGGCAGCCAATAGCTTTACGACCCTCAGGTAGTTTAGCAAGGCGAAAAGTGCCATTTTCAAGCAGGGATTGCATTTCTGCATATGCAGCATCATACCACTTGTCAGCATCAGGACTTTGTAAGGCCTCTTTGAGAGTTCTCGGTGCATCATCATGAGCACTGGCTTTGTAGGCAAACTCAAAGGCTTCATCCACACCAATGTAAAGATCTCCCTCACTGGCAGCTAGGGCTTCTTCCTCAGACTCAACTGGAGGAGGAGAATGTAGTGGAGAATCCTCTGCCTCATCACTGGACTCAACTACAGGAGTAGATTCTCTATAGTTGTGGATGTGAGCAGGGTCAACTTGCCAGAAACGCTTAGGAGGAACTCTGTTTCTGGGTGGATTGCGACGTGGTTGAGGAGGAGGACTCGGTGAACGTTCAGAATGTTCAGAATTAGAATCAGAGTTGGAACTAGGACCAGGAGGCAAAGCATTATTCTGACCATCTCCCACCGGATTTGGTTCCTGTGGAGCTCCCACCTGATTAGGCTGGGCTCCCACCTGAATAGACCTAGAGGGTCCAGGAATAAACAAATCAATAAATTGTGGAGTATCAGGAAGAATATCAGGAGCAGTAGGAGTAGAAGGTATGGCAGGTTTAGACAAGCCTGGTAAGACTCTCTCATCAAAGACAGCATTATTACTGATAATAGTCTTCTTAGTCAAGGGATTGTAAAACATCCAACCCTTATAATCTGGAGGATATCCAATAAAGACACATTTCTGTGTATGAGAGCCAAGTCCAATACGTTGATCCTTCTGTACATGCACATAAGCAGTACAGCCAAATACCCTAAGATGTGATACTTCTGGTTTCCTACTATGCCAGACAGTATAAGGCACAGAATGCTTAAGAGCAGTGGTAGGTGAGCAGTTGCGCACATGAGTAATGGCAATGACAGCATGTCCCCAGAATGAGGGAGGGAGGTGGGATTCAGCCATAATTGAAGTAGCCCCTTCTTCCAATGTTCTGTTGAAGCGTTCAGCAACCCCATTCTGATGTGGTTCATTCCGCACAGTATGCTGCCGGCTGATGCCAGCAATGGAAAGGAAGGTATCAAACTCCTTAGACATATATTCTCCACCCTTGTCATCTCTGAATATCTTGATCTTCTGACCAAGCAAGTTCTCCACTTTAGCCTTATATTGCTTAAATGCCTGAAAGGCATCACTCTTATTTTTGAGTAATGCAATCGAAGCATAGCGTGAGGCATCATCAATGAAAGTGATCCAGTAGCGAAACCCTTCCACAGTTTGTGTAGGCAAGGGACCATGAACATCACTGTGAATGAGTGCAAGTGGTTTAGTATAGCGTGTTGTTGCTATTTTATTAATCACTCTGTTCTGTTTTCCAGCCAAACAAGGTTCACAAATAGGATCAGGAGACGTGTGAGAGTCAATCTTTATCCCACCAACCAAATCACCTTTGAGGAGCTTCTGGATATCGGCATGATTGAGATGATCAAAGCGACGATGCCAAAGTGTGGAGTCCAAGGGACAGGTTGTAACAAGACCCGCATAATCCGTCATAGGTACTGTCATTCCATCCAAATAGGCCTGGTTATGTTCATTGACTGTGGCAGTGAAACGCAAGACCTTTCTCAAATAGAAAGACATGGTGGAATGAAAGATAGAGACACGGAAATTCTTTCTCTTTGTCAAATACAAGATGGAGAGGAGGTTACTTGTGAGATGGGGAACATGGAGAACCCTTTCAAACTCTATTATTACATTTCCATTCCCTTTAGGCTTAAACCGCACTGCTCCTATCCTTGCAGACATAACTATTTGTCCATTTGCAACTTGGATAGGTGTTTGAAACGGGGTATAACTTGAAAACCAATGACGATGGGGAGTCATGTGCGAAGAAGCACCTGTGTCAGCAGTCCAGTCAGAACTAGCATTGACAAGGAGAGCACAAGATGGATCGGTAGAGTCAGGGATAGAAACACTTGCATTTCCAGCACTCTCTGGTTTCTTCTCCTCTGATACCTTGTCAGATGCATTAGCTTTGTCAGCTTTAGCAGTCTTTCTTTCTTTATACTCCTTTTTCTTCTGCTCAACTTTGGCCTTTGCCTGTTTCTGTGTGTGAAGAGTGGTGGATTCTGACCACTCTATATACGAAGAATAGTGTTTATTCAACTACTATTAGAGAGTATTGACCGTCAGTACAATACTATAGACTACTAGACTGTTAGTACTAGTATAAGAACGCACTGCACGCCTCAAGAGCAACTGTATAGTTGCTCGTGACGGCTTAGAACAGTAAGATAACGAGTTGACCTTTTACGGTACAACTAGTAGCTAGAAATAAGAAAGATACTCAGCTAAAGACTGAGTGTCTAGGATAGAGTATTAGTAGTGTGAGTCGACTACGGTGTCGACGAGCGCAAAGTCTTGAAAGCGGAACTCGACCTTAGCGGTTCGAGTTCAAAAGGCTATTAGTAGACTAGAGAATGCTACCTTTATGGTAGCTGAGATACTACCCTTGACACCTCTCGTTATTCGACGTCTGAGTCGTTACGAAGTGGTGTCTGCTGGGTAAAAAGTTGTCTCTATTTAGCGCTGAGAGCGCCCATAGATATACACAAGACTTCGAACTAAGAAATACGGGTATGCTCGAAGATCTAGAGAGTTAGGGAAAAAGAGTAAGAACTAAATAATATAATACTATAATATATGTATTATTCCACAGTCCAATCATGATATATGCATACCCTTCACAGTTCTATATATGAAGAAATGAGTAGAAAGGAAGGATATTGACCTATTCGGTGCAATATAAGAGGAAGTGAGAGAAAGAGCACGAGATGACGAAGGAGTCAACGAGTGCGATGGTTCAAGTGGAGGCCTCGACTATTACAGTTCGAGGCCAGAAGTATTCAGTAGTTCAGATAATGCTACCTATGTGGTAGCTGACACGTTACCCTGATCACCGCTTGTAGTAGACCTAGTTTGTGTCTTACGAGTGGTGGTTCTTGGGTTAAAGTGTGTCTGAGTTCTAATTGGTGCTGAGTACACCCACAAGTATACACAATGCTTCGAACTAATGAAATATGCAATATTCGAAGAATATGAAAGATAGAAAAATATGAATAGAATATGTAAAATATAAATGAAATAAAAGGAGTGTTTTACCACAATGATACTGTGGTAAAAGCATACTCCTCACACACGGAGCGCTTCGAGGAAGAGAGAGAACACTTCCTGTGAGAGGTACGGTGAAATATAGTCAGGAAATATAGTCTGGATGAGCTCATACTATATTTCCTTTATTATTTCTACTCTCTCTCTATTCTATTATACACTTATAATTAGTTTGACGACCTATGTATATCGTACATTGACTCTTGTGGGCACATACATGCCAGACTTATGTATTCTAGCGCCTTAAACTCAGACACTTTTTACCCCACAACCACGACTTACCCAGACACCCAGTTAGTGTTCCATAAGTTGTGATTGGGGTATTGTCTTGACCATCACAGACAGGCTTCAACTATCTACACAATCAGAGTTTTGAACTGTATCAGTTGAAACTCCACCTATATCTCAATCTGTATGGACCACATCTGTGCTACTCTATTATTCAACTCTTGTTACTCTTTTCTACACTTGAGCAGTCTTTCGGAATTGCACCTAACGGTTGATTCTCTATATTTGTTTTAGCTCTCTACTCTACTCTAGATAGCTACTTCGCTCAAACATATTGAACTAAGTAGTCAATACTCATTCAGTGTGTATTAGACTTAGACAGTCAATACAACTACATGTCATACCTAAACGGTCAATATTCTTCATATATAGAATGGTTAGAACTTCCACCACTCTTCACACTTCCTGCTTGAGAATCCTCCTTCCTCCTTCCATAACAGAAGTAACCTCACTCGACCATTCGGGAATCGAGTGGGTCAGATCCTTAAGGGTTCCAGGTCATGTGAATAAGTCCTGCACCGATAAGATGGCCTGATAATGGCCTAACCAGACTGCTACAGTCACCAGTAGAGAAAGGTAATCTGTATCATACTCCTCCACGAAGGGAGTAATCTGATCTGTGGAGATTCAATTGGTGTAGTACATGTCCCATTTCAAATTGATAGGCTCAGCGTAAACCATATGACCCCCAAAGAACTGCTTGAGGATGACCTGCCTTGGTGGGAATGAGAGAATGGGGCATGGGTAGGCTCAACATTAGCTCCAGGAGTGCTCAACTGCCTGGTCGATGGATGTTCCTCATGTGGATCTGGGGGAGTATCTATTGACGGTCCAGCTGCTGCTCCAGGGGAATTCCCAGGAGGAACTGGTCTTTGAAAAGTCAACAAAGACTTCCTCATGGTGACGTTACAGGGTGGTTCCAGACTAGCAGGTCTTTGACAAGGTTTTGAACTACTTGGGGTCGTTGAAGATCTCAGTGTTTGGTTCTTGCCAGTGGTCATTTACATGCTTAGAAATTAATAGTCGTAGAGTAATGTTTTCTTCGTAGGGAAAGAGCGGTCTGGCCTGGATCACCACTGTGAAGAGTGGTGGAAGTTCTAACCATTCTATATACGAAGAATATTGACCGTTTAGATATGACATGTAGATGTATTGACTGTCTAAGTCTAATACAGACCGAACAGGTATTGACTACTTAGTTCAATACGATTGAGTGAAGTAGCTATCTAAAGTAAAGTAGAGAGCTAAAACGAATAAAGGGAATTGACTGTTAAGTGCGATTCCGAATGACTGCTCGAGTGTAGAAAAGAGTAACGAGAGAGTCAAATAGTAGAGTAGCACGGATGTGTTAGAAATGGGAAAATACAATATCTATATGTGACAGACTGTTATAAGACCCAGGCTTGCCATCAGTTATATAAACTGTTATAAGAGCACAAGTTGGCATCACAAGTCCTTATATATATGTATATATAATCCATCATATAATACTAGACTATAGGTCCAGTAGCTCAGTGGTTAAGAGCACCTGCATATAAAGCCAGGAGGTCCTTGGTTCAATCCCAGGCTGGGTCAATTCTTTTCTATGCCTTTAACATATTAAATGTGACCTGTGACTTACTGTGACACGTGACACACACAAGTCTGAGGAAAGTTGTTACTATTCAGGTCACTAACTACAAGCTTATATATGTTATACATCAGTAGGCTTGTCAGCTGTCATAAGTGACAGCTGATTGACAGCTGGAATACAAAGTGACAGCTGATTGACAGCTGGAATACAAAGTGACAGCTGATTGACAGCTGGAATACAAAGTGACAGCTGATTGACAGCTGGAATACAAAGTGACAGCTGATTGACAGCTGGAATACAAAGTGACAGCTGATTGACAGCTGTCATGGGAAATGAACTGGGAATACCCTGGAACATGCTGGAAGCTTCTAGAAGCTTCTAGAAGGTTCCAGAAGGTTTTGAAGACAGTGGAGGCAGTTTTAACAGGATGTGGTCCACGCAGATTGAGATATAGGTGGAGTTTCGACTGGTACAATTCGAAACTCTGATTGCATGGATAGTTAAAGCCCATCTGTGATGGTTGAGACGATACTGTTACGACCGTGTCGCAACCCTATCGGTCCCCGAGGTTATCACCACCTATCAATGATTCAAGTTACTGTTCAAGTTTACCACATCGGAAACCATCAGCCTCCCGAAGCTGATGTATGCTTTCACGGTGATCAAACACCATTTACCCCCACATCAAAATATACTCGAACGATCTGGTTAAACTCTGATACATCCCTTTCATTATGATGATCCGCTCTATCCTATCTTTCACATATGTCTATATATATTTTTAACCCTCGAACTATTTCCTTTTACCATAATTCCGCTCTCGGTTATCATTGGCCTCCAAACTAATCATAAACTTCCCGTTCCTAGTCAAGTTTATTTGTCAATACCGTGTTCCGCTCTTCTCCTAGTTAGTATTTCCTAGACGCCTGTTACTTGTATATGAACCCACTGTAGTTGTAGTTACTAGGCAATCAGAATATCAACTCAGAATACCCTCTTACACCTCCAGAAGTCTCTTACTAAGAATTCCGTCTTCCGCCTTCGTGTGCACTCACCCCCCTTCAGTCCCCGACCCCTTGGCCTGACACTCAACTCATCCCTCAATTCCGATCGGTAGTTTTCACCGAGAGGTATTTGTTGGGCCTAGTCTTCGCCTGCCCAAAATTTAAGGACACCTGACAGACAACTGCGAGGGCACAGCACATAAGCTGAAGCCAAGTCCTTCTGATCAGTCCCCATCGGTCTACCGACATTAGTCAGTTTCTAGTTCTTAACAGATACCCCAATCACACCTTACAGGACACTAACTGGGTGTCTGGGTAAGTCGTGGTTGCGGGGTAAAAAGTGTCTGAGTTTTAATTATGGGCGCTAGAATACATAAGTCTGGTGTGTATGTGCCCACAAGAGTCGATGTACTACATACTGTACATAGGTTATTGAACTAAATATAAGTGTATAATAAAATAGAGAGAAAGAAGAAATAATAATGGAAATATAGTATGGGCTCATCCAGACTATATTTCCTGAGCATATTTCACCATACCTCTCACACTGTGACGGTCAAGTCGATACCCAGACACCCAGTTAGTGTCCTGTAAGTTGTGATCGGAGAATACATAAGTCTGGCATGTATGTGGCCACAAAAGTTGATGTAGTGCATACATAGGTCGTCGAACTAAATATAAGTGTATAATAAAATAGAGAGAAGGAAGAAATAATAATGGAAATATAGTATGGGCTCATCCAGACTATATTTCCTGAGCATATTTTGCCGTACCTCTCACACCACTTCACATTGACAGGCTCTGAATAAAGTAGTTGGTCATGTGTTAAGTTGTGAACAAAGCTCCACAGATAGTCCCACGGAGGTTTCCGGTAATTATTCCAAACACACACTTGCTTCCAGGAATTGTCCCATGGAGTCCCCGGGTAATAAGTCCAGGGGAATTTCCAGGGATTATTAGTACAAGGGAAGGTGGTATCAGAATAATTACCAGAAAGGTATGGTACAGGCTGAGATGGACTTGGCTTCAGCTTATAGGCTGCGCCCTCGTACACTCATTCGGGTGTCCATATTTCAAGCTGACAGAATGCATACAGGAAGATATAGATTCTGGAGTTCCTGTGGGAGTTCTGGGAATCGAGCGTGCAGACAGACAAGAGGACTAGAGACTGTTCAAGGGTCAAACTTGTTCAGGGGAAAACTTGTTCAAGATTGAAACTGGATTCTAAGTACATGAATATAGCAGACTTGTATAGACTGTGAAATGTAATAATACCAAATCTGGTATTAATGAGAGGCAGAACTATTAAACATAAAATGAAACAAGTAAATACTAAACTGGGAATTAGGGATGGAATGGAATGGGAGTGGAGAATGAATCATGACAGGTCATTTAACCATAACTGGAGTGGGGCTCAGTTAGAGGGGTTCCAGAAGTCCGGTCAGAGTCCAGTGACTTGGTGCACAGGATAGTGTCAGGTATAGATAGGTTTGATGTGCAGGAGGTCCGGTGGAGTCCAATGAGTTTTCTGATGACTGGTGTGTGAGACACAAAGACAGATCATAACAGAAGCGGGGTTCTATGCTCTGTTAGAGGGGTTCTGGGAGTCCGGTTGGAGTCCGGTTGGAGTCCGGTTGGAGTCCGGTTGGAGTCCGGTGACTGGTACATAAGACACAGTGTCAGGTGTATGTAGGGTGGAGTCCGGAGTCTGGTGGAGTCCAGAGTCTGCTGGTGTGAAGAGTGGTAGAAGTTCTAACCGTTCTATATATGAAGAATATCAACCGTTTAGGTACGATACCACGATGTATTGACTGTCTAAGTCTAATACAGACTGAACACGTATTGACTACTTAGTTCAATACGGTAGAGAGAAGTAGCTATCTAAAGTAAGGTAGATAGCTAGAACGAATAAGTAGAATTGACTGTTAAGTGCAATTCTGGATGACTGCTCGAGTGCAAGTAGAGTAGTTAGAGAGTCGAATAATAGAGTAGCGTGGATGTAGTCCACACGGGTTGAGATAAGGATTGAGTTTCGACTGATACAGTTCAAAACTCAGATTGAGTGAGT
Source organism: Hysterangium stoloniferum (assembly GCA_015178975.1). Classification (NCBI taxonomy): domain Eukaryota; kingdom Fungi; phylum Basidiomycota; class Agaricomycetes; order Hysterangiales; family Hysterangiaceae; genus Hysterangium; species Hysterangium stoloniferum. The sequence continues at coordinate 930,621 of WHVD01000013.1, forward strand.
AGCTAAAGCCCATCTGTGATGGTCAAGATGATACACCAATCACAACTTACAGGACACTAACAGGTGTCTGGGTAAGTCATGGTTGCGGTGTAAAAAGTGTCTGAGTTCTAAACTACAGGCACTAGAATACATAAGTCTGGCGTGTGTGCACCCACAAGAGTCGATGTACCACATACATAGGTCATCGAACTAATTATAGATATCATAAAAGAGAGAAAACAGAAATAATAAAGGAAATATAGTAAGAGCTTATCCGACTATATTTCCTGAGTGTATTTCGCCATACCTCTCACAGTGCCCTCCAGGTCGAAGAGCTATGTCAAAGAAGATGTCGAAGGACACTTGGAACTCCTCCCCATGCATCCTGTGATGAACCCCCAAGGTGTAGGATAGTGTTGTCCCAGGCGAGACACTTGGCACAAAAGGAAAGAGCGATGTCCTCCCGCTTTGAAGCGTCATTGGTGGATGTCAACCCATCTAGTTTTTGGATTGACGAGACCCAATGACCATAGGCCTTCTGGCGTGTTCGAATTATGGCGCAAACGCGATCAGCGGAAGCGTCAGTAATGTGGGCAATGAGAGGGGGTTGAGGGTGTAGTGATGGCGGGATAGGAGTGATAAGCGGTGTGGAGCTCATGTCTCCCCCAGGGGGGATTCCTCTCGAGGTGTCCGAATCCGGCAACAGTTGCTCCAACAAGTCAACGAGGTCCACTGCTGAGTGGGTTGGTGTGTGTTCAGGAAGAACACAAGAAGAGTTGACAAGTAATGTGAGGAGTATGCTTTTACCACAGTATCATTGTGGTAAAACACTCCTTTTATTTCATTTATATTTTACATATTTTATTCATATTTTTCTATCTTTCATATTCTTCAAATATTGCATACTTCATTAGTTCGAAGCATTGTGTATACTTGTGGGTTCACTCAGCACCAATTAGAACTCAGACACACTTTAACCCAAGAACCACCACTCGTAAGACACAAACTAGGTCTACTACGAGCGGTGATCAGGGTAACGTGTCAGCTACTACATAAGTAGCAATATCTGAACTACTAAACACTTCTGGCCTCGAACTGTAATAGTCGAGGCCTCCACTCGAACCATCGCACTCGTTGACTCCTTCGTCATCTCGTGCTCTTTCTCTCATTTTCTCTTATATTGCACCGAATAGGTCAATATCCTTCCTTTCTACTCATTTCTTCGTATATAGAACGGTCAGAACTTCCGCCACTCATCACAAGTAAGGACCGAAACATGGAGAGTTCCACCCGTTCGATATCCTCCGCTAAACGCAGCTGTTCCTTAGGGTCATTGACACATAAATAAAACGCACTCATGCGGTCCGACAATGTGAGAGACCCGCTATACCCTATGCCCTTTAAGAAGGGGGTGCCGCAGGGTTGGTCCCAGTCGCGTTAATGTGCATCCCACAGTGAAGATGTCGGAGAGGTAATTAATGGACATGCACATCCAACTTGACTGGAAGGGATGGGAGGGGCCAGCTGTATCCTCAGAGTGGAGGGGAGAGGACGGCTGCGGCGGGGGGCTGCGAATGGGGTGGGCCGGGGGGGGGGTCAATGACAAGGGGCTCGTCGGCCTGAATATTGGTTCTTCATTTCCCTTTTGCTTTTTCGCTTAAGGGGGGAGGCTCCTCGAAGACTTCCATTGCTGGGGGGGGTTCCTTGGAGACGTCTGTGGCTGAGAGAGGTGCCTCGAGGACTTCCTCCACAGGCGTTGTGAGAACTTCCGGGATAGGGTGATCAATATCCATTAATGTATCGTTAGGATGCTGAATGGGGCTTCCCAGAGAAACGCAAGGGGAGTAGGGAGAGGCGGGCAGTGGACTCCGCATTGTCAAGGAAATGAGGGGAGTGTTTGACACTGCAGGGACCAAAGGCATCGGAGTAGAGTGGGAGGCGATGAGAGGGTCAGGTGACGTGCGGAGGGGTGAGATTGGCCACAGTACTGGAGAAGGCTTGGGTGCGGATGAGGACGGTGATATAAGGGACTGTCCTGTGAAGGGGAGGGGTAGTGGTATAGGGGGAAGAGAAGGCAGCTCGGCGGATGGTACAAGACTTCCCGGTAACTCTGAAAAGGGTGTAAAGCGCTGTAATGTGGGTACGGAAGAGACCGGCGGAGGTGGAGGGAGATGAGTGGAATTGGATGGTGTCGCAGAGTCTGCTGGACGATACCCTCTCCAAACTCTGATGGAAGTCGGTAGCTTTCGTTGTTGGTTAGGATCACTCGTGAAGAAGTGAATGTTGTCAGGGAGTAGGAAACCTTCATGGCAGTCAGTGTGAGGAGTATGCTTTTACCACAGTTTCATTGTGGTAAAACACTCCTTTTATTTTATTTATATTTTACATATTCTATTCATATTTTTCTATCTTTCATATTCTTCGAATATTGCATATTTCATTAGTTCGAAGCATTGTGTATACTTGTGGGTGCACTCAGCACCAATTAGAACTCAGACACACTTTAACCCAAGAACCACCACTCGTAAGACACAAACTAGGTCTACTACGAGCGGTGATCAGGGTAACGTGTCAGCTACTACATAAGTAGCAGTATCTGAACTATCTAACACTTCTGGCCTCGAACTGTAATAGTCGAGGCCTCCACTCGAACCATCGCACTCGTTGACTCCTTCGTCATCTTGTGCTCTTTCTCTCACTTTCTCTTATATTGCACTGAATAGGTCAATATCCTTCCTTTCTACTCATTTCTTCGTATATAGAATGGTCAGAACTTCCACCACTCTTCACAGTCAGCACCGAGGTACTTGCTGTTGTAGGCGGGGTAGCGAGATTGGTCGTCCTCCGAGTCAGATGAAAGATCACTGGGCCCCATCCGGTAGGTCCGTTCCTGAGGTCCACGTTGTGAAGGGGGTCTGGGAGGTAGTGCAACTCCGTCTCCACATCACAATGCAATGCTTTGTAATTTGATCCTTCGTATTTTGTCCCAATCGTAGAAGGTGACCCCATCTTTTCCTTTCCTACTTTTTTGTCCTACACTCCGAACACATGGCGTGCCCCCGTCGCTGCAATCCGTTTCAGCGAAATCTGTCCATTTATGACCCGAAGGGGGAGCGATAATTGAAGGATTATCGTACCCTTCCATTCTCCTCCATTCCTGTCGTGTCCACCTTAAAGGGACATTATCCCTAGCCCCCATCCTCCGCTGTCCTTCCAAGTACTTCTCTCTCCTCTTCCGTTTAAGTGTTTTCAATTCCTCCTGGACCTGTGCAGAGAAAGCCTCAGACTGCTGTTTCTTTTTGATCTCCTCTTCGGTAGAAGGGAAAATACTACGAGAAGGTGGTGGGGTTTCGCTCCATGTTCCCGAGGGAGCCCCCCAAGTATTAGAGGACCATGGTGCAGCTTTTGAAACAGAGTCCGTCTGTGTAGGGTTCATGGACGATGAGGTCTCCTCCATGCGCTCGACAGTTTCTGTTCAAGGTGGTGGGGAAGAAGGAACTGTAGTTTGAGGTCGAGGTATTCTTTTAAAATTGGGAAATCGGGGTCTGGGGAGAGGGCATATGGAGTAAAGGCAGTTCTATTCCCCGAGTTGGTGGACGTTCCCACGATGTCGCCCTGTGCAGCGGAGGGTATTGGCAAAGGCATTCCAGAATTACTCGTGGAGTGCTCGACTTGTTCAGTACGAGATGGCGTAGTAGAGGTATTAATCGGTTGAGGTCGCGGTATTCTTTTGAAGTTGGGGAACTTGGGTTTGGGTTGTTGCTCCTGCGACATAGTGTACTGATTTGAGAGGTTGACGTGGAGGGAAGAGATAGGGGGAATAAAATTTTCTTTAGCGAATTTACGTATTTTATATTAATTTCAAGCTCCGCTCGGTCATTGAAGTGAAAGGCCGAGGGGGATGAAAGTGGGGGGTAGAGCTAGAAGTAGATAAACAGTGTTGTCATCGTAAGGATGTGAAATGATCATTAAATTCGATAAATAGTCTTGTAAGCTCTAAGAAGAGCGGGAGCACTACGAAGGTCATTGCCATTTAACCAAGTGTCCTCCTCCGGTCCATATCCTTTCCATCGAACCTGGAAAAGGAGTCGATTTCGATGCTTTTTGTGCCCTACTATAGCTTCTACTTCATACTCCTCATCGTTACAATTGAGTTATCGAGGATTCTCGAGTAGCTCCCTGAATCCGAATTCCTTAGGGGAGAGGTGGTACTTTTTAAGATGGTCACAATTAATCACTGGATGTAATTGATATTCCGAGGGAATGCGGAGTCAGAAGACTTGAGGATTGATCTTTTCCAAGACCTCAAACGGCCCTATCCATCTTTGTATAAGTTTCCTTCCGGGTCCCTTGGCTTCGACGAGCTCGAGAGAATGGGGATTAATCAGAACTGTGAAGAGTCGATAGATTCTGACCGTTCAATATACGAAGTATAGTGTTTATTCAACTACTATTAGCAGGTATTGACCGTTCAGTACAATACCGTAGATTGCTAGACTGACAGTACTAGCAAGGAGACACGCTATGCATCACAAGAGCAACTATACAGTTGCTCTTGACGGCTAGAATGAGAGAATGAAAGAGTTGACCTTTACGGTACCACTCGCAGCTAGATGTAAAATAGATAATCAACGAGAGGCTGGATATCTAAAGTAAAGAGATAATAGCACGAGTCGACTATAGTGTCAAGGAGTGCAAAGACCTTAGAGTGAAACTCGACTTTCGCGGTTCGAGTTCAAAGTCTGTTAGTATGCGAGAAAATGCTACCTTTATAGGTAACTGAGACGTTACCCTTGACACCTCTCGCTATTCGATGTCTGGGTCGTTTACGAGGTGGTGTCTGCTGGGTAAAAAGATGTCTGTCATTTGGCGCCGAGAGCACCCATAGGTATTGTAAAGGGTATGCATATATGCATACCTGGACTAAGGAATAATAACTGGATTATAGTACTTTATTATTTACCTTTTATTTTCTTTCTTTATATTCTTTCTATATTTCGAGCACACCTTGATTTCGTAGTTCGAAGCTTTGTGTATACGTATGGGCGCTCTCGGTGCCAAAAGAGACAGACAGCCTTTTACCCAGCAGACACCACCTCGTAACGACTCAGACGTCGAATAGCGAGAGGTGTCAAGGGTAGTATCTCAGCTACCATAAGGGTAGCACTCTCTAGTCTACTAATAGCCTTTTGAACTCGAACCGCTAAGGTCGAGTTCCAGTTTCAAGACTTTGCGCTCGTCGACATTGTAGTCGACTCGCGCTACTATTACTCTATCCTAGATACTCAGTCTTTAGCTGAGTATCTTACTTATTTCCAGCTACTAGTTGTACCGTAAAAGGTCAACTCATTATCTTACTGTTCTAAGCCGTCGCGAGCAACTATACAGTTGCTCTTGAGGCGTGTAGTTCGTTTTTATACTAGTACTAACAGTCTAGTAGTCTATAGTATTGTACTGATGGTCAACACTCTCTAATAGTAGTTGAATAAACACTATTCTTCATATATTGAGCGGTCAGAATCCACCACTCTTCACACCTATACTTGCAGCATCTTGAATCTTTGTCAGCAACTCTTGGACTTAGCTAATCATCTAAGTTCCCCAACCTCACAGCTACCCTTTAGGCTTATTAATTAGATAATAAACCTAATAAGTATTTAAGTATCCTTACTGAAATCCCTGCCAATACTAGATTACTCAAGGCCCAGCCCTAAGTTTATTGAATTAATCAAGTACAAGCACTCAGATAATCCAATACAAATTATTTTCTCTATTAATAAATTATTTAACACCTTGTTAAATAACTATTAATAGTTACAAATAAGCATACAAGAATCCGAAGCTCTTATATCAAGTCTCTGCCAGGTTACTGCGCATATATTCAGCTTCCAGCCCCTATTCTCAAAGAATAGTTCTTGTATTTGCTAAAAAGAGTCATACACAGTTCTATTGAACCTTTCAATAATCAAAATAAGCATTGATTTGAATTGTTTAAGCTTCATAGCACAGCTCATTAATCTATCAGTATTTAAATTACTGGACCTTTGCTTGTTTTATTGTTGAAGCTCTGTGACACTATAGCATATTGTGAAGAGTGGTGGAAGTTCTGACTGTTCTATATACGAAGAAATGAGTAGAAAGGAAGGATATTGACCTATTCGGTGCAATATAAGAGAAAGTGAGAGAAAGAGCACGAGATGACGAAGGAGTCAACGAGTGCGATGGTTTGAGTGGAGGCCTCAACTATTACAGTTCGAGGCCAGAAGTGTTTAGTAGTTCAGATATTGCTACTTATGTAGTAGCTGACACGTTACCCTGATCACCGCTCGTAGTAGACCTAGTTTGTGTCTTACGAGTGGTGGTTCTTGGGTTAAAGTGTGTCTGAGTTCTAATTGGTGCTGAGTGCACCCACAAGTATACACAATGCTTCGAACTAATGAAGTATGCAATATTTGAAGAATATGAAAGATAGAAAAATATGAATAAAATATGTAAAATATAAATGAAATAAAAGGAGTGTTTTACCACAATGATACTGTGGTAAAAGCATACTCCTCACACATATATTGAGCTATCTAAGAGAATCCCCTGAATACATTACAAGAACATAATCTCCCTCTGAGATATCTTCCACCAATCTCCGTCTCTTGTTGTAACTGCGAGCTTGGGTTTCTTGTGCTCACGCAATCGAATCCCGCGCCACTTGTCAGTGATTTTCCAATTCTAAGATCCATTGGTCGGCTACAGGGCTATCCGATAATTCTCTGGGAACCACAGGGTCGTCCCCTCCTAGACAGCTAGACATTCCTCTTGGTAAGTAGCCCATCAGCAAAAAGGCCGGCGCATAGCTTGTTGAGCTTTGAACCGTCGAATTGTAGGTATGAGCCACTACTTGAGTCCATTTAGACCATTCCTCCTTTGAAGAGGCGCAGTACGCTCTGAGCATTTGCTCCACGATAGCATTGGCATTCTCCATTTGACTGTCGGTCTGAGGATGGTGGGACGAGGATACTGCAAGGGCACTTCCGTATACTTTGCAGACCTCTCTCCAGAATCTACAGGTCCACCTCTTGTCTCGATCACAGATTATCCTTGAAGGCAGGCCGAAAGGAGCGGCTACCTTATTCACAAAGATTCGCGTGAATCCTTCTGCAGATAGATCTGAAGTGGTGGGTTCACAGATTAAGAAATGCGTGAGTTCATCCATGGTGACGAAGATGGCAGAATAAGCACCCTCTGTAGAAGGAGGCAATCCAGTAATCAGGTCCATCGAGACAGCCTCAAACGGCCTTAGGGGTACATCTGCAGGTCGAAGAGCTCCTTGTCGAGCGGAATGATCAATTTTAGTTTTCTGGCATATGTTGCAGCTGCGAGCGTACGCCATGCAGTCATGCAACATCCTCGGCCAAAAGAAACGGTCTTTCATCAGCTTAAAGAGTCTGTGGCCGCCTGCATGAGCTCCTTCGAAGGGATTATCATGTATCAGCTTGAGTATGGTTGTGAAGAGTCGATAGATTCTGACTGTTCGATATATGAAGAATAGTGTCTATTCAACTACTATTAGCAGATATTGACCGTACAGTACAATACCGTAGATTACTAGACAAGCTGTACTAGTAAGAAGACACGCTATGCGTCACAAGAGCAGCTGTACAGTTGCTCTTGACGGCTAGAATGAAGGAATGAAAGAGTTGACCTTCACGGTACAACTCGCAGCTAGATGTAAAGTAGATAATCAATGCGAAGTTGAATATCTAGAGTAAAGAAATAATAGTGCGAGTCAACTATAATGTCGACTAGCGCAAAGACCTTAGATTGGAACTCGACCTTCGCGGTTCGAGTCCGAAGTACGTTAGTATGCAAGAGAATACTACCTTTAAGGGTAGTTGAAACGTTACCCTTGACACCTCTCGCTATTCGATGTCTGGGTCGTTTACGAGGTGGTGTCTGCTGGGTAAAGGTTGTCTGTCTCTTTTGGCGCCGAGAGTGCCCATACGTATACACAAAGCTTCGAACTACAAAATCAAGGTGTGCTCGAAATATAGAAAGAATATAAAGAAAGAAAATAAAAGGTAAATAATAAAGTACTATAATCCAGTTATTATTCCTTAGTCCATATATGCATACCCTTTACAATGGTTGTCATCATGCTACTAGGAATGCAGATTCGACTTTTCCAGTCCGAATCTCGAAAGAACAATAGCTTATTCTTGCCGATAAAATAATGCGAAGGAGTAGTTACCATGTTTGGAGAAATGGGATCGGTGGCGTAATGATTTCCGAAGGCAGGATCCTTCTGGTATCCATCGTGAAGTTCCTTAGCGTAATTTTCGTCAATCTCTATAAGCAACTGTGGATTCGAGAGAGTAAAATTCACTTCATCAGTTTCATCGTTTCTGGGGAGGTTGTGCAAGTCCCATTTTGTTTGGGACCTCTTCCATGGTTCCGACTGGTTTGACTAACTCGTGATGAGTGAGAAAGACGGCTTTTTCCGCTGGTTTGTTCTCCCATAACGTCTCATCGTCATTCCGGTTATGAGAATCCGCTATGATCGGTAAAAGGTTGTCTCTCATGGGGCTAGCATAGTCTGGTATTCGAGGAAGTCTGGACAGTGGGTCAACATTGCTATGTATTCGTTCTGCTCTATGTAGGATTTCCAGACTGGGGTATGCAGTGTATACCGCCCACCCCCCATGCAGCCAGTCGACGATTAGTATTCTCGTAAGATCTGGCCCATTGTAACACCGCATGGTCAGTGATCAGAAGGATATGTTCGCCTTCGATAAAGGGCTGGAAATGGACTAATCCTTCTTTAGCAGCTAACGCTTCTCGCTCTGTGGCTGAATAGTTACATTCTGCTTTCTTGAGTGTACGGCTCCAATAGGCAATAATGCGTTCGACCGTGACACTGGTGTCATCAAAATCTGTGGCCCAGGAATCCGTCCAGGTGAATTCCGGCTCCTTGGTTTTATAACGAGTAACGAAGATGGGCACATCTCATGATTGATCAAAGGCTGCTCGTGCTTGGGCATAAATTTTCGTATCCTTTAGGTCCTTAAGCGTCATTTTCTGTATTTGTTGGAGACAACATCCTAGCGCGAAGTCTGACGCATCTGTGTATAACCGATAAGGCATACCGCTCACGGGGTGTCCGAGTACTGGAGCTGAGCTCAATGCAACCTTGATGTCCTCAAAAGCTCGGGCGTGTTCAGAATCCCAATTCCAACGAACTCCTTTCTTCAAGAGGTTGAAAAGTAGAGCGACCGTCCAGGAGTAAAATGGTATGTATGCAGAGAAGTACAGAACCATCCCTAGAAAACGTTGAAGATCTGCTATCTTAGAAGGCATAGTCAATTCTAATATAGCGGCGACCTTTTCTTGATGGGTCAAAAAGCCGAGTCTAGACACCTTATATCCTAGTAGTAGAATCGAATTATACCCCACATAGCACTTTTTGGGCGAGAGAGTGATTCCCGCAGCAATTATGGCTTGTAAAACCTGATCTAAATGTTCTAGATGATCGTCCCATGTCTTAGAAAAGATCACGATGTCGTCAATATAAACAAGGCAGAATATCCATAAGTAAGGTGCAAGTACGGTTTGCATAACCCTTTGGAATATAGAAGGTCCATTACGAAGTCCAAAGGGCATTCTCCTGAATTGCCACAGTCCTCGATGGGATCTTGTAAAGGGTATGCATATATGCATACCTGGACTAAGGAATAATAGCTGGATTATAGTACTTTATTATTTACCTTTTATTTTCTTTCTTTATATTCTTTTCTATATTTCGAGCACACCTTGATTTTGTAGTTCGAAGCTTTGTGTATACGTATGGGCGCTCTCGGCGCCAAAAGAGACAGACAACTTTTACCCAGCAGACACCACCTCGTAAACGACCCAGACGTCGAATAGCGAGAGGTGTCAAGGGTAACGTTTCAACTACCTTTAAAGGTAGTATTCTCTTGCATACTAACGTACTTCGGACTCGAACCGCGAAGGTCGAGTTCCAATCTAAGGTCTTTGCGCTAGTCGACATTATAGTCGACTCGCGCTATTATTTCTTTACTCTAGATATTCAGCTTCGCATTGATTATCTATTTTACATCTAGCTACGAGTTGTACCGTGAAGGTCAACTCTTTCATTCTTTCATTCTAGTCGTCAAGAGCAACTGTACAGTTGCTCTTGTGATGCATAGCGTGTCTTCTTACTAGTACAGCTTGTCTAGTAATCTACGGTATTGTACTGTACGGTCAATATCTGCTAATAACTCCAAGCGGGAGGAGACATCAGTAGGGATGTCAGGTCCTAAGTTAACCAGCTTATGCAGATCTTCCACACGAAATGTTTCTGTGGTGGCAACCTCTGACATTTTAGGACCTGCCGGGTCGAAATCGTCTGCAAGTTCCCATTCTGGGGGCAGTCCGGAGGATTGAGGATTAAGGACACGCTCCTCTTCTATTCTTGATAGACTCTCGACAAGATGGGCGATCTTGGTTGCCGTTGACTGCATCGATGCTTTCTCAGTCAAAGATCTAGGAGTCTGGGCCCATTTGTTCGCGTCGTGAATTAATCCAACAGTTTCCCCTTGTCTGATGATTCTTGGCATCAGAAAGGGATTAGCGAGAGGTATCGTGGCACATTCCCTAGATATGGCAGTGGTGGGAGCAGCTAGTATACTCCCATCGTCATTCTGCAAGACAACTCCCTCGACTATCCATTGGTCACCAATAAGATCTCCTACAAAAATTGGTACTAATCGAGCCGATTCCGGTTCTATAGTACAATCCTGCAAGGCCCGTGCGACTCTTTCAGTACGCACTCCTTTGTCTGGTTTGGAAGTCAATTCAGGCGAGTCATTGGCTAGTTCCTCAAGGGGGATCTTGCTAATCGAAAAGGCTAAAGGCTGCGGCTCCTTGGAAGAACTGGCTGGGATAGATCCTGCTCTCCCAGGCAAAATTAATCTGGAACCCAGCGGTTGGTCTCGCAGTGTCCCAATCTCATAGTTCACGTGAAAGTCTTCTCCAAGAAGGATCGGGACAGTCATACCTCGGACAACGTACGTCTCGGTGGTAAATTTAAGGAGTGTACCGGTGTCGTCCTCGAGATAAATGGGGACATTGACGTATCCTAATACTTTGGCATTACCGGTAAGTTGTACGAGGTGCAGCTTGAGTCCTTCTTGAGCTTAGGGCGGTCCTCTAGTTCCTTATAGAAGTCCTCCGAAATTAAGGAGAGGTCAGCCCCAGCATCCAGCCTGATTTTAATAGGATTTGAGGCTTCTGAATTCCCTACGCATCCGTAGACGTGTAATGCTGAAATCCCAATACTGGAATATCCACCCAGAGGGTCCCTTCTGCGATAGATAATAGTCGAATCCTCCTTTATAAGTCGACTGGATCGGGGGTATTGGACTCTAGGTCTTTTGCTTTCTTTTCTTGTAACCAGTTTGACGTTCCTCCTGATACGTCTACTGTTAGGTACCTTGGGAGTGGCGTTCGAAATAGAGTCGTCTGCTTCAGAGTCTGACTCATCACAAGGAATTAAGTCAGGTAATTGCCCTGGGTCAAAGGGGAAGCTCTCCTCCTCCGATCCCTCTGACTCAGAGGGGTCTTCTATAATGTAGGTTTGACTTATTTCCTTAGATCGGTTCACAAATACATCCTCATCGACGATTTCCTCAATGGTGGGAGGTTCAGGTCGCGATAAAACTCTCGTCTCAGTCAGACCTTCACCGTTCTGACAATGAGCATCTAGCCAGTCTCCTTTCTTGAGAAAATCATGGTCTGATATAGTGTGAAGAGTCGATAGATTCTGACTGCTCGATGTATGAGGAATAGTATTTATTCAACTACTATTATTAAGTATTGACCGTCCTGTACAATACTGTAGATTACTAGACTGATAGTACTAGTAATGAGACGCACTACACGTCACAAGAGCAACTGTACAGTTGCTCGTGATGATAAGGACCAGAGAAAAGAAGAGTTGACCTTTACAGTACAACTTGTAGCTAGAAGTAAGAAAGATAATCAGTGAAAGACTGAATATCAGAGGTAGAGATATAGCAGCGCGAATCGACTAGAGTGTCGATGAGTGCAAAGACTTGAGAGTGGGACTCGACCTTTGCGGTTCAAGTCCAAAGATTATTAGTATGCAAGAAGTTGCTACCTTTATAAGTAGCTGAGACATTACCCTTGACACCTCTCCCTATTCGACGTCTGAGTTGTTACAAGGTGGTGTCTGCTGGGTAAAAAAGTGTCTGTCTTTTGGTGCCGAGAGCGCCCATAGGTACAGTAGGCAACAAAACCCTTACAATGTTTTGCACTTTTTGAAAGACATGGCTATTCCTCCAGAAATAAATTCTGTAAATTGCTGAAAATATTATGTAATATACTTCAACATCATACCTTCCAGAAATGCACAGCCACAAGGCACCATGTCCTTATTTGGTAAGTCCAGATCACACACAAACCAATAGCTCATTGTAAGGGTTTTGTTGCACACTATTTTGAGACTATTATTACAAGAAATTAGTATTTAGTATGGCCCCCCTTTGCTCTAATCACTGCTGCAAGTCTTCTAGGCATACTCTCAATAAGCATCTGACACTCCTCCTTTGGAATCTCTTCCCACACCTTCTGCACCCTCTCCCACAGTTCATGAACACTATTTGCAGGCTGTTCATACTCCCCCAGCTTCCTTTTGACACGATTCCACAGATGTTCAATAGGATTCATGTCAGGAGATTGTGCAGGCCATTTGAGGACTGTAACATCATGGTCAGTGAACCATTTCTGGGCCTTTTTGCTAGTGTGTTTGGGGTCATTGTCTTGTTGAACACAATGTCAGCCACTGTTTTGTTGTAATATATGAGGGTTTGCTGGAGTTCATCATCCAGGAGCTCCACATAAAGCTCAGCATCCATCCTCCCATCAATTTTGGTTGCAAACCCAACCCCATCCCAGCCCATGCATCCCCACATCATCAGGTTTCCTCCTCCAAACTTGACTGTTCCCTCTACTAACCTATCATTTAACCCCTCACCCACATTTTTCCACACATATTTCCTTCCATCTGATCCCAGCCTATTAATCTTAGTCTCATAAGACCATATGACCCTCTTCCAGTCCTCCAGGGTCCATTCCAAATGCCTTTCTGCAAACTCCAATCGAGATTTCCGATGATGAGGTTTGAGAAGTGGCCTTTTTCTCTTTACCACAGCCCTCATGCCTAAGGTTTTGAGGTGGCAATGCACTGTTTGTGAAGTAATGGGAGTGTTGATGATGTCTATAAGTTTCTTGGTTGCCTGTCTGGCATTATCAACCTTCCCCATGCAAATTATTCTTCTAGCATAGGCAATATTGGCTGTGGTAAGCTTTGTAGGACAGCCACCAGAGCATTTGGGGAGTTCAGGGCAATGCTCAGAGCAAATACGACTGATGGTGGCACTGCTGAGATGAGTTTGGTAACGTGTTTGAGCTCCAGAAATGCCAGAGTCAAGTAGAGTAAGAACATGTTGGATTTGGCTGGAGGAGAGCTTTTTCATTGTGAGTAGGGTAATTGTGGGATTCCAACTGGTTGCTTTCATCTTATATACATTGAGGAAGAGTGGTCACATGACTTTGTTGAACTTTATAAACAAAGTCATGTGACTAGGACCCATTTTGAACTTTAAAAATGTGTGCAACAAAACCCTTACAATGAGCTATTGGTTTGTGTGTGATGTGGACTTACCAAATAAGGTCGTGGTGCCTTGTGGCTGTGCATTTCTGGAAGGTATGATGTTGAAGTGTATTACATAATATTTTCGGCATTTTACAGAATTTATTTCTGGAGGAATAGCCATGTCTTTCAAAAAGTACAAAACATTGTAAGGGTTTTGTGGCCTACTGTATACACAAGACTTTGAACTAAGAAATATGGGTATGCTCGAAAGATATAGAGAATTAAGGAAAAGGAATAGAAACTAGGTAATAAAGTACTATAATATATATATTATTCAACTGTCCAATCATGCATATATGCATACCCTTCACATATAGAAACATAAACTTGCGATGTCTCATTCTCATTCGAGGATACATTCACATCTGAAACGATGTTGTCCTCTGACTGAGGAAGGTAGACAGAAATGAAAATCGATTCCTCATTGTGAAGAGTGGCGGAAGTTCTGACCATTCTATATACAAAGAAATGAGTAGAAAGGAAGGATATTGACCTATTCGGTGCAATATAAGAGGAAGTGAGAGAAAGAGCACAAGATGACGAAGGAGTCAATGAATGCGATGGTTCGAGTGGAGGCCTCAACTATTACAGTTCGAGGCCAGAAGTATTCAGTAGTTCAGATAATGCTACCTATATGGTAGCTGACACGTTACCCTGATCACTGCTCATAGTAGACCTAGTTTGTGTCTTACGAGTGGTGGTTCTTGGGTTAAAGTGTGTCTGAGTTCTAATTGGTGCTGAGTGCACCCACAAGTATACACAATGCTTCGAACTAATGAAATATGCGATATTTGAAGAATATGAAAGATAGAAAAATATGAATAGAATATGTAAAAATATAAATGAAATAAAAGGAGTGTTTTACCACAATGATACTGTGGTAAAAGCATACTCCTCACACTCATCAATGTTATGTACTTGTCCCTGTACGCTTAATCCATAAACCGTTTCATAAGCCCTTTGATCCTCCACCTCCTCCATTGGGTTCTGCACAGAGCACTTGTTAATAGAGACATACATAGTGTGACATCCTGCCCGCGTTGTTAAAGGCATAGAAAAGAATTGACCCAGCCTGGGATTGAACCAAGGACCTCCTGGCTTTATATGCAGGTGCTCTTAACCACTGAGCTACTGGACCTATAGTCTAGTATTATATGATGGATTATATATACATATATATAAGGACTTGTGATGCCAACTTGTGCTCTTATAACAGCTTATATAACTGATGGCAAGCCTGGGTCTTATAACAGTCTGTCACATATAGATATTGCATTTTCCCATTTCTAACACTTCCCCTGAAATCAATATCTAGTCTATACCCTATGCAGCGCACCAAGCTCACGGGGCCCATAACCTGTTAAAAGTGACCTGTGACTTACTGTGACACATGACACACACAAGTCTGAGGAAAGTTGTTACTATTCAGGTCACTAACTACAAGCTTATATATGTTATACATCAGTAGGCTTGTCAGCTGTCATAAGTGACAGCTGGTTGACAGCTGGTTGACAGCTGTCATAAGTGACAGCTGATTGACAGCTTGAATGGAAACTGACAGCTGATTGACAGCTGGAATACAAAGTGACAGCTGATTGACAGCTGTCATGGGAAATGAACTGGAAATACCCTGGAACATGCTGGAAGCTTCTAGAAGGTTCTAGAAGGTTCCAGAAGGTCTTGGAGACAGTGGAGGCAGTTTTAACACGCGTGGGGGCAGTCGATCTTGAAATGCTCTAAACTCCCACAAATCCAACACTCCTTCGGGGGTTTGGCAATGCTTTTCTTGTCACTTCGTTCGAAAAAGAACTTGCCGTGTTTCTTACCCTGCTTCGCGTTCGATCTCCTAGGGACGGTTTTATCCTCAAGTTCGCCAAGGAGGATGTGACCTTGGTTAGTGGGGTTGATTCCTCCAGAGTGTTCTTCCTTATGCCAGGGATCCGACTCGTCTTGCTCAGCGATCATGACTCTGGGCTTTTGGAACCGATAACGCTCTCGATGTGTTTGAACCCAAGCGTTAATCAAACGTCACCATGAGGAAGTCTTCGTTGACTTTTCAAAAACCAGCTCCTTCCGGAAGTCCCATCGAAGCAGTAGCTGGACCGTCAACAGATGCCCCTCCAAGTCCATGAGAAGAACACCCGTCAACTGAACAGTTGAACGTCCCCGGAGCTAAGGTCGAAATTACCTGTGCTTCTGAACCCATTCTCTCGTTCCCGCCTAAACAGGTCATCCTTCAGCAATTCTTTAGGGGTCATATGATTTACACCCAGCCTATCGACTGACAATGGGATGCGTACTATGCCGACCGAATTTCTACGGATCAGCTTATTCCTTTTGTGGAGGAGTACAATACGGACTACCCCCTTTTACCAGTGACTGTAGCAGTCTGGTTAGGTCGTTATCAGGCTATTTTATCGGCGCAGGATCTATTCTTATGACCTGGAACCCTTGAGGACTTGACTCGCTCGATTCCCGAATGGTCGAGTGAAGTTACTTCTGTTATGGAAGGAGAGAGGACGGTTCTTAAACAAGAGGTGTTCTCTTCATTCCTCGATGTGCTCCGCACGCACGATGACATGTTACAAATCCTTCACATCCTACTCGGTGGGGATCACATCGTCCCCAAAGTCGACTACCAGTATATATACATTCGGATGCTGGAGGAGTCTCTTAACGGGATTACTCGGAATTCTTCGTTTGCGTATTTCACTTTAAGGGGTCGGTTAAGGCGAAATCAGAGAAGACTCGATAAGATGGTTTTGGAAGTGCTTTACCCTTATGGTGATTCCATCCAGGTACCTGATTCGCCCATCTCCACAACAAGTTCGTTTGTTTGTACCCTGAATGGCTCTCCCGACACTCGTTTCCTTCATTCGCTCAATCGTCCCATTATTTTGCAAGACTTCCCGTCTGACATGAGGATGCAGGTGGCGGAACGTCTTCAAGAAAAAGGAATGGAAATATGCATCCCCCTCTATCAGCCTCAACCTCGTTGACCTTTGAATACGGTCGAAATCGAGAGAGGGATCGCGATGGAACCTAGCCCTACCCCCCATCAGGAAAGTCACCGGTCTCGTGTCGTGTTTGAATGAATCCCTGGCAATACGAACATGGGTGATGAACCAACTACGACTAGATATCGTGTTAAAACTGCCTCCACTGTCTCCAAAACCTTCTGGAACCTTCTAGAACCTTCTAGAAGCTTCCAGCATGTTCCAGGGTATTCCCAGTTCATTTCCCATGACAGCTGTCAATCAGCTGTCACTTTGTATTCCAGCTGTCAATCAGCTGTCAGTTTCCATTCAAGCTGTCAATCAGCTGTCACTTATGACAGCTGTCAACCAGCTGTCAACCAGCTGTCAACCAGCTGTCAACCAGCTGTCACTTATGACAGCTGACAAGCCTACTGATGTATAACATATATAAGCTTGTAGTTAGTGACCTGAATAGTAAAAACTTTCCTCAGACTTGTGTGTGTCACGTGTCACAGTAAGTCACAGGTCACTTTTAACATATCGATCAGTCGCCAACAGGGGTCGACCGTCTTTCTCCACTGCATTCACTGAGGGTATAGCTGGTCAGGTTGCTGGTCGAGGATCGCTGAATCCAGTCGATCCTCGCCATTCCCTGCCGATCTCCTCCAACCCTTTTTTGCCATCAGGAGGACCTCCTAGTAATTCATCTGGGAGTTCTAGTACCTCAAGTTATGGAGGGAATTCAGGACATGGGGGGCGTCACGGTAGAGTACCTAACTCTCCCTGTGAAGAGTCGATAGATTCTGACCATTCTATATACGAAGAATAGTGTTTATTCAACTACTATTAGTAGGTATTGACCGTACAGTACAATACCGTAGATTACTAGACTGGCAGTACTAGTAAGGAGACACACTATGCGTCACAAGAGCAACTGTACAGTTGCTCTTGACGGCTAGAATGAGAGAAGGAAAGAGTTGACCTTCACGGTACAACTCGTAGCTAGACGTAAGATAGATCATCAACAAGAAGCTGAATATCTAAAGTAAAGATATAGTAGCGCAAGTCGACTATAGTGTCGACGAGCGCAAAGACCTTAGAGGGGAACTCAACCTTCGCGGTTCGAGTTCAAAGTACTTTAGTATGCGAGAGAATACTACCTTTATAGGTAGTTGAGACCTTACCCTTGACACCTCTCGCTATTCGACATCTGGGTTGTTTACGAGGTGGTGTCTGCTGGGTGAAAAGTGTCTATCGTTTGGCGCCGAGAGTGCCCATACATATACACAAAGCTTCGAACTACAAAATAAGGGTATGCTCGAAATATAGAAAGAATGTAAATGAAGAAAATAAAAAGTAAATAATAAAATACTATAATCCAACTATTATTCCTTAGTCCAATTATGCATATATGCATACCCTTCACACTCCCTTTCGAACTCCGATGCAGCCTCGAGCCAGCGTGCCTATCGATGACTTACCTAAGGATAAAAGGATCGCTCTTAACACCAACGACATCAAGATCAAATGGTCAGATCTTCCCGAATACGATGGGACTCAATCCAAGGCGTTGGATTACATCATGGATATTATGAGCCTCTCGGAGATCTCTGACTCCATGAGTACATTGTTGGGAGTCGCTCTGCCAAGACGACTCACCGGCGGTGCTAAGATCTGGTGGAGCACCCTAGACCATGAACATCGCACTGAATTTAGTCGATCTCACGGATCGTTTCTTTGGGGCATCGTAGAAGGATTACTAGGAACTCATTGGCGCGAATCCTTGGCTCTAGAATGGGAAGCCATGAAGTTTCGACAGGCCGGTCACAATCATGAGACACTCGTTCATTACATTCAGCGAAGGGTCAAGCTCTATCGATTCTTGTACAGGTTCCACCAAAACCGGAAAGACGAAACGCACAGACTTATCCTGACACTACCCATGGAATGGCTTTATCTTCTACAGGGACAACCTATCGACGACATCATGAGCTTACAGACTTACGCGAACAATTTACAAGAGGCTCTGATTAACGCTTGGGTTCAAACACATCGAGAACATTATCGGTTTCAGAAACCCAGAGTCATGATCACCGAGCAAAACAAGTCGGATCCCTGGCATGAGGAGGAGCACTCTGGAAAAATCGACTCCACTAATCGAGGCCACGTCCTCCTCGGCGAACTCGAGGATAAAACTGTCCCTAGGAGATCGAACGCTAAGCAGGGTAAGAAACACGGCAAGTTCTTTTTCGAACGAAGTGACAAGAAAAGCATCGCCAAGCCTCCGAAGGAGTGTTGGATTTGTGGGAGCTTAGAGCATTTCAAGATCGACTGCCCCCATGCGGGCAGGATGTCGCACTATGTCTCTATTAACAAGTGCTCCGCGCAGATGTTAGAAATGGGAAAATACAATATCTATATGTGACAGACTGTTATAAGACCCAGGTTTGCCATCAGTTATATAAACTGTTATAAGAGCACAAGTTGGCAACATAAGTCCTTATATATATGTATATATAATCCATCATATAATACTAGACTATAGGTCCAGTAGCTCAGTGGTTAAGAGCACCTGCATATAAAGCCAGGAGGTCCTTGGTTCAATCCCAGGCTGGGTCAATTCTTTTCTATGCCTTTAACACCATGATGCTCAGGGTTCTTAGCAACACTGATGGCAGACTGGTTGTCAATGTGTAGAGTGGAGGGTTGATCAACTTGGTAGCCAAATTCACCTAGGATTTGCCGCATCCAGGCAATCTCCTTGCCAGCTTCTACAGCAGAGACAAATTCTGCTTCAGTTGTAGAAAGTGTGACAATACTTTGTAGTTTACTACTCCAGCCAATAGCACCTCCAGCCATCATAGTTACATAACCACCAGTGGATCTTCCAGAATCAATGCAATCACCATGAGCAGCATCAGTGTATGTGGTGAATAATTCAGAGCCACATTTACCAGAGTAATGCAACTTGTATTCCAGTGTACCTTTTAGGTATCTGAACAAGTGCTTCACTGCTGTCCAATGCTTTGGTCCAGGATTGCCATTAAAACGTGCCAAGTAGGACACAGTATAAGCAATATCTGGACGAGTCATAGTAGCCAGGTATTGTAAAGACCCAACAGCACTGAGATAAGGAACACTACGCATGAAATCCACCTCTGCAGCATTCTCAGGACCCATTTCTTTGGAAAGAGATGTACCAGGTGTCATAGGTGTGAGAACTGGATGACAGTCAGACATGTTATAACGCTCAAGCATGTTGAGAATAAACTGTCGCTGATCAAGAGTAAGGAGTCGCTTAGAGCGATCTCTGCCAACTCCCACACCAAGTGAATAAACAGTGGATCCAAGATCACGGCATTTGAAATGCAGGGACAATTGCTTGACAGCTTTGTCAATGGCAAGAGTGGACTTAGATGCAAATGTAATATCATCAATGTAAATGGGTACAAAGATCTTGACCTCTCCATTTGAATAAATGTAAACAGAGGTATCAGATTCAATTCGTTTGAACTCCATTTCAGTAAGTGCACCATGTAACTTGATGTTCCATTGACGAGATCCCTGCTTGAGACCATAAAGTGATTTCAAGAGTCTGAGAACCTTATGAGGACCTCCTTGATGGAAGCCTTCAGGTTGTCTCATATAGATTGTCTCATCAAGGTCACCATGGGTAAAAGCAGCAGAAATGTCAACAGAGCGCAAGTCCATGTCTTCAATGGCAGCTAGGGCCAGAATCAAACGCAGAGTTGCAGGTCTAAAAGTAGGTGCAAACACTTCATTGTAGTCAATGCCAGGACGTTGTGAGTATCCTTTGGCAACAAGGCGAGCTTTATAACGCTCAATTGTGCCATCTGCATTGTGTTTGACTTTAAACACCCAACCAGAACCAATTGCCTTTGCACCAACTGGGAGGTCAACAAGTTCCCATATCTTGTTTTCTACCAGTGTATTGTACTCTGCATTGATAGCCTCTTGCCATTTATCTGCATCATCACCTTTCATAGCCTGCTTGTAGTTTTGTGGATCAGCAGTTGAAGCTGTTCCAACAAACTGTACTTCTGATACAGGTGCTAGTAGTCATATGACTCCTCATAGTCATTGGCTGCGTAACTACAAACCATTATGTGTCCCAATCAAGTTAGCAGATCATACTGTTATCTACTCTGCAGGAGTTGGTTCTGTGGTATTCAACCCAGTTATAAATGGAAGGAAATCGCGATCTGTGGAGCTTACAAGAGTTTTGCATGTACCACAACTGCGCAGTAACCTATTGTCTTGTCTTTATCTCACAAGACACAAAGGACTACTCATACACATTGATCGAACAACCATGCATTTCAAACTCTCTGGCCAGACTTTGTTTACAGCCAGAGTTACTGCACAGAATGCAGGCATCCTCAATGGTGCCACTGCACCTATTATTGAGCAAGCTGGTGCTGCCTCCACTCTTCCCTTTGAAATCAATCTCTGGCATCGCCGTCTTGGACATCACAGCTATGCTGATGTCCAGAAGATGATCAGAGAAGGATTGGTGGTTGGCTTAAACCTTGACTCAAAGGAACAACCTGATCCTATCTGTGAACCTTGCCTTGCTGGCAAAATGACTGCCAATCCATTTCCTACCTCACCAAGTCAATCTCAGACACCACTTGAGCTTATTCATAGTGATCTACATGGACCACTTCCTGTGCAAACAACTGAGGGTTATCACTACTGGATAACCTTCATTGATGATTGCACCAAGTTGCGAGCTGTTCTATTCTTAAAACGGAAGAGTGATGCATTTGAAGCATTCAGGAGATACAAAGCTTATGCTGAGAATATTCTGGGTTGCAAGGTCAAAGCTCTGCAGGATGACAAAGGGGGGGAGTATATGTCAAATGCCTTTATCAAGTTTACAGATGAATGTGGAATAGCACGCCGTCATACTACTCACAATCGCCCTCAACAGAATGGAGTTGCAGAACGAGCCAATCGTACCTTGGCTGATCATGTCACTGCCATGATGCATGAAGCGCGTATGCCTGCCTCATTCTGGAATCATGCTGTGGCATCTTATGTCTATGTATGGAATCGTCTGCCTACTGCACCATTGCCTAAAACTACACCCTATGAGCATGTTAAAAGTGACCTGTGACTTACTGTGACACGTGACACACACAAGTCTGAGGAAAGTTGTTACTATTCAGGTCACTAACTACAAGCTTATATATGTTATACATCAGTAGGCTTGTCAGCTGTCATAAGTGACAGCTGGTTGACAGCTGGTTGACAGCTGTCATAAGTGACAGCTGGTTGACAGCTGTCATAAGTGACAGCTGATTGACAGCTTGAATGGAAACTGACAGCTGATTGACAGCTGGAATACAAAGTGACAGCTGATTGACAGCTGTCATGGGAAATGAACTGGGAATACCCTGGAACATGCTGGAAGCTTCTAGAAGGTTCTAGAAGGTTCCAGAAGGTTTTGGAGACAGTGGAGGCAGTTTTAACAGAGCAATGGTACAAGCAGAAACCAGATGTGAGCAACTTGCGAGTGTGGGGGTGTACTGCCTATGTTTACATTCAAAAGGACAAAAGGAAGTCACTTCAGTCACACATGGAGAAATGCCTCTTTCTAGGCTATCCTGTGGGATACAAAGGTTGGCAATTCTACAACCCTGTTACAAAGAAGTTTATCATCTCTGAACGGGCTGTATTTGATGAACGCCACTTTCCTGGTCTATCTACTACTGGACCAATGCCTAATATTAGGCTTTTCCCAAATATACCAAACTCTGACATTCCTTTATTTGTGCCAGAAGTAGAGGGGGATAATGATATTTCTATCCCTCCTACTCATATTCCTGCACCTCCTGCTTATATTCCTGCACCTCCTGCTCAGATTCCTGCACCTCCTGCTCAGATTCCTGCACTTCCTGAACCCATTCAACTACCTCCTCCACCTGCACCAGAACCACAGCTTCGTCGCTCTCAGCGTGTTCCAAAGCAACCTGGTGAATGGTGGAAGGTACAACCAGCTCCAGCTCTAGCTGAAGATGATGATGAGGACATTGATTATGAGGAAGTACAGTTTGTTGGAACAGCTTCAACTGCTGATCCACAAAACTACAAGCAGGCTATGAAAGGTGATGATGCAGATAAATGGCAAGAGGCTATCAATGCAGAGTACAATACACTGGTAGAAAAAAAGACATGGGAACTTGTTGACCTCCCAGTTGGTGCAAAGGCAATTGGTTCTGGTTGGGTGTTTAAAGTCAAACACAATGCAGATGGCACAATTGAGCGTTATAAAGCTCGCCTTGTTGCCAAAGGATACTCACAACGTCCTGGCATTGACTACAATGAAGTGTTTGCACCTACTTTTAGACCTGCAACTCTGCGTTTGATTCTGGCCCTAGCTGCCATTGAAGACATGGACTTGCGCTCTGTTGACATTTCTGCTGCTTTCACCCATGGTGACCTTGATGAGACAATCTATATGAGACAACCTGAAGGCTTCCATCAAGGAGGTCCTAATAAGGTTCTCAGACTCTTGAAATCACTTTATGGTCTCAAGCAGGGATCTCGTCAATGGAACATCAAGTTACATGGTGCACTTACTGAAATGGAGTTCAAACGAATTGAATCTGATACCTCTGTTTACATTTATTCAAATGGAGAGGTGAAGATCTTTGTACCCATTTACATTGATGATATTACATTTGCATCCAAGTCCACTCTTGCCATTGACAAAGCTGTCAAGCAATTGTCCCTGCATTTCAAATGCCGTGATCTTGGATCCACTGTTTATTTACTTGGTGTGGGAGTTAGCAGAGATCGCTCTAAGCGACTCCTTACTCTTGATCAGCGACAGTTTATTCTCAACATGCTTGAGCGTTATAAAATGTCTGATTGTCATCCAGTTCTCACACCTATGACACCTGGTACATCTCTTTCCAAAGAAATGGGTCCTGAGAATGCTGCAGAGGTGGATTTCATGCGTAGTGTTCCTTATCTCAGTGCTGTTGGGTCTTTACAATACCTGGCTACTATGACCCGTCCAGATATTGCTTATACTGTGTCCTACTTGGCACGTTTTAATGGCAATCCTGGACCAAAGCATTGGACAGCAGTGAGGCACTTGTTCAGATACCTAAAAGGTACACTGGAATACAAGTTGCATTACTCTGGTAAATGTGGCTCTGAATTATTCACCACATACACTGATGCTGCTCATGGTGATTGCATTGATTCTGGAAGATCCACTGGTGGTTATGTAACTATGATGGCTGGAGGTGCTATTGGCTGGAGTAGTAAACTACAAAGTATTGTCACACTTTCTACAACTGAAGCAGAATTTGTCTCTGCTGTAGAAGCTGGCAAGGAGATTGCCTGGATGCGGCAAATCCTAGGTGAATTTGGCTACCAAGTTGATCAACCCTCCACTCTACACATTGACAACCAGTCTGCCATCAGTGTTGCTAAGAACCCTGAGCATCATGGAAGGATGAAACATCTTGACCTGCGCTACTATTGGCTTAGGGATGCTGTAAATGCCAAGTGTATTGCTCCTTCCTATATTCCTACTGCAGAACAAATTGCAGATATTCTAACCAAGCCTCTATCTACTCCCAAGGTTCAATTTTGCCGTGATGGAATGGGTATAAGGGCTTAGTTTCTTGTTTTCTTTCTTACTCTCTGTAGTTTAGCAAAGTCTCTCTCTCTCTCTCTCTCTCTGTTTCTTTTTCTTTGGAGACATGTGAGATCAGGGGGGTCTGTTAAAACTGCCTCCACTGTCTCCAAAACCTTCTAGAAGCTTCCAGCATGTTCCAGGGTATTCCCAGTTCATTTCCCATGACAGCTGTCAATCAGCTGTCACTTTGTATTCCAGCTGTCAATCAGCTGTCAGTTTCCATTCAAGCTGTCAATCAGCTGTCAGTTTCCATTCAAGCTGTCAATCAGCTGTCAGTTTCCATTCAAGCTGTCAATCAGCTGTCAGTTTCCATTCAAGCTGTCAATCAGCTGTCACTTATGACAGCTGTCAACCAGCTGTCACTTATGACAGCTGACAAGCCTACTGATGTATAACATATATAAGCTTGTAGTTAGTGACCTGAATAGTAACAACTTTCCTCAGACTTGTGTGTGTCACGTGTCACAGTAAGTCACAGGTCACTTTTAACATCAGCATAGCTGTGATGTCCAAGACGGCGATGCCAGAGATTGATATCAAAGAGAAGAGTGGAGGCAGCACCAGCTTGCTCAATAATAGGTGCAGTGGCACCATTTAGGATGCCTGCATTCTGTGCAGTAACTCTGGCTGTAAACAAAGTCTGGCCAGAGAGTTTGAAATGCATGGTTGTTCGATCAATGTGTATGAGTAGTCCTTTGTGTCTTGTGAGATAAAGACAAGACAATAGGTTACTGCGCAGTTGTGGTACATGCAAAACTCTTGTAAGCTTCACAGATGGCGATTTCCTTCCATTTATAACTGGGTTGAATACCACAGAACCAACTCCTGCAGAGTAGATAACAGTATGATCTGCTAACTTGATTGGGACACATAATGGTGTGTAGTTACGCAGCCAATGACTATGAGGAGTCATATGACTACTAGCACCTGTATCAGCAAGCCAATCATAGTCAGAATCATTCTGCAGGGTGGAGGAATCGGATGAGGAGAAAGCAAGTGCATTTCCACTATATTCAACATTGTTCTGAGATATTGTCTTCTGAGGCCTATTTGGCTTTTTCTTCCCTTTAGCACGATTGGTAAGGACACTCTCCTGTGCTTCCTGCTGCTTCTTGATGAAGCGATGACACTTGTCCATAGTATGGTTGGTCATGGAGCAGAAAGTACATTTGAGAAATGCAGTGGGTGCATTGCCCTGAGACATTGTCTCCTGAGTGCTGTTTGCCTTCTTTCCTTTAGTCTGATTGACTTTAGGGAATTGGGGAATGAAAGATGGCATTGTAGTATAGACGCAGCAAACTCGCAAAGAAGTTGAGAAAAAAGGTATTTAACTCGAGGTCCAGACGGTAGTCTCGAGGGAAACTCAGCCTTAGTGGCATACAAGTTCCTCCCTACTAGCAACAGCAATAAGGCTGGGCCTGGCAGGGGAATATAAAGTATAGGCTGAAACTTACTCAAAAGAAGCGAGTTTGCAAAAAGTTATACAGTACTAGAGCGCTTAGAGCGCGGGGCCCATAACCTGTTAAATGTGACCTGTGACTTACTGTGACATGTGACACACACAAGTCTGAGGAAAGTTGTTACTATTCAGGTCACTAACTACAAGCTTATATATGTTATACATCAGTAGGCTTGTCAGCTGTCAAAAGTGACAGCTGGTTGACAGCTGTCAGAAGTGACAGCTGATTGAGAGCTTGAATGGAAACTGACAGCTGATTGACAGCTTGAATGGAAACTGACAGCTGATTGACAGCTGGAATACAAAGTGACAGCTGATTGACAGCTGTCATAGGAAATGAACTGGAAATACTCTGGAACATGCTGGAAGCTTCTAGAAGGTTCTAGAAGGTTCCAGAAGGTCTTGGAGACAGTGGAGGCAGTTTTAACAACATCATGGGAATGTCCACCAACTCGGGGAACGGAACCACCTTTACTCCATACGCTCCTCTTCCCAGACCCCAATTTCCCAATTTTAAAAGGATACCTCGACCTCGAACAGAAACTGTTGAGTGCATGGAGGAGACCTCATCATCCACGAATCCTACGCGGACGGACTCTGTTTCAAAAGCTGCACCATGGTCCTCTAATACTTGGGGGGCTCCCTCGGGAACATGGAGCGAAACCCCACCACCTTCTCGTAGTATTTTCCCTTCTACCGAAGAGGAGATCAAAAAGAAACAGCAGTCTGAGGCTTTCTCCACGCAGGTTCAGGAGGAATTGAAAACGCTTAAACAGAAGAGGAGAGAGGAGTACTTGGAAGGACAGTGGAGGATGGGGGGCTAGGGATAATAATGTCCCTTCAAGGCGGACACGGCAGGAATGGAGGAAAATGGAAGGGCACAATAATCCTTCAATCATCACTCCCCCTTCGGGTCATAAATGGACGGATTTCGCTGAAACGGATTGCAGCTATGGGGCACGCCATGTGTTCGGAGTGTAGGACAAAAAAGTAGGAAAGGGAAAGATGGGGTCACCTTCTACGCTTGGGACAAAGTATGAAGAAGGATCAAATTACAAAGTATTGCATTGCAACATGGAGATGGAGTTGCATTACCTCCCACACCCCTTTCACAATGTGGACCTCAGGAACGGACCTACTGGATGGGGCCCGGTGATCTTTCATCTGACTCGGAGGACGACCAATCTCGCTACCCTGCCTACGACAGCAAGTACCTCGGTGCTGACTGCCATGAAGGTTTCCTACTCCCTGACAGCATTCACTTCTTCACGAGTGATCCTAACCAACGACGAAAGCTACCAACTTCCGTCAGAGTTTGGAGAGGGTATCGTCCAGCAGACTCTGCAACCCCATCCACTTCCTCTCATCTCCCTCCACCTCCGCCGGTCTCTTCCGTCCCCACATTACAGTGCTTTACACCCTTTTCGGAGCTACCAGGAAGTCTTGTACCATCCTCCGAGCTGCCTTCTCTTCCCCCTATACCACTACCCCTCCCCTTTGCAGGACATTCTCTTATATCACCGTCCTCATCCATACCCAAGCCTCCTCCAGCAACGCAGCCAATCTCACCCCTCCGCACGTCACCTGACCCTCTCGTCGCCTCCCACTCTACTCCGACGCCTTTGGTTCCTGTGGTGTCTAACATTCCCCTCACTTCCTTGACAACGCGGAGTCCACCGCCCGCCTCTCCCTACTCCCCTTGCATTTCTCTGGGAAGCCCCATTCAGCATCCTAACGATACATTAATGGATATTGATCACCCTATCCTGGAAGTGTTAGATTATATAATACCAACCATTGTTCCAACTGGGACCATATAGTGTACAGCTCTGAGTTCATGATCTAATAGGAATGGCGCTTAGGGTTATATCCTTAAGTACAGTGTAAGACCAAACCTACCCAAGGTCAGATGGTGTAGTGGTTAACACCTTCGTTATGTAATTGAGAGATCCTGGGTTCAATCCCCAGTCTGGCTATTCATTTTCTACATTACTCATGTTTTCTAACATGGTAGCAACTCCAAGGTTAACTTGGTTTGGCTGTATTTGTGTGTATGGTATAGTGGACAAGTCTGGACGAAAAAGAGCCAGAGAGGACCTATACTGGCATATAATATAGTTAATGCCCAAGATCGAACCTGGAGTGTAGAATGAACAATGCTGGCATTAAGGGGGTGTGTTAGATTATATAATACCAACCATTGTTCCAACTGAGACCATATGGTGTACAGCTCTGAGTTCAGTGTGTATATGATCTAATAGGAATGGCGCTTAGGGTTATATCCTTAAGTACAGTGTAAGACCAAACCTACCCAAGGTCAGATGGTGTAGTGGTTAACACCTTCATTATGTAATCGAGAGATCCTGGGTTCAATCCCCAGTCTGGCTATTCATTTTCTACATTACTTATGCTTTCTAACAGGAAGTTCTCGCAATGCCTATGGAGGAAGTCCTCGAAGCGCCTCTCTCAGCCATAGACATCTCCAAGGAACCCCCCCCTGGGCAATGGAAGCCTTCAAGGAGTCTCCCCCCTTAAGCGAAAAGGCAAAAGGGAAACGAAGAGCCGATACTCAGGCTGATGACGAGCCCCTTGTCATGGACCCCCCCCGGCCCACCCCATTCGCAGCCTCCCGCCGCAGCCTGTTAAAGACATAGAAAAGAATTGACCCAGCCTGGGATTGAACCAAGGACCTCCTGGCTTTATATGCAGGTGCTCTTAACCACTGAGCTACTGGACCTATAGTCTAGTATTATATGATGGATTATATATACATATATATAAGGACTTATGATGCCAACTTGTGCTCTTATAACAGTTTATATAACTGATGGCAAACCTGGGTCTTATAACACAGTCTGTCACATATAGATATTGTATTTTCCCATTTCTAACACAGCCGTCCTCTCCCCTCCACTCTGAGGATACGCCTGGCCCCTCCCGTCCCTTCCAGTCAAGTTGGATGCGTGTGTCCATTAATTACCCCTCTGACATCTTCACCGTGGGATGCACATTAACGCGACTGGGACCAACCCTGCAGCACCCCCTTCTTAAAGGGCATATCCAGGGTATAGCGGGTCTCTCACGTTGTCGGACCGCATGAGCGTATTTTATTTATGTATCAACGACCCTAAGGAACAGCTGCGTTTAGCGGAGGATATTGAACGGGTGGAACTTTCCATGTTTCGGTCCTTACTTGTCAACTCTTCTTGTATTCTTCCTGACCACACACCAACCCACTCTGCAGTGGACCTTGTTGACTTGTTGGAGCAACTGTTGCTGGATTCGGACACCTTGAGAGGAATCTGTTAGAAATGGGAAAATACAATATCTATATGTGACAGACTGTTATAAGACCCAGGTTTGCCATCAGTTATATAAACTGTTATAAGAGCACAAGTTGGCATCATAAGTCCTTATATATATGTATATATAATCCATCATATAATACTAGACTATAGGTCCAGTAGCTCAGTGGTTAAGAGCACCTGCATATAAAGCCAGGAGGTCCTTGGTTCAATCCCAGGCTGGGTCAATTCTTTTCTATGCCTTTAACAGAATCCTGTAAGGGCAACTCTAAGAGTGGATATCACACTAGTAGAGGAAATCCAAAGGTATATATAAATGACTAAATACAAGATAACTATCTACTCACCTAGTAGAGGAAATCCAAAGAGAAAAGTCTAAGGAAACTCTACCAGGTGTGACACGTCAGCTATACAGCATGCAGTGTATTTTCCCATGCCTTAAGCGCCCTCTTACATCAGTTCAATGTACCCTATAAAGAATAAGATGTCCTGTTATGGGGAGGTAATAAAATGGAATAGACAATAAGGCATAGTCTGGGGGGTACTAATATGGGGAAAATAAAGTGTGCATGACTTGTCCCCTTACATCACCCCCCCATCTAGGTGTGGCGCCCCGACACACGAGTGTTATCCAACCTCAACTTGGGGTCCCTGAAAATGGCAAAGTTTTTCTCCTGAATGGGTCTGGGTGCACCTGAGTGTAGTCGATGAAACTCAGTGACAAGTTCTGGTGCATGAACATCCTTGGCATCCACCCACTCATTTTCCTCATAGCCATAACCTCTCCATTTGATAAGATACTGGAACTTCCTGTAGTGCATCCTGCTATCAAGGACCTCCTCCATCTCATATTCCTCTTGGTTACCTACAAGATCTGGGGGGGGTTGGTAGGGCTTAGGACGGCCTGGAAATGGGTCCACTGGAGCAAGCATGAGTTTAACAACAGGGAAAACTGGGTGTAAACGCTTGAGCTTTTGAGGTAAATGCAGTCGATAGGCATGTGTGCCTACTGCTCTTTCTACCATGAAAGGGCCCAAACACTGGTGTGCCAGTTTGGCTGATGGTCGGGTAGTAGCTAGATTACTCACATCCAAAAACACCTTATCTCCTGGATGATAGACTGGAGTGGGTTCCCATCGTCGGTTATAGTATCTCGCCATGTCATCCTTTGATTTCTGCAAGGCAGCCCGAGCTTCCTGTAGTGCATCTGCCATACGCTCCTTAAGTTCATTCACAGATTCCAATCTGGATGGCACCTGATGTGGTTCAAAACCCATGTGCGGATGACGACCAGTGTCAACCATGAAGGGTGTGTGTTGTGTGGAAGAATGGATGTGGTTATTATATTGGAACTCTGCTAAGGGAAGTAATTCATCCCAATCATCCTGCCGCTCATTTGTGAACACCCGTATGTATTGTTCTAGTTCCATGTTGAGACATTCTGTCTGTCCATCTGTCTGAGGATGATAGGCAGTAGAGGAGGCTATCTTGATGCCCAGCAAGCGGTAGAGTTCCTTGGTGAATTCTGCCACAAACTGTGAGCCACGGTCAGAAACCACCTTCATTGGCAAGCCATGTAGTTTCCAGACATGCTGTAGGAAAAGACATACTGCACCTGCTGCTGACAATGTGGTCATGGTAGGGATGAAGTGAGCCCGTTTAGAGAGTGAGTCAACCACATTCATAATTGCATCGAAACCATGGGCCTCTGGCAATTCCGTAATAAAGTCTACACTGACCACTTCCCAGCATTGACTAGGGATTGGCAATGGCTGCAGCTGACCCATAGGTTTATGCCGGATGGTCTTGGTCTGCAACACACATCACAAGTCTTGGCATAGAGTGTTAAAACTGCCTCCACTGTCTCCAAGACCTTCTGGAACCTTCTAGAACCTTCTAGAAGCTTCCAGCATGTTCCAGAGTATTCCCAGTTCATTTCCCATGACAGCTGTCAATCAGCTGTCACTTTGTATTCCAGCTGTCAATCAGCTGTCAGTTTCCATTCAAGCTGTCAATCAGCTGTCACTTATGACAGCTGTCAACCAGCTGTCAACCAGCTGTCACTTATGACAGCTGACAAGCCTACTGATGTATAACTGTTAAAAGTGACCTGTGACTTACTGTGACACGTGACACACACAAGTCTGAGGAAAGTTGTTACTATTCAGGTCACTAACTACAAGCTTATATATGTTATACATCAGTAGGCTTGTCAGCTGTCATAAGTGACAGCTGGTTGACAGCTGGTTGACAGCTGTCATAAGTGACAGCTGATTGACAGCTTGAATGGAAACTGACAGCTGATTGACAGCTGGAATACAAAGTGACAGCTGATTGACAGCTGTCATGGGAAATGAACTGGGAATACCCTGGAACATGCTGGAAGGTTCTAGAAGGTTCTAGAAGGTTCCAGAAGGTTTTGGAGACAGTGGAGGCAGTTTTAACAGACCCCCCTGATCTCACATGTCTCCAAAGAAAAAAAAAAGAGAGAGAGAGAGACTTTGCTAAACTACAGAGAGTAAGAAAGAAAACAAGAAACTAAGTCCTTATACCCATTCCAGCACAACAAAATTGAACTTTTGGAGTGGATAGAGGTTTCGTTAGAATATCTGCAAGTTGTTCTGCAGTAGGAACATAGGAAGGAGTAATA
Organism: Hysterangium stoloniferum; assembly: GCA_015178975.1. Taxonomy (NCBI): domain Eukaryota; kingdom Fungi; phylum Basidiomycota; class Agaricomycetes; order Hysterangiales; family Hysterangiaceae; genus Hysterangium; species Hysterangium stoloniferum. Next base: position 962,399 of record WHVD01000013.1, read on the forward strand.
CACTTGGCATTTACAGCATCCCTAAGCCAATAGTAGCGCAGGTCAAGATGTTTCATCCTTCCATGATGCTCAGGGTTCTTAGCAACACTGATGGCAGACTGGTTGTCAATGTGTAGAGTGGAGGGTTGATCAACTTGGTAGCCAAATTCACCTAGGATTTTTCGCATCCAGGCAATCTCCTTGCCAGCTTCTACAGCAGAGACAAATTCTGCTTCAGTTGTAGAAAGTGTGACAATACTTTGCAGTTTACTACTCCAGCCAATAGCACCTCCAGCCATCATAGTTACATAACCACCAGTGGATCTTCCAGAATCAATACAATCACCATGAGCAGCATCAGTGTATGTGGTGAATAATTCAGAGCCACATTTACCAGAGTAATGCAACTTGTAATCCAGTGTACCTTTTAGGTATCTGAACAAGTGCTTCACTGCTGTCCAATGCTTTGGTCCAGGATTGCAATTAAAACGTGCCAAGTAGGACACAGTATAAGCAATATCTGGACGAGTCATAGTAGCCAGGTATTGTAAAGACCCAACAGCACTGAGATAAGGTATACTACGCATGAAATCCACCTCTGCAGCATTCTCAGGACCCATTTCTTTGGAAAGAGATGTACCAGGTGTCATAGGTGTGAGAACTGGATGACAGTCAGACATGTTATAACGCTCAAGCATGTTGAGAATAAATTGTCGCTGATCAAGAGTAAGGAGACACTTAGAGCGATCTCTGCCAACTCCCACACCAAGTAAATAAACAGTGGGTCCAAGATCACGGCATTTGAAATGCAGGGACAATTGCTTGACAGCTTTGTCAATGGCAAGAGTGGACTTGGATGCAAATGTAATATCATCAATGTAAATGGGTACAAAGATCTTGACCTCTCCATTTGAATAAATGTAAACAGAGGTATCAGATTCAATTCGTTTGAACTCCATTTCAGTAAGTGCACCATGTAACTTGATGTTCCATTGACGAGATCCCTGCTTGAGACCATAAAGTGATTTCAAGAGTCTGAGAACCTTATTAGGACCTCCTTGATGGAAGCCTTCAGGTTGTCTCATATAGATTGTCTCATCAAGGTCACCATGGGTGAAAGCAGCAGAAATGTCAACAGAGCGCAAGTCCATGTCTTCAATGGCAGCTAGGGCCAGAATCAAACGCAGAGTTGCAGGTCTAAAAGTAGGTGCAAACACTTCATTGTAGTCAATGCCAGGACGTTGTGAGTATCCTTTGGCAACAAGGCGAGCTTTATAACGCTCAATTGTGCCATCTGCATTGTGTTTGACTTTAAACACCCAACCAGAACCAATTGCCTTTGCACCAACTGGGAGGTCAACAAGTTCCCATGTCTTTTTTTCTACCAGTGTATTGTACTCTGCATTGATAGCCTCTTGCCATTTATCTGCATCATCACCTTTCATAGCCTGCTTGTAGTTTTGTGGATCAGCAGTTGAAGCTGTTCCAACAAACTGTACTTCCTCATAATCAATGTCCTCATCATCATCTTCAGCTAGAGCTGGAGCTGGTTGTACCTTCCACCATTCACCAGGTTGCTTTGGAACACGCTGAGAGCGACGAAGCTGTGGTTCTGGTGCAGGTGGAGGAGGTAGTTGAATGGGTTCAGGAAGTGCAGGAATCTGAGCAGGAGGTGCAGGAATCTGAACAGGAGGTGCAGGAATATAAGCAGGAGGTGCAGGAATATAAGTAGGAGGGACAGAAATATCATTATCCTCCTCTACTTCTGGCACAAATAAAGGAATGTCAGAGTTTGGTATATTTGGGAAAAGCCTAATATTAGGCATTGGTCCAGTAGTAGATAGACCAGGAAAGTGGCGTTCATCAAATACAGCCCGTTCAGAGATGATAAACTTCTTTGTAACAGGGTTGTAGAATTGCCAACCTTTGTATCCCACAGGATAGCCTAGAAAGAGGCATTTCTCCATGTGTGACTGAAGTGACTTCCTTTTGTCCCTTTGAATGTAAACATAGGCAGTACATCCCCATACTCGCAAGTTGCTTACATCTGGTTTCTGCTTGTACCATTGCTCATAGGGTGTAGTTTTAGGTAATGGTGCAGTAGGCAGACGGTTCCAGACATAAACATAAGATGTCACAGCATGGTTCCAGAAAGAAGCAGGCATACGCGCCTCATGCATCATGGCAGTGACATGATCAGCCATAGTGCGATTGGCTCTTTCTGCAACTCCATTCTGTTGAGGGCGATTGCGAGTAGTATGGCGGCGTACTATTCCACATTCATCTGTAAACTTGATAAAGGCATTTGACATATACTCCCCCCCTTTGTCATCCTGCAGAGCTTTGACCTTGCAACCCAGAAGATTCTCAGCATAAGCTTTGTATCTCCTGAATGCTTCAAATGCATCACTCTTCCGTTTCAAGAACAGAACAGCTCGCAACTTGGTGCAATCATCAATAAAGCTTATCCAGTAGTGATAACCCTCAGTTGTTTGCACAGGAAGTGGTCCATGTAGATCACTATGAATAAGTTCAAGTGGTGTCTGAGAATGACTTGGTGAGATAGGGAATGGACTAGCAGTCATTTTGCCAGCAAGGCAAGGTTCACAGATGGGATCAGGCTGTTCCTTTGAGTCAAGGTTTAAGCCAACCCTTCTCTGATCATCTTCTGGACATCAGCATAGCTGTGGTGTCCAAGACGGCGATGCCAGAGATTGATATCAAAGGGAAGAGTGGAGGCAGCACCAGCTTGCTCAATAATAGGTGCAGTGGCACCATTGAGGATGCCTGCATTCTGTGCAGTAACTCTGGCTGTAAACAAAGTCTGGCCAGAGAGTTTGAAATGCATGGTTGTTCGATCAATGTGTATGAGTAGTCCTTTGTGCCTTGTGAGATAAAGACAAGACAGTAGGTTACTGCGCAGTTGTGGTACATGCAAAACTCTTGTAAGCTCCACAGATCGCGATTTCCTTCCATTTATAACTGGGTTGAATACCACAGAACCAACTCCTGCAGAGTAGATAACAGTATGATCTGCTAACTTGATTGGGACACATAATGGTGTGTAGTTACGCAGCCAATGACTATGAGGAGTCATATGACTACTAGCACCTGTATCAGCAAGCCAATCATAGTCAGAACCATTCTGCAGGGTGGAGGAATCGGATGAGGAGAAAGCAAGTGCATTTCCAGTATATTCAACATTGTTCTGAGACATTGTCTTCTGAGGCCTATTTGGCTTCTTCTTCCCTTTAGCACGATTGGTAAGGACACTCTCCTGTGCTTCCTGCTGCTTCTTAATGAAGCGATGACACTTGTCCATAGTATGGTTGGTCATAGAGCAGAAAGTACATTTGAGAAATGCAGTGGATGCATTGCCCTTTACAGTAAGTGCAGATGCAACTGCAGGAGCTTGTGAAGCCCGATGACGGCGTTGTGACTCTTCTGTGACAAAAGCTTGTTGGATAGTAGCCTTGTCCAGCTTGTCCATCAGAAGGAGAGAAGAGGCAAAGTTGTCAAACTGCTCAGGAAGTGCCCTGATCATTGCCATTGATGCAAGTTCCTCATCAAGTTTGGCAAGATCAAAATTGAATGGGCGCAGATCCTGGATGGCACGGATGGCTAGATCCACCCGATTCATCAGAGTTTGCAAATTCTCATTCTCTTCCTTTCTGATGGAGAAGAGATCATCATACGCATTGAAGCGCATGCCAGGGCGCTTCTGCAAGTGTACATCACACAGACTGGTCCACATCTTGACCGGATCACCCTCAATCCCTTTAAGATGAATCTTTTGATCATCCTCAACACTCAAGTACATCCAACCTGCTGCTTTGTCTAACTTGAGAGCCCAAGCATCAAATGCAGTTTGCTGGGCCTCTGTGGGAGATGAGGATAGTGCAGGTGCAATGGAGGTGGCCTCAACAATGCGCCAGACACCCTGGGCACGAAGCCAAGCCTGCATCTCACCAGACCAGGCGTTGTAGTTATGAGAGTTGAGTTTAGGGAATTGGGGGATGGAAGATGACATTGTAGTATACACAGAGCAAACTCGCAAAGAAGTTCAGAAAAAAGGTATTTAACTCGAGGTCCAGACGGTAGTCTCGAGGGAAACTCAGCCTTAGTGGCGTAGAAGTTCCTCCCTACTAGCAACAGCAATAAGGCTGGGCCTGGCAGGGGAATATAAAAGTATAGGCTGAAACTTACTCAAAAGAAGCGAGTTTGCAAAACGTTATACTGTACTAGAGCGCTTAGAGCGCGGGGCCCATAACCTGTTAAAAGTGACCTGTGACTTACTGTGACACGTGACACACACAAGTCTGAGGAAAGTTGTTACTATTCAGGTCACTAACTACAAGCTTATATATGTTATACATCAGTAGGCTTGTCAGCTGTCATAAGTGACAGCTGGTTGACAGCTGGTTGACAGCTGTCATAAGTGACAGCTGATTGACAGCTTGAATGGAAACTGACAGCTGATTGACAGCTGGAATACAAAGTGACAGCTGATTGACAGCTGTCATGGGAAATGAACTGGGAATACCCTGGAACATGCTGGAAGGTTCTAGAAGGTTCTAGAAGGTTCCAGAAGGTTTTGGAGACAGTGGAGGCAGTTTTAACAATAACATATATAAGCTTGTAGTTAGTGACCTGAATAGTAACAACTTTCCTCAGACTTGTGTGTGTCACGTGTCACAGTAAGTCACAGGTCACTTTTAACAGGTTATGGGCCCCGCGCTCTAAGTGCTCTAGTACAGTATAACGTTTTGCAAACTCGCTTCTTTTGAGTAAGTTTCAGCCTATACTTTTATATTCCCCTGCCAGGCCCAGCCTTATTGCTGTTGCTAGTAGGGAGGAACTTCTACGCCACTAAGGCTGAGTTTCCCTCGAGACTACCGTCTGGATCTCGAGTTAAATACCTTTTTCTGAACTTCTTTGCGAGTTTGCTCTGTGTATACTACAATGTCATCTTCCATCCCCCAATTCCCTAAACTCAACTCTCATAACTACAACGCCTGGTCTGGTGAGATGCAGGCTTGGCTTCGTGCCCAGGGTGTCTGGCGCATTGTTGAGGCCACCTCCATTGCACCTGCACTATCCTCATCTCCCACAGAGGCCCAGCAAACTGCATTTGATGCTTGGGCTCTCAAGTTAGACAAAGCAGCAGGTTGGATGTACTTGAGTGTTGAGGATGATCAAAAGATTCATCTTAAAGGGATTGAGGGTGATCCGGTCAAGATGTGGACCAGTCTGTGTGATGTACACTTGCAGAAGCACCCTGGCATGCGCTTCAATGCGTATGATGATCTCTTCTCCATCAGAAAGGAAGAGAATGAGAATTTGCAAACTCTGATGAATCGGGTGGATCTAGCCATCCGTGCCATCCAGGATCAGCGCCCATTGAATTTTGATCTTGCCAAACTTGATGAGGAACTTGCATCAATGGCAATGATCAGGGCACTTCCTGAACAGTTTGACAACTTTGCCTCTTCTCTCCTTCTGATGGACAAGCTGGACAAGGCTACTATCCAACAAGCTTTTGTCACAGAAGAGTCACAACGCCGTCATCGGGCTTCACAAGCTCCTGCAGTTGCATCTGCACTTACTGTAAAGGGCAATGCATCCACTGCATTTCTCAAATGTACTTTCTGCTCTATGACCAACCATACTATGGACAAGTGTCATCGCTTCATTAAGAAGCAGCAGGAAGCACAGGAGAGTGTCCTTACCAATCGTGCTAAAGGGAAGAAAAAGCCAAATAGGCCTCAGAAGACAATGTCTCAGAACAATGTTGAATATAGTGGAAATGCACTTGCTTTCTCCTCATCCGATTCCTCCACCCTGCAGAATGGTTCTGACTATGATTGGCTTGCTGATACAGGTGCTAGTAGTCATATGACTCCTCATAGTCATTGGCTGCGTAACTACACACCATTATGTGTCCCAATCAAGTTAGCAGATCATACTGTTATCTACTCTGCAGGAGTTGGTTCTGTGGTATTCAACCCAGTTATAAATGGAAGGAAATCGCGATCTGTGGAGCTTACAAGAGTTTTGCATGTACCACAACTGCGCAGTAACCTACTGTCTTGTCTTTATCTCACAAGGCACAAAGGACTACTCATACACATTGATCGAACAACAATGCATTTCAAACTCTCTGGCCAGACTATGTTTACAGCCAGAGTTACTGCACAGAATGCAGGTATCCTCAATGGTGCCACTGCACCTATTATTGAGCAAGCTGGTGCTGTCTCCACCCTTCCCTTTGATATCAATCTCTGGCATCGCCGTCTTGGACACCACAGCTATGCTGATGTCCAGAAGATGATCAGAGAAGGATTGGTGGTTGGCTTAAACCTTGACTCAAAGGAACAGCCTGATCCCATCTGTGAACCTTGCCTTGCTGGCAAAATGACTGCTAGTCCATTCCCTATCTCACCAAGTCATTCTCAGACACCACTTGAACTTATTCATAGTGATCTACATGGACCACTTCCTGTGCAAACAACTGAGGGTTATCACTACTGGATAAGCTTTATTGATGATTGCACCAAGTTGCGAGCTGTTCTGTTCTTGAAACGGAAGAGTGATGCATTTGAAGCATTCAGGAGATACAAAGCTTATGCTGAGAATCTTCTGGGTTGCAAGGTCAAAGCTCTGCAGGATGACAAAGGGGGGGAGTATATGTCAAATGCCTTTATCAAGTTTACAGATGAATGTGGAATAGTACGCCGCCATACTACTCGCAATCGCCCTCAACAGAATGGAGTTGCAGAAAGAGCCAATCGCACTATGGCTGATCATGTCACTGCCATGATGCATGAGGCGCGTATCCCTGCTTCTTTCTGGAACCATGCTGTGACATCTTATGTCTATGTATGGAATCGTCTGCCTACTGCACCATTGCCTAAAATTACACCCTACGAGCAATGGTACAAGCAGAAACCAGATGTGAGCAACTTGCGAGTGTGGGGGTGTACTGCCTATGTTTACATTCAAAAGGACAAAAGGAAGTCACTTCAGTCACACATGGAGAAATGCCTCTTTCTAGGCTATCCTGTGGGATACAAAGGTTGGCAATTCTACAACCCTATTACAAAGAAGTTTATCATCTCTGAACGGGCTGTATTTGATGAACGCCACTTTCCTGGTCTATCTACTACTGGACCAATGCCTAATATTAGGCTTTTCCCAAATATACCAAACTCTGACATTCCTTTATTTGTGCCAGAAGTAGAGGGGGATAATGATATTTCTGTCCCTCCTACTCATATTCCTGCACCTCCTGCTTATATTCCTGCACCTCCTGTTCAGATTCCTGCACCTCCTGCTCAGATTCCTGCACTTCCTGAACCCATTCAACTACCTCCTCCACCTGCACCAGAACCACAGCTTCGTCGCTCTCAGCGTGTTCCAAAGCAACCTGGTGAATGGTGGAAGGTACAACCAGCTCCAGCTCTAGCTGAAGATGATGATGAGGACATTGATTATGAGGAAGTACAGTTTGTTGGAACAGCTTCAACTGCTGATCCACAAAACTACAAGCAGGCTATGAAAGGTGATGATGCAGATAAATGGCAAGAGGCTATAAATGCAGAGTACAATACACTGGTAGAAAACAAGACATGGGAACTTGTTGACCTCCCAGTTGGTGCAAAGGCAATTGGTTCGGGTTGGGTGTTTAAAGTCAAACACAATGCAGATGGCACCATTGAGCGTTATAAAGCTCGTCTTGTTGCCAAAGGATACTCACAACGTCCTGGCATTGACTACAATGAAGTGTTTGCACCTACTTTTAGACCTGCCACTCTGCGTTTGATTCTGGCCCTAGCTGCCATTGAAGACATGGACTTGCGCTCTGTTGACATTTCTGCTGCTTTCACCCATGGTGACCTTGATGAGACAATCTATATGAGACAACCTGAAGGCTTCCATCAAGGAGGTCCTAATAAGGTTCTCAGACTCTTGAAATCACTTTATGGTCTCAAGCAGGGATCTCGTCAATGGAACATCAAGTTACATGGTGCACTTACTGAAATGGAGTTCAAACGAATTGAATCTGATACCTCTGTTTACATTTATTCAAATGGAGAGGTGAAGATCTTTGTACCCATTTACATTGATGATATTACATTTGCATCCAAGTCCACTCTTGCCATTGACAAAGCTGTCAAGCAATTGTCCCTGCATTTCAAATGCCGTGATCTTGGATCCACTGTTTATTTACTTGGTGTGGGAGTTAGCAGAGATCGCTCTAAGCGACTCCTTACTCTTGATCAGCGACAGTTTATTCTCAACATGCTTGAGCGTTATAAAATGTCTGATTGTCATCCAGTTCTCACACCTATGACACCTGGTACATCTCTTTCCAAAGAAATGGGTCCTGAGAATGCTGCAGAGGTGGATTTCATGCGTAGTGTTCCTTATCTCAGTGCTGTTGGGTCTTTACAATACCTGGCTACTATGACCCGTCCAGATATTGCTTATACTGTGTCCTACTTGGCACGTTTTAATGGCAATCCTGGACCAAAGCATTGGACAGCAGTGAAGCACTTGTTCAGATACCTAAAAGGTACACTGGAATACAAGTTGCATTACTCTGGTAAATGTGGCTCTGAATTATTCACCACATACACTGATGCTGCTCATGGTGATTGCATTGATTCTGGAAGATCCACTGGTGGTTATGTAACTATGATGGCTGGAGGTGCTATTGGCTGGAGTAGTAAACTGCAAAGTATTGTCACACTTTCTACAACTGAAGCAGAATTTGTCTCTGCTGTAGAAGCTGGCAAGGAGATTGCCTGGATGCGGCAAATCCTAGGTGAATTTGGCTACCAAGTTGATCAACCCTCCACTCTACACATTGACAACCAGTCTGCCATCAGTGTTGCTAAGAACCCTGAGCATCATGGAAGGATGAAACATCTTGACCTGCGCTACTATTGGCTTAGGGATGCTGTAAATGCCAAGTGTATTGCTCCTTCCTATATTCCTACTGCAGAACAAATTGCAGATATTCTAACCAAGCCTCTATCTACTCCCAAGGTTCAATTTTGCCGTGATGGAATGGGTATAAGGGCTTAGTTTCTTGTTTTCTTTCTTACTCTCTGTAGTTTAGCAAAGTCTCTCTCTCTCTCTCTCTCTCTGTTTCTTTTTCTTTGGAGACATGTGAGATCAGGGGGGTCTGTTAAAACTGCCTCCACTGTCTCCAAAACCTTCTGGAACCTTCTAGAACCTTCTAGAAGCTTCCAGCATGTTCCAGGGTATTCCCAGTTCATTTCCCATGACAGCTGTCAATCAGCTGTCACTTTGTATTCCAGCTGTCAATCAGCTGTCAGTTTCCATTCAAGCTGTCAATCAGCTGTCACTTATGACAGCTGTCAACCAGCTGTCAACCAGCTGTCACTTATGACAGCTGACAAGCCTACTGATGTATAACATATATAAGCTTGTAGTTAGTGACCTGAATAGTAACAACTTTCCTCAGACTTGTGTGTGTCACGTGTCACAGTAAGTCACAGGTCACTTTTAACATAGAGTCCTACATGTCTGGACATTTGGGGCCACCAGTAATTCCTGGAAATGAGTTCTAAGGTCTTCCACCTGCCTGGGTGGCCTGTTACCTTGGTATCGTGATGTTGGGCCATAATGCAGCGGCGGAGATCCAAGTGGTCTGGAACATATACCTTCCCACAAAACAGGAGTAGGCCCTCTGATTCTGACCACTCTGAGGACTGTATAGACCTGCTTTTAGTCTTGCGCATCTTCTGAACGGCATTTGCCACTGCATCTTCTGGGGTTGACTCCTTCAAGCCTTCCCGGACATCCTTCAGGATGTCCCGTTCTTCACCATAAACCTCCATCCCTTCTAATGCTCGAATAGCAAATAATTCTGGTCGGAGGAGTACCCTATCCTTATTGTCTTCTGCACCAGAACCATGGTCAGCACGTCTGGATAGAGCATCTGATTTTCCCATAGAGGCTCCTGGACGATGATGCATCTCAAAGTCAAACCGTGCCAAATAAAGTGACCATCTGGCTTGCCTCCGGTTCAACTTCTTGGATGTGCGAAAGTATTCCAGGTTCTTATGGTCTGTCCAAATCTCAAACTTATGCTCAGCACCTTTTACAAAGTGACGCCACTCTTCCAGTGCCCGGATGATAGCCAGCATCTCCTTATCATGAATATCATAATTGCGTTTCACCTCATTGAGGCTTTTGGAGTAGAATGCAATGAGATGCCACTTGCCATCCTCCTGTGACTGCTGAGACAGTACTGCCCCTGTGGCAAAGTCTGAACTGTCAGCCTCAATACGGTATGGAAGGTTGTCTTTCGCAAAAGCAAGAACTGGTGCTGAAGTCACTAGATGCTTGAGAGTGTGAAAGGCACCCACTTCCTTCTTGCCCCACTTCCAAGGCTGATCCTTTTTGGTGAGATCAAACAGGGGACGTGCATGGTGGGAGAAGTCCTTGATGAAGCGTCGGTAGAAGTTGGTGTTAAAGACATAGAAAAGAATTGACCCAGCCTGGGATTGAACCAAGGACCTCCTGGCTTTATATGCAGGTGCTCTTAACCACTGAGCTACTGGACCTATAGTCTAGTATTATATGATGGATTATATATACATATATATAAGCACTTATGATGCCAACTTGTGCTCTTATAACAGCTTATATAACTGATGGCAAACCTGGGTCTTATAACAGTCTGTCACATATAGATATTGTATTTTCCCATTTCTAACAGTTGGCAAACCCCAGGAAGGACTGTACTTCCTTATGGCTACCTGGGGTTGGCCATTCTGCTACACCAGCCACTTTGATTGGATCCATTCCACCTGACCCTCTGAGATAATGAGTCCCAAGTATTCAATCTTGGTCTTCTCAAATTCACACTTCTCTGGCCTGAGGTAGAGTTTATGCTGGCATAGCCGTTGCATGACTAGATGTGACACACGGTAGTGCTCTTGCAGTGTTTTGGTGAATATCAAAATGTCATCCAGATAAATGACCACTACACCCTACATGATGAGATCATGGAAAATGTCATTCATCATCATCTGGAAGGTGGAGGGGCTATTGGTGAGTCCGAAAAACATAACAAGGGGTTCAAACAATTCCCGGTTGGTGCGAAAGGCTGCTTTCCATTCATCCCCTTCCTTGATCCTCATATTGTTATAGCCCCATCGTACATCTAATTTGGTGAAATAGCAAGCTCCACGTAGCTGATTGATAAGGTCAGAGATCAAAGGAAGGGGGTATTGGTTCTTGATAGTGACAGCATTGAGAACACGATAATCCTGTACTAAACGAAGGGACCCATCCTTTTTCTTAATAAAGAACACTGGGGAAGCCATGGGTGACTTTGAGGGTCGGATACGGCCTGTGGATAGGTTCTCTTGAAGGAAGGCATCAAGCTCTGCCTGGTCATTTGGAGCTAAAGGGTACACCTTGCAAGATGAAGGTTTGGCATCTGGTACCAGTTCAATGGCATGGTCCCAGGCTTTCTGTTCAGGAAGTCTGTCAAAGGAGGCCTTGGAAAAGATGTCCACATATTCATGCAGGTATACAGGAATTTGATCTTGTACTGATCCTTTACCTGGAGTCATTGGTTGGGAATTACGATGAAATGCCTCTGCAAGACGCTGAGAGGTGGTAGTACTTGCACGAATAAACTCTTCTTCTGGGGGAAGTGAGGCCACCCAAATGCGGTCCCCATCCTCTCGGAGTTCAGTATCTTCTTCTACCTCTCCCTCCATTATTGAGTCATCTTCTATAGGAGTGATGGGTATCAGTAATGTTAGAGTATGATATTACAGCTCTTACATAGTCTATGATGTTCCCTATATTTTTCTAATATTTGTAGTATTTTTCCCAGCACTGTAGGTGTAGTATTGAGTGAGTTACCTAGTAAGGTAACTGATGTGTAGGTGCTTAGGTAAGCACCCTGTAGCATACTCCGCTGTGGGTGTGGGAAAGTCTCTGTTTACTTTCCTCACACTCACAGGGTGTTTGTTAAGAGTTATTCAACTGTTTCAACAGATTATGGGCCCCAGCTTCTAAACTGGTACATCCAGTTGTCATCTGCGCAATCCATCACTTTGCACATCTTTTCTGACAACTTCTACTTGTCCAAAACACTCTACATTGCGTTTGGATTTTATTTTGGTTATATCTCCTTGGATTTTGGCCTGATTTGGTCGCTTTTTCCACTCACATCTCACACCTGTGATTGTGCGCATTTTTCGCCCATTTAGGCGCCTGTGTCCATAAAAGGAAATATATTCACACGCTCCAAATCGCTTGTCGTCGCTCAATTTCCCTTTTTTGGGCAACTTCATTTTTATCACCCTTGTGACTCACCCTGTCACACCCTGTCACCTCTCTCTCCAGTCACACTCTTCCCTCACACCTCAAGCACTTCACAGTATCATCTGGGTCTGTGCCACGTCATTTTCCCTTTTAACACAGTCTTTTAGATACATTGAACTTGAACTGTTGGCATTGTGCTCTTCAGTGGGCCTTTGTTTTTACCTTCCTTGCAATATCACGGTAACCCTGTTGAGCAAGGCGGTGTTACAACTGCGAGTCCAATTACTTAGTTCTTTTTAAGTTAAATTCTTGGTGGATATTGACATGTCATGGCATCCAGTGATACTTACAAACGTAGTATCATATTGGGAGAGAATAATTATGAGGATTGGAGACATGACGTAATTGGTCTTTTGCGTATGGAGAACTGTCTCTCTATTGCCACTGGCAAAGAAAAACAACCTAGTGATACTAGTTTACAGTCTGCCTGGTTGGAACGCTCTAATAAAGCAGCTGGTATCATATGGCGCTCTCTTGGACCTACACAGCGCACCCATGTTGACATTGATGACGGTCCTGATGATATGTGGTCTAAAATTGAAAAGGCACATAATAAACAACTCTCTGCAGTTCGTTTTAGTGCCTACAATGACCTCTTTAATATTCGGAAGGAACCTGATGAATCTCTGACTTCATTAATGAGTCATGTTGACAAGGTTTGTGCACGTGTCCAGAACTTGCATCCAAAGAGGTATACTCTTGCCATGCTGGATGATGAGCTTGCTGCTCTCACTTTACTTCATTCTCTGCCTGAATCTGACTCTGTGTGGACTTCATCTTTAATGATGAATACTGCTATCACATTCTCTGATGTCAAAACTCACTTTGCATCACAAGAGAGTTTGCAGTCTGCCAGAAGTTTAGAGATGGTGAACAAAATTGTGTCAAAGACTTCCAACACTTCTGGTAAAGTTCCTTGCACATTCTGCAATGGTTCCAGCCACACCCAAGACAATTGTTACGAGTATGCAAATGCACAGTATGAAGGGTATGCATATATCATGATTGGACTGTGGAATAATACATATATTATAGTATTATATTATTTAGTTCTTACTCTTTTTCCCTAACTCTCTAGATCTTCGAGCATACCCATATTTCTTAGTTCGAAGTCTTGTGTATATCTATGGGCGCTCTCAGCGCTAAATAGAGACAACTTTTTACCCAGCAGACACCACTTCGTAACGACTCAGACGTCGAATAACGAGAGGTGTCAAGGATAGTATCTCAGCTACCATAAAGGTAGCATTCTCTAGTCTACTAATAGCCTTTTGAACTCGAACCGCTAAGGTCGAGTTCCACTTTCAAGACTTTGCGCTCGTCGACACCGTAGTCGACTCATGCTACTAATACTCTATCCTAGACACTCAGTCTTTAGCTGAGTATCTTTCTTATTTCTAGCTACTAGTTGTACCGTAAAAGGTCAACTCGTTATCTTACTGTTCTAAGCCGTCACGAGCAACTATACAGTTGCTCTTGAGGCGTGCAGTGCGTTCTTATACTAGTACTAACAGTCTAGTAGTCTATAGTATTGTACTGATGGTCAATACTCTCTAATAGTAGTTGAATAAACACTATTCTTCGTATATAGAGCGGTCAGAATCCACCACTCTTCACAAGAACGGTCAGAACTTCCACCACTCTTCACACCGTGCACAATGATGCATTGCAAATCCTTCACGTCCTACTCGGTGGGGATCACATTGTGCCCAAGGTTGACTACCAGTATATATACATCTGAATGTTGGAGGAATCTGTTAATGGAGTCACACGAAATGCATCGTTCGTGTACTTTACTCTAAGGGGCCGGTTGAGGCGAAATCAGAGGAGACTTGATAAGATGGTTTTGGAAGTGCTTTACCCTTATAATAACTCGATTCAAGTGCCCGATTCGCCCATCTCCACAACTAGTTCGTTTGTTCATAACCTAAATGGGTCTCCTGACACTTTTTTCCTCCATTCACTCAATTGTCCTGTTATTTTGCAAGACTTCCCGTTGGATATGAGGATGCAAGTTGCAGGTCATCTTCAGGAAAAAGGGATTGAAGTCTGCACTCCTTTCCATGAACCTCAGCCATATTGGCCTTTGAATACGATCGAAATTGAGAGAGAAATTGCGATGGAACCCAAAACCCAGCCCTGCATCCCATCAAGAGGTTCATCGCTCTTGTGTCACATTTGAACGAATTCCGGATAATCCTAACTTCGGTGAGGAACAACCCATGACCAGGAATCGATCAGTCGCCAACAGGGGTCAACCGTCCTTCTATACCACATTCACTGAGGGTATAGCTGGTCAGGTTGCTGGTCGAGGATCACTGAATCCAGATGATCCCCGCCATTCCCTGCCAATCTCCTCTAATCCTTTTTTGCCACCAGGAGGACCCCCTAGCAGTTCTGTTAAAACTGCCTCCACTGTCTCCAAGACCTTCTGGAACCTTCTAGAACCTTCTAGAACCTTCCAGCATGTTCCAGAGTATTTCCAGTTCATTTCCCATGACAGCTGTCAATCAGCTGTCACTTTGTATTCCAGCTATCAATCAGCTGTCAGTTTCCATTCAAGCTGTCAATCAGCTGTCACTTCTGACAGCTGTCAACCAGCTGTCACTTTTGACAGCTGACAAGCCTACTGATGTATAACATATATAAGCTTGTAGTTAGTGACCTGAATAGTAACAACTTTCCTCAGACTTGTGTGTGTCATGTGTCACAGTAAGTCACAGGTCACATTTAACAAAGGGGGTGGGGGGGTTTCGCTCCACATTCCCGAGGGAGCCCCCCAAGTATCAGAAGGCTGGGACGTGGCTTCTGGAACGTGGTCCATCCACATAGGGTATGTGGAGGAAGAAGCTTGCCCCAGGCGCTTGACAATTTCTGTTGAAGGTGGTGGGGGAAGAGAAACCGTCATTTGAGGTTGAGGTATTCTTTTGAAATTGGGGAGTTAGGGTCTGGGGGGTGGAGTATGTGGGGTGAAAGCAGTGCTGCTTCCCGAGTTGGTGGAGGTGCCTGCTGTGTTGTCCTGCAAGGTGGGGTACATCAACAATGGCATCCCAGAATTACCCATACCATGCTCGATGTGTGCAGTATGAGATGATGTGGTGGAAGTATTAATAGGTTGGGGTCACGGTATTCTTTTGAAGTTGGGGAATTTGTTAAAAGTGACCTGTGACTTACTGTGACACGTGACACACACAAGTCTGAGGAAAGTTGTTACTATTCAGGTCACTAACTACAAGCTTATATATGTTATACATCAGTAGGCTTGTCAGCTGTCATAAGTGACAGCTGGTTGACAGCTGGTTGACAGCTGTCATAAGTGACAGCTGATTGACAGCTTGAATGGAAACTGACAGCTGATTGACAGCTGGAATACAAAGTGACAGCTGATTGACAGCTGTCATGGGAAATAAACTGGAAATACCCTGGAACATGCTGGAAGCTTCTAGAAGGTTCTAGAAGGTTCCAGAAGGTTTTGGAGACAGTGGAGGCAGTTTTAACAGAATTTGGGTTTGGGTTATTAGTCCTACGACATAGTGTACTAGTTTGAGAGTTTGACGTGGAGGGAAGAGATAGGGGGATAAAAATTTCTTTTAGTGGTTTTATGTTTTTATATTAAATTCGAACTCTGCTCAGTTATTGAGGTGAAAGGCCGAGGGGGATGAATAGTAAGGAGTAGAGTTAAAGTAAATAAACAGTGTTGTCGTCGTGAACAGGTGAAATGATCGTTAGATCCAATAAATAGTTTTGTAAGCTCTGAGAAGAGTGGGCACATTACGAAGGTCATTGCCGTTTAACCAGGTGTCCTCTTCTGGTCCATACTCTTTCCATCAAACTTAGAAGAGGAGTTGATTTCGATGCTTTTTGTGCTCTACTATAGCTTCTACTTCATACTCCTCGACGTTATGATCGAGTTCCTGTGGATTCTCGAGTAGTTCCCTTGATCCAAATTCCTTAGGGGAGAGGTGGTACTTTTTAAGATGGTCTTGGTTGATCACTGGGTGTAGTTGGTATTCCAAGGGAATGCAGAGTCGAAAGACTTGAGGATTGATCTTCTCCAAGACTTCGAACGGTCCTATTCGTCTTTGTATAAGTTTCCTCCCAAGTCCTTTGGCTTCGACAAGCTCAAGGGAATGGGGATTGATTAGGACATAATCTCCTTCTGAGATATCTTCCACCAGTCTCCTTTTCTTATTGTAGCTGTGAGTTTGCGCTTCTTGTGCTTGTGCATTCGAGTCCCGCGTCACCTGTCAATGGTTTTCCAATTCTAAAATCCATTGGTCGGCTAAAGGGCTATCCGACAATTCCCTGGGAACCACTCGTCCCCTCCTAAGCAGCGAGACATTCCTCTAGGTAGGTATTCCATAAGCAAGAAGGCCAGTGTGTAACTTGTTGAATTCTGAACCGTTGAATTGTAGGTATGAGCCACTACCTGAGTCCATTTAGACCATTCCTCTTTCGAAGAGGCACAGTACGCTCTGAGCATTTGCTCAACGATGGCATTGGCATTCTCCATTTGACCGACAGTTTGAGGATGATGAGACGAAGATACCGTGAGGGCACTTCCGTATACCTTGCAAACTTCTCTCCAGAACCTACAGGTCCATCTCTTGTCTCGATCACAGATTATCCTTGAAGGTAAGCCAAAAGGAGTGGCTACTTTATTCACAAAGATTCGCGTGAATCCTTCTGTGGATAGATCTGAAGTTGTGGGCTCACAAATTAAGAAATGTGTGAGTTTATCCACAGCGACAAAGATGGCTGAGTAGGAACCCTCTGTAGAAGGAGGCAATCCAGTAATCAGGTCCATTGAGACAACCTCAAATGGCCTTAAAGGTACATCCGCAGGTCGAAGAGCTCCCTGTCGAGCGGAATGATCAACCTTATTTTCTGGTATATGTCACAGCTGCGAGGATACGCCATGCAGTCCTGTAACATCCTAAGCCAGAAAAACTGATCCTTCATCAGTCGAAAAAGTCTGTGACCGCCTGCATGAGCTCCTTCGAAGGGGTTGTCATGGATCAATTTGAGTATGGTTGATGTCATGCTGCTAGGTATGCAGATTCAACTTTTCCAGTCCAAATCTCGAAAGAATAATAGCTTATTCTTGCCGATGAAATAGTGCGAGGGGGTAGCTACTATATTTGGGGAAATGGGATCGGCGGCGTAATGATTTCTGAAGGTGGGATCTTTCTGATATCTGTCACGAAGTTTCTTGACATAATTCTCATCAATTTCTATGAGCAATTGGGGGTTCAAGAGATTAAAGGTCACCTCATCAATTTCATCATTTCTGGGGAGGTTGTGTAAATCCCATTTCGTTTGGGGGACCTCTTCCATTGTCCCAACTGGTTTGACTAACTCATGGTGAGTGAGGAAGACGGCCTTTTTCACTGGTTTGTTCTCCCATAATGTCTTGTTGTCATTCTGGTTGTGAGAGTCCACTACAATTGGTAAAAGGTCGTCTCTCGTGGGACTAGCACAGTCAGGTACTCGAGGAAGTCTAGACAGTGAGTCAACATTGCTGTGTACCCACTCTGCTCGATGTAAGATTTCCAGACTGGGGTATGCAGCGTATACCACCCCCCATGTGGCCAGTCGACAATTGGTATTCTCGTAAGATCTGGCCCATTGTAACGCCGCATGGTCAGTGATCAAAAGGATACGTTCTCCTTTGATAAAGGGCTGGAAATAGACTAGTCCCTCCTTAGCAGCTAACACTTCTCGCTCTGTGGCTGAATAATTACATTCCGCTTTCTTGACCGTGTGGCTCCAATATGCAATGACATGCTCGACCGTGACACTGGTGTCATCAAAATCTGAGGCCCAGGAATCTGCCCAAGTGAATTCTGGCTCCTTGGTTTTATAACGAGTAATGAAAATGGGCACATCTCGAGATTGATTGAAGGCTGATCTTGCTTGGGTGTAGATTTTAGTGTCCTTTAGATCCCTGAGCGACATTTTCTGTATTTGTTGAAGACAACATCCCAGTGCGAAGTCCGAAGTGTCTGTGTATAATCAATAAGGCATGCCACTCGTGGGGTGTCCCAGTACTGGAGCAGAGCTCAACACAACCTTGATGTCTTCAAAAGCTTGGCTGTGTTCTGAATCCCACATCCAACAGACGCCTTTCCTTAAGAGGTTAAAGAGCGGAGCAACCATCCAGGAATAAAATGGTATGTAAGCTGAAAAGTACAGAACCATCCCTAGGAAGTGTTGAAGATTTGCTATCTTGGAAGGTGTAGCTAGTTCCAGTATGGCAGCGACCTTCTCTTGGTGGGTTGAAAAACCAAGTCTAGACACCTTATGACCTAGTAATAGAATCGAGTTATACCCAATGTAGGATTTTTTGGGCGAGAGAGTGATTCCCACTGCAATTATGGCTTGTAAAACTTGATCTAGATGCTCTAAATGATCATCCCATGTCTTAGAAAAGATCATGATGTCGTAAATATAAACGAGACAAAATATCCATAGGTAAGGTGTGAGTACAGTTTGCATAACTCTCTGGAATATAGAGGGTCCATTACGAAGTCCAAAGGGCATTCGCCTGAATTGCCACAGTCCTTGATGGGATCTGAAAGCGGTCTTTGGTTTATCTTCTTCTAACATTTCAAGTTGGGTAAAGCCGGCTAATGCATTGAAGGAAGATAGTGTCACAACCGTCACATGTCACGTATTGTCATAAACATTCAAAGGTAACTTTCGACAACTCTTCGACCTATCAAATTCAACTCGACAAAAACCGAACATTATCCGACACCATCGAATCTCTTTCGACATGTCTCATTTCAACATCATATATGATTTCATAATTAGTTCATAACATAGTTATAACAATACGACGAAAAGCATAAAAGGGCTATGAAAGGAGCAAGAGAAGTCAGTCGAAATATCTGTATATTAGTGATATTAGTAATCTACTTTGTCGTAACTTCTTCGACAAATACTTCCGTGAGTTCTCGCGACTGGTAATAGCCTCTTACTTCATCGACAGGGCGAATATATACTTCGTCGAACAAGGCTTTCGAGTTCGGTTGATAGAATATTATTCGACTTTATCAAAGAATAATCGATTCGTGACAGATAGGATGTTGGACCCTGAAAGTGCTTGCATGATTTTGGACTGGTGTGGCAATGGGAATTGGTCGGGAACTGTGAGGCTATTCAATTTTCTATAGTCAATCACCACTCTTAGTTTCCCATTATGATAGACGACGAAGGCTAGTGCCCCCCAAGGACTTTTGGACGGTTCGATTACTCCCTGTTGAAACCAAGTATCTATTTGCTCATCAATGACCTTCCTATTGGCTGGGGAAGTTGGAAACATTGACATTGAAATAGGTTGCACACCTTCTTTCAATGGGACATTAACTTTGACATCTACTTGTCCTAAGCACCCATCTACTCCAAAGGCTTGAACATTCTTAGTCAGTACTGACTCTAGGTGGGAGGAGACGTCAGCAGGAATGTCAGGTCCTAAATTGACCAACTTATGTAGGTCCTCCACTTGGAATGTTTCCGTGGTGGTGACTTCACACATTTTAGGACCTGCTGGGTCGAAATCGTCTGCGAGTTCCCATTCTGGAGGCTGTCCAGAAGGTTGAGGATTAAGGACACGCTCCTCTTCTATTCTCAATAGGCTCTCCATGAGGTGAGCGATCTTGGTTGCCGTTGACTGCATTGATGCTCTCTCGGTTGAAGATCTAGGCCTCTGGGCCCATTGGTTCGTGCCGTGAATTAATCCAATGGTTTCCCCTCGTCGAATGATTCTTGGTGTCAGAGAGGGGTTATCGAGAGGTATCGCGGTGCGTTCCCTAGAGATAACAGTGGTGGGAGTGGCTAGTATACTCCCATCATCATTCTGTAGCACGACTCCCTCGATTATCCATTGATCACCAATAAGATCACCAACAAAAATTAGTACTAGTCGAGCTGATTCCGGCTCTATAGTACAATCCTGTAGGCGTTGGACTCTTTCAGTATGCACCCCTTTGTCTGGTTTGGAAGTCAATTCAGGTGAGTCATCAGCTAGTTCCTCAAGGGGGATCTTGCTAATCGAAAAGGCCAAAGGCTGTGGCTCCTTGGAGGAACTGGCTGGAATAGACCCCGCCCTCCCTGGCAGAATCAATCTAGAGCCCAACGGCTGGTCTCATAGTGTTCCGATTTCATAGTTCACATGAAAGTCCTCGCCGAGAAGAATTGGGACAGTCATGCCTCGGACAATGTACATTTTGGCAGTAAATTTAAGGAGCATACCGGTGTCATCCTCAAGGTAAATGGCGATGTTAACGTATCCTAGAACCTTAGCATTACCGGTAAGCTGTACGAGGCGTAATTTGAGTCCTTGCTTGAGCTTGGGGCAGTCCACTAGTTCCTTATAGAAATCCTCCCAAATTAAGGAAAGATCGGCTCCAGCATCCAGCCTGATTTTAATAGGATTAGAGGCTTCGGAGTCCTCTACGCATCCGTAGATGTGTAATGCTGAAATCCCAATACTGGAGTATCCACCTGGGGGATCCCTTTTGCGGTAGATAATGGTTGAATCCTCTTTCATAAGCTGACTGGATCGAGGGTATTGGACCCTGGGTCTTTTGCTTTCCTTTCTTATGGCCAGTTTGATGTCCCTCCTGACATGTCTACCATTAGGTACATTCAGAACAAAGTTGTCTGCTTCAGAATCTGATTCATCACAAGGAATTAGGTTGGGTAACTGCCCTGGGTCAAAGGGGAAGTTCTCCTCCTCCAATCCCTCTAACTCAGAGGGGTCTTCTATAATGTAGGTCTGACTTATTTCTTTAGATCGGTTTGCAAATACTTCCTCATCAATGATTTCCTCAATGGTAGGAGGTTTAGATCGCAATAAGGCTCCTGTCTCAGTCAGACCTTTCCAGTTCTGACAATGAGCGTCTAGCCAGTCTCCTTTCTCAAGGAAATCACGGTCTGATATAAAAACATAGACTTGCGATGCTTTGTTCTCATTTGGGGGTGAACTCGCATCTAAAACAATGTCATCCTCTGATTGAGGAAGGTAGGCAGAAATGAAAATCGATTCCTCATCAACATTATGTACTTGTCTCTGTATGCTTAATCCATAAACCATTTCGTAAGCCCTCTGATCCTCTGCCTCCTCGGTTGGGTTCTGCGTGGAGCATTTGTTAATAGAGACATAGTGCAACATCTTACCAGTATGAGGGCAGGTTGATCTTAAAATGCTCTAAGCTCCCGCAAATCCAGCACTCCTTCGGGGGTTTAGCGATGCTTTTCTTGTCACTTCGCTCAAAAAAGAACTTGCCATGTTTTTTACCCTGTTTCATGTTGGACCTCCTAGGAGTAGTTTTATCTTCAGCTTCACTGAAAAGGATGTGGCCTCGATTAGTGGAATCAATTCCCCTGGAGTGCTCTTCTTCATGCCAGGGATCCAATTCTTCCTGCTCAGCGATCATGACTCTGGGCTTCTGAAACCGATAACGCTCTTGATGTGTTTGGACCCAAGCGTTGATCAGAGCCTCTTGCAGATTGTTAGCATAAGTCTGTAAGCTCATGATGTTGTCAATGGGTTGTCCTTGTAGAAGGTAAAGCCATTCCGTGGGTTGTCCTTGTAGAAGGTAAAGCCATTCCGTGGGTAGTGTGAGGATGAGTCTGCACATTTCGTCCTTTCGATTTTGGTGGAAGCCATACAAGAATTGATAAAGCTTAATTCTCCATTGAATATAGTGAACAGGTGTCTCCCGATCATGGCCGACTTGTCAAAATTTCATGGCTTCCCATTCTAAGGCTAAGGATTTGCACCAACGAGTTCCAAGTAATCCCTCTACAATACCCCAAAGGAACGATCTGTGAGATCGACTGAATTCAGTGCAATGTTCATGGTCTAAAGTGCTCCACCAGATCTTGGCATTGCCGGTGAGTTGTTTTGGCAGAGTGACTCCTAACAACGTGCTCATGGAGTCTGAGATCTCCGAGAGACTCATGATATTCATGATGTAGTCCAAGGCTTTGGATTGAGTTCCATCATATTCGGGAAGGTCAGACCATTTTATCTTGGTGACGTTACAGGGTGGTTCCAGACTTGCAGGTCTTTGACAAGGTTTTGAACTACTCGGGGTTGTCGAAGATCTCGGTGTTTGGTTCTTGCCAGTGGTCATTTACGTGCTTAGAAATTAATAGTCGTAGAGTAATGTTTTCTTTGTAGGGAAAGAGCGGTCTGGCCCAGATCACCACTGTGAAGAGTGGTGGAAGTTCTACCCATTCTATATACAAAGAATATCGACCGTTTAGGTATGACACGTAGTTGTATTGACTGTCTAGGTCTAATACACACTAAACGAGTATTGACTATTTAGTTCAATATGTCTGAGTGAAGTAACCATCTAAGGTAGAGTAGATAGCTAAAACGAATAAAGGGAATCAACCGTTAGGTGCAATTTGTTGTTGAACTAATATAAGTGTATAATAGAATAGAGAGAAAGAAGAAATAATAATGGGAATATAGTATGGGCTTATCCAGACTATATTTCCCAAGCATATTTCACCATACCTCTCACACCATGGGAAGGCTTTTGGTTGGTGAGTCCTGTCCCGGGCCTTTTCTATCATCAAAACCATCGTCTGATTTCTGCTCCCCAGTTCCCAAGCCTTTATTGCAGTCTCAACTGTTCGAGCTGTTGGACGACTTATTGGAGGGTCCACTTGGGGGAGTAAATGAGATAGGATGGATAGGTGATGGATGGCGAGATTCGTCAGGACACTGTGAATCTCGACCTAAGGATGATGGGGAACTGGCGATGACTTTGACTGTGATCTTTTCTGTAGACACATTTGAAAAAGACAACTGTCCTTTTTTGGTGGTTGATCTGGCATAGATCCCAGGACATTCTCCATGAAAAGGACCAGAGCTGGAGGATGAGGTTGTTCGTGTTGGCTCATTAAACCCACTGAGCAATTCCACCATCATCTTGTGTGAGAGGTATGGCGAAATGCACTCAGGAAATATAGTCGGATGTGCTCTTACTATATTTCCTTTATTATTTCTATTTTCTCTCTTTCATTATATCTATAATTAGTTCGACGACCTATGTATGCGGTACATTGACTCTTGTGGGTGCACACACGCCAGACTTATGTATTCTAGCGCCCGTAGTTTAGAACTCAGACACCTTTTACACCGCAACCACGACTTACCCAGACACCCGTTAGTGTCCTATACGTTGTGATTGGTGTATCATCTCGACCGTCACAGACGGGCTTTAGCTACTCATTCAAACTGAGTTTTGAACTGTATCAGTCGAAACTCAATCCCTATCTCAACTCACGTGGACTACATCCACGCTACTCTATTATTCGACTCTCTAACTACTCTACTTGCACTCGAGCAGTTGTCCAGAATTGCACTTAACCAGTCGATTCTGCTTATTCATTCTAGCTATCTACCTTACTTTAGATAGCTATTTCTCTCTACCGTATTGAACTAAGTAGTCAATACGTGTTCCGTCCGTATTAGACTTAGACAGTCAATACATCGTGGTATCGTACTTCAACGGTCGATATTCTTCGTATATAGAATGGTTAGAACTTCTACCACTCTTCACAGTGGTGATCCAGGCCGGACCGCTCTTTCCCTACGAAGAAAAACATTTATTTTAACTATCAAATTCTAAACATGTAAATGACCACTGGCAAGAACCAAACACCGAGATCCTCTGTGACCCCGAGTAGTTCAAAACCTCGTCAAAGACCTGCAAGTCTGGAACCACCCCGTAACGTCACCATGAGAAAGTCTTCATTGACTTTTCAAAAACCAGCTCCTCCCGGAAGTCCCGTTGAAGCAGTAGCTGGACCGTCAACGGATGCCCCTCCAAGTCCATGAGAAGAACATCCGTCAACTGAGCAGTTGAACATCCCCGGAGCTAAGGTTGAAATTACCTGTGCTTCTGAACCCGTTCTCTCGTTCCCACCTAAACAGGTCATCCTTAAGCAATTCTTTAGGGGTCATATGATTTACGCCCAGCCCATTGACTTACAAGGGATGCGTACTACACCGACCGAATTTCTACGGATCAGGTTACTCCCTTTGTGGAGGAGTACAATACGGACTACCCCCTTTTACCAGTGACTGTAGCAGTCTGGTTAGGTCGTTATCAGGCTATTTTATCGGCATAGGATCTATTCTTACGACCTGGAACCCTTGAGGACTTGACTCGCTTGATTCCCGAATGGTCGAGTGAAGTTACCTCCGTTGTGGAAGGAGGGAGGACGGTTCTTAAACAAGAGGTGTTCTCCTCATTCCTCGACGCGCTCTGCACACACGATGACGTGTTACAAATCCTTCACGTCCTACTCGGTGGGGATCATATTGTCCCCAAAGTCGACTACCAGTATATTTACATTCGGATGCTGGAGGAGTCTCTTAACGGGATTACTCGGAATTCTTCATTTGCGTATTTCACTTTAAGGGGTCGGTTAAGGCGAAATCAGAGAAGACTCGATAAGATGGTTTTGGAAGTGCTTTACCCTTATGGTGATTCCATCCAGGTACCCGATTCGCCCATCTCCACAACAAGTTCATTTGTTCATACCCTGAATGGCTCTCCCGACACTTGTTTCCTTCATTCGCTCAATCGTCCCATTATTCTGCAAGACTTCCCATCTGACATGAGGATGCAGGTGGCGGAACATCTTCAGGAAAAAGGAATGGAAATATGCATCCCCCTCTATCAGCCTCAACCTCGTCGACCTTTGAATACGGTCGAAATCGAGAGAGGGATCGCTACGGAACCTAGCCCTACCCCCCATCAGGAAAGTCACCGGTCTCACGTCGCATTCAAACGAATCCCTGGCAATACGAACATGGGTGATGAACCAACTACGACTAGATATTGATCAGTTGCCAACAGGGGTCGACCGTCTTTTTCCACTGCATTCACCGAGGGTATAGCTGGTCAGGTTGCTGGTCGAGGATCGCTGAATCCAGTCGATCCTTGCCATTCCCTGCCAATCTTCTCCAATCCTTTCCTGCCATCAGGAGGACCTCCTAGTAATTCATCTGGGAGTTCTAGTACCTCAAGCTATGGAGGGAATTCGGGACGTGGGGGGC
Organism: Hysterangium stoloniferum; assembly: GCA_015178975.1. Classification (NCBI taxonomy): domain Eukaryota; kingdom Fungi; phylum Basidiomycota; class Agaricomycetes; order Hysterangiales; family Hysterangiaceae; genus Hysterangium; species Hysterangium stoloniferum. Next base: position 987,849 of record WHVD01000013.1, read on the forward strand.
GTCACGGTAGAGTACCTAACTCTCTCTTTCGAACTCCGATGCAACCTCGAGCCAGCGCGCCTATCGATGACTTACCTAAGGATAAAAGGATCGCTCTTAACACCAACGACATCAAGATCAAATGGTCAGACCTTCCCGAATACGATGGGACTCAATCCAAGGCGTTGGATTACATCATGGATATTATGAGCCTCTCGGAGATCTCTGACTCCATGAGTACATTGTTGGGAGTCGCTCTGTCAAAATGACTCACCGGCGGTGCTAAGATCTGGTGGAGCACCCTAGACTGTGAACATCACACTGAGTTTAGTCGATCTCATGGATCGTTTCTTTGGGGCATCGTAGAAGGATTACTTGGAACCCGTTGGCACGAATCCTTGGCTCTAGAATGGGAAGCCATGAAATTTCGACAGGCCGGTCACAATCATGAGACATCCGTTCATTACATTCAGTGAAGGGTCAAGCTTTATCGATTCTTGTATGGGTTCCACCAAAACCGGAAGGATGAAACACACAGACTTATCCTAACACTGCCCACGGAATGGCTTTATCTTCTACAGGGACAACCTATCGACGACATCATGAGCCTACAGACTTACGCGAACAATTTACAAGAGGCTCTGATTAACACTTGGGTTCAAACACATTGAGAACGTTATCGGTTTCAGAAACCCAGAGTCATGATCGCCGAGCAAGACGAGTCAGATCCCTGGCATGAGGAGGAGCACTCTGGAAAAATCGACCCCACTAATCGAGGCCACGTCCTCCTTGGCAAACTCAAGGATAAAACCGCCTCTAGGAGATCGAACGCTAAACAGGGTAAGAAACACGGCAAGTTCTTTTTCGAACGGAGTGACAAGAAAAGCATCGCCAAACCTCCGAAGGAGTGTTGGATTTGTGGGAGTTTAGAGCATTTCAAGATCGACTGCCCCCATGCGGGCAGGATGTCGCACTATGTCTCTATTAACAAGTGCTCCACACAGAACCCAACGGAGGAGGCGGAGGATCAAAGGGCTTATGAAACGGTTTATGGATTAAGTGTACAGGGACAAGTACATAACATTGATGAAGAATCGATTTTCATTTCTGTCTACCTTCCTCAGCCAGAGGACAACATCATTTCAGACGTGAAAGCATCCTCGAATGAGAACGAGACATCACAAGTTTATGTTTCTATATCAGACCATGATTTTCTCGAGAAAGGAGACTGGCTAGATGCTCATCGTCAGAACCGTGAAGGTCTGACTGAGACGAGAGCTTTATCGCGACCTGAACCTCCCACCATTGAGGAAATCGTCGACGAAGACAGATTTGCGAACCGATCTAAGGAAATAAGTCAAACCTACGTTATAGAAGACCCCTCTGAGTCCGAGGGATCGGAGGAGGAGAGCTTCCCCTTCGACCCAGGGCAATTACCCGACTTAATTCCTTGCGATGAGTCAGACTCTGAAACGGACGACAAGGTACCTAACGGTAGACGTATCAGGAGGAATGTTAAATTGGCTGCAAGAAAAGAAAGCAAAAGACCTAGAGTTCAATACCCCCGATCCAGTCGACTTATGAAAGAGGATTTGACTATTATCTATCGCAAAAGGGACCCTCCGGGTGGATATTCCAGTATTGGGATTTCAGCATTACACGTCTACAGACGTGTGGGGAATTCAGAAGCCTCAAATCCTATTAAAATCAGGCTGGACGCCGGAGCTGACCTCTCCTTAATCTCAGAGGATTTCTATAAGGAACTAGAGGACTGCCCTAAACTCAAGCAAGGACTCAAGCTGCGCCTCGTACAACTTACTGGTAATGTGAAGGGTATGCATATATGCATAATTGGACTAAGGAATAATAGTTGGATTATAGTATTTTATTATTTACTTTTTATTTTCTTCATTTACATTCTTTCTATATTTCGAGCATACCCTTATTTTGTAGTTCGAAGCTTTGTGTATACGTATGGGCGCTCTCGGCGCCAAATGATAGACACTTTTCACCCAGCAGACACCACCTCATAAACGACCCAGACGTCGAATAGCGAGAGGTGTCAAGGGTAAGGTCTCAACTACCTATAAAGGTAGTATTCTCTCGCATACTAAAGTACTTTGAACTCGAACCGCGAAGGTTGAGTTCCCCTCTAAGGTCTTTGCGCTCGTCGACACTATAGTCGACTTGCGCTACTATATCTTTACTTTAGATATTCAGCTTCTTGTTGATGATCTATCTTACGTCTAGCTACGAGTTGTACCGTGAAGGTCAACTCTTTCCTTCTCTCATTCTAGCCGTCAAGAGCAACTGTATAGTTGCTCTTGTGACGCATAGCGTGTCTCCTTACTAGTACTGCCAGTCTAGTAATCTACAGTATTGTACTGTACGGTCAATACCTACTAATAGTAGTTGAATAAACACTATTCTTCGTATATAGAACGGTCAGAATCTATTGACTCTTCACAGGTAATGCCAAAGTATTAGGATATGTCAACATCCCCATTTATCTCGAGGACGACACCGGTATACTCCTCAAATTTACCGCCGAGACGTACGTTGTCCAAGGTATGACCATCCCGATCCTTCTTGGAGAAGACTTTCACATGAACTATGAGATCGGGACACTGCGAGACCAACCGCTGGGTTCCAGATTGATTTTGCCTGGGAGAGCAGGATCTATTCCAGCCAGCTCTTCCAAGGAGCCGCAGCCTTTAACCTTTTCGATTAGCAAGATCCCCTTTGAGGAATTAGCCGATGACCCATCTGAATTGACTTCCAAACCAGACAAAGGAGTGCGTACTGAAAGAGTCACACGGGCCTTACAAGATTGTACTATAGAACCGGAATCAGCTCGATTAGTACCAATCTTTGTAGGAGATCTTATTGGTGACCAATGGATAGTCGAGGGAGTCGTCTTGCAGAATGACGATGGGAGTATACTAGCTGCTCCCACCACCACCATCTCTAGGGAACGTGCCGCGATACCTCTCGCTAATCCCTCTCTGACGCCAAGAATCATCAGACAAGGGGAAACCATTGGATTAATTCACGATGCGAACAAATGGGCCCAGACTCCTAGATCTTCAACTGAGAGGGCATCGATGCAGTCGACGGCAACCAAGATCGCCCATCTCGTTGAAAGTCTATCAAGAATAGAAGAGGAACGTGTCCTTAATCCTCAATCTTCTGGGCTGCCCCTGGAACGGGAACTCACAGACGATTTCGACCCGGCAGGCCCCAAAACGTCAGAAGTTGCCACCATGGAAACACTTTGTGTGGAAGATCTGCATAAGCTAGTTAATTTAGGTCCTGACATCCCTACTGATGTCTCCCCCCGCTTGGAGTCAGTATTAACTAAGAACATCCTAGCGTTTGGAGTAGACGGGCATTTAGGACAAGTAGATGTCAAGGTCAATGTCCCCTTAAAAGATGGCGCACAACCTATTTCAATGTCAATGTTCCCAACCTCCCCGGCTAATAGGAAAGTCATCGACGAACAAATGGACACTTGGTTCCAACAGGGAGTGATTGAACCGTCCAAGAGTCCTTGGGGGGTGCCAACCTTTGTCGTCTATCGCAACGGGAAACCACAAGTAGTAATTGACTATAGAAAGTTGAACAGCCTAACGGTTCCCGATGAATTTTCGCTGCCATGTCAATCGGAAATCATGCAGGCGCTCTCGGGATCCAACATCTTATCTTCTTTCGATGCACTAGCTGGTTTTACCCAACTTGAAATGTTAGAGGAAGATAAGCCGAAGACAGCCTTCAGATCCCATCGAGGACTGTGGCAATTCAGGAGAATGCCCTTTGGACTTCGTAATGGACCTTCTATATTCCAAAGGGTTATGCAAACCGTACTTGCACCCTACTTATGGATATTCTGCCTAGTTTATATTGACGACATCGTGATCTTTTCTAAGACATGGGACAATCATCTAGAGCATTTGGACCAGGTCCTACAAGCCATCATTGCAGCGGGAATCACTCTCTCGCCCAAAAAGTGCTACGTGGGGTACAATTCGATTCTACTACTAGGACATAAGGTGTCTAGACTTGGCTTTTCAACTCACCAAGAAAAGGTCGCCGCTATATTGGAATTAACCATGCCTTCTAAAATAGCAGACCTTCAACGTTTTCTCGGAATGGTTCTGTACTTCTCTGCTTACATACCATTCTACTCCTGGACGGTTGCTCCACTTTTCAACCTCTTAAAGAAAGGAGTTCGTTGGCATTGGGATTCAGAACACGCCCGAGCTTTTGAAGACATCAAAGTTGCGTTGAGTTCTGCTCCAGTACTTGGACACCCTGCAAGCAGTATGCCTTATAGGTTATACACAGACGCTTCAGACTTTGCGCTGGGATGTTGCCTCCAGCAAATACAAAAAATGACGCTTAAGGACCTAAAGGATACGAAAATTTATGCCCAAGCAAGGGCAGCTTTCGATCAATCACGAGACGTCCCCATTTTTGTTACTCATTATAAAACCAAGGAGCCGGAATTCACCTGGACGGATTCCTGGGCCGCAGATTTTGATGACACCAGTGTCACAGTCGAACGCATTATCACCTATTGGAGCTGTACGCTCAAAAAAGCGGAATGTAACTACTCAGCCACAGAGCGAGAAGCGTTAGCTGCTAAAGAAGGATTGGTCCATTTCCAGCCCTTTATTGAGGGAGAACATATCCTTTTGATCACTGATCATGCGGTGTTACAATGGGCCAGATCTTACGAGAACACTAATCGTCGACTGGCCGCATGGGGGGTGGTATACGCTGCATACCCCGGTCTGGAAATCCTACATAGAGCAGGACAAATACACAGCAATGTTGACCCATTATCTAGACTTCCTCGAGTACCTGACTGTGCTTGTGAGGAGTATGCTTTTACCACAGTTTCATTGTGGTAAAATACTCCTTTTATTTTAATTATATTTTACATATTCTATTCATATTTTTCTATCTTTCATATTCTTCGAATATTGCATATTTCATTAGTTCAAAGCATTGTGTATACTTGTGGGTGCACTCAGCACCAATTAGAACTCAGACACACTTTAACCCAAGAACCACCACTTGTAAGACACAAACTAGGTCTACTACAAGCAGTGATCAGGGTAACGCGTCAGCTACTACATAAGTAGCAATATCTGAACTACTAAACACTTCTGACCTCGAACTGTAACAGTCGAGGCCTCCACTCGAACCATTGCACTCGTTGACTCCTTCATCATCTTGTGCTCCTTCTCTCACTTTCTCTTATATTGCACCGAATAGGTCAATATCCTTCCTTTCTACTCATTTATTCGTATATAGAATGGTCAGAACTTCCGCCACTCTTCACAGTGCTAGCCCCATGAGAGACGATCTCTTACCAATCGTAGCGGATTCTTATAACTGGAACGACAAAGAGACGTTATGGGAGAACAAACCAGTGGAAAAGGCCGTCTTTCTCACTCATCATGAGTTAGTTGAACCTGTCGGAACCGTCGAAGAGGTCCCCCAAATGAAATGGGACTTGCACAACCTTCCCAGAAACGATGAGACTGATGAGGCGGATTTTACTCTCTCAAATCCACAATTACTTATAGAGATTGATGAGAATTATGCTAAGGAACTTCGTGACGGATACCAGAAAGATCCCGCCTTCAGGAATTATTACACTGCCGATCCCATTTCTCCAAACATGGTAGCCACTCCTTTGCATTATTTTATTGGCAAGAATAAGCTATTGTTCTTTCGAGATTTGGACTGGAAAAGTCGAATCTGCATTCCTAGCAGCATGACGACAACCATACTCAAGCTGATACATGATAATCCTTTCGAAGGAGCTTATGCAGGCGGCCACAGGCTCTTTAATCTGATGAAAGACCATTTCTTCTGGCCGAGGATTTTGCAGGACTGTGTGGTGTACGCTCGCAGCTGTGACATATGCCAGAAAACTAAAATTGATCATTCTGCTCGACAAGGAGCCCTTCGACCCACGGATGTACCCCTAAGGCCGTTTGAGGTTGTCTCAATGGACCTGATTACTGGATTGCCTCCTTCTACAGAAGGCGGTTATTCCGCCATCTTCGTTGCCGTGGATAAACTCACGCGTTTCTTGATCTGTGAACCCACCACTTCAGATCTATCCGCAGAAGGATTTGCGTGAATCTTTGTGAATAAAGTAGCTGCTCCTTTCGGCCTGCCTTCAAGGATAATCTGTGATCGAGACAAGAGGTGGACCTGTAGGTTTTGGAGAGAAGTCTGCAAAGTATACAGAAGTGCCCTTGCAGTATCCTCGTCCCACCATCCTCAGACCGACAGTCAAATGGAGAACACTAATGCTATTGTGGAGCAAATGCTCAGAGCATACTGTGCCTCTTCGAAGGAGGAATGGTCTAAATGGACTCAAGTAGTGGCTCATACCTACAATTCGACAGTTCAAAGCTCAACAAGCTATGCGCCGGCCTTTTTGCTGATGGGCTACTTACCAAGAGGAATGTCTAGCTGTCTAGGAGGGGACGACCCTGTGGTTCCCAAAGAATTATCAGATAGCCCTGTAGCCGACCAATGGATCTTAGAATTGGAAAATCACCGACAAGCAGCGTGGGATTTGATTGCACGAGCACAAGAGACCCAAGCTCGCAGTTACAACAAGAGATGGAGATTAGTGGAAGATATCTCAGAGGGAGATTATGTTCTGATTGATCCCCATTCTCTCGAGCTCGTCGAGGCCAAGGGACCCGGAAGAAAACTTATACAAAGACGGATAGGGCCGTTTGAGGTCTTGGAAAAGATCAATCCTCAAGTCTTCCGACTCTGCATCCCCTCGGAATATCAATTACATCCAGTGATTAATCGAGACCATCTTAAAAAGTACCACCTCTTCCCTAAGGAATTCGGATCCAGGGAGCTACTCGAGAACCCTCGAGAACTCAATCGTAACGACGAGGAGTACAAAGTAGAAGCTATAGTAGGACACAAAAAGCATTGCAATCGACTCCTTTTCCAGGTCCGATGGAAAGGATATGGACCGGAGGAGGACACTTGGTTAAACGGCAATGACCTTCGTAACGCTCCCGCTCTTCTTAGAGCTTACAAGACTATTTATCGAATTTAATGATCATTTCACATCCTTACGACGACAACACTGTTTATCTACTTCTAGCTCTACCCCCCCCCTACTTTCTTCCCCCTCGGCCCTTTACTTCAATAACTGAGTGGAGCTTGAAATTAATATAAAATACGTAAATTCGCTAAAGAAAATTTTATTCCCCCTATCTCTTCCCTCCACGTCAACCTCTCTAATCAGTACACTATGTCGCAGGAGCAACAATCCAAACCCAAGTTCCCCAACTTTAAAAGAATACCGCGACCTCATCCTATTAATACCTCTACTACGCCGTCTCGCACTGAACAAGTCGAGCACTCCACGGGTAATTCTGGAACGCCTTTGCCAATACCCTCCGCTGCGCAGGGCAACATCACGGGAACGTCCACCAACTCGGGGAACGGAACCGCCTTTACTCCATACGCTCCTCTTCCCAGACCCCGATTTCCCAATTTTAAAAGAATACCTCAACCTCAAACTACAGTTCCTTCTGCCCCACCACTTCAAACAGAAACTGTCGAGCGCGTGGAGGCGACCTCATCGTCCACGAATCCTACACGGACGGACTCCATGTCAAAAGCTGCACCATGGTCCTCTAATACTTGGGGGGCTCTCTCGGGAACATGGAGCGAAACCCCACCACCTTCTCGTAGTATTTTCCCTTCTACCGAAGAGGAGATCAGAAAGAAACAGCAGTCTGAGGCCTTCTCCGCACAGGTTCAGGAGGAATTGAAAACGCTTAAATGGAAGAGGAGAGAGGAGTACTTGGAAGGACAGTGGAGGATGGGGGCTAGGGATAATGTCCCTTCAAGGCGGACACGGCAGGAATGGAGGAAAATGGAAGGGTACGATAATCCTTCAATTATCGCTCCCTCTTCGGGTCATAAATGGACGGATTTCGCTGAAACGGATTGCAGCGACGGGGGCATGCCATGTGTTCGGAGTGTAGGCCAAAAAAGTAGGAAAGGAAAAGATGGGGTCACCTTCTACGATTGGGACAAAGTACGAAGGATCAAATTACAAAGCATTGCATTGCGACATGGAGATGGAGTTGCATTACCTCCCAGACCCCCTTCACACCGCGGACCTCAGGAATGGACCTACCAGATGGGGCCCGGTGATCTTTCATCTGACTCGGAGGATGATCAATCTCACTACCCCACCTACGACAGCAAGTACCTCGGTGCTGACTGCCATGAAGGTTTCCTACTCCCTGACAACATTCACTTCTTCACAAGTGATCCTAACCAATGACGAAAGCTACTAACTTCCGTCAGAGTTTGGAGAGGGTATCATCCAGCAGACTCTGCAATCCCATCCACTTCCTCTCATCTCCTCCACCTCTGCCGGTCTCTTCCATACCCACATTACAGCACTTTACACCCCTTTCGGAGCTACCAGGAAGTCTTGTACCATCCTCTGAGCTGCCTTCTCTTCCCCCTATACCACTACCCCTCCCCTTCGTAGGACATTGTCTTATATCACCGTCCTCATCCATACCCAAGCCTCCTCCAGCACCGCAGCCAATCTCGCCCCTCTACACGTCACCTGACCCTCTCGTCGCCTCCCACTCTACTTCGACGCCTTTGGTCCCTGCGGTGTCTAACGTTCCCCTCACTTCCTTGACACCGCGGAGTCCACCGCCCGCCTCTCCCTACTCCCCTTGCATTTCTCTGGGAAGTCCCATTCAGCATCCTAACAATACATTAATGGATGTTGATCACCCTATCCTGGAAGTTCTCGCAATGCCTATGGAGGAAGTCCTCGAAGCGCCTCTCTCAGCCATAGACGTTTCCAAGGAACCCCCCCCGGCAATGGAAGCCTTCAAGGAGCCTCCCCCCTTAAGCGAAAAAGCAAAAGGGAAATGAAGAACTCAGGCCGACGAGCCCTTTGTCATGGACCCCCCCTCAACCCACCCCATTCGCAGCCCCCACCGCAGCCGTCCTCTCCCCTCCACTCTGAGGATACGGCTGGCCCCTCCCGTCCCTTCCAGTCAAGTTGGATGTGCGTGTCTATTAATTACCCCTCTGACATCTTCACTGTGGGACACACATTAATGCGACTAGGACCAACCCTGCGGCACCCCCTTCTTAAAGGGCATATCCAGGGGTATAGCGGGTCTCTCACTTTGTCGGACCGCATGAGCGCATTTTATTTACGCGTCAACGACCCTAAGGAACAGCTGCATTTAGCGGAGGATATAGAACGGGTGGAACTTTCCATGTTTCGGTCCTTACTTGTCAACTCCTCTTGTGTTCTTCCTGACCACACACCAACCCACTCTGCAGTGGACCTTGTTGACTTGTTGGAGCAACTGTTGCCGGATTCGGACACTTCGAGAGGAATCCCCTCTGGGGGAGACATGAGCTCCACACCCCTCATCACTCCTACCCCGCCATCACTACACCCTTGACCCCCTCTCCTTGCCCGTATAACTGACGCTTCCGCTGATCGCGTTCATGCCATAATTCGAACACGCCAGAAGGCCTACGGTTGTTGGGTCTCATCGATCCAAAAACTGGATGGGTTGACATCCGCCAATGACGCTTCGAGGCGGGAGGACATCGCTCTTTCCTTTCATGCCAAGCGTCTCGCCTGGGGCAACGCTATCCTACACCTTGGGGGTTCATCACAGGACGCATGGGGAGGAGTTCCAAGCGTACTTTGACATCTTCTTTGACATAGCTCTTCGACCTGGGGGGCACTGTGAGAGGTATGGCGAAATGCACTCAGGAAATATAGTCGGATGTGCTCTTACTATATTTCCTTTATTATTTCTATTTTCTCTCTTTCATTATATCTATAATTAGTTCGACGACCTATGTATGCGGTACATCAACTCTTGTGGGTGCACACACGCCAGACTTATGTATTCTAGCGCCCGTAGTTTAGAACTCAGACACCTTTTACACCGCAACTACGACTTACCCAGACACCTGTTAGTGTCCTGTAAGTTGTGATTGGTGTATTGTCTCGACCGTCACAGATGGGCTTTAGCTACTCATTCAAACTGAGTTTCGAACTGTATCAGTCGAAACTCAATCCCTATCTCAACTCACGTGGACTACATCCACGCTACTCTATTATTCGACTCTCTAACTACTCTACTTGCACTCGAGCAGTTATCCAGAATTGCACTTAACCAGTCGATTCTGCTTATTCGTTCTAGCTATCTACCTTACTTTAGATAGCTATTTCTCTCTACCATATTGAACTAAGTAGTCAATACACATTCGGTCCGTATTAGACTTAGACAGTCAATACATCGTGGTATCGTACTTTAACGGTTGATATTCTTCGTATATAGAACAGTTAGAACTTCTACCACTCTTCACATCTTGTTACATCTCTCCAGGTTGTGCATCAATATTGACCTGAGAGTGAAGTAGGCAAAACACACATTCAAAGGTTTACCATATATGGATTCCTTCAACATTTGAACATATGAAATCTGTATCGACCCTTGGCACGATGTGGTCCCCTCCAAGTAACACATGCATAATCTGTAGCAGATCATCATACACACAAAGTAAATCAGTGAGCAGAGTGAACAGTTCCATCTTGATACCCACTATTCCCTTTTCTCGGAAGAACATCACTTCGTTTGACCACTTTGGGATCAACTTTGTTACCCCGTCAAGAGTTCCAGGCCAAGTGAATAAATCGTGTGCCAATATGATGCCATGATACTGACCTAGCCAAGCTGCTACTGTTTCAGGCATGGATGGGTATCTAGTCCTGTAATCCTTCATGGCAGCAATGACCTTATCTCTCGAAACTCGAGGAGTGTAGTAAGAGCCCCACTTGTGAAGAGTGGTGGAAGTTCTAACCATTCTATATATGAAGAATATCGACCGTTTAGGTACGACACGTAGATGTCTTGACTATCTAAGTCTAATACAGACCGAACGGGTATTGACTACTTAGTTCAATACGATTGAGTGAAGTAGCTATCTAAAGTAGAGTAGAGAGCTAAACGAATAAAGGGAATTGACTGTTAAGTGCAGTTCTGAATGACTGCTTGAGTGTAGAAAAGAGTAATGAGAGTCGAATAATAGAGTAGCATGGATTGAGATATAGATGGAGTTTCAACTGGTACAGTTCGAAACTCTGATTGCATAGGGAGTTAAAGCCCGTCTGTGATGGTTGAGATGATACCCCAATCATAACTTACAGGACACTAACTGGGTGTCTGGGTAAGTCGTGGTTGTGGGGTAAAAAGTGTCTGAGTTCTAATTACGGATGCTAGAATACATAAGTCTGGCATGTATGTGCCCACAAGAGTCGATGTACCACATACATAGGTCGTCGAACTAAATATAAGTGTATAATAAAATAGAGAGAAGGAAGAAATAATAATGGAAATATAGTATGGGCTCATCCAGACTATATTTCCTGAGCATATTTCACTGTACCTCTCATAGTGCCCTCTAGGTCAAAGAGCTATGTCAAAGAAGGTGGTGAAGGACACTTGGAACTCCTCCCCATGCATCCTGTGAGGAACCTCTGAGCTGCAGGATAGCATTTCCCCAGGTGAGACGCTTGGTGCAAAAGGAAAGGGCAATGTCTTCCTGCTTCCAAAACGTTGTTGGCGGATGTCAACCCATCCAGTTTCTGGATTGAAGAGACCCAATGGTGGTAGGCCTGCACATTCGAATGATGGCATGAACATGATCAGCAGAGGCATCAGTAATGTGAGTGATGAGAGGAGGCCAGTGCCATTAATTGAATTTTACTCAATAAAGTCAAATAAACAATTGAAGAATATTCAATAATATCAAATAAAGATGCCTCATTCAATGAAGTATTAATTTGTCCTGTTGATAAAGTGTGAGGCAAAGATAGGACACAGAGGCTCACGAATAAATAAGTTAAAGAAGGACTTGGAAAAGTTCGATGATTATGTAATACAGTAATAATATAATATAATACAGGTTTTCTGACTGACTTCCTTCATTCCTATCATTGCCCTTATATACTATATATCATTTACCTATGATGATAATATAATATCAAAGTGAAATCATCAATGATGTCAAACTGAGACAAGTCGAAGATATTCGATATTGTCGAAGAATAGTCGAGTTGGAAAGTCAAAGGAAAGTCGAAGAAATGTTGAGGAAATGTCGAAGAAATATTAAATTGAATATTATCGAAATTTGAGTTTGTACGTTCGTGACAGCCAGGGGTGTAGTTATGATGGGGCAGGAGTGAGAAGAGGTGTGCAGCTCGCATCCCCACCAGAGGGAAGTCCTCCCAGGGTGTCGGAATCCAACAACAACAGATGCTCCAACAGGTCAACTAGGTCCACAGCTGAGTGGATCGGCGCGTGCTCAGGAAGGACACGAGAGGAGTCAACAAGCAGGGACCGAAACATGGAGAGCTCACCCCCCTTGATATCCTCCGCCAAACGCAGCTGTTCCTTAGGGTCATTGACACATAAGTAAAAGGTACTCATGCGATCTGATAGCGTGAGAGACCCACTATACCCTTGGATATGCCCTTTAAGAAGGGGGTGCTGCAAGGTTGGCCCCAGGCACGTTAACGTGTGTCCCACAGTGAAAATGTTGGAGGGGTAGTTAATGGACACGTGCATCCAACCAGTCTGTAAGAAATGAGCTGAATTGGCCATGTCTCGAGAGTGAGGGGGAGAGGGTGGCTGTGGTGGGGGGTGGCAAATGGGGTCAGCCGGAAAAGGGTCAAAGGGTTCATCAACCTGAACATCAGCTTTCCGCTTCCCCTTCGCTTTTTCGCTTAAGGGGGGAGGCTCCTTGAAGACTTCCATGGGTGGGGGAGGTTCCTTGAAGACCTCTGTGGCAGGGGGGGGTTCCTCAAAGACATCCATGGCTGAGGGAGGTGCCTCGAGGACTTCCTCCATGACTGAGGGAGGCGCTGCGAGGATTTCCTGGATAGGGTGATCGACATCCATCAATGTAGTATTGGGTTGATGAATGGGGCTCCCCAGAGAAATGCAAGGTGAGCAGGGAGAGATGGGAGGTGGGCTCCACGCTGACAGGGGAACCAGGGAAGTGTCCGACACCATAGGGAAAAATGGTGCCGGGGTAGAGTAGGTGACAACAAGGGGTTCAGGGGACATGTGGGGGGGTGGGGTTGGCCGTAGTGCCAGAGAGGGCTCGGGTGCAGGTGAGGGTGGTGGTATGAGGGAAGATTCTGCTGGGAGGAGGGGCAACATTATGGGGGGAAGAGAAGGCGGGTCGGTGGATGGTTCATGACCTCCCAGCAGCTCTGAAAAGGGTGTAAAGTGTTGCAGTGAGGGCACAGAAGAAACGGATGGAGGTGGAGGGAGGCGAGTGGAGCTGGGTGGCATCACAGGGTCGGTTGGATGATACCCCCTCCAAACTCTGATGGAAGTCAGCAGTTTTTGTCGTTGATTAGGGTCACTCGTGAAGAAGTGAATGTTGTCCGGAAGTAAAAAACCTTCATGTCAATCAGCGCCGAGATACCTGCTGTTGTAGGTGGGATATTGCAATTGGTCATCGTCCGAATTGGATGAGAAGTCGATGGGTCCCATCTAGTAGGTTTGTTCCTGAGGCCCACATTGGGAAGGAGGTCTGGGAGGTAGTGTAACTCTGTCCCTGCGTCACAATGCAATGCTTTGTAGCTTGATCCTCCGTACTTTGTCCCAATTGTAGAAGGTGACTCCATCCTTTCCTTTCTTGCTTTTCTGTTCTACACTCTGAACACATGGTGTGCCCCCATCACTGCAATCTGTCTCATTGAAATCTGTCCATTTATGGCCTGCGGGGGGAGTGATGGTTAAAGGGTTGTTGTTTCCTTCCATTCTCCATTCCTGTCATGTCTGCCTTGAGGAGATATGATCCCTAGCACCCATTTTTCACTGTCCCTCTAAGTACTCCTCCCTCCTCTTCCTCTTGAGCATTTTCAATTCCTCCTGAACCTCTGCGGAGAAAGCCTTGGACTGCCATTTTTTCCTGATCTCCTCCTCAGTGGAAGGGAAGATACTATGAGGGGGTGGGGGGGTTTCACTCCATGTTCCCAAGGGAGCCCCCCAAGTACCAGAGGGCAGGGGTGCCACTTCTGAAATGGGGTCCATCTGTGTAGGGTATGTGGATGAAGAGGTTTTCCCCAGGTGCTCGACAATTTCTGTTCGAGGTGGTGGGGGAGGAGGAACCGTTGTTTGGGATCGAGGTATCCTTTTGAAGTTAGAGAGTCAGAGTCTGGGGGAAGGCGTATTGTCACAACTGTCACAAGTCACAACATTGTCACAAACAATCAAAGGTAATATTCGACAACTCTTCGACGTATTGAATTCGACTCGACAAACCCAAACATTATTCGACATGTCTCATTTCGACATCATGTATGATTTCATTATTAGTTCATAACATAGTCATAACGATACAAAGAAAAGCATAAAAGGGCTACAAAAGGAGCGAGGGAAGTCAGTCGAAATATCTGTAAATTAGTAATACTAGTAATTCTATCTTATCGTAACTTCTTTGACAAATACTTCCGTGAGTTCTCGCGACTGGTAATAGCCTCTTACTTTATCGACAGGGCAAATATATACTTCATCAAACGAGGCTTTCGAGTTCGATTGGTAGAATATTATTCGACTTTATTGAAGAATAATCGATTCGTGACAAGTATATGGAGTGAAAGCAGTGCTGCTCCCCGAGTTGGTAGAGATGCCTGCCATGTTGTCCTGTGAGGTGGGGTGCATCGATGTGGGGTGCATCGATGATGGCATCCCAGCATTACCCGTACAGTGCTCGACGTTTTCAGTATGAGATGATGTGGTATAAGTATTAATAGATTGGGGTCACAGTATTCTTTTGAAGTTGGAGAACTTTGGGTTTGGGTTGTTGGTCCTGCAACATAGTGTACTGATTTGAGAGTTTGACGTGGAGGGAAGAGATGGGGGGATAAAATTTTCTTTAGCAGTTTTACATTTTTTATATTAATTTCAAGCTCCGCTCAGTTATTGAGGTGAAAGGCCGAGGGGGATGAATAGTAAGGAGTAGAGTTAAAGTAAATAAACAGTGTTGTCATAGTGAAAAGGTGAAATGATCGTTAGATTCGATAAATAGTTTTGTAAGCTCTGAGAAGAGTGGGGGCGTTATGAAGGTTGTTGCCATTTAACCAGGTGTCCTCTTCCGGTCCATACCCTTTCCATTGAACTTTGAAAAGGAGTCAATTTCGATGCTTTTTGTGTCCTACTATAGCTTCTACTTTGTACTCCTTATCATTACGGTCTAGTTCCCAAGAATTCTTAAGTAGCTCCCTTGATCCGAATTCCTTGGGGAAGAGATGGTACTTTTTAAGATGGTCTCAGTTGATCACTGGGTGTAGTTTATATTCTGAGGGAATGCACAGTCAAAATACTTGAGGATTGATCTTCTCCAAGACTTCGAACGGTCCTATCCGTCTTTGTATAAGTTTCCTCCCAGGTCCTTTGGCTTCGACAAGCTTGAGGGAATGAGGATTGATTAGAACATAATCTCCTTCTGAGATATCTTCTACTGGTCTTCTTTTCTTATTGTAGCTGCGAGCTTGTGTTTCTTGTGCTCGCGCAATTGAATCCCGCACCACCTGTTGATGGTTTTCCAATTCTAAAATCCATTGTTTGGCTAAAGGGCTATCCGACAATTCCCTGGGAACCACAGGATCATCCCCTCCTAGGCAGCGAGACATTCCTCTCAGTAGGTATCCCATCAGCAAAAAGGCTGGTGTGTAACTTGTTGAACTCTGAACCATCAAATTGTAGGTATGAGCCACTACCTGAGTCCATTTAGACCATTCCTCTTTTAAAGAAGCACAGTATGCTCTGAGCATTTGCTCAATGATGGCATTGGCATTCTCTATTTGACTGTCAGTTTGAGGATGATGAGATGAAGATACCGCAAGGGCACTTCTGTATACCTTGCAGACCTCTTTCCAGAACCTACAGGTCCATTTCTTGTCTTGATCACAGATTATCCTTGAAGGTAAGCCAAAAGGAGCAGCTACTTTATTCACAAAGATTCACACGAATCTTTCCATGGATAGATCTGAAGTTGTGGGCTCACAAATTAAGAAATGTGTGAGTTTATCCACAGCACCAAAGATGGCTGAGTAGGCACCCTCTGTAGAAGGAGGCAATCCGGTAATCAGGTCCATTGAGACAACCTCAAATGGTGTAAAGGGTATGCATATATGCATACCTGGACTAAGGAATAATAACCGGATTATAGTACTTTATTATTTACCTTTTATTTTCTTTCTTTATATTCTTTCTATATTTCGAGCACACCTTGATTTGTAGTTCGAAGCTTTGTGTATACGTATGGGCGCCCTCGGCGCCAAACGATAGACAACTTTTTACCCAGCAGACACCACTTCGTAATGACTCAGACGTCGAATAACGAGAGGTGTCAAGGGTAGTATCTCAGCTACCATAAAGGTAGCATTCTCTAGTCTACTAATAGCCTTTTGAACTCGAACCGCTAAGGTCGAGTTCCGCTTTCAAGACTTTGCGCTCGTCGACACCGTAGTCGACTCACGCTACTAATACTCTATCCTAAACACTCAGTCTTTAGCTGAGTATCTTTCTTATTTCTAGCTACTAGTTGTACCGTAAAGGGTCAACTCGTTATCTTACTGTTCTAAGCCGTCGCAAGCAACTATACAGTTGCTCTTGAAGCGTGCAGTGCGTTCTTATACTAGTACTAACAGTCTAGTAGTCTATAGTATTGTACTGACGGTCAATACTCTCTAATAGTAGTTGAATAAACACTATTCTTCGTATATAGAGCGGTCAGAACCCACCACTCTTTACAGTGGTGATCCGAGCCGGACCGTTCTTTTCCTACGAGGAAAAACTTATTATTTGACTACTAAGACCTGGACACGCGAATGACTATGGGCAAGAATCAAACATCTAGGCCTTCATCAACGCCTGGTAGCTCCATGCCTCGTCAAAAATCTTTTAACCTAGAACCACCCCGTAATGTCATCCTGAGGAAGTCTTCGTCGACTTTTCAAGGATCAGCTCCTCCGGAGGATTCCCCCGGAGTAGTAGCTGGATCGTCTACGAACATTCCCCAGCTTCCTCCAGGATCACCTCCTCCAGAGGATTCCCCCGGAGTAGTAGTTGGATCGTCAATGAACATTCCCCCCGATCCACCTGAGGAACGCTCGTTACTCGAGCAGTTGGACACCCCTGGAGTTAACGTTGAGTCTAATCGAGCACCCACGCCCGTTCTCAGATTCCCTCCGAGACAGGTCATCCTTAAGCAGTTCCTCGGAGGTCATATGGTTTACGCCCAGCCCATCGATTACAAATGGGATATGTACTACACCGATCGAATCCCCGAGGATCAGGTTACCCCCTTCGTGGAGGAGTACAGTACGGATTACCCTATTCTACCGGAGACTGTAGCAGTCTGGTTAGGGCGTTATCAAGCGATTTTATCGGCGCGGGATTTATTCACGCGACCAGGGAACCTTGAGGATTTGACCCAATCGATTCCTGAATGGTCGAACGAGGTGACGATTACTATGGAAGGAGGAAGAAGAATTCTCAAGCGGGAAGTGTTTTCTATGTTCCTTGAAGCACTTTGTACGCATGATGATGTGTTGCAGATCCTGCATGTCCTGCTTGGCGGAGATCATGTTGTGCCTAAGGTTGACTACCAGTACATGTACATCCATATGTTGGAGAAGTCTCTCAATGGAGTCACGCCGAATCTATCGCTGGCATACCTCACTTTAAGAGGTCGGTTGAAGCGAAACCAAAGAAGACTTGATAAGATGGTTTTAGAGGTACTCCTCCCCTATAACAACTCGATCCAGGTCCCTGATTCGCCTATCTCCACGACCAATTCGTTTGTTCGCAACTTAAACGGGTCCCCTGATACTCGTTTTCTGCATTCTCTCAACCGTCCTGTAATATTGGAGGATTTTCCACTGGATTTGAGGACGCAAGTAATAGAACGCCTTCAGGAGAAGAGGATTGAGGTCTGCGCTCCCTTCCATCAACCCCAGCCGTGTCGACTTCTGAACGCGACGGAGATCGAGAGACAAATCGCGATGGAACCAGGCCTAACGTCTTTCCAGGGAGATCACCGCTCTCGCGTCGCATTTGAGGGAGTCTCCAACAGCCTTAACTTCAGGGATGAAGCGACCACTCTAAGAAACCGATCAGTCGCCAACAAGGGTCGACCGTCCTTCTCCACGGCATTTACTGAGGGCATAGCTGGCCCAGTTGCTGGTCGAGGATCGCTTAATCCAGACGGTCCCCGCCATTCTCTACCGATCGCTTCAAACCCTTTCTTGCCATCAGGAGGACCCCCTAGCGATTCATCTGGGAGTTCGAATACTTCAGACCGGGGAGGTGTTAGAAAACATGAGTAATGTAGAAAATGAATAGCCAGACTAGGGATTGAACCCAGGATCTCTCGATTACATAACGAAGGTGTTAACCACTACACCATCTGACCTTGGGTAGGTTTGGTCTTACACTGTACTTAAGGATATAACCCTAAGCACCATTCCTATTAGATCATATACACACTGAACTCAGAGCTGTACACCATATGGTCCCAGTTGGAACAATGGTTGGTATTATATAATCTAACAGGAGGAAACTCAGGACGTGGGGAACGCCACAATGGAGTGCCTAATACCCCTTTTCGAACTCCGATGCGGTCTCGAGCTAGCGCGCTTATTGACGACTTACCTAAGGACAAGAAGGTCACTCTTAACACCAACGACCTCAAGATCAAATGGTCTGATCTCCCTGAATACGATGGAGCTCAATCCGAAGCCCTGGACTATATCATGGATATCATGAGTCTCGCGGAGATATCAGACTCTATGAGTGCGATCTTAGGAGTTGCTCTGCCAAGACGACTCAAGGGGCACGCTAAGGTCTGGTGGAGCACCTTAGACCGTGAGCATCGTACTGAATTCAGTCAATCTCATGGGTCGTTTCTTTGGGGTATCGTCGAAGGATTGCTCGGAACTCGTTGGCGTGAATCCTTAGCCTTAGAATGGGAAGCTATGAAATTTCGACAGGTTGGTCACGATCGTGAGACACCCGTCCACTATATCCAACGGAGAGTTAAACTTTATCGTTTCCTGTACGGGTTCCACCAGGACAGAGGGGATGAGACACGCAGACTCATTCTCACACTGCCTACGGAATGGCTCTACCTTCTTCAAGGACAACCCATCGATAATATCATGAGTTTACAGACTTATGCTAATAACCTGCAAGAAGCTCTGATTAACGCTTGGGTCCAAACACACCGGGAACGTTACAGGTTCCAGAAACCGCGTGTAATGTTATCGGAGGGTCAAGAATTGGATTTTAGAGCCACCGGCGACTCCTCTTCACCTAACCATATTCTCATTAGTGAGACTAACGAGAGAGGCTCGACGAGAAAGACCGTTCCAGACGTCGCTGATCCAAAACAGGGAAAGCGTCACGGAAAAATGTTCTTCGAGAGGAGTAACAAGAGGAGTTCGATCAAACCCACCAAGGAATGTTGGATATGTGGAAGTCCGGAGCATTTTAAGATAGACTGCCCTCAAGCTGGCAAAATGTCTCATTATGTCTCTATCAACAAATGCTCCGCACAGGATATGTCGGAGGAAGCTGAGGAGCAAAGGTTATATGAAGCGGTTCATGGACTATCTATACAAGGACAAGTAAATAACTCTGATGACGAATTGACTTTTGTTTCCGTTTATTCGCCCCCTGTCGAAGACAAATTAGTGAGGGAGGAAAATCAAACGACTGGTGAAGCTCTTCTGTCAGAAGCTTACATATCCATACTCGCCGCAGATTTCTTCGAAAAAGGAGACCGGCTGAGTGTTCATCAGCAGGACCTTGAAGGCCTGACCGAGGACTACTGTCAGACTGGAGATTCTCACGAACAAATCAGTTCGAATTCGCTCTGTTTGCCTGGAGCTGATGTTGACACGTTCCCGTTTGATCCCGGGAACCCCCCCGATTTACTACCGTACGAGAATTCGGATTCGGAGGACGGCGACGATGATCCAGTATTGGATTCCCCTTCGAAGCGTGTTCCTTGCCGAAGTGAACGCAGGAACGTAATCTTGTCCCTGCGCAAGGAAAGTAAGAGGCCTCGAATCCAATACCCTCGTCCCAGTCGTCTGATGAAGGAGGATACTACAATCCTTTATCGAAAACGGGATCCTCCCAGTGGTTACTCTAGCATAGGAGTTGCAGCACTCCATGTTTTCGGTCATGTAGGAACTCCTGATTCACCCAAACACGTTAAAATTCGAATGGACACGGGAGCGGATCTTTCCCTTATATCGGAGGAATTCTACAAGGAACTGCAGGGCATGTATAAGTTGAAACAAGGACTCAAATTACGTCTAATTCAGCTCACGGGTAACGCTAAGGTTATCGGATATGTTAATGTCCCCATTTACCTGGAGGACGACAGTGGAACGTTACTGAAGTTCGCGGCTGAAACTTATGTCGTTAGAGGAATGACGGTGCCAATTCTTTTGGGAGAAGACTTCCATATTAATTATGAAATTGGTACTCTAAGAGATCAGCTGTTGGGATCTAGACTTATTCTCCCGGGACGACAGGGTTTTATTCCAGCCAGCTCTTCTAAGGAACCTCAACCTTTGACCTTCACCGTCAATAAGGCCCCTTTCGGGAAGCATGAGAAGGAGTCATCCAAACTCACCTCTCTCCCCGATAAAGGTGTGCGTACTGAAAGAGTCACGCGAGCCTTGGAGGATTGCACTATCGATCCAGAGTCAGCCAGACTAGTGCCTATTTTTGTTGAAGATCTAAAGGGTGAGGAATGGATTGTTGAAGGAATCGTACTGCAAAACGAGGACGGTTCTATATTAGCCACACCAATCACGGCAATTTCAAGGAATAGTGCGGCAGTACCTTTAGCCAATCCATCACTAACCCCTAAGACTATCCGACGAGGGGAGACAATAGGGATAATTCATGACCCCGCTCGTTGGGCTCACAAGCCCAGGTCATTCGAGGAGAAAGGTTTAATGGTAGCAGGCGCGACCAAGATCGCACACCTTATTGAAAGTCTCTCTCAACTTGAGGAGGACCGTCAAGTCGCCTCAGAAAGACCTAAGCCACCTGTTGAACCAGAGATTGCAGATGATTTCGAACTGCCTGGTCCTAAGACGGCTGCAGTGGCTGATAATGAGAAATTTGCCTCAGAGGATCTTCACAAGTTAGTCAATTTGGGACCAGATATACCAACGGAGGTCCTGCCACATCTCAGATCAGTTTTGACTGAGAACGTTAAGGCTTTCGGAGTCGATGGACGGTTAGGGCAAGTGGAATGTAGAGTCCCTGTCCCCTTGAAAGAGGGCGCTCAGCCCATATCCATGCCTATGTTCCCCTCGTCCCCTGCCAATAGGCGAGTTATAGACGAGCAAATGGATACCTGGTTCGAACAGGGTGTCATTGAGCCATCTAAAAGCCCCTGGGGAGCGCCAGCCTTTGTAGTATATCGCAATGGTAAACCGCGGGTGGTCATCGACTATCGGAAACTTAACCATCTCACGGTTCCAGATGAATTTCCTTTACCACGTCAATCGGAGATTATGCAAGCGCTGTCGGGGTCAAATGTTCTTTCTTCTTTCGATGCGCTGGCCGGGTTTACTCAATTAGAAATGTTGGAGGACGATAAGCCCAAAACAGCCTTTAGATCCCATAGAGGGCTGTGGCAATTTAAAAGGATGCCATTTGGGCTCAGAAACGGCCCCTCTACATTTCAGCGCATCATGCAAACGGTTCTAGCACCCTACTTGTGGATTTTTTGTTTAGTCTACATCGATGACATAGTCATATTCTCTAAGAACTGGGATGATCATTTGCTTCACCTGAATGAGGTGCTTGGCGCTATCGCTTCGGCCAGTATTACTCTCTCTCCCAAGAAATGTTTTATCGGATATAATTCGATATTGTTATTGGGTCATAAAGTATCTAGGCTGGGTTTTTCAACCCATCAAGAAAAGGTTCGCGCTATATTGGAATTGGCCCCACCCACTAAGGTTTCTGATCTACAACGGTTTCTTGGAATGGTCCTTTACTTTTCAGCATATATACCATTTTATTCATGGATGGTGTCCCCTTTATTCTCGCTCCTAAAAAAGGGAACACCTTGGACGTGGACTGCTGAACATGTCCGAGCTTATGAGGATGTTAAAACCGCATTAGGATCAGCTCCAGTGTTGGGACATCCAGTTAGTGGGATGCCCTACCAATTGTATACGGACACTTCGGATTTTGCCTTGGGTTGTTGCCTCCAACAAGTCCAGAAGATGGCTTTAGGAGATTTAGTGGATACAAAAATCTACGCCCAAGCCAAATTGGCTTTTGACCGTGCGCAGGACGTGCCATCCTTTGTTCATCGGTACAAAACCAAACAGCCCGAGATTGAGTGGTCGGATTCGTGGGGATCCACTTTTGAGGCGACCGAAGTTACTGTTGAACGAGTCATTGCATATTGGAGTCGCACGCTGAAAAGCGCGGAGCGTAACTATTCTGCTACTGAACGGGAAGCATTAGCAGCAAAGGAGGGACTGGTCCACTTTCAACCTTTCATTGAAGGTGAACATGTCCTGCTCATTACGGACCATCGATGTAAGATTTCCAGACCAGGGTATGCAGTGTATACCACCCCCCATGTGGCCAGTCGATGATTGGTATTCTCATAAGATCTGGCCCATTGTAATGCTGCATAGTCAGTCATCAAAAGGATATGTTCTCCTTCGATAAAGGGCTGGAAATGGACTAGTCCCTCTTTAGCAGCTAACGCTTCTTGCTCCATGGCTGAGTAATTAATTCCACTTTCTTGCGTGTGTGGCTCCAATAGGCAATGACACGCTCGACAGTGACACTGGTGTCATCAAAATCTGAGGCCTAGGAATCTGCCAAAGTGCATTCCAGCTCCTTGGTTTTATAACAAGTAACGAAAATGGGCACGTCTTGAGATTGATTGAAGGCTGATCTTGCTTGGGCATAGATTTTAGTATCCTTTAGATCCCTGAGCGTCATTTTCTGTATTTGTTGAAGACAACATCCCAGTGTAAAGTCCGAAGTGTCTGTGTATAGCCGATAAGGCATGCCACTCGCGGGGTCTCCGAGTACTGGAGCTGAGCTCAATGCAATCTTGATGTCTTCAAAAGCTCAGGGGTGTTCTGAATCCTAAGTCCAATGGACTCCTTTCTTTAAGAGGTTGAATAGTGGAGCAACCGTCCAGGAATAAAATGGTATGTAAGCTGAAAAGTACAGAATTATCCCGAGGAAGCGTTGAAGATCTGCTATCTTGGAAGGTGTAGCTAGTTCCAGTATAGCAGTGACCTTCTCTTGATGGGTCAAAAAACCGAGTCTAGACACCTTATGTCCTAGTAATAGAATCAAGTTATACCCCACATAGCATTTTTTGGGCGAGAGAGTGATTCCAACTGCAATTATGGCTTGTAGAATCTGGTCTAGATGCTCTAAATAATCGTCCTATGTCTTAGAAAAGATCATGATGTCGTCAATATAGACTAGACAGAATATCCATAAGTAAGGTACAAGTACAGTTTGCATAACTCTCTGGAATATAGAGGGTCCATTACGAAGTCCAAAGGGCATTCGCCTGAATTGCCACAGTCCTTGATGGGATCTGAAAGCGGTCTTTGGTTTATCTTCTTCTAACATTTCAATTTGGGTAAGCCCGGCTAGTGCATCGAAGGAAGATAGGATATTGGATCCTGAAAGCCCTTGCATGATCTCAGATTGGTGTGGCAACGGGAATTCGTCGGGAACTGTTAAGCTGTTCAACTTCCTATAGTCGATCACCACTCTCGGTTTCCCATTGCAATAGATGACAAAGGCTGGCACCCCCAAGGACTTTCGGACGGTTCGATTGCTCCCTGTTGAAACCAAGTGTGAAGGGTATGCACATATGCATAATTGGACTAAGGAATAATAGTTGGATTATAGTACTTTATTATTTACTTTTTATTTTCTTCATTTACATTCTTTCTATATTTTGAGCATACCCTTATTTTGTAGTTCGAAGCTTTGTGTATACGGATGGGCACTCTCAGCACCAAATGATAGACACTTTTACCCAGCAGACACCACCTCGTAAACGACCCAGACGTCGAATAGCGAGAGGTGTCAAGGGTAACGTCTCAACTACCTATAAAGGTAGTGTTCTCTCGCATACTAACAGACTTTGGACTCGAACCGTAAAGGTCGAGTTCCACTCTAAGGTCCTTGCGCTCGTTGACATTATAGTCGACTCACGCTACTATCTCTTACTTTAGATACTCAGCTTCTCGTTGATTATCTATCTCACAGCATGGTTCCAGAAAGAAGCAGGCATAAGTGGCTCATGCATCATGGCAGTGACATGATCAGCCATAGTGCGATTGGCTCTTTCTGCAACTCCATTCTGTTGAGGGCGATTGCGAGTAGTATGGTGGCGTACTATTCCACATTCATCTGTAAACTTGATAAAGGCATTTGACATATACTCCCCCCCTTTGTCATCCTGCAGAGCTTTGACCTTGCAACCGAGAAGATTCTCAGCATAAGCTTTGTATCTCTTGAATGCTTCAAATGCATCACTCTTCCGTTTCAAGAACAGAACAGCTCGCAACTTGGTGCAATCATCAATAAAGGTTATCCAGTAGTGATAACCCTCAGTTGTTTGCACAGGAAGTGGTCCATGTAGATCACTATGAATAAGCTCAAGTGGTGTCTGAGATTGACTTGGTGAGGTAGGAAATGAATTGGCAGTCATTTTGCCAGCAAGGCAAGGTTCACAGATAGGATCAGGTTGTTCCTTTGAGTCAAGGTTTAAGCCAACCACCAATCCTTCTCTGATCATCTTCTGGACATCAGCATAGCTGTGATGTCCAAGACGGCGATGCCAGAGATTGATATCAAAGAGAAGAGTGGAGGCAGCACCAGCTTGCTCAATAATAGGTGCAGTGGCACCATTTAGGATGCCTGCATTCTGTGCAGTAACTCTGGCTGTAAACAAAGTCTGGCCAGAGAGTTTGAAATGCATGGTTGTTCGATCAATGTGTATGAGTAGTCCTTTGTGTCTTGTGAGATAAAGACAAGACAATAGGTTACTGCGCAGTTGTGGTACATGCAAAACTCTTGTAAGCTCCACAGATCACAATTTCCTTCCATTTATAACTGGGTTGAATACCACAGAACCAACTCCTGCAGAGTAGATAACAGTATGATCTGCTAACTTGATTGGGACACATAATGGTGTGTAGTTACGCAGCCAATGACTATGAGGAGTCATATGACTACTAGCACCTGTATCAGCAAGCCAATCATAGTCAGAACCATTCTGCAGGGTGGAGGAATCGGATGAGGAGAAAGCAAGTGCATTTCCACTATATTCAACATTGTTCTGAGACATTGTCTTCTGAGGCCTATTTGGCTTTTTCTTCCCTTTAGCACGATTGGTAAGGACACTCTCCTGTGCTTCTGTTAAAGGCATAGAAAAGAATTGACCCAGCCTGGGATTGAACCAAGGACCTCCTGGCTTTATATGCAGGTGCTCTTAACCACTGAGCTACTGGACCTATAGTCTAGTATTATATGATGGATTATATATACATATATATAAGGACTTGTGATGCCAACTTGTGCTCTTATAACAGTTTATATAACTGATGGCAAGCCTGGGTCTTATAACAGTCTGTCACATATAGATATTGTATTTTCCCATTTCTAACACTTCCCCTGAAATCAATATCTAGTCTATACCCTACGCAGCAGATGAAGCTGAACGGGGCCCATAACCTGTTAAAGGCATAGAAAAGAATTGACCCAGCCTGGGATTGAACCAAGGACCTCCTGGCTTTATATGCAGGTGCTCTTAACCACTGAGCTACTGGACCTATAGTCTAGTATTATATGATGGATTATATATACATATATATATAGACTTATGATGCCAACTTGTGCTCTTATAACAGTTTATGTAACTGATGGCAAACCTGGGTCTTATAACAGTCTGTCACATATAGATATTGTATTTTCCCATTTCTAACATATATTTCGCCGTACCTCTCACAATTAGAGTCCATTGGAATCACCTCCTCCTTAAATGAGTGCCAGAGGAGGTTCATGATGCTTTGCTGTGGCCAGGTGTGAAGGGTATGCTTTTACCACAGTTTCATTGTGGTAAAACACTCCTTTTATTTTATTTATATTTTACACATTTTATTCATATTTTTCTATCCTTTATATTCTTCGAATATTGCACCATTTCATTAGTTCGAAGCTATTAGGGTACATACATGGTGGGTCTCCAGAGAAATCCACGGAATATCCAGTAGGACTTGGCTTCAGCTTATAGGCTGTGCCCTTGCGAGATTGTGTTGTCCAATTTCAGACAGGCAGACGGGAATCCTGGGGAGTCCGGGCGGGGGTCATGGGTCGAGGGGTCGTAGGTCGGAGGTCATGGGTCATGAGTCGAGATAGGCAAGAGAGATAGATGTGCCGGAGCCCGTGGGCTCTGACTAGTGTGAGTGGTGTAATTCAAGTAGGAGTTTAGAGCAGAAAATGTATTAGATTACTGGGGGCAATCTAAGCTGATTTTCTGACTGGATTGTATGTATGTACAACATCTGCCAGTTTAAATAGACCATGGAGTGAATGTCACACCGAATCCAGTAATGATGAAATGAAATGAGCAAAACATAAAATGGGAATAGTAAACACCAAATTTGGTGTTAGGAACGGGACAGAACGGAGTGGAGTCTGAATAGTGACAAATTATAAACCATAATGGGAAATGGAGCGGAAGCAGAGTCTGAATCGTGACAGATCATTTGACTAAAATGGGAATGGGGCTGTGTTAGTGTGAGGAGTATGCTTTTACCACAGTATCATTGTGGTAAAACACTCCTTTTATTTCATTTATATTTTACATATTCTATTCATATTTTTCTATCTTTCATATTCTTCGAATATTGCATATTTCATTAGTTCGAAGCATTGTGTATACTTGTGGGTGCACTCAGCACCAATTAGAACTCAGACACACTTTAACCCAAGAACCACCACTCGTAAGACACAAACTAGGTCTACTATGAGCGGTGATCAGGGTAACGTGTCAGCTACTACATAAGTAGCAGTATCTGAACTACTGAACACTTCTGGCCTCGAACTGTAACAGTCGAGGCCTCCACTCGAACCATCGCACTCGTTGACTCCTTTGTCATCTCGTGCTCCTTCTCTCACTTTCTTTTATATTGCACTGAATAGGTCAATATCCTTCCTTTCTACTCATTTCTTTGTATATAGAACGGTCAGAACTTCCACCACTCTTCACAGTTAGAGGGAAGATGGGTTTTCTGAGTGGGGTTCGGTGACTGACGTGTGGGACGAGGTCAGATATAGACAGAGATGGAGTCTGGTGGGTTTTCCAGTGACTGAAACACAACGTAACGAAGTCGAATGTAGAAGTCTGACATACGGAGTCCCGCGGGAATTCCAGTAAACTGATAATGGGTGCATATAAGTTAGTGCCCAGAGTCCGGCGGGATTTCCAGTCGTAACAGAAGCTCTGTATATACTTGTGGGTGTACTCGGCACCAAACAAAGTGACACACTTTTACCCCAAGGACCACCACTCGTAAGACACAAACTAAGTCTACAGCGAGTGGTGATCAGGGTAAGGTGTCAGCTACCATATAGGTAGTATTATCTAAGCTAATGAACACTTCTGGTTTTGAACTATAACAGTCGAAGCCTCCACTCGAATCATTCTTCCTCCCATTCTACTCATTTCTTCATATATAGAATGGTCAGAACTTTCACCACTTTTCACACATTCTGATACCATCCGATTTCATGACCCAACCTACATTTACAACTTCGACTTCAATATTCATCACTTTGGTTTCTGACTGTTCACATAAGGCTTCAGTTTCTGATCACCAAGTATTACCCTATATGTTTGAAATTTAAGGACATTCGATAGTACCTTTTTGAGGGTGCAGTACATAAGCTGAAGCCAAGTCCTTTTGTTTGGTCCCCATTGGTTCTCCAAACCTCCCATTCCAGTTCTTAACAATGTATTGGACTCCAACAGCCTCCACCTCAGGATTCTCCAGTACAAACATGACCATCCACTTTCAGGACATTTTGGATTCAACAAGACTCTATCATTGATAAGAAGAGAATACATTTGACCTGGACTCCAAGATTTCATTAAGCACTATTGTAAATCTTACATTACTTGTCCACAGTCTAAATCACAGCATCACAAGCCATATGGCCTTCTGAAACAACTCCCAGTACTGGAATACCTGTGGAATTCTATCTTTATGAATTTTATTGAACACCTACTGGACTCCAAAGCCTTTTATGCCTTTCTAGTCATTGTTGACAGATTCTCAAAACAAGGTATTTTCATCCTTACACATGATACCATCATATCTGTGCAGTTAGAGGAACTTTTTATTATCAATATATTTTCCAAGCATGGAGTTCTGTTCCATGTAACTTCTGATTGAGGATCAGAGTTTGTATCTCACTTCTTTAGATTCCTGGGGAAATCCTTGGACATGAAGTTACACTTCACCCCCTGTGAGGAGTATGCTTTTATCACAGTTTCATTGTGGTAAAACACTCTTTTTATTTTATTTATATTTTACACATTTCATTCATATTTTTCTATCCTTTATATTCTTTGAATATTTCACCATTTCATTAGTTTGAAGCTTTGTGTATACTTGTGGGTGCACTCAGCACCAAATGAAACTCAGACACACTTTTACCCAAGCACCACCACTCGTAAGACATAAACTAGGTCTACAGCGAGCGGTGATCAGGGTAATGTGTCAGCTACCACATAGGTAGCATTATCTGAGCTATCTAACACTTCAGACCTCGAACTATAGCAGTCGAGGCCTCCACTCGAATCATCCTTCTTCCCATTCTACTCATTTCTTCGTATATAGAACAGTCAGAACTTCTACCACTCTTCACACCCCCAGACATCACCTGGAAGGTGACGGACAAACTGAGCATGTCAATCAGACATTGGAACAATATCTCTGTGTATATTGCGACTATCAACAGGACAATTGGAAATCCCTGTTACCACTTGCAGAATTTGCTTATAACAATGCATCCTTAGCCACTACTGGCATTTCCCCATTCTTTGCAAATAAAGGGTACAATCGAAATATTACAGTACACCCAGAACAGAATCTCACCTCTGCCTATGCTCAAGAGTTCATCACGGACCTCCACAAGCTCCACAAGGAACTCCAGACCACTGTCAGGGGACCCTCTGTCACAGACTCCAGGGAACACCATTTCCTCATCTTATTGAAGTCCCTGAGTCCACAGTCCAACTCCATGCCATTCATCACTTTCCCTCTCTTTGTGAATATCAATTAATACATGTTTCTGAGAGTAGATGACTAATTTCAGAAGCTCAAAGTATTAGTGTTCTATTGGGGAAAGCCCCCTATTCTGTAATAGATAGAGTAGGTGTCTATAGATCACATCTTGCAGGGAGAATTCCTTAGACTGTTTCTTTTCGGATTCCCTCCTGCTAGGTGAGTTAGGTAGTTGTTTGTATATACATATATCAGATCTAATATTACTTCAGATTCCTTCCTGCTAGCCTAGCATGAATATTAGGTAGTATGTTAGAAATGGGAAAATACAATATCTATATGTGACAGACTGTTATAAGACCCAGGTTTGCCATCAGTTATATAAACTGTTATAAGAGCACAAGTTGGCATCATAAGTCCTTATATATATGTATATATAATCCATCATATAATACTAGACTATAGGTCCAGTAGCTCAGTGGTTAAGAGCACCTGCATATAAAGCCAGGAGGTCCTTGGTTCAATCCCAGGCTGGGTCAGTTCTTTTCTATGCCTTTAACATAGTAGGGGTTGCCCTTACAACCACAATAAAATCTGCACAAGAGTAATCTCAGCGTTCAGTGGACAAAAACCAGATTCTGCCACCCAACTTCAAAATTGGTGATTGTGTTCTTGTCAAAGCTCAATTCTTCTGGACTACCCACTTAGTGAAAGATATTTAGGTCTGTTTGAAATAATAGCACAAGTAGGTTCAGTATCATGGACTCTGTGTGTGAAGGGTATGCATATATCATGATCAGGCTGTTAAATATTAGATATATTATACCCACATCCCTAGTACTGGTTACTATAGAAGCTATCTGAGCTCCCAGACAAGTTGCTTGGCTCTCCTCCAGTGCAATGACGGGATTGGATTTGATAGGCAGAGGTCAGTGAGTTTTGTCCAGGTCTCGTGATCCTTGACTGAATACCTGGCCTGTGATTCCCTCAACGAATGTGGCTGAGAAGGACGGTTGACCTTTATTGGCGACTGATCTGTCTAGATTCCAGTGAGAGTTGTCAAAAGAATTTGGGGTGGTAGAAGAGGTGTTGAAGGTTACTCTGGTACATAGAGTTTCTACGTTGGGAGTTGCTTGTTGTTTCTTCAAGGCTTCCACTTCCAGTTCAGCCATGCTAAGAAGGTGACATGGTTGTGGTTGGTAGAGGGAAAGTTTGACCGGGATATTCTTTTCCTGTAGGTGTTCCAGGACTTTGATTCTCATGTCCATTGGAAAGTCTTCTAGGATCAGCAGGTGATTGACTGAACAGAAGAAACAAGTGTTGGGGGAACCCTTGAGCTCTCATATAAATGAGTCTGTCATTAAAACTGGAGAAGGGGTATTTGTGTTGTCTCATCAAATTCATTCAATAATTCTATCATTATCTTGTCATGCTTTTGCTGGACATGCAAGAGTCTAGACTAGACCAAAGGCTGAAATACCCAAAAGATATCTCAGGTGACCTTTTGTAGAGAGAATGTTCTAAAATCTGAATGTATATATATGTATTGATAGTTGACCTTGGGGACAGCATGAAAATGTCTGATCAGTATATGCAAAATTTGCAATGTATTGTCGTGTAAGCAAATCCACGAGTTGGATAAACAATTCCCTTTTTATTGCTGTTCTTCCTCTCTCCATTGGGATTATGAGCTTCTTTGTGAAGAGTGGTAGAAGTTCAGACCGTTCTATATACGAAGAAATGAGTAGAGGAGGAGGATATTGACCTATTCAGTGCAATATAAGAGAAAGTGAGAGAAAGAGCACAAGATGACGAAGGAGTCAACGAGTGCGATGGTTCGAGTGGAGGCCTCGACTATTACAGTTCGAGGCCAGAAGTATTCAGTAGTTCAGATAATGCTACCTATGTGGTAGCTGACACGTTACCCTGATCACCGCTCGTAGTAGATCTAGTTTGTGTCTTACAAGTGGTGGTTCTTGGGTTAAAGTGTGTCTGAGTTCTAATTGGTGCTGAGTGCACCCACAAGTATACACAATGCTTTGAACTAATGAAATATGCGATATTCGAAGAATGTGAAAGATAGTAAAATATGAATAGAATATGTAAAATATAAATGAAATAAAAGGAGTGTTTTACCACAATGAAACTGTGGTAAAAGCATACTCCTCACATCCTTAGACCATTTAGGGATCAATTGAGTGACTTTTCCCAGAGTCCTTGATCACATGAAGAGGGTTTGAGGAGATAGAATCCCATGATACTTACCTAACCAGGTTACAATTGACAGAGGCATAGTGTGAGGAGTATGCTTTACCACAGTTTCATTGTGGTAAAACACTCCTTTTATTTTATTTATATTTTACATATTCTATTCATATTTTTCTATCTTTCATATTCTTCGAATATTGCATATTTCATTAGTTTGAAGTATTGTGTATACTTGTGGGTGCAGTCAGCACCAATTAGAACTCAAACACACTTTAACCCAAGAACCACCACTCGTAAGACACAAACTAGGTCTACTACGAGCGGTGATCAGGGTAACGTGTCAGCTACCACATAGGTAGCATTATCTGAACTACTGAATACTTCTGGCCTCGAACTATAACAGTCGAGGCCTCCACTCGAACCATCACACTCGTTGACTCCTTCGTCATCTCATGCTCTTTCTCTCACTTCCTCTTATATTGCACCGAATAGGTCAATATCCTTCCTTTCTACTCATTTCTTTGTATATAGAATGGTCAGAACTTCCGCCACTCTTCACACATAGTGGGGTATCTCATTTGGTAGTCCTGTGTAATCGCTATAACTTCCTCCTCTGAAATTTGAGAGGTGTAGCATATGTCCCACTTGTTATTCATTAGTTCATCATAAACCAGTTGTCCCTGGTAGGCATGTTGAAGCATTACTTGACATGATGGAAATTCCAGAATCATGTTGTTATTGTGGGTAGGTGAAAGGTCTCTTTCTGGTGTTTTCAATAGTTCCTGGAAGGAAGGTGGTGTTAATTGGCTAGCCATCGCTGGTTCAACTTCGGTTCAGGGAGAGCCTTTGACAGAGATTTGTTTTTGGAAAGTCAGCAAAGGCTTTCTCATTGTAACATTTTTGGGCAGTTCAAGACTAGTGGGTATGAGAGGTATGGCGAAATATGCTTAGGAAATATAGTCTGGCTAAGCCTATACTATGTATATTCCCATTATTATTTCTTCTTTCTCTCTATTCTATTATACACTTATATTAGTTCGACGACCTATGTATGCAGTACATCGACTCTTGTGGGTGCATACATGCCAGACTCATGTATTCTAGTATCCATAATTAGAACTCAGACACTTTTTACCCCACAACCATGACTTACCCAGACACCCAATTAGTGTCCTGTAAGTTGTGATTGGGGTATCGTCTCGACCATTACAGACAGGCTTCAACTATCCATGCAATCAGAGTTTCGAACTGTACCAGTTGAAACTCCATCTATATCTCAATCCGTGCAGACTACATCCACTCTACTCTATTATTCGACTCTCTCGTTATTCTTTTCTACACTAGAGCAGTCATTCAGAATTGCACTTAACAGTTGATTCCTTTTATTTGTTTTAGCTCTCTACTTTACTTTAGATAGTTACTTCACTCAATCGTATTGAACTCAGCAGTCAATACATCTACGTGTCATACCTAAATGGTCGATATTCTTCATATATAGAATGGTTAGAACTTCCACCACTCTTCACAGTGGGTCTTCATCATGGGAAGGAACTACTTGATCCCACTGAAGGTTTCATGGCCTGTTCTTTGCCTGTAGTCATTATGTGTAAAGGAGTTTATTACTTTTAATAGACATTTTCTTTGTAGGAAAAGGATGGTCTAGCCCAGATTTGTTAGAAATGGGAAAATACAATATCTATATGTGACAGACTGTTATAAGACCCAGGTTTGCCATCAGTTATATAAACTGTTATAAGAGCACAAGTTGGCATCATAAGTCCTTATATATATGTATATATAATCCATCATATAATACTAGACTATAGGTCCAGTAGCTCAGTGGTTAAGAGCACCTGCATATAAAGCCAGGAGGTCCTTGGTTCAATCCCAGGCTGGGTCAATTCTTTTCTATGCCTTTAACAAGATTACCACTGTGAAGAGTTGTGAAAGTTCTAACTATCCTATATACAAAGAATATTGACCGTTTAGATATGACACAAGGATGTATTGACTGTCTAAGTTCAATATGACTGAAAGGATTAGTTATCTTAAGTACTGAATAGATAGCTAAGATGACCGGAAGGAGAATTGACTTTACAGTATGATTCTGAGTGACTGCTCTAATGATTAAGGAAATAATAAGAGAGTTGAACAAAAGCAGAGTAGTGCAAATGTAGTCTATGTGGATTGAGATAAAAGTTCAGATTTCAACTAATATAGTTCAAAACAGTGATTGCACTGATTGTGAAGAGTGGTAGAAGTTCTAACTGTTCTATATATGAAGAATATCGACCATTTAGGTACGATACCACGAAGTATTGACTGTCTAAGTCTAATACAGACCGAACGTGTATTGACTACTTATGTAAAGGGTATGCATATATGCATACCTGGACTAAGGAATAATAGCTGGATTATAGTACTTTATTATTTACCTTTTATTTTCTTTCTTTATATTCTTTCTATATTTCGAGCACACCTTGATTTTGTAGTTCGAAGCTTTGTGTATACGTATGGGCGCTCTTGGCGCCAAAAGAGACAGACAACTTTTACCCAGCAGACACCACCTCGTAAACGACCCAGACGTCGAATAGCGAGATGTGTCAAGGGTAACGTTTCAACTACCTTTAAAGGTAGTATTCTCTTGCATACTAACGTACTTCGGACTCGAACCGCGAAGGTCGAGTTCCAATCTAAGGTCTTTGCGCTAGTCGACATTATAGTCGACTCGCGCTATTATTTCTTTACTCTAGATATTCAGCTTCGCGTTGATTATCTATTTTACATCTAGCTACGAGTTGTACCGTGAAGGTCAACTCTTTCATTCTTTCATTCTAGTCGTCAAGAGCAACTGTACAGTTGCTCTTGTGACGCATAGCGTGTCTTCTTACTAGTACAGCTTGTCTAGTAATCTACAGTATTGTACTGTACGGTCAATATCTGCTAATAGTAGTTGAATAGACACTATTCTTCGTATATCGAACGGTCAGAATCTATCGACTCTTCACAACTTAGTTCAATACGGTAGAGAGAAGTAGCTATCTAAAGTAAGGTAGATAGCTAGAACGAATAAGTAGAATCGACTGTTAAGTGCGATTCTGGACGACTGCTTGAGTGCAAGTAGAGTAGTTAGAGAGTCGAATAATAGAGTAGCATGGATGTAGTCCACGCGGGTTGAGATAAGGATTGAGTTTCGACTGGTACAGTTCAAAACTCAGATTGAATGAGTAGCTAAAGCCCGTCTGTGACGGTCGAGATGATACACCAATCACAACTTACAGGACACTAACAGGTGTCTGAGTAAGTCGTGGTTGCAGTGTAAAAGTGTCTGAGTTCTAAACTACGGGTGCTAGAATACATAAGTCTGGCGTGTGTGCGCCCACAAGGGTCGATGTACCGCATACATAGGTCGTCGAACTAATTATAGATATAATAAAAGAGAGAAAATAGAAATAATAAAGGAGATATAGTAAGAGCTCATCTGACTATATTTCCTGAGTGTATTTCGCCATACCTCTCACACTGATAGTTAAAGCCCATCTGTGACGGTCGAGATGATACCCCAATCACAACTTGCAGGACATTAAGTAGGTGTCTGGCCACATATACGTTAGACTCACTTCATTTTTCCCTGTTGCCCTATGTCTTTGCTTTTACAGGTTTCTGACTTGTTTTATTTAAGTCTTAGTGGACCTTCTGCAGACTTTTATATTTCACACTTTTATTTTTATTTTTTAAAAAAAAGAAGAATTAATTAAATTTTATTATTGTTTCCTTTTCCTTCTACATTTATGGGGCTAAGCTTCTGCCCACTTTCATTGAACTCTTTTTGGAGTTCTACCACCTCCTCAGCTACTCTGACCTCATCCCCAGGCTCCTGATACACATATCTGCCATATTCCACCAAGAACCCCCAGAACTCCCTGTGGAGTCCCTGGAGAGTCTCTATCATGGTCACTTGCACCCAGTTGCTCTCTTCAAGCAACCAGTTCTGGGTGTGAGAGGTACCTGTTAAGAACTAGAAACTGACTAATGTCAGCGGACTGATGGGGACTGATCGGAAGGACTTGGCTTCAGCTTATGTGCTGCGCCCTCACAGTTGTCCGTCAGGTGTCCTTAAATTTTGGGCAGGCAAAGACTAGTCCCAACGAATACCTCTCGGTGAGAACTACCAATCGGAACCGAGGGATGAGTCGAGTGTTGGGCCAAGGGGTCGGGGACCGAAGGGGGGCGAGCACACGCGAAGGCAGAAGACGGAATTCTTAGTATGAGACTTCTGGAGGTGTAAGAGGGTATTCTGAGTCGCTATTCTGATTGCCTCGTAACTACAACTACAGCAGGTTCATATACAAGTAACAGGCGTCTAAGAAAATACTAACTAGGAGAAAAGTGGAACACGGTATTGACAAATAAACTTGACTAGGAATGGGAAGTTTATGATTAGTTCGGAGGCCGATGATCACTGAGAGTGGAATTACGGTAAAAGAAAATAGTTTGAGGACTACAAATATAGATAGACATGTGTGAAACATAGGATAGAGCAGATCATCATAATAAAGGGGATGTATCAGAGTTTAACCAGATAGTTTGAGTATATTTTGACGTGGGTGTAAACGGGGTTTGATCACTGTGAAAGCATATGTCAGCTTCAGGAGGCCGATGGTTTCCGATGTGGTAACTTGAACAGTAACTTGAAATTGTCGATAGGTGGCGATAACCTCGAGGACCAATAGGGTTGCGACACGGTCGTAACAGTACCATGAAATATATTCTGAATATAATCCAGATGGGTCCACACTATATTTCAATTATTATTTCAATTTTCTCTCTATTTTATCATATGTATATATTAGTTTGATGATCTATGTACTTTAGCACCTATAGTTAAAACTCAGACACTTTTTACCCTGTAACATAACCATGGGTCTGCAGATTGCAGTTAGAGAGAGGATAGTGGTCCAGGTTTGAGTGGGTAAGCTGTATGAAAGTCAGTGACAATCTCCATGGCATTACCAAGTTCTGTGGCCAAAATCCATGATGTCTCTTTATCTGTATCCTTGTAACCCACCCACTTGACCAAGTAAAGCAGTATACAAGTATGTACATAAACACTTATCTATTTTTGAGTCTAAAATTTGTGAGATTTCAAACTCAGGTTCTCCATCAATAATGACTGGAGGGGGCAGAGATTGCATGCAGTCCAGGATAGTGTTAGCAATACACAGTTCTAGTATAGAGACATGAAATACTGGGTGTGAAGGATGGGCTGCAAACAGCACAATACTCCCAGAACTGAGTATTGCTTCAATTTCTTATTTTTTCCATATTTTATATTATTTAATTTTCCTCCAAATGTGAGATATATTTTGCATTTAGTAGTGCGAAGGTCTATGTACATATGCTTGTGGGCACAAGCCCACAACAGTGACACTTGTAATTATAGTAGTGATAATGACAAGATACTTTTAACACTGACAACCACTATCTACACTGTACAAGTATTGGTTTGGGGTTCTATCTCAATAACATCCACATTATTATACTTATATTTTGACAGTAAGCAAAGCTTTGCATTGTAACAGTCAAAGCTTGCTTGCTACTACAACTTAGCTTAACAAGATATATTCCCTTGAGCCGTTCACTCCTTATTATAGTAGCAATGTTACTCTCATTCTCTCTTCCTACCAATACATATGTAACCTCTAATCACACCTTGAGTTCGATCCTCACTCTTAAGTACTTCATCTCTTCAATCACACCTAGAGGTTGTTGATCTTCACTTATAAGTACTTCATCTTATCAATCACACCTTGAAGGTCAATCCTACTTCTATCATTTAAGTAGTTGGTTATTACTGTATATCATTTATTTACCGCTATCCTAATAAGTCGATCTAACTAT
Organism: Hysterangium stoloniferum; assembly: GCA_015178975.1. NCBI lineage: Eukaryota > Fungi > Basidiomycota > Agaricomycetes > Hysterangiales > Hysterangiaceae > Hysterangium > Hysterangium stoloniferum. Next base: position 1,025,407 of record WHVD01000013.1, read on the forward strand.
CACACTGTTACAAGTCAATATTGCTCACACATTGAGTGGTTAATTACTCAACTCTTCATACCAGGTGTACCATGCACATGCTATCCAGAAGTTACAGTGTGAAGAGTCGATAGATTCTGACCGCTTGATATACAAAGAATAGTGTTTATCCAACTACTATTAGAAAGTATTGACCGTTCAGTACAATACAATAGGTTATTAGACTGATAGTGCTAGTAGAAAGATGCACTACACGTCACAAGAGCAACTGTACAGTTGCTCGTGATGACTAGAACAAGAGAATAGAAGAGTTGACTCTTGCGATACAACTCGTAGCTAGAAGTAAGAGAGATAATCAGCGAAAGACTGAATATCTAGGGTAGAGAGATAGCAGTGTGAGTCGACTACAATGTCAACAAGCACAAAGACTTGAGAGTGGGACTTGACCTTCGCGGTTCGAGTCCAAAGACTATTAGTATGCGAGAAGACACTACCTTTATAGGTAACTGAGATGTTACCCTTGACACCTCTTGCTATTTGACATCTGGGTCGTTACGAGGTGGTGTCTGCTGGGTAAAAAATGTCTCTTCTCTTGGCGCCGAGTGCATGGCAAAACCCTGGGACCCCTTGACTTCCAAATCACTCTGGCTTTTGAAGCAACAACTTACCTAAGGAGAAGGTGCTTACTCTCAACACAAATGACATCAAGATCAAATGGTCTGACCTCCCTGAATATGATGGAAGTCATTCCAAAGCTTTGGAGTACATCCTTGACATCATGAGTTTTTTAGAAATATCGGACTCGATAAGTATCCTGTTGGGAGTCACTCTGCCCAGACAACTCACAGGTAATGTGAAGATTTGGTGGAGTACATTAGACTGTGAGCATCACACTGAATTCAGTCAATCTCATGGATCTTTCCTTTGGAGCATCATCAGAGGTTTACTAGGGACCAGGTGGTGTGAATCTCTTACAATCAAATAAATAGGAAGAAATGAGATTTTGTCAAACTTATTATGATTGTGAAACTCCAGTACAGTACATTCAGCACCGGATCTGTTAGGGTATGATATTACAGCTCTAACATAGTCTATTATGATCTCTATATTTTTCTGATATTTGTAGTATTTTTCCCAGCACTATAGGTGCAGTATTGAATAAGTTACCTAGTAAGGTAACTGATGTGTAGGTGCTTAGGTAAGCACCCTGTAGCATACTCTGCTGTGGGTGTGGGAAGTCTCCTTAGTGTTTACTTTCCTCACACTCACAGGTATGTAGTTATTTCATAGATGAATACACTTAGTATTTACTTTCCTCACACTCATAGGGTGTTTGTCAAGAGTTATTCAACTGTTTCAACAGGTTATGGGTCCCAGCTTCTAAACTGGTACATCCAGTTGTCATCTGCACAATCCATCACTTTGCACATCTTTTCTGACAATTTCTATTTGTTCAAAACACTCTACATTACATTTGGATTTTATTTTGGTTATATCTTCTTGGATTTTGGCCTGATTTGGTCACTTTTTAGACTCACATCTCACACCTGTGATTGTGTGCATTGTTTGCCCATTTAGGTGCCCATGTCCATAAAAGGAAATATATTCCCACGCTCCAAATCACTTGTTGTCACTCAATTTTGCTTTTTTTGGGCAACTTCACTTTTATCACCCTTATGACTCACCCTGTCACACCCTGTCACCTCTCTCTCCAGTCACACTCTTCCCTTACATCTCAAGTACTTCACAGTATCATCTGGGTCTGTACCACATCATTTTACCTTTTAACATGGTCTTTTAGATACAATGAACTTGAACTGTTGGTACTGTGCTCTTCAGAGGGCTTTTGTTTTTACCTTCCTTGCAATATCACGGTAACCCTGTTGAGCAAGGTGGTGTTACAACTGCTTATCCAATTACTTAGTTCTTTTCAAGTTAAATTCTTGGTGGATATTGACATGTCATAGTATCCAGTGATACTTACAAATGTAGTATCATATTGGAAGAAAATAATTATGAGGATTGGAGACATGATATAATTGGTCTTTTTTGTGTATAGTGAACTGTCTTTCTATTGCCACTGGCAAAGAAAAACAACCTAGTGATACTAGTTTACAGTCTGCCTAGTTGGAACGCTCCAATAAAGCAGCTGGTATCATATGGCACTCTCTTGGACCTACACAGTGCACCCATGTTGACATTGATGACGGTCCTGATGATATGTGGTCTAAAATTGAAAAGGCACATAATAAACAACTCCCTGCAGTTCGTTTTTGTTAGAGTATGATATTACAGCTTTCATATAGTCTATGATATTCCCTATATTTTTCTGATATTTGTAGTATTTTTCCCAGCATTGTAGGTACAGTATTGAGTGAGTCACCTAGTAAGGTAACTGATGTGTAGGTGCTTAGGTAAGCACCCTGTAGCATACTCCACTGTGGGTGTGGGAAAGTCTCCTTAGTGTTTACTTTCCTCACACTCACAGGTATGTAGTTATTTCACAGTTGAATACACTTAATGTTTACTTTCCTCACACTCATAGAGTGTTTGTCAAGAGTTATTCAACTGTTTCAACAGTTTTAGTGCCTACAATGACCTCTTTAATATTCAGAAGAAACCTGATGAATTTTTGACTTTATTAATAAGTCATGTTGACAAGGTTTGTGCACATGTCCAGAACTTGCATCCAAAGGGGTACACTCTTGCCATGCTAGATGATGAGCTTGCTGCTCTCACTTAACTTTGTTCTCTGCCTGAATCTGACTCTGTGTGGAGTTCATCTTTAATGATGAATACTACTATCACATTCTCTAATGTCAAAACTCACTTTGTATCACAAAAGAGTCTGCAGTCTGCCAGAAGTTTAGAGACAGCAAACAAGATTGTGTCAAAGACTTCCAACACTTCTGGTAAAGTTCTGTGCACATTCTGCAATGGTTCCAGCAACACCCAAGACAATTGTTACAAGTATGCAAATGCACAGAAACAGGCAAAGACCAGAATTGAGCAGAAGAAAAAGGAGTATAAAGAAAGAAAGGCTGTTAATGTTAGAAATGGGAAAATACAATATTTATATGTGACAGACTGTTATAAGACCCAGGTTTGCCATCAGTTATATAAACTGTTATAAGAGCACAAGTTGGGATCATACAGTAAGTCCTTATATATATGTATATATAATCCATCATATAATACTAGACCATAGATATTAGCAGGGTCAACTTGCCAGAAAGGCTTAGGAGGACCTCTGTTTTTTGGTGGATTCTGACATGGTTGAGGGGGAGGACTTGGTGAATGCTCAGAAGCAGGATCAAAGCTAGAGGCAGAATCAGGAGCCAAAGCATTATCCCAATCATCTCCCACCTGATTTGGTTCCTGTGGAGCTCCCACCTGAGTAGACCCAGAGAGTCCAGTAATAAACATATCAATAAATTGTTGGTTATCAGGAAGAACCTTAGGAATAGATGGTGGTGGTGGTATAGTCTGCTTAGATAGTCCTGGCAAAACTCTCTCATCAAAAACAGTATTATTACTGATGATTGTCTTAGTCAATAGATTGTAAAATAACCAACTCTTATAATCTGGAGGATATCCAATGAAGACACACTTCTGTGTATGAGAGCCAAGTCCAATACATTGATCCTTCTACACATGTACTGTAGATAGGTAGTGGATACAAATACTCTGAGTTGTAACACATCTGGTTTACTGCCATGGAAAACAGTGTAGGGCACAGAGTGTTTGAGAGCAGTAGTAGGTGAGCAATTGCGCATATAAGTAATTGCAAAGACAGCATGTCCCCAAAAAGGAGGAAGATGGGATTCAGCCATAATGGAAGTAGCTCCTTCTTCCAATGTCCTATTAAAGCATTCAGCTACACCATTTTGGTGAGGCTCATTTTAGACAGTATGCTGCTGACTAATACCAGCATTTGAAAGGAAAGTATCAAATTTCTTTGACATATATTCTCCACCCTTATCATCTCTAAAGATCTTGATCTTCTGACCAAGCATATTCTCCACTTTGGCCTTATATTGCTTAAATGCCTGAAATGCATCACTTTTATTTTTAAGTAATGCAGTGGCAGTATTGTTAGAGTATGATATTACAGCTTTATGATGTTCTATGTTGCTCCCTATATTTTTCTGATATTTGTAGTATTTTTCCCAGCACTGTAGGTACAGTAGTTACTGAATTACCTAGTTAGGCAACTATATAGATTCCTGAGAACCTGGGCACTTAAATAAGTGCCCAGTGCATCGTCACATCTGTGGGGCTGTAAGAAAGCAACCTTAGAGCTTGCTGTCATCTCATCCCTCACAATGTTTTGGGTGATCTTCAGCTACATATTGAGCTGTTTCAACACTTGTGTTACGACCGGACAATCCCGCCGGACTCCAGGCACTAACCCATACGCCCCCACACGCTACAAGCACCAATCGTCTGTTTATAGGATTTCCCACCCGGACTCCGTTACGTCAAGACTCGTTACGTTCGACCTCATTACGACACATATCAGTCACCGGACTTCCCCCGGACTCCGTCTCTGTCTATGTCCGTCTTCATCCCACGCATCAGTCACCGGTCCCCGCTTAGAATCCCGTCACCGCTCTAATCGAGCCCCGTTCCCGTTTTAGTCAAATGACCTGTCACGATTTAGGACTCCGCTCCCACTCCGTTTCCCGTTATGGGTTATGCTTTGTCACAATTCGGACTCTGCTCCGTTCCGTTCCGTTCCTAACACCAGTTTGGTGTTTACTATTCCCATTTCATGTTTTGTTAGTTTCGTTTTGCCATTACTGGATTTGGTATGTCATTCACTCCATGGTCTATATAAACTGGCAGATGTTGTACATACAATCCAGTCAGAAAATTAGCTTAGATTCCCCCCAGTAATCTAATAATATTTTCCGCTCTAAAACCTTACTTGATTCACATCGCTCGCACTAGTCGGAGCCCACGGGCTCCGGCGCATCTACCTCTCTCAACCAACTCGACTCACGACCCACGACCCCCAACCTCCGACTTACGACCTACAACCCATGAACCCCGCCCGGACTCCCTGGGATCCCCATCCGTCCATTTGAAATTGGACAACACGATCTAGCGAGGGCACAGCCTATTGTCAAAACTGCCTCCACTGTCTCCAAGACCTTCTGGAACCTTCTAGAACCTTCTAGAAGCTTCCAGCATGTTCCAGAGTATTTCCAGTTCATTTCCCATGACAGCTGTCAATCAGCTGTCAGTTTCCATTCAAGCTGTCAATCAGCTGTCACTTCTGACAGCTGTCAACCAGCTGTCACTTTTGACAGCTGACAAGCCTACTGATGTATAACATATATAAGCTTGTAGTTAGTGACCTGAATAGTAACAACTTTCCTCAGACTTGTGTGTGTCATGTGTCACAGTAAGTCACAGGTCACATTTAACACCTATAAGCTGAAGCCAAGTCCTACCGGATATCCCGCGGGTTTCTCCGGAAACCTGGCCTGTGTGTGTACCTAACAACTTGGTCCCATCACTTACCTATTAGGTGTTGGAATTGAAAGGGACAGAAAGAGGAAAACTATCACTCTATCACAGTGACAATATATCTTAGATATGCTGAAATGCTATGGTCTTGCTGATTGCATTCCCATTAGTACACCTATAGAGCCTAACTTGAAATTAAGTAAAGATCAGTGACATTTGAGGAAATTGCATACAGTGAGGGACAAAACCCTTCCAATGATTTTTAGTTGTGCAAAGATTCATGAATAACTCAAGAACCACTGTAGCTACAGACCTAAGATTTGGGGAGTGGTTAGGTCTATATGTTGTCTATTTACCCTTAAAGTATTATTACATAAGCATCAGTATTTCCCACACTATAAATAAAATACTAATTAAACTGCATTGGAAGGGTTCTGTCCCTGTCACATGATTAACATATAACCATATTGTTTATATGCAAATAAGTGCAAATAAAAATCATCTGACTGGTCAAAATTATATAGGGTATAGAACTGATCCCCACCGAGCGCTAATACATAGTGGTGACCTACGTGGGGACCTCTGCTTAGAGTAACCGAGGTCCCCACCCAAATACACCCGATATACTACCGTGGATCCATAGTTGACCCATAACCAGACCCAGATCACCGTAGCCGACTAAGAGGTGGCTTTCTTCTACAAGAGCAACAGCAACACTCATCCATCTCCAACATGTCTGCAAAGCCAGAGACAAGTACCGTCGCCTCTCTTTGAGGGGTGGCAATGTAGGGGTAGCAATGTCGGTTGGGATGCCTATGCCTCACATCGTGGCTCTCTTTGAGGGCTCGTGTTTTGAAAGGCGGTCCATTGGAGCTCAGGGATCCCATTTTTCAAAACAGCTCTTCAAAGCAACATCTACTACCCAGAAATGTGCACTCCCCATGTTGTAGCTCTCTCTTTCTTTGGGGGGTCGGGTTTTGAAAGACACCTGTTCCAAGCAGAGGTTTTCGTCTCAAGGCAGCCTCAATCTATGACTGCGTTGCCCGGCTACATAGGACATCGGTCGCTCGTGATTCACAGACCAGCTTGCTCATTACCCGACTACTATCTGCTGACAATTGCCCCCCTATTACCATCGTATGTGTTTAAATCACTTAATTTTTTGACAATTCTCAGATTATCCCGACTGTAGTCAAGTTAACAACATATCTGAAAAGATCACAATATTTTGCAATGTGAGTGCTACACTTCAGACTTGCAACTTACCTTATGACTTGTATTCAGTGACGACGAGTGCTCCGCAGTGACCGTAGTAACAGCGACATGTATGTCTGTTGTCGGTCTACAGAGAGCTAGGTCAATACTGTGATCAATGTGGATGAAGTTTGGTGTGTCTATTTACTACTCGTCTTCGCTTACTGTTAAAAGTCGTTTATAGCGCAACCAAAGGAACAGCGGGTACTGCTGATTCGTGACTCGAGTATTTATCTCTCATACCCGCTCTAACTGGGCTGATCGAAGGCGACTACTCTGGCCAGACCGTACTCAGTGAAGATGTAGTGGAGGCCGGCATGTTCGTCTGTAACTGGCCGCACGAATGCTGCGGCGTGACCCATTACCCAATGGCAAAGGGAGGGTTGTTGGCACAGGAACGCACTTTTGCTGCGTACCTGAAAACAGTCAAAACATGGGTAGACACACATCCTAGCGAAGGTATTTCTACTCTATTTTTGCATGTCTGCTATTGAATCTCTGTATTAGTCTTGACCATTCTGATCGTCAACAGCGACAAATTACCTCCAATGCAGTGGCAAGCGGTATACCAATCTGCTGGAATGGACACCGTATCTTTGTCGCCCACCTCAGCCTCCCTTACTAAGGACGCATGGCCTACCTTAGGCGGTATGTAGCCTTCCTGATGAGTTTCATTGGTTACACTCACAAATAATATAGAGACGATCGACTCTGGCAAGCGTGTCGTCACCTATCTAGATACCCAGGCCGATTTCACTCAGCTTCCGTACATCATCGATGGTTTGTCCACGATTTACTATTTACAATGACAGTTATCTAATAGCAACAACCCATAGAATTCTCAAACATGTGGGAAACACCATTTGATGTAGCGGAGGCCAGCTTCCCTTGCAGTGTGAACCGCACAAGCAGCAACGATCCAACGTCTCAGCTTAGCTTGATTAACCACTACTTGGACAAAGTGAGTTGTTCCTTTTATAATGGTGTTCCTACATGACCGTCTATTAGACTGTAACCATTGGCACCACCACCTTTCCAGCGCCTGACACCGATCAGCTTGCTGTGACCAATGCCACCAGCGGCTCTGGTTGGCTAGGTGTAGAAGTCCAAACCTGCATCGCGGCCCACGGAGCACCACCAAACTTCCTCCTTGTAGACGTACGTGCGCGGAATGCATGGTTGACGATGTACTGATTATATTTTCCTGGATCAGTTCTACGAATTCGGGGGTGGAAGCGTGTTCCAGGTTGCCGCTAATATATATTAATGGGGTACAGCTCACCTCGACAACCGTTGCTTTCACCCGTGGGTACGAGTGGCACAATGTCGACGCCTCTAGGCAATATGGCATTTGACACGCTATTCACAGCTCGTTCGATGGCCTCGTGGGCTATATCCACGACCCTGCTGGCCTGGGAAAGATGAATGGAAGCGGCAGTTCCCGAGCGATCCAGATGTTATCAGAATAGAGCCACATCGGGTTACTGTGTCGAATTCGTGGATGTTGGATTCATCTCTATCCCGTTGTCAGATACTCTCAAATCATTTGGCTCAAGCACAAAGAGGGGTGTGAAAGTATCTAGCTTGCATGTGTACATCATCAATTCCTTATTCAAATATTTAATCTAATCCATGCCTAGTAGTGGTCGACCCGGTGATGTGCGTGTCGGGGCCAAAAGCGAAAGGGAAGACATACACAAGATATTGGAAGGAAATTGACCCTTACATAGGTGAGTGACAGATGTTGATGCCGCCATTGTTGTGCACAGACGCACTATGAAATCCAGTCCATGTCAGTTGTCAATTCTGCTCCTCTTCGAAGTCCTCGCTCCCACTGCTGGGCCCACATTCTAAAGTCATTCGCCGTAAAATGTCACGAGGGAGTTTTCCAAGATGTGCATGGTTCAACAATTCACCAATCCACACTTTTCAAGAGAGGTATGCTTCATGCTACGCTTTTCCATTGACCGATGTGGGTGTTACATGGAAGATGATTGACAAGAAGGCTCACAAGTACAATTTTACTATAGCGATTCAAGTATGTATCACCTGTCACTTATTACACCCATACTCCAAATGATACTGTTTACTCAGTCATGCAAACCTAAATGTTAGAGCAAATCCAGTCACTTCCTAAATGATGAGTTACGGTCATGTAACTGACATGTCGCAATAATAGATTTTGATAGAGCTTTGAATTGACATTAAACTATCACAATCAAGCTGTCGCATTTTCCCAGATCCCACTCTATGTATCTGAATGAAATCTAATTAACCTTCATGTTTTTGACTTGAAAACTGGCAGTTGAGGGGTTTGAAACCGGTGAAACCATTTTTTGAACTGAAACATCTGCCATTCAGTCTGTCCACCCGCCATTACTGCCCCTGCATATTGTGTTTGCTCACAACCTCTGTCACATATATCACCTTGGCTGAAAGGAATGACTGAATTATTTTTCATTGTGCTTCGAGCAACAGCAGGGTACACACAGAATGACTATCATACCAAGCCTTCTTCCACATGGACCTATGTTTCGCACAACCTCTCCAACTGCTTCACCTGCTCCCATAACAAGTGACTTGGGTGGCTTTGAAAAATCCCTGCAAGATGTAGAGATGCAATCCTTCAATGTCTGTGATAAAATTCGGAATAAGAGACAGGCGGATACACAAATGGAGGGCACTTACAAAGGCTATCAAAATGCATATGAGAAATGGTGGAATCAGGGGCAATGGATGCGCAAGCAAGAAAACCCTTCATATGAGCCAATTCCAGCATTTCCGATCATTGCAAGCAAGGTTGTTTTATTTTTGAAATATGAGATGGATCGTCCTCAGGTGAGTTGCTCTTTCACTTCATACATACTTTCAAGGCACTTACCCACTTCATTTCAGTACGAGCGTGGAGGTGGTGGTAAAATCAAACCTGGCACAAATGTCGGAAAATCAGTTATTAAAGGTGCAATTTCAGCACTGGAAAGTTACCGAAAGAGACATCAACATCTCTACCCTCACATTGTGGGTAGTCAAGTAAAGCTTCGGGACGATATACGCATAAGAGAAATTGAGCAAGCTGCTGCACATAATGAACCCAATCGCCATGAAAAATCCCAGACTTTAAAAGCTTCCGGGGCCATGGGTGGTGAGTTCATTCCCGTATAACTCTTATTGATTAATATAATATTATTCCCACCTTAATAGATACTTACAGCACTCAGGAGCTGATCGCAATGTCTTCATACTGTCTTACAGCACCTTCTACAAAGAGAGAGACAGTTACATATTTGCGAGACCGTGCCATGTTCCTTCTTGGGGCAGCTTCTGCCTACCGAGGAGATAGTCTGCGGCCATTGGAGTGGTCTGACCTAGGAGTCGATGAAATCCTGAACACTGGTGCAGGTCTGGGTTCTACTATAATGGTTTGGATTGTCTGTTACATACTACAACCTATTTTTGAGCAATGTTTTTTAGGCTCTTATATTACTCTCTTATAATGCCAAACATAATCAGGATGGCCGACTTGATGAGAAAGGAGTTATCCGTCATTGGTTAGTAGAGCTCTGCCCAATTGGTGCTCTGGCAATGCATTTCTTTGGTCAATTTCATATCCTTGGCATTTCACGACCTTCGTTTAAGCCAGACTTCTCTGAGAATTCACAGGCTGCCGGATATGGTATTTATGGGCGTCGTGAGTGGTATGAGTACAAAGTTTTTTATGGTTCAAATATGCGGAAATCAATGTCCTATGACAGTGAGTATATAGAACTTGATATATACAATGAACCATATTTATTTGTCTACAGATCATTTGGAGCGTGTGAAGAGCCTACATAAGCAGAATGATATATCAATTAGCAAGGCCACACATGCAACACGTATATTCTCAGCTGAAACGGCGAGAGGTCATGGCACATCTGCAGCTGATACCAAGGCACTTGGTGGCTGGAATGACGGTGGCTCTTTTCGCCCTTGTTATGACCATAAGTTGCCAGTTGCAGCACTACTTGGTGCAGCTATGTTCAATGCGGCCAAACCTGAAATGCACTTTCTTGCAAGAGAAATTCTTCGTGAGTTTTTTATTCCAAATGATAGATTGTCACTTAAATACCACAAGAGCCACCCGAGAAAGTATTATCTGCCCTCTTTCCTTGGGCAGATGAGGAAATAAGACTTTTGCGAATGAGGGCCACTACACATAATGAGTCCAAGGATTTCGCACTCAGTAAATTTCTCAAATTGCTTATTCATATGCGAACAATTCTTGTGCAAGATCTGTCTCTTTTATTTCATCACATACCATCTTCCCAGATATTTTCTTACCACCCTTTTTGCCTATCAGAATTTCGGGCCTTTGCTGAACAAGCACCACAACAAATTCGACGAGCTGAAGAAGATGCACACAATGCCTTACAACAACTTCCAGAGTGTATTGCTGAAACCATGCGTTTGATAATGGCAAGTACACGATTGGCACAAGAAGAACATGCCCGTGTATTGAAAGAAGAACTACTTACATTTCGTGAAGAGATGTTCCAAGTCAATGGGAGGATCAGGACGTTTACTGAATCTGACAAACCTCATCGACCAAGAAAGCGTGCTCGAGTTTCAAGTGAGTCTATGTTGTAATCTACTGTATAAGTATGCCATGCTCATATCTTGCCCCAGCGTACAACACTTCCAATATCCCCTCCCCCCCCTTGCCACATGTCGTACCTCAACACACAGCCTTGCAACCCATGACAGATCAGCCTTTTTCATCACCGTCATCCTCTATTACATCAAATTCTTACCCACCCCATCACCCATCCTTGTCCATCAATATTACGAACTCTCCAAATGCCGTCATAACAACCAGTCATATGCCAAGCAGTTCCATGATTCATGACGCATCAAATGTCCCTGGGGAAGCTGGGCCTGAATCTGACATACCCAATCCCAATATCGAAACTCCCATCCACCCAGTCACAATCACACCCTCGCCCCAGGCTCTTCCAGGTGGGCTTGCGCTGAACAGCCTAGATGAGAAATTACACATCACAAAATGGCAAGCGCTGTTTAGTAAGTTCACCGCAGACCAAATTCAAGCACATCACTGGGATTATGATGCCGAGAACTTATGTTGGCTTCCACACTATAGCTTTTCGAAGCTCCGAACATACGAGGATGCATGGATAGAATGGGCCATTGGAATCAACGGTTGCCTGCCAGTTCGTGTGCTTTACGAGCATTTCTCAAAACCAGCATGGCATAGAAGTGTCCATGGGACAATGACAGAAGCTGGGAGGCGTCAGAAGCTAACGTCTGTGATTGAGAAACTAGCTAATAAGCCACAGTGGAGTATTCCAAAGGCCCTCGAGTTCTTGAAGACAACATATGGACAACGATTTTCTACACCGGGCACATTGGCAAGGTATCTAAGCAAGGGTGGTGGAGCCAATACCGATCTTGTGTTTGCCACTGCTGCGACATATAGAAAATAACATTCATTCTCTCCTAGAGGTTCCGTAATGCTTACCTTTCAATGTACATAATCATTCATATTCACATATGTAGATCCAGTCTAATAGATGGTAGACCTTGTCCTTGCGCATGTCAATATGAGCTAGATTGCAAGTGAGTCTCAGGCAAAAACGATAATGCCGTGAACCTCTATCCCGATTTTGAACTTTCCAGTTTCTCTTTTTACTTTATTCACATCAAGATTGAATCTTATTATGGGAATCCGAGGTTTTTGGGAGGTACATGATACCAATTTCAATCTATATACATATCTCTAGCGATACACTGACGTGTTGTTTGACATTTAAGGTCCTTGCTCCAGCTGCACGAAGTCAGTCAATACTTAATCTAGCCATCGAGGATGGGTCAGCATCAAGTCAAAACCTCAGTGGTGGATATAGAGTTGGTATTGATACTTACATATGGCTTTATGAAGCAAGGTCTGCACAACAAGGGGAAAATACAGTCCTGCAAGTTCTCTTCTCTCGTTGCTGCAGGTGTGCTGTGTTTGGCTCATATTAACGTCATGCTCCAATTAATTTTTTATAAGAATTTTGAAACTTGCTATTCTTCCTCTTTTCGTTTTTGATGGTCCACAGTGTCCCAATGTGAAAAGAGGGCGAACAATCAAACAGAGGGACCATGAGCTCCTCAATAGTTTGTGAAAGATGTTGGACGCATTTGGGTTTGACTGCCGCACTGTAAGTTTCCCTTTATCACACAAATTGACTCCATAAATTATCATGATAGGCTCCTGGGGAAGCTGAAGCCAAACTAGCTTACCTGAATAAAATTCACATTATCGATGCTGTGATCACCAATGATGGGGACAGCCTCGTTTGGGGAGCTAAAACCATTATCCGTAGCTTCTCTGCGATTATAAATGGACACGCAGCCTATAATGGTGCCCATAAGCACGATACAAACCATGCCTATGTATTCAGGGCAAACGAAATTCTGGAACATCCCAAAATTGGCTTGGACCAAGATGGATTCCTTCTTATAGCCTTATTTTGTGGCGATTACAGCACTGTGCGTCACTTCCATTCTTCATATTTCAGACCCTTAGCTTATCTCGTCACAGTCCTACATACCAGGCATGGGAATTAAAATTGCTATGGGCTTAGCACAAGCCGGCTTTGGTACAAGTCTAGGCAACGCCATTCGTATGTACTCACCTATGCAGCTGGAATCCTTTCTCCCTGGCTGGTGCAAATCACTTGTTGACAAACTACGGACCAATAAAAGTGGAAGGCTGCCACATAAGTATCCGCAACTTTCCAAGACTCTACCCGCCGGGTTCCCAGAGATGACGATCTTGGAGCTCTACAGCAACCCATTGACATCAGAAAGGTATGATCAGTCCCTTCAAGGGTTTGCTACCCTGTGGACGAAGGCTGCGGATATTGGAAAGCTGTCACACTTTTGTGAGCTTTACTTCGATTGGGGCCATGAACATACTATTCTAGAAAGATTTCGCACATTACTGTGGCCTGGAATTTTAATACAAGGTCTCATGAAAAGTCCATCTCCATGCCTCAATGTGAGTGAACTATTAACCCCCCAGTATGATAATATTGACTCCACTCTGAGGATACAACAATTCAAGAATTGTCTGTTGCGATCATCAAGGAGGGCAGGCATGCCTGGGGTGACTTCTTACCAGAATTCCGAGTCACGATTGACACCACCCCATTGATCCTGCAAGCAAAGGCCGGGATTTAACATGTCAGAGAAATATTAAAAGACTCGGTCCCTGTTGTCGGACCCAACGAGCCAAACCGCAAGAAAACGAAGACGGTAGTCAGGTCTCACAATGCGCGTTCTCTGCTTCGATGTTGGATTCCAGCCAAAGTACTTGAGAACGCTCTGCCATTATTAGTGAGTGAGCATGCAGAAGCCATAGACCACAGAAGCAACATCAAACCAAAAAAAATCTGTGTCGCCTCCTCATCAAGAACAAAGAGGAAATTGCCGTCACCTAGCGATTCAGAATGTGACCTCCCATCCCCCCAAGCCTTGCTAGATGGCATTCCGGTATGAACTTTACTTGCAACTTTCTGCGACAAATCCTGACAACAGCCCACTCCTTTTAAGCATCGAAAGACTCAGAGGACCAATCCTTCGCCCAAATGATTGAGTACAGATATTTCTTCTGCACAGATGAATAAAAATAAATAAATAAAAGGCAATGTAATAGATTTGAGCTTGTACATTAATGTAGCTAAGGCCACATTGTACTATCTCATATGCCTTCCCCCACCGCCCATTCATGCCAAGATCAATGCAAAATCATGATGTGCCGCCACTTCAAATTGGCCCTTTGCTTTCAGGACGAGGATGGTGGGGCACATTTGGGCATATTACACGCCGAGCCTTGGAAGTGCCCTACTGTAGGGAAGGGCCCATTTGGAGTCTGTGTAACAGGTATATTGTGGTGGGGGATTGGCGCGCTTATATTAGCAGTTTGAGGATGTGCTCGATGGCAACTTGATAAAACGGCATGCACTGCAGAGGCGGTCAATCATGAGGCGTTAGAAATTGCACCTGACTCACCTATAACCCGAACCAATCCCCGACGGCGACTCAGTAAAGTAACGTGCACTGTGAATGTGAAGGTGGGTAATGATTGACGAGGCGCTAGAAAATGCACCTGACTCACTGTATAACCCAAACCCGTGTCCGACGGCGACCCCCGATAAAGTAAAATGCGCTGTGGAGATGGAGATGGTCGATTATTATTAAAGGGGTTAAAAAGTGCGCCTGACTCGTCGTGTGGCCCAAACTCCTTTCTGACGGCGACCCGATAAAATAATATGCGCTGTGAAGACGGTCAATTACGAGATGCTGACTCGATAAAAGCAAGGATAAAAATAAAAATAGAGGTCAGTTCGATACTCTATACACATTAGGTCCCCACCATTCCCCAAAACGCCTGATTGAATCCTCACTGATTGAACGGGCACTGGCGGAGCCAAAGAGGCCATCCAATGCGGCTTTAGTGGCCTGTAGATCTTACCCCTGCACAATCACTGTGGGAAACTTGCCCTTGGTGGCACCTAAATAAGATGACGCGATCGGCAATGCGGCCACATGGTTTTGGGAATGTCGAATGACTTTGTGGACGAAAGCATGCAGTAGAATTCTTCTTGGAGGAGGGTGCGCGGGGGTCGGCTATGAATTGAACTGGATTGTATCAGATGGTAGCGAAGTAACAATCTGGGTAGAAGGCGTAGAGGGGGAAGGGAGTTGATATGCGGCAGGCCGTCAAGGCACCTGGAGAATGCTCCCCCATGTGTATTTTATCTGGGAGTGGATCCATCACCTGAGTGAATGACATAGGAAGCTTCTTTGCCGTATATGTCTGAAATATGTTGAATGGCGAGCTCTGCACCGAAAAGTGACCATTGGCTTGAATCAGAAAGATCAGAATGGCCGCAATTGATCGTGTCGGAGATGCTGGCGCATTACTGACGGCTTGAACAGCGTCCATCTCAATTTGGTGAGCAACTCGGGCCTTGAGCCGCAACACCCGCTCACCTGCAAATCAGATGAAATAAAATAGATATATAACGTACCTTTTGTATGTATGTCACCATGGTCGGCGTTGTCACCTGCAGGGCCCAAGCCGGCCTGGTGGCAGGCCAGCAGTCGCGTCCTACGCGCGCGTGCGCGAGCGAGAGAAGGGAGGAAATGCGGAGGAAATGCCGCCCAGCATCGTCTGTATAAATCGTGCCAGTCCCGCCAGAGTATTATATCGACGGCGCCTATTTTTCGCGGACAGTAGAGAGGGGCAGGAGGTCGACGGCAGGTCCCCAAAGGTGCGAGGCGCCGTGTAATAGTGGGCGATCGGAGAAATTATACGGGTACCGACAGCGCGGCGCCTGCAAGTGCAGGTCCCCAGCACCTCACCGGGGGACTCACCCCACCCGGTCTACATATATATACATCTGTTTACTTTCCAATCCAAAAACATCCCCATAGCTCAACATTCTACACCATGAAGGCTCTTACTCCTCCTCAGCTTAGCCATATTCTCACTTTTCTCAATAAGAGCAAGTCTGCTCCTCAGATCTCTGAAATCACTGGCCAGGATCTGTCCACTATATCCAGAATTCATTCTACCCATTGATCATCACTTGCCAACTCATCTGGTGGCTGTTTATGCAAGCTTTCCTCCTCAGATATTTATTATTCTATTCAACAAATCACTTCTCAAAAGGCTGAAAATGCCACTGAGGTCACCAAACCATTCAAGATATGACTGGAGAGTCTATTTCAGTTAGAACTGTTCATAGGGCATTCAAGAAGGCTGAAATGAGGGCTATAGTGAGGAGAAAAAGGCCTTTACTCAATAAGAGGTATAGGAAGGCAAGGATGGACTTTACTCTGGCACACAAGGACTGGACTGTGGATGATTGATTTGGTCAGATGAGACAAAAATCAATTGTTTAGGGTCATATGGGAGGAATTAGATGTGGAAAAGGGCAGGAGAGGGGCTCAGTGGTAGGCTGGTCAAGGATACTGTTAGGGCAACACTAACAAGGCTACCAAACACAAGATAAAACACAAAGATATAAAGTGAAAAGGGGACAGCTCAATGACAGGGGAGATCACACTTGTTTTAGTGGGATTTCTAAGAGATTGAAACTAAAGACTAGCTATGTACATGCCCCTATTTATACTATTTATTTAATATTTATTTAGTATTTTTTATTTATGAAAAACCTATGAAGAATACTAAAAACGGCATATATGCATCTTACATTGCATAGCTGCGCTTCGGCGCTTATATAATCCCATCCGGCGCTGTGTAGGTCCATGCAGTGTGCCGGCGCTTACATAGGCTCCGACTGCAGTTGCAGTGCCGGGGTGTAAGAAGGTCTCTATG
The DNA here is from genome assembly GCA_015178975.1 of Hysterangium stoloniferum. Lineage (NCBI taxonomy): Eukaryota > Fungi > Basidiomycota > Agaricomycetes > Hysterangiales > Hysterangiaceae > Hysterangium > Hysterangium stoloniferum. The sequence continues at coordinate 1,042,505 of WHVD01000013.1, forward strand.
GGCACACAGTGCTTTGCACTGTGTGTCCGTCGGGGTGTAGGCGGCGCCGTCGGCCTTATGTCGGTGCTGTCGTTTGCACCATACTGCCACTGCATCGTGTCGCGGTGCTATTGCGCCGTCGTTATGTTGCTGTGCGGCCGCCATTATATGACCATCGGGGCATGGGTGGCAGTGTCGGCCTTATGTCGGCACTGTCATTTACGTCATGCCACCGCTACATCATATCGCGGTGTTACTGCACTGTGCTGCTTTTTGTGCAGGCGGCAGCACGATTATGTAATCACTCTCACACCATGCCTGTACTGCTACATGTAGATATAGTTAAAATAAACTAAAATCAAAAATAAATGGCAAAAATATATATTATATATATTGCCCTGACAGACACGGTGAGGTTTGGTGGAGGAAATCTGATGTTGTAGAGCTGTATGTTCTGGGAAGGCCCATATTCCACTAAGACTAATGGGAGAATGGATGCTGACCTTTATGGTAGCATTTTGGAAGATGAACTTCAAGCAACTGTGGAGTATTATAGCAAGAACACAGAAGATGTGGTCTTTCAGCAGGACAATGATACCAAACACAAGAGCACAAAGGCCATTAATTGGTTCAAAGACAATGGATTTATGGTCATGGTATTGCCTCAGTCTGCTGACCTTAATCCAATTGAACACCTCTGGTATTACCTCAAAAGGAGGTTGGGAGAGTATGAAGTGGCACCCAAGAGTATTCATGAGTTGTGGGAGAGGGTTCAGACAGAGTGGGAGAATATGTTAAATTTGATGATGAAACTGTTAAAGGCATAGAAAAGAATTGACCCAGCCTGGGATTGAACCAAGGACCTCCTGGCTTTATATGCAGGTGCTCTTAACCACTGAGCTACTGGACCTATGGTCTAGTATTATATGATGGATTATATATACATATATACAAGGACTTATGATGCCAACTTGTGCTCTTATAACAGTTTATATAACTGATGGCAAGCCTGGGTCTTATAACAGTCTGTCACATATAGATATTGTATTTTTCCCATTTCTAACAGAAACACACCTTTTTATAGGGGGAGTCCACCAATTATTGCAACTTTTCATATGAAGATGCTAATTGTGGACCATCCATTTGGAGGTTAATGTGTGTCAGAACTGTTAGAAATGGGAAAATACAATATCTATATGTGACAGACTGTTATAAGACCCAGGTTTGCCATCAGTTATATAAACTGTTATAAGAGCACAAGTTGGCAACATAAGTTCTTATATATATGTATATATAATCCATCATATAATACTAGACTATAGGTCCAGTAGCTCAGTGGTTAAGAGCACCTGCATATAAAGCCAGGAGGTCCTTGGTTCAATCCCAGGCTGGGTCAATTCTTTTCTATGCCTTTAACAAGAACCACTATACACCTCCCAGAGCATCCAACCTATATTGTCAGGAGGTGCTACACTAACTGACACAAGATATTGAGACACAAAGTACTTTTATTACAAGCTTATTAAACCCTTGTATATTGTGTATTGCAATAGAGTCAACTCATACTATTTTTAATAGATTATGGGCCCCGACTTCTAATTGTAATACACATTACTATAAGTACTTGAATTTGGAGGCATAACAAACCAACTTTTGTGTTTGGTTGAGCCTGTCACTTTTGCTTGCATAAGCAAGAAACCTTAATTTTCGGATTTTCGAAAATTTCCCTACTGTGTCAAGCATGACATCCTCAGAATCATTACCAAAATTCAAACCATTAAACAACCAAAATTATCCAGAATGGTCTGGAGAAATGAAGGCATGGTTGATGAAGTTGGGTTATTGGAAGCTTGTTTGTGGAAAAGAAATCAAGCCAGTAAATGGCAGTGATAACATTGAGAAGTGGGAAACAAAGGCAGAGAAAGCAGCTGCAGAGATATATCTTATGGTGGAAAATGATCAGAGGGTGCATTTCCGTGGATTTGAAGAAGATCCAATCAAAATGTGGGACTTGTTGGAAAGGACACACTTACAACAAAAACCAGGAGCCCACTTCAATGCCTATGATGACCTATTCTCAATCCAAAAGGATGAAAAGGAGTCTTTGATGGATTTGGGTGTCAGAATTGATAAAGCAATGGGGACTATTCAAAACCTGCGCCCAAAGGACTTCACAATTGAAAAGTTGGATGAAGAATTACAATGCATGACACTCATCCGGGCTCTTCCTGAGGAATATGCACACCTCTCCTCATCATTATTACTCATAGAGAAGTTGGACAAGAATACCATTCTCCAGGCATTTAGAAGCGAGGAACTAAATCGCAATCGCCGTGGAGAAATGGTTAATAGGGCCAAAGCACCCATCAAGCATCGAAAAAAGATGGTTTGCTATAATTGTGACAAGGAAGGGCACCTCAGCTATGACTGTCCAAAGCCAAGGAATAAAGAAAAGATACAGCAATACTGGCAGTCACGCAACAGTGCTAACAAGATGGAAGAGGCAAAAATAGAGGAAGTAGAGGAACAGACAGGAAAAGCAAGTGTCTTTTCACAACATGATGCATGTGCAACCTCAGCTAATATCTATGATTGGAATACAGACACAGGGGCCACATCGCATATGACACCCCATTACAACTGGTTCCACACCTATACCCCATACAGAACCCCAATAAAACTTGCAGACAATAGAATTGTATATTCTGAAGGTGTTGGGAGTGTTATTTTTCAACCAATCATTGATGGAAGAGTTATCCGGGAGGTTGAATTCACAAAAGTATTACATGTTCCAGCTTTACATAATAATCTTCTTGCTGTCCTATACCTCACACGTTATAAAGAATTTGATGTACACATTTCATCCAAAACCATAAGATTTAATCGCCATGGGAATCTTTTATTCACTGCATCAATCACTGATCAAAATGTGGGCTACTTGGATGGCAAGACTATTATAAATAAAATGGAGAATGTGCACATGTCCTCTACTTTACCTCTAGATCTGTCTCTGTGGCATAGAAGATTGGGACATCACCACTATGAGGGGATAAAGAATCTAATGAGAAGAAACATGGTTAAAGGATTGGTACTTAATTCAAAGGCTAAACCAGATCCAATTTGTGAACCATGTCTTGCAGGAAAGATGCATGCCAACCCATTTCCCCCCTCAGAACTGTTAAAACTGCCTCCACTGTCTCCAAGACCTTCTGGAACCTTCTAGAACCTTCTAGAAGCTTCCAGCATGTTCCAGAGTATTTCCAGTTCATTTCCCATGACAGCTGTCAATCAGCTGTCACTTTGTATTCCAGCTGTCAATCAGCTGTCAGTTTCCATTCAAGCTGTCAATCAGCTGTCACTTCTGACAGCTGTCAATCAGCTGTCACTTCTGACAGCTGTCAACCAGCTGTCACTTTTGACAGCTGACAAGCCTACTGATGTATAACATATATAAGCTTGTAGTTAGTGACCTGAATAGAAACAACTTTCCTCAGACTTGTGTGTGTCATGTGTCACAGTAAGTCACAGGTCACATTTAACAGGTCATGGGCCCCGCGCTCTAAGTGCTCTAGTACTGTATAACGTTTTGCAAACTCGCTTCTTTTGAGTAAGTTTCAGCCTATACTTTATATTCCCCTGCCAGGCCCAGCCTTATTGCTGTTGCTAGTAGGGAGGAACTTGTATGCTACTAAGGCTGAGTTTCCCTCGAGACTACCGTCTGGACCTCGAGTTAAATACCTTTTTTCTCAACTTCTTTGCGAGTTTGCTGCGTCTATACTACAATGCCATCTTCCATTCCCCCATTCCCTAAAGTCAATCAGACTAAAGGGAAGAAGGCAAACAGCACTCAAGAGACAATGTCTCAGGGCAATGCACCCACTGCATTTCTCAAATGTGCTTTCTGCTCCATGACCAACCATACTATGGACAAGTGTCATCGCTTCATCAAGAAGCAGCAGGAAGCACAGGAGAGTGTCCTTACCAATCGTGCTAAAGGGAAGAAAAAGCCAAATAGGCCTCAGAAGACAATGTCTCAGAACAATGTTGAATATAGTGGAAATGCACTTGCTTTCTCCTCATCCGATTCCTCCACCTTGCAGAATGGTTCTGACTATCATTGGCTTGCTGATACAGGTGCTAGTAGTCATATGACTCCTCATAGTCATTGGCTGCGTAACTATACACCATTATGTGTCCCAATCAAGTTAGCAGATCATACTGTTATCTACTCTGCAGGAGTTGGTTCTGTGGTATTCAACCCAGTTATAAATGGAAGGAAATCGCGATCTGTGGAGCTTACAAGAGTTTTGCATGTACCACAACTGCGCAGTAACCTATTGTCTTGTCTTTATGTCACAAGACACAAAGGACTACTCATACACATTGATCGAACAACCATGCATTTCAAACTCTCTGGCCAGACTTTGTTTACAGCCAGAGTTACTGCACAGAATGCAGGCATCCTAAATGGTGCCACTGCACCTATTATTGAGCAAGCTGGTGCTGCCTCCACTCTTCCCTTTGATATCAATCTCTGGCATCGCCGTCTTGGACATCACAGCTATGCTGATGTCCAGAAGATGATCAGAGAAGGATTGGTGGTTGGCTTAAACCTTGACTCAAAGGAACAACCTGATCCTATCTGTGAACCTTGCCTTGCTGGCAAAATGACTGCCAATCCATTTCCTACCTCACCAAGTCAATCTCAGACACCACTTGAGCTTATTCATAGTGATCTACATGGACCACTTCCTGTGCAAACAACTGAGGGTTATCACTACTGGATAACCTTCATTGATGATTGCACCAAGTTGCGAGCTGTTCTGTTCTTAAAACGGAAGAGTGATGCATTTGAAGCATTCAGGAGATACAAAGCTTATGCTGAGAATCTTCTGGGTTGCAAGGTCAAAGCTCTGCAGGATGACAAAGGGGGTGAATACATGTCAAATGCTTTCATCAAGTTTACAGATGAATGTGGAATAGCATGCCGTCATACTACTCGCAATCACCCTCAACAGAATGGAGTTGCAGAACGAGCCAATCGTACCTTGGCTGATCATGTCACTGCCATGATGCATGAAGCGCGTATGCCTGCCTCATTCTGGAATCATGCTGTGGCATCTTATGTCTATGTATGGAATCGTCTGCCTACTGCACCATTGCCTAAAACTACACCCTATGAGCAATGGTACAAGCAGAAACCAGATGTGAGCAATTTGCGAGTGTGGGGGTGTACTGCCTATGTTTACATTCAAAAGGACAAAAGGAAGTCACTTCAGTCACACATGGAGAAATGCCTCTTTCTAGGCTATCCTGTGGGATACAAAGGTTGGCAATTCTACAACCCTGTTACAAAGAAGTTTATCATCTCTGAATGGGCTGTATTTGATGAACGCCACTTTCCTGGTCTATCTACTACTGGACCAATGCCTAATATTAGGCTTTTCCCAAATATACCAAACTCTGACATTCCTTGATTTGTGCCAGAAGTAGAGGGGGATAATGATATTTCTGTCCCTCCTACTCATATTCCTGCACCTCCTGCTTATATTCCTGCACCTCCTGTTCAGATTCCTGCACCTCCTGCTCAGATTCCTGCACTTCCTGAACCCATTCAACTACCTCCTCCACCTGCACCAGAACCACAGCTTTGTCGCTCTCAGCGTGTTCCAAAGCAACCTGGTGAATGGTGGAAGGTACAACCAGCTCCAGCTCTAGCTGAAGATGATGATGAGGACATTGATTATAAGGAAGTACAGTTTGTTGGAACAGCTTCAACTGCTGATCCACAAAACTACAAGCAGGCTATAAAAGGTGATGATGCAGATAAATGGCAAGAGGCTATAAATGCAGAGTACAATACACTGGTAGAAAACAAGATGTGGGAACTTGTTGACCTCCCAGTTGGTGCAAAGGCAATTGGTTCGGGTTGGGTGTTTAAAGTCAAACACAATGCAGATGGCACCATTGAGCGTTATAAAGCTCGTCTTGTTGCCAAAGGATACTCACAACGTCCTGGCATTGACTACAATGAAGTGTTTGCACCTACTTTTAGACCTGCCACTCTGCATTTGATTCTGGCCCTAGCTGCCATTGAAGACATGGACTTGCGCTCTGTTGACATTTCTGCTGCTTTCACCCATGGTGACCTTGATGAGACAATCTATATGAGACAACCTGAAGGCTTCCATCAAGGAGGTCCTAATAAGGTTCTCAGACTCTTGAAATCACTTTATGGTCTCAAGCAGGGATCTCGTCAATGGAACATCAAGTTACATGGTGCACTTACTGAAATGGAGTTCAAACGAATTGAATCTGATACCTCTGTTTACATTTATTGAGGTGAAGATCTTTATACCCATTTACATTGATGATATTACATTTGCATCCAAGTCCACTCTTGCCATTGACAAAGCTGTCAAGCAATTGTCCCTGCATTTCAAATGCCGTGATCTTGGACCCACTGTTTATTTACTTGGTGTGGGAGTTGGCAGAGATCGCTCTAAGCGACTCCTTACTCTTGATCAGCGACAGTTTATTCTCAACATGCTTGAGCGTTATAACATGTCTGACTGTCATCCAGTTCTCACACCTATGACACCTGGTACATCTCTTTCCAAAGAAATGGGTCCTGAGAATGCTGCAGAGGTGGATTTCATGCGTAGTGTTCCTTATCTCAGTGCTGTTGGGTCTTTACAATACCTGGCTACTATGACCCGTCCAGATATTGCTTATACTGTGTCCTACTTGGCACGTTTTAATGGCAATCCTGGACCAAAGCATTGGACAGCAGTGAAGCACTTGTTCAGATACCTAAAAGGTACACTGGAATACAAGTTGCATTATTCTGGTAAATGTGGCTCTGAATTATTCACCACATACACTGATGCTGCTCATGGTGATTGCATTGATTCTGGAAGATCCACTGGTGGTTATGTAACTATGATGGCTGGAGGTGCTATTGGCTGGAGTAGTAAACTGCAAAGTATTGTCACACTTTCTACAACTGAAGCAGAATTTGTCTCTGCTGTAGAAGCTGGCAAGGAGATTGCCTGGATGCGGCAAATCCTAGGTGAATTTGGCTACCAAGTTGATCAACCCTCCACTCTACACATTGACAACCAGTCTGCCATCAGTGTTGCTAAGAACCCTGAGCATCATGGAAGGATGAAACATCTTGACCTGCACTACTATTGGCTTAGGGATGCTGTAAATGCCAAGTGTATTGCTCCTTCCTATATTCCTACTGCAGAACAAATTGCAGATATTCTAACCAAGCCTCTATCTACTCCCAAGGTTCAATTTTGCCGTGATGGAATGGGTATAAGGACTTAGTTTCTTGTTTTCTTTCTTACTCTCTGTAGTTTAGCAAAGTCTCTCTCTCTGTCTCTCTCTCTGTTTCTTTTTCTTTGGAGACATGTGAGATCAGGGGGGTCTGTTAAAACTGCCTCCACTGTCTCCAAAACCTTCTGGAACCTTCTAGAACCTTCTAGAAGCTTCCAGCATGTTCCAGGGTATTCCCAGTTCATTTCCCATGACAGCTGTCAATCAGCTGTCACTTTGTATTCCAGCTGTCAATCAGCTGTCAGTTTCCATTCAAGCTGTCAATCAGCTGTCACTTATGACAGCTGACAAGCCTACTGATGTATAACATATATAAGCTTGTAGTTAGTGACCTGAATAGTAACAACTTTTCTCAGACTTGTGTGTGTCACGTGTCACAGTAAGTCACAGGTCACTTTTAACAATTGACCTATTCAGTGCAATATAAGAGAAAGTGAGAGAAAGAGCACAAGATGACGAAGGAGTCAACGAGTGCGATGGTTCGAGTGGAGGCCTCGACTATTACAGTTCGAGGCCAGAAGTATTCAGTAGTTCAGATAATGCTACCTATGTGGTAGCTGACACGTTACCCTGATCACCACTCGTAGTAGATCTAGTTTGTGTCTTACGAGTGGTGGTTCTTGGGTTAAAGTGTGTCTGAGTTCTAATTGGTGCTGAGTGCACCCACAAGTATACACAATGCTTCGAACTAATGAAATATGCAATATTCGAAGAATATGAAAGATAGAAAAATATGAATAGAATATGTAAAATATAAATAAAATAAAAGGAGTGCTTTACCACAATGAAACTGTGGTAAAAGCATACTCCTCACATTTCCATTAATATTTCTACTTTCTCTCTATTTTATTATACATATATAATTAGTTCGATGACCTATGCATTTGGTACATTGACTCTTGTGGGCACATACATGCCAGACTTATGTATTCTAGCACTGGTAGTTAGAACTCAGAACTAAATAGTCAATATATCATTGTGTTGTACCTAAACGGTTGATATTCTTTGTATATAGAATGGTTAAAACTTCCACCACTCTTCACAGCAAGTCATGGTTACAGGGTGAAAAGTGTCTGTTTGTTTGGTGCTGAGTGCACCCACAAGTATACACAGAGCTTTGAACTAATGAACAATATTCGAAAAATATAAAGGATAGAAAAATATGAATAAAATGTGTAAAATATAAATAAAATAAAAGGAGTGTTTTACCACAATGAAGCTATGGTAAAAGCATACCCTTCACACACAGGCATACATAGATCCTTGAACTAATGTAAATGCATGTAAACAAATATTTTACTTAGTCAAAAAATAGTAGAAAAATAAGGAAAAAAGATAGGAAATATAATATGATGAAACAGTTACATTTCCCAGAGAGGGGTGCCTCTCACAGGCTGAGACAATACCTTAATCACAACTTGCAGAGGACACTTCAAAGGATGTCTAGCTAGTTGTGGTTTCTAGGTAAAAGTGTCTAATTTGACACTTAGGACATCTATTATTATACATATGTCTGTATGTCCATGAGTGTCCATGTGCCTATAGGGATACATAGACCTTTGAACTATTAGGAGAGAGATATTCAATGAATATGTCAGAAGAATAAAAGGAAATAAAATGAAAAAAATATACAGTGGGTCAAAAAACTGCCCCAATGTTTGTGCATTTTAGAAAGATTGATACTGTGTGAAGGAATGACATCAGCGAAAATTCTGAAAAATTCACATGATATACTAGAACATGTTGGCTATCTACCAACTTAAGAAATCATGTGATTCCAATCAAAACTCATTGCTTAATAAATCAAACAAAATAATCACTCATTGGGGCAGTTTTTTGACCCTCTATCATTTTCTCTGATTTTCAATATTACACACCAGTATAAGGTAGGAGTGGATCATATGAATCATCAACATGTCATGTGACCTTATTTGTATCAATTTGGCATGCTGAACTTTGTTCATTCATCTCCTTGACTCCTTACCACCACTATGAAATCCATCTCTGCAGAAAAGCATTCTTCTGTTATTTTTCTCCTCAATGAGGGGTATTCCCAGTGTCAAATTCAAGCTAGGACTGGTCTGGGAAAGGGTACTATTGGCAGAATCAGTAGAGAGGTAGAGGGGGATAAGGAAAATCATCCTGGTGGCCATTCTTCCAAGCTTTCCCCTTATGATAAACAGTCAATTATCCATTAAATCAGCTCTGGGAAGCTTGACAATGCTGTCCAAGCCACCCAATTTATAAATTCCATCATATCTACCTCTGTCACTCCTCAGACTGTTAGGAATGTGTTGAAGGAAGCTGGCTTTAGGTCAGCAACAAAGAAGAAAGTCCCTATATTCAAGGGGTCTCATCGTCAGCAACATCTAAAGTTTGCCCAATACCATGAAAATTGGACTATGGAGGACTGGAAGAGGGTGTTGTGGACTGATGAGACAAAAATCAATAGGATTGGGTTAGATGGGAAGGTATATGTTTGGAAGCAACAAGGGGAACCAGTATCAGACAGGACCACCACACCAACTATCAAACATGGAGGGGGGAATAACTTGATGGTTTGGGGGTGTATGGGCTGGAATGGGGTGGGGAAGCTGATAGAGGTGCAGAAGAACATGGATACAGTGCAGTATTATGAGATTTTGGAGGAGGGAGTGGAGGAGAGCATTGAAAGTTTGGAGATGGCTGAGGATAAGTGGTACTTCCAACAGGACAATGATCCAAAACATACCTCAAAAAAGGCAGACCAGTGGTTATCTGACAATAACATCATTCCTATGAATTGGCCTGCCCAATCTGATCTAAATCCCATTGAACACCTCTGGCAACACCTCAAGGCCAAACTCCAACAATATGACATATCACCCAAAGGAGTACATAAATTATGGGACAGGGTGGCAAAGGAGTGGACTGAAATACCACCAGAGACATGTCAGAAGCTAATAGAAAGCATGCCTAGGAGGATACAGGCAGTTTTAAAGGCAAAGGGGGGTCATACAAAGTATTAGATTGTAAAATAATAGAGGGTCAAAAAACTGCCCCAATGAGTGATTATTTTGTTTGATTTATTGAGCAATGAGTTTTGATTGGAATCACATGATTTCTTAAGTTGGTAGATAGCCAACATGTGCTAGTATATCATGTGAATTTTTCAGAAGTTTTGCTGATGTCATTCCTTCACACAATATCAATCTTTCTAAAATGCACAAACATTGGGGCAGTTTTTTGACCCACTGTATAATCAAATCAGAAATTATATTAGTGATGCAGGCTTTTAGAAACTTAGCCCTATCCCTCACAGCTTGGGGTAGAATCTTTGACCCTCCCACCCACCCTCTAGTGTCTTGATGGAGGAACCTTACATGGGAAGTGGTATGTGTTGGAATATGTGGTTTGGAACCCTAAGTACTGTTGTAATACGAAGTCTATAACAATAATACTCAGTCTCGTAGTTGTAAACAAGAACTGAATTCTATAATGGCTAACCTATAACAATAATACTAATAGAAGTATCAGTACCTAGTTATTGTGCATTATTTAATAAAGATCTACTAACCTCAGTCTCGTAGTTGTAAACAAGAACTGAGGAAAAACTTTCTAACTCAGACTTACAGCATATATAATGCTTTTGACATCGCATACACAAATGTATGCAGAAGTTGTGGACCGTAGTGGACCAATACACGCACGTGACACAGGCACGTTGCGTTGTATTCCAACAAGTACCCACATGTATCCATAGTAGTCCTTATCCATGGCTTTGGTTCTGTCCACCATGCGGTCAATCTGAGTCTGAGTCTGAGTATGAGTGGTGGTCTATTTGTCCACTAGGGTCACTATTCTGTGTCCCGATCCCCCTTCCCTTCTTTCATTCTAATAGTATGTTCCTCCACCTCACCACTCAGGCTGTTTGTTTGCTGGTGAGCAGACAGGCAATCCCCCTCCTCCCTTTCTTCTGTTTAAGTATCCTATTGCTAGCTGGTGACTGCACCAATTTAGTCAGCAAGTACAGTATACTATCGGCTGGCGCTTACCTACTTGATGGCCAACCGTATTTAACTAACTGTCGGGCCGCCGTCGAAATTTGTAGATTAGATATGATGTTGCCTGAGTAAGCTGCACACGTGATCTCTCTTCACAAGCGGGTTTCACTCCTTGTAAAGTTTGCGACTTGGGCTGATTCTGTCTTTCCATCTGTCCATTTACACTTTACTATCCATGGCAAGTTTCTGTCCGTTAAGCTCGATTTATTGCTCGAATATCTTTTCCAGGTATATGTAAACAGCAGGAAGTTCGCATGGTACGACTGACCACTGATTAGGCCATACTGTTTCAACTCTTGTTGACATCGCCATTTAGTGGGTCTTGCATTAAAGGTCATCGGTCGTCATCTTGCTACCACACGGATCGCCCTCTGTTTGAAATTAAAAAGAAGGGTAGGCCTGTTTCTCAGTGTACAAAGTGCAGGGACTTGCGCAAGAATAAGCGCATGCATGTCAAATGCAGTTGTATTGGTACTTCAGCCCCTGGGCCATCAAGCAGTAGCGTACTTGAGGACCTAGATATTGATTTACCTAAGAATATTAATCCTACCAGTAGGTCTGCCCGTAAGCATGATAACACCTCACGTCTATTTTTCTTTGTTAGATCAACGGAAATTGCCAGCTATCCCAACTCTTCCAAACGGTATCAAAGATTTAGTGGCAGACTATACGCCTTCTATCGAAGCCAATCCCAAGCAACGTGGTGAGTATAATGCTTTATTTTTTGACATTCATATGTAAAGCGTATGGCAGTCGCACATCTTTTAAATCCTTGCAAGTGTCGTTCACTACGTGATTGCAGGTGTGCCTATGCTTCTAGTAGCAGAATGCCATCCGTAGACCCCCCCTCAAACCAAGACCATGCAAATCTTGATCATTCTAACGTCGCCAGCCCAGATCTAGCATCTTTCAGCACTCCCGATCTCATTCGAGGCTTAGTGTCCCAGCAGAATGTCGATTCACAGCCACAGTTTCGGGCGCGGACACAACCGTCACTCATATCTGAGCCAACACAATTACATATGCCGAATCACATCGTGTCATCCTTTGAGAATGAAACCATGTCACTTCCCTCAGTCGAGTTCTCAAGCAACACAAGCCTCCGGTATATTCCTCGTCTTTTCGACTTTCAGATGCTACCTTCTCTTGAAGAAGTTCCTGATTCTTTATCGCACCATGGGCATGGTGATGCACAGCTCGACAAATGTGGATGTGGCAATATATGTGCATGTCCTGGTTGTAAAGAGTAAGCCAATTTTATGTCTTCATTGGCTTGGAGGAATAATTGACTTTTTAGGCATCGGGGGCCAAGCGCGAGTGATATCTCTGGAGAAGATTGTCCAGAAAACTGTAGTTTTTGTGTCGATCGTGCAAGTGGTCTTGCTTTGCCCTCCATCCCTTCATCTGTCATCAAAAGCCACTCAAAGTCCTCTAATGACTTCAAAGGTAGTTCTAGTCATGGCAGCACACCCTCCGCCCATGCCAACATCTATATGTCACCTTTGGAGGAGTTCCACACGGTGGCCGCACTCATCCCGCCACCACCGGCCTCCCGAGCTCCTGCATCCGGAACCCTTGACGCCACCAATTTAAATGTATATCAGACAAACAAGTCGTCCAATTGGCAAAAGGCAGTGGGACTTGTGCAATTACCACGTCTAAAATGTTGTGGCGGGAGGTGTAGATGTCCCAGAGGAGAATGTGGGTGCCATTCTGAATGCCACGGTCAGTGTAGACCAGAACAATTACATAGCGAAATTCTGGGGAGTGGTAGTGTTGCGGAGATGCTAAAAGCAAGTAGGGCTATCCCCGATAGCGAGGTGAACCGAAGAAAGAGTTGTTGCTATAGTAAGAGGAAGAATTGAGGTACCACACAAGCGAGGTTCATAATGAAGATTCTACTGTATGATTTGCTATATGTACTCTCTAAATCCTTTTTGTTTCAACCCGTGTAGATCATAATATAACATTTCAAGGCAAAGAGGGAATCACATGTGAATAAATGGATGTTTGGCTATTCTGGTACAGGACAGGACGGCTTAGTTACGATATAACATCCAATGGTGCCGTTAGGAGGGACGTCTTGTTATACCCTAAAACTATTCTTACTATGCATATCATACAACGAAAGAAATACTCACGTATCGTCTGGTGTTAAAATAAAGAAATTTGAATTTGTAGTGCGTCAATCAAAGATTAATGCTCACCGTCATAATGAAATCGAGTCTACCATTAAAATATTAGTGTAAACAATAACAAAGGGAACAACCACAAAATTCCTACCTTTTTAGGGGACTTGGGCGCGGTTCTAACATAGCGATCATTGTCGACGGGTCTATGGAATATCATCATTTTAGTAACGGGTGTGCAGCATATATGGAAGTCCCATCACCGTTCTTTTTTCTGTTCCTGCTATCAGTCGTAAAATAAGAGGTGATTAAAGATGAAGCGCGTACCTTACACGACGCTAGCATACTTTGCAAGGTTATACACACCGAAGCCACACTTAAAACCGGGGACCACTCGTGGCCGAGGATCGAGGCGCAGATCTAATGGGAAGTAAGTAAGAGGTAAGATTATCTAAGAGTCCTCACATGTCCATTAGAATAAACATGGGGATGAACAGGTGCTTGATATATGTCGTCGTTGACGAAAATGACCTCTGGTGAGGAGATGGGGTATTCCGGTTCGAATGTAAACTGCAAGGCGAACACTTCACCCTACAAGGGGGAATGTTATGAAATAGTTAAAGAGCCGTCTTAAATGAAGTAAAAACAGTGTATACATTGTATAAGTTGTCTCCCATAACTTCTATGCTGAGTAGCCATGTCTTAAAGTCGTCTGCCTTGAGTAATATAATGCCTGGAAGCGAGAAACAGATCGCTCGCTTATCAGTGCTAATCAAATTTCCCGACGAAGGAGCTCTTACCAGCTGGAGTTGAACCTGTCTTGAAATCCATAAGCTCCTTGGCTAATCGTCTCGAAGAAATACTGGTCATTATCCAGGCTCACGATTTGGCGGAGGTGGCAGATGCAGCCGCTGTCCACCAAACCTATTACATAAGTGTGACTAACCTCTCGTTACTCTCTTGCCCTCATTTTTTACTCATGTCTGTCTTATCGCAAGTTCGGCTAATTGCAAAAGCGAATTTGAGAGATGTCCAAAGATTTTCGCTATTCACTCACAGGAGTTTCTCACTCGCATCCAGCTCTTTCTGTCAACGCGTCAGCCCGAGCTTTCGGAATGGCTCTCAATCATGGTCACCACATCGTCCTGGACCACGTTTAGGTGCAGTATTATTGTACACAGTGTAATATAAATGCCTAAATCTAGCTTTTGCTTTAGTCCGTACAATGTTTATTCAAACTGAATTAACTCCAAATGATGACTCGCTAAAGTTTATACCTGGAGTACCAGTCATGCCAACGGGCTCCGCCGAGTTTCTTGATACTAGATCTGCATTATCCTCGCCCCTCGCTATTCGGCTTATGGGAGTTGAGGGCGTCAAGGGTGTTTTTTATGGACCAGACTTCGTCACAGTCTCCAAAGACTCTGAGAATCCTTGGGCGATCATGAAGCCTGAGATATATTCAATCCTCATGGAGTATTTCACATCCGGCCAGCCATTATTTCGGAGCGAGGAAGATCGGGAATCCGCTGGCCCTCAGGACACGAAAATTCTCGACACAGATTCGGAGATTGTAGCCATGATAAAGGAATTATTGGACACGCGAGTCAGGCCTGCTATTATGGAAGACGGAGGTGATATAGAGTATAAAGGGTTTGATGAAGGCGGCAGCGGATTAGTCAAACTTATGCTGAAGGGTAGCTGCAGAGGTTGTGACTCGAGCACCGTAACCCTCAAATCTGGTATCGAGAGAATGTTAATGCATTACATTCCGGAAGTTAAAGGCGTTGAACAGGTGGGTGCATCCTGTCAACTTACGCTGGTCACGCCGTCAACATGTGATATCTAGGTTATAGGAGATGAGGAGGCGATTGCACTGGATGAGTTCAGTAAATTCGAACGCAATTTGGCCCGGAAAGAAGAAAAAAGAACAAATAAGTAAGTAGAACAACTATATGTGAAGTGTTGATAGTTTTATGCAGAACTTGGAACAGAATGTCGCAGTATATGTCTGTATAATTAGTAGACAATAATTGCTGCCTATTTTAGTGAGTACATTAACAGATTGCCAAATTGCTAACTGTCAAGTCTGTGTTCGGCTTCACCTACAGTGATGGTTTTGCAATGTTTTGCAACTTTTCAGAGACTGGCAAATAGAACTAGCAGAAAAATAGGTAAAATTAAGATAAATTAGTGTTTGATAGAGTACTCTATGGATGTTATTTTATGTCTATATAGAGCATATTCAGTTGAGCTGTTTATGAGATATAAAATGTTTTCTGAGTGGGTATCATTCTGTGTTAAGATCTAAGCAAGGTGTTAAGAGGAGACTCTATGTTGGAGGGCTAATGATAGAGATTGTACTAGTCAGGAGGTCCAACTCTATAAAACAGGTGAAGCTTGGCTTCAACTTATATGTTGTGTCCTCATACAAACTGTTAAGGTGCTCTGGTATTTCAAACAGAGTGGATAGTATGATAAGGACTGAAGACAACACTTAGCTCACTAGACCAGAGGGTGTTAAGTTCTGGATTTCAGGTGGAATTCCTGGTGGATATTCCAGACACTTACCCAGAACATATCCATGGAGTTTCTGGGGATTAGTTCAGGGAGTATTGGAATATTACCAGAGAGTACAGATTGGACTTGGCTTCAGTTTATGTACAGTGACTTACAAAACCTTTCCAATGTTTGGAGTTTGCATATTGGCAAACTGCTACCAGGGGAGAAAAAATAGTAAAAAATATCAAAAATTCACATTAGATAGCTAAACATGTATAGAATCGTGGCCTAGAATATTATTACATAATATATATTTTTGGGCATGCTAAAAATAGTTTAGTCAGGCCTGCTCATTGGAAAGGTTTTGTGGCTGATGATTATGATGCAATATATGCAATATTTTAATACTTGGTATACCCTCCCTTGGCCTTTATGACTGTGTCAACCCTCTTTGGCATGCTTTTAATTAACTTCTGACACTCAGAAGCTGGTATATCTTCCCACTCCTTCTCTATCCTCTCCCACAACTCCAGAATCCCACTTGGTGCAGTGGCATACTGTCCCAGCTTTCTCTTCAAGTAATCCTATAGATGCTCAATTGGATTGAGGTCTGGGGATTGGGCAGGCCATGGTAGGACAGTCATTCCATTATTTTCAAACTATTCCTTTGCCTTTTTGCAGGTATGTTTTGGATCATTATCCTGCTGAAAGATGATTTTAGCAGGGTCCAACTGGTAATACCTGATGCTGTTTTGGAGGTCTTCATCCAAGATGCTCCTGTAAAGTTCCCCATCCATTCTACCCTCAATACTGGTGGCATATCCCACACCCTCCCACATGAAGCACCCCCAAACTATGACTGATCCTCCACCAAACTTCACTGTCCCTTGAACAAGCCTCTCATTCAGGCCTTCCCCAGTCTTTTTCCATGCCCATTTCCTCCCATCTGAGTCAAGGTGATTTATTTTAGTCTCATCAGATCACACAACCCTCCTCCAGTCATCTAAAGTCCAGTGCTGGTGGGCCAAAGCAAAGTCAAGCCTTTCCTTCATATGTCTCTTGGACAAAAGTGGCTTCTTCTTCTTCACAACTGCTTTCATCCCTGCTTTCTTCAAGCTCCTCTGAACTGTCTCAGCTGAAATAGGGTTGTTGGTGATGGTCTGAAGTTTCTGGGCTATGTCCACTGCAGTTTCAGCCTTTCTAGATGTGATTAGATGGACTGCATGACAGATGTTGGTAGCAGAGAGCTTCTTGGGATGACCTCTAGAGTTGATTTGGGAAGGGTAGGAAGGTGCTTAGAGTGAAGTCTAGAGATAGTACCAATGCCAAAACCAGTGATTGAGGCAATGGATGGAGTGGAATGGTGTTAAGTGCCGTGTCGGGAACTTATTCCGGAACTATCGGGAAGTCACCGGGAAGTCGGAAACTCGTGGATAGGGTCAGGACGTCGGCTTCAGCTTATGTGCTGCGCCTCTACGCAAACACTCAATGTCCTTAATTTCGGAAGTGAACTAACGACGGAAGATATGGATATTCAGAGTTCCGAAGAGTTCCGAATATCGAGCGTACAGAAAGACGGGAGGAGGAATAAGAAACTAAGTCGATATCAGATCTAAAGTAAAGTACAAATTCGCGGAAACTAATATAAGTCTACTCGTTATTGTACTACAAACTGAGACCATAATAAGATGGAAACGGAAGTGTTCTTAAAACGGAAATACAATAAGACATATTAGGAAGACAATATTCCGAGACGGGAATACAACAACAAACGAGTGAATACTTGTCAACGGACAAATTACCAAATGTGGAACAAACGAAGAACGCGGATGATACGGTAACTATGATGTTCCGTAGTCGGATATCGGATATCGAAAGTGGGAGATCGAAAGTCGGATATTGAAACATCCGGGAACGGGTCGTAACAAATGGCCAGCTTCAAGTAGAGAGATAATATATTGTTGTTGAGCAGGAGAGAGGGAGTGTATGATGGATTGCTGGCAATGTGAGGAGACAGTAATATCAAAATTGACTATAGATCAACAAGTCATGTGACCATATTGAATAGAATCAACAAAGACATGTGATTTGGCCAGTTTATATAGTATATATTGTATCAAAATCATCAGCCACAAAACCTTTCCAATGAGCAGGCCTGACTAAACTATTTGTAGCATACCCAAAAATGTATATTATGTGATAATACTCTAGACCATGATTCTATACATGTTTAGCTATCCAGTGTGAATTTTTGAAATCTTTTGCTATTTTCTCTCCCCTGGTAGCAGTCTGCCAATATGCAAACTCCAAATATTGGAAAGGTTTTGTGAGTCACTGTATCTCCTTTCATGTTTGCTAGTTTAGTTTTCATTATTACTGGATTTGGTATGTTATACATTCCACAGTCTATATAGTCTGGCAGATGTTATACATACAATCTAGTCAGAAAATCAGCTTAGATTCCCCCCAGTAATCTCAAGTATATTTTCTGCTCTAATCTCCTCTTTGAAACACACCACTTTACCTTGTTGGAGCCCATGGGCTCTGACCCATCTATCACTTGACCTCCAACCTATCTATCTTGACCCCCCGACTCATCTCTGCCCAACCCCTTGACTTCCATGGAATTCCTGCAGCCGACTTTCCGATCTCTCAACCCATGAACCCCTCCCAGACTCCCCAGGATTCCTGTCTGCCTGTTTGAAATTGGACAAGACGATCTCATGAGGTGCAGTGTATAAGCTGAAGCCAAATACTACCAGCTTTCCCATGGGTTTCTCCAGAAATCCTCCGATAAGCTCTGTGCACGACTCTTAACATTGGCAGAGATCACTCTAAGCAACTCCTTACTCTTGATCAGCAACAGTTTATTCTCAATATGCTTGAGTGTTATAACATGTCTGACTGTCATCCAATTCTAACACCTATGGCACCTGGTATATCCCTTTCCAAACAAATGGGTCCTGAGAATGCTGCAGAGGTGGATTTCATGTGTAGTGTTTCTTATCTCAATGCTATTAGTGTTGAAACAGCTCAATATGTAGCTGAAGATCACTCAGAATATTGTGAGGGATGAGATGAAAGCAAGCTCTAAGGTTGCTTTCCTAAAACCCCACAGGTGTGATGATGCACTGGGCACTTATTTAAGTGCCCAGGTTCCCAGGAATCTACATAGTTGTCTAACTAGGTAATTCACTAATTACTGCACCTACAGTGCTGGGAAAAATACTACAAATATCAGAAAACTATACAGAGTAATATAGAACATCATAAAGCTGTAATATCATACTCTAACACTCACACCTGATCTGACAGCTAACCTAATCCTAACATTGATCTTAAATACTCCACCTTTGGCTTAGCCAAAGGCTTTGTCAAAAGATCAGCAGGCATCTCTGAAGTTGGCAAATGCACAACTTTAATCATTCTATTCTCTACTTCCTGTCTTAACCAATATGTCCTGAAATCAAGATACTTTATATGACCATGGTGTTCAGGATCTCTAGCAACTGCAATAGAAGTGTGAAGGGTATGCATATATGCATAATTGGACTAAGGAATAATAGTTGGATTATAGTACTTTATTATTTACCTTTTATTTTCTTCATTTACATTCTTTCTATATTTCGAGCATACCCTTATTTTGTAGTTCGAAGCTTTGTGTATATGTATGGGCGCTCTCGGCGCCAAACGAGAGACACTTTTTACCCAGCAGACACTACCTCGTAAACGACCCAGACGTCGAATAGCGAGAGGTGTCAAGGGTAAAGTCTCAACTACCTATAAAGGTAGTATTCTCTCGCATACTAAAGTACTTTGAACTCGAACCGCGAAGGTCGAGTTCCCCTCTAAGGTCTTTGCGCTCGTCGACACTATAGTCGACTCGCGCTACTATATCTTTACTTTAGATATTCAGCTTCTTGTTGATTATATATCTTGCGTCTAGCTACGAGTTGTACCGTGAAGGTCAACTCTTTCCTTCTCTCATTCTAGCCGTCAAGAGCAACTGTACAGTTGCTCTTGTGATGCATAGTGTGTCTCCTTACTAGTACTGCCAGTCTAGTAATCTACGATATTGTACTGTACGGTCAATACCTACTAATAGTAGTTGAATAAACACTATTCTTCGTATATAGAATGGTCAGAATCTATCGACTCTTCACAGTGGTGATCCGGGCCGGACCGTTCTTTTCCTACGAAGAAAGATCTTATTATTGGACTACTAAAACTTGATGTGAGGAGTATGCTTTTACCACAGTTTCATTGTGGTAAAACACTCCTTTTATTTCATTTATATTTTACATATTCTATTCATATTTTACTATCTTTCACATTCTTCGAATATCGCATATTTCATTAGTTCGAAGCATTGTGTATACTTGTGGGTGCACTCAGCACCAATTAGAACTCAGACACACTTTAACCCAAGAACCACCACTCATAAGACACAAACTAGGTCTACTACGAGCGGTGATCAGGGTAACGTGTCAGCTACTACATAAGTAGCAGTATCTGAACTACTGAGCACTTCTGGCCTCGAACTGTAATAGTTGAGGCCTCCACTCAAACCATCGCACTCGTTGACTCCTTCGTCATCTCGTGCTCTTTCTCTCACTTTCTCTTATATTGCACCGAATAGGTCAATATCCTTCCTTTCTACTCATTTCTTCGTATATAGAACGGTCAGAACTTCCGCCACTCTTCACACTTGAACATGCGAATGACTACGGGCAAGAACCAAACACCTAGGTCTTCATCAGCTCCGAGTAGCTCCATGCCTTGTCAAAAATCCGCTAATTTGGAACCACCCCGTAATGTCACTTTGAGGAAGTCTTCGTCAACTCTCCAAGGATCAACTCCTATGGAGGATCCTTCCGGAGTAGTAGTGGATTCGTCAACGAACATTCCACCCGACCCACCTGAAGAACGCTCGCCACTTGGGCAGTCGAACGCCCCTGGAGCCAACGTTGAGGCTGGTTGAGCACCCTCGCCTGTTCTCAGGTTCCCTCCGAGACAGGTTATTCTCAAGCAGTTCCTTGGAGGTCATATGATTTATGCTCAGCCCATCGACTTACAATGGGATATGTACTACACCGATCGAATCCCCGAGGATCTGGTTACCCCCTTTGTAAAGGAGTACAATACAGATTACCCCATTTTACCAGTGACTGTAGCAGTGTGGTTAGGTCGTTACCAGGTGATCTTATCGGCGTGAGATTTATTCACGTGACCAGGGAACCTTGAGGACTTGACCCGATCGATTCCTGAATGGTCAAATGAGGTGACTACCGCTACAGAAGGTGGAAGAAGGATTCTCAAGCAGGAGGTGTTTTCTCTATTCCTTGAAGCACTTCGTACGCATGATGATGCGTTGCAGATCCTGCACGTTCTGCTCGGCGGAGACCATGTCGTGCCTAAGGTTGACTACCAGTACATGTATATCCGCATGTTGGAGGAGTCTCTCAATGGAGTCACGCCAAATCTGCCGTTTGCGTACTTCACTTTAAGGGGTCGGCTGAAACGAAATCAAAGGAGACTCGATAAGATGGTTTTAGAGGTACTCCTCCCCTATAATGACTCGATACAGGTCCCCGATTCGCCTATCTCCACGACTAATTCATTCGTTCACAACCTAAATGGGTCTCCAGATACTCGTTTCCTACGTTCTCTCAACCGTCCTGTGATAATGGAGGACTTTCTGCTGGACTTGAGGACACAGGTGATAGAACACCTTCAAGAAAAGAGGATTGAGGTCTGTGCTCCCTTTCATCAACCTCAGCCACGTCAACTCCTGAACACGATGGAGATAAAGAGACAAATAGCGATGGAATCTGGTCCCACGCCTGTTCAGGGAGATCCCTGCTCTCGCGTAGCGTTTGAGGGAGTTTCCAACAGCCCTAACGTCGGGAACGAGGTCACCGCTGTCAGAAACCGATCGGTTGCCAGCAAGGGTCAACTGTCCTTCTCTACAGCATTCACTGAGGGTATAGCTGGCCCAGTTGCTGGTCGAGGATCACTGAACCCAGATGGTCCCCACCATTCTCTGCCGATCACTTCAAATCCTTTCTTGCCATCAGGAGGACCTCCTAGTGATTCATCTGGGAGTTCGAATACTTCAGACCGAGGAGGGAACTCGGGACATGGGGAGCACCACAATAGAGTGCCTAATACCCCTTTTCGAACTCCGATGCGGTCTCAAGCTAGCGCGCTTATTGATGACTTACCTAAGGACAAGAAGATCACTCTTAACACCAGCGACCTCAAGATCAAGTGGTCTGACCTCCCCGAATATGATGGAGCCCAATCCAAGGCCTTGGACTATATCATAAACATCATGAGTCTTGCGGAGATATCAGACTCTTTGAGTGTGATGTTAGGAGTCACTCTGCCAAGACGACTCACGGGAAACGCTAAGGTCTGGTGGAGCACCTTAGACCATGAGCATCGTACTGAATTCAGTCAATCTCATGGGTCATTTCTCTGGGGCATCGTGGAAGGATTGCTTGGAACTCGCTGGCGTGAATCCTTGGCCTTAGAATGGGAAGCCATGAAATTTCGACAAGTTGGTCATGATCGCGAGACACCTGTCCACTATATCCAACGGAGAGTTAAACTCTATCGCTTTCTATACGGTTCCATCAGGACAGAGGAGATGAGACACGCAGACTCATCCTCATGCTGCCTATAAAATGGCTCTACCTTCTTCAAGGACAACCCATCGACGATATCATGAGTTTGTAGACTTATGCTAATAACCTGCAAGAAGCTCTGATTAACGCTTGGGTCCAAACACACCGGGAACGTTACAGGTTCCAGAAACCACGTGTAATGTTAGCAGAGGGTCAGGAAGGGGATTTTAGAGTCACCGACGACTTCTCTTCACCTAACCAGGTTCTCGTTAGTGAGACTAATGAGAGAGGCTCAACGAGAAGGACCATCCCTGACATCGCTAATTCAACGCAGGGAAAGCGTCACGGAAAAATGTTCTTCGAGAGGAGTAACAAGAAGAGCGTGGTCAAACCCACCAAGGAATGTTGGATATGTGGAAGTCCGGAGCATTTCAAGATAGACTGCCCTCAAGCTGGCAAAATGTCTCATTATGTCTCTATCAACAAATGCTCCACACAGGATATGTCGGAGGAAGCTGAGGAGCAAAGGCTATATGAAGCGGTTCATGGACTATCTATACAAGGACAAGTAAATAGCTCTGATGACGAATTGACTTTTGTTTCCATTTATGCGCCCCAAGTCAGAGATAAATTAGTAAGGGAGGAAAATCGAATGACTGGTGAAGCTCTTCCGTCTGAAGTTTATGTGTCCATACTCTGTTAAAGGCATAGAAAAGAATTGACCCAGCCTGGGATTGAACCAAGGACCTCCTGGCTTTATATGCAGGTGCTCTTAACCACTGAGCTACTGGACCTATAGTCTAGTATTATATGATGGATTATATATACATATATATAAGGACTTATGATGCCAACTTGTGCTCTTATAACAGTTTATATAACTGATGGCAAGCCTGGGTCTTATAACAGTTTGTCATATATAGATATTGTATTTTCCCATTTCTAACACTTCCCCTGAAATCAATATCTAATCTATACCCTATGCAGCGCACCAAGCTCACGGGGCCCATAACCTGTTAAAGGCATAGAAAAGAATTGACCCAGCCTGGGATTGAACCAAGGACCTCCTGGCTTTATATGCAGGTGCTCTTAACCACTGAGCTACTGGACCTATAGTCTAGTATTATATGATGGATTATATATACATATATATAAGGACTTATGATGCCAACTTGTGCTCTTATAACAGTTTATATAACTGATGGCAAGCCTGGGTCTTATAACAGTCTGTCACATATAGATATTGTATTTTCCCATTTCTAACATACTCGCCGCAGATTTCTTCGAAAAGGGAGACCGGCTGAGTGCTCATCGGCAGGACCTTGAAGGCCTGACTGAGAACTACCGTCAGACTGGAGATTCTCACGAACAAATCAGCTCGAATTCGCTCTGTTTGCCTGGAGCTGATGTTGACACTTTCCCGTTTGATCCCGGGAACCCCCCCGACTTACTACCGTACGAGGACTCGGATTCAGAGGACAGCGACGATGATCCAGTATTGGATTCCCCTTTGAAGCATGTTCCTTGCCGAAGTGAGTGCAGGAATGTAAGCTTGTCCCTGCGCAAGGAAAGTAAGAGGCCTAGAATCCAATACCCTCGTCCCAGTCGTCTGATGAAGGAGGATACTACGATCCTTTATCGAAAACGGGATCCTCCTAGTGGTTACTCTAGCATAGGAGTTGCAGCGCTCCATGTTTTCGGTCATGTAGGAACTCCCGATTCACCCAAACACGTTAAACTTCGAATGGACACGGGAGCGGATCTTTCCCTTATATCGGAGGAATTCTACAAGGAGCTGCAGAGTTTATATAAGTTGAAACAAGGACTCAAGTTGCGTCTAATCCAGCTCACGGGTAACGCTAAAGTTATCGGATATGTTAATATTCCTATTTACCTGGAGGACGACAGTGGAACATTACTGAAGTTCGCGGCGAAAACTTATGTCGTTAGAGGAATGACGGTGCCAATTCTTTTAGGAGAGGATTTCCATATTAATTACAAAATCGGTACTCTACTCTAAGAGATCAGCCATTGGGATCTAGACTTATTCTCCCGGGACGACAGGGTTTTATTCCAGCCAGTTCTTCTAAGGAATCTCAACCTTTGACTTTCACTGTCAATAAGGCCCCTTTCGGGAAGCACGAGAAGGAGCAACCCAAGTTCACCTCTCTCCCCGATAAAGGTGTGCGTACTGAAAGAGTCGCGCGAGCCTTGGAGGATTGCACTATTGATCCAGAGTCAGCCAGACTAGTGCCTATTTTTGTTGAAGATCTAAAGGGCGAGGAATGGATTGTTGAAGGAATTGTATTGCAAAACGAGGACGGTTCAATATTAGCCACACCAATCACGGCAATTTCAAGGAATAGTGCGGCAGTACCTTTAGCCAATCCATCGCTAACCCCTAAGACTATCCGATGAGGGGAGACAATAGGAATAATTCATGACCCCACTCGTTGGGCTCACAAGCCCAGGTCACTCGAGGAGAAAGGTTTAATGGTAGCAGGCACGACCAAGATCACACACCTTATTGAAAGTCTCTCTCAACTTGAGGAGGACCGTCAAGTCACCTCAGAGAGGCCTAAGCCACCTGTTGAACCAGAGATTGCGGACGATTTCGAACTGCCTGGTCCTAAGACGGCTGCAGTGGCTGATAATGAGAAATTTGCCTCAGAGGATCTTCACAAGTTAGTCAATTTGGGACCGGATATACAGTAGGCAACAAAACCCTTACAATGTTTTACACTTTTTGAAAGACATGGCTATTCCTCCAGAAATAAATTCTGTAAATTGCTGAAAATATTATGTAATATACTTCAACTTAATCATCTCACTGTTCTGTTAAAACTGCCTCCACTGTCTCCAAAACCTTCTGGAACCTTCTAGAACCTTGTAGAGGCTTCCAGCATGTTCCAGGGTATTCCCAGTTCATTTCCCATGACAGCTGTCAATCAGCTGTCACTTTGTATTCCAGCTGTCAATTAGCTGTCAGTTTCCATTCAAGCTGTCAATCAGCTGTCAACCAGCTGTCAACCAGCTGTCACTTATGACAGCTGACAAGCCTACTGATGTATAACATATATAAGCTTGTAGTTAGTGACCTGAATAGCAACAACTTTCCTCAGACTTGTGTGTGTCACGTGTAACAGTAAGTCACAGGTCACTTTTAACATGTTCCAG
Source organism: Hysterangium stoloniferum (assembly GCA_015178975.1). Taxonomy (NCBI): domain Eukaryota; kingdom Fungi; phylum Basidiomycota; class Agaricomycetes; order Hysterangiales; family Hysterangiaceae; genus Hysterangium; species Hysterangium stoloniferum. Next base: position 1,068,308 of record WHVD01000013.1, read on the forward strand.
ACGAATTCCCTTTACCACGTCAATCGGAGATCATGCAGGCACTGTTGGGATCAAATGTTCTTTCTTCTTTCGATGTGCTAGCTGGGTTTACTCAATTAGAAATGTTGGAGGACGATAAGCCCAAAACAGCCTTCAGATCCCATAGAGGGCTGTGGCAATTTAAAAGGATGCCGTTCGGGCTCAGAAACGGCCCCTCCACATTTCAGTGCATCATGCAAACAGTTTTAGCACTCTACTTGTGGATTTTTTGTTTAGTCTACATCGATGACATAGTCATATTCTCCAAGAACTGGGATGATCATTTGCTTCACCTGAATCAGGTGCTTGGCGCTATCGCTTCAGCCGGTATCACACTCTCTCCCAAGAAATGTTTTATCGGATATAATTCGATCTTGTTGTTGGGTCATAAAGTATCCAGGTTGGGTTTTTCAACCCACCAAGAAAAGGTTCATGCTATATTGGAATTGGCCCCACCCACTAATATTTCTGAACTGCAACGATTCCTTGGAATGGTCCTTTACTTTTCAGCATATATACCATTCTATTCATGGATGGTGTCCCCTTTATTCTCGCTCCTAAAAAAGGGAACACCCTGGACGTGGACCACTGAACATGTCCGAGCTTATGAGGATGTTAAAACCGCATTAGGATCAGCTCCAGTGCTGGGACATCCAGTTAGTGGGATGCTCTATCGATTGTATACAGACACTTCGGATTTTGCCTTGGGTTGTTGTCTCCAACAAGTCCAGAAGATGGCTTTAGGAGACTTAGTGGACACTAAAATCTATGCCCAAGCCAAGTTAGCTTTTGACCATGCGCAGAATGTGCCATCCTTTGTTCATCGGTACAAAACCAAACAGCCCGAGATTGAGTGGTCAGATTCGTGGGGACCCACTTTTGAGGTGACCGAAGTTACTGTTGAACGAGTCATTGCATATTGGAGTCGCACACTGAAAAGCGCTGAATGCAACTATTCTGCTACTGAATGGGAAGCGTTAGCAGCAAAGGAGGGACTAATCCACTTCCAACCTTTCATTGAAGGTGAACATGTTCTGCTCATTACAGACCATGCAGCTCTGCAATGGGCTAGATCTTACGAGAACACTAATCGTCGACTAGCCGCATGGGGGGCGATATATGCTGCATTTCCAGGTCTCGAGATTTTGCATCGAGCAGGGAGAGTTCACAGCAACGTGGACCCACTATCCAGACTCCCTCGGGTACCAGCCTTCGTGAGCCCTATTAGAGATGATTTGCAGGCTATCACCTCGACCTCTCTGGACAAGAGCACTGAGAAAAAACTATGGAAGGACGAACCCGCTAAGAAGGCAGTCTTCTCTATCATACTCGATTCTATGGAACCTTTCGGAGTAACTCAAAAGGTCCGACAGTCAGAATGGGATTCTCATAACGCAGTAAGGAACGACCAGGAAGACGAGTCTGACTTCGCATTGTGTCATCCTCAGCTACTAATCAGCATCGAGGAGGGATATATAAAGAAATTTCTAAAGGGTTATTCAAAGGACTCCGTTTTCAGGAATCTCTACGCTCTAGATGTGTACCCAGAACCATGATTAACTCGATTTTAAGGTTGGTACATGATAACCCTTTTGAGGGAGCACACGCCGGAGGCCAGCGGTTGTTCAACCTGATGAAAGACCGGTTCTTTTGGCCAAAAATGCTACAAGATTGCGTGTCGTACGCGTGTACCTGCGACATCTGCCAAAAAACCAAAGTCGATCGCACCGCTCGTCAAGGAGCCCTCAGACCAGCTGATGTACCTTTTAGGCCATTCGAGGTAGTTTCTATGGATTTAATCACTGGACTACCCGATTCAGGAAAGGATTCGTATTCTGCAGTCTTCGTCGCCGTTGATAAATTGACGCGTTATGCTATTACAATACCTACCTTTTCAAACCTTATGGCTGAAGGATTCGCACGAATATTTGTCAAACAGGTGGCAAGCCCCTTCGGACTGCCCTCTTGAATAATCTGTGACCGGGATAAGAGATGGACCTGCAGGTTTTAGCGGAAAGTCTGTAAGATCTATGGTACCACCCTTGCGGTATCTTCGGCTCATCATCCTCAAACGGATGGGCAAACGGAGAATATGAATGTGACCATAGAACAGATGCTTCGAGCCTATTGTGCTTCTGCTAAGGAAAGGTGGTCCCAGTGGATTGAGGTAGTTGTTCACGCATACAACTCAACTGTTCACAGTTCCACAAACTACGCCCCGGCCTTCTTATTATTGGGATACCTTCCAAGAGGAATGTCTCGAGTCCTAGGAGGTGACGAACCCCTAGTTCCTAGAGAACTATCAGACAGCCCTATGGCCGACCAATGGATCCTCGAGCTAGAAAATCATCAGCAGATGGTGCGGGATTCAATCGCTCGAGCCCAAGAGATTCAAGCATGAGTGTATAACAAGAAGCAAAGACCTGTAGAAGATATCTCTGAGGGAGACTTTGTATTGGTGAACCCCCACTCCCTTGAACTGGTGGAAGTCAAGGGAACGGGGAAGAAACTAATACAAAGACGGATTGGACCATTCGAGGTCCTTGAGAAATTGAACTCTCAAGTATTTAGGCTTAAGATCCCCCTGGAGTATCCGATGTGTCCAGTCATTAATCGGGATCATCTGCGGAAATATCAACCCTCTCCTTCCAAGCTAGGTCCGAGACCCCAACTTGAGAACCTAAGAGAGTTGAAATCAGATCATGAAGAATATGAAGTCGAAGCTATTGTTGGACATAGGAAACAGCGAAATTGTCTGCTATTTAGGGTGCGCTGGAAAGGTTATGGACCCGAGGAGGATTCGTGGTTAAGCAGCACTGACCTTAGAAATGCTCCGGCACTTCTGAGGGCATACAAGGCGCTGTTCAACATTTAACGGGATATATGCGCTCGAGGAATCATCTATTCTATCATTTATTCCATCTCTTTCGTAACTTCCTTTCAGAAATATCTCAGTCATTCAGCGAGCCACCTCATTGGCTTTTATTCTCTTTCATTTTTCTATCCCTCCGGTCAATTGGGACAACCACTAATTGGCGGCGGACACATTTACCCAAAACCCAGCCACAATTAATGAATTTTATTTAATGACCAACCGAGCAGAGTTTCAATTCAATATATATAAGAAAGTACACGTAAATTCGCATAAAGTTTCTTTATCTTTCACACCACGTCCTTCACCTATCTACAGCCCTTCCCTCTATCTTCAACTTCACCACTTTATCGTGCTATAATGCTCCCTTTCCAACAAAACAAGCAAGTCCTCCCTAAGTTCAAAAAGGTCCCACGAGCCCCGACAGCCAGTACATCCACGACCGGTGGGGGATTCATCACCCGCGTGCCTCGTACAGACAATGTCGAGAGCAATCGGGGTACCCAAGAATCAACCCCCCTGTCGACTTTCTCCTTTGGTGATGAGCCGGGGGAAATACCAGTACGGATTGGAGCAAGCCGTTAGGGCCCTCCGTCAGACCGTCATCTGAGGAAGTTGCTGCTATCATGCGGAAGCAGGAAATGTTTATGGAAGAACACAACGCAAGGAGGCTCACCCGCAAAAGAGAAAGGCGCGCTGAGTATAGAAGTCAACAGAAGGTGAGGGGAGCAAGAGAAGGAGTCCCCTCCAAGCGACAGCGGCGTGAGTACAGAGCGCAATTCGGAAACAGAGCTTCTGCGCCGATCCTTCCCCCCTCGGGAGAGAAATGGGCCGACTTCACGGAGACCGATGATAGTGAGGGTGGGACGCCTTGCATTAGGACGATGGGAACCAAGAGCTGGAAGGAGAAGGAGGGCACCATCTTTTATGACTGGGAACTACTTCGACGCATTAAGTTGCAACGAATAGTTCTTACCCGAGGGGACGGTCAAATGTTGCCCCAGCGAGAAAAGGGATACTGTAGGGGACCAATTGATTTTTCCTCAGATGAGGATGAGGAGGAAGACGAGAATAGGAATGATGTGTATAGCATCCGATATCTGGGAGAGGATTGCCATGAAGGGTTCCTTCTCCCATCAAAAGTTCGCTTCATAACCAGCGACCCCAATCAAAGACAAACACGGAGACCGTCATCCAGAGTATGGAGGGGTCACTGCCCTAGTCAACAGTCACTGGAACGCGAACCTTCCACGATTCCGGTCCCACGTCTTTCGCCAACGTCGAGGCCCCTTCCCATCATTCACCCTACACACACTCCCTCAGCCCCGATTCTGGCGCCTCATCTCTCTCCCTCCCCGAAAGCTACACCGGTCCCGACCCCACTTCTGCCATCACCGGGTATCCCTCCCGACTCTCTGTATTCATATTGCATGTCCTTATGTAGCCCTATCCAGGACCTTCCACCAGAGCGAATGGATGTCGATTTGGACCCTCCTACACCGGATGTCATCGTTCCCATGGCAAGCAGAAAGGCGAAGGAGATGCAGAAAGCCACCACTCCTCTCCGAGAACAATCCCCTATTCCCGTCCTCGACAGCCCGCTTCCCCCCACTGAGCCCGTATCCACAACTTTCTGGATGCGAGTAGCTGTCAACTACCCTTCCGAACAGTTTCCTGTCAGAAGGGTGCTATCACAGCTCGTGCCGGTACTTCAGCAACCGGTCCTTCAAGGAAGCCTTAAGGGTTGTCGCGGTCTGGCTCCGTTGTCGGAGATAATGGAGAATTTCTATCTCTCCTTCGAGGATCTCGCAGAGGGGAAGAACTTGTTAAAGGCATAGAAAAGAATTGACCCAGCCTGGGATTGAACCAAGGACCTCCTGACTTTATATGCAGGTGCTCTTAACCACTGAGCTACTGGACCTATAGTCTAGTATTATATGATGGATTATATATACATATATATAAGGACTTATGATGCCAACTTGTGCTCTTATAACAGCTTATATAACTGATGGCAAACCTGGGTCTTATAACAGTCTGTCACATATAGATATTGTATTTTCCCATTTCTAACAGAACTTTGCGCGAGCAGCACAGGAGATTAAACTCTCTATGTTCCGGTACATCATAGTGGAGCTTCACCGTCTGCCCCCAGACTCAGCGAGTGTCCTCTCTATTGCTGGCCTAGTAGATTTACTCGAGGCCCTCATCCTGACGTTTCCCACAGAGACCACCACGCAGCCACACATTCCTGCCCCGCTACCTGCGTCTTCGTTTCCCCTCCCCAATGCTCCTCTTCTCACGCGGATTTCCGCTCCACCGGTTAGTGTCTGCACAGTCATTCGTTGCAGAGAGAAAGCCTACAGATGATGGGCCAACTCCTTGTACAAGAATTCTAGTGATTTGGCTCGGGTGAGAATAGCCGAATCTTTCAGAGTAAAAAGGGAATGATGGGGAAACATCATTTTGGACCTTGGGGGATCCTCACAGGAAGCTTGGGGCGGTGTCCCAGATGCTCTTTGACACCTTGTATAGCACATCCCTTCGAACTGGGGGGCACTGTGAAGGGTATGCATATATGCATAATTGGACTAAGGAATAATAGTTGGATTATAGTACTTTATTATTTACCTTTTATTTTCTTCATTTACATTCTTTCTATATTTCGAGCATACCCTTATTTTGTAGTTCGAAGCTTTGTGTATACGTATGGGCACTCTCGGTGCCAAACAATAGACACTTTTTACCCAGCAGACACCACCTCGTAAATGACCCAGATGTCGAATAGCGAGAGGTGTCAAGGGTAAAGTCTCAACTACCTATAAAGGTAGTATTCTCTCACATACTAAAGTACTTTGAACTCGAACCGTGAAGGTCGAGTTCCCCTCTAAGGTCTTTGCGCTCGTCGACACTATAGTCGACTTGCGCTACTATATCTTTACTTTAGATATTCAGCTTCTCATTGATTATCTATCTTGCGTCCAGCTATGAGTTGTACCATGAAGGTCAACTCTTTCCTTCTCTCATTCTAGCCGTCAAGAGCAACTGTACAGTTGCTCTTGTGATGTATAGCGTGTCTCCTTACTAGTACTGCCAGTCTAGTAATCTACAATATTGTACTGTACGGTCAATACCTACTAATAGTAGTTGAATAAACACTATTCTTCGTATATAGAACGGTCAGAATCTATCGACTCTTCACAAGAAGACTGGTTGTCAAGATATAAAGTAAATGAAGTCTTTTGTAGATATCCCAATTCCTCAAATAAATTCCACAACCAAAGTACCTCTTGAGCAGCTGACTGTGAGAGGTATGGTGAAATACACTCAGGAAATATAGTCTGGATGAGCTCATACTATATTTCCATCATTATTTCTACTTTCTCTCTATTTTATTATACACTTATAATTAGTTTGATGACCTATGTATGTGGTACATCGACTCTTGTGGGCACATACACGCCAAACTTATATATTCTAGCGCCCATAGTTAGAACTCAGACACATTTTACCCCACAACCACGACTTACCCAGACACCAATTAGTGTCCTGTAAGTTGTGATTGGGGTATCATCTCGACTGTCACAGATGGGCTTTGACTATCTACACAATCAGAGTTTCGAACTATACTAGTTGAAACTCCACCTTTATCTCAATCTGTGTGGACTACATCCACGCTACTCTGTTATTTAACTCTCTCGTTATTCTTTTCTACACTCAAGCAGTCCCTCAGAATCATACTTCACAGTTGATTCTTCTTATTCGTTTTAGCTCTCTATTCTACTTTAGATAGCTATTTCATCTGACCATATTGAACTAAACAGTCAATATGCATTCAGTCCGTATTAGACTTAGATAGTCAATACATCTTTGTCTCATACTTAAATGGTCGATATTCTTCGTATATAGAATGGTTAGAACTTCCACCACTCTTCACACTGACACTGCTGCAATATACAGTGAGGGACAAAACTCTTCCAATGATTTTTAGTTGTGCAAAGATCCTTGATTGAATAACTCAAGAACCACTGTAGATACAGATCTGAAATGTGGGGGTTGGTTAGGTCTATATGTTATCTATATGCCCTTAAAATATTATAACATAAGCATTAGTATTTCCCAAACTATAAACAAAACACTAATAAAATCACATTGGAAGGGTTTTGTCCCTGGTATAAAAAGAACACAAATAAAACAATCTAGTACTTGGTATAGCCTCTCTTGGCCTTCAAAACAGCCTCTACCCTTCTAGGAATACTCTCTATCAAGTTCTGACAAGTGGAGGCAGGGATATTCTATTAAAAATAGTATGAGTTGACTCTATTGCAATACACAATATACAAGGGTTTAATAAGCTTGTAATAAAAGTACTTTGTGTCTCAATATCTTGTGTCAGTTAGTGTAGCACCTCCTGACGATATAGGTTGGATGCTCTGGGAGGTGTATAGTGGTTCTGACACACATTAACCTCCAAATGCATGGTCCACAATTAGCATCTTCATATGAAAAGTTGCAATAATTGGTGGACTCCCCCTATAAAAAGGTGTGTTTCATCATCAAATTTAACACACCCCACTTTTTTAATCCCATATCTGTTCAATTTCCTAATCCCATCATAGATCTGAACTTTTCCACCTTTGGTTTTGGTAATGCTTTGGTTAAGATATCTGCCGGCATTTCATCTGTTTGTAGGTAGATAGGGTTGATTGATTCCTTTTCTACCATGTCACGTAACCAGTAGTAGCATAGGTCCAGATGTTTCATTCGTCCATGATGTTCTGGATTCTTGGCTACAGTTAGTGCTGACTGGTTTTCAATGAAGAGTTTTGATGGACATGGTGCCTTGTATCCCAATTCCTTTAACAGGTTCTGCATCCAACAGATCTCCTTCCCTGCTGCAACTGCAGCAATATATTCAGCTTCTGTGGTGGATAGTGTCACAATTGGTTGTATTTTGCTGCTCCAACATACTGCTCCTGATCCCACTTTGATTATGTACCCTGTTGTTGATTTTCCACTGTCCTTGTCTCCACCATAACTAGCATCACTGAAGCCAACAAATAGATCTGTATTTAATGGATCAGGACCATATGTGAGTTTCATATCCATAGTTCCCTTCAAATATCGGAATAGATGCTTGACAGCCTTCCAGTGTGCTATACCAGGGTTTGAATTAAACCGAACCAATACTCCTGCAGTGTATGCAATGTCGGGACGGGTGGTAGTGGCCAAGTACATCATGGACCCAACTGCATTAATGTAGGGAATGTCACGCATTTCATTCTGTTCCTCCATGGTTTTGGGTGACTGATCTGATGATAGTTTTGCCCCTGGATCCATGGGTGTACCCACTGTATGACAATTTGACATCACAAATTCCTGTAATTTGTTCAAGATGTACTGGCGTTGTGATAGAGAGATAGTCCGCTTTTCTCGATCTCGTGTGATTTCAATGCCTAATAGGAAAGATGTAGGTCCTAGATTCCTGAGTTTGAAATGTGTGGCTAATTCAGCTACAAAATCATCCAGGACTTTTTCAGATGGTCCTGCAAGGGTGATGTCATCTACAAATATGGGAACAATGACTTTGATTCCATCTCGTTGATAGATATAGACTGATGGATCAGAATAAATCTGCTTGAAGTCCATTTTCTCTAGTACACTCTGCAGGTGTTTGCTCCAGAGGTTGCTTGCCTGCTTGAGTCCATAGAGTGACTTGTCTAGTCTACATGCTACATCTGATCCTCCTTGGTGAAATCCTTCTGGTTGGACCATGAATATTTCTGTATCAATATCACTGTTGATGAATGCATGTGATATGTCAACTGATCGGAGGTGAAGGCCTTCTGCTGCAGCCAGTGCTAATACTAGACAAATAGTAGCATGGCACATTGTTGGGGCAAAAATCTCTGTATAGTCAAATCCTGGTCTCTGGTTGTATCCTTTAGCAACCAATCGTGCCTTAAACCGTTCTATTGATCCATCTGCCTTTCGTTTCACTTTGAAAACCCATTTTGATCCTATAGCCTTTTTTCCTGGTGGTAGTTTCATTATGGTCCAAGTTCCATTGCTCATGTGTGTGTTCATTTCCTCCAAGGCTGCCTCTCTCCATTGTCTTGCCTGTGGACCATGTTAAATGTGACCTGTGACTTACTGTGACACATGACACACACAAGTCTGAGGAAAGTTGTTACTATTCAGGTCACTAACTACAAGCTTATATATGTTATACATCAGTAGGCTTGTCAGCTGTCAAAAGTGACAGCTGGTTGACAGCTGTCAGAAGTGACAGCTGATTGACAGCTGGAATACAAAGTGACAGCTGATTGACAGCTGTCATGGGAAATGAACTGGAAATACTCTGGAACATGCTGGAAGCTTCTAGAAGGTTCTAGAAGGTTCCAGAAGGTCTTGGAGACAGTGGAGGCAGTTTTAACAGACCCCCCTGATCTCACATGTCTCCAAAGAAAAAAGAAACAGAGAGAGAGACAGAGAGAGAGACTTTGCTAAACTACAGAGAGTAAGAAAGAAAACAAGAAACTAAGTCCTTATACCCATTCCATCACGGCAAAATTGAACCTTGGGAGTAGATAGAGGCTTGGTTAGAATATCTGCAATTTGTTCTGCAGTAGGAATATAGGAAGGAGCAATACACTTGGCATTTACAGCATCCCTAAGCCAATAGTAGCGCAGGTCAAGATGTTTCATCCTTCCATGATGCTCAGGGTTCTTAGCAACACTGATGGCAGACTGGTTGTCAATGTGTAGAGTGGAGGGTTGATCAACTTGGTAGCCAAATTCACCTAGGATTTGCCGCATCCAGGCAATCTCCTTGCCAGCTTCTACAGCAGAGACAAATTCTGCTTCAGTTGTAGAAAGTGTGACAATATTTTGCAGTTTACTACTCCAGCCAATAGCACCTCCAGCCATCATAGTTACATAACCACCAGTGGATCTTCCAGAATCAATGCAATCACCATGAGCAGCATCAGTGTATGTGGTGAATAATTCAGAGCCACATTTACCAGAGTAATGCAACTTGTAATCCAGTGTACCTTTTAGGTATCTGAACAAGTGCTTCACTGCTGTCCAATGCTTTGGTCCAGGATTGCCATTAAAACGTGCCAAGTAGGACACAGTATAAGCAATATCTGGACGGGTCATAGTAGCCAGGTATTGTAAAGACCCAACAGCACTGAGATAAGGAACACTACGCATGAAATCCACCTCTGCAGCATTCTCAGGACCCATTTCTTTGGAAAGAGATGTACCAGGTGTCATAGGTGTGAGAACTGGATGACAGTCAGACATGTTATAACGCTCAAGCATGTTGAGAATAAACTGTCGCTGATCAAGAGTAAGGAGTCGCTTAGAGCGATCTCTGCCAACTCCCACACCAAGTAAATAAACAGTGGGTCCAAGATCACGGCATTTGAAATGCAGGGACAATTGCTTGACAGCTTTGTCAATGGCAAGAGTGGACTTGGATGCAAATGTAATATCATCAATGTAAATGGGTACAAAGATCTTCACCTCAATAAATGTAAACAGAGGTATCAGATTCAATTCGTTTGAACTCCATTTCAGTAAGTGCACCATGTAACTTGATGTTCCATTGACGAGATCCCTGCTTGAGACCATAAAGTGATTTCAAGAGTCTGAGAACCTTATTAGGACCTCCTTGATGGAAGCCTTCAGGTTGTCTCATATAGATTGTCTCATCAAGGTCACCATGGGTGAAAGCAGCAGAAATGTCAACAGAGCGCAAGTCCATGTCTTCAATGGCAGCTAGGGCCAGAATCAAACGCAGAGTTGCAGGTCTAAAAGTAGGTGCAAACACTTCATTGTAGTCAATGCCAGGACGTTGTGAGTATCCTTTGGCAACAAGACGAGCTTTATAACGCTCAATGGTGCCATCTGCATTGTGTTTGACTTTAAACACCCAACCCGAACCAATTGCCTTTGCACCAACTGGGAGGTCAACAAGTTCCCATGTCTTGTTTTCTACCAGTGTATTGTACTCTGCATTTATAGCCTCTTGCCATTTATCTGCATCATCACCTTTCATAGCCTGCTTGTAGTTTTGTGGATCAGCAGTTGAAGCTGTTCCAACAAACTGTACTTCCTCATAATCAATGTCATCATCATCTTCAACTAGAGCTGGAGCTGGTTGTACCTTCCACCATTCACCAGGTTGCTTTGGAACACGCTGAGAGCGACGAAGCTGTGGTTCTGGTGCAGGTGGAGGAGGTAGTTGAATGGGTTCAGGAAGTGCAGAAATCTGAGCAGGAGGTGCAGGAATCTGAACAGGAGGTGCAGGAATATAAGCAGGAGGTGCAGGAATATGAGTAGGAGGGACAGAAATATCATTATCCCCCTCTACTTCTGGCACAAATAAAGGAATGTCAGAGTTTGGTATATTTGGGAAAAGCCTAATATTAGGCATTGGTCCAGTAGTAGATAGACCAGGAAAGTGGCGTTCATCAAATACAGCCCGTTCAGAGATGATAAACTTCTTTGTAACAGGGTTGTAGAACCACACTCGCAAGTTGCTCACATCTGGTTTCTGCTTGTACCATTGCTCATAGGGTGTAGTTTTAGGCAATGGTGCAGTAGGCAGACGATTCCATACATAGACATAAGATGCCACAGCATGATTCCAGAATGAGGCAGGCATACGCACTTCATGCATCATGGCAGTGACATGATCAGCCAAGGTACGATTGGCTCGTTCTGCAACTCCATTCTGTTGAGGGCGATTGCGAGTAGTTTGACGGCGTGCTATTCCACATTCATCTGTAAACTTGATGAAAGCATTTGACATGTATTCACCCCCTTTGTCATCCTGCAGAGCTTTGACCTTGCAACCCAGAAGATTCTCAGCATAAGCTTTGTATCTCCTGAATGCTTCAAATGCATCACTCTTCCGTTTTAAGAACAGAACAGCTCGCAACTTGGTGCAATCATCAATGAAGGTTATCCAGTAGTGATAACCCTCAGTTGTTTGCACAGGAAGTGGTCCATGTAGATCACTATGAATAAGCTCAAGTGGTGTCTGAGATTGACTTGGTGAGGTAGGAAATGGATTGGCAGTCATTTTACCAGCAAGGCAAGGTTCACAGATAGGATCAGGTTGTTCCTTTGAGTCAAGGTTTAAGCCAACCACCAATCCTTCTCTGATCATCTTCTGGACATCAGCATAGCTGTGATGTCCAAGACGGCGATGCCAGAGATTGATATCAAAGGGAAGAGTGGAGGTAGCACCAGCTTGCTCAATAATAGGTGCAGTGGCACCATTTAGGATGCCTGCATTCTGTGCAGTAACTCTGGCTGTAAACAAAGTCTGGCCAGAGAGTTTGAAATGCATGGTTGTTCGATCAATGTGTATGAGTAGTCCTTTGTGTCTTGTGAGATAAAGACAAGACAATAGGTTACTGCACAGTTGTGGTACATGCAAAACTCTTGTAAGCTCCACAGATCGCGATTTCCTTCCATTTATAACTGGGTTGAATACCACAGAACCAACTCCTGCAGAGTAGATAACAGTATGATCTGCTAACTTGATTGGGACACATAATGGTGTGTAGTTACGCAGCCAATGACTATGAGGAGTCATATGACTACTAGCACCTGTATCAGCAAGCCAATCATAGTCAGAACCATTCTGCAGGGTGGAGGAATCGGATGAGGAGAAAGCAAGTGCATTTCCACTATATTCAACATTGTTCTGAGACATTGTCTTCTGAGGCCTATTTGGCTTTTTCTTCCCTTTAGCACGATTGGTAAGGACACTCTCCTGTGCTTCCTGCTGCTTCTTGATGAAGCGATGACACTTGTCCATAGTATGGTTGGTCATGGAGCAGAAAGCACATTTGAGAAATGCAGTGGGTGCATTGCCCTGAAACATTGTCTCCTGAGTGCTGTTTGCCTTCTTCCCTTTAGTCTGATTGACTTTAGGGAATTGGGGAATGGAAGATGGCATTGTAGTATAGACGCAGCAAACTCGCAAAGAAGTTGAGAAAAAAGGTATTTAACTCGAGGTCCAGACGCTAGTCTCGAGGGAAACTCAGCCTTAGTGGCGTACAAGTTCCTCCCTACTAGCAACAGCAATAAGGCTGGGCCTGGCAGGGGAATATAAAGTATAGGCTGAAACTTACTCAAAAGAAGCGAGTTTGCAAAACGTTATACAGTACTAGAGCGCTTAGAGTGCGGGGCCCATAACCTGTTAAAGGCATAGAAAAGAATTGACCCAGCCTGGGATTGAACCAAGGACCTCCTGGCTTTATATGCAGGTGCTCTTAACCACTGAGCTACTGGACCTATGGTCTAGTATTATATGATGGATTATATATACATATATACAAGGACTTATGATGCCAACTTGTGCTCTTATAACAGTTTATATAACTGATGGCAAGCCTGGGTCTTATAACAGTCTGTCACATATAGATATTGTATTTTCCCATTTCTAACACTTCCCCTGAAATCAATATCTAGTCTATACCCTACGCAGCAGATGAAGCTGAACGGGGCCCATAACCTGTTAAAAGTGACCTGTGACTTACTGTGACACGTGACACACACAAGTCTGAGGAAAGTTGTTACTATTCAGGTCACTAACTACAAGCTTATATATGTTATACATCAGTAGGCTTGTCAGCTGTCATAAGTGACAGCTGGTTGACAGCTGTCATAAGTGACAGCTGATTGACAGCTTGAATGGAAACTGACAGCTGATTGACAGCTGGAATACAAAGTGACAGCTGATTGACAGCTGTCATGGGAAATGAACTGGGAATACCCTGGAACATGCTGGAAGCTTCTAAAAGGTTCTAGAAGGTTCCAGAAGGTTTTGGAGACAGTGGAGGCAGTTTTAACACGGTCTACGTCCAGGGTGTTCCCTTTTTTAGGAGCGAGAATAAAGGGGACACCATCCATGAATAGAATGGTATATATGCTGAAAAGTAAAGGACCATTCCAAGGAACCGTTGTAGATCAGAAACTGTGATGTATTAGCCTTATTTTAATACTATTTTCCGAAAAAGGAGTCCAATGCTCTATCAAAATGTGCAAATACTCAATTCACTGCAAGGTAAAATAATTTAAGTATTTGATATTAATCAGTGGCAGCCTAAATAGACTTAGAACCCCTGAAGTCAAGAGTTTACTTGAATATATGCACCCTACTTCGCAAAGAAGGTTTTGAGAGCTGCTTGTGCAAGCTTGTTCTTTTTCTGTAAAAACACTACTAAAATATGAATAACAATTCACTGATTCCGAAACTAGATTCGACTTCGATTCTAGCTAGTTTATATATATTTTATACTATTTATCAAACAGTAAAAATATTTATAAACAGGTCAAAAGATTAGATATAGAATAAAACACTATTTGGCTAATATATGCTTTATTTACACTAACCTACAGGGTCTACTGTGATACTAACTTATCAGGATCTTAATGTAGTCTTAAGGATTCTGCAAGAATATTCTCAGTATTTATTTATGCCAAAAACCGGGTAGAAATTAGAATATATGTATTTCTAATCTCAATATAACCTAAAATATTTATTACTTTAATTTATAGCCAACAACTCAACTAGAGGTGGATTAGTAATAAAGGATAGCCAGCTACTCAACTAAGAGGTGGCAAAAAGAGGAACAAGTTGTTTGTCAGAAGCTCAACTAGAGGTGACAAGGGGGTAGGATTATTACCAGAAGCTCAACTAGAGGTGGCAAAGGGATCCTGAGATAGCTTAGGTCAGCAGCTCAACTAGAGGTGACTAAGTGTTTGTATTTATTTATCTAACAGCCCAACTAGGGGTGGAATATAACTGCTGATGCAGTGGCACACTGATGTGGTGTAGTAAATGGGTTAAATTAAGTTATATTTCAGTGGTGGAGCAGAGCTCCTTATATACAGTTTAGTCTGAGACATTTAGAAGATTCTAGAAGATTTAATGATGTCATTCTGGGAGGAGTGATGTCATTTAGAATTTTCTAGAATTTTCTAGAGCATTGTGGAAGGTTCTAACTACTTCTAAGACACTATAGAATATTCTTGGCATAATGGAACATTGTAGAATTTTATAGAATATTCTACAATATTCTATCTAATATTAGTACCTATTAACTAATGTTCCATTGGAAGCCACTGGAATGTTCCAGAGAGTTTCCTGTTTTTGTTGCAGTAGCATATATGATGACATAATGCTCTCGCGCCTGTGCGCGCGCATGACACCCTTCGCGTCTTGTGACTGTCACGCGTTGTGACAGTCGCGCGCCTGTGTGACCGTCGCGCGCCTGTGTGACCGTCGCGCGCCTGTGTGACCGTCGCGCGCCTCTGTGACCGTCGCGCGCCCTTGTGACCGTCGCGCGCCTCTGTGACCGTCGCGCGCCTCTGTGACCGTCGCGCGCCTCTGTGACCGTCGCGCGCCTCTGTGACCGTCGCGCGCCCTTGTGACAACTGTCACCTGTTATGACGGTTGTCACTCGTTGTGACGATTTTCCCGCGCGCCGTGTAATAAACGCCAGGCCGGTTTTATATTATTATATAATTATTATATTTACTTTTAATTAGTTATAAATATAATATTTTATTATAATAATATAAAAATATATATATTTCACCTTGATAATGCGCGAGTATTTCAAATCGCGTTTTGTCAGCGTCGGAGTTTGAAATATCATGTGAATGTCACATGATTACTCGCGCGTTGTGAATAAGCGCTGAGTCGCCGACATATTAATCAAAAAAGAATAAAAAGTAGAAATTCAATAATTTGCTCAATTTATTAGATAAAAATACAAAATAAATTGTATAAATTCAGGATAAATCAAACAAATATTGTACAATTTAATCGTCGCAATATAATTACATTTGAATATTTGTTTTCGCAATTTGTTAGGGGAAATTGTTTAAAAATTGGAAAAAACTTAGAAATACATAACAGAAACCTTAGTGGGTGGGGCCAATTACAATATAGCGTGAACTTTTTCTTGGTGGGTTGAAAAACCCAGCCTAGATACCTTATGACCCAATAACAATATCGAATTATATCCGATAAAACATTTCTTGGAAGAGAGAGTGATACCGGCCGAAGCGATAGCGCCAAGCACCTGATTCAGGTGAAGCAAATGATCATCCCAGTTCTTCGAGAATATGACTATGTCATCGATGTAGACTAAACAAAAAATCCACAAGTAGGATGCTAAAACTGTTTGCATGACGCACTGAAATGTGGAGGGGCCATTTCTGAGCCCAAATGGCATCCTTTTAAATTGCCACAGCCCTCTATGGGATCTAAAGGCTGTTTTGGGCTTATCGTCCTCCAACATTTCTAATTGAGTAAACCTGGCTAGCACATCGAAAGAAGAAAGAACATTTGACCCTGACAGCGCCTGCATAATCTCCGATTGACGTGGTAAAGGGAA
Organism: Hysterangium stoloniferum; assembly: GCA_015178975.1. Taxonomy (NCBI): domain Eukaryota; kingdom Fungi; phylum Basidiomycota; class Agaricomycetes; order Hysterangiales; family Hysterangiaceae; genus Hysterangium; species Hysterangium stoloniferum. The sequence goes on from WHVD01000013.1 coordinate 1,084,631, forward strand.
TTCGTCTGGAACAGTGAGATGATTAAGTTTCCGATAGTCGATGACCACCCGCGGTTTACCATTGCGATATACTACAAAGGCTGGTGCGATCTTGGTCGCGCCTGCTACCATTAAACCTTTCTCCTCGAGTGACCTGGGCTTGTGAGCCCAACGAGCGGGGTCATGAATTATCCCTATTGTCTCCCCTCGTCGGATAGTCTTAGGGGTTAGCAATGGATTGGCTAAAGGTACTGCCGCACTATTCCTTGAAATTGCCGTGATTGGTGTGGCTAATATAGAACCGTCCTCATTTTGCAGTACGATTCCTTCAACAATCCATTCCTCGCCCTTTAGATCTTCAACAAAAATAGGCACTAATCTGGCTGACTCTGGATCGATAGTGCAATCCTCCAAGGCTCGCGCGACTCTTTCAGTACGCACACCTTTATCGGGGAGAGAGGTGAGTTTGGATGACTCCTTCTCATGCTTCCCGAAAGGGGCCTTATTGACGGTGAAGGTCAAAGGTTGAGGTTCCTTAGAAGAACTGGCTGGAATAAAACCCTGTCGTCCCGGGAGAATAAGTCTAGATCCCAACGGCTGATCTCTTAGAGTACCAATTTCATAATTAATATGGAAGTCTTCTCCTAAAAGAATTGGCACCGTCATTCCTCTAATGACATAAGTTTCTGCCGCAAACTTCAGTAACGTTCCACTGTCGTCCTCCAGGTAAATGGGAATATTAACATATCCGATAACCTTAGCGTTACCCGTGAGCTGGATTAGACGTAACTTGAGTCCTTGTTTCAACTTATATATGCCCTGCAGCTCCTTGTAGAATTCCTCCGATATAAGGGAAAGATCCGCTCCCGTGTCCATTCGAATTTTAACGTGTTCGGGTGAATCGGGAGTTCCTACATGACCGAAAACATGGAGCGCTGCAACTCCTATGCTAGAGTAACCACTGGGAGGATCCCGTTTTCGATAAAGGATCGTAGTATCCTCCTTCATCAGACGACTGTGTTAAAGGCATAGAAAAGAATTGACCCAGCCTGGGATTGAACCAAGGACCTCCTGGCTTTATATGCAGGTGCTCTTAACCACTGAGCTACTGGACCTATAGTCTAGTATTATATGATGGATTATATATACATATATATAAGGACTTATGTTGCCAACTTGTGCTCTTATAACAGTTTATATAACTGATGGCAAACCTGGGTCTTATAACAGTCTGTCACATATAGATATTGTATTTTCCCATTTCTAACAGGTTGGATGTACTTGAGTGTTGAGGATGATCAAAAGATTCATCTTAAAGGGATTGAGGGTGATCCGGTCAAGATGTGGACCAGTCTGTGTGATGTACACTTGCAGAAGCGCCCTAGCATGCGCTTCAATGCGTATGATGATCTCTTCTCCATCAGAAAGGAAGAGAATGAGAATTTGCAAACTCTGATAAATCGGGTGGATCTAGCCATCCGTGCTATCCAGGATTTGCGCCCATTGAATTTTGATCTTGCCAAACTTGATGAGGAACTTGCATCAATGGCAATGATCAGGGCACTTCCTGAGCAGTTTGACAACTTTGCCTCTTCTCTCCTTCTGATGGACAAGCTGGACAAGGCTACTATCCAACAAGCTTTTGTCACAGAAGAGTCACAACACCGTCATCGGGCTTCACAAGCTCCTGCAGTTGCATCTGCACTTACTGTAAAGGGCAATGCATCCACTGCATTTCTCAAATGTACTTTCTGCTCTATGACCAACCATACTATGGACAAGTGTCATCGCTTCATCAAGAAGCAGCAGGAAGCACAGGAGAGTGTCCTTACCAATTATGCTAAAGGGAAGAAAAAGCCAAATAGGCCTCAGAAGACAATGTCTCAGAACAATGTTGAATATAGTGGAAATGCACTTGCTTTCTCCTCATCCGATTCCTCCACCCTGCAGAATGGTTCTGACTATGATTGGCTTGCTGATACAGGTGCTAGTAGTCATATGACTCCTCATAGTCATTGGCTGCGTAACTACACACCATTATGTGTCCCAATCAAGTTAGCAGATCATACTGTTATCTACTCTGCAGGAGTTGGTTCTGTGGTATTCAACCCAGTTATAAATGGAAGGAAATCGCGATCTGTGGAGCTTACAAGAGTTTTGCATGTACCACAACTGTGCAGTAACCTATTGTCTTGTCTTTATCTCACAAGACACAAAGGACTACTCATACACATTGATCGAACAACCATGCATTTCAAACTCTCTGGCCAGACTTTGTTTACAGCCAGAGTTACTGCACAGAATGCAGGCATCCTAAATGGTGCCACTGCACCTATTATTGAGCAAGCTGGTGCTACCTCCACTCTTCCCTTTGATATCAATCTCTGGCATCGCCGTCTTGGACATCACAGCTATGCTGATGTCCAGAAGATGATCAGAGAAGGATTGGTGGTTGGCTTAAACCTTGACTCAAAGGAACAACCTGATCCTATCTGTGAACCTTGCCTTGCTGGTAAAATGACTGCCAATCCATTTCCTACCTCACCAAGTCAATCTCAGACACCACTTGAGCTTATTCATAGTGATCTACATGGACCACTTCCTGTGCAAACAACTGAGGGTTATCACTACTGGATAACCTTCATTGATGATTGCACCAAGTTGCGAGCTGTTCTGTTCTTAAAACGGAAGAGTGATGCATTTGAAGCATTCAGGAGATACAAAGCTTATGCTGAGAATCTTCTGGGTTGCAAGGTCAAAGCTCTGCAGGATGACAAAGGGGGTGAATACATGTCAAATGCTTTCATCAAGTTTACAGATGAATGTGGAATAGCATGCCGTCATACTACTCGCAATCACCCTCAACAGAATGGAGTTGCAGAACGAGCCAATCGTACCTTGGCTGATCATGTCACTGCCATGATGCATGAAGTGCGTATGCCTGCCTCATTCTGGAATCATGCTGTGGCATCTTATGTCTATGTATGGAATCGTCTGCCTACTGCACCATTGCCTAAAACTACACCCTATGAGCAATGGTACAAGCAGAAACCAGATGTGAGCAACTTGCGAGTGTGGTTCTACAACCCTGTTACAAAGAAGTTTATCATCTCTGAACGGGCTGTATTTGATGAACGCCACTTTCCTGGTCTATCTACTACTGGACCAATGCCTAATATTAGGCTTTTCCCAAATATACCAAACTCTGACATTCCTTTATTTGTGCCAGAAGTAGAGGGGGATAATGATATTTCTGTCCCTCCTACTCATATTCCTGCACCTCCTGCTTATATTCCTGCACCTCCTGTTCAGATTCCTGCACCTCCTGCTCAGATTTCTGCACTTCCTGAACCCATTCAACTACCTCCTCCACCTGCACCAGAACCACAGCTTCGTCGCTCTCAGCGTGTTCCAAAGCAACCTGGTGAATGGTGGAAGGTACAACCAGCTCCAGCTCTAGTTGAAGATGATGATGAGGACATTGATTATGAGGAAGTACAGTTTGTTGGAACAGCTTCAACTGCTGATCCACAAAACTACAAGCAGGCTATGAAAGGTGATGATACAGATAAATGGCAAGAGGCTATAAATGCAGAGTACAATACACTGGTAGAAAACAAGACATGGGAACTTGTTGACCTCCCAGTTGGTGCAAAGGCAATTGGTTCGGGTTGGGTGTTTAAAGTCAAACACAATGCAGATGGCACCATTGAGCGTTATAAAGCTCGTCTTGTTGCCAAAGGATACTCACAACGTCCTGGCATTGACTACAATGAAGTGTTTGCACCTACTTTTAGACCTGCAACTCTGCGTTTGATTCTGGCCCTAGCTGCCATTGAAGACATGGACTTGCGCTCTGTTGACATTTCTGCTGCTTTCACCCATGGTGACCTTGATGAGACAATCTATATGAGACAACCTGAAGGCTTCCATCAAGGAGGTCCTAATAAGGTTCTCAGACTCTTGAAATCACTTTATGGTCTCAAGCAGGGATCTCGTCAATGGAACATCAAGTTACATGGTGCACTTACTGAAATGGAGTTCAAACGAATTGAATCTGATACCTCTGTTTACATTTATTGAGGTGAAGATCTTTGTACCCATTTACATTGATGATATTACATTTGCATCCAAGTCCACTCTTGCCATTGACAAAGCTGTCAAGCAATTGTCCCTGCATTTCAAATGCCGTGATCTTGGACCCACTGTTTATTTACTTGGTGTGGGAGTTGGCAGAGATCGCTCTAAGCGACTCCTTACTCTTGATCAGCGACAGTTTATTCTCAACATGCTTGAGCGTTATAACATGTCTGACTGTCATCCAGTTCTCACACCTATGACACCTGGTACATCTCTTTCCAAAGAAATGGGTCCTGAGAATGCTGCAGAGGTGGATTTCATGCGTAGTGTTCCTTATCTCAGTGCTGTTGGGTCTTTACAATACCTGGCTACTATGACCCGTCCAGATATTGCTTATACTGTGTCCTACTTGGCACGTTTTAATGGCAATCCTGGACCAAAGCATTGGACAGCAGTGAAGCACTTGTTCAGATACCTAAAAGGTACACTGGATTACAAGTTGCATTACTCTGGTAAATGTGGCTCTGAATTATTCACCACATACACTGATGCTGCTCATGGTGATTGCATTGATTCTGGAAGATCCACTGGTGGTTATGTAACTATGATGGCTGGAGGTGCTATTGGCTGGAGTAGTAAACTGCAAAGTATTGTCACACTTTCTACAACTGAAGCAGAATTTGTCTCTGCTGTAGAAGCTGGCAAGGAGATTGCCTGGATGCGGCAAATCCTAGGTGAATTTGGCTACCACGTTGATCAACCCTCCACTCTACACATTGACAACCAGTCTGCCATCAGTGTTGCTAAGAATCCTGAGCATCATGGAAGGATGAAACATCTTGACCTGCGCTACTATTGGCTTAGGGATGCTGTAAATGCCAAGTGTATTGCTCATTCCTATATTCCTACTGTAGAACAAATTGCAGATATTCTAACCAAGCCTCTATCTACTCCCAAGGTTCAATTTTGCCGTGATGGAATGGGTATAAGGACTTAGTTTCTTGTTTTCTTTCTTACTCTCTGTAGTTTAGCAAAGTCTCTCTCTCTGTCTCTCTCTCTGTTTCTTTTTTCTTTGGAGACATGTGAGATCAGGGGGGTCTGTTAAAACTGCCTCCACTGTCTCCAAAACCTTCTGGAACCTTCTAGAACCTTCTAGAAGCTTCCAGCATGTTCCAGGGTATTCCCAGTTCATTTCCCATGACAGCTGTCAATCAGCTGTCACTTTGTATTCCAGCTGTCAATCAGCTGTCAGTTTCCATTCAAGCTGTCAATCAGCTGTCACTTATGACAGCTGTCAACCAGCTGTCACTTATGACAGCTGTCAACCAGCTGTCACTTATGACAGCTGTCAACCAGCTGTCACTTATGACAGCTGACAAGCCTACTGATGTATAACATATATAAGCTTGTAGTTAGTGACCTGAATAGTAACAACTTTCCTCAGACTTGTGTGTGTCACGTGTCACAGTAAGTCACAGGTCACTTTTAACAGACCGCTGAACATGTCCGAGCTTATGAGGATGTTAAAACCGCATTAGGATCAGCTCCAGTGCTGGGACATCCAGTTAGTGGGATGCCCTACCGATTGTATACGGACACTTTGGATTTTGCCTTGGGTTGTTGCCTCCAACAAGTCCAGAAGATGGCTTTAGGAGACTTAGTGGACACTAAAATCTATGCCCAAGCCAAGTTGGCTTTTGACCGTGTGCAGGACGTGCCATCCTTTGTTCATCGGTACAAAACCGAACAGCCCGAGATTGAGTGGTCGGATTCGTGGGGGTCGGATTCGTGGGGATCCACTTTTGAGGCGACCAAAGTTACTGTTGAACGAGTCATTGCATATTGGAGTCGCACACTGAAAAGTGCTGAGCATAACTATTCTACTACTGAACGGGAAGCATTAGCAGCAAAGGAGGGACTAGTCCACTTTCAACCTTTCATTGAAGGTGAACATGTTCTGCTCATTACAGACCATGCAGCTCTGCAATGGGCTAGATCTTACAAGAACACTAATCGTCGACTAGCCGCATGGGGGGCGATATACGCTGCATTTCCAGGTCTCGAGATTTTGCATCGAGCAGGGAGAGTTCACAGCAACGTGGATCCACTGTCCAGACTCCCTCGGGTACCAGCCTTCGTGAGCCCTATTAGAGATGATTTGCAGGCTATCACCTCGACCTCTCTGGACAAGAGTACTGAGGAAAAACTATGGGAGGACGAACCCGCTAACAAGGCGGTCTTCTCTACCATACTCGATTCTATGGAACCTTTCGGAGTAACTCAAAAGGTCCGACAGTCAGAATGGGATTCTCATAACGCAATAAGGAACGACCAGGAAGACGAGTCTGACTTCGCATTGCATCATCCTCAGCTACTAATCAGCATCGAGGAGGGATATATAAAGAAATTTCTAGAGGGTTATTCAAAGGACCCGGTTTTCAGGAATCTCTACGCTCTAGATACCCCTTCACCCAACGCGGTTGTTACTCCTTCTCACTACTTCGTGGGAGCAAACCGACTCCTGTACTTTCGCGACTTGGACTGGAAAAGTCGAGTCTGTGTACCCAGAACTATGATTAACTCGATTCTAAGGTTGGGACATGATAACCCTTTTGAGGGAGCACACGCCGGAGGCCAGCGGTTGTTCAACCTGATGAAAGACCGGTTCTTTTGGCCAAGAATGCTACAAGATTGCGTGTCATACGCGTGTACCTGTGACATCTGCCAAAACACCAAAGTCGATCGCACCGCTCGTCAAGGAGCTCTCAGACCGGCTGACGTACCTTTTAGGCCATTCGAGGTAGTTTCTATGGACTTAATCACTGGACTACCCGATTCAGGAAAGGATTCGTATTCTGCAGTCTTCGTCGCCATTGATAAATTGACGTGTTACGCTATTACAATATCTACCTTTTCAAACCTTACAGCTGAAGGATTCGCATGAATATTTGTCAAACAGGTAGCAAGCCCCTTCGGACTGCCCTCTTGAATAATCTGTGACCGGGATAAGAGATGGACCTGCAGGTTTTGGCGGGAAGTCTGTAAGATCTATGGTACCACCCTTGCGGTATCTTCGGCTCATCATCCTCAAATGGATGGGCAAATGGAGAATATGAATGTGACCATAGAACAGATGCTTTGAGCCTATTGTGCCTCTGCTAAGGAAAGCTGGTCCCAGTGGATTGAGGTAGTTGTTCACGCATACAACTCGACTGTTCACAGTTCCACAAACTACACCCTGGCCTTCTTATTAATGGGATACCTTCCAAGAGGAATGTCTCGAGTCCTAGGAGGTGACGAACCCCTAGTTCCTAGAGAACTATCAGACAGCCCTATGGCCGACCAATGGATCCTCGAGCTAGAAAATCATTGGCAGATGGCATGGGATTCAATTGCTCGAGCCCAAGAGATTCAAGCACGAGCGTATAACAAGAAGCAAAGACCTGTAGAAGATATCTCTGAGGGAGACTTTGTATTGGTGAACCCCCACTCCCTCGAACTGGTGGAAGTCAAGGGAACGGGGAAGAAACTAATACAAAGACGGATTGGACCATTCGAGGTCCTTGAGAAATTGAACTCTCAAGTATTTAGGCTTAAGATTCCCCCGGAGTATCCTATGCATCCAGTCATTAATCGGGATCATCTGCGGAAATATCAACCCTCTCCTTCCAAGCTAGGTCCGAGACCCCAACTTGAGAACCTAAGAGAGTTGAAATCAGATCATGAAGAATATGAAGTCGAAGCTATTGTTGGACATAGGAAACAGCGAAATCGTCTGCTATTTAGGGTGCGCTGGAAAGGTTATGGACCCGAAGAGGATTCGTGGTTAAGCAGCACTGACCTCAGAAATGCTCCGGCACTTCTGAGGGCGTACAAGGCGCTGTTCAACATTTAATGGGATATATGCGCTCAAGGAATCATCCATTCCATCTCTTTCGTAACTTCCTTTCAGAAATATCTCAGTCATTCAGCGAGCCACCTCATTGGCTTTTATTCTCTTTCATTTTTCTATCCCTCCAGTCGATTGGGACAACCACTAATTGGCGGCGGACACATTTCCCCAAAACCTGGCCACAATTAATGAATTTTATTTAACGACCAACCGAGCGGAGTTTCAATTCAATATATATAAAAAAGTACACGTAAATTTACATAAATTTTCTTTATCTTTCACACCACATCCTTCACCTATCTACAGCCCTTCCCTCTATCTTCAACTTCACCACTTTATCGTGCTACAATGCTCCCATTCCAACAAAACAAGCAAGTCCTCCCTAAGTTCAAAAAGGTCCCGTGGGCCCTGACAGCCAGTACATCCACGACCGGCGGGGGATTCATCACCCGCATGCCTCGTACAGACAATGTCGAGAGCAATTGCGGTACCCAAGAATCAACCCCCCTGTCGACTTTCTCCTTTGGTGATGAGCCGGGGGGAAATACTGGTACGGATTGGAGCAAGCCATTAGGCCCCTCCGTCAGACCGTCATCTGAGGAAGTCGCTGCTATCATGTGGAAGCAGGAAATGTTTATGGAAGAACACAACGCAAGGAGGCTCACCCGCAAAAGAGAAAGGCGTGCTGAGTATAGAAGTCAACAGGAGGCGAGGGGAGCAAGAGAAGGAGTCCCCTCCAAGCGGCAGCGGCGTGAGTACAGAGCGCAATTCAGAAACAGAGCTTCCGCGCCGATCCTTCCCCCCACGGGAGAGAAATGGGCCGACTTCGCGGAGACCGATGATAGTGAGGGTGGGACGCCTTGCATTAGGACGACGGGAATCAAGAGCTGGAAGGAGAAGGAGGGTACCATCTTTTACAACTGGGAGCTACTTCGACGCATTAAGTTGCAACGAATAGTTCTTACCCGAGGGGAAGGTCAAACGTTGCCCCAACGAGAAAAAGAATACCATAGGGGACCAATTGATTTTTCCTCAGATGAGGATGAGGAGGAAGGCGAAAACAGGAATGGCGTGTATAGCATCTGATCTCTGGGAGAGGATTGCCATGAAGGGTTCCTTCTCCCGTCTAAAGTTCGCTTCATAACCAGCGACCCCAACCAAAGACAAACGTGGAGACCGTCATCCAGAGTATGGAGGGGTCACCGCCCTAGTCAACAGTCACTGGAACGCGAACCTTCCACAATTCCGGTCCCACATCTTTCGCCAACGTCGAGACCCCTTCCCATCATTCACCCTACACACACTCCCTTAGCCCCGATTCTAACGCCTCATTTACCTCCCTCTTCAAAAGCTGTACCGGTCCCAACCTCACTTAGGATGTCGAGGCCCCCTCCCATCCTCCACCCGGCACACACTCCCTCAGCCCAACGCGAACCTTTCCCGATTCTGGCGCCTCATCTCTCTCCCTCCCCGAAAGCTATACTGGTACCGACCCAACTTCCGCCGTCACCGGGTATCCCTCCCAACTCTCCGTATTCATATTGCATGTCCTTGGGTAGCCCTATCCAGGACCTTCCACCAGAGCGAATGGATGTCGATTTGGACCCCCCTACACTGGACGTCATCGATCCCATGGCAAGCAGAAAGGCGAAGGAGATGCAGAAAGCCACCACTCCTCTCCGAGAACAATCCCCTATTCCCGTCCTCGACAGCCCGGTTCCCCTCACTGAGCCCGTATCCACAACTTTCTGGATGTGAGTAGCTGTCAACTACCCTTCCGAACAGTTTCCTGTCAGAAGGGTGCTATCACAGCTCATGCCGGTACTTCAGCAACCAGTCCTTCAAGGGAGCCTCAAGGGTTGTCGCGGTCTGGCTCCGTTGTCGGAGATAATGGAGGATTTCTATCTCTCCTTCGAGGATCTCGCAGAGGGGAAGAACTTTGCACGAGCAGCACAGGAGATTAAACTCTCTATGTTCCGGCACATCATAGTGGAGCTTCACCGTCTGCCGCCAGACTCAGCGGAATGTCCTCTCTATTGCTGGCTTAGTAGATTTACTCGAGGCCCTCGTCCTGACGCCTCCCACAGAGACCACCATGCAGCCACACGTTCCTGCCCCACTGTGAACAGTCGATAGATTCTGACCGTTCGATATACGAAGAATAGTGTTTATTCAACTACTATTAGCAGGTATTGACCGTACAGTACAATACCGTAGATTACTAGACAAGCTGTACTAGTAAGAAGACACGCTACGCGTCACAAGAGCAACTGTACAGTTGCTCTTGACGGCTAGAATGAAAGAATGAAAGAGTTGACCTTCACGGTACAACTTGTAGCTAGATGTAAAATAGATCATCAACGCGAAGCTGAATATCTAGAGTAAAGAAATAATAGTGCGAGTCGACTATAATGTCGACTAGCGCAAAGACCTTAGATTGGAACTCGACCTTCGTGGTTCAAGTCCAAAGTACGTTAGTATGCAAGAGAATACTACCTTTAAAGGTAGTTGAAACGTTACCCTTGACACCTCTCGCTATTCAATGTCTGGGTCGTTTACGAGGTGGTGTCTGCTGGGTAAAAGTTGTCTATCCTTTTGGCGCCGAGAGCACCCATATATATACACAAAGCTTCGAACTACAAAATAAAGGTGTGCTCGAAATATAGAAAGAATATAAAGAAAGAAAATAAAAGATAAATAATAAAGTACTATAATCCAACTATTATTCCTTAGTCCAATTATGCATATATGCATACAGTTACGACCGGACAAATCCCGCCGGACTCCGGGCACTAACTCGTACACCCCCACGCGCTACAAGCACCAATCGTCTGTTTATAGGATTTCCCGCCTGGACTCCATTACGTCAAGACTCGTTACGTTCGACCTCATTAAGACACATATCAGTCACCGGACCTCCCCCGGACCCCGTCTCTGTCTATGTCCGTCTTCGTCCCACGCACCAGTCACCGGAATCCGCTTAGAATCCCGTCACCGCTCTAATCGAGCCCCGTTCCCGTTTTAGTCAAATGACCTGTCACGATTTAGGACTCCGCTCCCGCTCCGTTTCCCGTTATGGGTTATGCTTTGTCACGATTCGGACTCCGCTCCGTTCTGTCCCGTTCCTAACACCAATTTGGTGTTTACTATTCCCGTTTTATGTTTTGCTCGTTTCGTCTCATTATTACTGGATTCGGTATGTCATGCATTCCACGGTCTATATAAACTGGCAGATGTTGTACATACAATCCAGTCAGAAAATTAGCTTAGATTCCCCCCAGTAATCTAATACATTTTCCTCTCTAAAACCCTACTCTTATCAGACCGCTCGCACTAGTCGGAGCCCACGGGCTCCGGCGCATCTATCTCTCTCGACTATCTCGATTCACGACTCTCGACTCACGACTCTCGACTCACGACTCTCGACTCACGACTCTCGACTCACAACTCTCGACTCACGACTCTCGACTCACGACTCTCGACTCACGACCTACGACTCACGACCCATGAACCCCCGCCCGGACTCCCCGGGATTCCCGTCCGCCTGTCTGAAATTGGACAATACGATCTAGCGAGGGCGCAGCCTATAAGCTGAAGCCAAGTCCTACCGGATATCCCGCGGGTTTCTCCGGAAACCCGGCCTGAGTGTGTATCCTAACAGTATTTTCTGACTAATACTCGCAGATTGTTTTCATTATGCCACCAAGAAGAAGTACACGCGCACAGTCATCAATGCCTGGACCGTCGACTCTTCATTCCCCGTTAACTCTGTATACCAGTCAGACGCTTGTGAACCAGTCGGAACCCATGGAAGAAGCCCGCATCGAAGAAATCCCGGAAGACCTGGACGAATCCGAGCGCGAGGACGATTCCGTGGCCCCCGACAAGGGCAAAGGTGTCGAAATCCCTCCTGAAAATCCTCCACCTTTTCAACGACCGAACACGAGGGATCCTACTTCTGAGTTTTTAGCAGGTACTATAGATAAATTCATGACGCACCTGCTAGAAGAACGAAAAAAAAAGGAACAAGAACCTCCATGGTCAAAAGTCAATGCTCCGGAACCCTTCACGGGTTCCAACCCAAACAAACTCTCTACTTTCCTCATGCAATGTCGTTTCAATTTCCGCGATCGTGCCGCTGCATTCTCCACGGACTCCCGAAAAGTCAACTACGCACTTTCATATTTGTCGGGATCCGCGTTGAAATGGTTCGAACTGGCTTTTAGCGGGATTACCGAGGAAGAGCCGCTCTGGCTTGAAAATTGGGAAGCTTTTGTTGAGGAGCTTGAAACCAACTTCGGCCCATATGTCCCGACAGGAGAAGCCGAGAATAGTCTCACAAATCTTCGTATGAAGGACACGCAGTGCATCACGGACTACATCGTCCAATTCAATAATCTTGCAGCTTGTTGTCAGTGGGGCGATCCCGCTCTCCGCCACCAATTCTACGCCGGTCTGCCGTCCCGCCTTAAAGACGAAGTCTCAAAAGGAGAAGATGGCAAGCCAAAAACCCTGTCCCGTATGCGCCTCAAAGCTCAAAACGCGGACACACATTATTGGGAACGTCGCGCGGAAGTTGCCCGCGAGACATCCGCGGACAAAATAAACAAGTCCAAGGACAAAAACAATAACACCAATTTGTCAACCAGCAACCAGAACTCCACGCAATCCGACAAGAAGAACGATAAAAAGTCTTCGAACAACAACAACAATAAGGACAATAAGGACAACAACAAGGGTCAACAGTCCGGCAAGCAAGCCGGAAAACCCGACCTCTCAGGCAAACTCGGACCTGATGGCAAATTGACTCCACAAGAAAGACAACGTCGTATGGACAACAACCTCTGTCTCTTGTGCGGGAAACCCGGTCATCGAGTCCCGGAATGTCCGCTGGCAAAAGCAAACTCTTCAAAGGGTCGATCAGCCAAAGCCTCCACGGAAACCCCATCGAAGGACAAACCGGCTGCCGATTCGAAAAAAGAGTAAGCAACCCCGCGGACTCCGCGTGGGTTAGGGGTTGCGTTGCCTCTCCGCGCATTCAAGAGTTCACTCGCCTCAACGCATCCGCTCTTTCACATTCTGATTCATTTTTCGTTAAACTTATGTCTAATATGCTTCCGAAATTCGTTTTTTCAGCTCTCATAGATTCCGGCTCGACTCATTGTTTTTTAGATACAAAATTCATGCAAAAAAATTCTTTGTCAACTTATTCGATAAATCCCATCGCTCTCCGCGTCTTCGATGGCACAAGTAATTCGGTTGTTACCCAAGCTTGTGATTTACCCATCAGTTTCCCTTGTGGAACATCTCAATTGGTCACTTTCTATGTGACCCAGTTAGACTCAAGTTGCTCGGTGGTTCTAGGACATAACTGGCTTACCCGCTACAATCCGTTGATTGACTGGATAGCTAACAGTATAACATTCCGGACTCCCGCGGCGACCGAGGAAACTGCGCCTGTCTCGGCCTCCACGGCACCCATGGCCTTCCCGGCACCTGCAGTCTCGAGGACTCCTGTGATCCCTACGGCACCCACAGCTTCCCCGGAACTCACGGCACCTCCGTCCATTTCTCTGATTAATGCTGCAGCTTTTATTAGGGCTTCAAAAATGGATGGGTCCCAGGCGTTCACTATCAACTTAAAAATTGATGAAGCAACTGGACGTTTCTCAACCCCAGTATCCGAATCTGAGCAAGCTGCTGATCTAGAAGGCGTCCCGGAGAAATACCATGACTTCGCGGATGTTTTTAGCAAGCGAAAAGCTGACCGGCTTCCGCCTCACAGAGAATACGACTTAAAAATCGATCTTGAAGATGGCGCCCAGCCACCCCTAGGACATATTTACCCGCTTTCGTCCACGGAACTATCCACAATCCGTGATTTCCTGGATGAACATTTGTCCATAGGCTTTATTCGACCCTCAAAGTCTCCTTTTGGAGCACCTGTTTTGTTTGTCAGAAAAAAGGATGGATCCCTTCGACTATGTGTTGATTTTAGAGGACTCAATGCTGTCACCAAAAAGGACAAATATCCACTCCTACTTATATCTGACCTGCTCGATGCTCCGCGGAATGCCTGGATTTACACCAAAATAGATCTCAAGCACGCCTATCATTTGGTCCGGATTGCCGCGGGCGATGAATGGAAAACCACTTTTAGAACCCGCTATGGGGCCTTCGAGTGGTTGGTCATCCCTTTTGGACTCACTAATGCCCCGTCTGTTTTTCAGCGTTTTATCAACGACATTTTCTCCGACATGCTCGATGTATGCGTCATTGTTTACTTGGACGACATTCTTATCTACTCCGAGAATCCCGCGGAACATGACAAACAAGTCCGTGAGGTTCTCCGGAGGCTCAGACAACATGGTTTATTCGCAAATGGTAAAAAATGTACTTTTGACACGGACTCCGTGGAATACCTAGGTTTCATGATGGGACCCGATGGACTCCGCATGGACGAAACTAAAGTGCAAGTCATCAAAGATTGGCCCGAACCCCGAAAAGTTAAAGATATACAATCCTTCCTCGGCTTTGCCAATTTTTATAGACGTTTTATCTGTGGATATTCCGACATCACGGTACCCCTTACCCGTCTTACGCGTAAGGGTACTCCGTGGAACTTTAATGATAAGTGTCAAAAAGCTTTCAATCTTTTAAAAAATTCTTTTTCCACAGCTCCTATTCTGTTGCATTGGAAACCGGACTTCCCGCTCATTGTTGAAACGGAAGCCTCCGACTATGCACTTGGAGCCATTCTCTCTATCCAGGACTCCGACGGAGAAGTCCACCCCGTGGCTTTTCTGTCCCGGACTTTTACCGGAGCAGAGCTCAACTACGACGTTCATGATAAAGAACTTCTGGCAATCTTTTCAGCTTTCAAAGCGTGGCGACACTATTTGGAAGGTTCAGGAGCTCCTATTGACGTTGTAACAGATCACAAAAACCTGGAATACTTTTCTACCACAAAACTCTTGACCCGTCGGCAGGCCCGCTGGTCTGAATATCTCTCCGCCTTCAACATGATTATCCGTTTTCGACCCAGCCGTCTTGGCGGCAAACCCGACGCTTTAACTAGACGATGGGACGTCTATCCTAAAGAGGGGAGCAACGACTATGCAACGGTAAATCCGCACAACCTGAAACCTATCTTCACGAATCAACAACTTACCGCATCAGTCCGTGCAACTTTCCTCGTCAATCCCATTGTCCGTGGAATTATCATTATGGATATCGAAAAGTTACATCAAGATATTCTATCGGCAATTCCGCTAGACCCAGTTACTAAAGCTCATCTGGACAATCCCGTGGACCCCGAGCAACCTCGGTGGTCTCTTGATCAACATGGTTTCATTAGACTTGACGATAGGATCTATGTACCGGACTCCGACGGCCTCCGCCTCAGGATCCTTCAATACAAACATGATCATCCACTCTCAGGACATTTCGGGTACAACAAAACTCTATCATTAATAAGAAGAGAATATACTTGGCCCGGACTCCGTGGATTCGTTAAGCACTATTGTAAATCTTGCACTACTTGTCCCCACTCGAAATCTCAGCGACACAAGCCATACGGCCTTTTGAAACAACTCCCGGTACCGGAACACCCGTGGAATTCTATATCTATGGATTTCATTGAACACCTATCGGATTCCGAAGGTTTTTCTGCTATTCTAGTCGTTGTTGACAGATTCTCAAAACAAGGTATATTCATCCCTACTTATGATACAATTACGTCCGTGCAGTTAGTGGAACTTTTCATTATCCACGTATTTTCCAAGCACGGAGTTCCGTCCCACGTGACTTCCGATAGAGGATCAGAGTTCGTGTCTCACTTCTTTAGATCCCTCGGAAAATCCTTGGACATGACATTACATTTCACATCTGGACATCACCCTGGAAGGTGACGGACAAACCGAACACGTCAACCAGACATTGGAACAATACCTCCGCGTATATTGCAACTATCAACAGGACAATTGGAAAACCTTGTTACCACTTGCAGAGTTTGCTTACAACAATGCACCCTCGGCCACTACTGGCGTTTCCCCGTTCTTTGCAAATAAAGGATATAATCCAAACATTACAGTACATCCAGAATGAAATCTCACCTCTGTTCGTGCTCAAGAGTTCACCACGGACCTCCACGAGCTCCACGAAGGAACTCCGGACTGCAATACTGTCCTGCCCAAGAGCAATACCAACATTCAGCGGACAAACACCGGATCCCGCCACCAAACTTCAAGATTGGCGACCGTGTTTATGTCAAAGCTCAATTCTTCCGGACTACCCGTCCATCAAAGAAGCTTGCTGAAAAATATTTAGGTCCTTTGAAATTATCGCACAAGTAGGTTCAGTTTCTTGGACTCTACGGCTTCCGGATAGCATGCGCGCGGTACACCCGGTATTTCATGTCTCTATGCTAGAACCTTGTACTGCTAACACTATCCCGGATCGCGTGCAATCTCCGCCTCCTCCTGTCGTCATTGACGGAGAACCCGAGTTTGAAATCTCTCAGATTTTAGATTCAAAAATTGACAAGCGTCGACGCACTTGTAAACTGCTTTACTTGGTCAAGTGGGCGGGTTACGAGGGCACCGATGAAGAAACCTCATGGATTTTGGCCACGGAACTCGGTAATGCCACGGAAATCTGTTACTGACTTTCATACAGCTTACCCACTCAAACCTGGACCATTATCGTCTCTCTGACCGCACTCCGCGGACCCCGTGTTACGTTTGGACTCATTTTCACTATTCCCTGTCGCCCTATGTCTCTCTTTGCTTTTACAGGTTCTGACATGTCTTGTCAAGTCTTTAAGCGGATTCCCCGCAGACTTTGGCTTTGACTTTTAATTTTTATGTTTTTCTTTCACGCTTTGCTTTTATAATTCAAATTATTTTTTATTCTATACTACTTTTTCAGTCTACATTTATGGGACTGTTCTTTTTCCCTGCTTCCTCAGCTATCTCCTCTGGGAGCTCCGCGACCTCCGCGGCAACCCCGTCCTCATCCGATCCGGCATCCTCGGAACTCCCGACTTGCGGCTCTTCAAAGACATAGCCGCCATACTCCGCCAGGAACTTCCAAAACTCCTCGCGGAGTCCGGACAGCTCCTTTGCCACCACAATTTGGACTTTGTTGCTCTTCCGGAGCAACTCGTTTTGGGCCTCGATGCCCTCGGCGATCCGTCCAAGGACCTCGTCCAACCCGGACAACCCGTCCATCCCGCTTATGTCTCGCGCCCCGGATCCCGTGGCCTGCTCGTGCACAAGCGAGCACCTCGCCTTGAGGTGCGCGCATTGATAACATCCCGGCCCCCGGCCGGCCTTTCGGTTGCATTCCGTGTTCCGGTCATTGCAACCGGAACACCGCGGCTCGTTCCGTGTCGGAAGACGGACTGGCGCCGCCTTCCTTGCCTTCTGTTGAGTTGGTCAGTCTCCGCGGGTATTCCATGGACATGAGGCCTACCTTTTGGGGGCTCTCTGGCTCCCCCTCGGACTCGGACTCCACCTCTGTCGCTTTGCGCTGAAAATCACAAGTCAGTAAAAAATCGACAAGTGAATTTGGGACTTACTTTTCCCGCAACAATGGCGGCCCTCTCCGCGGCCAACCGGGCTTTCTCCGCAGCCACCCGGGCGTTCTCCGCGGCCACTCGCGCAGCCTCCTCCGCCTCACGTTCCCTCTCCTTTGCGGCCTCTTCCTCCGCGGCCAATGCTTCCTGGTACTCCTTGTCCAGGGCCTCCTCAGCCTCCCTCGCCTCTCTCTCTGCTGCTTCACGAAGCTGGCGCTGCTCTTCTCGCCGCGCCAACAATTGGGCCGCCGTCCACAGCGCCCGATACGGAGTGCCCGTGGAGGGCCCTGCTGTCGGCATTGGTTTGCGTGGTGTTGGTTTTGGTCCCATAGTGACGAAGATGGGGGTAATAAAGAAGAAGAAATTTCTATTTTTTCAATTTTTTATATAGGCTCGTCGCGTTTGAACCTTACCTTCCAGATCACATGACTCTTTGACACATACGTGTAACCGACATGACTTTTGACACATGCGCGTAGCCGACAAGAACCTTATTTAGGTCTAGAGCCTCTTTGGGACTTCGGCATAAAGGGAGGATACTGTTACGACCCGGACAAATCCCGCCGGACTCCGGGCACTAACTCGTACGCCCCCACGCGCTACAAGCACCAATCGTCTGTTTATAGGATTTCCCGCCCGGACTCCGTTACGTCAAGACTCGTTACGTTCGACCTCATTAAGACACATATCAGTCACCGGACTTCCCCCGGACCCCGTCTCTGTCTATGTCCGTCTTCGTCCCACGCATCAGTCACCGGACCCGCTTAGAATCCCGTCACCGCTCTAATCGAGCCCCGTTCCCGTTTTAGTCAAATGACCTGTCACGATTTAGGACTCCGCTCCCGCTCCGTTTCCCATTATGGGTTATGCTTTGTCACGATTCGGACTCCGCTCCGTTCCGTCCCGTTCCTAACACCAATTTGGTGTTTACTATTCCCGTTTTATGTTTTGCTCGTTTCGTCTCATTATTACTGGATTCGGTATGTCATGCATTCCACGGTCTATATAAACTGGCAGATGTTGTACATACAATCCAGTCAGAAAATTAGCTTAGATTCCCCCCAGTAATCTAATACATTTTCCTCTCTAAAACCCTACTCTCATCAGACCGCTCGCACTAGTCGGAGCCCGCGGGCTCCGGCGCATCTATCTCTCTCGACTATCTCGACTCACGACTCTCGACTCACGACCTACGACTCTCGACTCACGACCTACGACTCACGACCCACGAACCCCCGCCCGGACTCCCCGGGATTCCCGTCCGCCTGTCTGAAATTGGACAACACGATCTAGCGAGGGCGCAGCCTATAAGCTGAAGCCAAGTCCTACCGGATATCCCGCGGGTTTCTCCGGAAACCCGGCCTGAGTGTGTATCCTAACAATGTCGCAATATAAGTACATTTAAACTTGTTTTTATCGATTTATTTGGGGACTTTTGTAAAGAATAGGAAAACCTTAGAAATACATAACAGTAACAGATAGTCAATATATTATCATGTTGTACCTAGATGGTTGATATTCTTCATATATAGAGTGGTCAGAACTTCCACAACTCTTTACACTTACATAATTAGTTAGAGATGTGTTCTTGATCCACTGCATGTGCATTGCTTCAACATTCAAGCTCTCTGAAGATCTGACTTTTATCCTTTTTTCATCCCTTGAAATCATTTGACTTGACTTTCAGCCTCTCCAGACCTTTCCAGACCCTTCAGACCCGTTAAATCTCCAATCTTTCAGCCCTATTGGACCCTTTGGAACTTTCTAAAGCCAAACCTGATGTTGAGTATTTGCTTGTTAGAAATAAAGGACAACTGAACATTTGTGTGAGGATGCAGTACATACAGTAAAGCTCAAGCCAAATCCTACCCACTTTTAATTGACCTTTAGTGTCCAAGTGTGAGAGGTACTGTTACGACCAGAAATCCTGCCGGACTCCGGGCACTAACTTATACGCACCCGCACCCTATACGCACCCATTGTCAGTTTACTGGAATTCCCACCAGACTTCATACAGTGACCCAAAAAAGTGTCCGGATGTTTGGTGAAATTGGAAAGATGGGTTTACAGCTCCAGAAATAAAATAGATAAAATTCTGAATAAATCAGAGGTAAGAGGTATACATCTGACCTACATGATGACATAAGCATGACATCATAACTTTCCTTATCAGGAAAGTAGGAAATTAATAATGGACATGGTGCATCCGGACACTTTTTTTGCTCTTGTAATTAATTACTAGTTTTTACCAGTTTCAGTATTTAGTGTACCCCCCCTTGGCCTTTAGTACTGCAGCAACCCTTCTAGGCATGCTCTTGATCAATTCAAGGCATTTCTCCCTTGGAATACCCTCCCATTCCACCTCCACTCTCTCCCAGAGCTCCAATATGCTCTTGGGTGTCTTAGGGTATGTTCCAAGCCTTCTCTTTAACTCCCACCATAAGTGTTCTATTGGATTCAGGTCTGGAGACTGTGCAGGCCAGTCTAAAACCTCCACCTGATGGTCCTTGAACCAATCCTTGGCCAACTTGCAAGTGTGTTTAGGGTCATTGCCCTGCTGGAAGACAAACCTTTCCCTGTCCATCCCATAATACTCCACTGTTTTGAAGATATGGTCCTCCAATATGTCCTTGTACATCTCCCCATCCATCCTCCCATCTATCTTGCACATGTACCCCACACCATGTGCTGTCATACATCCCCAAATCATTAGACTCCCCCCTCCAAATTTGATAGTTCCATTGATATGCTGCTGAGTGAGTGCAGAACCTGGTCTTTTCCATACCCACAACCTCCCATCAGAGCCCAAACGATTGATTTTGGTCTCATCTGAGAAGATAACCCTAAACCAGTCCTCCTCAGTCCAATGCTGGTACTTGATAGCAAACTCATATCGAGCCTTGATGTGTCGACAGGCAAGAAGAGGTCTTTTGGCCTTCACCACAGCCTTCAAATTCTCTTTCTTCAATGCATTTCTAATTGTCTGTGTGCAGACATTGAGGGAGAGGTGGGACTTGGCTTGGGAGGCATTATCAACCTGTCCAGAGGTGATAGAACGAGCCAGGTGGTGATGATCCCTGGGGGAGAGTTTGGGAGGACAACCTCTGGAAGGTGTTGGAAGTGGACCAGGGAGTTGGGAGCGAATTTCTGATACTGTAGAGTGCCCAATATGAAGTTTAGAAGCAATTGTTCTGCAGGAGTGATCTTCCTGGAGAAGAGAAATGACAGAGAGCCTTGTTTCAGTAGAGTGCTTCTTCATCATGTGGTGGGGGGGTGAATTGAGGCAAAGGTTCATGTAAATGTGTTATTTAAACATGTGGTCACATGACATTGTTGAACCTAACCAGAAATTCCCACAGTTATATGAACCTTATTGAGTTTCATGTATCAGTTGACAGAGCAAAAAAAATGTCCGGATACACCATGTCCATTGTTCATTTCCTACTTCCCTGATCAGGAAAGCTATGATGTCATGCTGATGTCATCATGTAGGTCAGATGTATACCTCTTACCTCTTATTTATTCAGAATTTTATCTATTTTATTTCTAGAGCTGCAAACCCATCTTTCCAATTTCACCAAACATCCGGATGCTTTTTTGGGTCACTGTATGTCAGACTTGTCTATGTTTGACTTCGTTACATTGTGTTTCAGTCACTGGAAAATCCACCGGACTCTGTCCCTGTTATGTCCGACCTCATCCCATGCGCAGTCACTGGACCCCACTCAGAAAACCCATCATCCCTCTAACAGAGCCCCATTCCCATTTTAGTCAAATGACCTGTCACAATTCAGACTCTGCTCCATTCCATCCCATTCCTAACACCAAATTTGGTGTTTACTATTCCCGTTTTATGTTTTGCTTGTTTCATTTCATCATTACTGGATTTGGTATGTCATTCACTCCACGGTCTATTTAAACTGGCAGATGTTGTACATACAATCCAGTCAGAAAATCAGCTTAGATTCCCCCCAGTAATCTAATACATTTTCCACTCTAAACTCCTCCTTGAATTACACCACTCACACTAGTCGGAGCCCACAGGCTCCAGCATATCTATCTCTCTTACCTATCTCGACTCACGACCTCACGACTCACGACCTCACGACTCACGACCTCACGACTCACGACCTCACGACTCACGACCTCATGACTCACGACCTCCAACCTACGACCCCTCGACCCATGACCCCCACCCAGACTCCCCAGGGTTCCCATCCGCCTGTCTGAAATTGGACAACACGATCTAGTGAGGGCACAGCCTATAAGCTGAAGCCAATTTCTACCGGATATTCCATGGGTTTCTCCAGAGACCTGCCATGTACGTACCCTAACAGGTACGGTGAAATATACTCAGGAAATATAGTCTGGATGAGCTCATACTATATTTCCATTATTATTTCTACTTTCTCTCTATTTTATTATACACTTATAATTAGTTCGATGACCTATGTATGCAGTACATCGACTCTTGTGGGTACATACATGCCAGACTTATGTATTCTAGCTCCCGTAGTTAGAACTCAGACACTTTTTACCCCACAACCACAACTTGCCCAGACACCAGTTAGTGTCCTGTAAGTTGTGATTGGGGTATCATCTCGACCATCACAGACGGGCTTTAACTATCTACACAATCAGAGTTTCGAACTGTACCAGTTGAAACTCCATCTATATCTCAATCCATGCAGACTACATCCACACTACTCTGCTATTTGACTCTCTCATTACTCTCTTCTACACTCGAGCAGTCATTCAGAATTGTACTTAACAGTCAATTCTCCTTATTCATTTTAGCTCTCTACTCTACTTTAGATAGCTATTTCACTCAACCGTATTGAACTAAGTACTCAATATGTGTTCGGTCAATATTCTTTGTATATAGAACGGTTAGAACTTCCACCACTCTTCACACCAAGTGTACACCAATTAGATTGTTCTTAACAATGTTTGGACATCTATTGGGCTTTGAGACTACACCAAGCAGGATCCTTGATTTTAACAAGAGGGCTTTTTCCCAGTGGCAGACAGCCTTTTTAGATGATTCATTTTGATGTACCCAAAAATCTGATTGCTCTGTTTATTTCTTTTAAAACATTTAGGAATGACATTTAAGTACTTCCTGAAATGAATACAAAATATCAGTTCTTGGCCTGCCCAATATCGAAAATTGATGTAATATTTACTGGCAAACTAAATTCGACTTAAAGGTCACATTTATGTAGGATTTAGTACAAAATAAAATTCATTTCTTAAAAGTTCATCTCCTCGGGAAGGATTTTGCAGTGCGCCAAAGAACCGCTACTCCAACAGTCGGCGCCAACTCAGGGAACTTACCTTACACATTCGGCAGGGGAGACTACATATAGGAATCATACTCGAGTGCCGCACGAGCCCTGGCTTGCCGGGAGAGTTCGGTACTCGACGTCCAGCTGAGCGGAAGGAGGTACCTCACGCCTTTGTTTGACGCTACCACGACGCAATCTTTCACGATTCTATTCTCTAAATTCTCGTAACCTTGGCATAATTCGCGTTTTAATTCACCCACGCCCCCGCCCTCAGATAAGAACATTACTATGGAAACAAATCATGCTAATTTAGTTCAGATAAAATAACATACAAATCGGAATAAAGCATTGAGAGAGCTGTGAAATGCATTCCGGCGGCGAGTCTTACTCGGTAGAGCTAGCGCTCTCCCACTACCCAACCACCCTGCAGCTTATCTCAGCTATTTCCGGATTAGACGAGGCTGGATGTTGAAATTTTGGCCGATCGGTAAATAATCTTATTGTGATGACACTTGTGAGTCCCATATTTCGTGCTAACAGTGGCTTAGTAATATCAACGCTTTTGTTCGCATCCACCCTGAACCGGCGTATACCCCCCCGCTCCTGCGTCAACAGGTTGTATATATTTAGTGGCCCCTAGGTAGGCTCAAGGTTCTGAGGCTCTTCAATTTCGGACTTGGTTCGACTTGGAGTCGATCGTTGCGAAGTTGGTCGGGAGTTAGCTTCTCCGGCCCACGTATCTCAGGGCTTCTCTAAATCTTATCTTGCGTGTCCATTCACAATGAGAATTTTTGTCTTCTATTCTACTCGAGTCTTCTCGATAGTAATTAATCGACTCGACCTTCCATTTGATTTAGATCAAGATGATGGCGAGGGAAGGAGGCCGCGACGGCAGGAAATCTGGTGGTCGGCTTAAGTTCTGCAGCTTGAGGTTATGTTATTGAGAATGACACGTACCTAAAGCTGTTGACTGTATAGTTTGCTTGGTCACGTAACTATATTTGCTAGTAAGGGCATCCCAGGAACTCTTCTCTCTTTTCTTTTAATAAGAGGTGGTGGCTTAGGTGGGTGGTGGGTTTGCCAAGTTGACGCCTCCCAAGTACTATTAGAGTAAACTGCAAGCCTGGGGAGCAAGTTGAATGACTCTCTATGTAGGGCAGAGAATGCGACTTAGATAGAGCGGTGTAGAGATAAACCGATGCTATAACTAGGCTTCCAGTTGAGGTTTCTACTCCTCAACTGGGGCTAACTATATACTATATTACATGGTTAGTGCATGGGTCTGTGCTCACAAGGAACTCGGAACTCCGTCACTAAACTAATAATACTATCACGGAAGTCCATGAACCGGCGATAACCTAAGCAGTCACAATACAAGGTATGAGGTCATACTAATAGATGATACCTCATATTCCAACAAGTACGAGGGGCGAGATGCTACCACCGCTTATGGTCATGCCCTGTCAAGAAGGACCTCGCGGTGCTTATAATTTTTGATGGAGCTGTCACAATGGTTGAAAATACAAAGTTAAGCCCTGTGACAACCCATTACATAGCACAAACGATGGTTGATAACTTGCGGATGCGGCGTGTATCAGTCTAGTCGTGTTAGCGGGTACCACGGGCCGTGCAGTGTTGATATCGTGGAGCTCATTAGCACCTAATTGGGATGCTTGATCAACATGGCGTGCCATCTTCGTTGTGCCATGGCGTGCAAACGATTATCGTGATATGTGTAAGGGATCTGAAGTTTGACCCCAGTTGAATGGTAGGGCTACGATCATGCCCAGTGACTTTTGACGATGTCATATATAAAACACACGTTTCCTTGAGCAAGGTTCAAGTTGGCCACAGTTTTTGTACAATCGGCTCGGAACATAATGAACTTGAACCGCACATCGATGTCGCAAGCCACCACTCACGTTATGTAACATTAATTAGCAAGGGATCTCACCAAACCTCGGAGAACAATGCGTTCAAGCTCGAGCAAGGCCATCTCGGAAGTACATCCGATGAGATTCCCAAAATGGATGGGCTAGAATGCCATGACCTTCTTCGTGTGAATATGGCTGTCGACCCGCACCCCCCGGCCGAAGAAGTTTCAGGGGAGAAGTCGTCCCGTTTGGCTCGATCCGGAGAAATATGCCAGAGTGGCTTGCCCCACTTGTTGCTCAAATAGTCGGAATAGATATTTAATACTTCCGAGACATTTAAAAATTAGTGTTACTATTAACTCTTTTCAAGGCGAAACTACTCGGATAATGGAGAAACTCAATGGCACTGATGTAATTAAGGGCTGGCCTGGGCACGAATTGGTCCTTTCGTCCTTTGGCACGAACCGGACGAATAGCGCACAGTCACTAAATACGCGTCCCCAGTCTACCTTTCTTGTCCTCTTGCCACCATCCCCACCGTCATTGACGACGACAACCACACAAGAGATAGCTTGTGAAACGATTTAGACGATCATCTCCATCCATATCTCATTCAGCCCTGCTCGCAGTCGGTCTTATACTACGGCTGCGAGACTAGTTACGTGACTCGACACGCAAGTCATATCGCACAGCCATTATCGCCGGCTTCATATAGACTCATCTCAGATCATCTTATTTCTTCGTTTCACCCCCTTTTATAGATCCCCTCGACCCTTCTCCCCATCTTCCTCATAAAGCCTGGTCCATCTAGTACCATAACTGCCCATCATACTCCTACCCTCAGTCCCCATCTCCTCGTAGCCTTCACTTGCTATGGATCTCTTCAAGTCGGTGCTAGGCCCGCTGGGGGGTTCGGGTGTTATCGACACCATGAAGCTCGTCGTTCTCGGCGGGACCGTCGAAACTGCACGCAGGGTGTCCAGTTCTGCCTGGACGAGCTTCGTGAACTGTATGTGTCATACATCTCCCAGATACCCCGCATTGTTGACATAGATCTCATACATCACCAGCCTTCTTCTTGACGGCCCACTTCAGTGAAGAGGACTATCCATTTGACTGGTTGATGCTGTGGCTGTCCAAGCGCCCAGAATGGCAACGGTGAGCAGCAACGTGTTCGTAATCCATATCCGCATTTGACATCCGCATTGTCCTCCTCCGCAGCTCACGCGAGTTCGAGACAACAACACGCACGCATACCATCGGTCTCAACCGCAACACACCACTGCCAGGGGAGATCACCGATCCAGACGACCCTGGTATGTCGTCGCTTGGATTACACTCCCTTTTCTTTCTTCGTTTCTTTTATTTTCTTTCTTCTCTTTATACACCCGCCTTCCACTGACACTGACCCAGACTCCGAAGAATACCAGCAGGATGTTGATGAGGACGCCGAGGGCGAACTGGCCCCAGGCAAACAAACCATGAGGGTCGTATTCCAGCCGACGTTTGACACCACACACACAATATACTACCGCAAACACTGGCTCCGAGTACGAAGGTCTAAAAAGTCGGATGGGAGCGACACCGAGATGTTGAGCATTAGGTGTGTGCACACCATTCGTTACCAGGCGTGCATATTCTTCGTTTTGGCTAATCAGCATCTCTCCACCAGCGTCGTGGCACGCTCCAACTCGGTGCTGAAACAGCTCGTCCTCCAGGCTAAAAAGGAATACGAGGCAGACGCCATCCACCGCATCCAGATCTACTTCGCCGACTCCCATGGCTCGTGGCGCTGGACCGACTCGAGACACAAACGCCCCATGTCGTCCATCGTCCTTGACCCCGGCGTCAAGGAGATGTTGCTCGACGACACGCGCGACTTTTTGAGGAGTGAGAAGTGGTATGCTGATCGTGGTATTCCGTTCAGAAGAGGATATCTGTTGCACGGTGTACGTCGCTGCCTTGGCCTACTAGTCTTGTGTTGGGATACTGAACTGCCACGCTGGGTATGTAGGTGCCTGGCTCTGGTAAATCTTCATTGATTCATGCCATTGCCGGTGAATTGGCGCTTGACATCTACGTCGTTTCGCTTTCTTCCAGCTGGTGAGCACCTTATGAGCCCTGTCCTTTCCTTATGGCCCCTGGACCACACCCCCTCTCTCTTCATGCTCTCTATTAGAAGCCTCCCATCTTAACCGTACGCTTCTCCCACAGGATAAACGACTCGACCCTAAACACGCTCATGGGTCGTGTCCCAGCACGCTGCATCCTCCTTCTCGAAGATCTCGATGCAGCGTTCACTCGCTCTGTCACACGAGATGGCTCCTCTACCGGTCTTCCCACGTCCTCCAAGTCTGGTACTGCAGCAAAAGACTCGGATACGCCGACTGTGGCGAACAAGGATGGAAAGGAGAAGGAAGAAGCGGCGGATGTGAATACGTTGAGCTTGAGCGGTTTGCTGAACTCGTTGGACGGTGTCGCGGCTGCGGAAGGGCGGATTCTGTTCGCGTGAGTGTTTACAACATGACGAAACCTCCCCGCTCACTCGGCTCGCACCTCTTCCCCAGCACCACAAACCACCTCGAACGTTTGGACCCCGCGCTCTCCCGCCCCGGCCGGATGGACGTCTGGGTCGAGTTCAAGAACGCGTCAAAGTGGCAGTGCGAGCAGCTCTTCCGCAATTTCTTCCCGTCCTCCGAGGACCCGCTCGCGACCTCGTCGTCGGCCGGCCCAGGGCCCGTAGACGATCTCTCGCTGGAGGACATCGACATCCCGGGTCTGACGTGCGAGGTGCTCGAGTCGGACGGGTCCCGGACGGGCTCGTCGACCGCGGCGAGCTCGGTGTCCGGGCGGGCGGCGCGGTCTGAGTATGGGATGGCCGGCAAGGAGGCGGAGGCGAGCACACCGCCCGCGTTCCCGCCGCCGCTGCAGAAGAGGAAGAAGAATGCGCCCCTGGATCCGGCTACGCTGGCGAGGCTTGCGATGGAGTTTGCGGAGGCGATTCCGGAGAAGGAGTTTTCGGTTGCGGCGCTGCAGGGTTGTGAGTGTTCCTTCTCCTTCCCTCCTCTTCTTTTTTGTTCTGTCCTCTTGGTGTGGTTTTTTTTATGCGCGTTTGGTTTAGATCTGTTAAAGAACAAGTCCCGGCCGGAGGCTGCGGCGAAGGAGGCAGCGCAGTGGGTTATTACTGAGAGGGAGTTGAGGGAGAGACTGCAGAGGGAAAAGGAGGAGAAGGAGCGGAAAGAGAAAATCGAGGTTTGTCATTCTCTCCCCCTCCACAGAAAATCCTGCATTTATTAACCATCCCGCGGTTCAGAGAGATCGTAGGCGCCGCGAACTTCTAGAGCGGGAGCGCGAAGAACAGGAGCGTAAAGATCGTCGATTAAGAGAGGAAGAGGAAGACCGTCAACGTGACCGCGCGAGAGAGAGGAGGAGGGAGGACGACCGTATTAGAGAGGATGAAAAACGGGAGGAAGAGAGAAAAAAGAAGGAGACTGAGGCAGCGACTGGTGCTGGGGCAGGGTCCGGAGCCGGGGCCGGGGCTGGGGCTGACACGTCGACGTCAGCCGCGGCGCCAAGATCGCCTTTGAGAGAGATGTCGGCTGGCGAGGTGCCTGTCCCAGAAACCGCAAGCGAGAGCAAGGACACGTGGGTCGTTGCTGAGGCCGCGCCTGCCTCTCCATTGGGGGCAACATCCATTGTTGATGTTCCGGAAGATGCGTGACTATGCGTTGATATCATTAGACAGGAGGAGGAGAAAGTGGTGGCGGCGATGACCGTTCGAGACGGGCCGCCTTCCATATCATCGCCGCACGCTTTGCAGAGGAGGCGCTCGCAGCCCGTCTCAGCGTGGCGTATTCCGTTTTCGTTTCTGGTATGGGGGTGGGGAGGGGTATGGGGGCTAGAAGGGCGGTCGCAGACAGGTGTTGCTGCGGCTGCGATACTGTATTTCTCTTTCATCTTGCGTTTTGTCTCACATGCACTTCACTTGTAAAACTGCCTGTCAATCTCATCCATTCATTTTTTCATTTTTTTTTCTCATATTCCAGCGCCCCTTTTGCTTCTTTCTTGTATGTTGCATATCGCTTCCGGTCTATTGTGCCGCTTGCCCTTGATCCATGTCTTCTATGATGTCCCATCTTGATTCCGTATATTTCGTTGGTTTAGTTGGCATTGAAGATGATTGTATATATCGTTCAAAATATACACTTGTATACACGAAAATTTATTGTGCATGTGGGGTCCGGTGACAAAGTACAAAGAATACAGATACAAGTACGGGCTGTGTCATCAATACGCACTACCTTGTTTCGGAAGGCCGTTAGGAAAATATTTCCGGAACAGCTCCGGATAATGACGTTCTGCGACATCAGGGTGCGACCTGTGGCAATTGATCAGTCAATCAGAAAGAATTTGGCAGTGGTTGCAAGGCACATGTGTAGACGTACTTGACGCGTCCGATAAGATTGACCAGTCCCGACTGTTCACGATCGTACTCAGAAAAGTTAACCGCTACAGAGTGATGATAGAATGAGCGATTATAAAAAATATAAATACGAGTAACGCAATAAACATACAATCCGTCGCTGCATTCCCCCGTGCTTGCACAAGAGCCACAATATCATCCGGCACTAAGAGGAAACATCCATCAATAGGGTATCAGCCACGTTGACAACAAACATCTTACAATCCAGCAGCTGCTCGCTCACACGAACATGCTGGCTAATATTCTGGAAGAGGGGGACAGAGTACCGCGGACCGCTGGAACTCTCGGATGGGGAAACAACTCTGTGTGATGTGGCGATAGCTGCACCGCGTGTGGCCGTTTCGAGACCTGAACATGATGTAAATGATGTAAGTAATACTCCCACCAAGGTCGTGCAGAGGAGGGGAATAGATGTGCACCTTTCCCGATGTTAACGACGAATGTTCCTGGGATTGGGCTGGCGGGAATCCAGTCGCCGTGGAGGTTCTGTACTTGGAGGCCTTCGTGCGGAGAGGCTTGGAGAAGCTACAGGGGTACGGAAGAAATACGAAAAAAAAAAAAAATTGGAGTGATTCGGTCCGGCGGAGCATGATACCCACGAAAGTTAGGAAGCCTGCGTCATAATGCGGCCCGACTCCTTGGGTGCTACCGCTCGTTGTAGGTGGGTATTTGACAACCTAATTGGAAAAACCAAACATGACAACGTGAGTGCACCGCTAAGGTGGAGCGAGTAGGAGGTGAGCGATAACCTTGCATCGTTGCTGCATGCTCTTCTTCGGGTGATCGTAGAACCGGTCGAGCGCGTCTGGCGGAAGACCGAGCGCCTCAGCGAGGAGGGAGGCGAATTCAAAGCTCAGATCTTCGACTTGTGAGATGTACGTTTCCATCGTTTCTCTGAATCCGGGAAGTGAGCTTTCAACGGGCCACTGTTAGCAGTTATTTAATTAGTTTGATTGGGAGTCGCAGGATACTAAATGAGTCATAATGCATACTTGTGCGTCACCCCATAGTTTCAAGAATTCCGGCGCTCCCGGTGTCCATTTACACTGGTATTGGCTTGCAAAGTCAAACTGCTCACGCAGGTCCGTCGCGCCTTTAGTAAATTCCGATCCAAATCGTGAATATCCAAGGAAATGGGAGTTATTTCGCATCAATATAGCATCTTTCTGCTCCTGTGGCAATGCGAAGAGACGCGGGATATAAGATATCACTGATGAGATGATAGCTTGAGATACGGGGGGGTTTGCGAGGTATAAAAACCTGGATTTGCTCTCTGAGTGAAACTTTGTCGATCCGTAGATAAACTGGACTCTAACCCGACGTAGATTAAAGCATGGCGTAACTGAGCTAAAAACTTGGGCTTATCTAGCTCACATTCAATTTAGCCTCAATCATATTGCATTCATTGAAAAAACACTGACCTCTCTTGACCAAATCATAGTCTAACACAGGTACACTGGTAAAGTCTTCGATGACTGGCATTGTTACTCTTGTATGGCTATATCGTGGGATGCAGCAAGTTTAGGGTAGTCGTACTCTTTAAAGACTTTGCTCAACATGATTCCATGTGGTTATCAGTAATCATGCTGATAAATGCTGATCACGTGTGGTGATAATAGGCACACTAGCTCAATATCTTAGCGAAGAATGGCGCCCTATGGCCCCCACATACCCACAACCTTCCTCTGTATCAACAATTCAAAATATTTATAAGAGCATGTGATCTAACTCCCGCATGTAAAATACTCCTGCGCTTGTAAAAATACTTCACAAAATACCCCCGCGGGTCTCCGCGGCCACCGAATTGCTCCCGCGCGGCAGGAATATTCCCGAGGCAACATTGCTTCCGCGAATACCCAATTTACTCCCGCGATTGCAGAATTGCTTCTGTGTTAACTTTTCAGCGAAAATATGACCAGACCTATAGAGGACGAGCGCAATACTGTCTGAGTTATATTGTTGGTTATAAATGCATGGGGGGGTCACATGCGTAACCTACGGGGATTATATACTAATAACAAGAGCGGTAATGAATGTGAGCATTAGTGCCCCCGATCACTATACGACTCCGGCTGCTCGATTTACCCAAAAATCTAACATTCTGCGCTGCCACAAATGCTCTGTGCTAACGAATTAAAGCTTTAGGCGCCTAACGGCGCTAAATTTCCAGATAGAATTGTTGATACAGAATAAAGTTGTCACACCCTTGTAGCGTCGCACATATCTCAGCCATCCAACATTGACATCATGTCGCAAGAACAGCTCGAGGGCTTCAGTAATCCTGTAGGGAGTCATAACAATCGCAGATTTCCTTTCTAATATCCAAATAGCACGTGGAACGCTTTCGAATTTTGGTTATTGGGAATGCCAACGCTGGAAAGACAACCATTCTGGAAAAGGTGTGCCATGCCCAGGGTCGCGAACCGGTCTATCTCAATGTAAGTGATCTGTGCCATCCCTAACTGCAATATCCCCAATCCGGTTTACTTAATGCTTTTGTTACTTACCTGATGTAGAGCGATTCAAAGTTGGAGCCGTCGGCCTCGGTCTGTGTTGGATCGACTTGCACCTCCAGTGGTGGTGCACTCATGATAATTTTTTAGCGCGGAAACCATGAGATCGAACACCAGTTCCAGTATCCAACTGCTCACGGCTTTGTATTTCATGACTCCTGTGGGTTCGAAGCGGGTGGTGCTGTCGAACTGCAAAAAGTCAAGGACTTTATCGAAAACCGAGCAAAGGGTGGGCAATTAAAGGATCAATTGCATGCCATCTGGTGCGCTGAAGTTTTGTGTTTTTTCCAATTTCTGACTTTTGGGGTTCAGGTGTTGCTTGCCAACTAGTAACGATAGAGGGATGACCAATGCAGAGATGAGTCTGTTTGAGAGCGGCACGGGAAATGGTCAGCCAGTGTCTGCGTCATGAGCTGAGCCTACTGATTATCATCCAAGTCCCCATTATCGCCATTTTCACGAAGATGGATGCTCTGGACCAGGTGGCACGCAACCAGTTAATGTTTAATGACGATGACCTTTCTTGTAAAGAAATTGAAGAACAAGTTCCCAATCTAGCAAAATCCATATTTCGAAAAAAATATCTCAAGCGACTCGAAGAAGTAAAACACAAGCCTCGTTATGTCGTGCTGCTCCGTGGTATGCTCCTTGTCGATGACATAGCAACCCGC
This sequence comes from Hysterangium stoloniferum, assembly GCA_015178975.1. Lineage (NCBI taxonomy): Eukaryota > Fungi > Basidiomycota > Agaricomycetes > Hysterangiales > Hysterangiaceae > Hysterangium > Hysterangium stoloniferum. The sequence continues at coordinate 1,116,988 of WHVD01000013.1, forward strand.
TCAGCCATACTGCTCAGACATGAACAAAGAGGATACTAATTGTGATGAACTGATCGTGAGAACCTCACAGGCCCTTGACCGTGACACTCTGAAACTGTTCTGTCTGTCGATGTTGCGGATCGATATTGACTCTCGTATCAAACAAGTTATCAACAGGTGAGCTACCCAGTTCTCCGCCTTCAAAGCAGACGGCCAATACATGGATATCCAAGGATAATTATACCGCAGGTGCAAGGTGAGGGAGGATATGGCAATGCAAGATGCAAGGCAGACTATTGAATTCATGGGTATCACTTTTCTCAGTTGTTCTCGGATCGGGCACATTTTCCGAAGAACAAGCAAAATCCTTGTTCTGCAAGGTCATGTGTTGTTTTCCACACGTCTTGGTGCGAGAATGTTGTAACTCTTGCACTTACATGTTTTTATGTTGGTAACAACAGCCCGTGAGTGGCTCACAGCTATCCTCTTATCATGTCATTCCCTGATATTTCATTGGTAGAGTGTGAGTGTCCATACGTATGTTGACAATATCCGGAGATTATTGATTCCAGTATCTTGGCCTTTGAGTTTGTGGGTTGATCTTCCTTGTGATGTAATTGCCTCATCTAACTTAACATCATTGCTTCTGAACAGGATGTAGGTCTACCTTGGGAAGTGTTATCATTATGTTGATCTCCACTTCTCCTTGCTCATCACAGAAAGTATGTAACACAATTTCACTGCAGTCTGCCTTTTTCTGTTCACAATCATTGAATTATTTTATTATTATGTTTCCAGCTGGTGAGTATTTTAGCAAATATGATTATATTAGCTCAAGTTAGTTTATTATCCACTGCCCCTTTAGATTGTGAGTATGGCTTCTTCATATTTTTGTTTGGCTTCTGACATATTTGACAGGTGGTAAGCCCTTGCTGTTGTTTCAAGGCTGTATAACCTTCATCTGGTACATTGCCAATAGGATGTGAGCCTGTCTCCGCCCAGTTTTGCATATACTGGCTCATAACTGTTTCTGTAAACTACCATGTGGCAGATGGTGAGTCTTTTTGTACTGCATGTTCCTTTAGTGGCTCAATGACCTGTGGATGACTCAGGATGTAAGTATGTGCATCCAATGCACAAATGATTGATGCACACTCATAAGAGTATGATCTGACTGGTTTTAAACTGCACAGAGAGTGAGTATGCTTATATGGTTGGTTATCTTGAAGTTAACCTTATATGATTCTACATTCTGAAAAGAATGTAAATTCCCTCTGAGTTCTAATTACATGCTTCATTGACTCACAGCAATTTTCTCCTTGGACTTGATAGGCTGTAAGTTGGAATATTCTGTGGATTTGGGTACTAAGAAATTGTAATACTATAATTGTAATCCTCAAACAGGTTAATGTGAGTGTCTCTCCCAAACAGTTATAGTATGCTTATTAAAAATGGGGTTTGAGATAGGCTGTAAGCACTGCCTATTGAAGGTTTGGAACCCAGTTCATGATGGGTTGGTTTCATCTTACCAACAGTCTGTATGTGTTGTCTGGTTAAATGCATTGTCAAGGTGGATAACAATGCTTATGCTCTTTGGCTATTTGGATTACCTACAGAGAGTGAGTGTATCTGACTCTGTTGCATTCCATGGCTAAATGGGCTGTGGACAATTTAGGAGGTTAGTCATCTACTCATTGTCATGGATAGGAATGTGTTGAGTGATGGATTCATTGGATGTAAATCAGAGTGTATGTGTTTTCCTTTTGTAACAAATTGGAGAAGGGTACTCAATGGGAGTTCTGTCTGGGATTGCAGTTGGTGAGGATTCCTTGCTCACTTGTAATCAGAATGATTATCACAACCTAAACTGATGTCTGGAACAATTGTTTGGGTAGTCATTACAGGATGTAAGTTTTTCCTCCTTTTCTGCCCATCACAGCTCATCTCCCTTGGCATGCTCTTCCCAGTTTGTGAGTTTCTGACTTCTTCCTCCTTGTGTGCCCCTCATAGCTCATCCCCTTGGCATCCTCTTCCAGGAAGTGAGTTTCTGACTTTCTCTTCCTTCTCTTCCTTCTCTGCCCCTCATGGCTCATCTCCCTTGGCATCCTCTTCCCAGGAAGTGAGTTTCTGACTGTTTTCTCCTTGGGCCCTCATGGCTCATCTCTATTGGCATCCTCTTCCCAGTTTGTGAGTTCCTGACTTTGTCCTTGTCTGCCCCTCACAGCTCATCTCCCTTGGCATGCTCTTCCCAGTTTGTGAGTTTCTGACTTTGTCCTCGTTATCTGCCTCTCATGGCTCATCTCCCTTGGCATGCTCTTTCCAGCGAGTGAGTTTCTGACCTTGTCCTCCTTGTCTGCCTCTTATGGCTCATCTCCCTTGGCATCCTCTTCCCAGTTTGTGAGTTTCTGACTCTGTTCTTCTTGTCTGCCCCTCATGGTTCATCTCCCTTGGCATGCTCTTCCCAGCAAGTGAATTTCTGACTTTGTCCTCCTTGTCTGCCCTCATAGCTCATCCTCCTTCACATCCTCTTTCCAGGAAGTGAGTTTCTGACTGTCCTCCTTGTCTGCCCCACATGGTTCATCTCCCTTGGCATGCTCTTCCCAGGATGTGAGTTTCTGACTTTGTCCTCCTTGTCTCCTTATGGCTCATCTCCCTTGGCATCCTCTTCCCAGCGAGTGAGCTTCTGACTTTGTCCTCCTTGTCTACCCCACATGGCTCATCTCCCTTGGCATCCTCTTCCCAGGGTGTGAGTTTGTGACTTTATCCTCCTTGTCTCCTTATGGCTCATCTCCCTTGGCATCCTCTTCCCAGCGAGTGAGCTTCTGACTTTGTCCTCCTTGTCTACCCCTCATGGCTCATCTCCCTTGGCATCCTCTTCCCAGTTTGTGGGTTTCTGACTTTGTCTTCCTTGTCTGCCCCTCATGGCTTATCTCCCTTGGCATCCTCTTCCCAGCGAGTGAGCTTCTGACTTTGTCCTCCTTGTCTACCCCTCACGGCTCATCTCCCTTGGCATCCCCTTCCCAGTATGTGAGTTTCTGACTTTGTCCTCCTTTTCTGCCCATCATGGCTCATCTCTGTTGACATGTTCTTCCCAGCAAGTGAATTTCTGACTTTGTCCTCCTTGTCTGCCCCTCATGGCTCATCTCCCTTGGCATCCTCTTCCCAGTTTGTGAGTTTCTGACTTTGTCCTCCTGGACTGCCCCTCATGGCTCATCTCCCTTGGCATCCTCTTCCCAGAATGTGAGTTTCTGACTTTGTCCTCCTTGTCTGCCCCTCATAGCTCATCTTGGCATGCTCTTCCCAGTTTGTGAGTTTCTGACTTTGTCCTTGTCTGCCATGGCTCATCTTCCTTGCATGCTCTTGCCAGGAAGTGAGTTTCTGACTTTGTCCTCCTTGTCTACTCCTCATGGCTCATCTCCCTTGGCATACTCTTCCCAGTTTGTGAGTTTCAGACTTTGTCCTCCTTGTCTACCCCTCATGGCTCATCTCCCTTGGTCTTCACAGCTTGTGAGTTCCTGACTTTGTCCTCCTTGTCTGCCCCTCATGGCTCATCCTTGGCATCCTCTTCCCAGGAAGTGAGTTTCAGACTTTGTCCTCCTCGTCTGTCCCTCATGGCTCATCCCCCTTGGCATCCTCTTCCCAGTGTGTGAGTTTCTGACTTTGTCCTCCTTGTCTGCCCCTCATGGCTCATCTTGGCATGCTCTTCCCAGTTTGTGAGTTTCTAACTTTGTCCTCCTTGTCCGCTCTTTGTGGCTCATCCCCTTTGGCATCCTCTTCCCAGTTTGTGAGTTTCTGACTTTGTCCTCCTTGTCTGCCCCTCATGGCTCATCTCCCTTGGCATCCTCTTCCCAGCTTGTAAGTTTCTGACTTTGTCCTCCTTGTCTGCCCCTCATGGCTCATCTCCCTTGGCATCCTCTTCCCAGTTTGTAAGTTTCTGACTTTGTCCTCCTTCTCTGCCCCTCATAGCTCATCCCCCTTGGCATCCTTTTCCCAGGAGAGATGGTCTCTGCAGCGGTAGTTTCGTCTTGGCTCTGCGTCAGAAGCGTGGCGCCAGTGTCTTCACAAAATTGAAGGACTGTGTTGGGTTAAGCATCTGAGGAGCCAGGTGGAACTTTCCATCCAGAGCTGTCACAACAGCTTTGCTTCCTTAGGCACTCTCTGGATATACAAGCGTTCATGAAGATATCCACCTGACAGAAGTCAAGAGAAAAGCTGCCTGCCCTGGTATTTAAGTCCCCAAACGTCTGTCCTAGCGGATTGGTTTCAGTACCAAGCACGTAACGCTTTGTGAGTCTCCATCGTTCATGTATAGAAAAACGTTAATCCAATAGCCTGCTCCTTAGCCTTAGGGATGTAGACGGAATCCTGGGTTGCCTGTATTAGAGGGAGATGCGCAATGTTACGATAAAACAGTAGTGAAATGAAGGATGGCCATCTAAGATATGCACTGACTAGCAAAAGGCGCCTTCTCACCTACTTGTCAATCCAAAGATAATAAACTATTGATGGAGGAAGTTGGAGACACACCGTTTGTGACGAGTCAAGAATCACGATACGAGACGCGAAAACAGGTTGTGAGGAGACTGCATCAGCTATTCTCGAACATGCAGAGCAAAGGCCGACGCCTATTATGTAAAAGGTTCCCGCGTCAGTGAAATTGGTGGGGCGAAAACTATGTCAATGGAAAAAAAACAAAAGGGACGGAACAGCGAAACAGGGTAATGTAGAAGACGTAGATAATACACAATGAGAGCTGAATACATGATATACTATGAACAACACAACACATCTATAAGTATGTCGTACTACTGAGTTGCTACCATCTACTTGCTCTGTCAGACGGAGAGCGGTCTTCTCAACAGCACCGATTATTTCAGCACAAGGCGACTACTCTTCGGGTCAACGGATTAGATAGTGATTTCACCATAACAGGACCGAGAGTGTCAGGATTGTATGGTCATTTAACCTTTGGAAACCAAAAGAAGCATTATCCTTGCTTGGTGCCATCTCAGCTCTTTCTGGCCTAAAATAGGCGTGTTCTTAAATTCCATTCGAAGGCTTAGCCAATCAATTTCCAGTGATTGCCGCTACAATGAAATTCACCGGACTGCTGATCCGATCAATACCAGATTAAATTGTCAATGTTCTGTTTTCGCAAGTATTTAGCAAAGGCGGTGTAAAATTTCTTGTACTAATATATGAAATAAATTTGAAAAATTAAATTAACTTTGTTGTTTTGCAGTGCCGGTGGAAATGTCTCAGTCCTTCTGCCGCACTCAACAACCTGAACGTGTTAAATATTTCGGAGTCTCGCAGCTTCTATGGCTGGCAGACTCCAACAATAGGAAATAATATCCTTTGCACGCCGCTCACATTACAGCGTGCGCGGGACCCACAACGCTCTAGGGAGTCTACATAATGGGTGTAGACATTCCCAAATCCCTGATGTTAATCACCAAGTATTATCTGATGCAGGTTCTTTTCTGAAACCACCTGTTCTCGTAGCACTATGGAGCGGTATTTCCCATGAAAAGACCGACATCCACGTGGTTTCTCAGGTCCACGCTTCAACTTGAAGTTATTTCCTTCTTTTCTGACGTCATTAGTACATGCCTGATGGTCTATCTTATATCTACCTTTGGTCTGGCTTGCTTTGTGCTCACACCCATGTGACAGAAGGTCCTTGTCTCATAGTCATTGGCTCTAGCATCGCCACAATTCAGGATACGGAATGGCATTACTATTTTTCTGTGGCGATATCTTGATAATTTTAGAAAAATAGATAACAGCCGGGGCAAAAATCGACATGTGCTTCCTACAGGTCATGAAGGAGAGGGGCTGTCAAAGAAAAAAATCTATTTAAAAGGGTGCATCTTTGTGTTGTAAGACTAGTATCTGCTGTGGGCGCAGACAGACACTAGAATGAGTGATGGGGAACTAACCACTACTTTATTCAAAATCCACATATACAGATTATATACTAGTGGACAACAATGGGATATGGACAACAATAAGGTCAAATATTACTAAATCACAATGTAGGGAGCCTAATGACGAAGGCGATAATTTACTTGACGTCTGGACCAACGGTGGGCCCATTTGATACTACATGTCAACACCACACCCAATGCTGGTTTTCCCTGTCTTAATTCACTCTCACATTGTACAAATACATTTATTGGGAACTTGCAAAGACCACAGTAGATATTAGAATATAACTTGGCTTGTATCTACGAGTGAACTACTGGGGATTATATATATCTATGGGGAGAAGGTTCTGGAAGGGATGACAGAGATATTACTAAAGCTATCTTAAGTATGTTCCAAGATATTCTATAATATTCTAGGAATGTCAGGTTCATTACCAACAACATTATCATTGTAAATTCAAATGCACTTCAATTATTGTTTACAGCTGTTCCAAGTACCTAAGGTATAGTTCAAAATTTAAAAAAAATCCCACCACAGACAAATTGTGCCATATCTCCAGAATGAGTGGCAATTAGCACATAATAACATGATATGTGTATGATATTGTATGGATCTATATATGTATGTATATTTTTGGCCTTATGAGAGGCTGTTAACCTTTCAGCGAAAATATGACCAGACCTATGTATAGAGGACGAGCGCAAGACTGTCTGAGTTATATTGTTGGTTATAAATGTATAGGGGGGTCTCATGCGTAACTACAGGATTATATACTCAAAACAAGAGTGGTAATGAATGTGGGCAATAATGACCCCCATCACTATACGACTCCGACTGCTCGCTTTACCCAAAAATCTAACACACCTCCTCAAGCGAAGGAGTCGTGTGGCATTTCTATCCTGCTAAAAGGCATACTCTCAGGTACTGTACTCCCTATCTTCATCTGTTGAGCATAATGCCCTCTATCGCCACAGAAGGAACATGTGATCTCAGACACAGGCCATTTACCATTGCTGCAAACAACAAGTGTGGTCTCTGGGTCGGGACGAATTCTGGTGGATGACCTTTGGCACACCTCATTCGTGAGATGGGTGATGACGCTATTGAGAGTCAGTTGGTCAAAGGGGGGAATCGAGTCAAGGGTGACAATGAGGGCGGAGTAATCTTCTGGGATGTTCTGGTGTGCTTTCAATTTAGGCTTCAGTTTGGGTTAGGTGCATGCTGTTTAACAAGGCGTGGCTAACAGTTTGGTTCGGTTCGGTGCACACTGTTCAATGAGGCATGGCTAACGATTTGATTTGGTTCGGTGTGTGACACTTTTCAATGAGGTGTCCACGGGTTCGGGTTCAAATTTGGTGTGCGATGCTTTTCAACGAGGTGTCCACAGGTTCGGGTTCAGGTTTGGCATGTGATGCTTTTCAACAAGGCATCCACGGTTCCGATTCGGGGTCAGTGTGCGATGCTTTTCAATGAGGTGTCCATGGTTCCGATTCGGGTTCGACCTCATAGCATGAGTGTCGATTGTAGTCATATTGGTGGTCGGGGCAAATGTTTCGGAGTAATCTAGCCCATGCTTCTGATGCTGTCCATTAGTGACAAGTCATGCATGGAGTTTAATCTTCTTTCCATCAGGTCCATACATGGTTGCCAATACAAAGTGACATGGAATGATGTTAACATGAAGAGCTGGGTTTACAATTTTCCATGCTCCAAGCTTCTTGAGCTGTCCAATTTCATAATTGATAGCATCTTGTCATTCCAATGCATCTGGTCCACTGAGTGCTTCCTTCTGGTTCCACAGTTGCTAATGCCCAGTGGACATTTGATTCCATTGAGTCCTGTTCTTCAATAGTTCTAATTGCTGCATGTTCTCCTTCATTAAGGCTTTGATAATATCCTACAGGTGGTCGGACTCGGGTTGTTCTCAGTGCAGCTAGTTGTGGAAGTGGCTGTGATGGTCTAGGAGGTGTTACTGGTGGAGCAGGGAGTGGAGCTTGTATAGGTGGTGCAATGGGCTGGACGACCTGTGGTGTGCTTACTGGTACTGACTCCCCCACATCCAGTTTGTCGGCCTGTAATGTGAGAATCATTGGTGCAAATGTTACATTGCATTCTATACCTACACACCTCTTTTCTGGCCAATAAATATGGCACCCTTTGCTTTCTTCATCTATTCCAACAAATATGGCTTCATTTTCTCGAGCTTCTAGCTTTCCTCCAGCAGTGGAGTGAACATACACTTTTCCTCCAAACTTGTGTGCTTGTGCAAGGTTGGGTTTGGATTTGTGGACAAGGGAATAGGGGGTTTCTCCTGGAATAGCACGGGATGGTAGACGGTTCTTCAACCATGTCACATAGTTAATGGTTTCTGGCCATAGGAACATCTGCATGTTCTTTCCTAATGACATTGCTCTTGCATGTTCCACCAAAGTGCAGTTGAGTCTTTCTGCTACTCCATTTTGCTGTGGTGAGTTGTGGATGGTGAGCTGTCATTTGATTCCATTATCCTTTAGGTAGTTATTGAATTCTTCATTCAAATATTCACCACCTCTGTCAGACCTCAATTTCTGTACTGTTATTCCATTGTGATGGCATGCTGTTACGACCGTGTCGCAACCCTATCGGTCCTGAGGTTATCGCCACTTGTCAACGACAAGTCACCCTCTCGGAAACCATCGGCCCCGAAGCTGATGAATGTTTTCGCGAAGATCAAACTCCGTTTACGCCCACGTCAAAACAACTCATATTGTCTGGTCAAACTTTGATACGTCCCCTTTATTATGTTGATCCGTTCAATCTTATGTTTCGCATATGTCTATCTATATGTGTAGTCCTTGAACTATTTCCTTTTTATCGTAATCCTGCTCTCGGTTATCATCGGCCTCCGAACTAATCATAAACTTCCCGTTCCTAGTCAAGCTTATTGTTAATACCGTGTTCCGCCCTTCTCCCCATTAGTATTTTCCAGACGCCTGTTACTTGTATATGAACCCGCTGTAGTTGTAGTTACTAAGCAATCAGAATATCGACTCAGAATACCCTCATACACCTGTATCAGTCTCATACTCAGAGTTCCCCCATCCGCCTTCGCGTGTGCTCGCCCACTTCCGGCCCCGACCCCTTGGCCCGACGCTCGACTTGTCCTTCGATTCCGATCGGTATCATGCTGAAAGGTACTCGCTAGGATTAGTCTTCACCCGCCCGAAATTTAAGGACATCCTACGGATATTTGCGAGGGTGCAGCACATAAGCTGAAGCCAAGTCCTTCCGATCGGTCCCTGTCGGCCACCGACATTAGTCAGTTTCCAGTTCTTAACACATGCTATCTCTGCCACATAGTGTTTGAAAGCCTTAAGTGCATCAGATATGAGTTGGAGAAATTGAACTTGGGTTTCCTGGCTATAATCATCTGTGAGCTAATGTAATAGAGACTTCCACCAATGCTAGTAGTTTTCACAGGTCCCCATAGATCAGTATGCACTAATTCCATATATATTCAAGCTCTGTTCCTGGATTCTTCTGGGAATGGTTGTCGGACTGCCTTAGCCTTTCTGCAGGCATCACAGAACTCAGAAGTGGAGGTGGAGTCTAGCTCCACACCTTCAACAATTCCGTTCTTTACTGCATCCATAACTGCGGGTTGTGCTACATGTCCTAGAATTCAATGAAGTGCATGCACAGAAAATTTCTCCTATGCTGCAAGTGGTTGGTGGGAAAATGGAGTGGGGATAGTGTATAAACCCATTGGCTAGTGGAATTTCCACTATGGTCTTCCACTGTGGTGCAGGAGAAATGATCCTACACAGATTTTCCTCAAATTGGAATGTAAATCCTGCTGAAGCAATGCGATTTGTGGAGATAAGGGTTAGAGACATTTTCAGAGTATACAGCACATTTTTCAGCATTACTACTGTAGTCTTGCTTCCTAAGGGTAGATTAATCTTGATATCTCCTCTTCCAATAGCACTGATTGTTGTTCCATTAGTGGTGTAAACCTCTTGTGCAGGGATATTTGAGAAGGTAATAAACTTTGTTCGGTCTGGACCGAAGTGTGATGTTGCACCAGATTCTATGATTGCACTTTCCTTGTTCTTTGGCATAGTTATGATTGCTGTGGGAATAAATGCAAAGTTATCTTGGGGTGTTGGAGCAGATGCAGTACTTGCAGATTGCTTCTTTGAGCTCTGCCTCCTTGATTATTGTGTCCTGGATGCTGGAGTGCCTGTCCCTCCTTTCCACCTCCTGGCCGCCAACAATCTGATTTGTAGTGGCCTTTATGATGACACAGGTCAAAAGATTAGATATAGAATAAAACACTATTTGGCTAATATATGCTTTATTTATACTAACCTACAGGGTCTACTGTGATACTAACTTATCAGGATCTTAATGTAGCCTTAAGGATCTTGCAAGGATATTTTCAGTATTTATTTATGCATAAAACTGAAAGAAATTTATTACTTTAATTGATAGCCAACAAATCAACTAGAGGTGGATAAGTAATAAAGGCCAGCTACTCAACTAAGAGGTGGCAAAGGGGAACAGAACCAGGGAATCCTGATTGGTCAGAAGCTCAACTAGAGGTGACAAGGGATCCTGATTGGTGCCAGAAGCTCAACTAGAGGTGGTGCTGCAGTGACACACAGATGTGGAGTAGTATATGGGTTCATAAAAAGTTATATTTTCATGGCTGGAGCAGAGCTCTGTTACGACCCATTCCCAGATGTTTCAATATCCAACTTCCAATCTCTGATTACAGAACATCATAGTTACCGTATCATCCGCATTCTTCCCTTGTTCCGCATTTGGTAATTTGTCCATTGACAAGTATTCACTCGTTTGTTTGTTATATTCCCATTTCGGAATATTGTCTCCCTAATATGTCTTATTGTATTTCCATTTTAAGAATACTTCCGTTTCTGTCTTATTATAATCTTAGTTTGTAGTAAAATAACGAGTAGACTTATATTAGTTTCCGCAAATTTGTACTTTACCTTAGATCTGATATCGACTTAGTTTCTTATTCCTCCTCCCGTCTTTCTGTACGCTCGATATTCGGAACTCTTCGGAACTCTGAATATCCATATCTTCCATTGTAAGCCTTACTTCTGAAATTAAGGACTTTGAGCATTTGCGTAGAGGTGCAGCACATAAGCTGAAGCTGACATCCTGACCCTATCCAATAGTTCTCGACTTCCCGGTGACTTTCCGATAGTTCCAGAATAAGTTCCCGATACAGCACTTAACAAGCTCCTTATATACACTAGGATCTGAGACATTTTGAGACATTTAGAACTTTATTTCTATCCTATTTTAGTTTCTACCTGGAAACTGCTAGAATGTTTTAGAAATTTCCACCATTCTCCATATATGATGACATAATTGATGATGTAATGTTCCCATGTGTTATGAGGTCAGTGCACATCACACTACTCTTCACATTTGTCACTAGTTGTTGCATTTTGTGGATGTCACTTGTTGTGATAACTGTCACCTGTTGTGATGACTATTCCTGTGCATTGTGTAATAAGTGCTAGTGTTACGACCTGTTCCCAGATGTTTCAATATCCGACTTCTGATCTCCGACTACAGAACATCATAGTTACCGTATCTTCCGCATTCTTCCCTTGTTCTGCATTTGGTAATTTGTCTGTTGACAAGTATTCACTCATTTGTTTATTATATTCCCGTTTCGGAATATTGTCTCCCTGATATGTCTTATTGTATTTCCGTTTAAGAATACTTCTGTTTCCATCTTATTATGGTCTTATTTGTAGTACAATAACAAGAAGACTTATATTAGTTTTTGCGAATTTGTACTTTACGTTAGATCTGATATTGACTTAGTTTCTTATTCCTTCTCCTGTCTTTCTGTACACTCGATATTCGGAACTCTTCGGAACTCTGAATATCCATATCTTCCATCGTAAGTCTCACTTCTGAAATTAAGGACTTTGAGCATTTGCATAGAGGCGCAGCACATAAGCTGAAGCCAACGTCCTGACCCTATCCGATAGTTCCCGACTTCCCAGTGACTTTCCGATAGTTCCGGAATAAGTTCCCGACACAGCACTTAACAGCTAGCTGGCTGGTTTAAAAATATATAGTTAAAAAAGAATAAAAAGGTAGAAATTTCGTAGTTCCTTCAATTCTTAAAATGGAAATGAAAATTAAATTGCATATTTTCAAGATAAATCAAAGGAATATTGTACAATTTTATCATCATGATTGTTAAGAACTGAAAACTGACTAATGTCGGTGGCCGACAGGGACCGATCGGAAGGACTTGGCTTCAGCTTATGTGCTGTGCCCTCGCAAATATCCATAGGATGTCCTTAAATTTCGGGCGGGCGAAGACTAATCCTAATGAGTACCTTTCGGCGTGATACCGATCGGAATCGAAGGACAGGTCGAGCGTCAGGCCAAGGGGTCAGGGCTGGGAGTGGGCGAGCGCACGCGAAGGCGGATGGGGGAACTCTGAGTATGAGACTGATACAGGTGTATGAGGGTATTCTGAGTCGATATTCTGATTGCTTAGTAACTACAACTACAGCAGGTTCATATACAAGTAACAGGCGTCTGGAAAATACTAATGGGGAGAAGGGCGGAACATGGTATTAACAATAAGCTTGACTAGGAACGGGAAGTTTATGATTAGTTCGGAGGCCGATGATAACCGAGAGTGGGATTACGATAAAAGGAAATAGTTCAAGGACTACAAATATAGCTAGACATATGCGAAACATAAGATTGGACGGATCAACATAATAAAGGGGACGTATCAAAGTTTGACCAGACAATACAAGTTATTTTGACGTGGGCGTAAATGGAGTTTGATCTTCACGAAACATTCGTCAGCTTCGGGGCCGATGGTTTCCGAGAGGATGACTTGAAACGTTGACAAGTGGCGATAACCTCGGGACCGATAGGGTTGCGACACGGTCGTAACAATGATATAAGTACATTTAAAGAGCCTTTTTAGCAATTTCATTTTGGGGAAGTTGAGAAAAATTGAAAAAATCTTAAAAATACATGACACACATTCCTTAACACATGGCTACAAAGTTGGATGGATCTCAGGTGTGAGAGGTACTGTGAAATACATTCTGAAAATAGTCCGGACAGACCCACACTATATTTCAATTATTTTTTCTATTTTCTCTTTATTTTATCACACGCATATATTAGTTTGACGATCTATGTATTTCTATGGTACATAGACTCTTGTGGGGGCACACATACTAGATCTATGTACTCTAGCACCTATAGTTGAAACTCAGACACTTTTCACCCTGTAACCACAACTTGCCCAGACACCCACTTAGTGTCCTGTAAGTTGTGATTGGGGTATCGTCTCGACTGTCACAGATGGAATTCAACTATTGGTGCAATCACCGTTTCAAACTACATAGTCAAAACTCGAATCATTATCTCGATCCGTGCAGATTGTATCTGCACTACTCTACTTGTTCAGCTCTCTTATTATTTCCTTAATTATTAAAGCTGTTGCTCATAATCATACTGTAGAGTTAATTCTTCTCACAGTTGTCTTAGTTATCAATTCAGTACTTAAGATACCTAATTCTTTCAGTTGTATTGAACTTAGACAGTCAATACACACTTTGTCCATATTAGACTTAAATAGTCAATACTTCATTGTGTTGTACCTAAATGGTTGATATTCTTTGTATATAGAATGGTTAGAACTCTCACGACTCTTCACACCAGGCATTCACAATCAACCTCAGAATTGTTGAAGCCACCAGACATTTTACAACCCTGGAACCCAAAGCCATCCCAGATAAATACCATGACTTTGCAGATGTTTTTAGTAAAAAGGAAGCTGACCAGTTTGAACCCCATAGACTGTACAACCTAAAAATTGACCTTGAAGACAGGGCAAAGCCACCCCTTGGACCAATATACCTGCTCTCCTCTGTGGAATCTTCCACAATCTGGGATTTCCTGGATGAGCATTTGTCCATAGGTTAAATCCAGCCATCCAAGTCTCCTTTTGGAGGACACATCCTTTGTGTCAAAAAGAAGGATGGATCCGTCAAACTTTGTGTTGATTTCAGAGGACTCAATGCAGTTACTGAAACAATCAGTCCAAGATATTCAATCTTTTCCTGCTCAAATTCACATTTCTCTGCCTTTAAGTATATCTTATTTTTCTCCAACATCTCCAGAACCCTCTTGACTGCTTCTCTGTGTTTTTTAAGGGTGAAGACAAGGATATCATCCATGTAAACAATGACAACCTGTCCATTAATCAGTTCTATGTATGAACAGATCATTCATCATGGTCTGAAAAGTAGCAGGACTGTTGGTGAGACCAAAGAACATGACTAGTGGTTCAAATAACCCTCTATTGGTCCTAAATACTGCTTTCCACTCATCTCCCTTCTTTATCCTAACATTATTATAACCCTATCTGACATCCAGTTTGGTGAAGTATTTGGCTTTCTTCAACTTACTGATAATGTCACATATGAGTGGCAGGGGATAGGAATTTTTGATTGTCATGTCACTCAGTTTCCTATAGTCCTGAACCAGCCTCAAGGATCCATCCTTCTTTTTGACAAAAAGTACTGGGGATGCCATAGGGGATTTGGAGGGCTGGATCCTGCCACTTTTAAGGTTCTCCTCAAGAAATGCATCTAAGTGTTAGAGTATGATACTACAGCTCTAACATAGTCTATTATGATCTCCATATTTTTCTGATATTTGTAGTATTTTTCCCAGCACTGTAGGTGCAGTATTGAGTGAGTTACCTTAGGTCAGTACCTCCTGTATAGGTGCTTAGATAAGCACCTAGTAGTATAGTCCACTGTGGGTGTGGGAAAGTCTCCTTAGTGTTTACTTTCCAATCACACTCACAGGTATGTCTTTACAGTTGAATATACTTAGTGTTTACTTTCCAATCACACTCACAGGGGTGTTCTGCAAAGTGTTATTCAACTGTTTCAACACTAAGTCCTGTTCATTTGGTGCTAAGGGGTAAAGCTTGCATCTGAGAGGTTCTGAACCAGTGGACCAATTCCCCACTCATATATGTATGAAGAACAATAGATAAATGGGGAAACAGTGAATCATGGTGAGTAATAGAAAAGATCAGATGACAATAGAATGATGATCACATGAGTAAGGATAAGGGACATCAAATCACAATGATGGCTAGTTGAATAGCAGGGGTAATATGTAAGTATCATAGACCTCATCACAGAACTGAGAATGGACATGCTTTATTCATGTGAAGTGCAAGGTCAAGGAATGGGAGAGTATGCAAAATCCCTACATGCTCTTGGACACTCCACAGCACCTTCTCCATACATTGGGAGCCATACACCAAATGTAGAGTGATCAGCAGCAACAGGAGAACATGCTCTTGAAATATGTGACAAATTTGGGTGGCTTGCAGACAAGGCCTTCTACATTCATAGTCTTCTGGGACCTTGAATGACATGAGATGACAACCACAATGATCTCCACTGCTCGTGGACTGTGCTGTATAATAGTATTGCTCAAGTTCATGTGGTTATGGAGTATAATGTGTGATGAGCCAATCAAACTTGTATGGATAGACCCTAAAGTCATCATCATATGGATGAATGTAGATGATATCTCTGTGTTCAAATGGAGGTCAAATTTTGACTTCACAAAGACTGTGAAGATACTGTTTGGAGATGTGGATGGGTGGTAGTTCAGAGATGGTTCATGGAGGTTTCAAGACATGAGGGGGACATTGATGGTGGGAAGGAGGTTGGGTGGATTTTATTGATTGAGTTTAGATGATGAGGTGATGCTAGATATGATGAAGATGAAACTGACTAGGCTGTGTGATGAACAAGGCTGAGGTTGGTGCCAAAGTATATACATATGTGATTGAGTGAGTGTGAGTGTGACTGCAACTCAGGGCTTGAATGGTCTTAAGTTGCTTTCCAATTGGACTCTCTATGTTAAGTTCCAGATCTCAGGTGGATTCTCCAGTGGATGTTCTGGACACTTCCTGGTAAATGCCCACAGAGTTCCAGAGATTAGTCTGGGGAGTTTCTGGGGATTAGTTTGGGGAGCATCAGAATATATACCAGAGAGCAGAATGGACTTGGCTTTAGCTTATGTGCTGCGCTCTCATGCACTCACTTGGGTGTCCATATTTCAGAGGGCAGATGTATCTGGAGTGCTTACAGATACTCAGAGTTCCTGGGGGCTCCATATGTCTGGAGTCCACAGAGTTCTGGATATCAAGCAGATAGAAAGAACAAAGGAGAAGGTTAACTAAGTCGAGATTAAAACTAAAGAGTAAGTACATGACTATGGAAGACTATATAGATGTTCCAGTAATTGTACTACAAGTCTGGGAGTATAATAAGACTTATTTGGAACTGTTTCCTAACTAAGGATATAATAACAGGTCAGATAAATGAGGATACAAGGATGGGGAGAGATTGGGAAATAAGAGCAAGAACAATAAACAAACAAATGAACATCTGTCAACCAGTCAGTTACCATATGTGGAACAAAGGAAGTGAGTCAGAATGTCCACAGACATCTGATACTATCTGGAAATGGATCCTAACACTATGATGACCTAAGTGTGCATATTTCCAGGAAAGTCAGAACATTGGCATAGAGAGGATTGACAAGGATGATCTGGTGAAGGTTGGGCCTTGGACCAAAGTATCTAGAACAAACACCAGGGGTCTGGGTGGAGTCCAGGTTGGGAAATGACCAAGGATGCTTGGAGATACCAGTCCAGAAGATAGTTCAGAACCTGATATACTTTCCGGGAAATACTCCATGGAGTCTCCAGGAATGGATCTTCACACTCTACATCAGGACAAAGATCTTCAAGTGAGTAAGACTATGGAATATCTGGGCAGATCCCAGTTGGTGAGTCATACTGTAAAAGGGAGTGAAGTGCTCATAGAATGGGGTCTGGGCAGGTTTTCCAGTCCTAACAGAATATCTAGGAATTGATGGGTTTCCAGAGACAGGAATTATATTGGAATATTGAGCAAGAATGGATTGTAACACTATCAATCAGTCACAGAGGCCACCTTTAAAATTAGTTGGATTGGATCTGCATACTCCTGTGCTTGCACATGGATAGTTTTATGTTGGTGTTTCAAAAGGGAAAAATTGGGGAAGAGTGAAAATCCTACTCCATGACACTGTTAAGATCTAAACTAAAAGGGAAGGGAGGCTCTAAGTTGGGGGTCTGATGACTGGAAATGAACTAATCAGGGGGCCAATGATAGAGATTGTACTAGTCAGGAGGTCTAATTCTATAATCATAGTGGAGCTTGGCTTCAACTTATGTGTTGTGCCTTTGTATGAAACTGTTAGGGTGCTCCAGTATTTCAAACAGAGCAGATAGTACAATGGAGATGAAGTTCAACAATGAGACTGGAAAGTAGTAGAGGGTAATCTAAGTTAATTTTTGAACTGAAGAACTGCAATGGAATTGCTACACATATCTGACATAATGTGTTTCCCCGCACTGTCCCTGTTCCTCACCTGCCGCCATTTCATTCCTAGGCTTTGATTTCCAGTCATTTTATCGGCCGGGCTCTCTTCAAACGTCTCTGTCTCTAGGGTTGGGCCAAATTGATGTCTTGTAACTTCTAGGATTACTACTGTGCATATATGTCAGAATGCCGCCAATTTTCTTCAAGACCATCAGGAAGGGTTGAAGTGTGAGTAAATTACACCTTATAATAACATAATGACTTCATGATGTACACTAACCCACCTTGGTCCTTTCGCAATCACAGTGGCCAATCTCAAACTTGCAGAAGAACAGAAGAACACATAGAGATGGGTATGCAGGATATAATGTATTTGATCAATCTTACCCAGATGGCCATTTGGATTTTGTGAATGACAACAAATTGCAGGACTCTGACTCTGAAATTCAGGCTCAAATGGATGACAATAAGATGAATTGTAGTGCTTCAAGAATTGATGATGTGTAGCTCAATGCAGTGTATTGGTGAGTATGCTGTATATTTTGTAATACCCATATTTATTGATTATCTTCATTAATAGCTACAAGGCTCTGACCTGTCGGGACAAGCCCCACCACCCTACTCTGTATCAACAATTTTAAGTATTTATTAAGGCATGTGATCTAACTCAGAGAAACCTATTTTGAAATGATTAAAGTTCATTAATTATTTATAATTATTTACAATTATATACTCTTGTGAATTCACTGCATCTAAAACACATCAGTCAGTCTCCTTTTGCAACCTTGCTGAATACTTACTCATGGATCAATAATAACATCCTTAAACACTACATTTGTAGTCATATCAGTGTCTGTTAGGATCCCCATCATTTTGGACCCCTGCTACTTGTTTCGGACTTAATCCCCTTCATCATCTCACTGTCAGAACCCCTGCTCATGGTATCAGTGCTCACGGCACCCCTGACACTTATTTCATTATAAGTCTTACTTTTTTTTAGTTTCCATTCTGTCTCCATTCCATTCCCTTCCCTGTCACCATCTCTGTTTACACATCTCACTTGCCACCTCAGACCCCTTTAATATTGTTTAGTATATTACATTTAGTCTTCCTGCCTTGTCATCAATTTCTCATGATCTGTTTCATCTTTCACTTCCTTGATCAGCCATCCAGTCATCCATCTCATCATAGTATAAATCCTCTTCATGTATACTACAGTTCTTCAGTTCAAAAATTAACTTAGATTACCCTCTACTACTTTCCAGTCTCATTGTTGAACTTCATCTCCATTGTACTATCTGCTCTGTTTGAAATACTGGAGCACCCTAACAGTTTCATACAAGGGCACAACACATAAGTTGAAGCCAAGCTCCACTATGATTATAGAATTAGACCTCCTGACTAGTACAATCTCTATCATTGGCCCCCTGATTAGTTCATTTCCAGTCATCAGACCCCCAACTTAGAGCCTCCCTTCCCTTTTAGTTTAGATCTTAACAGTGTCATGGAGTAGGATTTTCACTCTTCCCCAATTTTTCCCTTTTGAAACACCAACATAAAACTATCCATGTGTGAGCACAGGAGTATGCAGATCCAATCCAACTAATTTTAAAGGTTGCCTCTGTGACTGATTGATAGTGTTACAATCCATTCTTGCTCAATATTCCAATATAATTCCTGTCTCTGGAAACCCATCAATTCCTAGATATTCTGTTAGGACTGGAAAACCTGCCCAGACCCCATTTTATGAGCACTTCACTCCCTTTTACAGTATGACTCACCAACTGGGCTCTGCCCAGATATTCCATAGTCTTACTCACTTGAAGATCTTTGTCCTGATGTAGAGTGTGAAGATCCATTCCTGGAGACTCCATGGAGTATTTCCCGGAAAGTATATCAGGTTCTGAACTATCTTCTGGACTGGTATCTCCAAGCATCCTTGGTCATTTCCCAACCTGGACTCCACCCAGACCCCTGGTGTTTGTTCTAGATACTTTGGTCCAAGGCCCAACCTTCACCAGATCATCCTTGTCAATCCTCTCTATGCCAATGTTCATGCACGACTTGTCACTAATGGACAGCATCAGAAGCATGGGCTAGATTCCTCTGAAACATTTGCCCTGACCACCAACATGACTACAATTCACACAGTCCTCACTATGGCAGCTTGTCAAAACTGGTAAGTCCACCAGGTCGACATCAAGAGTGCATATAATGTGAAGCTACATGATAATATTTACATACATGCACCAACAGAATATCTCAAACCAGAGGATGAAGGAAAGGTCCTTAAACTTCTGCTGAGTTTGTATGGACTCAAACAGGGAGGATTTGAATGGTCAGAGGAGCTGGAGAAGTTTGTTTTAGACTTCGGATTCACCAGGTCACAAGTTGATCAAGCTGTATACTTCAGGAGAAAAATGGAAGAGCACATGGTCATCACAGTGTCAGTAGATGACATGACCATCACTTTCAAGTATCTCCAACGCACTTTGAAATTCAAGGCACAACTCTGAACAAGATTCAAGATCTCTGACCTGGGGGAGTTGAGTTGGTTATTAGGCCTCAAGGTTGAGTGTGACTGCCAAGCCTGCTCTATAGCAATATCACAGAAGGCATATATGGAAACCATCCTAAAACATTTCTTACTTGGAGATGCAAAACCCATGCATATTCCGATGCACACAGGGAGTATAATTTCTATTGATCAATCTCCCTCCACTTCTGATGAATTGAAGGACATGCAAGATGTTCCTTACCAGTGTGGAATAGTATCACTGATGTGCAGTCACAAGCACAAGCCCTGACATAGCATTCTGTGAGGTATCAGCATTATCTCATAAGGTTCTCTTAATTTTCTTTGAATTATTTAATATTTTCTCGAATTTATTGTATTTTTATTATATTCTATTGTGAAATATAAGGCCAAGTTCCTTTTAACTTCACATAATAATAGCATATATGAGCTCATATAATGATATTATATCTTAGTTAATTAATTATAATTTATAACTAATTATTTATATTTTATTTACTTAGTTATTGCTTTTTAGCACAGTGCTTGCTCCAATGTGCATTTTTGGAGTCATGTGACCTATTAGATAAGCCCCCTATCATTCAGTCACGAATGTGACTGTAACGACTTACTTGAGTCATTATTTGATTCCGCCTTAGTCTGATAAACTAACTGCAAGTACCTACACTTGCAGAATCTAGAACTCTGTCAGCAACTCTTGAACTTAGCTAATCATCTAAGTTCCCCCAGCCTCACAGCTACCCCTTAGGCTTATTAATTACATTAATTACATAATAAACTTAATAAGTATCTTACTGAAATCCCTGCCAACACTTAGATTATTCAAGGCCCATTCCTTAAGCTAGTGAATTAATCAAGTACAAGCACACAAGAAATTCAATACAAACTACTTTCTCTATTAATAAATTATTTAGCACCTTGTTAAATATCGATTAATAGCTACAAATAAGCATACAAGAATCTGAAGCTTTATACCAAGTCTCTGCTAAGTTACTGCATGTTACAACCGGAATTCCCGCCAGACTCTGGGCACTAACCTATATGCACCAATTGTCAGTTTACCAGAATTCCTGCCAGACTCTGTACATCAGACTTGTCCACATTCGACTTCATTACATTGTGTATCAGTCACTGGAATACCTGCCAGACTCCATCCCTGTCTATGTCCGACCTCGTCCCACACATCAGTCACCAGACCCCACTCAGAAAACCCGTCATCACTCTAACTGAGCCCCATTCCCATTCTAGTCAAATGACCTGTCACAATTTGGACTCCGCTCCGTCCAATTCCGTGTTTAAAACACCAAATTTGGTGTTTATCTTGTTTTATGTTTTGCTAGTTTCATTTTCATTATTACTGGATTTGGTATATTATTCATTCCACAGTCTATATAGTCTGGCAGATGTTGTACATACAATCCAGTCAGAAAATCAGCTTAGATTCTCCCCAGTAATCTAGTACATTTTCCACTCTAAACTCCTCTTTGAATTACACCGCTTTCACTAGTCGGAGCCCATGGGCTCCGACGCATCTATCACTCAACCTCCGACTTATTTACAGTATCTTGACTCCCTGACCTCTCAACCCATAACCGCTTGACCCACAAACTCCACCCAGACTCCCCGGGACTCCCGTCCACCCGTTTGAAATTGGACAACACAATCTCGTGAGGGTGCAGCCTATAAGCTGAAGCCAAGTCCTACCAGATTTCCTGCGGGTTTCTCCAGAAACCCTCCATGTACGCACCCTTAACACTGCACATATACTCAGCTTTTAGCCCCTATTCTCAAGGAATAGTTCTTTTATTTGCTAAAAGAGTCATATATTGTTTTATTGAACCTTTCAATAATCAAAATAAGCATTGACTTGAGTTGTTTAAGCTTAATAGTGCAGCTCATTAATCTATCAGTATTTAAATTACTGGACCTTTGCTTGTTTTATTGTTGAAGCTCTGTGACACTATTTTATGACCGGAAATCCTGCCGGACTCCGGGCACTAACTTATATGCACCTGCACCCTATACGCACCCATTATCAGTTCACCGGAATTCCCACCAGACTCCATACATCAGACTCGTCTACATTTGTCTTCGTTACATTATGTTTCAGCCACCGGAAAACCCACTGGACTCCGTTCTGTCTATGTCCGACCTTGTCCCGCACATCAGTCACCATACCCCACTCAGTAAAACCCGTCACCTCTCTAACGGAGCCCCATTCCCATTTTAGTCAAATGACCTGTCACGATTCGGACTCCGCTCCCGCTCCATTTCCCATTATGGTTCATGATTTGTCACTATTCGGACTCCGCTCCATTCTGTCCCATTCCTAACACCAATTTGGTGTTTACTATTCCCGTTTTATGTTTTGCTCACTTCATTTCATTATTACTGGATTCAGTATGACATTTACTCCACGGTCTATTTAAACTGCCAGATGTTGTACATACAATCCAGTCAAAAAATTGGCTTAGATTTCCCCCAGTAATCTAATACATTTTCCCACTCTAATCCCTACTTGAATTACACCGCTCACACTAGTCAGAGCCCACGGGCTCTGGCGCATCTATCTCTCTCACACCATCTCGACTCACAACCCACGACCTCCGACCAATGACCTCTCGACCACGACCCCTGCATGGACTCCCCGGGATTCCCGTCCGCCCGTCTGAAATTGGACGACACGATCTAGCGAGGGTGCAGCCTATAAGCTGAAGCCAAGTCCTACCGGATATTCCGCGGGTTTCTCCGGAGACCCGCCCTGTACATATCCTAACACACTATAGCATATATTGAGCTATCTAAGAGAAACCCCTGAATACATTACACATTCCCTGTTGCAATCTTATCACAATTTATGTGAAGCCCTGGATGTACCCATTGGGAAGCAGTAAAGGATGTTATCTGGCAATTAAGACATAATAACATGATATGTACAGTGAGGGACAAAAGCCTTCCAATGATTTTTAGTTGTGCAAGGATTCTTGAATAGCTCAAGAACCACTAGAAATACAGATCTGAAATTTGGTGGTTGGTTAGGTCTATATGTTATGTATATGCCCTTAAAATATTATGACATAAGCATTAGTATTTCCCACACTATAAATAAAATAATAACAATATCACATTGGAAGGGTTTTGTCGCAGTCACATGATTGGCACAAAACCTTATTGATTTTCTGCAAATAAGGGTTTGTTTAATCATGTGACCTGTTAAGGGTGTGTACATGGAGGGTTTCCGGAGAAACCTGCAGGAAATCTGGTAGGACTTGGCTTCAGCTTATAAGCTGCACCCTCGTGAGATTGTATTGTCCAATTTCAAATGGGCAGACGGGAATCCCAGGGAGTCCAGGTGGAGTTCGTGGGTTGAGGGGTTGGGGGTCGAGAGGTTGGGGAGTCGAGATAAATAAATCGGAGGTTGAGAGATAGATGTGTTGGAGCCCGTGGGCTCTGACTAGCGAGAGTGGTGTAATTCAAAGAGGAGTTTAGAGTGGAAAATGTACTAGATTACTGGGGAGAATCTAAGCTGATGTTCTGACTGGATTGTATGTACAACATCTGCCAGACTACATAGACTGTGGAATGAATAACATACCAAATCCAGTAATAGTGAAAACTAAACTAGCAAACATAAAACGAGATAAGTAAACACCAAATTTGGTGTTAGGAATGGGACAGAACAGAGCAGGATCCGAATTGTGACAGGTCATAAACCATAATGGGAAATGGAGTGGGAGTGGAGTCCAAATCGTGACAGGTCATTTGACTAAAGTGGGAACAGGGCTCAGTTAGAGGGATGACAGGTTTTCTGAGCGGGGTCCAGTGACTGATGTGTGGGACAAGGTCGGACATAGGCAGGGGTGGAGTCCAGTGGGTATTCTGGTGACTGATACACGACATAACAAAGTCGAGTGTGGACAAGTCTGACATACGGATCTGGTGGGAATTCTGGTAAACTGACAATTAGTGTGTATAGGGTGTGGGTGCATATAAGTTAATGCCCAGAGTCTGGTGGGAATTCCAGTTGTAACATGACCTATCAGAATTATATATATATAGCTGTTCACTTTCTAATTCAACATCATCCCCACAACTCAACATTCTACACCATGAAAGCTCTTACTCCTGCTCAGGTTAGCCACATTCTCACATTGATCAATAAGGGCAGGTCTGCTTCTCAGATCTCTGCAATCACTAGCAGAGGTCTGTCTACTATATCCAGGAATTCACTTTACCCATTGCCCATCACATGCCAAAGCACCTGGTGGCCATCCATGCAAGCTTTCTCCCTCAGATCTTCATTATTACATCCAACAAATCACTTCTCAGAAGGCAGAACATGCCACTGAGGTCACCAAAATCCTTCAAAATATGACTGGAGAGTCCATTTCAGTGAAGACTGTTTATAGAGCACTCAAGAAGGCTGGAATGAGGGCTGTGGTGAAGAGAAAAAGGCTTTTACTCACTAAGAGGCATAGGAAGGCAAAGATGGACTTTGCTCTGGCACACAAGGACTGGACTGTGGATGATTGGAAGAGGGTTGTTTGGTCAGATGACAACAAAAATCAATTGTTTGGGGTCAGATGGGAGGAAGTGGGTGTGGAAAAGGGCAGAGTGGGGAAAGGATTAATGGTCAAAGAGAAGATTGATCCTATCACTATAGGATATGGGTTTTTATGTATGTAGTCAAGGTGAATGTGGGGGAAGAACAAAGAACCACATGATCAGGCACAAGGGCACTACTCAACAATCAAGTGGCGGAACAATGAGTGGTTGATGGGAGAGGTTGGTGATGACATATGTGGTAAGGTGGCCAGGCTTACAAAGGGAAGCCATTGCAATGCTATTTCACTGGATATTAAATAGCCTCTCATAAGGCCAAAAATATACATACATATATAGATCCATACAATATCATACACATATCATGTTATTATGTGCTAATTGCGACTCATTCTGGAGATATGGCACAATTTGTCTGTGGCTGGATTTTTTTTAAATTTTGAACTCTGCCTTAGGTACTCGGAACAGCTGTAAACAATAATCACAGTGCATTTGAATTTACAATGATACATAATGTTGTTGGTAATCAACCTGACATTCCTAGAATATTATAGAATATCTTGGGACATACTTAACATAGCTTTAGTAATATCTCTGTCATCCCTCCCAGAACCTTCTCCCCATAGATATATATAATCCCCAGTAGTTCACTCACAGATTCAAGCCAAGTTAGATTCTAATATCTACTGTGGTCTTTTCAAGTTCCCAATAAATGTATTTGTACAATGTGAGAGTGAATTAAGACAGGGAAAACCAGCATTGGGTGTGATGTTGATGTGTAGTATCAAATGGGCCCACTATTGGTCCAGACGTCAAGTAAATTATCGCCTTTGTCATTAGGCTCCCTACATTGTGATTTGGTAATATTTGACCTTATTGTTGTCCATATCCCATTGTTGTCCACTAGTATATAATCTGTATATGTGGATTTTGAATAAAGTAGTGGTTAGTTCCCCATCACTCATTCTAGTGTCTGTCTGTGCCCACAGCAGATACTAGTCTTACAGCGCAAAGATGCACCCTTTTAAGTAGATTTTTATTTGACAGCCCCTCTCCTTCATGACCTGTAGGAAACACATGTCGATTTTTGCCTCAGCTGTTATCTATTTTTCTAAAATTATCAAGATATCGCCACAGAAAAATAGTAATGCCATTCCGTATTCTGAATTGTGGTGATGCTAGAGCCAATGACTATGAGACAAGGACCTTCTGTCACATGGGTGTGAGCACAAAGCAAGCCAGAACAAAGGTAGATATAAGATAGACCATCAGGCATGTACTAATGATGTCAGAAAAGAAGGAAATAACTTCGAGTTGAGGTGTGGACCTGAGAAACCACGTGGATGTCAGTCTTTTCATGGGAAATACCGCTCCATAGTGGATGACTCTCCGTAGCACTAAACCTCTAAGTTTCTAATTCAAACTGACAGCTGTGACAGGTGACAGGGTTTAGAACTTGCTGTTAAAACTGTAGAGCCAATTTCCATAAAATAGAAAATTAGATATATATGATTGGACCGTCATATCCCATTGTTGTGACCTTCTAATGTCACCACTCATGTCACAGCGCCATATATACCTTTAATACATTCAGCGTTCATGGATGTATACAAAATAATGAATGACAAGTCAGAAGATGAGCAGGAGGATCAAGAACATGCATATGGGCTTATATGTATGTTTTAATGCATTTTTAGATAGCTCAAATACAATGGCTGAGATATCACAACCATGTAGGCATGACTCTAGCCGGTGAATTGGAAAAACGTAGAGAACGTGCTGAACACTGAAACCCCGTACACCTTTACCTTACATGTCCAGATTTGCCTCCTCCGCAAGGGGACACGGCCTGGCAGCATATGTGGACTGCTCAAAATGACCATGCATTCATAACCACGATGGGTTTTGATGTGAAAACATTCAATCATATTCTCAAATCTGGGTTTGAGATACACTGGAATACCATACCTGTGGAACGATCAGATATCAGTCAGTATGCTGCTCCCTGCCCCAAAAGCGGTCCTTGAATGCTGCTGGAGGACTAGGATTGGTATTGCATTTCATTCATTCTTGCATGGTTCAAACAAGCTTGCAACAAATTTTTGGATTGATCCCATCAACAGTCGACTGGTATCTGAAATTTTCACTAAATATACTTGAGATGACACTCAATGATATGTCTGAGGCACTCATCATCTGGCCAAATCCTGCAAAAATGCAGTCATTTCAAAATATGATTGTTGCTCATCACACCCTGCTTGTGGGAGCATTTGGAAGTATTGATGGATTGAAATTACCAGTTGAAGTCCCAGATGATCCATTGATGGAAAATGCAACCTACTGTGGCTGGACTCATAATCATTATTCTAATCAAGTCTTTGTCTTTGGACCAGATGGTAGGTTAAAGGCTTGATCTTTCTAAAAGTATTCCATTTACATATATTCTAATTATTTAGGTACCATTCTCGAAGCAGTGCTCAATGCGCCTGGTAGCTGGCATGATTTGCATGTTGCTCGTCCAATTTATGAGCAATTGTGGAATAACACACCAGATGAATTTTATTTGGTTGCAGATGCTGCTTTTCCCCGAGGTGCTCAAAGCATTCAGAACAAGATCAAAGCTCCACTGAAGTCTGGTGATCGATTGCCACAATCTCACTTGGGACGCTTTGTACAACTAGCAGTTGATAGGGAACTACTTTCATATCGGCAGACAGCTGAGTGGGGTATGCAAGCATTACAAGGCGGATTTGGTCGACTTCGTGTGCCTTTTCCTGTGGATCCTTCTCATTACAATTACTTCGTGTTATCACTCGAGCATTCAATCTTCGGGTATGTTGTGTTGGTATCAACCAGATTCGTGCAGTGTATTGTGATATCTGGCGAGAGGCTGAGGGAGATGATGTTTATTCAAATTTTTCATCAATGCTCATGAGCGATATTCGCAAGAATGATCGTGTAGCATGCTTCCATACAATGGCTGTTGAGATACAGCAATAGTTTTAGATCAGTAAACATTTTCTTGGGTCTAGTATAGACAATTAAAAACATGTTATAGAGTAGTATTTAGTGGTACACAAGAAATGGAGTGCGGTTATCAAGAAATAGAAGCTATTTATCTCTAATCAAAATAGCTTGTTGTCATGAATGGCAATGTCAGGGGTGACAAATCGGGTATGGAGAACAGGAGAAGGGGAGTGACGAGGATAATGATGCAGTGGGGAGCGGATCGTTGGAACATGGGCATTGGTCATATTGAACTGATGGTGTGAGGGTTGTGGATAGTGGGGCTGGTTACGCAACATCTCAAACATCTGTAAATCCCTCTCTGCCATATCTACACGTCTAGTCTCATGATCCACATCCTGCTGTAACTGCCTAATCTGGCCCTCTGCCTCACGAAGTTGAGTCGTTAGAGAATGTAATTGAAAATTTTCAAATCTACGAGCCTGACAGTTGTCTTCTCGTGTTGCCTGAACCTCTGGATCAAAGACACGTGCTATGTTGGCCAATGTACCACGAAGCTGTGAGGATGTTGTGCGTAATCCACATCCCTCTGATTGTGGTTCATGTTTGAGTTGATGGGCAATGTAGCTCTTCGTTTTGTGTTTAATTGGTGAACATGCAGGTGAATGGTCAGATGAGATGACAATCACATCCTCTTCCATCTCTTCATCACATACAACATCAGATGCGACTCAGTTGTTGATGTAATGCTCAATCTGATGAGCACGCTCTATCTCCCATGGACATTCTGAATTTCCAGTTGGTTTCGTTACACGTACCAACTAGAAGTTGTATGATATTAGGTGTGGTTGTGGGAGTTTGTTAATAACATACCTTTTTGAAATGTTTCTCCACCACATCAGCCCCTCTAATTGGCCGTCCATTTGAAACAGCCAAGTCTCAAACCTATCATAAACTAATGCCCATTCCTTAGGTCCAGCTGGCAAGATCTCTTCTGTGAATTCCATCAGTGCCTCGAGATCAGCCTGACTCCACTTTTTTGCCCCCAGTGCTCTACCCTGCCTTAGAGATAAACCTTCATCCCCCACATCATCCTCATAGTCATCATCAAAAGTATCCTGATTTCTCTTTGATACAGGCTCATTTCCATGTCCTCCACGTCCCCTATGACCTGCAGGGGCAGTACGCTTCCTTGGTCTGGTAGTCACGTTGTGTTTTGCTCTCATAGAGATAGCTGCGATTGTTGGGTCAGGCAGGTCATTCTCGTCAGATGCACCTTGTGGAAAAATGAACGTTTTGTTGGTGGGGTGGGGCTTAGGCTTTGTTGGTATTGAATGATCAATGTGTGTGGACGAGAAGTTGGAAGGAGAGAGGGGGAGAGATGGACGACGTTCTTGGATTCAGGGAGGGCTGATCAGTAGGATGGATTGAACTTGTGTAAGAGAATGATGTTGGCTCCGATCTTTGCTGGCTCCAAGTGGGGGGAGTAGGAAATAACGAATTGAGAGGGGGAAGTCGAGTTGTACATGTCGGTAGGGGCATCCAGCTTGGTGGAAGGAAAGGATACAGAGTGTGTTGGACATGGTTCAAAGGTGCTGTAAGACATTTAAAAGGAATAGTAAAGCAGAGACGTTACCACCATTGCAAGCTTGACTCATATTTCAATCTACAGCCTATATGTTTGTAACCTTTGTATTTATTTGTGTAAATTGTTTGACGCATTTCACTGAATGTTAAATAATGTTTTGCTCACCAGTAAACCTTAAAGGACTTTCCAGACAAAAAGGGTATAGCAATGAACGAAGCAGAAGTCACAGCTGCAGACCGATACATAGAAGGCAGCCAGGTGGCAGCAGTGGAAGCAAATGACTGAAAAGGATATATAGATTAATATATGACACATTGAGAATTAGGTACTCACAAAAATTTTGAACAAGGGTCCTGACCCTCATTCATAATTTTTCGTTTAGGATGAATCATCCACCTTCGAAAGGTGACATGACAGCTTCCCTGTCGTCGCTTAATGATGATGACTCTCCGTAGCCCTAGAATCCTAAATTCTCAGTTCTAAGTGATACTGCCGGTATGCTGATCGTTAAGCGATGACAGGGAAGCTGTCACATCACCTTTCAAAGGTGGATGATTTGTCCTAAACAAAAAATTACAAATGAGGGTCAGGACCCTTGTTCATAATTTTTGTGAGTACCTAATTTTTCAGTGTGTCATATATTAATCCATCTATCCTTTTCAGTCATTTGCTTCCGCCCTGCCACCTGGCCCTCTGTATCTGGTCTGCAGCTGCGACTCCTGCTTTGTTCATTGCTATACCCTTTTTGTCTGGAAAGTCCTTTAAGGTTTACTGGTAAGCAAATACATTATTTAAAGTTCAGTGAAATGCGTCAAACAATTTACGCAAATAGATACAAAGGTTAGAAACATATAGGGGGGCTGTAGATTGAAATACAAGTGAGGCTTTCAACTTGCTATTCATTTTGAATGTCTTACAGCACCCTTTGAACCATGTCCTGCACATGAACACTGAATGTATTGAAGGTAAATATGGCGCTGTGACATGAGAGGTGGCATTAGAAGGTCACAACAATGGGATGGCTATGACGGTTTAGTCATATACATCTAATCCCCCATTTTATGGAAATTGGCTCTACGGTTTAATAGCAAGTTCTAGCCCATGTCACCTGTCACAGCTGTCAGTTTGAATTAGAAACTTAGTTTTAGTGCTACGGAGAGTCATCCAGTGCTACGAGAACAGGTGGTTTCAGAAAAGAACCTGCATCGGATAATACTTGGTGATTAACATCAGGGATTTGGGAATGTCTACACCCATTATGTAGACTCCCTAGAGCGTTGTGGGTCCCGCGCACGCTGTAATGTGAGCGGCGTGCAAAAGATATTATTTCCTATTGTTGGAGTCTGCCAGCCATAGAAGCTGCGAGACTCCTGCGTTGTCTCAGATGATTGATTCTGAGATTGAATTAAGTAAATTTGGGTGTATAAAGGCCATGTAGTTAGCATTAGACAGTAGTGTGCTTTACCCTTATATATTGAGACTCCGAAATATTTAACACATTCAGGTTGTTGAGTGCGGCAGAAGGACTTTTACATTTCCACCGGCACTGCAAAACAACAAAGTTAATTGAATTTTTCAAATTTATTTCATATATTAGTACAAGAAATTTTACACCGCCTTTGCTAAATACTTGCGAAAACAGAACATTGACAATTTAATCTGGTATTGATCGGATCAGCAGTCCGGTGAATTTCATTGTAGCGGCAATCACTGGAAATTGATTGGCTAAGCCTTCGAATGGAATTTAAGAACACGCCTATTTTAGGCCAGAAAGAGCTGAGATGGCACCAAGCAAGGATAATGCTTCTTTTGGTTTCCAAAGGTTAAATGACCATACAATCCTGACACTCTCGGTCCTGCTATGGTGAAATCACTATCTAATCCGTTGACCCGAAGAGTAGTCGCCTTGTGCTGAAATAATCGGTGCTGTTGAGAAGACCGCTCTCCGTCTGACAGAGCAAGTAGATGGTAGCAACTCAGTAGTACGACATACTTATACATGTGTTGTGTTGTTCATAGTATATCATTTATTCCACTCTCATTGTGTCCTATTATCTACGTCTTCTACATTGTCATGTTTCGCTGTTCCGTCCCTTTTGTTTTTTCTCCATTGACACAGTTTTCGCCCAATTTCACTGGCGCGAAAACCTTTTACATAGTAGGCGCTGGTCTTGATTTAAGCTCATGTTCGAGAATAGCTGATGCAGTCTCCTGACAACCTGTTTTTGGGTTGAATCATCAAATAAAAATTAAAGATGAGAGATTAAAATATGATAAAACTTTAAAATCTAAAGCAGATAATACTTATCTTTCGCGTCTCGTATCTTGATTCTTGACTCGTCACAAACGGTGGGTCTCCAACTTCCGCCATCAATAGTTTACTACATTTGGATTGACAAGTAGGTGAGAAGGCGCCTTTTGCTAGTCAGTGTAAATCTTAGATGGCCATGCTTAATGTTTTATCGTAACATTGCGCATCTCCCTCTAATATAGGCAACCCAAGATTCCGTCTACATCCCTAAGGCTAAGGATCAGGCTATTGGATCAACATTTTTCTATACATGAACGATGGAGACTCACAAGGCGGTACGTGCTTGGTACTGAAACCAATCCGCTAGGACAGACGTTTGGGAACTTAAAATACCAGGGCAGGCAGCTTTTCTCTTGACTTCTGTCAGGTGGATATCTTCACGAACGCTTGTATATCCAGAGAGTGCCTAAGGATGCAAAGTTGTTGGACAGCTCTGGATGGAAAGTTCCACCTGGCTCCTCAGATGCTTAACCCAACACAGTCCTCCAAGAATGTGAAGACACTGGCGCCACGTTTCTGACGCAGAGCCAATACGAAACTACCGCTGCTGAGACCATCTCTCCCTCAGACGTTGTCGCCAAACAAACTTAATTCCGATGTAGCCCACACTTGAACCCACACGCCACTCCTTTATCCAACTGCCCGCCCCTCCACCGATTCTTTATTGACATGCCAGACACGCTCACCTCTCCTGGAGCCAACATGATCGCGCTTTCCTCCGCGCAAAGGACACCGCTGGTGTTAATGGACGAGCGTCTATCTCTTCAACAGGGCCATGCGTAGCGGGTAATGGTCTGGGAACATATTTTAAGTATATCGTGTCTTTGTTTCTTCGTTAGACCATCAGCTTATTGTTGATGTTGTGCATCCTAGTAACATGCTCCTCCGTTCACGCCGAGACTATGTCCGGTTTTTAGTGCCTCATTTGAACGTTTTGAGGCCATGAGTTGAACCGCATGCACCGAATTCGTCCGACAGCGAGAGCGGAATCAATAGTGATGGTAAGGATGACTCCGACTGTAGTGAAAGCGTAGGAAAGACCATATTACTGTGCGACAAACGAGCACATCAAATTGGAAGAAACACGTTTGAACCAACATCATCGTCATTAGTGGGACCTCACAGTGTGACATCTACCTATCGTTCGTCACGAATGCCTGCCATCCTATATCTTCTGTGTACGCGTTATCGAGTTTCTCACCTGGCACCTACTGGCGGATATCTAGCCCAAGCAGCCACTGTCATTCCATGTTCGACCCAGCCAAGTACACCGCATCTTCGTTTCTTTCCTGTGACGCAACCTTGATCTTGACGTTAATGCCAACCTCAATGAGATGGCCTTCGATTCTCAGCAAGGATGACGTTGACGGTAGTAACGGCGTAAGGAAGGCGACGCGACGGACATGGGTGTATCCAACGTAGAAGAGGCACGAGGCACGTTGGATATCATCATCCAATCCAACCCTCACTTGTGGACAGTCGTTCATCCTCCTTCACCAATTCGCGATGTTTAATATACACAATAAACCCACCTCACACACATCGAGCTTCTTACCTGCATCTCGCCCCACCTCATAAGCTCTGGGAATCCTTCTCCTAAACAGCCGCCCCCGTTCGCTCATCAGCTAGGCGACGTACAAACGCAGCCAGGACCCCCCCGAGCTGCAAGATTACCAGATCGCCAACTCGCGCCATATTCCGTACTTAGGAACTTTCTTCACTTATATGAAATCCAGGAATTAAACTGAAGTACTTACTCGTTACTAATGGTTTTCCTTTTTCTCTTAGAATGACATCGCTGCTTATCCTGCCATCCGGCTGAGGAGAAACAATGTACGTAAAGAACTTAATGTCCTTCATTTAGTTCTAGTCTAATAAGTAAAAACAGGAGATCTCAGATTTTCCGGATGGGCGCATGGGTGGGCGCATCCGCGTCTTTCGCAACCGTCCTTGCGTTTTGGCTTCCATGTGCTATTTGCCCCCTTCACACCTACCTCGTTGTATGTCGTAGCTATGTGTTCTCAGAAGTGGTGTGGGATGGCATTGTTTTGTTGAATTCGAATTCGAGCCGCCCCCCGCCTCTCTACAAGTGAACGGATTTTAGACTCTGACTCGGGACTCGTTTCTCACTGGAAGCCCTGCTTCCATTAATCACCAAGTACTCTCCGAAGCTTCCTAAAAAGAATATTTTTTGAAACCACCTGCTCTGGTAGCGCTATGGAGCGGTATTTCCCATGAAAAGACCGACATCCACGTGGTTTCTCAGGTCCACGCTTCAAAGTTCGGTCTCGAAGTTATTTCCTTCTCTGATGTCATTAGTACATGCCTGATGGTCTACCTTATGTCTAGCTTTGTTGTGGCTTGCTTTGTACTCACACTCATGTGACAGAAGGTCCTTGTCTCATAGTCATTGGCTCCAGCATCGCCACAATTGAGGATCCGGAATGGCATTACTATTCTTCTGTGGCGATACC
Source organism: Hysterangium stoloniferum (assembly GCA_015178975.1). Taxonomy (NCBI): domain Eukaryota; kingdom Fungi; phylum Basidiomycota; class Agaricomycetes; order Hysterangiales; family Hysterangiaceae; genus Hysterangium; species Hysterangium stoloniferum. The sequence goes on from WHVD01000013.1 coordinate 1,150,808, forward strand.
TTGATAATTTTAGGAAAATACATAACAGCCGAGGCAAAAATCGACATGTCCTTCCTACAGGTCATGAAGGAGAGGGGCTGTCAAATAAAAAACTATTTAAAAGGGTGTATCTTTGCGCTAGGCAATGCTATGGTAGGCAGTATTATACCCCAATCCCAGATATTCCGCACAGTAGTATGAAATGATACCAAATTTCTCGTCAGCTTGTAGTCCCGGCAAGGGAAATATTTAGAGTCTACAACCTGCCAGAAGGCATGGTGAATGAAGTAAGTGGAAACCTGCTCCTCCATTTGCTTTAACTTGCGGTAGAGTTAAAGCAAATGGAGGGGCAGGTTTCCACTTACTTCATTCACCATGCCTTCTGGCAGGTTGTAGACTCTAAATATTTCCCTTGCCGGGACTACAAGCTGATTTGGCTGCTTAATCAGTAGGACTAGTGGTGGGGGGAATTAGTTGCATCGTACATCACTTGTTATATGAACTGTTACCCTGCGTGGTTATCCGAGCCAAGTGAGACATCTACGATCAGCTGCGCCTCTTCAGGTACTTTGACACATGGCTTAATTTGGCCCTTAGGTAGTTATTTCTTGAGTGTCATTTTAATTGGAACTTTAACATGTCAAAAGATGTGTAGAATGTACAGACATTCTGGCACAATAATTAGCACAGCCAGTTAGAGGCCCTTCGGAGGATATAGATATCTGTGATAGAAATATAACCGAACGGTTAGGGGAAGTATTAAACAAGAATCTATCTGGGATTGGGGTATAATACTGCCTACCATAGCATTGACTAGCGCAAAGATACACCCTTTTAAATAGTTTTTTATTTGACAGCCTCTCCTTCATGACCTGTAGGAAGGACATGTCGATTTTTGCCTCGGCTGTTATGTATTTTCCTAAAATTATCAAGGTATCGCCACAGAAGAATAGTAATGCCATTCCGTATCCTCAATTGTGGCGATGCTGGAGCCAATGACTATGAGACAAGGACCTTCTGTCACATGGGTGTGAGTACAAAGCAAGCCACAACAAAGCTAGACATAAGGTAGACCATCAGGCATGTACTAATGACATCAGAGAAGGAAATAACTTCGAGACCGAACTTTTAAGCGTGGACCTGAGAAACCACGTGGATGTCGGTCTTTTCATGGGAAATACCGCTCCATAGCGCTACCAGAGCAGGTGGTTTCAAAAAATATCCTTTTTAGGAAGCTTCGGAGAATACTTGGTGATTAATGGAAGCAGAGCTTCCAGTGAGAAACGAGTCCCGAGTCAGAGTCTAAAATCCGTTCACTTGTAGAGAGGCGGGGGGCGGCTCGAATTCGAATTCAACAAAACAATGCCATCCCACACCACTTCTGAGAACACATAGCTACGATATACAACGAGGTAGCCGTGAAGCGTGCAAATAGAACATGGAAGCCACAACGCAAGGACGGTTGCGAAAGATGCGGATGAACAAATCAGGAAATCTGAGATATCCTTTTTTTACTTATTAGACTTGGAACTAAATTAATGACATTAAGTTCTTTACGTACACCGTTTCTCCTCAGCCGGGTGGCAGGATCAGCAGCGATATCATTCTAAGAGAACAAGGAAAACCATAAGTAACGAGTAAGTACTTCAGTTTAATTCCTGGATTTCATATAAGTGAAGAAAGTTCCTAAGTACGGAATATGGCGCGAGTTGGCGATCTGGTAATCTTGCAGCTCGGGGGCGGGCGCTGGGTCCTGGCTGCGTTTGTACGTCGCCTAGCTGATGAGCGAACGGGGGCGGCTGTTTGGGATAAGGATTCCCAGAGCGTATGGGGTGGATCGAGATGCAGGTAAGAAGCTCGATGTATGTGAGGTGGGTTTATTGTGTATATTAACATCGCGAATTGGTGAAGGAGGATGAACGACTGTCCACAAGTGAAAGTTCGATTGGATGATGATATCCAACGAGTTTCTTCTACTTTTGATACATCCATGTCCGTCGCGTCGCCTTCCTTACGCCGTTACTGCCGTCAACGTCATCCTTTGCTGAGAATGGAAGGCCATCTCATTGAGGTTGGCATTAAAGTCAAGATCAAAGTTGCATCACAAGAAAGAAACGAAGATGCGGTGTACTTGGCTGGGTCGAACATGGAATGAGAGTGGCTGCTTGGGCTGGAGATCCGCCAGTAGGTGCCAGGTGAGAAACTCGATAACGCGTACACAGAAGATATTGTTAGAATATGAGTATATACAATTAGCTATGACCTCATATCTTGTGTTGCAACTGTATAGATTCAACTGGTTAACATCATGTGATAGTTATTATTAGATAGTTCCTGAGCAGATAGTCTTACAGATCAGTGCACAGACCATCTAGTACAGTATATAGTTAGTCCAGTTGAGGGGTAGAAACCTCAACTGGAAGCCCAGCTATATCACCGGTTTATATTCTACACCGCTCTATCTAAGTTACTTAGTACCTAGATCAAGAGTCTCAAACTGTGATTCCCCGGCTTGCAGTTTATCCTAATAGATATAGGATGGCAGGCAGTCGTGACGAACGATAGGTAGATGTCACACTGTGAGGTCCCACTAATGACGATGATATTGGTTCAAACGTGTTTCTTCCAATTTAATGTGCTCGTTTGTCGCACAGTAATCTGGCCTTTTCTACGCTTTCACTACAGTGGGAGTCATCCCTACCATCACTATTGCTTCCGCTCTCGCTGTCGGACGAATTCGGTGCATGCGGTTCAACTCATGGCCTCAAAACGTTCAAATGGGGCACTAAAAACCGGACATAGTCTCGGCGTGAACGGAGGAGCATGTTACTAGGATGCACAACATCAACAATAAGCTGATGGTCTAACGAAGAAACAAAGACACGATATACTTAAATATGTTCCCAGACCATTACCCGCTACGCATGGCCCTGTTGCAGAGATAGACGCTCGTCCATTAACACCAGCGGTGTCCTTTGCGCGGAGGAAAGCGCGATCATGTTGGCTCCAGGAGAGGTGAGCGTGTCTGGCATGTCAATAAAGAATCGGTGGAGCGGGCAGTTGGATAAAGGAGTGGCGTGTGGGTTCAAGTGTGGGGCTACATCGGAATTATGTTTGTTTGGGGACAACGTCTGAGGGAGAGATGGTCTCTGCAGCGGTAGTTTCGTCTTGGCTCTGCGTCAGAAGCGTGGCGCCAGTGTCTTCACATTCTTGGAGGACTGTGTTGGGTTAAGTATCTGAGGAGCCAGGCGGAACTTTCCATCCCGAGCTGTCACAACAACTTTGCTTCCTTAGGCACTCTCTGGATATACAAGCGTTTATGAAGATATCCACCTGACAGAAGTCAAGAGAAAAGCTGCCTGCCCTGGTATTTTAAGTCCCCAAACGTCTGTCCTAGCGGATTGGTTTCAGTACCAAGCACGTAACGCCTTGTGAGTCTCCATCGTTCATGTATAGAAAACCGTTGATCCAATAGCCTGCTCCTTAGCCCTAGGGATGTAGACGGAATCTTGGGTCGCCTGTATTAGAGGGAGATGCGCAATGTTACGATAAAACATTAGTGAAATGAAGGATGGCCATCTAAGATATGCACTGACTAGAAAAAAGCGCCTTCTCACCTACTTGTCAATCCAAATGTAGTAAACTATTGATGGAGGAAGTTGGAGACACACCGTTTGTGACGAGTCAAGAATCAAGATACGAGACGCGAAAACAGGTTGTCAGGAGACTGCATCAGTTATTCTCGAACATGCAGAGCGAGCTTAAATCAAGACCAGGGCCTATTATGTAAAAAGTTCCCGCGCCAGTGAAATTGCGGAAAACTATGTCAATGGAGAAAAAACAAAAGGGACGGAACAGCGAAACATGATAATGTAGAAGACGTAGATAACAGGACACAATGAGAGTTGAATACATGATATACTATGAACAACACAACACATGTATAACTATGTCGTACTACTGAGTTGCTACCATCTACTTTCTCTGTCAGACGGAGCGGTCTTCTCAACAGCACCGATTATTTCAGCACAAGGCGACTACTTTGCGGGTCAACGAATTAGATAGTGACTTCAGCATAGCAGGATCGAGAGTGTGTCAGGATTGTATGGTTATTTAACTTTTGGAAACCAAAAGAAGCATTATCCTTGCTTGGTGCCATCTGATTAGCCGATCAATTTCCAGTGATTGCCGCTGCAATGAAATTCACCGGCCTGCTGATCCGATCAATACAAGATTAAATTTTCAATGTTCGTAATTCTTTTGTTTTCGCAAGTATTTAGGAAAGGCGGTGTAAAATTTCTTGTACTAATATATGAAATAAATTTGAGAAATTAAAATAAGATATATTAACTTTGTCGTTTTGCAGTCCCGTTGGAGATGTAAAAGTCCTTCTGCTGCCACATTCAACAACCTGAATGGGTGTTAAATGTTTCGGGAGTCTCAATATATAAGGGTAAAGCACACTATTGTCTAATGCTAACTACATGACCTTTGTACACCCAAATTTACTTAATTCAACCTCAGAATCAATCATATGAGACAACACAGGAGTCTTGCAGCTTCTATGGCTGGCAGACTCCAACAACAGGAAATAATATCTTTTGTGCGCCGCTCACACTACAGCATGCATGGGACACACAACGCTCTAGGGAGTCTACATAATGGGTGTAGACATTCCAAATCCCTGATGTTAATCACCAAGTATTATCCGATGCTTCCTTAAAAAGGTTATTTTCTGAAACCACCTGTTCTCTTAGTAATATGGAGCAGTATTTCCCATGGAAAGACCGACATCCATGTGGTTTCTCAGGTCCACGCCTCAAAGCTCGGTCTTAGGACCGTGATAAATGACGTAGTTATTACATGCCTGATGGTCTACCTTACCTTTGGTCTGAGTTGCTCTGTACTCATATCCATGTGACAGAGGGGTCCTTGTCTCACAGTCATTGGGTCCAGCATCGCCACATTTCAGGATACGGAATGGCACTATTGTGTTGCGGTGATATCTTTATAATTAGGTTTTAGGAAAATAGATACCAGTCGAGGCAACAATCGACATGTGCTTCCTACAGGTCATGAAGGAGAGGGGCTGTCAAATAAAATCTACTTAAAAAGGGTGCATCTTTGTGCTGTAAGACTAGTATCTGCTGTGGGCACAGACAGACACTAGAATGAGTGATGGGGAACTAACCACTACTTTATTCACAATCCACATATACAGATTATATACGAGTGGACAACAATGGGATATGGACAACAATAAGGTCAAATATTACCAAATCACAATGTAGGGAGCCTAATGATGAAGGCGATAATTTACTCGACGTCTGGACCAACGGTGGGCCCATTTGATACTACACGTCAACACCACACCCAATGCTGGTTTTCCCTGTCTTAATTCACTCTCACATTGTACAAATACATTTATTGGGAACTTGCACAGACCACAGTAGATATTAGAATGTAACTTGGCTTGTATCTCCGAGTGAACTACTGGGGATTATATATATCTATGGGGATAAGGTTCTGGAAGGGAGGACAGAGATATTACTAAAGCTATGTTAAGTATGTTCCAAGATATTCTATAATATTCTAGGAATGTCAGGTTGATTACCAACAACATTATCATTGTAAATTCCAATTCACTTCAATTATTGTTTACAGCTGTTCCGAGTACCTAAGGTGGAGTTCAAAATTTAAAAGAAATCCCACCACAGACAAATTGTGCCATATCTCCAGAATGAGTGGCAATTAAGACATAATAACATGATATGTGTATGATATTGTATGGATCTATATATGTATGTATATTTTTGGCCTTATGAGAGGCTATTTAATATCCAGTGAAATAGCATTGCAATGGCTCCCCTTTGTAAGGCTGGCCACCTTACCACATGCGTCATCACCAACCTCTCCCATCAACCACTCATTGTTCTGCCACTTGATTGTTGAGTAGCACCCTCATGCCTGATCATGTGGTTCTTTGTTCTTCCCCCACATTCACCTTGACTACATACATAAAAACCCATATCCTATAGTGATAGGATCAATCTTCTCTTTGACCATTAATCCTTTCCCCACTCTTCCCTAGGGAACCTCACATTCACCTTGTATCCTACTGATATTTTAAAAACAAAGAAAACTTAGTCCTGTCCTTGTTGACTGAGTGAGGCTGATACCGACAGCCTTACACCCTTCATTCAATTCTCTCTATATTTGCATATAAGCTGGTAATATTAATACTGTGTATTGTATCTAAACATAACCTGAGTTGTGAGGCCTAACACTACCTTTTGAACAAGTTATAATACTCACTATTAAGTGTGCATACAGTAAGTGGCACAACTTGGTCAAAGGGTGGTACTAAGCCTCACAGCTTAGGGTATATTCACACACAATACATATATAGTATTAGTCCCACTGACTTATATGAAAATCTAGGAAAATTTGAATGAAGGGGAGCCATTGCAATGATATTTCACTGAATATTACATAGCCTCTCATAAGGCCAAATATATATACAGTCAAGTTTGGAGGAGGAAATCTGATGTTGTGGGACTGTATGTTGTGGGGAGGACCAGGATATTTCACCAAGATTGATGGAACAATGGATGCTGACCTGTATTGTATGTTAGCATTATGGAAGATGAACTTCAAGCAACCATGGAGTATTATGGCAAGAACACAGAGGATGTGGTCTTTCAGCAAGACAATGACCACACACACAAGAGCAAGAAGGCCACCAATTGGTTTAAAGACAATGGATTTGTGGTCATGGTATGGCCACCTCAGTCTTCTGACCTTAATCCAATTGAACAACTCTGGTATTACCTCAAAAAAGAAGGGAGAATATGAAGTGGCACCCAAGAGTATCCATGAGTTGTGGGAGAGGGTTCAAACAGAGTGGGAGAAGATCCCTGCCTCTACTTGTCAGAACTTGATAGAGAGTATGCCTAGAAGGGTTGAGGCTGTTTTTAAGGCCAAGGGAGGCTATACCAAGTGATAGATTGTTTGATTTGTGTTCTTTTTATACCAGGGACAAAACCCTTCCAATGTGATTTTGTAATTATTTTATTTATAGCATGGGAAATACTAATGCTTATGTCATCATATTTTAAGGGCATATACATAACATATAGACCTAACCAACCACCTGTTAAGAACTAGAAACTGACTAATGCCGGTGGCCGATGGGGACCGATCGGAAGGACTTGGCTTCAGCTTATGTGCTGCGCCCTCGCAATTATCCGTTGGTTGTCCTTAAATTTCAGACGGGTGAAGACTAAATCCTAAGAAGAACCTTTCGGTGAGATACTGATCGGAACCGAAGGACAAGTCAAGTGTTGGGCCAAGGGGTCGGGGCCGAGAGTGGGCGAGCACACGTGAAGGCGGATGGGGGATTCTTAGTATGAGACTGCTGCAGACGTATGAGGGTATTCTGAGTTGATATTCTGATTGCCTAGTAACTACAACTACAGCGGGTTCATATACAAGTAACAGGCGTCTAGAAAGTACTAATGGGGAGAAGGGCGGAAAATGGTATTAGTGTAATGTATTAGCCTTATTATAATATTATTTTCTGGAAAAAGGAGTCCAATGCTCTATCAAAGTGTGCAAATACTTAATTCACTACAAGGTAAAATAATTTAAGTATTTGATATTAATCAGTGGCAGCCTAAATAGACTTAGAACCCCTGAAGTCAAGAGTTTACTTGAATATATGCACCCTACTTCGCAAAGAAGGTTTTGAGAGCTGCTTGTGCAAGCTTGTTCTTTTTCTGTGATAACAACTACTAAAATAAGAATAACAATTTACTGATTCCAAAGCTAGATTTAACTTCAATGCTAGCTAGTTTATATATATTTTATACTATTTGTCAAACAGTAAAAATATTTATAAACGGGTCAAAAGATTAGATATAGAATAAAACACTATTTGGCTAATATATGCTTTATTTACACTAACCTACAAGGTCTACTGTGATACTAACTTATCAGGATCTTAATGTAGTCTTAGGATCTTGCAAGGATATTCTCAGTATTTATTTATGTGAATATGCTTTACTGATTCACAATAAATGAGCAAGGGAACAGGGATTATTTGTAATATAATAATCAGTCAAATTACTCAACAAGAGGTGACTGAAGTTTTAGATTACAAATAACAAGAAATGTAACAAGGATTATTTGCAATGTAATAATCAGTCAAATTACTCAACAAGAGGTGACTGAAGTCTTAAACTACAAATAACAAGATATGTAACAAGCAGTCAAATTACTCAACAAGAGGTGACTGTGGTACAAAGGATTAATGCCAAATTACTCAACAAGAGGTGGCAGGGAATCCTGATTGGTAGAATTACTGTCAAATTACTCAACAAGAGGTGACAGGGAATCCTGATTGGTAGAATTACTGTCAAATTACTCAACAAGAGGTGACAGGGAATCCTAGGTGCCAGATGCTCAACTAAGAGGTGGCAATATACTGCTAGCTGCAGTGACACACAGATGTGGTGTAAATAGGTTGATAAAATAGGTTGTATTTCATGGCTGGAGCAGAGCTCCTTATATACACTGAGATGTGAGACATTTAGAGACATATTGAACTTTATTTCTATCCTATTTTAGCTATTTTACTTGGAATGTTTTAGACATTTCTGCCATTCTCTACTGTTGCATATATGATGACATAATGTATGACATAATATTCCCAGATGACATAACATATGACTTAATATTCCCAAATGACATAATGTATGACATAATATTCCCGCGCTAGTGCGCGTGTGACACCTGTCGCGCCTTGTGACTGTCGCGCGCCTTTTGTGACTGTCGCGCGCCCTTGTGACTGTCGCGCGCTCTTGTGACTGTCACTCGTTGTGACGATGGTCACTCGTCGTGACGGCCGGTCACTTTGTTGTGACGTCCGGTCACTTGTTGTGACGTCCGGTCACTTGTTGTGACGTCCGGTCACTTGTTGTGACGTCCGGTCACTTGTTGTGACGACCGGTCACTTGTTGTGACGACCGGTCACTTGTTGTGACGACCGGTCACTTGTTGTGACGACCGGTCACTTGTTGTGACGAGTATTCCCGCGCATTATATAATAAGCGCTAGGTGGCCGGTTTGAAGATATATAGTTAAAAAAGAATAAAAAGTAGAAATTTCGTAGCTCCCTCAATTTATAAGATAAAAATGCAAAATAAATTGCATAAATTCAATATAAATTAAGAGAATATTGTACAATTTTTATGATCGCGATATAAGTACATTTAGAAGCTTTTGTTAAGAATTTCGTTTTGGGGAAATTGTAAAAAATAGAAAAACCTTTTAAAATACATGACAATTAGCATTAAGCTTGACTAGGAACGGGAAGTTTATGATTAGTTCGGAGGCCGATGATAACCGAGAATGGAAATTACGATAAAAGGAAATAGTTCGAGGACTACAAATATAGATAGACATATGTGAAACATAGAGTGGAATGGATCAACATAATAAAAGGGACGTATCAAAACATGACCAGACAGAAAGGCGTAGTTGGGTTTGATTGACCGGAAGGCATACGTCAGCATCGGGGGACTGACGGCTTCCGAGATCTTGTCTTGTTGAAGACATATAACTACGATATACCATCGGGGACCATCGGCGTGCGAAGGGTTGATGACACAGTCGTAAGACCACCAAACTTCAGGTCTGTATCTACAGTGGGTCTTGAGTTATTCAAGAATATTTGCACAACTAAAAATCATTGGAAGGGTTTTGTCCCTCACTGCATGTGTATTATATTGTATGGATCTATATATGTATGACCCTCAACCAGCCTATCACTGAGCCCCTCTCCTGCCTTTTTCCACACCCACTTCCTCCCATATGACCCCACACAATTGATTTTTGTTCTCATCTTACCAAACAACCCTCTTCCAATCATCCACAGTCCAGTCCTTGTGTGCCAGAGCAAAGTCCATCCTTGCCTTCCTATGCCTCCTAGTGAGTAAAAGCCTTTTTCTCTTCACCACAGCCCTCATTCCAGCCTTCTGAGAAGTGATTTGTTGGATGTAATAATGAAGATCTGAGGGAGAAAGCTTGCATGGATGGCCACCACGTGCTTTGGCATGTGATGGGCAATGGGTAAAGTGAATTCTGGATATAGTAGACAGACCTCTGCTAGTGATTGCAGAGATCTGAGAAGCAGACCTGCCCTTATTGAGCAATGTGAGAATGTGGCTAACCTGAGCAGGAGTAAGAGCTTTCATGGTGTAGAATGTTGAGTTGTGGGGATGATGTTGAATTAGAAAGTGAACAGCTATATATATATAATTTTGATAGGTCATGTTACAACTGGAATTCCCACCAGACTCTGGGCATTAACGTATATGCACCCACACCCTATACACACTAATTGTCAGTTTACCGGAATTCCCACCAGATCCGTATGTCAGACTTGTCCACGCTTGACTTTGTTATGTCGTGTGTCAGTCACCAGAATACCCACTGGACTCCACCCCTGCCTATGTCCGACCTTGTCCCACACATCAGTCACTGGACCCCACTCAGAAAACCCGTCATCCCTCTAACTGAGCCCTGTTCCCACTTTAGTCAAATGACCTGTCATGATTTGTACTCCACTCCCACTCTATTTCCCATTATGGTTTATGACCTGTCACGATTCGGACTCCGCTCCATTCTGTCCCATTCCTAACACCAGATTTGGTGTTTACTTATCTCGTTTTATGTTTGCTAGTTTAGTTTTCACTATTACTGGATTTGGTATGTTATTCATTCCACAGTCTATATAGTCTGGCAGATGTTGTACATACAATCCACTCAGAAAATCAGCTTAGATTCTCCCCAGTAATCTAGTACATTTTCCGCTCTCTACTCCTCTTTGAATTACACCACTCTCACTAGTTGGAGCCCACGGGCTCTGACATATCTATCACTCAACCTCCGACTTATTTATCTCGACTCCCTGACCTCTTGACCCATGACCTCTTGACCCATGACCTCTTGACCCACAAACTCTGCCCAAACTCCCCGGGACTCCCATCTGCCCATTTGAAATTGGACAACACGATCTCGTGAGGATGCAGCCAATAAGCTGAAGCCAAGTCCTACCAGATTTCCTGTGGGTTTCTATGGAAACCCTCTGTGTACGCACCCTTAACAACTGGGTTATAAAGACATTTCTTGAGTTCAAAATGGGTTGCGTGAGAATCCTTTTTGTATTAAGATTTGAGGCTCAACCAAACATCATTTGCAGTTTGCAGCAGAGTTGTATCCTTGAAGTGGGTTGTCTGAACAGTGTTCGATGAAATTGTTTTGTAGAGGGCTGCCCTAGCTCACTGGTCTGCCTTGAGCCATGCCTGGAGTGTAGTGTCATCCTTTAGTGGTTTTGATGAACTCTTTATGTGCTCCATAAAGTCATCATCCTCTCCAAAAGTCATCTCTAACTCTTGAGTCCAGATTCCATAATTTTCACCAGTGAATTTATTTTTCTGATCAAAGGTTCAAAGTAAGTTGTATATGGTAGGCTGTACCATGATGGTGTGGCAGTGTGAGATGTTGAAAAGAAATAGTGGAAAAGGGGAAAAGGAGAAGAAATGAGAATGTATGTTTGAGAGTCAATGCACTGGTGGGGCCTGTAACCTGATAGAAACTTGCAAAGAGCTGACCAAAATATAACAATGCTGACCAGATAATATGCACAGTGGACAAAGAAGCTCTATTTCTTAATGTGTATGTAATACACTTCATATAGTCTACCAGAGCATTCTGCACCTCTGTTAGGATATGTACAGGGCAGGTCTCCAGAGAAACCTGTGGAATATCCAGTAGGGAGGGTGTTTATAATTACTATAATCTCAAATATTTACTAATAAAAGTCTTATTTTTACAAAACTCCATCTTTAAATAGTGATATCTATTCTGAAACAATTATATCATCAAAAAACAACCATCAGAAATAGTTCTCCATATTACATCTTATACAACGCATAGTTATTTAACAAATTCCATTGTATATAATTTCCTTCCTTTTACAGATGCCTACTAATACTTTTATTAGTATTTTGTTTTTTAAAAGTTGTAATGAAGTTATTTCCATGTAAAATATGTAAAATATTATTGGAAATTTTTCATACCACAGTTGTCTTTATTAAGTAAAACCTCCTATATATTCTGGGTATGTTGAATCAAGTAGAAATCTGTTTAGATTGACAGATCTATTCCGAAGTAATACATATGTATTTAGAGGTGCCAATGATATACATATGCATGGAATGGACTATTTAAAGGTATCTATTTTTTAAAAGTATTAGTGTTTCAAACTACTAATTTTTTTTATTGTCTAGTCATGTCCAGAAAGATTCATTAGTTTGTAATGTATGAGAGAGTTTAAAACTTTTTGAAAGTTTTAAAAACCAAATTATGTTTGAATCACATCCCAGATGTTTAAATGACCTTTAGAGTATATTAGAATTTGGTATACTTAATAGTTTTCAGATATCCTCCCAAGGTTACCCAGATAGCCATTTGGACAATGGACATTTTGTGAATGACAACAATGTGCAGGACTCTGACTCTGACTCTGACATTCAGGCTCAAATGGATGACAATGAGATGAATTGTAGTGTTTCAAGAATGGATGATGTGTAGCTCAATGCAATGTATTGGTGAGTATGCTGTATGTTTTGGAATACTAATATTTATTGATTATCTTCATTAATAGTTACAAGGCTGTGACCTGCGGGGGCAAGCCTCCCCCCCACACTACTCTGTATGAACAATTTTAAGTATCTATTAAGGTATGTGATCTAAATCAGAGAAACCTATTTTAAGATTAAAGTTCATTAATTATTTATAATTATACAATTATATACTCTTGTGAATTCTATGTGATTGAGTGAGTGTGACTGTGAGTGTGACTCATAGCTTGAATGGTCTTAAGTTGCTTTCCAACTGGACTCTCTACATCAGGACAAACATCTTCAAGAGACTCCAGAATATCTGGGCAGAGCCCAGTTGGTGAGTCATACTGTAAGAGAGAGTGAAGTGCTCATAGGATGGCGTCTGGGACCTGGCAGGTTTTCCCAAATGGAAAATACACACTCGGCATCATTTCTAGGGTGGGTTTGAGGGTCGAGTATTCTCATGGACCTGTGGAGAATACTCAATCCTCAAACCCACCCTGGAAATAATGCCGAGTATGTATTTCCCATTTGAACCTCACTCTATCCAAGACCTGACCACCAACGGTATAGTCGACCGTGGCGCCAGGTCCCAAGTGCCCCAAGCCGAAGGCACCCAGATGGAGTGGGGGATGCAAGCAGTTGGACGTGCGAGGCTTCATATCACATCTTGTGCAACCTTTTAGCATCCTCAATCATTTTTTATTTCCAGATTGGAGGAGGGATGTGCAGTTTTGGGGGAGACATCCGGAAACAATTTTCCGATCATACAGTCAAGAGACCGAGGATTTGCTGTCATCTCAGGGAGTGTGGGGATGTCCATCTTGAACGACTTGTCCTTACCCGCTTCGTTCACATGCGATCCATTTGAGTACAGAAATAGGTAACATTGCAATCTTTCGGAAAGAAATCTATGTTTACTTGAAATATTTCTTTGCTGACATCCTTTTAGTTCTCGCTCACAACTATCAGACAGGCATTATTCCATGGGGATGCATACCCGGGGAGACCATCAGGTTTGTTCCATGCTAATTACACTCAATTTCTGTTAAAAATTTGCAAAATGAAATGGATTAGAATTTATAAACTACGGACATTTTGACCGTCAGCACAGGTCTGTGAATTTCGAAACGACATAAGTTCCTTTCCTACAATTAATTATATTTATTGACGAGAATACAGCATACCCCATGAGTATCCTGGGGACAATTCCCACACTGGTAGGCCAGACGTATCCCTGATATTAATCACCAAGTATTATCCGATGCAGGTTCTTTTCTGAAACCACCTGTTCTCGTAGCACTGGATGACTCTCCGTAGCACTAAAACTCTAAGTTTCTAATTCAAACTGACAGCTGTGACAGGTGACATGGTTTAGAACTTGCTGTTAAACCGTAGAGCCAATTTCCATAAAATGGGGGATTAGATGTATATGACTAAACCGTCATAGCCATCCCATTGTTGTGACCTTCTAATGCCACCTCTCATGTCACAGCGCCATATTTACCTTCAATACATTCAGTGTTCATGTGCAGGACATGGTTCAAAGGGTGCTGTAAGACATTCAAAATGAATAGCAAGTTGAAAGCCTCACTCGTATTTCAATCTACAGCCCCCCTATATGTTTGTAACCTTTGTATCTATTTGTGTAAATTGTTTGACACATTTCACTGAACTTTAAATAATGTATTTGCTTACCAGTAAACCTTAAAGGACTTTCCAGACAAAAAGGGTATAGCAATGAACAAAGCAGGAGTCGCAGCTGATACAGAGGGCCAGGTGGCAGGGCGGAAGCAAATGACTGAAAAGGATAGATGGATTAATATATGACACACTGAAAAATTAGGTACTCACAAAAATTATGAATGAGGGTCCTGACCTTCGTTTATAATTTTTTGTTTAGGATGAATCATCCACCTTCGAAAGGTGATGTGACAGCTTCCCTGTCATTGCTTAACCATCGGCATACCGGCAGTATCACTTAGAACTGAGAATTTAGGATTCTAGGGCTACAGAGAGTCATCCACTATGGAGTGGTATTTCCCATGAAAAGACCGACATCCACGGGTTTCTCAGGTCCACGCCTCAGCTCGAAGTTATTTCCTCCTTTTCTGATGTCATTAGTACATGCCTGATGGTCTATCTTATATCTACCTTTGGTCTGGCTTGCTTTGTGCTCACCCATGTGACAGAAGGTCCTTGTCTCATAGTCATTGGCTCTAGCATCGCCACAATTCAGGATACGGAATGGCATTACTATTTTTCTGTGGCGATATCTTGATAATTTTAGAAAAATAGATAACAGCCGAGGTAAAAATTGACATGTGCTTCCTACAGGTAATGAAGGAGAGGGGCTGTCAAATAAAAATCTACTTAAAAGGTGCATCTTTGCACTGTAAGACTAGTATCTGCTGTGGGTGCAGACACACACTAGAATGAGTGATGGGGAACTAACCACTACTTTATTCAAATCCACATATACAGATTATATACTAGTGGACAACAATGGGATATGGACAACAATAAGGTCAAATATTACCAAATTGCAATGTAGGGAGCCTAATGATGAAGGCCATAATTTACTCGACATCTGGACCAACGGTGGGCCCATTTGATATTACACGTCAACACCACACCCAATGCTGGTTTTCCCTGTTGTGAGGTATCAGCTTTATCTCATAATTTTCTCTTAATTGTCTTTGAATTTATTAATATTTTCTCAAATTTATTGTATTTTTATTATATTTTTATTGTGAAATATAGGCTCTATTCCTTTTAACTTCGCATAATAATAGCATATATGAACTCATATTATGCTATTATATCTTAGTTAATTTATTATAATTTTTAACTAATTATTTATATTTTATTTACTTAGTTATTCCCTTTCGGCACCTTAGTTTGCGCATTTTTGGTGTCATGTGACTTATTAGATAAGCCTCCAGTGTCGGGATGTCACACGAGTCACGAATGTGACTACCCGAGTCACACAAGTCACGAATGTGACTACTCGAGTCACACAAGTCATGAATGTGACTACCCGAGTCACACAAGTCACGAACGTGACTTCCCGAGTCATTATTAGATTCCGCCGACTCATCGTTTGCTTCCGTCCCGGGACCGCGGCCTTGAACCTTCCTGTTCAAGCAAGAGGTTAGAACCCTTGTCTCAGGGAAGGGAATCACATGATAAACAAAGGGTAAATAATGAGTAGAATATGAGGTCATTATGATCTCACTAATGACCTCATAAACTAAATAGTTAGCTAATCATTGAGTTGTCAAAATGTATATAAAGAGGGCCAAGTTTCCAATAAAACCAATCTATCTCACACATATTTTACAGTACAGCACAGAAGCTTACCTCATCATCCTAAGGACAATAATAGCCTTAGTCTGATACACTAACTGCAAGCACCTACACTTGCAGCATCTTGAATCTTTGTCAGCAACTCTTGGACTTAGCTAATCATCTAAGTTCCCCCAGCCTCACAGCTACCCTTTAGGCTTATTAATTAGATAATAAACCTAATAAGTATCTAAGTATCCTTACTGAAATCCCTGGCAATACTAGATTACTCAAGGCCCAGCCCTAAGTTTATTGAATTAATCAAGTACAAGCACTCAGATAATCCAATACATATTATTTTCTCTATTAATAAATTATTTAACACCTTTTTAAATAACTATTAATAGTTACAAATAAGCATACAAGAATCCGAAGCTCTTATATCAAGTCTCTGCCAAGTTACTGCACATATATTCAGCTTCTAGCCCCTATTCTCAAGGAATAGTTCTTTTATTTGCTAAAAGAGTCATACACAGTTCTATTGAACCTTTCAATAATCAAAATAAGCATTGATTTGAGTTGTTTAAGCTTCAGAGCGCAGCTCATTAATCTATCAGTATTTAAATTACTGGACCTTTGCTTGTTTTATTGTTGAAGCTCTGTGACACTATAGCATATATTGAGCTATCTAAGAGAATCCCCTGAATACATTACACCTGTCTTAATTCACTCTCACATTATACAAATACATTTTGGGAACTTGAAAAGACCACAGTAGATATTAGAATATAACTTGGCTTGTATCTACGAGTGAACTACTGGGGATTATATATATCTATGGGGAGAAGGTTCTGGGAGGGATGACAGAGATATCACTAAAGCTATGTTAAGTATGTCCCAAGATATTCTATAATATTCTAGGAATGTCAGGTTCATTACCAACAACATTATCATTGTAAATTCAAATGCACTTCGATTATTGTTTACAGCTGTTCCGAGTACCTAAGGTGGAGTTCAAAATTTAAAAAAAATCCAGCCACAGACAAATTGTGCCATATCTCCAGAATGAGTGGCAATTAAGACATAATAACAGGATATGTGTATGATATTGTATGGATCTATATATGTATGTATATTTTTGGCCTTATGAGAGGCTATTTAATATCCAGTGAAATAGCATTGCAATGGCTTCCCTTTGTAAGCCTGGCCACCTTACCACATATGTCATCACCAACCTCTCCCATCAACCACTCATTGTTCCACCACTTGATTGTTGAGTAGTGCCCTTGTGCCTGATCATGTGGTTCTTTGTTCTTCCCCCACATTCACCTTGACTACATACATAACAACCCATATCCTATAGTGATAGGATCAATCTTCTCTTTGACCATTAATCCTTTCCCCACTCTTCCCTAGGGAACCTCACATTCACCTTGTATCCTACTGATATTTTAAAAACAAAGAAAACTTAGTCCTGTCCTTGTTGACTGAGTGAGGCTGATACCGACAGCCTTACACCCTTCATTCAATTCTCTCTATATTTGTATATAAGCTGGTAATATTAATACTATGTATTGTATCTAAACAGAACCTGAGTTGTGAGGCCTAACACTACCTTTTGAACAAGTTATACTACTCACTCTATTAAGTGTGCATACAGTAAGTGGCACAACTTGGTCAAAGGGTGGTACTAAGCCTCACAGCTTAGGGTAGATTCATACACAATATATAGTATTAGTCCCACTGGCTTATATGCAAATATAGGAAAAATTGAATGAAGGGGAGCCATTGCAATGATATTTCACTGAATATTACATAGCCTCTCATTAAGCCAAATATATACATACATATATAGATCCATACAATATAATACACATACAGTGAGGGACAAAACCCTTCCAATGATTTTTAGTTGTGCAAAGATTCTTGAATAACTCAAGACCCACTGTAGATACAGACCTGAAATTTGGTGGTTGGTTAGGTCTATATGTTTTATGTATATGCCCTTAAAATATTATGACATGAGGATTAGTATTTCCCATGCTATAAATAAAATAATTACAAAATCACATTGGAAGGGTTTTGTCCCTGGTATAAAAAGAACACAAATCAAACAATCTAGCACTTGGTATAGCCTCCCTTGGCCTTCAAAACAGCCTCAACCCTTCTAGGCATACTCTCTATCACGTTCTGACAAGTAGAGGCAGGGATCTTCTCTCACTCTGTCTGAACCCTCTCCCACAACTCATGGATACTCTTGGGTGCTGTAAAGATCCGTTCCTGGAAACTCTTTGGAGTATTTCCTGGATATTATCTCTTGGTCCCAACCATCTTCCGGACCAGTATCAAGATCCGGAATCCACTGGAACCTGATCCTCATCCCTTCAAGGTGACTTCCAGTCAGACTCCCGGTCAGACTCCCAGTCAGACTCCCAGTCAGACTTCTGGTCAGACTCCCAGTCAGACTCCCGGTCAGACTCCCAGTCAGACTCCCGGTCAGACTCCCAGTCTGACTCCCGGTCAGACTCCCAGTCAGACTCCCAGTCAGACTCCCAGTCAGACTCCCAGTCAGACTCCCAGTCAGACACCCGGTCAGACACCCATCTCTGATCCAACTTTCCACCCCAAGTCTCTGATCCAACTTTCTGACATCCACCTCAAAATCCGACCCGACTTCCAACTATGGAACATTTGTAGTTTCCATATTTCCGAACCTCATCCTTGTTCCATATTTAGTAACTGACAGGTTAACAGTTATTCATTCGCTTGTTTATTGTTCTTGTTGTATTCCCGTTTCGGAATCTTCATCCTAATCTGTCTTATTATACTTCTAGATTTGTAGTACAATTACTGGAACATCTATATAGTCTTCCATAGTCATGTACTTACTCTTTAGTTTTAATCTCAAATTAGTTTGTATCTCTTCTGTCTTTCTGTATGCTCAATCTTCGGAACTCTCTGGACTCCAGATATCTGGAACTTCCGAGTATCCGTAAACATTCCGACATATATTCATCCTCTGAAATATGGACACCTGAGTGAGTGCACGAGGGCACAGCACATAAGCTGAAGCCAAGTCCATCTGTACTCTGGTAATATTCCGATACTCCCGTTACTAATCCCCAGAAACTCCCAGACTAATTCTCCGAAACTCCAAGGACATATTTCTGGGAAGTATCCAGAATATCCATTGGAAATTCTGCCCCAAGATCCAGAACTTAACAGGTGCCACTTCATATTCTCCCTTCTTTTTGAGGTAATACCAGAGTTGTTCAATTGGATTAAGGTCAGCAGACTGAGGTGGCCATACCATGACCACAAATCCATTGTCTTTAAACCAAATGGTGGCCTTCTTGCTCTTGTGTGTGTAGTCATTGTCTTGCTGAAAGACCACATCTTCTATATTCTTGCCATAATACTCCATAGTTGCTTGAAGTTCATCTTCCAGAATGCTAACATAAAGGTCAGCATCCATTGTTCCATCAATCTTGGTGAAATATCCTGGTCCTTTCCAGATTTCCTCCTCCAAACTTGACTGTACCCTCAACCAGTCTATCACTGAGCCCCTCTCCTGCCCTTTTCCACACCCACTTCCTCCCATCTGACCCCAAACAATTGATTTTTGTTCTCATCTGACCAAACAACCCTCTTCCAATCATCCACAGTCCAGTCCTTGTGTGCCAGAGCAAAGTCCATCCTTGCCTTTCTATGCCTCTTAGTGAGTAAAAGCCTTTTTCTCTTCACCACAGCCCTCATTCCAGCCTTCTTGAGTGCTCTATAAACAGTGTTCACTGAAATGGACTCTCTAGTCATATTTTGAAGGATTTTGGTGACCTCAGTGGCATGTTCTGCCTTCTGAGAAGTGATTTGTTGGATGGAATAATGAATATCTGAGGGAGAACGCTTGCATGGATGGCCACCAGGTTCTTTGGCATGTGATGGGCAATGGGTAAAGTGAATTCTGGATATAGTAGACAGACCTCTGCTAGTGATTGCAGAGATCTGAGAAGCAGACCTGCCCTTATTGAGCAATGTGAGAATGTGGCTAACCTGAGCAGGAGTAAGAGCTTTCATGGTGTAGAATGTTGAGTTGTGGGGATGATGTTGAATTAGAAAGTGAACAGCTATATATATATCTAATTTTGATAGGTCATGTCACGACTGGAATTCCCACCAGACTCCGGGCACTAACTTATATGCACCCACACCCTATACACACCAATTGTCAGTTTACCGGAATTCCTGCCAGACTCTGTATGTCAGACTTGTCCACGCTTGACTTCGTTATGTCATGTATCAGTCACCAGAATACCCACCGGACTCCACCCCTGCCTATGTCTGACCTCATCCCACGCATCAGTCACCGGACCCCACTCGGAAAACCCATCATCCCTCTAACTGAGCCCCGTTCCCATTTTAGTCAAATGACCTGTCACAATTTGGACTCCACTCCCACTCCATTTCCCATTATGGGTTATGACCTGTCACAATTTGGACTCTGCTCTGTTCTGTCCCATTCCTAACACCAAATTTGGTGTTTACTTATCTCATTTTATGTTTGCTAGTTTAGTTTTCACTATTACTGGATTTGGTATGTTATTCATTCCACAGTCTATGTAGTCTGGCAGATGTTGTACATACAATCCAGTCAGAAAATCAGCTTAGATTCTTCCCAGTAATCTAGTACATTTTCCGCTCTAAACTCCTCTTTGAATTACACTGCTCTCACTAGTCGGAGCCCACAGGTTCCAATGCATCTATCTCTCAACCTTTAATTTATTTATCTCGACTCCCCGACCTCTCGACCCCCAACCCCTTGACCCACAAACTCCACCCAGACTCCCTGGGATTCCCGTCCACCCATTTGAAATTGGACAACATGATCTTGTGAGGGCGCAGCCTATAAGCTGAAGCCAAGTCCTACCAGATTTCCCACAGGTTTCTCTGGAAACCCTCCATGTACACACCCTTAACAGGTCACATGATTAAACAAACCCTTATTTGCAGATAATCAATAAGGGTTTGTGCCAATCATGTGACTGGGACAAAACCCTTCCAATGTGATTTTGTTATTATTTTATTTATAGTGTGGGAAATACTAATGCTTATGTCATAATATTTTAAGGGCATATACATAACATATAGACCTAACCAACCACCAAATTTCAGATCTGTATAGTGGTTCTTGAGTTATTCAAGAATCTTTGCACAACTAAAAATCATTGGAAGGGTTTTGTCCCTCACTGTACATATCATGTTATTATGTCTTAATTGCCAGATAACATCCTTTACTGCTTCCCAACGGGTACATCCAGGGTTTCACATAAATTGTGATAAGATTGCAACAGGGAATGTGTAATGTATTCAGGGGTTT
The DNA here is from genome assembly GCA_015178975.1 of Hysterangium stoloniferum. Taxonomy (NCBI): domain Eukaryota; kingdom Fungi; phylum Basidiomycota; class Agaricomycetes; order Hysterangiales; family Hysterangiaceae; genus Hysterangium; species Hysterangium stoloniferum. The sequence continues at coordinate 1,172,138 of WHVD01000013.1, forward strand.
CTCTTAGATAGCTCAATGTATGCTATAGTGTCACAGAGCTTCAACAATAAAACAAGCAAAGGTCCAGTAATTTAAATACTGATAGATTAATGAGCTGCACTATTAAGCTTAAACAACTCAAGTCAATGCTTATTTTGATTATTGAAAGGTTCAATAGAACAATATATGACTCTTTTAGCAAATAAAAGAACTATTCCTTGAGAATAGAGGCTAAAAGCTGAGTATATGCGCAGTGTTAAGGGTGCGTACATGGAGGGTTTCTGGAGAAACCCACAGGAAATCTGGTAGGACTTGGCTTCAGCTTATAGGCTGCACCCTCACGAGATTGTGTTGTCCAATTTCAAACGGGTGGACGGGAGTTTCAGGGAGTCTGGGTGGAGTTTGTGGGTCGAGGGGTCATGGGTCGAGAGGTCAGGGAGTCAAGATACTGTACATAAGTTGGAGGTTGAGTGATAGATGCGTTGGAGTCCATGGGCTCCTACTAGTGAGAGTGGTGTAATTCAAAGAGGAGTTTAGAGTGGAAAATGTACTAGATTACTGGGGAGAATCTAAGCTGATTTTCTGATTGGATTGTATGTACAACATCTGCCAGACTATATAGACTGTGGAATGAATAACATACCAAATCCAGTAATAATGAAAATGAATCTAGCAAAACATAAAACGAGATAGGTAAACACCAAATTTGGTGTTTTAGGAATGGAATGGGATGGAGCAGAGTCCAAATTGTGACAGGTCATTTGACTAGAATGGGAATGGGGCTCAGTTAGAGGGATGACGGGTTTTCCGAGTGGTGTCAGGAACCGGAAAACCCGCCGGCCTCCGGGCCCCCGGACCCCATCCTACATACTCCCGACCCTCTATATTGTATAGTTACAGCCGGAGTTCCCACGGGAGCCTGCATGTCAACTTGTTTATGCCTGACTCTCTGTACGCACCCCACCTGTCTGCACCTAACCCGCTATGTCTCACACACCAGTCCTGGGACTCCTCCGGACTCCGGACTCCACCCTACATACACCCGACACTCTGTGTCTTATGTACCAGTTACCGGACTCCGACCGGACTCCTGGAACCCCTCTAACAGAGCATAGAACCCTGCTCCTGTTATGATCTGTCTCTGCATCTCACACACCAGTCATCGGAAAACCCACTGGACTCCACCGGACCTCCTGCACATCAAGCCTGTCTATACCCGACACTATCTTGTGCACCAAGTCACCGGACTCCGACCGGACTTCCGGAACCCCTCTAACTGAGCCCCGCTCCAGTTATGGTTAAATGATCTGTCATGATTCGTTCTCCACTCCCGTTCCGTTCCGTCCCTAATTCCCAGTTTAGTATTTACTTGCTTCGTTTTATGTTTAATAGTTCTACCTCTCATTAATACCGGATTTGGTATTATTACATTTCACAGTCTATATAAGTCTGCTATGTTCATGTACTTAGAATCCAGTTTCAATCTCGAACTAGTTTTCCCCCAAACAAGTTTGATCCTTGAACAGTCTCTAGTCCTCTTGTCTGTCTGCACACTCGATTCCCGGAACTCCCACAGGAACTCCGGAATCTATACCTTTGTTAAGAACTGAAAACTGACTAATGTCGGTGGCCGACAGGGACCGATCGGAAGGACTTGGCTTCAGCTTATGTGCTGCGCCCTCGCAAATATCCGTAGGATGTCCTTAAATTTCGGGTGGGCAAAGACTAATCCTAATGAGTACCTTTCGGCGTGATACCGATCAGAATCGAAGGACAAGTCGAGCGTCGGGCCAAGGGGTCGGGGCTGGGAGTGGGCGAGCGCACGCGAAGGCGGATGGGGGGATTCTTAGTATGAGACTGATACAGGCGTATGAGGGTATTCTGAGTCGATATTCTGATTGCCTAGTGACTACAACTACAGTGGGTTCATATACAAGTAACAGGCGTCTGGAAAATACTAATGGGGAGAAGGGCGGAACACGGGATTAACAATAAGCTTGGCTAGGAACGGGAAGTTTATGATTAGTTCGGAGGCCGATGATAACCGAGAGCGGGATTACAATAAAAGGAAATAGTTCAAGGACTACAAATATAGATAGACATATGCGAAACATAAGATTGGACAGATCAACATAATAAAGGGGACGTATCAAAGTTTGACCAGACAATATGAGTTATTTTGATGTGGGCGTAAACGGAGTTTGATCTTCGCGAAAACATTCGTCAGCTTCGGGGCCGATGGTTTCCGATAGGATGACTTGACACGTTGACAAGTGGCGATAACCTCGGGACCGATAGGGTTGCGACACGGTCGTAACAACCTTCCTGTATGTATTCTGTCAGCTCGAAATATGGACACCCGAATGAGTGTATGAGGGTGCAGCCTATAAGCTGAAGCCAAGTCCATCTCAGTCGTTCACCATACTTTCTGGTAATTATTCTAATACCACTGTTCCTTGTACTAATAATCCCCGGAACTTTCCCGGGACCTATTACCCGGGAAATCCGTGGGACAATTCCCGGATGCAAGTGTGTGTTCGGAATAGTTACCGGAAACCTCTGCGGGACTATCCGTGGAGCTTTGTTCGGGAACTTAACAAGTGGGGTCTGGTGACTGATGTGTGGGACAAGGTCAGACATAGACAGGGATGGAGTCTGGTGGGTATTCCAGTGACTGATACACAATGTAATGAAGTCAAATGTGGACAAGTCTGATGTACGGAGTCTGGCGGGAATTCTGGTAAACTGACAATTGCTGCATATAGGGCACAGGTGCGTATAAGTTAGTGCCCAGAGTCCGGCAGGAATTCCAGTTGTAACACGCAGTAACTTAGCAGAGACTTGGTATAAAGCTTCGGATTCTTGTATGCTTATTTGTAGCTATTAATAGATATTTAACAAGGTGCTAAATGATTTATTAATAGAGAAAGTAATTTGTATTGAATTTCTTGTGTGCTTGTACTTGATTAATTCACTAGCTTAAGGAATGGGCCTTGAATAATCTAAGTGTTGGCAGGGATTTCAGTAAGATACTTATTAGGTTTATTATGTAATTAATGTAATTAATAAGCCTAAGGGGTAGCTGTGAGGCTGGGGGAACTTAGATGATTAGCTAAGTTCAAGAGTTGCTGACAAAGAGTTCTACAGTAGATTCTGCAAGTGTAGGTACTTGCAGTTAGTGTATCAGACTAAGGCAGAATCAAATAATGACTCGAGTAAGTCATTACAGTCACATTCGTGACTGAATGATATCCCGAGGTCGGGGGCTTATCTAATAGGTCACATGACTCCAAAAATGTGCCGAAAAGCAATAACTAAGTAAATAAAATATAAATAATTAGTTATAAATTATAATAAATTAACTAAGATATAATAGCATTATATGAGCTCATATATGCTATTATTATGTGAAGTTAAAAGGAACTTGGCCTTATATTTTACAATAGAATATAATAAAAATACAATAAATTCGAGAAAATATTAAATAATTCAAAAGAAAATTAAGAGAACTTTATGAGATAATGCTGATACCTCACAGAATGCTATGTCAGGGCTTGTGCTTGTGACTGCACACATCAGTGATACTATTCCACACTGGTAAGGAACATCTTGCATGTCCTTCAATTCATCAGAAGTGGAGGGAGATTGATCAATAGAAATTATACTCCCTGGGTGCATTGGAATATGCATGGGTTTTGCATCTCCAAGTCAGAAACATTTTAGGATGGTTTCCATATATGCCTTCTGTGATATTGCTATAGAGCAGGCTTGGCAGTCACACTCAACCTTGAGGCCTAATAACCAACTCAACACTCCCAGGTCAGAGATCTCGAATCTTGTTCAGAGTTGTGCCTTGAATTTCAAAATGTGTTGGAGATACTTGGAAGTGATGGCCATGTCATCTACTGACACTGTGATGACCATGTGCTCTTCCGTTTTTCTCCTGAAGTATACGGCTTGATCAACTTGTGACCTGGTGGATCTGAAGTCTAAAATAAACTTCTCCAGCTCCTCCGACCATTCAAATCCTCCCTGTTTGAGTCCATACAAACTCAGCAGAAGTTTAAGGACCTTTCCTTCATCCTCTGGTTTGAGATATCCTGTTGGTGCATGTATGTAAATATTGTCATGGAGCTTTGCATTATATGCACTCTTGATGTCGACCTGGTGGATTTACTAGTTTTGACAAGCTGCCATAGTGAGGACTGTGTGAATTGTAGTCATGTTGGTGGTCAGGGCAAATGTTTTGGAGTAATATAGCCCATGCTTCTGATGCTGTCCATTAGTGACAAGTCGTGCATGAACATTGGCATAGAGAGGATTGACAAGGATGATCTGGTGAAGGTTGGGTCTTGGACCAAAGTATCTAGAACAAACACCAGGGGTCTGGGTGGAGTCCAGGTTGGGAAATGACCAAGGATGCTTGGAGATACCAGTCCAGAAGATAGTTCAGAATCTGATATACTTTCCGGGAAATACTCCATGGAGTCTCCAGGAATGGATCTTCACACTCTACATCAGGACAAAGATCTTCAAGTGAGTAAGACTATGGAATATCTGGGCAGAGCCCAGTTGGTGAGTCATACTGTAAAAGGGAGTGAAGTGCTCATAAAATGGGGTCTGGGCAGGTTTTCCAGTCCTAACAGAATATCTAGGAATTGATGGGTTTCCAGAGACAGGAATTATATTGGAATATTGAGCAAGAATGGATTGTAACACTATCAATCAGTCACAGAGGCAACCTTTAAAATTAGTTGGATTGGATCTGCATACTCCTGTGCTCACACATGGATAGTTTTATGTTGGTGTTTCAAAAGGGAGAAATTGGGGAAGAGTGAAAATCCTACTCCATGACACTGTTAAGATCTAAACTAAAAGGGGAAGGGAGGCTCTAAATTGGGGGTCTGATGACTGGAAATGAACTAATCAGGGGGCCAATGATAGAGATTGTACTAGTCAGGAGGTCTAATTCTATAATCATAGTGGAGCTTGGCTTCAACTTATGTGTTGTGCCCTTGTATGAAACTGTTAGGGTCCTCCAGTATTTCAAACAGAGCAGATAGTACAATGGAGAAAAAGTTCAACACTTAGTCAGTTGACCAGGGGGCTGAAATACTAAGAGTCATATGGTAAGAGTTCATGGCTTGCCAAGAATGTCTTTGGGAGTCCAGAGAAGGGGAGAATGAGACTGGAAAGTAGTAGAGGGTAATCTGAGTTGATTTTTGAACTGAAGAACTGTAGTATACATAAAGAGGATTTATACTATGATGAGATGGACAACTGGATGGCTGATCAAGGAAGTGAAGGATAAAACAGATCATGAGAAATTGATGACAAGGCAGGAAGACTAAATGTAATATACTAAACAATATAAATGAGGTGGCAAGTGAGATGTGTAAACAGAGATGGTGACAGGGAACGGAACGGAATGGAGACAGAATGGAAACTAAAAAAGAGTAAGACTTATAATGAAATAAGTGTCAGGGGTGCAGTGAGCACTGATACCATGAGCAGGGGTTCTGACAGTGAGATGATGAAGGGGATTAAGTCCGAAACAAGTAGCAGGGGTCCAAAATGATGGGGATCCTAACAGACACTGATATGACTACAAATGTAGTGTTTAAGGATGTTATTATTGATCCATGAGTAAGGATTCAGCAAGGTTGCAAAAGGAGACTGACTGATGTGTTTTAGATGCAGTGAATTCACAAGAGTATATAATTGTAAATAATTATAAATAATTAATGAACTTTAATCATTTCAAAATAGGTTTCTCTGAGTTAGATCACATGCCTTAATAGATACTTAAAATTGTTGATACAGAGTAGGGTAGTAAGGCTCGTCCTGACAGGTCACAGCCTTGTAACTATTAATGAAGATAATCAATAAATATGGGTATTACAAAATATACAGCATACTCACCAATACACTGCATTGAGCTACAGATCATCAATTATTGAAGCACTACAATTCATTTCATTTCATCCATTTGAGCCTGAATTTCAGAGTCAGAATCTTGCAATTTGTTGTCATTCACAAAATGTTCATTGTCCAAATGGCCATCTGGGTAAGATTGATCAAATACATTATATCCTGCATACCCATCTCTATGTGTTCTTCTGTTCTTCTGCAAGTTTGAGATTGGCCACTGTGATTGCGAAAGGACCAAGGTGGGTCAGTGTACATCATGAAGTCATTATGTTATTATAAGGTGTAATTTACTCACACTTCAACCCTTCCTGATGGTCTTGAAGAAAATTGGTGGCATTCTGACATATATGCGCAGTAGTAATCCTAGAAGTTACAAGACATCAATTTGGCCCAACCCTAGAGACAGAGACCTTTGAAGAGAGCCTGGCCGATGAAATGACTGGAAAGCAAAGCCCAGGAATGAAATGGCGGCAGGTGATGAACAGGACAGTGTGGGGAAACACATTATATCAGATATGTGTAGCAGTGTGTGATTCAGGCATGCTATCTCTGCCACATAGTGTTTGAAAGCCTTAAGTGAATCAGATTTGAGTCGGAGAAATTGAACTTGGGTTTCCTGGCTATAATCATCTGTGAAGCTAATGTAATAGAGATTTCTGCCAATGCTAGTAGTTTGCACAGGTCCCCATAGATCAGCATGCACTAATTCCATATATATGCAAGCTCTGTTCCTGGATTCTTCTGGGAATGGTTGTCGGACTGCCTTAGCCTTTGTGCAGGCATCACAGAACTCAGGAGTGGAGGTGGAATCCAGCTCCATACCTTCATCAATTCCGTTCTTTACTGCATCCATAACTGCGGGTTGTGCTACATGTCCTAGAATTCAATGAAGTGCATGCACAGAAAATTTCTCCTGTGCTGCAAGTGGTTGGTGGGAAAATGGAGTGGGGATAGTGTATAACCCATTGGCTAGTGGAATTTCCACTATGGTCTTCCACTGTGGTGCAGGAGAAATGATCCTACACAGATTTTCCTCAAATTGGAATGTAAATCCTCCTGAAGCAATGCGATTTGTGGAGATAAGGGTTAGAGAAATTTTCAGAGTATACAGCACATTTTTCAGCATTACTACTGTAGTCTTGCTTCCTAAGGGTAGATTAATATTGATATCTCCTCTTTCAATAACACTGATTGTTGTTCCATTGGTGGTGTAAACCTCTTGTGCAGGGATATTTGAGAAGGTAATAAACTTTGTTTGGTCTGGACTGAAGTGTGATGTTGCCCCAGATTCTATGATTGCACTTTCCTTGTTCTTTGGCATAGTTATGATTGCTGTGGTCATAAATGCAAAGTTATCTTGGGGTGTTGGAGCAGATGCAGTACTTGCAGATTGCTTCTTTTGAGCTCTGCCTCCTCGATTATTGTGTCCTGGATGCTGGGGTGCCTGTCCCTCCTTTCCACCTGTCCACCAACAATATGATTTGTAGTGGCCTTTATGATGATAGTTATAACATTCAACATCTACATTTTTGCCATTGGCACTATCTCCTTCTTTCCTGGGATTACATGTCTTCCTATTTTCTGATTGTGCAGAAAAGGCAGAGTTCCCTCTTTCCTTGTCAGACTTTGGCCTGTGACCTGTCTATGCTCATATTCCTCTGTAATGACTCTTATTAGGTCAGTTGGGATTATATCCTTACCATTCATATGGGCATTGGCACTGATTGCGGATAGGGTGGGTCAATATGACACTGGTAGTGATCCCATGATAATGGCACTATAGTCTTCATCATCTATCCTCACTCCCATTCCTGCAAGGGATTGCTTCAATCTCTGAAGTGCTCCAAAATGATCTTTCCTTCTTGAAAGCATGTCTCATGCATCCACCATTGAAGGTCAGTTTGGGTTAGCTTCATTTTGTCCTGGTGGATAGCACATAACTCCAACCATATATTGGAGGCACTCTTGAATTCCTGTACCCGCAGGATAATGTATATTTTGTTAGTCCTATAGACTCCATTCAGTGGGGACTGTGGATTGTACCAGGACCACACTGGTGAGATGTTGAGGGGGCAATTCCACCTTCAGATGAATCCTCAGCTGACAACTCAGAGGAAGGAGCTGGAATATTGGGTTGCAGTACATCATTGGCATGTCTGGGTGGGAAGGCAAACAAAGGTGCATGGGAAGGGGATGTGGTAATCTAGAATTGGGATGCATGGTGGAAATAGGGTGCATAGACACTGATGAGGAGCTCCCACTTGACTCATTGTGGTCGAGTTGCAAATCATGGTGATGGAAATGGTTTTGTAGTGTTGCTCAAGTTTTTGAGAAGTTGTAGGAATGTGCACACTGTGCCTCAGAGTGGGAGTGCATCACATAGGTTGCTTGGTCAATGGCTGCTGCTGCTGAACTAAAGCTGATTTGCATCTCTATCATAGGTCCCCCAATTAACTCATTTCTTATCATCAGCCTTCCTGACTTAGAGCATCTTTCCCACCCTTCTATTTAAGATCTTAACACTTCCATGGACCCTGTGGTAATTCCACCTATTTCCCTTATTACTGCAGCAGCTTTTGTCATGGTGTTACAACCAGAAAACCTGCCAGACTCCAGGCACTACCCTATATGCACCTGCACCCTATGCCAGGACCTGGAGGATGAACCTGTCCATGCCTGACCTTCATTGTCTCATGTATCAGTCACTGGAATACCCACTGGGACCCACACATGTTGTACCTGTCTATCTCTGACCCTGTCCCATGCATCAGTCACTGGACCCTGCTCAAAAAACCCATCAGCTCTATAACTGAGCCCCATTCCCGTTATGGTCAAATGACCAGTGATGTTCTGGACTCCACTCCTGCCCCATTCCCATTATGGTCTAATGACCTGTCATGTTTTGGACTCCACCTCTGTTCTGTTCTGCTCCCAACACCTAATTTGGTGTTTACTCATCTTGTTTCATGATTACTTGTTTGGATTTCATTATTACTGGATTTGGTATAACATACATTCCACAGTCTATATAGTCTGGCAGATGTTGTACATACAATCCAGTCAGAAAATCAGCTTAGATCCCGCCAGTAATCTCAATATATTTTCCACTCTATTCCCTCTTTGAAACACACTGCTATTTACCTCATTGGAGCCAACAGGCTCTCACCTATCTATCACTTGACCTCTGACCCATCACCACCCAACCTCTCGACATCCATGGGATTCCCACAATCAACCCTCTGACTTCTTGACCCATCAACTACTCCCAGACTCCCTGGGATTCCCTTCTGCCTGTCTGAAATTGGATGCCACGATCTTGCGAGGGCACAGCCTATAAGCTGAAGCCAGGTCTTACCAGCCTTCCTACAGGTTTCTCCAGAAACACTCTGATAAGCTCTGTTACGACCGTGTCGTAACCCATGTCGCAACCCGATGGTCTCCGAGAATACTACCATCTATCAATGTTCCAAGTTATTGATCAAGTTATCATTTCGGCAACCTTCGGAACACTGACACTGACGTATACCTTCACGGCGATCAAACCTCGTTTACGCCCCTGTCAAAATATACTCTACCATCTGGTTATGCTTTGATACGTCCCCTTTCATTATGATGATCCATTTTACTCTATGTTTCACATATGCCCATATATACCTGTAGCCCGTGGACTATTCCCTTTTCTCGTAATCCCGCTCTTGGCTAAATCTCGGCTTCCGATCTTATCGAAACCTGCCGGTTCCTAGTCAAGCTTATTTGTCAATGCCGTTTTCCGCTCTTCCCTTAGTTAGTAGTTTCTAGATGCCGATAATCCGTATATAAGACCCGCTGTAATGTAACTACTAGACAATCAGAATATCAACTTAGAATATCAACTTAGAATATCAACTTAGATCGACTTAGATACCCTCTAATTTCCGACTCCATTATCTATTCACGACCACCACATTCCGACTCCATCCGATTTACGATTCAACCTACATTTACGACTCTCTCAATCTCCGACTCTCTCAGTCTCTGACTCTCTCAGTCTCCGACTCTCTCAGTCTCCGACTCTCTCAGTCTCCGACTCTCTCAGTCTCCGACTCTCTCAGTCTCCGACTCTCTCAGTCTCCGACTCTCTCAGTCTCCGACTCTCTCAGTCTCCGACTCTCAGTCCCCGACTCTCAGTCCCCGACTCTCAATCTCCAACTCTCGGTCTCCAACTCTCGGTCTCCGACTCTCGGTCTCCGACTCTCGGTCTCCGACTCTCGGTCTCCGACTCTCGGTCTCCGACTCTCGGTCTCCGACTCTTGGTCTCCGACCCCTCAGCCCAACCCTTGACTGATCCTTCGGTTTCCGATCGGTAGTTTACCGAGAGGTTTACTTGACAGGACTAGTTTCTGCCCGCCCAAAATTTAAGGACACCTGACGGTAACTTGCGAGGGCGCAGCACATAAGCTGAAGCCAAGTCCTTCCGTTCGGTCCCTGTCGGCCAGCTGACATCTGTCAGTTTCTGCTCTTAACAAGCTCCACATGCACTGTGATGTATTAGCCTTATTTTAATACTATCTTCTGAAAAAGGAGTCCAATGCTCTATCAAAATGTGCAAATACTCAATTCACTACAAGGTAAAATAATGTAAGTATTTGATATTAATCAGTGGCAGCCTGTTACGACTGTGTCGCAACCCTATCGGTCCCGAGGTTATCGCCACTTGTCAACGACAAGTCACCCTCTTGGAAACCATCGGCCCCGAAGCTGATGAATGTTTTCGTGAAGATCAAACTCCGTTTACGCCCACGTCAAAACAACTTGTATTGTCTGGTCAAACTTTGATACGTCCCCTTTATTATGTTGATCCGTTCAATCTTATGTTTCGCATATGTCTATCTATATTTGTAGTCCTTGAACTATTTCCTTTTTATTGTAATCCTGCTCTCGGTTATCATCGGCCTCCGAACTAATCATAAACTTCCCGTTCCTAGTCAAGCTTATTGTTAATACCGTGTTCCGCCCTTCTCCCCATTAGTATTTTCCAGACGCCTGTTACTTGTATATGAACCCGCTGTAGTTGTAGTTACTAGGCAATCAGACTATCGACTCAGAATACCCTCATACACCTGTATCAGTCTCATACTCAGAGTTCCCCCATCCGCCTTCGCGTGCACTCACCCACTTCCGGCCCCGACCGCCGCCTTGGCCCGACGCTCGACTTGTCCTTCGATTCCGATCGGTATCACGCCGAAAGGTACTCGCTAGGATTAGTCTTCGCCCGCCCGAAATTTAAGGACATCCTACAGATATTTGCGAGGGCGCAGCACATAAGCTGAAGCCAAGTCCTTCCGATCGGTCCCTGTCGGCCACTGACATTAGTCAGTTTCCAGTTCTTAACACATGCTATCTCTGCCACATAGTGTTTGAAAGCCTTAAGTGCATCAGATATGAGTTGGAGAAATTGAACTTGGGTTTCCTGGCTATAATCATCTGTGAGCTAATGTAATAGAGACTTCCACCAATGCTAGTAGTTTTCACAGGTCCCCATAGATCAGTATGCACTAATTCCATATATATTCAAGCTCTGTTCCTGGATTCTTCTGGGAATGGTTGTCGGACTGCCTTAGCCTTTCTGCAGGCATCACAGAACTCAGAAGTGGAGGTGGAGTCTAGCTCCACACCTTCAACAATTCCGTTCTTTACTGCATCCATAACTGCGGGTTGTGCTACATGTCCTAGAATTCAATGAAGTGCATGCACAGAAAATTTCTCCTATGCTGCAAGTGGTTGGTGGGAAAATGGAGTGGGGATAGTGTATAAACCCATTGGCTAGTGGAATTTCCACTATGGTCTTCCACTGTGGTGCAGGAGAAATGATCCTACACAGATTTTCCTCAAATTGGAATGTAAATCCTGCTGAAGCAATGCGATTTGTGGAGATAAGGGTTAGAGACATTTTCAGAGTATACAGCACATTTTTCAGCATTACTACTGTAGTCTTGCTTCCTAAGGGTAGATTAATCTTGATATCTCCTCTTCCAATAGCACTGATTGTTGTTCCATTAGTGGTGTAAACCTCTTGTGCAGGGATATTTGAGAAGGTAATAAACTTTGTTCGGTCTGGACCGAAGTGTGATGTTGCACCAGATTCTATGATTGCACTTTCCTTGTTCTTTGGCATAGTTATGATTGCTGTGGTAATAAATGCAAAGTTATCTTGGGGTGTTGGAGCAGATGCAGTACTTGCAGATTGCTTCTTTGAGCTCTGCCTCCTTGATTATTGTGTCCTGGATGCTGGAGTGCCTGTCCCTCCTTTCCACCTCCTGGCCGCCAACAATCTGATTTGTAGTGGCCTTTATGATGACACAGGTCAAAAGATTAGATATAGAATAAAACACTATTTGGCTAATATATGCTTTATTTATACTAACCTACAGGGTCTACTGTGATACTAACTTTTCAGGATCTTAATGTAGCCTTAAGGATCTTGCAAGGATATTTTCAGTATTTATTTATGCATAAAACTGAAAGAAATTTATTACTTTAATTGATAGCCAACAAATCAACTAGAGGTGGATAAGTAATAAAGGCCAGCTACTCAACTAAGAGGTGGCAAAGGGGAACAGAACCAGGGAATCCTGATTGGTCAGAAGCTCAACTAGAGGTGACAAGGGATCCTGATTGGTGCCAGAAGCTCAACTAGAGGTGGTGCTGCAGTGACACACAGATGTGGAGTAGTATATGGGTTCATAAAAAGTTATATTTTCATGGCTGGAGCAGAGCTCTGTTACGACCCATTCCCAGATGTTTCAATATCCAACTTCCAATCTCTGACTACAGAACATCATAGTTACCATATCATCCGCATTCTTCCCTTGTTCCGCATTTGGTAATTTGTCCATTGACAAGTATTCACTCGTTTGTTTGTTATATTCCCATTTCGGAATATTGTCTCCCTAATATGTCTTATTGTATTTCCATTTTAAGAATACTTCCGTTTCTGTCTTATTATAATCTTAGTTTGTAGTAAAATAACGAGTAGACTTATATTAGTTTCCGCAAATTTGTACTTTACCTTAGATCTGATATCGACTTAGTTTCTTATTCCTCCTCCCGTCTTTCTGTACGCTCGATATTCGGAACTCTTCGGAACTCTGAATATCCATATCTTCCATTGTAAGCCTTACTTCTGAAATTAAGGACTTTGAGCATTTGCGTAGAGGCGCAGCACATAAGCTGAAGCTGACATCCTGACCCTATCCAATAGTTCTCGACTTCCTGGTGACTTTCCGATAGTTCCAGAATAAGTTCCCGATACAGCACTTAACAAGCTCCTTATATACACTAGGATCTGAGACATTTTGAGACATTTAGAACTTTATTTCTATCCTATTTTAGTTTCTACCTGGAAACTGCTAGAATGTTTTAGAAATTTCCACCATTCTCCATATATGATGACATAATTGATGATGTAATGTTCCCATGTGTTATGAGGTCAGTGCACATCACACTACTCTTCACATTTGTCACTAGTTGTTGCATTTTGTGGATGTCACTTGTTGTGACAACTGTCACCTGTTGTGATGACTATTCCTGCGCATTGTGTAATAAGTGCTAGCTGGCTGGTTTAAAAATATATAGTTAAAAAAGAATAAAAAGGTAGAAATTTCGTAGTTCCTTCAATTCTTAAGATAGAAATGAAAAATAAATTGCATATTTTCAAGATAAATCAAAGGAATATTGTACAATTTTATCATCACGATATAAGTACATTTAAAGAGCCTTTTTAGCAATTTCATTTTGGGGAAGTTGAGAAAAATTGAAAACTTTTTAAAAATACATGACACGCACTCCTTAACACATGGCTACAAAGTTGGATGGATCCCAGGTGTGAGAGGTACTGCAAAATACATTCTGAAAATAGTCCGGACAGACCCACACTATATTTCAATTATTGTTTCTATTTTCTCTTTATTTTATCACATGCATATATTAGTTCGACAATGTATGTATTTCTATGGTACATAGACTCTTGTGGGGGCACACATACTAGATCTATGTACTCTAGCGCCTATAGTTGAAACTCAGACACTTTTTACCATCACAACTTGCCCAGACACCCACTCAGTGTCCTGTAAGTTGTGATTGGGGTATCATCTCGACTGTCATGGACAGAATGCAACTATCAGTGCAATCACCGTTTCAAACTACATAGTCGAAACTTGAATCATTATCTCAATCCATGCAGATTGCATCCGCGCTACTCTACTTGTTCAGCTCTCTTATTATTTCCTTAATCATTAGAGCTGTTGCTCATAATTGTACTGTAGAGTCGATTCTTCTCACAGTTGTCTTAGTTATCTATTCAGTACTTAAGATACCTAATTCTTTCAGTTGTATTGAACTTAGACAGTCAATACACACTTTATCCATATTAGACTTAAATAGTCAATACTTTGTTGTGTTGTACCTAAATGGGTGATATTCTTTGTATATAGAATGGTTAGAACTCTCACGACTCTTCACACCAGGCATTCACAATCAACCTCAGAATTGTTGAAGCAACCAGACATTTTACAACCCTGGAACCCAAAGCCATCCCAGATAAATACCATGACTTTGCCGATGTTTTTAGTAAAAAGGAAGCTGACCAGTTTTCACCCCATAGACTGTACAACCTAAAAATTGACCTTGAAGACAGGGCAAAGCCACCCCTTGGACCAATATACCTGCTCTCCTCTGTGGAATCTTCCACAATCTGGGATTTCCTGGATGAGCATTTGTCCATAGGTTTAATCCAGCCATCCAAGTGTCCTTTTGGAGGACACATCCTTTTTGTCAAAAAGAAGGATGGATCCCTCAAACTTTGTGTTGATTTCAGAGGACTCAATGCAGTTACTGAAACAATCAGTCCAAGATATTCAATCTTTTCCTGCTCAAATTCACATTTCTCTGCCTTTAAGTATAACTTATTTTTCTCCAATATCTCCAGAACCCTCTTGACTGCTTCTCTGTGTTTTTTAAGGGTGAAGACAAGGATATCATCCATGTAAACAATGACAACCTGTCCATTAATCAGTTCTATGTATGAACAAATCATTCATCATGGTCTGAAAAGTAGCAGGACTGTTGGTGAGACCAAAGAACATGACTAGTGGTTCAAATAACGGCTTCCCATTCTAAGGCTAAAGACTCACGCCAACAATTTCCTCTACAATACCCCAAAGGAATGATCTGTGAGATCGACTGAATTCAGTGCGATGGTCATGGTCTAAAGTGTTCCACCAGATCTTGGCATTGCCGGTGAGTCGTCTTGGCAGAGTGACTCCTAACAATGTGCTCATGGAGTCTGAGATCTCTGAGAGACTCATGATATCCATGATGTAGTCCAGGGCTTTGGATTGCATTCCATCGTATTCGGGAAGGTCAGACCATTTTATCTTGATGTCATTGGTGTTAAGAGAGATCTTTTTATCCTTAGGTAAGTCATCGATAGGCGCGCTAGCTCGAGGCTGTGTCGGAATTCGAAAAGGAGAGTTAGGTACTCCCCCATGATGCCCCCCACATCCCGAATTCCCTCCATGGTCTGGACTACTAGAGCTCCCAGATGAACTGCTAGGGGGTCCTCCTGGTGGCAGGAAGGCATTCGAGGAGATCGGCAAGGAATGGCAGGGATCATCTGGGTTCAGAGATCCTTGACCAGCAACCTGACCAGCTATGCCCTCGGTGAATGCGGTAGAGAAGGATGGTCAACACCTGTTGGTGACTGATCTATTCCTAGTTGTGGGTAGTTCATCACCGAAGTTAGGATTATCTGAAATTCGTTTGAACGTGACGCGAGAGCGATGAGTCCCCTGATGGGGCGCCGGGCTGAGTTCCTTTGAGATTTCTTTCTCAATTTTGGTCATATTCAAAGGCCGGTGTGGCTGAGGTTGGTGGAGGGGAGTGCAGATTTCCATTCCCTTTTCCTGAAGATGGTCTGCAACTTGCATCCTCATATCCAATGGAAAGTCTTGCAAAATAATGGGACGATTGAGCGAATGAAGGAAATGAGTGTTGGGAGACCCATTTAGGGTACGAACAAACGAACTAGTTGTGGAGATGGGTGAATCGGGCACTTGGATCGAGTCATTATAAGGGTAGAGCACTTCCAAAACCATCTTATCGAGTCTCCTCTGATTTTGTCTCAACTGACCCCTTAGAGTAAAATATGCGAATGATGAATTTCGAGTGGCCCCGTTAAGAGATTCCTCCAACATCCAGATGTATATATACTGGTAGTCAACCTTGGGCACGATGTGATCCCCACCGAGTAGGATGTGAAGGATTTGCAACCCATCATCGTGTGCACGGAGCGCTTCAAGGAATAAAGAGAACACTTCCTGCTTAAAAATCATCCTTCCTCCTTCCATAACAGAAGTAACCTCACTCGACCATTCGGGAATTGAGCGGGTCAGATCCTCCAGGGTTCCTGGTCATGTGAATAAGTCCTGTGCCGACAAGATGGCCTGATAACGACCTAACCAGACTGCTACAGTCACTGGTAAAAGGGGGTAATCTGTATTGTACTCCTCCACAAAGGGAGTAACCTGATCCGCGGAGATTCGATCGGTGTAGTACATATCCCATTGCAAGTCGATGGGCTGAGCGTAAACCATATGACCCCCAAAGAATTGCTTGAGGATGACCTGCCTAGGCGGGAACGAGAGAATGGGTTCAGGAGCATGGGTAGGCTCGACATTAGCTCCAGGAGTGCTCAACTGCCCCGTTGATGGACTTTCTTCATGTGGACCTGGGGGAGCATCTGTTGACAGTCCAGCTGTTGCTCCTGGGAAACTTCCAGGAGGAACTGGTTTTTGAAAAGTCAACGAAGACTTCCTCATAGTGACGTTACGGGGTGGTTCCAGACTTGCAGGTCTTTGACGAGGTTTTGAACTACTCGGGGTTATCGAAGATCTTGGTGTTTGGTTCTTGCCAGTGGTCATTTACGTGCTTAGAAACTAATAGTTGTAAAGTAACGTTTTCTCCATAGGGAAAGAGCGGTCCGGCCCAGATCACCACTGTGAAGAGTGGTGGAAGTTCTAACCGTTCTATATACGAAGAATAGCGACCGTTTAGGTACGACACATAGTTGTATTGACTGTTTAAGTCCAATACATGCTGAACAAGTATTGACTATTTAGTTCAATACGTCTGAGTGAAGTAACTATCTAAGGTAGAGTAGATAGCTAAAACGAATAAAGGGAATCGACCATTAGGTGCGATTCCGAATGACTGCTCAAGTGTAGAACAGAGTAACAAGAGTCGAATGATAGAGTAGCACGGACATTGTCTGCACGGATTGAGATATAAGTGGAGTTTCGACTGGTACAGTTCGAAACTATGATTATGTAGATAGTTGAAGCCCATCTGTGATGGTCGAGATGATACCTCAATCACGACTTACAGGACACTGACTGTGTGTCTGGGTAAGTCGTGGTTGCGAGGTAAAAAAGTGTCTGAGTTCTAATTATGGGCACTAGAATACATGAGTCTGGCATATATGCACCCACAAGAGTCGATGAACCGCATACATAGGTCGTTGAACTAATATAGAAGTATAATAGAGAGAAAGAAGAAATAACAATGGGAATATAGTATGGGCTTATCCAGACTATATTTCCAAGCATATTTCACCATACCTCTCACACATAGGTACCCAGTAGTCTAAAAATAACTCTACCTAATACAAAACAGGGGCCTTTCCCACAATGGAACACTAATGCTATGAGCTTCTGAAGTTAATCACATACTTCTCAGAAGCATATATTAGCCACAGTAGTTGATATCTACAAGGAAAGGGAAAGTGATGAAAGGCATGGAGTTGGACTGTGGACTCAGGGACTGCAATAAGGTGAGAAAATAGTGCTTCCTGGGGCCTACCATATACAGTGGGGGACAAAACCATTCCAATGATTTTTTTATATTTCAAAGAATGTTGAATAACTCAATGAGTACTTGACCAATTGAACTGAAGTTTTTAATTTAGGTAGTCATATATGTTGGCTATATACCCTAAGAATTTATGACATAAGCATTATTTGTCATCAAACTATAAATCAAATACTAATGCAATCTCATTGGAACAGTTTTGTCCCTGGTATATAATCCAATACAAATCATATAATCTAGTACTTGGTGTAACCCCCCTTTGGCATCAAAACAGCTGCAATCCTTCTAGGCATACTCTCTATCAAATTCTGACAAATAAAAGCAGGAATCCTGACCCATTCTGTCTGGACCCTTTCCCATAACTCCTGAATACTCCTAGGCTCCACTTCATACTCTAGTAGCCTCTTCTTGAGGTAATGCCAAAGGTGTTCAATTGGATTAAGATCAGCAGATTGAGGGGGCCATATCATGACATCAAAATCACTGCCATTAAGCCAATTGGTGGCCTTCTTGCTCTTGTGTTTGGGATCATTGTCTTGCTGTTCAGCAAGACAATGATCCCTAGTCTTCTTCTTGTAATGCTGAGAGATCCTTGAGGTTCATCCTCCAAAATGCTAACATAAAGTTCAGTATCCATCCTCCCATCAATCTTTGTAGCATATCCTGGTCCTTCCCAGAACATACAACCCCACAACACCAGATTCCCCCCTCCAAACTTGACTGTGCCCTCAACCAGCCTATCACTGAGCCCCTCTCCTGCTTTTTTCCACACCCACTTCCTCCCATATGACCCCAAATGATTGATTTTAGTCTCATCTGACCAAACAACCCTCTTCCAGTCCTCCAGAGACCAGTTCTTGTGTGCCAATGCAAAGTCCAGCCTCTCCCTTCTATGCCTTTTTGTGAGTTTAGGCCTTTTCCTCTTCACCACAGCCTTCATTCCAGCTTTCTTGAGTTCCCTATAAATTTTTCTTGCAGAGATAGACTCCCCATTTATATCTTGTTGGACTTTAGAGGCCTGAGTGGCATGGTCAATCTTCTGGGAAGTGATTTGTTGGATGATGTAATGGGTATCAGAGGGGGAATGTTTGTGTGGATAACCTCCAGCTGCTTTGGAGAGGGAGGAAGAATGTTTAGAGTGAATTCTGGATATAGTAGAGACAGAACAACCAGTGGTAGCAGCTACTTTATGTGCAGACTTGCCCTTGTCAAGTAGAGTAAGAACATGATCAGGTTGAGCAGGAGTGAGAGCTCTCATGATGTAAACTGATGGGTTGTTGGGATGCTATCACTTGGAGAAGTGAACAGTTGTATATATACACAATTTGAACAGGTCATATGATTTTATTTGCATTTATTTGTGGATAATCAACAAGGTTATGTGCTAATCATGTGACAGGGACAAAACTGTTCCAATGAGATTGCATTAGTATGTGATGTATAGTTTGATGACAAATAAGAATTCTTAGGGTACAACATATATGACTACCTAAATTAAAAAATTCAGGTCAGTTGGTCAAGTACCCATTGAGCTATTCAACATTCTTTGACATTTAAAAAATCATTGGAATGGTTTTGTCCCCCACTGTATTAGTTCCATTGTTGTCTACATCCCAGTGTTGTCCACATCCCAATATTGTCCAAATCCCAATGTTGTCCACATCCCATTGTTGTCCACATCCCATTATTGTCCACATCCCATTGTTGCTCACATCTCATTGTTCTCCACTAGTATGTATATATTATGTACATATGGATTTCAATACAGTAGTAGCTTCATTCCCCATCACTCATATACTAGTGTCTATCTGCACCCACAGCAGATACTAATTTTACAAAGTATCAGAATATTGCCAGGGTACAAGAAGGATTTGGCTTCTGCCTATGTACTGCACCCTCATACATACTGTACATTTAGGTGTCCCTATTTCAAGCCAACAGATCATTATATAAAAGGTATAGATACCTGAGTTCTGAGAAGTTCCAGATATTGAGTATACAGAAAGAATAAAGGAGTAGATTAGATTAATTCAAGATAAAAATTTGTTAGGACCAGAAAACCCACTGGGATCTGGACCCCATCTTATATGCACCCGACTCTCTGCACCCACCAAATTACAGTTAACCAGACAACCCACCAGGACCTGGACATCACATTTGTCTGTGCCTGACTCTCTGTCTCATGCACCAGTCATCAGAAGACCTGCCAGACCCATGCACATCAAACCTGTCTATATCTGATTCTGTCCCACACATCAGTCACCAGACTCCACCTGGACAACCCATTAGCTCTCTAACTGAGCCCCATTTATGGTCAAATGACCTGTCATGTTTGATTCTCCACTCCCATTCTGTTCTGTCCCTAACACCAGGTTTGGTGTTTACCTTTCCCATTTCATGATTACCTGTTTGGTCTTTAATTATTACTGGATTTGGTATTGCATACATTCCACAGTCTATATAATCTAGCTAATGTTGTACATACAATCCAGTCAGAAAATCAACTAAGATTCTCCCCAGTAACTTAGTATATGTATATCCCACTCTTTATCCCTTCTCTCATCTTTGAACCACAACTCTCTCATTGTCATCGCAGGGCCTGTGGGCCTCCCAACTCACCATACAACCTATCACCCTCCATGGCTTTTCCGCCTCCAACCTGTCAACTGCTCAACTACCCAACTTGTCAACTGCTTGAATACCCAACTCAATGACTGTTTGACAACCTGACCTATCGACCACCTGGACTCCCCAGGTTTCCCATCCATCTGTCTAAAATTGGATACCATGATTGAGCAAGGGCCAAGCCTATAAGCTGAAGCCAAGTCCTACCAGATTATCTGCAGGCCTTCCTGCTAAGCCCGACCTGTGTGCTTAACAAAACTGGAGAATACAGTACATATGTACATGACTATGGAAGACTATATAGCAAGGTGACCAAGGCAACATAAAGTCACCAATGTCTACCAGAGCATCACTGGGAAGACCACCACCTTATCACTTGCTGCAATCAGTTGTCTCCAAAGATTGAACTTTGTAAGCTAAGGTAGAGGGTGGCTAGGAGAAATGGACTGTAATGGTTTCAAGCTGACAAAAGCTCACATCAGAGGATCCTGCTACTGCTACTGTTTTGCCCATCCAGAATTACTGATTAGGAGTCTACCACTGAGCCTGGTCCAAAGGGAGTGATAAGATAGTCAATTTGTGCTAACCTACATGTGCACCAAACTCTGAGAATCTTGGAGACCCAGTGGTGGGTAGTATACAGTTGTGTGGTGCACCTGTCAGGGGAGGGAGGCTTCAACCTGAGACCAACAGTCACTGAAGCTGACAGATTGTGTACTGGGGAAACCTGCTGGATCAGATTTTGTCAGTGTCCATACAGCAAGACAATGGTAGATATAGAATGACAGAATAAGAACAAGTGAGTAAACAACTGTCAACCAGTCAATTACTAAATGCATGACAAAGGAATCAAGTCAGAATATCCATCAGATATCTGATATTGTCTGGAAATGGATTACTGAAGCATTTATAAGGACACCAGGAGTCTAGCTGAAATCTGCATCAGGAAATGATGAAGGACACTTGGAGAACCTAGCTGGGAAAGGGTGGAGCCTGATGGGTTGTAGCACATAAGATAAGGTGTCTAATTATAGATAGAATATTCAACTGGAAACTGAGGTAAAGGGTTCTTGAGAGATGAGGGTGGGATGAGGGTGGACTCTGGATCCTAATACTAGTCCAGAATAGGTTTTGGAAACTGATATTACAGTGACCCAAAAAAAAGTTTCTGGATGTTTGGTGAAATTGGAAAGAAGGTTTCATAGCTCCAGAAATAAGATAGATACAAATCACAAAAATCAGAAGTAAGAGGTATACATCTGACCTAGATGATGACATAAGCATGACATCATAGATTTCCTTATCAGGAAAGTAAAAAATGATCAATAGAGATAGTGCATCTGGACACTTTTTTTGCTCTGTCAACTGATACATGAAACTCAACTAAGGTTCATATGACTATGGGAATTTCTGGTTAGGTCCACAAAGGTCATGTGACCACATGTTTAAATAACACATTTATGTGAACCTTCACTCATTTCACCCTCCCACCATATTATGAAGAAGCACTCTGCTGAAACAAGACACTGTGTCATTTCCCTTCTCTAGAAGGGTCACTGTAAGGGCAATTCTCTAGACCACACTGACTCGCACTATGACTGAGTTGGGGCACTAGCAGAGGGAATCCGAAGTAAGTTTTATACCTATCTATTATATACATACAATGTACATTATTACTTACCTAGCAGAGGGAATCTGAAGAGAAAAGTCTAAGGAATCCTCGGCTAGTGAGTGACTAACTAAAGGTGCAGCTGAGTTTGAAAATGTGATAAAAACAAAGTACTCTTATCCTTGACTTATGAGACTATATTAAGGAAGGTCAGGGATGAATTTAGAAAACTTGAGATTGTCCCCTGACAGTCACTCCTACAGAACAATTGCTTCTAAACTCCATATTGGGCACTCTACAGTATCAGAAATTCACTCCCAACTCCCTGGTCTCCTTCACACATTCCAGAGGTTGTCATCCCAAGCTCTCCTTCAGAGATCATCACCACCTGGCTTATTCTATCACCTCTTGACAGGTTGATAATACCTCCCAGGCCAAGTCCCACCTCTTCCCCAATGTCTGCACACAGACAAGTCACAATGTATTGAAGAAAGAGAATTTGAAGGCTGTGGTGAAAGCCAAAAGACTCCTTCTTGCCTCTCAACATATCAAGGTGCAATATGAGTTTGCTGTCAAGTACTAGCATTGGACTGAGGAAGACTGGTTTAGGATTATCTTCTCAGATGAGACTAGAATCAATCATTTGAGCTCTGATGGGAGGTTGTGGGTGTGGAAAAGACCAGGTTCTGCACTCACTCAGCAGCATATCAATGGAACCATCAAATTTGGAGGGGGGAATCTGATGATTTGGGGATGCATGACAGCACATGGTGTGGGGTACATACTGTATGCAAGGTAGATGGGAAGATAGATGGGGAGATGTACAGGGACATATTGGAGGACTATATCTTCAAAACAGTGGAGTATTATAGGATGGACAGGGAAAGGTTTGTCTTCCAGCAGGACAATGACCCTAAACATACTTGTAAGTTGGCCAAGTATTGGTTCAAGGACTATTGGGTGGAGGTTTTAGACTGGCCTGCACAGTCTCCATACCTGAATTGAATATAACACTTACTGTATAGTGGGAGTTGAAGAGAAGGCTTGGAAGATATGTACCCTGAGACACCTAAGAGTATGTTGAAACTCTGGTAGAGTGTTAAGTGCCATGTTGGAACTTATTCTGGAACTATTGGAAAGTCACCAGGAACTCAGAAACTATCAAATAGGGTCAGGACATTGGCTTCAGCTTATATGCTGTGCCTCTACGCAAACACTCGGAAGTCCTTAATTTCAAAGATGGGACTTATGCTGGAAGTTATTGTTATGACCAGAATGCCTGCCAGACTCCGGGCACTAACTTATACACACCTGCACCCTATATGCACCAATTGTCAGTTTACTGGAATTCCCGCCAGACTCTGTATGTCAGACTTGTCCACATTCGACCCTGTTACATCATGTATCAGTCACCGGAATATCCACCAGACTCCATCTCTGTCTATGTCCGACCTCGTCCCACGCATCAGTCACCGGACCCTGCTCAGAAACCCATCATCACTCTAACTGAGCCCCGTTCCCATTTTAGTCAAATGACCTGTCACGATTCAGACTCTGCTCCTGCTCCATTTCCTGTTATGGTTTATGATTTGTCACAATTCGGACTCCGCTCCATTCCGTCCCGTTCCTAACACCAAATTTGGTGTTTACTATTCTTGTTTCATGTTTTGCCAGTTCCATTTTATTATTACTGGATTTGGTATGTCATTCACTCCACAGTTTATATAGTCTGGCAGATGTTGTACATACAATCCAGTCAGAAAATTGGCTTAGATTCCCCCCAGTAATCTACTACATTTTCCACTCTAAACTCCTCCTTGAATTACACCACTCTCGCTAGTCAGAGCCCATGGGCTCCGACACATCTATCTCTCAACCTCCGACTTATTTATCTTGACTCCCCAACCTCTCGACCAACGACCTCCGACCTACAACCCCTCGACCCACAAACCCCGCCTGGACTCCCCAGGATTCCCATCTGCCTGTCTGAAATTGGACGACACAATCTCATGAGGGTGCAGCCTATAAGCTGAAGCCAAGTCCTACCGGATATCCTGTGGGTTTCTCCGGAGACCCGCTGTGTACATACCCTAACAGTTATGGATATTCAGAGTTCCGAAGAGTTCCAAATATCGAGCATACAGAAAGATGGAAGAGGGAATAAGAAACTAAGTCAATATCAGATCTAAAGTAAAGTACAAATTCATGGAAACTAATATAAGTCTTCTCATTATTGTACTATGAACTAAGACCACAATAAGATGGAAACGGAAATATTCCGAAATGGGAATATAATAAACAAACGAGTGAATACTTGTCAATGGACAAATTACCAAATGTGGAACAAAGGAAAGATTACAGAAGATACGGGAACTATGATGTTCCATAGTTGGAAGTTGGGGATCAGATATTGAAGTATCTGGGAATGGGTCATAACAGAGAGGGTGGATATTCCAAGGAAGAAATGAATTGATCAAGAGCATGCCTAGAATGGTTGTTGCAGTGCTAAAGGCCAAGGGGGGATACACTAAATACTGAAACTGGTAAAAACTGGTAGTTAATTACAAGAGCAAAAAGTGTCCAGATGCACCATGTCCATTGTTCATTTTTTTTCTCTTCTGATAAGGAAAGCTATAATGTCATGCTTACATATGTCATCATATGTATAGGTCAGATATATACATCTTACTTCTGATTTCTTCTGATTTTTGTCTATTTTATTTCTGGAGCTATGAATATCTCTTTCCAATTTCATCAAATTCTGAACATTTTTGGGTCACTGTATATCTACAACCCTGAGAAGCTTCTGGGAATGGATCTTCACAATGTCCTCTCGTTAGAGCCAATTCCCCGAGAAAGCCATAATATCCATCAGGGTTCAAATATGATATCAACTGTTAAGCTTGGG
Source organism: Hysterangium stoloniferum (assembly GCA_015178975.1). Taxonomy (NCBI): domain Eukaryota; kingdom Fungi; phylum Basidiomycota; class Agaricomycetes; order Hysterangiales; family Hysterangiaceae; genus Hysterangium; species Hysterangium stoloniferum. The sequence goes on from WHVD01000013.1 coordinate 1,197,094, forward strand.
ACTTACAGACAAATAGAAGTAGTGATACAGAGAAAACATATAGGAGTTCCAAAGATGAAAGTTAAGATATCAGGAGAAAGACAAAGGTTAAAATGAAGTTAGAGTATCAGAGGCAAGGAATTAAGTTCTGACAAGGTGCTAGAAAGGTTTAAAAAGGATTTGGAAGATCAGAATAAGGTTACAATGAGGCCATGGTGTTAAGAACTGCTGATGGGCTAAATGTCAGGTCACCGATGGGGGCCGAACGGAAGGACTTGGCTTCAGCTTATGTGCTGCGCCCTCACAAGTTCACGTTGAATGTCCTTAGATTTCGGGCGGGTGAAGATCGGAGACTGAGGTCAGAGGCCAAGTCAGAGACTGAGGTCAGAGGCCAAGGTCAGAGACCGAGGTCAAAGACCAAGGATGTGGATGGCAAGATACTTATAACAGAGCTAGAGGGATGTTCTGAGTCGATATTCTGATTGCCTAGTAACTACAACTACAGCGGGTTCATATACGAGTAACAGGCATCTAGAAAATACTAATGGGGAGAAAGGTGGAAGATGGCATTAACAATAAGCTTGACTAGGAACGGGAAGTTTATGATTAGTTCGGAGGCCGATGATAACCGAGAGTGGGACTACAGTAAAAGGAAATAGTTCAAGGGTTACATATATATATATAGACACATGTGAGACATAGTATAAAATGGATCATCATAATGGAAAGGGACATATCAAAGCATAACCAGACAGAAAAGGCATAGTCGGGTTTGAATAGCCGGGAGGGTATACATCAGCGTCGGGATGCCAACGGTGTCCAAGATGTCGAGCTGATTGAAGACAGACAAATACTATGACGTTATAACATCGGGGCCGTCGGCTTGTGAGGGATCACGACACAGTCGTAACACATGGGCATATTTGGATACTTGAATACAAGTTCAGACTTTTGAAAAGGTCCAAATGTCCAAAAATATCCAGAAAACCAACAAGGTCTGAAAATCAAAAAGGGTTTGGAACAGAGTCCAGAAGTTCTGAGAGGTCTGAACATACCAAAAAAGACACTAGAAGACAAAAAGACAAAGAGGACAGGATGCCAAAAATTCCAAAGATGCCAAAATACAGAGTGGTCAAGGCAATTCATGAATAGAGCTTGTCTAGCAGGATGCTGACAAATAAGGCAATGTCCAAATAGACCAGGAGTTGCTCATGAGATGCCAAAATATTGCCCAAAGGCAAAAGGAAGTGCTAAAAAAGACTGGAAAATGTGCTAGGAGTTATGTACCTGTAAGGGGACAAAACATTGCACAAAGATAAGAGGATAGGGAGGAGTTAAAGAAGGCAAAAGTGGCAGTGTCCACAAGCAAGGTAAGTACCAAGCCAATAAGGCAGGAAAGAAACTGGACCATGAGAAAAGCCATGGAAGTTCCAAGGGCAGGTAGAACTATCCTACCTTCAAATAGGCTGAATGTTATAGAACTGGGAGGTCCAGGGATTCCAGGAATACAGCATGCTGTATGAAAACCAGAAAGTCTGGGTTCCATGAATACACTGGGTGAGAACTGGGAAGTCCAGGGATTCTGGGAATATGCTGGATGACTAGTTAGAAGTTGGAATGCCCAAGGGCCAGAAAATGCCTGAATGCCATGGATCTGGCATGTTCAGAGTTATAGTTGTGGGGGGAGCTGGGGTCGAGACATGAGTTTGATAATAAACTTGTTAGCCAGTATATATTTATTTATGCAAACATAGGAATGCTTATCATATTAAGCTCTTCCCATTTGTGAAAATATTTCCTTCAAAGGGCTCTTTGAGACGCCCTGAAGTACAGAACGTAGGGACCACAACCTCTGGCATGCCAGTGTGGGAATCATCCATGGAATACCCGTGGGGTATGCTGTATTCTTGTCAATAAACATAATTAATTGTAGGAAAAGAACTTACATCATTTCGAAATTCGTGGACCTGCACTGATGGTCAAAATGTCTGTAATCATGGTCTTCCTCATGTCTGCATTCTGTGGTCCCATTATACCTATGTATAATCACCCTCGGCTTCTCTTTCCACATGGAACCTCTCTACCCAATACAGCACTCCTAGACCATAACAACATGTAGATCATTTTGGTATCATTGGTCATATGGATGCCCTATGAACAGTACCGGGAACCATAGCGGCACATGATTTCTTATCTTGTCATCTCTCACAACAATAGCGTTGATGGAGCATAGCGGCTGTTACCATGAGTCAGTAAATTTAAACATATATAACATACAATAGATAAAGATACTCACCCATGTTGGAGCACATCACATGAACACCCAGCACAACTGTGTTCAGCCCTATTCTGCAAACATGTTGATTCCCTGCTTACCTCCTCCCAGTGCACCTCCTTGGAAATATCATGGGTCCCCGGCCACTCAGGCTTTCAAGGCAATGAACATGCCGACACACTGGCAAAGCAGGCCACCTCTGCCAGGCCAGTACCGCACTCGACTATCACTTGGGCCCGGGAAAGGGCCAAAGTCCACTCAGTTAGAGAATGGGGCAGGGATTGGGCTGCCAAACTGCACTCGAATGCCTCAGCTCAGGTCCTCACTAGCCCGCCATCACTCAAACTCTCTCCCATCCACAAGGACTTCCCTGGCTCCCAAGTGCAACACACCCGCCTCATACAAGCAATCACCGGGCATGGCTTCCTTGGGGAGTACTACTCTCACTTTCTTCCCAACCTCTCCACTGCCTGCCCATGTGGCTCTGCACCTCTCCAGATGTGCAAACACATCCTCACCAGCTGCTCCCTCTTTGAAGGACACCGCTCCCTTCTGTGCAAGGTCTCACGTGGACTCAACCTAGCCTTCCTCTTGGGCACGAAGTCAGGGCTCAGGGTGGTTTCTAAGTTCATTTTCCAAACTGCTGCCTTTGCAAAACAGCCTAACAGACCTCAGAACCCCATTTCGACCCAACCTGGCACACTTGAAACCACACAGACTCACGACCCACCCTAGAGGCCCCCTACCTTGCCACGGACCTCCCACTTGACCTGTTAAGAACTGACTGACGGGCTAAATGTCAGGTAACTGACGGGGGCCGAACGGAAGGACTTGGCTTCAGCTTATGTGCTGCGCCCTCACAAGTTCACGTTGAATGTCCTTAGATTTCGGGCAGGTGAAGATCGGAGACCAAGGATGCAGACAGTGGGATACTTATAATAGAGCTAGGGGGATGTTCTGAGTCGATATTCTGATTGCCTAGTAACTACAACTACAGCAGGTTCATATACAAGTAACAGGAATCTAGAAAATACTAATAGGGAGAAAGGCGGAAAATGGTATTAACAATAAGCTTGACTAGAAACGGGAGGCCAATGATAACCGAGAGTGGGACAATGGTAAAAGGAAATAGTTCAAGGGTTACATATATATATAGACATATGTGAGACATAGTGTAAAACAGATCATCATAATGGAAAGGGACATATCAAAGCATAACCAGACAGAAAAGGCATGGTCGGGTTTGAATAACCAGGAGGGTATACATCAGCGTCGGGAAGCCGATGGCTTCTGAGATGTCAACTTGATTGAAGACAGACAAAATACTACAACGATATACCATCGGGGGCTGTCGGCTTGCGAGGGGTCACAACACAGTCATAACAGTATCCCCTCATTTGGCCGAAATCCCAAGGAGGCCAAAAATCTAGATCGTGTACGTAAAACAACGTCAGGTACAGGTTGTGTGTCAAAATGTCATGTGACTGGAAAAAATTTTGAATATAAAAATTGGAGGGTTACAAGGTGCTCGACTCTTCATCCTTTCCTTTCAACCACGATGTCATTGAACTCTGGGGCAAAAACCATCCCTGTCAGGCTGAAGGTAACCCCCTTGTCGGGTCTGAGCAGAATACCGAACACACAAGAACGTCGTCGCCAACTAGAGGTGAAGAAGAAGGTGCGCGAGGAGGAGGAACGTAAGGAGATGGAGGAGTTGAAAGCGATCAAGGCGGCTGAGGTGGAGGAGAAGAGACGGGCAGAGGTGGAAGCTACACGCAAGCATCGGGAGGCCGAGCTCGCAAGGAAAAAACAGCAGGAGGTTGGTCGGGCCCGAGAGGAGGAGGCAAGAAAGAAACAAGAAAGGAAGGTAAGTCAGGAGAAACATCACACTGCGAATATCTACTAATGTTCTCTTCTCAGTGGAAGGCAGTATCGCCGTCGGCTCCAATGAAGAGGATGAGGAAGATGATGATGAGGTTGCAGGGCCTTCAAGCCCAAAGGTGCTTTTGTTATATATATTTTTTTGCTTTTACTAACTTTTAGTGACAGAGACAAAAGGGGGCCCCCAAGGCGGGGCCCGAAAATGATCCAAGGTGCAACCACTGCACTGCTCGGAATCGAGCTTGCCATCCTCAGGCAAATGGTTGGGGCCGCACATGCCAAGAGTGTGCGGGTCAAAAACTCAGTTGCACCTTCCTGGGGGCCCACGGGAGTGCGACCTACGGGGAGTGCCAGATGGATGCGATGGAGGAACAAAACCGCCTTATGCAGTTATACTTCTCGGAAACCACTCGGCGGCAAACCGAGTCTCTGCGACAGCAGGGACTCTTTCAAGAGCAAATGTGACTGCTGGGAGTTGCTATTGGGGAGCAAACAGCCATGCTACAATGGGTCAGGGGGCAGCTTGAGCAGTACCTCGAGTTACCCAGTTTGGACGAGGTTGAGCCAGTTAGAACTTTGGAGGAAGTTGGAGGGAAAGGAATATCGGCGGCCATCAGTGAAGCGCAAGCTTTGGAGGCCGAGGAGGAAGGAGAAGTAGTAGAGGAAACTTTAGATAGTTAACAAAATAATAATTTGACTTAATCCCTTTTTTTTTTTTGGGCGTGAATTGAACTTGAAGAGCATCGGATAGTGAGACTTGATAACTTAAGTTCGGCTTGAGGTTTGAGGATCGAAAATGTCAGGTGCTGTGTGAAAACTAAAGAGAGTCTAAAGGACCGGGTTTGTTGGGGTATTCTTGATGGAAACCTAACACGATTTCTGACGCATTGCCGAGTTCAGTGGCTAGGATCCAGGAAGTTTCTTCATCTGTACCTTCATAGCCAGTCCATTTGACCAAATAAAGTAACTTGCATGGTTGCCTGCGATTGTCGATCTTGGAGTCTAGGATTTCCGATATTTCAAATTCGGGTTCTCCGTTGATAATTACGGGTGGTGGTGGTGGTTGTAAGCGATCTGGTATAGTGTTAGCAATGCATGGTTCTAACATAGATACATGGAACACCGGGTGGACTGCACGCATGTTGTCGGGAAGCCGAAGTGTCCATGAAAGCGTGCCAGCTTGTGCTATGACTTCAAAAGGACCTAAATACTTTTCAGAGAGCTTTTTAGAAGGTCTAGTGGTTTGGAAAAACTCGGCTTTAACGAATACTCGATCACTGATTTTAAAATTGGGAGGTGGGAGCTGATTTTTATCCATGGACCGTTGGTATCGCTCTTGGGCCATTGCGATTGTTTTCCAAAGTTCTTGATGTAGCTTGTCTAGATTAGTAATGAAGTCTTGAGCACGGGTGGATGCGAGATCACGTTCCGGGTGGATTGCGATATTCGGGTTGTAGCCTTTGAAATGCCAGTAGTGGCATTTGGGGCATTGTTGTATGCGAATTCAGCTAGCGGTAGTAATGATTTCCAATTGTCTTGTTGATAATTGCAATAGACACGAATGTATTGTTCCAAAGTTTGGTTCATGCGTTCGGTTTGGCCGTCGCCTTCCGGGTGGTAGCCCGAAGTGAAATGCAGTTTCATGTCTAACACTTTTCCAAGTGACCTAAAGAAATGAGAGACAAACTTGGAACCGCGATCGGATGTGACATGTGACGGAATGCCGTGCTTTGAAAACACATGGGTGACGAATAGTTCAGCCAACTGTACAGATGTTATTGTATCATAAGTTGGAATGAAAATGCTTTGCTTTGAGAGCCGATCCACAACAACTAGGATTGCTGTATGTCCTTCAGATGCCGGTAGGTGCTCGATGAAATCCATAGAAATTGAGTTCCAGGGTTTTTCTGGTATCGGTAATTGTTTGAGTAGGCCATATGGTTTGTGTCGCTGTGATTTAGAGTGTAAACAAGTTGTACAAGATTTACAATAGTGCTTAACGAAAACTCGGAGGCCGGGCCAAGTATATTCTCTGCGAATGAGTGCGAGAGTCTTGTTGAGGCCAAAATGTCCCGAGATTGGGTGGGCGTGTTTATGTTGTAGGATTTGCAGCTGAAGGGTGTCGGAATCTGGTACATAAATGTGATTGTCGAGTCTAATGAAACCTTGTGCATCTAGCGACCATCGGGGTTGATCAGGGTCGGATGGATTATCGAGGTGTGCTTTGGTGACTGGGTCTGGGTCTAATGGAATTGCCGATAGTATATCTTAATGTAACTTTTCGGTATCCATAAGGATAACACTGCGCATGACTGGATGTATGAGGTAAGTTGCTCGGATTGACGCAGACAGTTGTTCTGATGAAAACATAGGCTTAAAGTTATGCGGATTAACTGTGGTGTAGTCGCTACTCCCCTCTTTAGGATAGACGTCCCATTGTCTAGTCATAGAGTCAGGTTTCCCGCCAAGGCAGCTGGGGCGGAAACAGATAATCATATTGAAGGCGGAGAGGTATTCAGACCATCAGGCTTGCCGATGGGTGAGTAGTTTTGTGGTTGAAAAGTAAAGCAAGTTTTTATGGTCGGTTATAACGTCTGTCGGGTGAGCCAACCCTTCCAAATAATGTCTCCACATTTTGAAAGCTTCAAATATTGCGAGTAGTTCTTTATTGTGAACATTGTAATTGAGTTCAGGTGCTGAAAATGTGTGAGACAAAAAAGCTACTGGGTGGACTTCACCGTCGGTGTCCAGAATGGACAATATCGCAGCAAGTGCATAATCTGAGGCATCAGTTTCCACAATGAGTTGAACATCAGGTTTCCAGTGCGACAATATAGGGGCAGACGTGAACGCACTTTTCAATTCTTGGAATGCCAATCAGCATTCCTTGGAGAAGTTCCACGGGGTGTCTTTACGAGTAAGACGGGTGAGCGGAACAGTAATTTTTGAGTAGTTGTGAATGAAACGACGATAAAAATTAGCGAAACCTAAAAAGAACTGAATGTCTTTGACTTTTTGGGGTTCCGGCCAATCTTGAATGACTTGAATTTTAGAATTGTCCATGCGGAAACCGTCGGGTCCTATCATGAAGCCTAAATATTCAACTGTGTCGACATCAAAAAAACATTTTTTTACCATTCGCAAAAAGACCATGTTTTCGGAGTCTTCGGAGAACTTCACAGACATGTTCATTGTGAAGTGTAGGGTCTTCAGAGAATATGAGAATATCGTCTAAGTACACAATGACGTAGACATCGGGGAGGTCGGAAAAGACGTCGTTGATAAAACGTTGAAAAGCCGATGGAGCATTGGTGAGGCTGAAAGGCATCACTAACCATTCAAAGGAGCCATAGCAAGTGCAAAAAGCCGTTTTCCATTCGTCGCCTTTGGCGATCTGAACCAAATGATAGGCATGTTTGAGGTCTATCTTTGTATAAATTCGGGCCTTCTGAGGGGCATCAAGTAAATCGGAGATTAGTGGTAACGGGTACTTATCTTTTCGAGTGATCGCATTTAGTCCTTGAAAGTCAATGCAAAGCTGAAGGGAACCATCCTTTTTCTGAATGAACAGGACAGGGGCTCCATAAGGAGATTTTGAGGGTCGGATAAATCCTATAGCCAAATGTTCATCCAAGAAATCTCGGATAGCCAATAACTCAGACTGTGAGAGAGGATAAACTGGGTCTAAGGGCGGATGTGAACCTTCTTCAATATTGATTTTCAAATTGTAGGGCCTATGAGGGGCAAGATGATCAACTTTTTGTTTATTGAAGACGTCAGCAAAATCGTGGTATTTTTCTGGAACACCTTCCAAATCTGCGACAGGTTTGGTTACCGGGGTCGCAAAGTGACTGGTAACTTCGTCAACTTTGAGTTTGACGGAAAATGCTTGGGAACCTTCCAACTTAATGGCTCTCATAAAAGCTGCGGCATTTATTAGAGAGATGGAGGGCGGAGAGCTTGGATTTGCCACGGGGGCCAGAGGTGCCGTAAAGGCCATATTTGCCGAAACAGGCGGAGATGGAGCAGTTGTATCAGGTGCTGACAGGGTTTGGAAATGGATACTGCCCAATACCCAATCAATCAATGGATTGTAATGGGTGAGCCAGTTATGTCGTAAAACCACGGAGCAGCTCGAGTCCAACTGTGTTACGAAAAACGCAACGGATTGAAAAGTTCCACAAGGGAACCGAATTTGGAGTTTGCAGGCTTGCGAGATTACAGAGTTTGAGGGACCATCGAAAAGTCATAGCAGAATCAGATCTATTGCATAGGTGTTTAAGAGGTTTTTTCGGGAGAAATTTTTATCTATAAAACAATGGGTTGAACCTGAATCTACAAGAGCTCGAAAAACAAGGCTCCCAAGGGGTTCCAAAGTAAGATTTACAAATAAACCATTCGGATCATGAAGTGCAGATGCATTAAGATGACAACTTTCCGGTGTGCGGGGAGATTTAATACAACTCTCTAACTGCACGGAATCCAGAGAGTTACTTAATCATTCTTCGATTCGGCAGCCAGCTTGGCTGGTTGCGAAGTTGAGGCCGTATTGGCCGATCGGGCTTTTGTGGCTTTCAGGCATGCAGCGACTTGGTGTCCAGGATCTGTGCATAACAAGCACAGATTGTTGTCCATTCGGCGTTGCTTTTCCTGTGGTAGAAGCTTGCCGTCGGGGCCAAGTTTGTCAGTAAGGTCGGGTTTGTCTTGAGACTTGTGTTACGACCATGTCGTAACCCATGTCGCAACCCGATGGTCTCCGAGAATACTACAGTCTATCGATGTTTCGAGTTATTGATCAAGTCATCATTTCGGCAACCTTCGGAATACCGACACTGACGTATACCTTCACGGCGATCAAACCTCATTTACGCCCCTGTCAAAATATACTCTACCATCTGGTTATGCTTTGATACGTCCCCTTTCATTATGATGATCCGTTTTACTCTATGTTTCACATATGCCCATATATACCTGTAGCCCGTGGACTATTCCCTTTTCTCGTAATTCCGCTCTCGGCTACATCTCGGCTTCCGATCTTATCGTAACCTTCCGGTTCCTAGTCAAGCTTATTTGTCAATGCCGTTTTCTGCTCTTCCCTTAGTTAGTAGTTTCTAGACACCGATAACTTGTATATAAGACCCACTGTAATGTAACTACTAGGCAATCAGAATATCAACTTAGATATCCCTCTAATTTCCGACTCCATTATCTATTCACGACCATCACATTCTGACTCCATCCGATTTGCGATTCAACCTACATTTACGACTTCAACCTCTAATCTCCGACTGTCTCAGTCTCCGACTCTCTCAGTCTCCCGACTCTCTCGGTCTCCGACTCTCTCAGTCTCCCGACTCTCTCGGTCTCCGACTCTCTCAGTCTCTGACTCTCTCAGCCTTCAACTCTTGGTCTCCAACCCCTCAGCCCAACCCTCAACTGATCCTTCGGTTTCCGATCGGTAGTTTACCGAGAGGTTTACTTGACAGGACTAGTTTCCGCCCGCCCAAAATTTAAGGACACCTGACGGTAACTTGTGAGGGCGCAGCACATAAGCTGAAGCCAAGTCCTTCCGTTCGGTCCCTGTCGGCCAGCTGACATCTGTCAGTTTCTGCTCTTAACAACTTGCTCGACTGTTTGCCTTTGCCTTTTTTGTCATTAGGCCCTTTGTTTTCGGACTTCTTATCGGAGTTCGAGTTGCCACTGTTGTTGGTGTTTTGATTACCAGACTTGTTGGCATTCTTATTGTCCAATGATTTCTTGTCCGAGGGGTTTTCGTGACTAATTTCCGAACGTCATTCCCAGTATCAGGCATCCGCATTTTGGGCTTTTAGGCACATGAGGGGGAGAGTCTTCGGCTTGCCAGTCTCTCCCTTGGAAACCTCATCTTTGAGGCGAGATGGGAGGCCAGAGTAAAACTGGTAACGGAGGGCCAAATCGCCCCAGTCACAATGCGCGGTGAGGTTGTTGAACTGGACGATGTAATTGGTGATGTGCTGGGTGTCTTTCATTTTGAGATTAGAAAGCATGGTCTCAGCATTGCCAGTCTGATCGTAAGGGCCAAAGTTTGTTTCAAGTTCTTCAACGAAAGCATCCCAATCGTGAAGCCAATCGGGATCTTCCAAGGTGAGGCCGGAGAATGCGGGTTCAAACCAGGCTGCTGCGGAATCCTTGACGTAAGAGTGTGAAGTTTACCTTTCGGTCATCAGTCGCAAAGGCAGCTGGGTGGTCCCGAAAGTTGAATCAACATTGCATAAGAAATGTCGGTAATTTCTTCAGGTTTGAACAGGTAAACGGTTTGGGTTTGTTGACTTGGGGTTGCCCAGGTTCTTTTTCCTTTGTATTGTTTTTGAGGAATTCATTAAGGAATCCTAGGGTACCTGAGAACAATTCCCATGTTTCGTCGGGATCGAGAGCCAGTTTGTGTTTTGCAGATTTTTTAGAACCACTGGCCTGAGGTGCTGGTTGGTCGTTATCCTCAGGTTCGGGTTCCGGAGCTGATTGGTTGTTATCCCCTTCAGGTGCTTCAGGTTCGGTTGCTTCAGTAACTTCTTCAGCATCACCAGTAATTTCCACAAAGCGGGATTCTTCAGAGGTTCCTGGTTGCAGGGTTCTTGAAATAGCTCGGGCTGTATACAGGAAAGGAGACTTGAGAGTGGAATATTCTGCTTCACCACTTGGCTTGGCATCTTTCTTCCTTGGGGGCATGGTTGACGTGAAATGCGAGTGTGAAATCAGAATATACTGTTAAGAACTGACTGACGGGCTAAATGTCGGGTAATTGACAGGGGCCAAATGGAAGGACTTGGCTTCAGCTTATGTGCTGTGCCCTCACAAGTTCACATTGAATGTCCTTAGATTTCAGGCGGGTGAAGATCGGAGACCGAGGTTGGAGGCTGAGGTCAGAGACCAAGGTTGGAGGCTGAGGTCAGAGACCAAGGTTGGAGGCTGAGGTCAGAGACTGAGGTTGGAGGCTGAGGTCAGAGACCGAGGTTGGAGGCTGAGGTCAGAGACCGAGGTTGGAGGCTGAGGTCAGAGACCGAGGTTGGAGGCTGAGGTCAGAGACCGAGGTTGGAGGCTGAGGTCAGAGACCGAGGTTGGAGGCTGAGGTCAGAGACCGAGGTTGGAGGCTGAGGTCAGAGACCGAGGTTGGAGGCTGAGGTCAGAGACCGAGGTTGGAGGCTGAGGTCAGAGACCGAGGTTGGGGGCTGAGGTCAGAGACCGAGGTCGAAGACCAAGGATGCAGATGGCGGGATACTTATAATAGAGCTAGGGGGATGTTCTGAGTCGATATTCTGATTGCCTAGTAACTACAACTACAGCAGGTTCATATACAAGTAACAAGCATCTAGAAAATACTAATGGGGAGAAAGGCAGAAAACGGTATTAACAATAAGCTTGACTAGAAACGGGAAGTTTATGATTAGTTCGGAGGCCGATGATAACTGAGAGCGGGACTACGATAAAAGGAAATAGTTCAAGGGTTACATATATATATAGACATATGTGAGACATAGTGTAAAAGGGATCATAATAATGGAAAGGGACATATCAAAGCATAACCAGACAGAAAAGGTATGGTCGGGTTTGAATAACCGGGAGGGTATACATCAGCGTTGGGAAGCCGATGGCTTCCGAGATGTCGACTTGATTGAAGACAGACAAAATACTACGACAATATACCATCGGGGGCCATCGGCTTGCGAGGGGTCACGACACAGTTGTAACATGACCTACACCTCCTATCTCCTGGACACAGAAAGTCTCCTTCTAGCTATTTGTATTTCCTTTGTGTACTTATATCCCCTTCACATGCTTGTATTATCCTCTTGTGTCTCTTTCTTGTTGTGCCTACAACCCCCACTTCCCACCTCACACTGAAAACCCAGACTGCTTCCTCACACCAAAATCCCTCATACCCACGTAGCTCACTCGGCACTTTGTAATTCCATAGCATATGTTAGTGGGGACACCATGCCCCTGGCTGCAGTTAGTCCTTGTTACTTGAAGTGGGATACAAATATAACAAAAAAAAAAGAGCACATCACATGACAAGGCTCTCTTGTTCCGTGACCACCACCTGCCTCTGGGGTTGGGTCCCCCATGCTTGTGGTAAAAGGACAGAGAGGCAGATGACAGTGAACAGGCTTGGGGAGCCTCTGAATTCACTGCTCTGTCAAAGTCAGCAGCCTTCAGCCGCACACCAGTGTCACCTGCAGACTGTCACTGGCACCTCCTAAACCATGACCACAGCCTGGCAGTGGTCTTTTCTTCCTACCCACCCCTGACTCCAGCATTCACTTATGCACTAGCAATGTAAGACTTTGGTGTGTCTGCAGCCGTCGTCAACGCCTGTTAGCAGGATCTCGGGTTCTTCCTGGGGCTTTGGCCCAAATGGCATGTGCTGTTCACTGGGCAAGTTCAGCACAATCACCTCTCTTTATTCGACCATCCTGCCAACCACCACTCGCTCCGATGCATCTGGCCTGCTTCCTCTTCATTCTCCCGTAGATACTATAGTAGCTATGCTCTATACGATGCTACGGAACCGCTATGTATCTTAGTTATGCAACGCGGTATATAAATGTATTTAATAAAAAAAGCACATCACGTGACGTGCAGGGAGGGGGTGCTTAAAAGATACGTGGCTTTGAACCTTCCCTGAAGCGAGGTTCCCACACCAGTCAATGCCAAGATGCATTATGTGCGGGGTCTGCTTTCATCTGGCTCGTCTAGCTGCCGGGAAGTGGAAGACCATCCAGCAGGCTGCCGCAAAATAGCTTAGAGTTCAGCGGCAAGCTAATTAGGTTGCAAATACAAGAGTTCACAGTCGATTGTTACGACTCGGCATCCCGGCCCCAAATCTGCGTCTTACTTGCTCTTATGCGCCGTACCGTCCCCCAGACACGCACTCAGACTTTTAAAATGTGTAATCATCAATTTCTAATAAAGAAATTATTCTCCTTCCATAATGAGACAAATTTCTGTTGCTGTATTTAATTAAGTTTTTATAAAAAAAGTCTTATTATCTGGACCAAAAAGGAGATGTGTAAGAATAAAATTCATTAGGATATGACTCTGTGACATTAGTGTTGAAATAGGATGGATAGTAACTTGCAGGATTCCCGGTGTTGATGGCAGCGAGTTGAGGGGGTCGACCGGTGCTGATGGCGAAGCGTGTGGTGACTGGATCATTTAACACTGGGTAAAGGGGGGCTATAGGATATGTTGTTAACTTTTGGGAATTTGGTAAACGAGCGGCAAGGACTCAGGGCTATTAATAAGCGGGTTACTAGGCTATATAAGGATGAGTCATGTATAGTAGTACTCATCCGTTTACAACGAGTTAACTGTTACCTACTCAGACAAACGGAAAGTTATACGGTCTAAGAACAGCGCCACTGAAAACTTAACATATGTTTGTGAATTTTGTGTTAAAATTTCGGGCCCTACACGAGGAAAGGAAATGGCGAGTTGTGGATTCGTGCAGGTACTTGTATTGCGATGATTGCGAAGCAGCATACCCTGATGGGATCCACTCAGCGCCAACGGGAATTTAGCAAATAATTCCTCATTCTCTCGCAAATCATTTCTTTCCTATATTAATTAGATACATACTTTTAATGCTTGAGGGCTAATTTTCATATTGATGGCAGTTTTCGACATTGCCAGGAGGTTTTCCTTCTAATTTTCATAATGCTTGTGTTCCGGCTAGACTACACTGCTTTTAATATGGGAGTTTATCAATTTATTTATAATAAATAAAAGTAGCTGGGGGCTCAATGAGGCGATATGACACCGGTACGGTCTGTGGCCGGGATGCCGAGTCGTAACAATCGACTGAGTCCTGCAAATACAAGATACACAGGTGAATTGCCGAGCCTTGGCTGACACGAAGAATGGCTGAGATTGGAATATGAATAATCAGAAAGAGTACAATGGAATTGACTGGTGTGGGAACCTCGCTTCAGGGAAGGTTCAAAACCACCTCTCTGTTACACTCACTTCACCCACATTCGTCTCATGGACCTCTGGAGAATTCTCGACCATCAAACCCACCCTACAAATGATGCTGGGTGTGTATTTTCCATTTGACTTCTACTTTATTCAAGATCGGATCACTAACGGGCACGGTTGATTGTGGCGCCAGGTCTTCCAGTGCTGGAACCCGAGGGCACCCGGATGGAGCGGGGGATGTAGGCAATCGGACGTGCGAGGCTTTATATCACATATTGTGCAGCCTTTTTAGCATCCTCAATCATTTTTATTTGCAGATTCGAGGAGGGATGTACAGTTTTTGGGGAGACATCCGGAATCAATTTTCCGATAATCCAGTCAAGAGAGCGACAATTTGCTGTCGTCGCAGGGAGCGTGGGGACATCCATCTTGAACGACTCGCCCTTGCCCACTTCGTTCACACGCGATCCCAGCGGGCCATTCCCGCCGCCACACTTGCCTCAGTTTGAGTACAGAAATAGGTGACATTGCAATCTTTCGGGGAAAAATCTATGTTTACTTGAAATATTTCTTTCCTGACATCCTTTTAGTTCTCGATCACAAGGATCACACAGGCATTATTCCACGGCGATGCCTGTGTACGCACACCCGCCGGCACCGTCAGGTTTTGGAACCCGAGGGCACCCGGATGGAGCGGGGGATGTAGGCAGTCGGACGTGCGAGGCTTTATATCACATTGTGCAACCTTTTTAGCATCCTCAATCATTTTTATTTGCAGATTCGAGGAGGGATGTACAGTTTTTGGAGAGACATCCGGAATCAATTTTCCGATAATCCAGTCAAGAGAGCGACAATTTGCCGTCGTCGCAGGGAGCGTGGGGACATCCATCTTGAACGAGTCGTCCTTGCCCACTTCGTTCACACGCGATCCCAGCGGGCCATTCCCGCCGCCACACATGCCTCAGTTTGAGTACAGAAATAGGTGACATTGCAATCTTTCGGGGAAAAATCTATGTTTACTTGAAATATTTCTTTCCTGACATCCTTTTAGTTCTCGATCACAAGGATCACACAGGCATTATTCCACGGCAATGCCTGTGTACGCATACCCGCCGGCACCGTCAGGTTTGTTCCGTGTTCATTACACTCACTTTCTGTTAAAAATTTGTAAAACGAAATGTGTTAGAATTTGTAGATTATGGACATTTCGACCGTCAGCGATGGTCCGCGAACTTCGAAACGACGTCAGCGCTTTTCCTACAATTAATTATGTTTATTGATGAGAATACAGCATACCCCATGACTACTATCCTACGGACGATTCCCGCACTGGTAGGCCAGAGGTTGTGGTCCCTGCGTTGTGTACTTCGGGGCGTCTCAAAGAGCCCTTCGAAGGAAATGTTCCCACGCACGGGGAGAGCTTAACACGGTAAGCATTCCTATGATTGCGTAAATAAATATATGCTGGCTAATAAGTTTATTATCAAATTCATGTCTCTACCCCAGCTCCCCCAACGGTAACGATTTTGAACACGCCAGATCCATGGCGTCAAAGTGCGGCACCATGGAACGTAATCCATGTAGGGTCATGGCGAAGGAGCCGGAGGAGGTATCCTCTAATATGACCATGTTTACATGGCGCCTATCTATCCCACCCATCCACCCAACCAAGCCTCAACCTAAGAGGAACCGCACTGCCCCAATCCACCGTGCTTTCACGGTCAGAGTATCCCTCCTCCAGGCCGCTGCAGTGAACGCAGTATTTCCTACGCCATTAGGCAAAAAAACCAACATCGCCGACTTTGTCATGTTCATTACTGCTGCTGATTCACAGGCAGTCCCGAGGGAGTGCAAGCTGTGTGAGCAGCGTGTAACCACGCAAAACTCTCTCGTCGCCCATTGGATTAGGGTCCATGCCTTTAGGGACTTGAAAGTCACGCTCATGCATCCACATGAAGACCACAGCGACCTGATTGTAAATACAACCCAGAGGCGGGATATCCTTCTGACCGCCTTGTACACCTGTCCCTTGAAGGGATGTGTGAATTTGTCAATGGTCGGTGTGTTTCCTACGAAGAAAGCTCTGCAGAACCACGTAGACATCCACTACAGGCTTCTCATAGAAGCTTCCGGGGAGAAAAAAGCGCGGGAAGCTGGGGTACAGTTAAAGCAAATGGAGGAGCAGGTTCAGACATATCTTGTTGACCATCCCTTCTGGCAGAGGGTAGACCACAGTGATTTTACTTCGCGGGATTACAAGCTGATCTGGCTGCTTAATCAGTAGGACAGTGTAATAGTGGCGGGTGGAATTAGTTGCATTGTATATCACTTGTTATATGAACTGTTACCGTGCGTGGTAATCCAAGCCAAGTGACACATCTCCGATAAGCTGCGCCTCTTCAGGTACTTTGACACATGGCTTAATTTGGCTCTTAGGTAGTTATTTCTTGAGTGTCATTTTAATTGAAACTTTAACACGTCATAAGATGTATAGAATCTACAGACATTCTGGCACAATAATTAGCACAGCGTGTAATCATCACGTCAGAGAAGAAGGAAATAACTACGTCATTCATCAAGGTCCTAAGACCGAACTTTGAAGCGTGGACCTGAGAAACCACATGGATGTCGGTCTTTTCACGGGAAATACCGCTCTTTCGCGCTACGACAACAGGATGTTTCTGAAAAGAACCTTTCTAGGGAAGCTTCGGATAATACTTGGTGATTAATGGAAGCAGAACTTCCACTGAGAAATGAGTCCCGAGTCAGGTCCAAAATCCTTTCAGTGTAGAGAGGCGAGGGCGCCCAAATTCGAATCCAACAAAATAATAATAATTCCACGCCACTTCTGAGAATACATAGCTATGATATACAACGAGATAGCCGTGAAGCGTGCCAATAGCGCATGGAAGTCACAACGCAAGGACGGTTTCGAATGACGCGGATGAGCACATCAGAAAAATCTGAGATCTCCTTTTTTTACTTATAACTAAATTAAGGACATTAAGTTCGGTAAGTACACCGTTTCTCCTCAGCCGGATGGCAGGATAAGCAGCGATGTGATTCTGAGAGAACAAGGAAAACCATAAGTAACGAGTAAGTAGTCAAGGACTTCAGTTTAATTCCTGAATTTCATAGGAGTGAAGACGTGCTCAAGTATGAATACGGCGCGAGTCGGCTATCCGGTGATCTTTCAACTCAGAGGCTGGCGCGGGGTTCCTGGTTGCGTTTGTACGTCGCCTGGCTGACGAGCGAACAGGGACGGCTGTGTGAGATAAGAATTCCCCGAGTGTAGGAGGTGAGGAATTTATTTCACTATGAATTTGTTTCCCTGGAAAATTATTGACTGTCTGCATTTTCGGGATCATTTCCAACATGGGTGACGAAATGATTATCAGTTGAGTTTCTTAATTGTACCAGCCAATAAATAAAAAATATTTTAAAATTCCCATCGATCATCCTAATCTCAAACAATTTAATAATCGCTGGTTCTTATCACATACAGTTCACCAGTAGCCGATAGAATCACAGATGCATAGGCGTCCTTGGAGGTTATGTTGTACTTCCTTCTTTCTCCCCTCCATGAAAGCGGGTGCTCCTGCGGTTCTCTGTCCTCATACTGGGGATCTAGAAGGGTAAAAACAAACGTAATCACACCTCATTGACTCAGATAAAGTGCCTAGTGCTTACGGAATTGTGACCTTCTGACGTGGCGTACTAGTGAGGGATACTATGCATCAGGATAGTGGGAAGATCAGCAAGTGTGCCCTCTATACTGTCTAAAGCCATCTAGGAGAGCTAGCTAGCTCGGCTAGACTCGACTACTTTCGCGAGATCCCTATTTACTAGTCAGTATAAAAGCCTACTATAGATCTAGGGAGGCTAGGGAGTTTACAAAATGGGTGTAGACATTCCCAAATTCCTGATGTGGCTGTCACTGGAGGCCATTCCCAACTGTAAAATTTTATGCCCATTTAAACTTGAATGGTGTCAGTATCAAAGAATGTCATTAGTCTGGCTAGTTTTTTCCTGTCCTCTACACCTGTAGCTGTTTACTAGTTCCTCGAACAATATGACATGACCCTATCAACCCGTGTCACTGCAGACTAGATTCAATTATTGACGGGCTTTAATACAAGATGGGATCAGAGTCACAGACATCTAGCTTCGAAACTGTCAATCACCTTTAGAATCAGGGGATGACTTCTAGTTCAACAATTCCAACTTGATGCTATTTTAGGCCATAAAGCGCTGGTACCGAACAAGGATAATGCTTCTTTTGGTTTCTAAAAGTTATATGACTATACAATCCTGGCAGACTCTGATAGAAACTTGCAAAGAGCTGACCGAAATATAACAATGTTGACTGGATAATGTGCACAGTGGACAAAGAAGCTCTATTTCTTAATGTGTACGTAATACACTTCATGTAGTCTACCAGAGCATTCCACACCTCAAGCCGTCCCCAAAACCTAACACCCCTACTCGGAGAAGAGGTGCAGTGAAAGACAAAGAAATAATAATTAATTAATGAAAGTGAAAACCCCCACTAAATGCAAGCCCCCACTGAAAGCTGATAATATACTACACTTGCAACAACGTGAGAGTGGTCTTTCTAATATCCTTTGAGGGCAAAGGTTCTCCAGCACCACCATTATTTGCATAGTTGGCCTTTGTCTCCTTGGTATCCTGATCATGGACAGAGTTGGAGTCAGAAGCAGTGTGGGTACAAAAAGCAGCATCATCGCCTGATGACCAACGCAAACATTTTTGACATTTAGCTTCCCCAATAACTTTGTCTTTTACCTTCTGCGGCATATCGGCAATGTAGTGTGAGGACTGATGGCCAGGACATCCACACCAATGTCAGACATCCCTGTTCTTTGGGTTCAGCCAGTCAACCTGGGCTTCTCCCTCAGACTCTGAGTCTGAATCTGAATTATCCTTCTTCAGCCCCATTTCCTTTTTCCTTTTCCTGCTCTCTTCTGTGAATACAAGGCTGCCTCAAGTTCCTGGGTCTGAGTGCCACTATTAAGTGCAGTTTTTGTATCTTCTTGATCAGTTAAGGTTTTCTTAACAATAGCAAGAGTAGGCTCTGATGATCCTTATGTGAGAAGGGTCCGAATGATCACAAAAGAAGAGTCGAGGTTCATGAGGATGGAGTCAACAATATCTGTTGTTGCAGGCACATGCCCAAGAGTTGTAAGTTCTTTGGCAGCCAAAGCAATGTCCTGGATATAGAGTGAGACTGGTTTGGAGGTGTCATGGACTGGTGTTACGACCGGAATTCCCACCGGACTCTGGGCACTAACTTTTATGCACCTGCACCCTATATGCACCAATTGTCAGTTTACTGGAATTCCCACTGGACTCCATACATCAGACTTGTCCACGTTCGACTTCATTACATCATGTATCAGTCACCAGAATTCCCACCGGACTCCATCCCTGTCTATGTCTGACCTCATCCCACACATCAGTCACTGGACCCCACTCAGAAAACCTGTCATCCCTCTAACTGAGCCCCATTCCCGTTTTAGTCAAATGACCTGTCACAATTTGGACTCCACTCCAACTCCATTTCCCATTATGGTTTATGACCTGTCACAATTTGGACTCCGCTCCATCCCATTCCATTCCTAACACCAAATTTGGTGTTTACTTATTTTGTTTTATGTTTTGCTAGTTTCATTTTCATTATTACTGGATTTGGTATGTTATTCATTCTACAGTCTATATAGTCTGGCAGATGTTGTACATACAATCCAGTCAGAAAGTCAGCTTAGATTCTCCCCAGTAATCTAGTACATTTTCCGCTCTCTACTCCTCTTTGAATTACACCACTCTCACTAGTTGGAGCCCATGGGCTCTGACACATCTATCACTCAACCTCTGACTTATTTATCTCGACTCCCTGACCTCTCGACCCATGACCCCTTGACCCAAGAACTCTGCCCAGACTCCCTGGGATTCCCGTCTGCCCATTTGAAATTGGACAACATGATCTCGTGAGGGTGCAGCCAATAAGCTGAAGCCAAGTCCTACCAGATTTCCTGTGGGTTTTTCCAGAAACCCTCCATGTACGCACCCTTAACAACTGGGTTATAAAGACATTTCTTGAGTTCAAAATGGGTTGCGTGAGAATCCTTTTTGTATTCGGATTTGAGGCTCAACCAAACATCATTTGCAGTTTGCAGCGGAGTTGTATCCTTGAAGTGGGTTGTCTGAACAGTGTTCGATAAAATTGTTTTGTAGAGGGCTGCCCTAGCTCACTGGTCTGCCTTGAGCCATGCCTGGAGTGTAGTGTCATCCTTTAGTGGTTTTGATGAACTCTTTATGTGCTCCATAAAGTCATCATCCTCTCCAAAAGTCATCTCTAACTCTTGAGTCCAGATTCCATAAATTTTGCCAGTGAATTTATTTTGCTGATCAAAGGTTCAAAGTAAGTCATATATGGTAGGCTGTACCATGATGACGTGGCAGTGTGAGATGTTGAAAAGAAATAGTGGAAAAGGGGAAAAGGAGAAGAAATGAGAATGTATGAGAGTCAATGCACTGGAAGGGCCTGTAACCTGATAGAAACTTGCAAAGAGCTGACCAAAATATAACAATGCTGACCAGATAATGTGCACAGTGGACAAAGAAGCTCTATTTCTTAATGTGTACATAATACACTTCATGTAGTCTACCAGAGCATTCTGCACCTCAAGCCATCCCCAAAACCTAACAGACTCTTGGTCCTGTCACTATCTAATTCATTGCCCCGAGTAGTAGTCGCCTTGTGCTGAAATAATTGATGCTGTTGAGTAGATGGTAACACCTCAGTAGTACAACATAGTTATACTTGTGTTGTTACAGCACTTTGCATTACGTAAGGCACACACTAGATTTACAAGGAAATATTGTTGAAAATTGCGAACCTCATAGCTCTCTCAATAATTGACCAATTGCCTTGTAACTTCATATATGTATTTTACTACTATATATCTAGTATTATCTATGTTATAACTCCAAAATTTGACCTACAGCATGTTTCCCAAAATTGCAGTCCATTTGACCTTGTGAACCGATTCATGAGCCAACAGCTGTGTCACACCAAATATGCTTGTAATATGTTGTTTCACATGTATCTAGGAAGTAAAAATGACAGTTCCTGGCTTTGCAGTCTAAACTATTAAAAATAGTATGAGTTGGCTTATTGTAATACACAATCTACAAGTGGGTAATAGACTTGTAATAATAGTACTTGTTTGTCAATCAATGTGTCAGTTAGTGAATCACCTTCTGACATGATAGGTAGGATGCTAGTTGAGGTGTACACTGGTTCTGGCATGCATTAACCTCAGAAAACATGGTCCACAATTAGCATCCTCCTATGAAAAAGTGAAGAATAGGTGAGCCACCCCTAGGAAAAGGGTGGTTTCATCACCAATTCCAACAGCTTGATGGAGAAAAAACTATCAGAGGATTGATATCAGAGATACCCTTTATGGATGAAGAACATTATAACTGACCGCACCTTCTGTGATAGATAGAGACCATACAGATAGAAATTGGATTTTCCAACAGAAGGATTTTAGGTCACATAAATGGATACTGGTATTTAATGCAACTCGACTCAGAAGCTCTATTGATGCAGGACTTAGGTATTGACAATAATATTATCCATGCGGCCCAGGTGAGCCATTCGACCTCGGTCTTGGGGTCAGCGGGCCAGTATTGGTGTCAAATCTTTTCAGTGCAAATATGTGACTTTTCTTCGCTGAATTCAGCCTATGTGAAGATGAAAATAGGAAACCTTCAGTAAGGGTATATATATTTTTATCAACCATTGATTCAGTGCAGATGGGATGAGGAGGAATAGCATAAAGCTCAAGGCTAGGGAATGTAAATTGCCAGCAGATATTGTGAGTGATCGTGGAGATGAAAAGACATGTTGGGGTTTTGGTTCTTATCAAGGAGTATGGGGATATGATATCTGGGACTCATTGTGGGGGTCGTTTGAACCATCTGCTCAATTGCTTGCTATCCCAACGGTCATTGTTGCTGGTATTTGCATTCTCTACCTGTTTTCCTAGGGTGGCAGCCTTGGCGAAGCCTGCAGTAGGTTGGCCACCACGTGTACCAGCAGTGAGGTAACATCGCCGCAATACATCTATACTGTGTACTACTCTAGAACCCAACTCGCTGGCAGATTCATCTGACCATTCCAATTTGTCATTAAGAGGAACTGAGACTGTGTGTATTAGTATCTCCTTGATGGGCTGTAACCTTGTTCATTGTTCACATCTTCCATTCAAAGATCACAGATATTGCTGCCACACGGTTCACATTGGCAATATCACAATATCACAATCTCTCCTTGCACTGCATAAGTCCTTTCAATACATTCTGAAGCCCCATACTGGATGCCATTCAGTGAAGATCCAGCATAGATCTGTGAGCAGATGTAATGCCATCATCAATTGGGATCACTGGCGGTCACACAAGTTGACAGGACCACAGTGTATTGTCCAGAACAGAACAAGATACAGGCAAGTGCAGTGTATGGTAAGATCTAAGGTCCTGAAAACTTCCCGGCTACTTATACGGTGCAACATGGTGATTATGTAATCATGTGTTGATTGAAATGAGAATGTAAAACTAAAGGGTCTGTGCATAAGACTGGGGGCACCAGGATTGCAGCAGACAGCAATGAGATTTAGAAGTGGTATTTACTGATTGCATTTATAGTCGACTATCCTTTACACCCATTCAGTGTAAACTTCTGCAGATTCTTATGGTCTTGAGTCTCGAATGCAGTATGAACTGACGAACTATATGATGACTAGCCTTGATCAAGACTTCAATGAGGACTGGTTTTCTAATGACCTATCCACATTGTGTTTCTGGTGTGGAGGAAGGCTGTTGTTGAATGGAAGGCTCAATCCGATGACTTAAAATTCGATAATTCCTGTGTTTTCTGTTGAAATATATAGTCCCTAAGAAGAGCTCAGTCTCGTATAAGTATAACGGACTCATATATTTTGTACCTAATAGTAATATAGCTAATAAAGCAACTATTAGTTACAGTATCAGTGATTAGCTTAGGATCTTGACTCACCTCAGTCATGTATATGTATAACAGACTGAGGTGACACTACAATGGTCAACTAGCTTATATACGCTGCAGGTCCAACCATCACCAGGCACCATCAATGATATGGTGGTGGTGTCAGGTGTCTATACCCGAGTGTTCATGATGTATACATTCCAACATTTTCTCATGCTTGTGATCGAAGTTTGATACGGCAGGCAGCCACATCCGTTTATTAACCTTGTCGCACGGGTGTTCGACTTGCATTATTGAGTATTCATTGTTTATTACTATCTTGTTTAACAATTACAGCTGTTCCGGATATCTATGGTGGGGTTTCAAAATTCAAAAAAGTCCCGTTTTGGAATTTATGGACAAAGTGTGTGATATCTCACAAACAGAGTGCAATTAAGACCCAATATTTTAGGACATGTATTATATATAATAGAGGTATCTATATATATATATATTTGGGCTTATGACACCTTATTTAATATTCAGCTCAATATCACTGCAATTGTTCTACATCATTCAATTCTTGTCACATGCATGTCTAGGTTCTGAGAAATAATAATATATATTTATCCTAAATATTCCTTGAGTTTTGAGGCTTAATACTGCCTTCTGAACCTGGTGACTAGGCACATTTCAAGCTAGCATTTAGTGAGTAGTATGCTGTGTTCACCAAGGCACATTAAACCCCACAGCTCATAAAATATTTATATACAATACATAACATCAATTCCCCAAGGCTAGAGGCAAATCTGATAATAATTGAATGGTGGAGAGCCATTGAAGTGATATTGAGCTGAATATTAAATAAGGTGTCATAAGACCAAATATATACAATATATAGATACCTCTACACTATCAAATATATATCCTAAAATCCTGTGTCTTAACTCCACTCCGTTCGGGAGATATCACAAAATTTGTCTGTGAATTCCAAAGCGGGACTTTTTTGAATTTTGAAACCCCGCCATAGATATCCGGAACAGCTGTAACCCGCAATATATCTTGTAAGCCAGAGCTGTAGTGTAACAATCCAAGTTCATGTCGGTTGGCTGACGCAGTGTGGCTGTGCGCTTTGTGCGCTTTACCATTTACTGTAATTAAATCAGAACAAAGAAAAACAAAGGGAAGGCTGTTCGCCTTACCTGGCAAATACTTCACCTCCTATCCCCCTTTTTATCTCTAGCCGGTCGTATTAATAATAAGGGTTACCAGCAGTAGACCGCTTCCGAATTAATATGGAGTTGGCACCCAACGCATGTTATACACGAGGGTTAGGATTACTCAATTGCCCTGCGATATTGTAAAACAAAGACAATCGCGGAAACCTTGAATTTGAGTTTGTTGATGTGGATAAGCAGATATATAACCTCAAACCAACTCTCATTTCTTCTGCCAGTTTTTCCTTAACCACAGACTCGTTACCTACAACTTAGAATCAACAGTTCTTCTCAATTTCGCAATAATGTACGCTCTATTTAACGACATTTCGTGTTTTCTTCATGTGATATTTCCACCACCCTTCTAACATGACCATTTTTCAGGGAAGACGCCCCTTATCCTAACCAGAGATTTTCTCCCCACGACTCATATGACCTGTGAGTTAGTTGTGTTAATATTGCGCAGCATGCTCATTAATTTTCATTTTTCTGGATTTTTTAGGCAAGGCCTATCTCGTCAATCGTCCCGTAGCCATGCTGCACACCCCGATTTTAATCATTTTCCGGGCGTCCACGGTGGAGCCCTGAATGCATTGGGGCAAGAAGATCCCTGTCAATGGTTTTTTTCACAAGGACCACCTGATGAAAGGTATCCGCTGGGTTCGATACTGGCGACACTAGTACCCAGTTCGTTTACCCTCCTGATTTATCGGGACTGGCACCCCCAAACGATTGGCTTGTTCCTTCAACACTGAATTCGCAGTACAACCAATTTGTTCCCTCAACCTTGAACTCGCGGTACAACCAAGATTTATACAGTGAAGATAGGTCCCGAATGAGGCTGGACAATATAATAGCAGGGCATGGTCTGAGGTAAGTTTTCGGGTGATGCGACATCTTGCAATTTTCCACATCTAACGCGCGATTATGTCATAGCTATGGCCAGCCTGTTCCTTCAGGGCTCAACTTGCCCTGCTACCAACATTTTCATACTAGCGAAGACAGGTCCCGAATGGGGTCGAGGATCACAGAGGTCCCGCTTTCAGCTCTACTGCCAGGAATTAATGAACATAGTTACCAGAGGTAAGTTCTCCGCACAGATACGACATATTACAAGATCTGACGCTCAATTTTATAGCAATTCCATGTACTCATGGATATCCCATTTCCCCAACACGAGCACCTCTTCGAGGTGGGATGTGACGCCTGACTACGGATCGTGAGTCTGAGACTTCTAGTTATCGTTATTTCATCTAACTACTTATTACACCCGTAGCTTCCCGCAGAATACACGGATGCATTCTGCCGAATCTCATTCCTCACAGTGGGATCCGTCCCCGGATCCTATGGTGTTTCCAAGTGGTTGGGGGGCACCGTCCAACATGTTTCCAATGGGGATACTGCAGCAACCTCAATGCAATACGAGCATGCCCTCATATTCTTCACTTGGGAATGGCGGGTATGTGAGATCTAATCTTAACTCAAAGGACCGCTGATGGCGCAGCTTAAATTTAGATTTTTCAATCCTAAAACTACTATGTCAGCTACCACCAGACCGTCTGATTCATTCTCCATATGCATGAATCCATGGAGCAAGACCGCTGCTGCTCCCGACTTTACACAAACAGGCCATTCTGTCAGGTGTGTTGTCTCTGACTGGAGCTTCACGGTAAATATGCTGATACTTGTGGTGTAGTTTGATGTCATTTCCAACTCTTTCACAGGAAGTGTCAAGAGAGCAGGCACCAACTGGCCATCGGCCATCGCTTGGGTTGACGGGGCGCACACGTATGGAGTATTTTATTGATTGTTGACAACAAATGACTAGTAAAATACAAACTCAGGCATGCACCCGCCAACCCGAATTTATACAACCTTGGTTCTGAACCACAGACAGAAAGTAAAAGCTTTACTGTCTGCGGAAACCAGAGCCCCAATAAAGAACGTGTCAGCGGGCATCTGCCTGCTGACACTTTTATTTTTGTCCCACATGGGTCAAAACCGCAACACAAACCAAAGGCACACAATAAACATGCCAAAAGGGTCCTTTTAGGTCCCAAGTGTCCTCGGGGAATCGCACCAGCACATTTTCCTAAATCTTCCTCCCCCTCTTCCTCGTCTCCCACCTCCTCTTCATCCTCGGGAACTCACATTGAATTACGTTCATCAGAAGTGCCTTGTCCTTATGGGAACATGCACTGCAGAAAGACAGTGTGTAGTCTGGCGACCGTGTTGGACCACGCCCAGCGACACTGAGTGGTCCATGTTCGCGATGAGCTGCGAGCGATCAGAAATCATACAATCAAACTCTGCGATGGGCGCATTGTCACCACAAAGCACAAGCATCGGATAGCAGAGCAATATTTCACACACTTCTGTCCGAATCCTGCCTGTCATCAAACCTAGTCAAGAGCAGACCAAGTCCGCACCCACATTAGGAACAGCCGCGAGTGCTCCTTGCTTGCATACTGTGGAGGTTGTAAGGGATGCGGTGAGTGCCAGAACTGCCTGGCAGGCGATGCACAGTGTCAGAACTGCAAAAAATGAGCGAAACTACGGCGGCAGTTCATATCTGGAGCATACCTCACGATCGCAAAAGAACTCGGGTATGTTCCTCCGGGACGATTGGATAGAATTTCTATCCTTGATGAGGAGGTGTTGAAATATATAGTCCCTAAGAAGAGCTCAGTCTCGTATAAGTATAACGGACTGAGGTTAAGCTATGTAGGTTATCCCTTTATATATTCTACATAAACAAAAGGACCATGTGCTCATATGTGAGACGTGTGGATGAGTGGAGCCTGATCATGACGACCGATCATGTTGTTACCACACCGGTATCACCGTTATTCAGACAGTCCCCAAATATGTTGACCCTGCCACATATATGCGGTGCCTTTTGTCTTCAACGCTCCTCCTCACCGCAGTACTCCTCCTGTATTCTATACCTATTGTAGGCCTAGGAGTCCTCGAAGTCGCACAAATTGTGGGCTCTCTAGTGCCTTAGTGAATATGTCAGCCAGGTTGTTCTTAGTGTTTATGTACTTGAGTTTTAGTGCTTCGGACTCTACACATTCTCGAATAAAGTGGTATTTTATGTCGATGTGCTTGACTCGATCGTGTAGCAGTGGATCCTCTGAGAGGCAAATGGCGGCGTTATTGTCGCAATGGATTACTGTAGGGTCCCTAAAAGGGAGGTTAATACCAGAAAAGACTGACCGCAACCATGCATTTTCTTTTGTGGCAGTGAAGGCTGTGATGTACTCGGCTTCGCAGGAAGACGCAGCAACTGTTTTTTGTTTTCGGGCATTCCAAGACACGACGCCAGAGCCCAAGGAGAATGCAAACCCCCCCACACTCCTACGCGTGTCGAGGCAGTTGGCCCAATCCGAATCACTGTGGCCCACCAGCTGTATGGGGGAAGGGCCCCCAAGGTGGAGTTGCATGGTCCGAGTGCCTTTGAGGTAGCGTATGACCCGAACGGCAGCATTCCAGTGTTCGTATGAGTAGCAGTCAAGGTACTGGGAGAGTTGCTGGACAGCATAACAGATGTCGGGCCGGGTGGAAATAGCTAAGTAGAGGAGGGACCCAACGAGAGAGCGATATGGGAGTTTAGAGAGGTGCTCCTGATCATCTGGGGGAAGGGCAGATCGAAGGATGCGCCGCAATTTCAGGCCAGGGACCATGGGGATGGAGAGAGGAGAAGAGTCAGACTGGCCAAACTGGGAAATAATCCGATCGATAAGTGCAGTCTGGGAGAGTTTAACGGTGTGATTTGACCGGTCCCATTCAACCGCAATACCGATGACGAAACTGACTTCCCCAAGGTCAGAAATGGTCCAAGCTTCTCGCATCTGTGCTTTGAACCGTTCATTCTCAGCCTGGGAGGATGCAATGGACAAAAAGTCGTCCACATGGACAGCAGCGATTATTGTGCCCTGCGAGGTGTGGCGGTAATATATACATGATTCACTGGACAATTGTGTGAACCCCCATTCCACCATCTTGTCATGCATGGTCCGATTCCAGATGCGGCCAGCTTGTTTCATGCCATACAAACCCCGGATAAGATGCCAAACCCAAGACTCCTTTCCTGCTTCTTCAAAGCCCACTGGTTGATACATGTATTATTGAGTCTCATCGTCAGGGAGTAGGCCATATAGGAAAGCGGTCTTGACATCAATCTGTTGTGCATCCCAACCAAAATGCGCTGTGATATGCAGGAGAAGTCGCCATGACTCCATCCGAGCTGTAGGTGAGGTCGTTTTAGTGTAATCCCAGCCATGAACCTGCTCGTACCCCCGAAACACCAGCCTAGTCTTGCGCCAAGTCACCTCACCTAGGGCATTCCGTTTGACATGAAAAACAGGCTTGCCCTTATGGATCTTGGTGCCCGAGGGGACATCAGACAGTGGAACTAACCTGTATACTCCCATACTTTTCAGAGACACAAGTTCCTCCTGGTAGCTGAGACGCCAAGCATCACCATGAGGTGAATCCCTGGCCTCCTCCCAGGTAAGTGGGTCCATCTCATAGGGCACTGAACCACTAGAGATCGCAGCTAATACATCCTCATGGGACTTGGCCAGCCCCCCTGGCTCCTCTGTGTCCTCGGGAATGTCAGCAACATCTGCATGCAATTGCTGAAGAGCAAGGCGACGCTGTTCTTTCTGTGCACGCACATGGGCTGCACTGTCAATGGAGGCCTGGACAGCAGTAGCTACCCGGGAGGGGCGATCTGCAATGCACGTGGCTATGTGATTGGACCGACGGATGTCAATATCAGTGGGCACAGGGAGTGCTGGGACAGGAGGGACAGGGGGTATCGAATCGGTACCTGGGATAGGGAGAGTTGGTGGCACATTGGAGGTACTAGGTGTAGGAATGATCGGCTCAGAGTCATCCAACGGCGGTGGTGAGGGGTTCATATCATGAGTTAATGGGATGTGCGGTGGTGGTAACATACCATTAGAGCCCGGGCGTGGCCTAATGTGGCCATCATGACTTTCAAGGAATCGCATGTGGTAAGAGACATAAATCAAATTCATCTTTGGGTCGTAGCATCGATACGCCTTCATGTTGGGTTTGTATCCTAGAAGAATACATTCGATTGATCGCTCGTATACTTTGGGGTTATGTTTGCTGAGGATGAGGACGAATGCCCGACACCCCACCTCCCGTAAATAAGTGACATCCAGTGACTGGCCATGCCAAAGTTCCCAAGATGATCGTTTCTGAAGTTGAACTGTAGTAGTTTTTGCGTGTACATGAGTCGCAGTAAGGTAAAATTCCTCCCAAAATTGGGCAGGTAAGCCAGCATATATACACATAGTACGTGCCTTCCCCATTAAAGTACGGTGTATGCGCTCGACACGGCCTATATGCGCAGATGTATAAGGTGCTGTGTATTCGTGCCGGGTCCCATGAGACTCGAGCCACTGTTGCATTTGATTACTTTTTAATTCGCCATTGTCTGTCCTGTACACTCCGACTTTCAGGCCGGTCTCCACCTCCCGTGCACGTTCCCAGGTCTGGAGCGCCGGAAAAGCATCACTTTTATGGGTTAGTGGGATTGACCAGGGGTAATGTGAGTAATCATCAATAATATTCATAATATATAATGATCCTGTGTGGGATGCAACATCATTAGGACCTGCCAAATCCACCCAGACCTTTTCCAAGCGCCTTGTAGCCTTATGCCCATCCCCCTGTGCTCTCACCTTGGGTACAGAATTTTTAGTCTGCTTTCCGAGGATGCAAAAATCACACTTGGGTGGATGCTGGTGAGTGGAGAGTGGCACACCTTTGATGAGACCATTTTTGACCATATCTAGGATGGATTGATAATTCACGTGACCCAAACAACGGTGCCATGTGGCAAGATCAGGATGGCCATGGGAGACGAAAACCTGGTCAGAGGCAGTAGGCTGTAATGTTAAGGAATATAAGTTCCTGTGGGGAAGTAGTGAGCCTTGCGCAATGGTTGCACCAGAAGGACTCGTGAGCCAGCATGAGGAATGACTGAAATGAGCAGTCACGTTGGAATCTCTAGTGATACACCTAACAGAGATAAGTCAAACGGATGCAGTAGGGATGTAAAGAACATCACGGAGAATAATGTGGGTCCCATTCTCAATGCGAAGGCGAACATCGCCCAATCCGATAGCCATGACTGATGACCCCCCCAGGCCTGTGACAGGGCGTGGGGATATGGTGCGTAAGGAGATAAAGTCGGTATGGTCTGGTGATACATGTATACTGGCACCTGTATCGAGCCAGAAGGGGTGTGGAACGGGAGGTGAGCCGAGAAGGGGAGGGGCTGATGTGGCCAGCACTGATGTGGCCAGCGCCGATGTGCCCACTGGAGAACTATGTAGGTTCCAATTTACGGTGACATGTGGGTTATCGTCGGTGGCTATCCATCCAGCATATTCAGCCTGATCAGAAGGCATCATCACCATGGCAGGCTCTTCAATCACGGTACCAGCGAAAGCTGCATCATTGGGTAGGGGCATGTCCATATATGTGGTAAAGACTTGACCATTCGCACCCGTGATGCTGATGGGGAACTTACCTGCAGGTGCAGGTGTAGAATTTCTGGATTTCTTAGCTTCCAGATCCCTGCGCCGGGCAGCTTTGCCTTCTTCGATGCTTTTGCCAGCCATCCCCCCCCCAGCTGAAACACAGTACGCGATCGTGTGTCCCTGTTTGCGGCAATTCGGGTTGCTACAGGTAACAACAGGACGTTTCGGGGAAGTGGATTGTGTTGAAAGGGCGATGGCGTCCGCAGGCGCAGTACACTGGGTATCAGACGCAAGAAGGCGCTGTTCATTTTCGAGCAAGAGGATAATGTGAGTGGAAGTGTAAGGGGTAGATGCAGAGGACTCAGAAAGGTCTCATGTGATCAAGGAGCGTAAATGGGGAAAATCCCCAAGGGAGTTCAATAAGGCAATGCACTTAAAAAGGTCCTCAGTGAGCTGGCCCATCTCGAACGCACGGGAGATGGCACGGCATATTTGAGAGGCGGTAGTAGAGAGAGAGATCGACTTGGAACACTGGAGAGTGAGGGCCTCCTGGATCAGTTGCACCTGGCAAATGGGCCCCTCGTTCCGATGGCGAAGCAGAAGGGCATCCCAACAGGTCTTCGCACCCTGAATGGGCTCGGCGAAGTCCCACTCAGCCCTGGGTCGAGAGGATCAAGGCATGGGCGAGGCCATCATTTGCAGCCCAGTTCTGCATAGCAAGAGGATCGGAAGATACTGGGGAGGGGGCAGTGCCAAGGGCATAGGAAATGAGGCCAGTGACCGTGAGGTAGTGCCAAGCACTGTGGTACCATTCAGAGTAGTTTCCCAAATCCTTATCGAGCTTAGTATCTGCATAAACAACAGATGTGCGCAACAGAGGGATGGACGGGGTAGAGGCCAGCATAGACATGGCGGTGGGAAAAAAATTGGGTAAGTGTCTCAGTAGGGACAAAGGCCCATAACCTGTTGAAATATATAGTCCCTAAGAAGAGCTCAGTCTCGTATAAGTATAACGGACTGAGGTTAAGCTATGTAGGTTATCCCTTTATATATTCTACATAAACAAAAGGACCATGTGCTCATATGTGAGACGTGTGGATGAGTGGAGCCTGATCGTGACGACCGATCATGTTGTTACCACACTGGTATCACCGTTATTCAGACAGTCCCCAAATATGTTGACCCTGCCACATATATGCGGTGCCTTTTGTCTTCAACAGGAGGCACAGGAGCAGGAGCTCGAGGAACGGAGTACCCTTGATGAAGAGGACGACGGCGGCATTGTATAAATAGGACTGATATTTTTGTTTTATTATTTGGTTAATTATATCATTTGGCACTTGATGCCTCATTAGCGTTCTCTATGTGATCGATGGACAAGTCGGCCATGACCCACGCCAACATTGGTTGTATTGCAGTCGCAAGCTTCGGAAACGAAGGTTTGTGCACATGTGATCATAAATCTTTTCTATAACTCCAAAGACGAAATTTCATCGGATAGATGGTTATATTTATTGTCCAACATCGCGATTTCGGATGAGAAAGAAGGCACTAAGCTTTGACTAATGCCGCAAAATTGACTGCCGTGAGGCATCCAACGTGTCCGCTCGATAAGGCCAGACATAGTCCAAAAGCATTTCTAAATCTATTCGATTATCAGTCATGTAACACGAGTACGTGGCTTCTCGTGAGGGCCTCCGTTATTTGGTGACCATGTCAAGCTTACTCACGATTGTTTTCTATTGTTTCACTCGAAGATTAAGAACTGTTTTTCAAGTTGTTTTGCATCAACTATCTTATCCCTAGATTTTTTAAACCATCTCCTTTAGTCACCTTGTGGCAAACAAAATCCATTTCTTAAATTTCACCTCACTGAGAAGGATTTTGAGTGTCCCCTACAGGGGATCAGCCCAGCAGTGGATGTCAATCTAAGAGAAGAGGGAAAACCATAAGTTAACAAGTTAGTTAAGAACTTCAGTTCAATTCTTCAATTTTGTAGAAGTGAAGACGTGCTTGAGTATGAATACGGCGTGAGTTGGCGATCTGGTAATCTTTCAACTTGGAGGCAGGCAGGCTGGAATCCCATTGTCAATGAGATCACTGGTGGTCACACGAGTTGACAGGACCATGGTGTATTGTCTAGAACTGAGATGGGATACAGGAGGTTACAGCGTACGGTAAGGAAAGAGAGAGAAAACTACCTAGGCTATATACATGTATGCTGTGGTCACATGCCAGAACAAAAGGAGTGGAACAAAGGAAACAAGAAACAAAAGGTGAACACATAACAAGGAGTGAACACATAACAGGAACAATGAGTGAAAGCATAAGACTGGGGCGCCAGGCTTACACTGGCTCCTTGCGTTTGTACGTCGCCTGGCTAAAGAGCGAACGGGGACGGCTACTTGGGAGAAGAATTCCACGAGCGTAGGAGGTGGGGAATTTACTGCACTATGAATTTGTCTCCCT
This sequence comes from Hysterangium stoloniferum, assembly GCA_015178975.1. Lineage (NCBI taxonomy): Eukaryota > Fungi > Basidiomycota > Agaricomycetes > Hysterangiales > Hysterangiaceae > Hysterangium > Hysterangium stoloniferum. The sequence goes on from WHVD01000013.1 coordinate 1,230,424, forward strand.
GGAAGATCATTGATTGGATGTATTTTCGAGATCATCTCCAATATGGCTGACGAAATGATTATCAGTTGATTGGGTTAATTGGACCAGTCAATAAAAAATATTATAAAATTCCCATCGATCATCCTAATCTCAAACAATTTAATTATCACTGATCCTTATCACACTCAGTTCACCAGTAGCCGATAGAATCACAGATGCATAGGTGTTCTTGGAGATTATATTGTACTTCCTTCTTTCTCCCTTCCATGGAGGCGGGTGCTGCTGCGGTTCTCTGTCCTCATACTGGTGATCTAGAAGGGTAAAAGAAACGTAATCACACCTCATTGACTCAGATAGAGTCCCTAATGCTTACGGAATTGGGACCCTCTGACACGGCGTACTTGTGAGGGCAATACCATGGCTGTTACTAGAGGCCATTCCCGACCGTAAATTTCTACGCCCATTTAAACTTGAATGATGTCAGTATCAACGAATGACATTAGTCAGTCTGGCTAGTTTTTTCCTGTCCTGTACACCCGTAATCTGTTTGCTAGTTCCTCGAACAATACGACATGGCCCTATCAACCTGTGTTACTGCGGACTAGATTTAATCATCGACGGGCTTTATACACGATCGGATCAGGGTCGTAGACATCTAGTTCCGAAACTGTCAGTATCCTTCTAGTATCAGGGGGATTATCTCTAGTTCAACAATTCCAACTTGATATTAACGCAGTGTTATACCCCAATCCCAGATATTCCGCGCAGTATTGTGAAATGATAGTAAATTTCTCGCTGATAACAATCTGGTGATTATTATTTTTTGCAAATATGGAAAGCGTAAAAAAAACGAGCTTGCAGGTGGGAAGGGACAATTGACACATATATTCAATCCAAGGCCCATGTTCGGAGGAGCAATTCTTCCGTTTGTAAGTGCCAAATATCCGGGAGGTATTTTTGCAGGTTCCTGATGATTCGCTGAAAGAAAAAGATCAACCTAATAACGAAGGCGATGATTTACTTGACGTCTGGGCCCATTTTACTACAAGTCAACCCCACACCCAATGCCAGGTTTCCCACTCTTAATTCACTCTCACATTGTATGGATACATTATAATTGTTAAATTGAAATGCACTTCGATTCTTGTTTAATACTCCCCCTAACCGTTCGGTTATATTTCTATCACAGATATCTATATCCTCCGAAGGGCCTCTAACTGGCTGTGACAATTATTGTGCCAAAATGTCTGTCCATTCAATACATCTTATGACTTATTAAAGTTTCAATTAAAATGAAACTCAAGAAATAACTACCTAAGAGCCATATTAAGCCATGTGTCAAAGTACCTGAAGAGGCGCAGCTTATCGTAGATGTCTCACTTGGCTCGGATGACCACGAACGGTAACAGCTCATATAACCAGTGATATACAATGCAACTAATTCCACCCACCACTAGTCCTACTGATTAACCAGCCAAATCAGCTTGTAGTCTCGGGAAGTGAAATGTTTACGGTCTACGGCCTGCCAGAAGGCATGGTGACTGAGGTAAGTGGAAACCTGCTCCTCCATTTGCTTTAACTCTACCCCACCATCCTGTCCCTTTTCCTCCACGGAACCTTTGATGAAAAGCTTCTCGTGGAGGTCTAGGTGATTCTGTAAAGCGTTCTTTGTAGGAAAGACATCAACCCTTGACGAATTCAGACACCCCTTCAAGGGACAGGTATACAAGGCAGCCAGCAGGATATCCCGCCTCTAGGTTGTATTTACAATCGAGTGGTTGGGTGCTTCATGTGGATGCATGAGGGCGACTTTCAAGTCGCTAAAGGCATGGACCCTAAGCCAATGGTTCACCAGCGGGTTTTGGGTGGTCAGAATGTCCCGACACAGCTTGCACTCCCTCTGGTCTGCCTGTGGATCAGCGGCGGTAATGAAGGTCACAAAGTCGGCGATGTCGGTTTTTTTCCACAATGGCGTAGGAAATACTGCGTTCGCTGCGGCGGCCTGGAGGAGCGATACCCTCACCGTGAAAGCACGGTGGATCGGGGTAGTGGGGTTCCTCTCCGGTTGAGGCTCGGTTGGGTGTGTGGGTGGGATAAATGGGCGCCATTTAAGCGTGGTCATAGTTGAGGATACCTCCTCCGGCTCCCTCGCATCTCCCTCGCCATCTCCGTACATGGATCACGTTCCGTGGTGCCGCAGTTCGACGACATGGATCTGGCATGTTCTGAGTTATTATGTTTGGGGGAGCTGGGGTAGAGACATGAATTTGATAATAAACTTGTTAGCCAGTATATATTTATTTACGCAAACATAGGAATGTTTACCGTGTTAAGCTCTCCCCGTGTGCGAAAACATTTCCTTCGAAGGGCTCTTTGATACGCCCCAGAGTACACAACGTAGAGACCACAACGTCTGGCCTACCAGTGTGCCTTATTGCTTCCAATGTCATCTCTGCTTGTTTATCCACTAGAAAATGTCCTTCAGTGTACCCAGACATACCATCAACTACTGCCATCATATATGATTTACCGCGGACTGATGTCACTCGTGACGGCCCCCACAGATCGATGTACAGGTGCTCTCTGTAAGCCTGGCGCCCCAGTCTTACGCTTTCACTCATTGTTCCCGTTATGTGTTCGCTCTTTGTTATGCGTTCACTCTTTGTTATGTGTTCCCTTTGTTCTTTGTTTCCTTTGTTCCCCTCTTTTGTTCTATTGCCACATTACCATGACTTATATAGCCCAGGATGTTTCCCTTCTCTCCAGACACCGTAGCTATACTTCCTGTATCCAGTCCTGTTCCAGACTATACACTGTGGTCCTGTCAACTCGTGTGACCGCCAGTGATCCCATTGACAACGGGATTCCACTCTCCAACCTCCCTCTTGCGATTGTCGTTGGTTAGGAAGGGCCATCTGGTGTGTTTGCCCATGATGCAGTCTTTGCATTTCCCTGGGTTTTGGTGAGTGGTGGTAATGTCTAGTCCATCAACGGCATTGTATTTATCTATTTGTTCAATAGTTGTATATGTGACGTGGCCTAACCGTCTATGCCAAGTGTCGATGTCAGTTGGTTTGACATGTGATCGTGTTGCGTATACTGCCACTACATTCTTTTTCCCTAGTGCATCGCTTATCCCAACACTTGGCAATTTAGCAGTTTGGCCATCAGTTTCAGAACTTGATGAGAGTAAGTCAATCTCATACATTGTTCCTGCTCCTCATCCCTGCATGAAATGCCAGTTATTCTTGTCAATGAAAATTACCTCTCCTCCCCCAAAAACGGAGTAGCATCCTGCTTTGTCAAGTCTGCCGATGGAGATTAGGTTATGTGTCAGATCTGGGGTGTGTAAGGCCTTTTCAAAATCTATATCGATCGTGTTTCCATTGAACCTGATTTTCTTCCTTACAGTTCCAATTCCTCTTATGTCGAAGTCTCCTCCTGCAGTGGCTGTCATGCCGCGTTTTCCGACGAAGGGTTCATTTGTGGAAAAATCATTGATGTTCACAAAACAGTGGTCGCTTGCTGCGGAATCAGCATATGTGATTATTTGAGATTCAATAGGCGGGGAAATCTTGGTCATAAGTGCGTAAAAATTGTCTCTCAGTGTATCATTGGCTGATTCTGTGGGGACGATTGTTATGTTAGCATTGGTTTGATTCGGTGCGACTGCCACATTGCTTGTGGTTCCTCGTTGGTTGGCATTCCCCTTCTTCTTCCACCAATCAGGGTACTGGCCCTCCATTCCCCCTTTTGGCTTAAAACACTTGTCGTGTGCCCAACCCGTTTGCAAACTGGGTTTGAGCAAACCAACGTGCTTCATGTTTTTGTTGTGAGGGCCTGGGCCATTTGAGGTGTTGCTTTTCTGTGATGTGCCAGTGTTGCATCGTGCATGGTGAGTCTTGCGATGACAGCTGCTGATGTTTTCTGCTCATATAATGTGCTGATATAGATGGACCATTCACTAGGCATTGAGCCAAGGATAATAGTGCGAAATTTGGAGCCGTCAATGTTGCTGCCTTGTCCAGTTGCCTTTTCCCAAGCTTCTCGAAGGGCGGCGAAGTGTGCGTGTAGATCTGCACCATTGGTATGTTGTATGGAACGTGAGGTATTTTCAGCATTTAGGTGGCCTATGTCAGAAACAGCATTGTATATGGTGGTGAGTGCGGTCCATGCCTCTGAGGCTGTTTGTGTTGACCTGATACCAAAACCGAGAGGATTTTTAACGTTTAAGGTAATTATACTCTGGGCATATGCGTCACACTGTGTCCATTCATCTAGTGTTGGTGTCATCGAGCCCCAGTAGCTTGTTGCTGTCTGTGGTTGGGTAGCTGAGGAGGACATCTGGGGTTTCGTTATTGTGCCATTCATGTATCCATATACACCTCGTGCATTTGCAGCAGACAGGATGGTCTCCTTCCAGGTGTACCATTTACTCCCATCGAAACGTTCATCAGTGGGAAGTTGGAAAAGGGATGGTTGTGTAGACATAGTTGTTATTCAAAATATTTTGGGGTTTCAGTTTCAGTTCAGTTCAGTTCGGGTTTGGTTTGGTTTGAGTTCAATTCAGTTCAGGTTTAATTCAGTTTGGGTTTAATTCGGTTCAGATTTAATTCAGTTTGGGTTCAATTCAGTTTGGGTTCAATTCAGTTTGGGTTCAATTTGGTTTGGGTTCAATTCAGTTTGGGTTCAATTCGGTTCAGGTTTGGTTTGGTTTGGGTTTGATTCGGTTTCTAGTAACTTGGGATGGGGCCCATAACTTGTTACAAATAGTATAACTTAGTTTGAGGAGTAGTAAGAATCCACTAAGGAATACATAGTTTTGTGAGGTTCGTATTTAAGTACAAGAAGACGGTAGCAAGGATCATGGGTCATGTGGTCATATAATACCGGACAATAGAACAATTAGCCTACAATGTGAACAAAAAGAATAGTGAGACAAAAGTCCCGATAGAGATGTACAATAATCCACGGGGTTCCGTGCCCCTTTCAACTTTATAGGTACGCATTAGCCTAATTCCAACAAGTCCAGTTGGAAAGCAACTTAAGACCATTCAAGCTATGAGTCACACTCACAGTCACACTCACTCAATCACATAGAATTCACAAGAGTATATAATTGTATAATTATAAATAATTAATGAACTTTAATCTTAAAATAGGTTTCTCTGATTTAGATCACATACCTTAATAGATACTTAAAATTGTTCATACAGAGTAGTGTGGGGGGGAGGCTTGTAACTATTAATGAAGATAATCAATAAATATTAGTATTACAAAACATACAGCATACTCACTAATACACTGCATTGAGCTACACATCATCCATTCTTGAAACACTACAATTCATCTCACTGTCATCCATTTGAGCCTGAATGTCAGAGTTAGAGTCAGAGTCCTGCACATTGTTGTCATTCACAAAATGTCCATTGTCCAAATGGCTATCTGGGTAACCTTGATCAAATACATTATATCCTGCATACCCATCTCTATGTGTCCTTCCGCAAGTTTGAGATTGGGCGCTGTGATTGCTAAAGGACCAAGGTGGGTTAGTGTACATCATGAAGTTATTATGTTATTATAAAGTGTAATTTACTCACACTTCAGCCTTTCCTGATGGTCTTGAAGAAAATTGGCGGCATTGTGACATATATGCGCAGTAGTAATCCTAGAAGTTACAAAACATCAATTTGGCCCAACCCTAGATACAGAGACCTTTGAAGAGAGCCCGGCCCATGAAATGATTGGAAAGCAAAGCCCAGGAATGAAATGGCGGCAGAGGCACAGTGCGGGGAAACGCATTATGTCAGATATGTAGCAGTGTTTGTGATTCAGTCACATGTAGAACATTGCAAGTGAAGGGTGTGTTTTGATCTGACTCGTCTAGCTGCCGGGAAGTGCAAGACCATCCAGCAGGCTGCGGCAAAATAGCTTATGCATTCTAATTAGGTCAGAACTCAGCGGCAAGCTAATTAGGTTGCAAATAGAAGATACACAAGTGAATTGCCGAACCTTGGCTGACACGAAGAAAGGCTGAGATTGGAAATATGAATAATCAGAAAGAGTACAATGGAATTGACTGGTGTGGGAACTTCGCTTCAGGGAAGGTTCAAAACCACCTATCTGTTACCCTCACTTCACCCACATACGTCTCATGGACCTCTGGAGAATACTCGACCCCCAAACCCACCCTAGGAATGATGCCGAGTGTGTATTTTCCATTTGGCTTTTACTTTATTCAAGATCTGATCATTAACGGCACGCTTGATGGTGGCGCCAGGTCTTCAAGTGCTCCAAGTCGAAGGCACCCGAATGGAGTGGGGGATACAGGCAATCGGACGTGCGAGGCTTCATATCACATATTTTACAACCTTTTTAGCATGCTCAATCAATTTTATTTGCAGATTGGAGGAGGAATGTGCAGTTTTGGGGGAGACATCCGGAAACAATTTTCCGATAATCCAGTCAAGAGACCGACGATTTGCTGTCGTCTCAGGGAGCGTGGGGACGTCCATCTTGAACGACTTGTCGTTACCCGCTTCGTTCACACGCGATCCCAGCGGGCCATTCCCGCCGCCCCACTTGAATCAATTTGAGTACAGAAATAGGTAATATTGCAATCTTTCGGGAAAAAATCTATGTTTACTTGAAATATTTCTTTCCTGACATCCTTTTAGTTCTCGCTCACAACTATCAGACAGGCATCATTCCACGGGAATGCCTGTGTACGCATACTCGGGGACACCGTCAGGTTTGTTTCGTGCTCATTACATTCAATTTCTGTTAAAAATTTGCAAAACGAAATGTATTAGAATTTGTAGACTACAGACATTTCGACCGTCAGCGCAGGTCCGCGAATTTTGAAGCGACGTAAGTTCTTTTCTTACAATTAATTATGTTTATTGACGAGAATACAGCATACCCCATGAGTATCCTGGGGACAATTCCCACACTGGTATGCCAGAGGTTGTGGTCCCTACCTTGGGTACTCCGGGGCGTATCAAAGACCCCTTCGAGGGAAATGTTTTCGCACACGGGGAGAGCTTAACACGGTATGCATTCCTATGTTTGCGAAATCAATATATCCTGGCTAACAAGTTTATTATCAAATTCATGTCTCTACCCCAGCTCCCCCGAACATAACCATGTAGAACACGCCAGATCCATGTCGTCGAACTGCGGCACCATGGAACGTAATCCATGTACGGAGATAGCGAGGGAGCCGGAGGAGGTATCCTCGACTATGACCACGCTTAAATGGCGCCCATTTATCATACCCACATACCCAACCAAGCCTCAACCTAAGAGGAACCCCACTACCCCGAGCCACCATGCTTTCACGGTGAGGGTATCCCTCCTCCAGGCCGCCGCAGTGAACGCAGTATTTCCTACGCCATTGTGGAAAAAAACCGACATCGCCGACTTTGTGACCTTCATTACCGCCGCTGATCCACAGGCAGACCAGAGGGAGTGCAAGCTGTGTCAGAACGTTCTGACCACCCAAAACTCACTGGTAGACCATTGGCTGAGGGTTCATGCCTTTGCCGACTTGAAAGTCGCGCTTCTGCATCCACATCAAGCACCCAATAACTCAGTTGTAAATACAACCCAGAGGCGGGATATCCTTCTGGCCGCCTTGTACACCTGTCCCTTGAAGGGATGTGTGAGTTCGTCAATGGTTCGTGTCTTTCCTACAAGGACCGCTCTATTGAAGCACGTAGGCCTCCACTACAAGCCTCTCAAGGAAGCTTCCGGGGAGGAAAAAGGACGGGAGGCTGCGGTAGAGTTAAAGCAAATGGAGGAGCAGGTTTCCACTTACTTCATTCACCATGCCTTCTGGCAGGTTGTAGACTCTAAATATTTCACTTGCCGGGACTACAAGCTGATTTGGCTGCTTAATCAGTATGGGGGGAATTAGTTGCATCGTACATCACTTGTTATATGAACTGTTACCCTGCGTGGTTATCCGAGCCAAGTGAGACATCTACGATAAGCTGCGCCTCTTCAGGTACTTTGACACATGGCTTAATTTGGCTCTTAGGTAGTTATTTCTTGAGTGTCATTTTTAATTGGAACTTTAACATGTCAAAAGATGTGTAGAATGTACAGACATTCTGGCACAATAATTAGCACAGCCAGTTAGAGGCCCTTCGGAGGATATAGATATCTGTGATAGAAATATAACCGAACGGTTAGGGGAAGTATTAAACAAGAACCGAAGTGCATTTCAATTTAACAATTATAAGAGTGAATTAAGAGTGGGAAACCTGGCATTCGGTGTGGGGTTGACTTGTAGTATGAAATGGGCCCACCGTCGGTCCAAACGTCAAGTAAATCATCGTCTTCGTTATTAGGTTGATCTTTTTCCTTCAGCGAATCATCAGGAACCTGCAAAAATACCTCCCGGATATTTCCCGCTTACAAACGGAAGAATTTCTCCTCCGAACATGGGCCTAGCATTGTTTGTGTCAATTGTCCCTTCCCGCCTGCAAGCTCGTTTTTTTTACGCTTTCCATATTTACAAACAATAATAATGACCAGATTGTTATCAGCGAGAAATTTGGTATCATTTCATACTACTGTGCGGAATATCTGGGATTGGGGTATAATACTGCCTACCATAGCATTGCCTTGAGCGCAAAGATACACCCTTTTAAATAGATTTTTATTTGACAGCCCCTGTCCTTCATGACCTGTAGGAAGCACATGTCAATTTTTGCCTCGGCTGTTATCTATTTTCCTAAAATTATCAAGATATCGCCACGGAAGGATAGTAATGCCATTCCGTATCCTCAATCGTGGCGATGCTGGAGCCAATGACTATGAGACAAGGGCCTTCTGTCACATGGGTGTGAGTACAAAGCAAGCCAGAACAAAGCTAGACAGAAGGTAGACCATCAGGCATGTACTAATGACATCAGAGAAGGGAATAACTTCGAGACCTAACTTTGAAGCGTGGACCTGAGAAACCACGTGGATGTCGGTCTTTTCATGGGAAATACCGCTCCATAGCGCTACGAAAGCAGGTGGTTTCAAAATATATTCTTTTTAGGAAGCTTCGGATAATACTTGGTGATTAATGGAAGCAGAGCTTCCAGTGAGAAACGAGTCCCGAGTCAGAGTCTAAAATCCGTTCAGTTGCAGAGGCGGGGGGCGGCTCGAATTCGAATTCAACAAAACAATGCCATCCCACACCACTTCTGAGAACACATAGCTACGACATACAACGAGGTAGGTGTGAAGCGGGCAAATAGCACATGGAAGCCACAATGCAAGGACGGTTGCGAAAGACGCGGATGACCCCATCAGGAAAATCTGAGATCTCCTGTTTTTACTTATTAGACTAGAACTAAATGAAGGACATTAAGTTCCGTACGCACATTGTTTCTCCTCAGCCGGATGGCAGGATAAGTAGCGATGTCATTCTAAGAGAAAAAGGAAAAACCATTAGTAACGAGTAAGTAGTTAAGGACTTCAGTTTAATTCCTGGATTTCATATAAGTGAAGAAAGTTCCTAAGTACGGAATATGGCGCGAGTTGGCGATCTGGTAATCTTTCAGCTTGGGGGCGGGCGCTGGGTCCCGGCTGCGTTTGTATGTCGCCTAGCTGATGAGCGAACAGGGGCGGCTGTTTAGGAGAAGGATTCCCAGAGCTTATGAGGTGGGGCGAGATGCAGGTAAGAAGCTCGATGTGTGTGAGGTGGGTTTATTGTGTATATTAAACATCGCGAATTGGTGAAGGAGGATGAACGACTGTCCACAAGTGAGGGTTGGATTGGATAATGGTATCCAACGTGCCTCGTGCCTCTTCTACGTTGGATACACCCATGTCCGTCGCGTCGCCTTCCCTACGCCGTTACTACCGTCAACGTCATCCTTGCTGAGAATAGAAGGCCATCTCATTGAGATTGGCATTAACGTCAAGATCAAGGTTGCGTCACAAGAAAGAAACGAAGATGCGGTGTACTTGGCTGGGTCGAACATGGAATGAGAGTGGCTGCTTGGGCTAGATATCCGCCAGTAGGTGCCAGGTGAGAACCTAACGCGTACACAGAAGATATAGGATGGCAGGTATTCGTGACGAACGATAGGTAGATGTCACACTGTGAGGTCCACTAATGACGATGATATTGGTTCAAACGTGTTTCTTCCAATTTGATGTGCTCGTTTGTCGCACAGTAATCTGGTCTTTCCTACGCTTTCACTACAGTCGGAGTCATCCCTACCATCACTATTGCTTCCGCTCTCGCTGTCGGATGAATCCAGTGCGCTATAGCCGGTGTACAGGATAAAGGTGGACATGTGGTTCAACTCATGGCCTCGAAACGTTCAAATGGGCAACTGAAAACCGGACATAGTCTCGGCGAGAACGGAGGAGCATGTTACTAGGATGTACAATGTCAAAAATAAGCTGATGGTCTAACGAAGAAACAAAGACACGACATACTTAAATATGTTCCCAGACCATTACCCGCTACGCATGGCCCTGTTGCAGAGATAGACGCTCGTCCATCGGTGTCCGCGACCCGGCGGAAAGCGCGATCATGTTGGATCGAGGAGTGTGAGGGTGTCTGGCATGAGAATAAAGAATCGGAGAGGGGCGGGCAGTTGGATCAGGGGGTGGCGTGTGGGTTCAAGTGTGGGCTACATCGGAATTATGTTTGTTTGGCGACAACGTCTGAGGGAGAGATGGTCTCTGCAGCGGTAGTTTCGTCTTGGCTCTGAGTCAGAAGCGTGGCGCCAGTGTCTTCACAAAATTGAAGGACTGTGTTGGGTTAAGCATCTGAGGAGCCAGGTGGAACTTTCCATCCAGAGCTGTCACAACAGCTTTGCTTCCTTAGGCACTCTCTGGATATACAAGCGTTCATGAAGATATCCACCTGACAGAAGTCAAGAGAAAAGCTGCCTGCCCTGGTATTTAAGTTCCCAAACGTCTGTCCTAGCGGATTGGTTTCAGTACCAAGCACGTAACGCTTTGTGAGTCTCCATCGTTCATGTATAGAAAAACGTTGATCCAATAGCCTGCTCCTTAGCCTTAGGGATGTAGACGGAATCCTGGGTTGCCTGTATTAGAGGGAGATGCGCAATGTTACGATAAAACATTAGTGAAATGAAGGATGGCCATCTAAGATATGCACTGACTAGCAAAAGGCGCCTTCTCACCTACTTGTCAATCCAAATCTAATAAACTATTGATGGAGGAAGCTGGAGATACACCGTTTGTGACGAGACGTCAAGAATCAAGATACGAGACGCGAAGACAGGTTGTCAGGAGACTGCATCAGCTATTCTCGAACATGCAGAGCAAAGGCCAGCGCCTATTATGTAAAAGGTTCCCACGAAACTATGTCAATGGAGAAAAAACAAAAGGGACGGAACAGCGAAACATGATAATGTAGAAGACGTAGATAACAGGACACAATGAGAGTTGAAACATGATATACTATGAACAATACAACACATGTATAACCATGTCGTACTACTGAGTTGCTGCGATCTACTTGCTCTGTCAGACGGAGAGCGGTCTTCTCAACAGCACCGATTATTTCAGCACAAGGCGACTACTTTTCGGGTCAACGAATTAGATAGTGATTTCACCATAGCAGGACCGACAGTGTGTCAGGATTGTGCGGTCATTTAACTTTTGGAAACCAAAAGTTGCATTATCCTTGCTCGGTACCAGCTCTTCCTGGCCTAAAATAGGCGTGTTCTTAAATCCCATTCGAAGGCTTAGCCAATCAATTTCCAGTGATTGCCGCTACAATGAAATTCACCGGACTGCTGATCCGATCAATACAAGATTAAATTGTCAATGTTCGTATTTCTTTTGTTTTCGCAAGTATTTAGCAAAGGCGGTGTAAAATTTCTTGTACTAATATATGAAATAAATTTGAAAAATTCAAATGAGATATATTAACTTTGTTGTTTTGCAGTGCCGGTGGAAATGTTAAAGTCCTTCTGCCGCACTCAACGACCTGAATGGGTGTTAAATATTTCGGGAGTCTCAATATATAAGGGTAAAACACACTACTGTCTAATGCTAACTACATGACCACCAAATTTACTTAATTCAATCTCAGAATCAATCATCTGACAACGCAGGAGTCTCGCAGCTTCTATGGCTGGCAGACTCCAACAATAGGAAATAATATCTTTTGCAAGCCGCTCACACTACAGCGTGCGCGGGACCCACAACGCTCTAGGGAGTCTACATAATGGGTGTAGACACTCCCAAATCCCTGATGTTAATCACCAAGTATTATCCGATGCAGGTTCTTTTCTGAAACCACCTGTTCTCGTAGCACTATGGAGCGGTATTTCCCATGAAAAGACCGACATCCACGTGGTTTCTCAGGTCCACGCTTCAACTCGAAGTTATTTCCTTCTTTTCTGACGTCATTAGTGTTAAGTAGTAGACAAGATTTCGAAAGGATTGAGACTTTTTATCTACTTTCTAATTATTTTAGGAGAGTTATTAGGGGAGTAAATAGGGGAAATTTAGATACTCGAAGTTTCTAGTCCATTGCATCATTAAGGAGATTAGGAATTACTCCCCCCTAACGGCACCTCAATATATGCGCATATATGTGCATATACTCGTCATCGGATCCATATTTCGGTTACATTTTACATGAAGACTTGATTACTAACAATTAGTACATGCCTGATGGTCTACCTTATATCTACCTTTGATCTGGCTTGCTTTGTGCTCACACCCATGTGACAGAAGGTCCTTGTCTCATAGTCATTGGCTCTAGCATCGCCACAATTCAGGATACGGAATGGCATTACTATTTTTCTGTGGCGATATCTTGATAATTTTAGAAAAATAGATAACTGGGGCAAAAATCGACATGTGCTTCCTACAGGTCATGAAGGCAAGGGGCTGTCAAAGAAAAATCTATTTAAAAGGGTGCATCTTTGTGCTGTAAGACTAGTATCTGCTGTGGGTGCAGACAGACACTAGAATGAGTGATGGGGAACTAACCACTACTTTATTCAAAATTTACATATACAGATTATATACTAGTGGACAATAATGAGGTCAAATATTACCAAATCGCAATGTAGGGAGCCAAATGACGAAGGCGATAATTTACTCGACGTCTGGACCAACTGTGGGCCCATTTGATACTACACGTCAACACCACACCCAATGCCAGTTTTCCCAATCTTAATTCACTCTCACATTGTACAAATATGTACATTATCTTGTAAATTTAAATGCACTTTGATTATTGTTTAATACTTCCCCTAACTGTTCGGTTATATTTCTATCACAGATATCTATATCCTCCGAAGGGCTGTGACTGACTATATGCTAATTATTGTGCCAGAATTTCTGTATATTCTATACATCTTATGACATGCCAAAGCTTTAATTAGAGTGACACTCAAGAAATAACTACCGAAGAGCCATATTAAGCCATGTGTCACAGTACTGTTGGATTTCGAGCATCATACAAGCTCATATTCCTTTGTTCCTTTCCCCCATTGTCCTCTTGTTTCACATCTTTATTGTTCTCCTCATTGATATTCTATTGTTCCTATTGTATATATATGTAGCTACATGCGAATAGAGCTCCCCGCGCATTTGCGAGGGTCCCTGCTATACCTGGGTGAGGTCAAAGTCCATCTCATCTCAACACAAATGTGCAGCATACCCTCTTTCGTTTCACTTCATGTCATTCTATTCATTGAGCGCGACTACTGCAGGCTTCGCCAAGGCTGCCACCCTAGGAAAACAGGTAGAGAATGCAAATACCAGCAACAATGACCGTTGGGATAGCAAGCAATTGAGCAGATGGTTCAAACGACCCCCACAATGAGTCCCAGATATCATATCCCCATACTCCTTGATAAGAACCAAAACCCCAACATGTCTTTTCATCTCCACGATCACTCACAATATCTGCCGGCGATTTACATTCCCTAGCCTTGAGCTTTATGCTATTCCTCCTCATCCCATCTGCACTGAATCAATGGTTGATAAAAATATATATACCCTTACTGAAGGTTTCCTATTTTCATCTTCACATAGGCTGAATTCGGCGAAAAAAGGTCACATATTCGCACTGAAAAATTTTGACACCAATACTGGCCCACTGGCCCCAAGACCGAGCTCGAATGGCTCACCTGGGCCGCATGGATAATATTATTGTCAATACCTAAGTCCTGCATCAATAGAGCTTCTGAGTCGAGTTGCATTAAATACCAGTATCCGTTTATGTGACCTAAAATCCTTCTGTTGGAAAATCCAATTTCTATCTGTATGGTCTCTATCTATCACAGAAGGTGCGGTCAGTTATAATGTTCTTCATCCATAAAGGGTATCTCTGATATCAATCCTCTGATAGTTTTTTCTCCATCAAGCTGTTGGAATTGGTGATGAAACCACCCTTTTCCTAGGGGTGGCTCACCTATTCTTCACTTTTTCATAGGAGGATGCTAATTGTGGACCATGTTTTTTGAGGTTAATGCATGCCAGAACAAGTGTACACCTCAACTAGCATCCTACCTATCATGTCAGAAGGTGATTCACTAACTGACACATTGATTGACAAACAAGTACTATTATTACAAGTCTATTACCCACTTGTAGATTGTGTATTACAATAAGCCAACTCATACTATTTTTAATAGTTTATACTGCAAAGCCAGGAACTGTCATTTTTACTTCCTAGATACATGTGAAACAACATATTACAAGCATATTTGGTGTGACACAGCTGTTGGCTCATGAATCGGTTCACAAGGTCAAATGGACTGCAATTTTGGGAAACATGCTGTAGGTCAAATTTTGGAGTTATAACATAGATAATACTAGATATATAGTAGTAAAATACATATATGAAGTTACAAGGCAATTGGTCAATTATTGAGAGAGCTATGAGGTTCACAATTTTCAACAATATTTCCTTGTAAATCTAGTGTGTGCCTTACATAATGCAAAGTGCTGTAACAACACAAGTATAACTATGTTGTACTACTGAGGTGTTACCATCTACTCAACAGCATCAATTATTTCAGCACAAGGCGACTACTACTCGGGGCAATGAATTAGATAGTGACAGGACCAAGAGTCTGTTAGGTTTTGGGGATGGCTTGAGGTGCAGAATGCTCTGGTAGACTACATGAAGTGTATTATGTACACATTAAGAAATAGAGCTTCTTTGTCCACTGTGCACATTATCTGGTCAGCATTGTTATATTTTGGTCAGCTCTTTGCAAGTTTCTATCAGGTTACAGGCCCCTCCAGTGCATTGACTCTCATACATTCTCATTTCTTCTCCTTTTCCCCTTTTCCACTATTTCTTTTCAACATCTCACACTGCCACGTCATCATGGTACAGCCTACCATATATGACTTACTTTGAACCTTTGATCAGCAAAATAAATTCACTGGCAAAATTTATGGAATCTGGACTCAAGAGTTAGAGATGACTTTTGGAGAGGATGATGACTTTATGGAGCACATAAAGAGTTCATCAAAACCACTAAAGGATGACACTACACTCCAGGCATGGCTCAAGGCAGACCAGTGAGCTAGGGCAGCCCTCTACAAAACAATTTCATCGAACACTGTTCAGACAACCCACTTCAAGGATACAACTCCGCTGCAAACTGCAAATGATGTTTGGTTGAGCCTCAAATCCGAATACAAAAAGGATTCTCACGCAACCCATTTTGAACTCAAGAAATGTCTTTATAACCCAGTTGTTAAGGGTGCGTACATGGAGGGTTTCTGGAAAAACCCACAGGAAATCTGGTAGGACTTGGCTTCAGCTTATTGGCTGCACCCTCACGAGATCATGTTGTCCAATTCCAAATGGGCAGACGGGAGTCCCAGGGAGTCCGGGCAGAGTTCGTGGGTCAAGGGGTCATGGGTCGAGAGGTCAGGGAGTTGAGATAAATAAGTCAGAGGTTGAGTGATAGATGTGTCAGAGCCCATGGGCTCCAACTAGTGAGAGTGGTGTAATTCAAAGAGGAGTAGAGAGCGGAAAATGTACTAGATTACTGGGGAGAATCTAAGCTGACTTTCTGACTGGATTGTATGTACAACATCTGCCAGACTATATAGACTGTAGAATGAATAACATACCAAATCCAGTAATAATGAAAATGAAACTAGCAAAACATAAAACAAGATAAGTAAACACCAAATTTGGTGTTAGGAATGGAATGGGATGGAGCAGAGTCCAAATTGTGACAGGTCATAAACCATAATGGGAAATGGAGTGGGAGTGGAGTCCGAATTGTGACAGGTCATTTGACTAAAATGGGAATGGGGCTCAGTTAGAGGGATGACAGGTTTTCTGAGTGGGGTCCAGTGACTGATGTGTGGGATGAGGTCAGACATAGACAGGGATGGAGTCCGGTGGGAATTCCGGTGACTGATACATGATGTAATGAAGTCGAACGTGGACAAGTCTGATGTATGGAGTCCAGTGGGAATTCCAGTAAACTGACAATTGGTGCATATAGGGTGCAGGTGCATATAAGTTAGTGCCCAGAGTCTGGTAGGAATTCCGGTCGTAACACCAGTCCATGACACCTCCAAACCAGTCTCACTCTATATCCAGGACATTGCTTTGGCTGCCAAAGAACTTACAACTCTTGGGCATGTGCCTGCAACAACAGATATTGTTGACTCCATCCTCATGAACCTCGACTCTTCTTTTGTGATCATTCGGACCCTTCTCACATAAGGATCATCAGAGCCTACTCTTGCTATTGTTAAGAAAACCTTAACTGATCAAGAAGATACAAAAACTGCACTTAATAGTGGCACTCAGACCCAGGAACTTGAGGCAGCCTTGTATTCACAGAAGAGAGCAG
The DNA here is from genome assembly GCA_015178975.1 of Hysterangium stoloniferum. Classification (NCBI taxonomy): domain Eukaryota; kingdom Fungi; phylum Basidiomycota; class Agaricomycetes; order Hysterangiales; family Hysterangiaceae; genus Hysterangium; species Hysterangium stoloniferum. The sequence continues at coordinate 1,247,241 of WHVD01000013.1, forward strand.
GAAAAGGAAAAAGGAAATGGGGCTGAAGAAGGATAATTCAGATTCAGACTCAGAGTCTGAGGGAGAAGCCCAGGTTGACTGGCTGAACCCAAAGAACAGGGATGTCTGACATTGGTGTGGATGTCCTGGCCATCGGTCCTCACACTACATTGCTGATATGCCGCAGAAGGTAAAAGACAAAGTTATTGGGGAAGCTAAATGTCAAAAATGTTTGCGTTGGTCATCAGGCGATGATGCTGCTTTTTGTACCCACACTGCTTCTGACTCCAACTCTGTCCATGATCAGGATACCAAGGAGACAAAGGCCAACTATGCAAATAATGGTGGCACTGGAGAGCCTTTGCCCTCAAAGGATATTAGAAAGACCACTCTCACGTTGTTGCAAGTGTAGTATATTATCAGCTTTCAGTGGGGGCTTGCATTTAGTGGGGGTTTTCACTTTCATTAATTAATTATTATTTCTTTGTCTTTCACTGCACCTCTTCTCCGAGTAGGGGTGTTAGGTTTTGTGGACGGCTTGAGGTGTGGAATGCTCTGGTAGACTACATGAAGTGTATTATGTACACATTAAGAAATAGAGCTTCTTTGTCCACTGCGCACATTATCCAGTCAGCATTGTTATATTTCAGTCAACTCTTTGCAAGTTTCTATCAGAGTCTGCCAGGATTGTATAGTCATATAACTTTTAGAAACCAAAAGAAGCATTATCCTTGTTCAGTACCAGCGCTTTATGGCCTAAAATAGCATCAAGTTGGAATTGTTGAACTAGAAGTCATCCCCTGATTCTAAAGGTGATTGACAGTTTCGAAGCTAGATGTCTGTGACTCTGATCCCATCTTGTATTAAAGCCCGTCAATAATTGAATCTAGTCTGCAGTGACACGGGTTGATAGGGTCATGTCATATTGTTCGAGGAACTAGTAAACAGCTACAGGTGTAGAGGACAGGAAAAAACTAGCCAGACTAATGACATTCTTTGATACTGACACCATTCAAGTTTAAATGGGCATAAAATTTTACAGTTGGGAATGGCCTCCAGTGACAGCCACATCAGGAATTTGGGAATGTCTACACCCATTTTGTAAACTCCCTAGCCTCCCTAGATCTATAGTAGGCTTTTATACTGACTAGTAAATAGGGATCTCGCGAAAGTAGTCGAGTCTAGCCGAGCTAGCTAGCTCTCCTAGATGGCTTTAGACAGTATAGAGGGCACACTTGCTGATCTTCCCACTATCCTGATGCATAGTATCCCTCACTAGTACGCCACGTCAGAAGGTCACAATTCCGTAAGCACTAGGCACTTTATCTGAGTCAATGAGGTGTGATTACGTTTGTTTTTACCCTTCTAGATCCCCAGTATGAGGACAGAGAACCGCAGGAGCACCCGCTTTCATGGAGGGGAGAAAGAAGGAAGTACAACATAACCTCCAAGGACGCCTATGCATCTGTGATTCTATCGGCTACTGGTGAACTGTATGTGATAAGAACCAGCGATTATTAAATTGTTTGAGATTAGGATGATCGATGGGAATTTTAAAATATTTTTTATTTATTGGCTGGTACAATTAAGAAACTCAACTGATAATCATTTCGTCACCCATGTTGGAAATGATCCCGAAAATGCAGACAGTCAATAATTTTCCAGGGAAACAAATTCATAGTAAAATAAATCCCTCACCTCCTACACTCGGGGAATTCTTATCCCACACAGCCGTCCCTGTTCGCTCGTCAGCCAGGCGACGTACAAACGCAACCAGGAACCCCGCGCCAGCCTCTGAGTTGAAAGATCAGCGGATCGCCGACTCGCGCCGTATTCATACTTGAGCACGTCTTCACTCCTATGAAATTCAGGAATTAAACTGAAGTCCTTGACTACTTACTCGTTACTTATGGTTTTCCTTGTTCTCTCAGAATCACATCGCTGCTTATCCTGCCATCCGGCTGAGGAGAAACGGTGTACTTACCGAACTTAATGTCCTTAATTTAGTTATAAGTAAAAAAAGGAGATCTCAGATTTTTCTGATGTGCTCATCCGCGTCATTCGAAACCGTCCTTGCGTTGTGACTTCCATGCCCTATTGGCACGCTTCACGGCTATCTCGTTGTATATTATAGCTATGTATTCTCAGAAGTGGCGTGGAATTATTATTATTTTGTTGGATTCGAATTTGGGCGCCCTCGCCTCTCTACACTGAAAGGATTTTGGACCTGACTCGGGACTCATTTCTCAGCGGAAGTTCTGCTTCCATTAGTCACCAAGTATTATCCGAAGCTTCCCTAGAAAGGTTCTTTTCAGAAACATCCTGTTGTCGTAGCGCGAAAGAGCGGTATTTCCCGTGAAAAGACCGACATCCATGTGGTTTCTCAGGTCCACGCTTCAAAGTTCGGTCTTAGGACCTTGATGAATGACGTAGTTATTTCCTTCTTCTCTGACCTGATGATTACACGCCTGGTGGTCTACCTTCTGGCGAGCTTTGGTCTGATTTGTTTTGCACATCATATCCATGTGACAGAGGGGTCCCTGTCTCATAGTCATTGGGTCCAGCATCGGCACATTTCAGGATACGGAATGGCATTACTATTTTTCTGTGGTGATATCTTTATAATTAGGTTTTAAGAAAATAGATAACAGCCGAGGCAACAATCGACATGTGCTTCCTACAGGTCATGAAGGAGAGGGGCTGTCAAACAAAAATCTATTTAAAACGGTGTATCTTTGCGCTCGAGGGTTTCATTGCAATGCTATGGGAAACACAGTGTTATACCCCAATCCCAGATATTCCTCGCAGTATTGTGAAATGATACCAAATTTCTCGCTGATAACGAGCTGGTGATTATGATTTGTGGTAAATATGGGAAGCGTAAAAAAAACGAGCTTCCAGGCTGGAAGGGACAATTGACACATAAACAATGCAAGGCCCATGTTCGGAGGAGCAATTCTTCCTTTTGTCAAGCGCCAAATATCCGGGAGGTATTTTCGCAGGTTCTTGATAATTCGCTGAAGGAAAAAGATCAAACTAATGAAGAAGGCGAGGATTCAGTTGACGTTTGGACCGACGGTGGGGCCATTTGATACTACAAGGCGACCCCACACCCAATGCCAGGTTTCCCACTCTTAATTCGCTCCCGCCTTGTGTGGATACATTATAATTGTTAAATTAAAATGCACTTCGATTTTTGCTTAATACTCCGCATAACCGTTTGGTTATATTTCTATCACAAATATCTATATCCTCCGAAGGGCCTGTAACTGGTTGTGCTAATTATTGTGCCAGAATGTCTGTAGATTCTATACATCTTATGACGTGTTAAAGTTTCAATTAAAATGACACTCAAGAAATAACTACCTAAGAGCCGTATTAAGCCATGTGTCAAAGTACCTGAAGAGGCGCAGCGTATCGTAGATGTGTCACTTGGCTTGGATAACCACGCACGGTAACAACTCATATAGCAAGTGATATACAATGCAACTAATTCCATCCGCCACTATTACACTGTCCTACTGATTAAGCAGCCAGATCAGCTTGTAATCCCGGGAAGTAAAATCACTGTGGTCTACCCTCTGCCAGAAGGGATGGTCAATGAGATATGTCTGAACCTGCTCCTCCATTTGCTTAAACTGTACCCCAGCTTCCCGTGCTTTTTCCTCCCCGGAAGCTTCTATGAGAAGCCTGTAGTGGATGTCTACATGCTTCTGTAGAGCTTTCTTCGTAGGAAACACACCGACCATTGACGAATTCACACACCCCTTCAAGGGACAGGTGTACAAGGCGGCCAGCAGGATATCCCGCCTCTGGGTTGTATTTACAATCAGGTCGCCGTGATCTTCATGTGGATGCATGAGCGCGACTTTCAAGTCCCTAAAGGCATGGACCCTAATTCAATGGGCGACGAGAGAGTTTTGGGTGGTTACACGCTGCTCACACAGCTTGCACTCCCTCGGGACTGCCTGCGGATCAGCAGCGGTAATGAACGTGACAAAGTCGGCGATGTCGGTTTTTTTTCCTAATGGCGTAGGAAATGCTGCGTTCGCTGCGGCGGCCTGGAGGAGGGATACTCTGACCGTGAAAGCACGGTGGATTGGGGCAGTGCGGTTCCTCTTAGGTTGAGGCTTGGTTGGGTGGATGGGTGGGATAGATAGGCGCCATGTAAACATGGTCATATTAGAGGATACCTCCTCCGGCTCCTCCGGCTCCTTCGCCATGACCCTACATGGATTACGTTCCATGGTGCCGCACTTTGACGCCATGGATCTGGCGTGTTCAAAATCGTTAAGGTTAGGGGAGCTGGGGTAGAGACATGAATTTGATAATAAACTTATTAGCCAGCATATATTTATTTACGCAATCATAGGAATGCTTACCGTGTTAAGCTCTCCCCGTGCGTGAAAACATTTCCTTCGAAGGGCTCTTTGAGACGCCCCGAAGTACAGAACGCAGAGACCACAACCTCTGGCCTACCAGTGCGGGAATCGTCCGTAGGATAGTAGTCATGGGGTATGCTGTATTCTCATCAATAAACATAATTAATTGTAGGAAAAGCGCTGACGTCGTTTCGAAGTTCGCGGACCATCGCTGACGGTCGAAATGTCCGTAATCTACAAATTCTGACACATTTCGTTTTACAGATTTTTAACAGAAAGTGAGTGTAATGAACACGGAACAAACCTGACGGTGCCGGCGGGTGTGCGTACACAGGCATCGCCGTGGAATAATGCCTGTGTGATCCTTGTGATCGAGAACTAAAAGGATGTCAGGAAAGAAATATTTCAAGTAAACATAGATTTTTCCCCGAAAGATTGCAATGTCACCTATTTCTGTACTCAAACTGAGGCAAGTGTGGCGGCGGGAATGGCCCGCTGGGATCGCGTGTGAACGAAGTGGGCAAGGGCGAGTCGTTCAAGATGGATGTCCCCACGCTCCCTGCGACGACAGCAAATTGTCGCTCTCTTGACTGGATTATCGGAAAATTGATTCCGGATGTCTCCCCAAAAACTGTACATCCCTCCTCGAATCTGCAAATAAAAATGATTGAGGATGCTAAAAAGGTTGCACAATATGTGATATAAAGCCTCGCACGTCCGATTGCCTACATCCCCCGCTCCATCCGGGTGCCCTCGGGTTCCAGCACTGGAAGACCTGGCGCCACAATCAACCGTGCCCGTTAGTGATCCGATCTTGAATAAAGTAGAAGTCAAATGGAAAATACACACCCAGCATCATTTGTAGGGTGGGTTTGATGGTCGAGAATTCTCCAGAGGTCCATGAGACGAATGTGGGTGAAGTGAGTGTAACAGAGAGTTGGTTTTGAACCTTCCCTGAAGCGAGGTTCCCACACCAGTCAATTCCATTGTACTCTTTCTGATTATTCATATTCCAATCTCAGCCATTCTTCGTGTCAGCCAAGGCTCGGCAATTCACCTGTGTATCTTGTATTTGCAACCTAATTAGCTTGCCGCTGAACTCTAAGCTATTTTGCGGCAGCCTGCTGGATGGTCTTCCACTTCCCGGCAGCTAGACGAGCCAGATGAAAGCAGACCCCGCACATAATGCATCTTGGCATTGACTGGTGTGGGAACCTCGCTTCAGGGAAGGTTCAAAGCCACGTATCTTTTATCCAGCTTCGTCTATGTGTCGTGATGAGAGCAGAGAGCTGTATGGTTGGGTAGGGGGAGAGCTTAGCTCTCCGCGTATGTGTGGGAAGACTCGCCGCTCACCCACAAAGAACAACTGCCTGCCAAACGCGGCGAGGCTACACCGCCTACCCAACCAAGGCAGTTGCATTCCTTGTTGAAAGGTTCTCCAAATGTCGTGATGCTATCTGTTCAAAGGCCCTGATGTATGTTTCATATGCTAATGACTTCCATCTGCCTGCTAATCTCAGGATCTCAGGATCAACTCCTTGTGCTAGAAAGAAAGATGCGCCGCCGATACGAAATGAATGTCCGAAGGTTGTTCCCCATCCCCATGCTTTAAGAATGAGATTTATTCGTTCGAGTGCAGCTTTTTGACTATCGGTCTTACTGCACCTCTGTCGTCTAGCCAACAAAACAGTGGTTCTTCCGGTCCGGCCGGTACGACTTTCGATAAATTGATTAGTGCGTCTATTGGGCATGTCCCTTGCTGATCTGTTAGGTATACCACTTGGGTTACACCAGATTTGGCCGTTTTAGCCGCAGGTAAGTCCAAGTGTGCATACCTCCTGCCGTCATTGTCATGGCTAATTAGGACGTCCTTCCGCTTCAAATGCTTTTTGCCATCAAACTGTGTTCTGGATGATACTGTGACCTCCCCGAAACGCATTAAACCCCAAAAGGCGCATGTAGATATGGCCCATACACAGGCATCGAAGGAGTTGTTCAAATCCAATGACGCCCTCAACGCGAGTAGCATCTTCAATTTTATTGGTGGACGTGGGGGCCGTTTTCGTGTATTGCCTTGTAAGTTCTCTAGCCCCCTTAGTGACCATTCGATTCTCGTTCGTTCGTCATCTGACAGGGGTGGGGGCCAACCTTGAGCTATGTGCCATGCTCTAACCGCCGCTAAGTATTTCCGAGTAACTCCAACTGACACAGTCTCAAATGCTGTCCCAGCAGTTAGCTCCTGACTGAGCAATGATGAGTCCGCTGCCGCCCAAAGTGCGAAAGAATGTAAAATTGAGAAGGATGCTGGCAATCTTTCCGATTCAGATACAGAGAAGATATCACAAAATACATGGAATTTGCAGAGACCCGATCCGTAGCTATTCGCATCCCGCAGTGATGCTTCAGAGGCTATGGACGCTAGTAACTGCAGTACCGGGTGCTGTACAGTAGATGGAGGCGGTGTGTTGATTCCTTTCCACCTGAAGAGTCTCTCTTTAGCTCTGCATGGAGGCCTCAGTACTGACGAAACGAGGTGCAATTGTCCAGCTGGTAATGTCTGCAATGATGAGGCGAAGGGTGCTGACACCCTTGCAGGTGCTACGGTGATTGGATCCGGTGTAACAAATGGTTGGGGATGTCTAATGTGGCCCGTGATTGTATTCCGGGGAAGCCTTTGAGGAAGTCGGTGATATGGCCTCGGGAAAGGGCATCTGCGATGTTCTCTCTGGATGGTACAAATTCGGCTCTTAGTTGTATTCGATTTGTGGCTAACAGTTTGTAAATTTCTTTTAGAATCATGTTTGTCTCCTTGTTGCGTGACCGGCCTTTGTTCACCACTGCAACGACACCACTGTTGTCCGAACGCACCAAGAAAACTGAATTGGACTGGTTGCGTCGATGCATCGCCCCAGACTGTAACACCATCCTCAGCCCCAACTCTACAGCGACTGCTTCTGCCCATCCGATGTCGCATTGGCGATGTGGGCCCACTTCGAAACCAGGGGCCCACTTCCACACTGCCCACTGGGTGCCGACTATGATGCCCAATCCGAATGATGTACTGGCATCCCCCCACCACCCTATGTCGATCGGATCCACTGATGCGATGGGGAGCTCGTTTGGCAAGTGCCGCAATATGAAGTAAACCCATGACATATCTGCTTGCAATGCTGGGCTTGGGGGGAATGATGCTCTTCGTGATGTGAAACCACGTGCGAATGTGGATATAGAGCGTAGAAAAGGTTTTATCCATGGGAAGATGGATGCCGCGTGGACCAACTTCCCATGTAGCCTCTCCGCCTCGTTTGCTGAGAATCGATGCTCCTCCTGGGCCCATCGTTTGACTAGCTCCAGTGTCGCCTCGAGTTTCTCCTTCGGCATTGGTACGGTTTTGGCCTCCAAGTCCCATATGAAGCCTATGTATTTCTGTACTGACGAAAAAGGTCTTGTTTTGCTCTCGCTCCAGGGTACACCAAATTGTGCTGTCAATGCAATGAAGTCGTTTTCTGTCCAAACCTGCCCTGGCAAACGAATGGCCAGGAAATTGTCTACCCACTTTAGCAACCACCCGAAGCCTGCCTTTCGGTACAAGGCAATCAGCATATCTGCAATACTCCCGAATACACCTGCACTCGAGGCTAAGCCAAATGCGACCGCCCGATCGACGTATACTAGGCCATCCCAGAAGACGCAGCATGCGTTCTGCTGATCTGGTCATATGGGTGTCATCCGGTAAGCTGCAGAAATGTCGAAGGTGGCGGCCATGGAACCTTCTGGCAGAGATAATATCAATGCCGCCGCATCTGCAAAGGTGCCCCATTCTGTTGGGAAGTCGTCGGGATTTATGCGACTGTTTATGGAGGAATGTATCGGGTCGTCTCGGGGAAATGATAGGTCTTGTATCATGCGGTACGTGCTTGAATTCGGTTTTGGGATCAGCCCCAGGGGAGAGGTCTGAAATGGTCCTATGGCTTGCTCCAGTTCCTCTGGTGTAAAGCCCCTGGAGTAGCGGCCAATCTTTTGTTCGCTTGCTATATACTTGGTTATAAATTCTGTGTCCACTAAGGAGGATCTGTGATTTTCGAAAAATGGCTGTACGTGATATGTGCTCTTTCAGTCCGATGTCAAATCCCCAGCCGAAACAAAACTGCTTGCCATCAGGGGCTGTGAGGGCGTGTTTATTTTTGGCTCCTCGTGCGATTGAGGCGGGATTCTTTCCTGATGTAGTACGCTTTGATTGGCAGTCAGCGGGCAGGTGGCCTTGGACTCCACATCGAAAACAATGTGAGGAGTCCCTGTCAGTGCGCGGTCTCTTTCGTGGAGATCTGGCTGGGGAGGGGGGCTCTGCTGGCCATGAGCGCTTGGGTGGTGCCATTGAGGTCTGGGACACCTTTGCTGACCGAAGTGCTGTTCGAGTCGATATGATCGTCAGCGCCTCGGGATCTAAACAGCCTAAGTCATGAGACAGGTTGCGGGCAGCCGCCTCCCATTGTTGAACATCATAGTCCATGGCAACATCCCAACTATGTGACTTCGCAATCGACGTCACAATCGCATGGTGGGCCGCTAACGCATTGGCTCTTTGGACACCACCATGGACTCGAGTGCGGTCAACTGCCGCCATTGCTGCTGCTAACCAGTCGATTATACTGATGCCCTTCTCATTCTCACGGTCCAGCCCTCTGGCGATGATGCCACCAGATGGTGAAATGATAAACTCCTCTGCTCCTTTCTCTGCTCTTCGCCGTGCCTCGGAGGTGAGGGAGATGTAAGGAACGTAGTGAAGGTTCTTAAAGGCTTCCTCCACCTTGCGTGGGATTGCTGAAAAATAAAAAAAAAGGAAGGGGGAGTATGAGCATGATGATTGTATAGACACCACAGAATCGAAGCTGTCACAATGCACGGCATGCATTCCACAATGCTGTCAAACTGCTGTAGCATATGGCATGCATTCCACAATGCCATCGCACTGTCTGTGAACTGCGACATGCCTTCCGCAATGCCGTTGGACTGTCTGGACGGTCCACATGTGAAATCATGCGGACCGGCCATCCATCTGTGAGATAAGGAAAGGGTGGACTTACGAATCTCTAAAGGGTTGGCCTTAAACCCGGGTATAATCTCAGGAATTGGGGCCTTCCTGTTGGTTCGGGACTCACTAGTGGGTGAAGGTATGTTCCTGGCCCACTGTAGTGCCTCTGGATCGAGGAACAACCTTGTCACAGGCGGGGCTGCTTCAGTTGCACTTCGTCCGTCCAGGTCACCAGGGCTAGCTTCATTTGATAGACTATGTTTGTGCGCCAATAGCCGGGCTATTTGCGCATCCAGTAGTTCAATCTCGGAAGGTGGTGGGTGTTGGCCTACCCTCTGTGAATCGCAGTTGGTGCCAGCCCCTTCTGATAGCGGTAATGATGACGGATCCGGCCCTGGATTCGCGTCCGCTGGGGCAGTTTCCACTTGTGCCTCTGTGGGAGGTGGGTTCGTCTCACCGTTCAGATTTATACCTAAGTGCGCAAACACCCCTTGTGGCAAGGCTCCAGACGTCATAAGTGCGAAGTGAAATAAAAGGAAGAATTAATGAATGATAATCTGTGAAAGGATGCGAAATTTTAGATACTGTACTGACAAAGATGTCGTAGGAAACAAAAGGCGTGCGACTCCTTCATACGCTCGGCTGGACGTTGAGTGCCGAACTACTCCCGGCACGCAGGGATCGTGCGGCACTCGATACTAAGCACCCCCTCCCTGCACGTCACGTGATGTGCTTTTTTTATTAAATACATTTATATACCGCATCGCATAACTAAGATACATAGCGGTTCCGTAGCATCGTATAGAGCATAGCTACTATAGTATCTACGGGAGAATGAAGAGGAAGCAGGCCGGATGCGTCGGAGCGAGTGGTGGTTGGCAGGATGGTCGAATAAAGAGAGGTGATTGTGCTGAACTTGCCCAGTGAACAGCACATGCCATTTGGGCCAAAGCCCCAGGAAGAACCCGAGATCCTGCTAACAGGCGTTGACGATGGCTGCAGACACACCAAAGTCTTACATTGCTAGTGCATAAGTGAATGCTGGAGTCAGGGGTGGGTAGGAAGAAAAGACCACTGCCAGGCTGTGGTCATGGTTTAGGAGGTGCCAGTGACAGTCTGCAGGTGACACTGGTGTGCGGCTGAAGGCTGCTGACTTTGACAGAGCAGTGAATTCAGAGGCTCCCCAAGCCTGTTCACTGTCATCTGCCTCTCTGTCCTTTTACCACAAGCATGGGGGACCCAACCCCAGAGGCAGGTGGTGGTCACGGAACAAGAGAGCCTTGTCATGTGATGTGCTCTTTTTTTTTTGTTATATTTGTATCCCACTTCAAGTAACAAGGACTAACTGCAGCCAGGGGCATGGTGTCCCCACTAACATATGGTATGGAATTACAAAGTGCCAAGTGAGCTACGTGGGTATGAGGGATTTTGGTGTGAGGAAGCAGTCTGGGTTTTCAGTGTGAGGTGGGAAGTGGGGGTTGTAGGCACAACAAGAAAGAGACACAAGAGGATAATACAAGCATGTGAAGGGGATATAGGTACACAAAGGAAATACAAATAGCTAGAAGGAGACTTTTCTGTGTCCAGGAGATAGGAGGTGTAGGTCATGTTACAACTGTGTCATGACCCCTCGCAAGCTGACAGCCCCCGATGGTATATCATCGTAGTATTTTGTCTGTCTTCAATCAAGTCGACATCTCCGAAGCCATCGGCTTCCCGATGCTGACGTATACCCTCCCGGTTATTCAAACCCGACTACACCTTTTCTGTCTGGTTATGCTTTGATACGTCCCTTTCCATTATTATGATCCCTTTTACACTATGTCTCACATATGTCTATATATATATGTAACCCTTGAACTATTTCCTTTTATCGTAGTCCCGCTCTCAGTTATCATCGGCCTCCGAACTAATCATAAACTTCCCGTTTCTAGTCAAGCTTATTGTTAATACCGTTTTCTGCCTTTCTCCCCATTAGTATTTTCTAGATGCCTGTTACTTGTATATGAACCCGCTGTAGTTGTAGTTACTAGGCAATCAGAATATCGACTCAGAACATCCCCCTAGCTCTATTATAAGTATCCTGCCATCTGCATCCTTGGTCTTCGACCTCGGTCTCTGACCTCAGCCTCCAACCTCGGTCTCTGACCTCAGCCTCCAACCTCAGTCTCTGACCTCAGCCTCCAACCTTGGTCTCTGACCTCAGCCTCCAACCTCGGTCTCCGATCTTCACCCGCCTGAAATCTAAGGACATTCAACGTGAACTTGTGAGGGCACAGCACATAAGCTGAAGCCAAGTCCTTCCATTCGGCCCCCATCGGTTACCCGACATTTAGCCCGTCAGTCAGTTCTTAACAGTATATTCTGATTTCACACTCGCATTTCACGTCAACCATGCCCCCGAGGAAGAAAGATGCCAAGCCAAGTGGCGAAGCAGAATCTTCCACTCTCAAGTCTCCTTTCCTGTATACAGCCCGAGCTATTTCAAGAACCCCGCAACCAGGAACCTCTGAAGAATCCCGCTTTGTGGAAATTACTGGTGATGCTGAAGAAGTTACTGAAGCAACCGAACCCGAAGCACCTGAAGGGGATAACAATCAATCAGCTCCAGAACCCGAACCCGAGGATAATGACCAACCAGCACCTCAGGCCAGTGGTTCTAAAAAATCTGCAAAACACAAACTGGCTCTCGATCCTGACGAAACATGGGAATTGTTCTCAGGTACCCTAGGATCCCTTAATGAATTCCTTAAAAACAATACAAAGGAAAAAGAACCTGGGCAAACCCAAGTCAACAAACCCAAACCGTTTACCGGTTCAAACCTGAAGAAATTACCGACATTTCTTATGCAATGTTGATTCAACTTTAGGTACCGCCCAGCTGCCTTTGCGACGGATGACCGAAAGGTAAACTTCACACTCTTACGTCAAGGATTCCGCAGCAGCCTAGTTCGAACCCGCATTCTCCGGCCTCACCTTGGAAGATCCTGATTGGCTTCACGATTGGGATGCTTTCGTTGAAGAACTCGAAACAAACTTTGGCCCTTATGAGCAGACCGGCAATGCTGAGACCATTCTTTCTAATCTCAAAATGAAAGACACCCAGCGCATCACCAATTACATCGTCCAGTTCAACAACCTCGCCGTGCGTTGTGACTGGGGCGATTTGGCCCTCCATTACCAGTTTTACTCTGGCCTCCCATCTCGCCTCAAAGATGAGGTTTCCAAGGGAGAGACTGGCAAGCCAAAGACTCTCCCCCTCATGTGCCTAAAAGCCCAAAATGCAGATGCCCGATACTGGGAATGACGTTCGGAAATTAGTCACAAAAACCCCTCGGACAAGAAATCATCGGACAATAAGAATGCCAACAAGTCTGGTAATCAAAATACCAACAACAGTGGCAACTCGAACTCCGATAAGAAGTCCGAAAACAAAGGGCCTACTGACAAAAAAGGCAAAGGCAAACAGTTGAGCAAGTCTCAAGACAAACCCGACCTTACTGGCAAACTCGGCCCCGACGGCAAGCTTCTACCACAGGAAAAGCAATGCCGAATGGACAACAATCTGTGCTTGTTATGCGCAGATCCCGGACACCAAGTCGCTGCATGCCTGAAAGCCACAAAAGCCCGATCGGCCAATACGGCCTCAATTTCGCAACCGGCCAAGCTGGCTGCCGAATTGAAAAATGATTAAGTAACTCTCTGGATTCCATGCAGTTAGAGAGTTGCATTAAATCACCCCGCACACCGGAAAGTTGTCATCTTAATGCATCTGCACTTCATGATCCGAATGCTTTATTTGTAAATCTTACTTTGGAACCCCTCGGGAGCCTTGTTTTTCGAGCTCTTGTAGATTCAGGTTCAACCCATTGTTTTATAGATAAAGATTTCTCCCAAAAAAACCTCTTAAACACCTATGCAATAGATCTGATTCTGCTACGACTTTTCGATGGTCCCTCAAACTCTGTAATCTCGCAAGCCTGCAAACTCCAAATTCGGTTCCCTTGTGGAACTTTTCAATCTGTTGCATTTTTCCTAACACAGTTGGACTCGAGCTGCTCCATGGTTTTAGGACATAACTGGCTCACCCGTTACAATCCATTGATTGATTGGGTATTGGGCAGTATCCGTTTCCAAACCCTGTCAGCACCTGATACAACTGCTCCATCTCCACCCGTTTCGGCAAATATGGCCTTTACGGCACCTCTGGCCCCCGTGGCAAATCCAAGCTCTCCGCCCTCCATCTCTCTAATAAATGCCACAGCTTTTATGAGAGCCATCAAGTTGGAAGGTTCCCAAGCATTTTCCGTCAAACTCAAAGTTGACGAAGTTACCAGTCACTTTGTGACCCCGGTAACCGAACCTGTCGCAGATTTGGAAGGTGTTCCAGAAAAATACCACAATTTTGCTGACGTCTTCAATAAACAAAAAGTTGATCATCTTGCCCCTCATAGGCCCTACAATTTGAAAATCGATATTGAAGAAGGTTCACATCCGCCCTTAGGCCCAGTTTATCCTCTCTTGCCCTCTGAGTTATCGGCTATCCGAGATTTCTTGGACGAACATTTGGCTATAGGATTTATCTGACCCTCAAAATCTCCTTATGGAGCCCCTGTCCTGTTCATTCGGAAAAAGGATGGTTCCCTTCAGCTTTGCGTTGACTTTCAAGGACTAAATGCGATCACTCGAAAAGATAAGTACCCGTTACCACTAATCTCCGATTTACTTGATGCCCCTCGGAAGGCCCAAATTTATACAAAGATAGACCTCAAACATGCCTATCATTTGGTTCAGATCGCCAAAGGCGACGAATGGAAAACGGCTTTTTGCACTCGCTATGGCTCCTTTGAATGGTTAGTGATGCCTTTCAGCCTCACCAATGCTCCATCAGTTTTTCAACGTTTTATCAACGATGTCTTTTCCGACCTCCCTGATGTCTACGTCATTGTGTACTTAGACGATATTCTCATATTCTCTGAAGACCCTACACTTCACAATGAACATGTCTGTGAAGTTCTCCGAAGACTCAGAAAACATGGACTTTTTGCGAATGGTAAAAAATGTTTTTTTGATGTCAACACAGTTGAATATTTAGGCTTCATGATGGGACCCGATGGTTTCCGCATGGACAATTCTAAAATTCAAGTCATTCAAGATTGGCTGGAACCCCGAAAAGTCAAAGACATTCAGTTCTTTTTAGGTTTCACTAATTTTTATTGTCATTTCATTCACAACTACTCAAAAATTACCGTTCCGCTCACCCGTCTTACTCGTAAAGACACCCTGTGGAACTTCTCCAAGGAATGCTGATTGGCATTCCAAGAATTGAAAAGTGCGTTCACGTCTGCCCCTATATTGTCGCACTGGAAACCCGATGTTCAACTCATTGTGGAAACTGATGCCTCGGATAATGCACTTGCTGCGATATTGTCCATTCTGGACACCGACGGTGAAGTCCACCCAGTAGCTTTTTTGTCTCACACATTTTCGGCACCTGAACTCAATTACGATGTTCACGATAAAGAACTACTTGCAATATTTGAAGCTTTCAAAATGTGGAGACATTCCTTGGAAGGGTCGGCTCACCCAACAGACGTTATAACCAACCATAAAAACTTGGTTTACTTTTCAACCACAAAACTACTCACCTGTCGGCAAGCCTGATGGTCTGAATACCTCTCCGCCTTCAATATGATTATCTGTTTCCGCCCCAGCCACCTTGGCGGGAAACCCGACTCTATGACTAGACAATGGGATGTCTATCCTAAAGAGGGGAGTAGCGACTACGCCACAGTTAATCCACATAACTTTAAGCCTATGTTTTCATCAGAACAACTGTCTGCGTCAATCCGAGCGACTTGCCTCATACATCCAGTCATGCGCAGTGTTATCCTTATGGATACCGAAAAGTTACATTAAGATATACTATCGGCAATTCCATTAGACCCAGTCACCAAAGCACACCTCGATAATCCATCCGACCCCGATCAACCCCGATGGTCGCTAGATGCACAAGGTTTCATTAGACTCGACAATCCCATTTATGTACCAGATTCTGACACCCTTCAGCTGCGAATCCTACAACATAAACATGCCCACCCAATCTCGGGACATTTCGGCCTCAACAAGACTCTCGCACTCATTCGCAGAGAATATACTTGGCCCGGCCTCCGAGTTTTCGTTAAGCACTATTGTAAATCTTGTACAACTTGTTTACACTCTAAATCACAGCGACACAAACCATATGGCCTACTCAAACAATTACCGATACCGGAAAAACCCTGGAACTCGATTTCTATGGATTTCATCGAGCACCTACCGGCATCTGAAGGACATACAGCAATCCTAGTTGTTGTGGATTGGCTCTGAAAGCAAAGCATTTTCATTCCAACTTATGATACAATAACATCTGTACAGTTGGCTGAACTATTCGTCACCCATGTGTTTTCAAAGCACGGCATTCCGTCACATGTCACATCCGATCGCGGTTCCGAGTTTGTCTCTCATTTCTTTAGGTCACTTGGAAAAGCGTTAGACATGAAACTGCATTTCACTTCGGGCTACCACCAGGAAGGCGACGGCCAAACCGAACGCATGAACCAAACTTTGGAACAATACATTCGTGTCTATTGCAATTATCAACAAGACAATTGGAAATCATTACTACAGCTAGCTGAATTCGCATACAACAATGCCCCAAATGCCACTACTGGCATTTCAAAGGCTACAACCCGAATATCGCAATCCACCCGGAACGTGATCTTGCATCCACCCGTGCTCAAGACTTCATTACTAATCTAGACGAGCTACATCAAGAACTTCGGAAAACAATCGCAATGGCCCAAGAGCGATACCAACGGTCCACGGATAAAAATCAGCTCCCACCTCCCAATTTTAAAATTGGTGATCGAGTATTCGTTAAAGCCGAGTTTTTCCAAACCACTAGACCTTCTAAAAAGCTCTCTGAAAAGTATTTAGGTCCTTTTGAAGTCATAGCACAAGCTGGCACGCTTTCAGGGACGCTTCGGCTTCCTGACAACATGCGTGCAGTCCACCCGGTGTTCCATGTATCTATGTTAGAACCATGCATTGCTAACACTATACTGGATCGCTTACAACCACCACCACCACCCATAATTATCAACGGAGAACCCGAATTTGAAATATCAGAAATCCTAGACTCCAAGATCGACAATTGCAGGCAATCATGCAAGTTACTTTATTTGGTCAAATGGACTGGCTATGAAGGTACAGATGAAGAAACTTCCTGGATCCTAGCCACTGAACTCGGCAATGCATCAGAAATTGTGTTAGGTTTCCATCAAGCATACCCGAACAAACCCGGTCCTTTAGACTCTCTTTAGTTTTCACACAGCACCTGACATTTTCGATCCTCAAACCTCAAGCCGAACTTAAGTTATCAAGTCTCACTATCCAATGCTCTTCAAGTTCAATTCACGCCCAAAAAAAAAAAAGGGATTAAGTCAAATTATTACTTTGTTAACTATCTAAAGTTTCCTCTACTACTTCTCCTTCCTCCTCAGCCTCCAAAGCTTGCGCTTCACTGATGGCCGCTGATATTCCTTTCCCTCCAACTTCCTCCAAAGTTCTAACTGGCTCAACCTCGTCCGAACTGGGTAACTTGAGGTACTGCTCGAGCTGCCCCCTGACCCATTGTAGCATGGCTGTTTGCTCCCCAATAGCAACTCCCAGCAGTCGCATTTGCTCTTGAAAGAGTCCCTGCTGTCGCAGAGACTCGGTTCGCCACCGAGTGGTTTCCGAGAAGTATAACTGCATAAGGCGGTTTTGTTCCTCCATCGCATCCATCTGGCACTTCCCATTGTGAAGAGTGGTAGAAGTTCTAACCGTTCTATATACGAAGAATATCGACCGTTGAAGTACGATACCACGATGTATTGACTGTCTAAGTCTAATACGGACCGAACACGTATTGACTACTTAGTTCAATACGGTAGAGAGAAGTAGCTATCTAAAGTAAGGTAGATAGCTAGAATGAATAAGCAGAATCGACTGGTTAAGTGCGATTCTGGACAACTGCTCGAGTGCAAGTAGAGTAGTTAGAGAGTTGAATAATAGAGTAGCGTGGATGTAGTCCTCGCAAGTTGAGATAGGGATTGAGTTTCGACTGATACAGTTCGAAACTCAGTTTGAATGAGTAGCTAAAGCCCGTCTGTGACGGTCGAGACGATACACCAATCACAACTTACAGGACACTAACGGGTGTCTGGGTAAGTCGTGGTTGTGGTGTAAAAAGTGTCTGAGTTCTAAACTACGGGCGCTAGAATACATAAGTCTGGCGTGTGTGCACCCACAAGAGTCGATGTACCGCATACATAGGTCATCGAACTAATTATAGATATAATGAAAGAGAGAAAATAGAAATAATAAAGGAAATATAGTAAGAGCACATCTGACTATATTTCCTGAGTGTATTTTGCCATACCTCTCACACCCGTAGGTCGCACTCCTGTTGGCCCCTGGGAAGGTGCAACTGAGTTTTTGACCCGCACACTCTTGGCATGTGTGGCCCCAACCATTTGCCTGAGGATGGCAAGCTCGATTCCGAGCAGTGCAGTGGTTGCACCTTGGATCATTTTCGGGCCCCACCTTGGGGGCCCCCTTTTGTCTCTGTCACTAAAAGTTAGTAAAAGCAAAAAAAATATATAACAAAAGCACCTTCGGGCTCGAAGGCCCTGCAACCTCATCATCATCTTCCTCGTCCTCTTCATTGGAAGCCGACAGCGATACTGCCTTCCCCTGAGAAGAGAACATTAGTAGATATTCGCAGTGCGATGTTTCTCCTGACTTACCTTCCCTTCTCGTTTCTTTCTTGCCTCCTCCTCTCGGGCCCGACCAACCTCCTGCTGTTTTTTCCTTGCGAGCTCGGCCTCCCAATGCTTGCGCATAGCTTCCACCTCTGCCCGTCTCTTCTCCTCCGCCTCAGCCGCCTTGATCGCTTTCAACTCCTCCATCTCCTTACGTTCCTCCTCCTCACGCGCCTTCTTCTTCACCTCTAGTTGGCGACGACATTCTTGTGTGTTCGGTATTCCGCTCAGACCCGACAAGGGGGTTACCTTCAGCCTGACAGGGATGGTTTTTGCCCCAGAGTTCAATGACATCGTGGTTGAAAGGAAAGGATGAAGAGTCGAGCACCTTGTAACCCTCCAATTTTTATATTCAAACTTTTTTCCGGTCACATGACATTTTGACACACAACCTGTACCCGACGTTGTTTTACGTACACGATCTAGATTTTTGGCCTCCTTGGGATTTCGGCCAAATGAGGGGATACTGTTATGACTGTGTCATGACCCCTCGCAAGCCGACAGCCCCCGATGGTATATCATTGTAGTATTTTGTCTGTCTTCAATCAAGTCGACATCTCGGAAGGCATCGGCTTCCCGACGCTGATGTATACCCTCCCAGTTATTCAAACCCGACATGCCTTTTCTGTCTGGTTATGCTTTGATATGTCCCTTTCCATTATGATGATCTGTTTTACACTATGTCTCACATATGTCTATATATATATGTAACCCTTGAACTATTTCCTTTTACCGTTGTCCCGCTCTCGGTTATCATTGGCCTCCCGTTTCTAGTCAAGCTTATTGTTAATACCGTTTTCCGCCTTTCTCCCCATTAGTATTTTCTAGATTCCTGTTACTTGTATATGAACCTGCTGTAGTTGTAGTTACTAGGCAATCAGAATATCGACTCAGAACATCCCCCTAGCTCTATTATAAGTATCCCACTGTCTGCATCCTTGGTCTTTGACCTTGGTCTCCGATCTTCACCTGCCTGAAATCTAAGGACATTCAACGTGAACTTGTGAGGGCGCAGCACATAAGCTGAAGCCAAGTCCTTCTGTTCGGCCCCCATCAGTTACCTGACATTTAGCCCGTCAGTCAGTTCTTAACAGGTCAAGTGGGAGGTCCGTGGCAAGGTAGGGGGCCTCTAGGGTGGGTCGTGAGTCTGTGTGGTTTCAAGCGTGCCAGGTTGGGTCGAAATGGGGTTCTGAGGTCTGTTAGGCTGTTTTGCAAAGGCAGCAGTTTGGAAAATGAACTTAGAAACCGCCCTGAGCCCCGACTTCGTGCCCAAGAGGAAGGCTAGGTTGAGTCCACACGAGACCTTGCACAGAAGGGAGCGGTGTCCTTCAAAGAGGGAGCAGCTGGTGAGGATGTGTTCGCGCATCTGGAGAGGTGCAGAGCCACATGGGCAGGCAGTGGAGAGGTTGGGAAGAAAGTGAGAGTAGTACTCCCCAAGGAAGCCATGCCCGGTGATTGCTTGTATGAGGCGGGTGTGTTGCACTCGGGAGCCAGGGAAGTCCTTGTGGATGGGAGAGAGTTTGAGCGATGGCGGGCTAGTGAGGACCTGAGCTGAGGCATTCGAGTGCGGTTTGGCAGCCCAATCCCTGCCCCATTCTCTAACTGAGTGGACTTTGGCCCTTTCCCGGGCCCAAGTGATAGTCGAGTGCGGTACTGGCCTGGCAGAGGTGGCCTGCTTTGCCAGTGTGTCGGCACATTCATTGCCTTGAAAGCCTGAGTGGCCGGGGACCCATGATATTTCCAAGGAGGTGCACTGGGAGGAGGTAAGCAGGGAATCAACATGTTTGCGGAATAGGGCTGAACACAGTTGTGCTGGGTGTTCATGTGATGTGCTCCAACATGGGTGAGTATCTTTATCTATTGTATGTTATATATGTTTAAATTTACTGACTCGTGGTAACAGCCACTATGCTCCATCAACGCTATTGTTGTGAGAGATGACAAGATAAGAAATCATGTGCCGCAATGGTTCCTGGTACTGTTCATTGGGCATCCATATGACCAATGATACCAAAATGATCTACATGTTGTTATGGTCTAGGAGTGCTGTATTGGGTAGAGAGGTTCCATGTGGAAAGTGAAGCCGAGGGTGATTATACATAGGTATAATGGGACCACAGAATGCAGACACGAGGAAGACCATGATTACAGACATTTTGACCATCAGCGCAGGTCCATGAATTTCGAAATGATGTAAGTTCTTTTCCTACAATTAATTATGTTTATTGACAAGAATACAGCATACCCCACGGGTATTCCATGGATGATTCCCACACTGGCATGCCAGAGGTTGTGGTCCCTACGTTCTGTACTTCAGGGCGTCTCAAAGAGCCCTTTGAAGGAAATATTTTCACAAACGGGGAGAGCTTAATATGATAAGCATTCCTATGTTTGCATAAATAAATATATACTGGCTAACAAGTTTATTATCAAACTCATGTCTCTACCCCAGCTCCCCCCACAACTATAACTCTGAACATGCCAGATCCATGGCATTCAGGCATTTTCTGGCCCTTGGGCATTCCAACTTCTAACTAGTCATCCAGCATATTCCCAGAATCCCTGGACTTCCCAGTTCTCACCCAGTGTATTCATGGAACCCAGACTTTCTGGTTTTCATACAGCATGCTGTATTCCTGGAGTCCCTGGACCTCCCAGTTCTATAACATTCAGCCTATTTGAAGGTAGGATAGTTCTACCTGCCCTTGGAACTTCCATGGCTTTTCTCATGGTCCAGTTTCTTTCCTGCCTTATTGGCTTGGTACTTACCTTCCTTGTGGACACTGCCACTTTTGACTTCTTTAACTCCTCCCTATCCTCTTATCTTTGTGCAATGTTTTGTCCCCTTACAGGTACATAACTCCTAGCACATTTTCCAGTCTTTTTTAGCACTTCCTTTTGCCTTTGGGCAATATTTTGGCATCTCATGAGCAACTCCTGGTCTATTTGGACATTGCCTTATTTGTCAGCATCCTGCTAGACAAGCTCTATTCATGAATTGCCTTGACCACTCTGTATTTTGGCATCTTTGGAATTTTTGGCATCCTGTCCTCTTTGTCTTTTTGTCTTCTAGTGTCTTTTTTGGTATGTTCAGACCTCTCAGAACTTCTGGACTCTGTTCCAAACCCTTTTTGATTTTCAGACCTTGTTGGTTTTCTGGATATTTTTGGACATTTGGACCTTTTCAAAAGTCTGAACTTGTATTCAAGTATCCAAATATGCCCATGTGTTATGACTGTGTTGTGATCCCTCACAAGCCGACGGCCCTGATGTTATAACGTCATAGTATTTGTCTGTCTTCAATCAGCTCGACATCTCGGACACCGTTGGCATCCCAACGCTGATGTATACCCTCCCGGCTATTCAAACCTGACTATGCCTTTTCTGTCTGGTTATGCTTTGATACGTCCCTTTCCATTATGATGATCCATTTTATACTATGTCTCACATGTGTCTATATATATATATGTAACCCTTGAACTATTTCCTTTTACTGTAGTCCCGCTCTCGGTTATCATCGGCCTCCGAACTAATCATAAACTTCCCATTCCTAGTCAAGCTTATTGTTAATGCCGTCTTCCACCTTTCTCCCCATTAGTATTTTCTAGATGCCTGTTACTTGTATATGAACCCGTTGTAGTTGTAGTTACTAGGCAATCAGAATATCGACTCAGAACATCCCTCTAGCTCTGTTATAAGTATCTCGCCATCCACATCCTTGGTCTTTGACCTCGGTCTCTGACCTTGGCCTCTGACCTCAGTCTCTGACCTTGGCCTCTGACCTCAGTCTCCGATCTTCACCCGCCCGAAATCTAAGGACATTCAACGTGAACTTGTGAGGGCGCAGCACATAAGCTGAAGCCAAGTCCTTCCGTTCGGCCCCCATCGGTTACCCGACATTTAGCCCATCAGCAGTTCATAACACCATGGCCTCATTGTAACCTTATTCTGATCTTCCAAATCCTTTTTAAACCTTTCTAGCACCTTGTCAGAACTTAATTCCTTGCCTCTGATACTCTAACTTCATTTTAACCTTTGTCTTTCTCCTGATATCTTAACTTTCATCTTTGGAACTCCTATATGTTTTCTCTGTATCACTACTTCTATTTGTCTGTAAGTCCCAAGCTTAACAGTTGATATCATATTTGAACCCTGATGGATATTATGGCTTTCTCGGGGAATTGGCTCTAACGAGAGGACATTGTGAAGATCCATTCCCAGAAGCTTCTCAGGGTTGTAGATATACAGTGACCCAAAAATGTTCAGAATTTGATGAAATTGGAAAGAGATATTCATAGCTCCAGAAATAAAATAGACAAAAATCAGAAGAAATCAGAAGTAAGATGTATATATCTGACCTATACATATGATGACATATGAAAGCATGACATTATAGCTTTCCTTATCAGAAGAGAAAAAAAATGAACAATGGACATGGTGCATCTGGACACTTTTTGCTCTTGTAATTAACTACCAGTTCTTACCAGTTTCAGTATTTAGTGTATCCCCCCTTGGCCTTTAGCACTGCAACAACCATTCTAGGCATGCTCTTGATCAATTCATTTCTTCCTTGGAATATCCACCCTCTCTGTTATGACCCATTCCCAGATACTTCAATATCTGATCCCCAACTTCCAACTATGGAACATCATAGTTCCCGTATCTTCTGTAATCTTTCCTTTGTTCCACATTTGGTAATTTGTCCGTTGACAAGTATTCACTCGTTTGTTTATTATATTCCCATTTCGGAATATTTCCGTTTCCATCTTATTGTGGTCTTAGTTCATAGTACAATAATGAGAAGACTTATATTAGTTTCCATGAATTTGTACTTTACTTTAGATCTGATATTGACTTAGTTTCTTATTCCCTCTTCCATCTTTCTGTATGCTCGATATTTGGAACTCTTCGGAACTCTGAATATCCATAACTGTTAGGGTATGTACACAGCGGGTCTCCGGAGAAACCCACAGGATATCCGGTAGGACTTGGCTTCAGCTTATAGGCTGCACCCTCATGAGATTGTGTCGTCCAATTTCAGACAGGCAGATGGGAATCCTGGGGAGTCCAGGCAGGGTTTGTGGGTCGAGGGGTTGTAGGTCGGAGGTCGTTGGTCGAGAGGTTGGGGAGTCAAGATAAATAAGTCGGAGGTTGAGAGATAGATGTGTCGGAGCCCATGGGCTCTGACTAGCGAGAGTGGTGTAATTCAAGGAGGAGTTTAGAGCGGAAAATGTAGTAGATTACTGGGGGGAATCTAAGCCAATTTTCTGACTGGATTGTATGTACAACATCTGCCAGACTATATAAACTGTGGAGTGAATGACATACCAAATCCAGTAATAATAAAATGGAACTGGCAAAACATGAAACAAGAATAGTAAACACCAAATTTGGTGTTAGGAATGGGACGGAATGGAGCGGAGTCCGAATTGTGACAAATCATAAACCATAACAGGAAATGGAGCGGGAGCAGAGTCTGAATCGTGACAGGTCATTTGACTAAAATGGGAACGGGCTCAGTTAGAGTGATGATGGGTTTCTGAGCAGGGTCCGGTGACTGATGCGTGGGACGAGGTCGGACATAGACAGAGATGGAGTCTGGTGGATATTCCGGTGACTGATACATGATGTAACAGGGTCGAATGTGGACAAGTCTGACATACGGAGTCTGGCGGGAATTCCAGTAAACTGACAATTGGTGCATATAGGGTGCAGGTGTGTATAAGTTAGTGCCCGGAGTCTGGCAGGCATTCTGGTCATAACAATAACTTCCAGCATAAGTCCCATCTTTGAAATTAAGGACTTCCGAGTGTTTGCGTAGAGGCACAGCATATAAGCTGAAGCCAATGTCCTGACCCTATTTGATAGTTTCTGAGTTCCTGGTGACTTTCCAATAGTTCCAGAATAAGTTCCAACATGGCACTTAACACTCTACCAGAGTTTCAACATACTCTTAGGTGTCTCAGGGTACATATCTTCCAAGCCTTCTCTTCAACTCCCACTATACAGTAAGTGTTATACTCAATTCAGGTATGGAGACTGTGCAGGCCAGTCTAAAACCTCCACCCAATAGTCCTTGAACCAATACTTGGCCAACTTACAAGTATGTTTAGGGTCATTGTCCTGCTGGAAGACAAACCTTTCCCTGTCCATCCTATAATACTCCACTGTTTTGAAGATATAGTCCTCCAATATGTCCCTGTACATCTCCCCATCTATCTTCCCATCTACCTTGCATACAGTATGTACCCCACACCATGTGCTGTCATGCATCCCCAAATCATCAGATTCCCCCCTCCAAATTTGATGGTTCCATTGATATGCTGCTGAGTGAGTGCAGAACCTGGTCTTTTCCACACCCACAACCTCCCATCAGAGCTCAAATGATTGATTCTAGTCTCATCTGAGAAGATAATCCTAAACCAGTCTTCCTCAGTCCAATGCTAGTACTTGACAGCAAACTCATATTGCACCTTGATATGTTGAGAGGCAAGAAGGAGTCTTTTGGCTTTCACCACAGCCTTCAAATTCTCTTTCTTCAATACATTGTGACTTGTCTGTGTGCAGACATTGGGGAAGAGGTGGGACTTGGCCTGGGAGGTATTATCAACCTGTCAAGAGGTGATAGAATAAGCCAGGTGGTGATGATCTCTGAAGGAGAGCTTGGGATGACAACCTCTGGAATGTGTGAAGGAGACCAGGGAGTTGGGAGTGAATTTCTGATACTGTAGAGTGCCCAATATGGAGTTTAGAAGCAATTGTTCTGTAGGAGTGACTGTCAGGGGACAATCTCAAGTTTTCTAAATTCATCCCTGACCTTCCTTAATATAGTCTCATAAGTCAAGGATAAGAGTACTTTGTTTTTATCACATTTTCAAACTCAGCTGCACCTTTAGTTAGTCACTCACTAGCCGAGGATTCCTTAGACTTTTCTCTTCAGATTCCCTCTGCTAGGTAAGTAATAATGTACATTGTATGTATATAATAGATAGGTATAAAACTTACTTCGGATTCCCTCTGCTAGTGCCCCAACTCAGTCATAGTGCGAGTCAGTGTGGTCTAGAGAATTGCCCTTACAGTGACCCTTCTAGAGAAGGGAAATGACACAGTGTCTTGTTTCAGCAGAGTGCTTCTTCATAATATGGTGGGAGGGTGAAATGAGTGAAGGTTCACATAAATGTGTTATTTAAACATGTGGTCACATGACCTTTGTGGACCTAACCAGAAATTCCCATAGTCATATGAACCTTAGTTGAGTTTCATGTATCAGTTGACAGAGCAAAAAAAGTGTCCAGATGCACTATCTCTAT